>JAJMLE010000002.1:0-1257448 GCA_030564055.1 Ogataea mattraensis | reverse complement strand
CCCTGCCACCCTGCCACCCTGCCACCCTGCCACCCTGCCACCCTGCCACCCTGCCGGAAAGTTGGGACATCCTTACATCTCACATCCCTACATTTTTGCGTACATCCCTACACTTTATATGTGCTTACCTCATAAGTTACGTCTTTTCTGCCTCTCCCACCTAGTGTTTTAATTTCCTCAGTTATTTAATATAGTCAACCCTGCTTTTAAACATTACGATATTCAACTTTGCGAGAGTACCCTTCTAGTCGAGTAAACTATAATTGGCTTCCCCTACACTAAAATATTTAGTTGTGCCAACTCGGGCTTGCTCAAGCAGAGGGACACTCCCTACTGCCCATTTTCTGTCCTGCGTTTTTTCTCTACTTCTGTACTACTCCATATTTCTAAGCTATAACGAAAGAGTGTAAGATCAAATCTTTCCTTAACTTTTAATGGTCAATTTCTGATGATATGATTATGGTCAGTCTTGAAGAAAAGGTTCAGGTATTTGTGAGTGGCCCAAAACGGCGTTATTTCCGTTTTGGCTTAGGCTTTTGCTTATTTCGCGATTTACGTAATCGATGAGATCCCCTATTATAAATAGAAAACTTGAAATCAGATGATTTTAAGGATAAACTGGATGCTGAAAAAAGTCCGACGACTGACAATAAGGCTTCTCAGATTTCTTTTGAGAAACCGTTGCATGGTAGAAAGATAACTGATCCTAATTGTCAAGGGTTCAATATATAATTCACTACTCTAATGGCTTGGTCTCTCGCAATTCGGTGCACTGTTGAACTTGCATCTAGATCGTACGATGTGATGTTATTGGACCGTAGTGCAGCCTGTAGGTGCACAGATGTGGATGGCTAGATTTCCAGCACCCTGCCAACTGCCATAATGCGCTAAGAAGGTCAACCCATTTGCACATCCCCAAACAAAGAAATGTGGGCAGGGCAAAATAGAGCTTGTTAATAATATGTGCAAAGAACTATGGCCAGCGCAGAATGGCTTGTTATCAGTGTGATAAAAGCCGTTATTTGCAGCGTACAATAAAAATTGTGAATGGTTTAATATCCCAAGCACGTGTCTTGCTCAGTCGGAAACCTGCAGTCAGAAAAAATGCATAACCGGTTTTCAAGTTGCATAAAAAATAGACCACCCAGCAAAAGATACATTTATGCTGCAGCATCACAATGCAGTTTTTCGTCTTGTGACCACCGCCCCAAGGCGAGACATTTCCGGCTCATCTAAAAGCGGTCACAGAGAGATCTGCCAAACTACACAGTTGAGAAGTTATCATCTGCTTCTACTTAAAAAGTCCCTGAGCTGTTCTTATTCATCAAGAAAGAGTTTTTGGTAGTGGCCGCAAGATGTATGATTCCAAAGCTTCTATTGCATGGTCTAGTCACAGGGGAAAGCTGTTGGTAGCAGCGATGTTGTTGTTAACAGCTTCAATAAGTTCGTTGATGACCAAATCTTACCTAGAAGCCTCTCTAGTCCAGTCCATTGAAAAGCCGGATCTGTCAATGGACCACCTATACTACCAACGATACCAGGAATCAGACTTTTATCGACAAAACGAGCATGCTATTGGATCAAATCCTTTTGATATTATGACCACTTACCACAGACTTCTAGAGAGCTTTCCATACACAAAGTCTCGGGGCGGTATCCCTAAGAATATCTTTCAAATGTGGATCGCTCCAGATGGAAACGTTGTGGAAGAGAATCTACCATATCCAGATTTGAGACAAACCTGGAAAGACATGAATCCAGACCATAACTACAGTGTTCTTTCTTGGAACGATGTGCAATCGATGGTGAAAAATGCGTTTGCTGACAGTGTTCCAGAGGTGTGGGAAGCTCTCAGCACAATGCCGTTGTTGATTCTAAGGAGTGATTTTGCAAGATATCTAGTTCTGTTTTTGAAAGGAGGTGTTTGGGGTGATTTGGATACTGGATGCGACCGTCCTATTTCCGATTGGTTCCATAATAAGGTAGACGGCGGCATCCGGTTTGTGGGGTCTGTTGAGCACGACGTCAACGACGAGACTTGGCCTAGTCTGACCTCAAGAAGACTTCAGTTTGAAAACTGGGGTTTCACCAGTGATAGAATGCATCCTGCTTTGGCCATGGTCATTGCATATGTGGTGCACATGCAGTTCACGATCATGTATGAAGGGAACTTGGACATGTACGAACATCAAAAAGCAGACAGGTGTCAAGTTATCAGTGTGATTGACTGGACTGGACCCGGTATTTTTAGTGATGCCATTTACACATACATGAACACAGTGGAAAATCCTGAATTTCAGGACTTTGATTTTGAAAGATACAACGCTGACCAGGAACTATTTGGGCCTCTCACAGGGGACAAAATTAACTGGCATTTGTTTTCAGGATTGGTGGCTCCGCTTGTTTTTAATAATGATGTGGCTATTCTTCCACGGTCTGGATTTAGATGTAAGACCGATTATGATGAAAGTCTTGAGGAGTATTGTTACATGACACATTATTTTGCTCGTTCGTGGTTTGGAGAGGTCAACTAGACTGTCTTTTTAATTTTGATTCAAGTTCCCGTGATAAGTTTGACTAGAATGTCTTGGTTTTGTACTAAAATATAATTATTCATATATATAAGCAGTACACTTTAATTATCGAGTTGCTACCATTTTTCCTGAAAATTCGCTAGTATTCTTTATCAACTTGATCTTCTTCATCCAAACTTTCAAGCTCCTTCTTTCTTTCGTGCTCCTCCTTTTCCAATTGCTGTTTTTTGGCCTCTTCTTTTTCCTTCTGTTCGAGATTCTTTCTAGTTTCTTCCTCTTCTAACTCCAACTTTCTGGTACGCTCCAGCTCACGTTCGCGCTCCAGTTCACGTTCACGCTCCAACTCTTTTAGTCTAGCCTCTTCCTCCTCTAGCTGCTTCTGTCTAGCCTCCTCGGCTTCCTGCTGCCTTATTCTATCTTCTTCCTCCTGCTTCTTGCGCTCTTCCTTTTGTTTTCTCGCTTTGGTCTTGCGAAGTTTCTCCTGATATTTGACTAGCTTCTCCTCCTCCATGTTGAGCAGGGAGTGAATGGCAATACCATCGAGCTTGGCTTTCTGCTGAGCAACAAAGTACTTGGTGGAATCAAACACATTTGAGTTTAATCCTTGTTTTGAAGAAGTTGCGGCATTATAGGCAGCTTGTCTAACAGATGAAAAAGCTTCAACATTTTCAGACGATAAGATCAAAGTGATCGAAAGCACCAGCAAGGCAGCTGCAGCAAGACAGATGTGTTGAATTTTAAGGGAACCTTCAGCGAGCATTATTTGGTATGTTAGCAAAGCCTGCGACAAGTCAAGTCTTGGAGAAATGGCAAAACTTTTGTACAACTAACAAGGTTTGTGTGTCCTCTTAACCTGTTGCATGTTGGGGCAATGTAAACCGGTTTCAAAAGTTTCCGGTTGCAGAGCTGCATGAAATACGACTCCTTGCATTATTTTTCTCCTCGACTTAAGACGACGCACGTGCCCCGGGAGATCTGCATACAAACGGTATTATAGGTCGTGCAATAACCACAAGACGGTGCAACCACAGCCATTACGATCTGTTCACAAGACCAATGTAGCACAAAGAAGGGGCAGAGCCTTTTAAAGAGTGCTTTGCTGTTTTTATGGGTTATTCTGTAAATTTGTTTCGTTTTTCAAACATGAACTACAAGGCCCAATTTAAAACCATCACTAGTCAGCTTCAGACGTATAGGTACATTTTACTGGTGACGCTGGGAGGTCTGCTGATCCTGGAACTCTATTTCCAGTCATTGACCAATGCTGAAAGTAGTTTTGGTGGTTCTTTAACTTCCAAAGTCTTGGGAACAAGCACCAAAGGGGGTACTTTTATTGCAAAAAACAACAAGGATCCATTAGCAATTGAAAATAGACTTCTACAAGCTTTTCCATATACCGATGCTGATGTTGAGAAGTACATTTGGCAGCTCTGGGAAACCTCGACGGTTTCCAAGCAATTTCCTTCGGCGTGTCTTCCTTACATAGAAAAGATCAAACAAAGCAATCAAGAATACGACCATTATGTTGTGAACATTAAAGAGGCCGAATATAAGGTTGAAGAATACTTGATTAATCAAGTTCCAGAGGTGGTTGATGCTCTTAGAATGCTACCAGATAATAGACTCAAGTATGAATTTTTGAAGTACTTACTGGTGTATTGTTTTGGAGGTACCTATTTGGACATCGATGTTGAGCTTCACATGAATTTGAATCAGTGGTACGAACCAAGAATGATTCCTTCCCGCTTGGTGGTAGGAATTTTGGGAGACATAAACGAGGAAGACTACAATAATTGGACCAACAGGAGACTCACTTTTTCAACCAGCGTGTTTAAAGCCCGTTCGAACCATCCATTTTTTGCCAAGCTGATTGCCAGAATTACATACGTAATCCACCATGAAAAAAAGAGTATTCAAAAGACCGATTGGCCGGCTGTCTTTGCCAACTTCGATGCCACAGGTGAGCCAGTGTCCAGTTTTACAGGACCATCCATCTTTTCAGACACGTTGTTCGATTATCTAAATTCAATCCCCAGGGCAATTCACATAAAGGTGACCAAAAGCTTCAAAAGTGCCGTCGATTACCCGTACTCTGTTTTGGGTCCCGCAGTTCCAGCTGGCCAAAGATTTTCCTATAAAGACTTTACACAAATTGTCGCTCCCTCGCAGGTTGATGACGTACTCATTTTGCCGCAAATTAGTTTCCAAGGTCCTCTGCTCAACGAAACTTTTGTGGAGGAAGGTAAGAAGAAGTACCAGAAATACGAACAACTTTTCTACGCCCAACCCATGGAGCTCACCGACTGGAGTTACAGGAGGAATTTGGGAATGGGGAAAAATTAGAGTCGACTGAATACAATTAGAAGCAAACGGTTTCTGTACGCACGCAGATAACTGCAATTGAACGCTGCTAGTTTAGCCGTTGTTAGGCGAGCTGCGTGCTTTAAAATATCACACGACCGGATACTCGATTAGGAAATCCCCGAGTCCCCGGTTTTTTTTTTTTTTTTTTTTTTATCTTAATATGAAAAAGCACACACCCTTCTTCACTCAAACACTTGTTTGCTGAAAAAATCTGTACCTCCCATGCTATGTCTTATGCAGTTGGTCAGAGCGGCAAAAGAGCGCTTTGAATGCCTTTAATACTCCAGTTTCTTTATGTCTTTGGAGAGACCATAGCAGTCCGACTATCTAGCTTCTATCTGAGACCGGGTCCAAAATCGTTACTAATCGCTCTACTTATTCACCACTTGTGTCTGAACTCAATTGGCATATACGTTGTTTTTCCGGATTCTTTTTATTTTGTCGAGATATGCGTACGCAATTTCTTGTACCTCTTTTCCATCGTCTTGCTAAGAAAATTTTTTAAGGTGAAAAATCCTATCGAATTTTTTCAAGCTGAATCGCTTTTTTTTTGATTTTTAAGGTAAAATCCTAATGAAATAAATCAAGCTGGAATCCTTCTGTTTTAAATGCAGCTATATATTGTCCAGTTCCACTCTTTTCCCTCTTAAACTCACTCAATATAAGTGACTCACCATGTTTTCCTGTGTTCACTCTTTTAACTGCTTAGTCTCATCTCCCTGCCAGTTTTCCCTACCTATTTTTTCTCTTATCTTGATGTTGTGAATTCGCTATTTCCCTTCCACAAAAATAATTCGATGGCAAAAAAATGTTTGTTTTGTGGATTCAAACAAGAGGTATAAAAGGTATTTAATTCCAGTACAAATTATTACTCAACTATGTAATACTACCATGAAAAACACTTTAGTTTAGTGTAGTGTTACAACACTGCAAATGTCACCCGAATTGGATAGATATCACACCATCAAGTGGGTATCAATATACCAAAGCAACTGTGGGTAACAGCTCTGTTATCTAAAGCTGAGGACCAGTGGGGATCAGCCTTTGTCTGAGGGATACTACACCAGTTGCCACATAGCAACACCAAATCATGTTTATTAGATATGAAAACGAAGTGCAATCCTGATTACTTTTACGCGTTGGTTTCATATGTTCCATATTAGCCTACCAGCTTCATCTAACACAAACTCAACTCATTCACCAAAAGTAGTAATACATACGCCTCAGCACCATATATCATATGAGGTTGCCTCACTGCAATTCACTTGTTGGCGTTTTACTTGCTCTCTCTCGTGCTGTCTCCCTCCTTCCTACAACAGCATGCCGTGGTACTCGGTACCCCGCAGATATAGGCCCCTGTGTTTAGTATTTCATTTTTCACCAGCTCATGTTGTGGCACTGAAGGTGGTTCCAGCACCTCCTATCATTTGCCTGCCTTACAATTATATGGTCACTCCATATTCCCAACATTCCACACGTTGCGTCTTTTTTGTGAAATTTTTCAAGAGTCTCAAAATTTGCTTGAAAAGACATGAATTGGGCATCCAGCTCTATCAGTTTTAGGATGCGGATTGCGAAATCTGTTGGACAGATAGCACTATAAGATGGTATACAGGGAAGTTTATCAAGGGCTTTAGTTTTGAAGTGCAGCAACTAATTTAGCGCATCCAATTCTGTCGGCTAAAGAGTGTATCTCCCTAGTAAGAGCAGATGTATGCCTGAAACTTTGCGAAGTTAATAATTATGATTACGAGACCCTGATTGTGTGAAACCAGCTCCTTATTCCGCGAACTTAGCAACTGACCGAAGGCTGGATATTGTGTCACATGATCTGCCTACATGGTGCAATAAGTTTGATATGGGGGTTATGGAATGCAAACTTGAACAATTGATTGTACCTAGATGAATACACAAGTTTGTATAAGATCATCGGCATTACCCTCCATTTGATTGCCTGAGCTTACATAACTGTTATTCAGTATACCCGCTCTAAATGCCGGCATTGAGCTGTTAAGGCACTGGAAGTTGGTCAAGGTGATTATAATACGTCGGTCAACCTACTGGGATGTTTTTACCAGGTTGCAGTGAAAGGTAACGTCATTTTTGCCCCATGTCATTTTACAACTTCCTCCGAATTTCTTGAAAATTTCTTGAGGGTTCAAAAAAAATTGTGAGATTTGATGAAACGGACAAAAAGCAAGAGTGTACAAATAAACCATTTTTGGAGCTAATGAGATGGTGCTGCGCATAGGGACTTTTATGGTGGGGGTTTAGATACTGGTTTAGTTTGGCGCTAAAAACCTGATTAGTTAGGGAGATGAAGGTCACCAAATATCTCATCCGGTTGAATATATTTCGGCTATCGTGTGCCCTAGTGAGCTGAATGATAGACAACGTCGCCTTTACATTATTCCACATTTTCCTAGAAAGGCATCTCCTCCGTTTGTTTGAATTCACCAACTAGACACTCCGTGATGTTTTTCTTCTACACTCGGTTTTTTTGCAGCTGAATGGTGGGTTTAGGTTGAGCAAGTGCAAGATTGCAACGAGACGAGGAGTACCCATGATGCAACGACTGAGCATATTTTCAGTATCAGACCTCATGAATCGCCGCTACAATTTTAAAGTATGTGGTTTAGAGCAGTTGATTCTGTATCCTCCAGCGGCATTTTTTCACCAACAAAAGAACTTCATCTTGAACTGCCATCATTAATTAATACATTCTGTTCCTGTGAATTTGTCATGGGCCCCCCTCAGCTCACTATCACTCCCTAATTATTTGCAAATTTTTCATTTTTCACGAAATTTCGGAAAATCTCGAAAAATCACAAAACTTCAAGTTGGTGTAGAAGGACGGATTTTGGGGGAGGTGTGGCGGAATTTTGCAAAAGGAATCAGAACAGTGGAATTGATTTATGTTCATTGCTTGAGCGGTGTTGGTGGGCGGGGGCGGCTACAGCAGATGCCTCCCCTTAGTATCCGGATGTGCTGTGGAGGCGTACCAGGTGGTGTCTACACGGCCTTACTTTGGGTATGGGATTTGGGTGATGTGGCAACTGCCTTAGAGCAGTAGAGAAGAAACTGGCGGTGTACTCACGGCTACACCCCAAACAGAGCAGTTTGCAATGCTCTGACTTTGCCTTGACGTAACTTTTGATCCCCGCCCTCAAAACAGGTGAGGACCACCACCAGGGGTGAGAACGAGCAGCAGAAGAGGATGGCTGTATCCGCTAGCTTGCTCTTCATCTGCCTGTGGAGATCTCGCATTGCCCTAAAATTGCAAATGTTGTATCAGCGTGCAATCCATGAGTGTTGGTGTTGCATTTACAAAAGTGGGCATGGGGATAGATCTAGGTACTACTTCCATCCTCACGGTTATAGCAAGGTGATACCACCTCTGTAGAGGAAGCTACAACGCGAGAGAGGGCCGTAACTTCCCAGCACGCTGCCCTCCTACATGCACATATTAAGTTGCTGAAAAATATCTTGCATATACTTTGGCGCCTAAGGAACACATTGCAGTGGTCGGCGCATGCATAACTTTGCTAGGGCATGTAGGAGAGGGCGATCAAGTTACGAAGGGGGTCCGCCGTCAAGGCTCCAGGGGACATGATACATAGGCCTACTTTTAGCGCTTGGAGTGGGGAGCACGAAACACGCCATTTCAACAACGTACGAGCTCCCCCCGTTGATCTACACGCACTTTTAGAAATAGACACCTCCCGCCGTGTCCCGAATCCCTTCCCCGCGCACCAACTCCCTGATCCCGATCCTGACTAATTGCTGAGGTAAAATTCCAAATTAGGATATATCCTTCCATCCGGTCTTTCCTATTTAGGATATACCGGCACCCTAGTGGATTAATTTGTTTTCAAAAACGAGGCGGTGAAATGTGCTCTAATGGCGCTGAAAGCATGCTAAATCGCTAGAGGGTGAATTGGGGAGCATGATGGTAGGCTGGGAAATTTTGGTTCACGGTTTTGAGCGAGTTACGGTAGTTTTAATGGCAAAAGCTGGGCTAGCTGGTGGAGCCAACATGGAGGACGCCTGTGAAAGGTTTTGGGAACTCAGCGGCTGATGGGCATCGTGGTGTGCCTGGTTTCACTATTCTAGCATTTCCCGTTTGTGAGTTGTGGAGGTTTGAACTTTTAGTATTGCTGTATTTCACTTGGTGTGAGCGCAAAAATTCTGAAACTGTGGTGGTATATTTACCTCACCCTTGGTCACACGCTGCACGTTGTTTGAAGGTGATACCTCCACTCATTCCACTGTTACCTCTTTATTGGTGATTTTTCACTTCTTTGAAACGCGTTGATTTTTACCAAATTTAAAACGGGATTGGGCGGTGCACGACAAACGAAGGAAGATGACAAGAAATAGAGAGATCTTGGTGTTACTCGATGGCAAGTGCAGCTAGCTCCATGAAACCACCAAGTGATGTTGAGCGCATCCCAGTGACTGCATGAGTTTGCTTTGAACCATTTTAAGAGCATAATTTTCAAATTAGGGACGGTTGAAATTTCGAAATTTTCAATGTTCACGGGGAGGTGCGGAGATAGGCACTGATGCTGGAGATGGGGCAGCTGGAGAAGAAGGACACATCAACCGGGAGTGTTAGGAGTGTGAGTTGGGAGTGTGGTTTAGATGGATTTGAGGGTGCTACTACCAGGCCAAGTTACGCGTCAGTTTAGGGCAGAGGAGCCAGTTTTCTGTGGAGAGCTGGCGTGAGAGGGTGAGAGTGGGATTAGCCAGAGGGCATGCCAAAGTGGCTCTGCTGGCACAATCTCACTAGTCACTTGATGGTAGTTTGGCACCTACGCCAAGGCGAAAATCGTGGGTCTCTTTTCTTCCCCTTGGGGCCATTTAGTGAGTTTTGGGGGTATGGTAGTGAAACTGGGTGAGCCAAAGTAAATACGCAGTGGGAATGCTGTGCACCACTTACAGGGAGATACTTGCTGATGCGCTTTGGTGAGCCTGGAAATCCGCATTTTCAGCTGCTTGCTGTTACCGCCGAGGCGGGGGAGGTATGGTGCCCAAAGTGGGCACTCTACTTGTTCCTACCTTTGCTAGACTGGGTGTGCAATATGAGCGTTTCAGGACGTCTCTCCAATTAATTACAGCTACATGCGCACTTGAGTTGCTGACGGATCGCTCGAGGAAATTTTTAAAAGTTGCGAAAAATCTCGAGGGAATGGATGAAGGTAGAAAAAAGGGGAAGCGGTCACGAGGTGGGTTGTGGGCAGGTGAAGCTGAAAGTTGCAGGGGTGGATGCGATAGTGGGCTTCTCTCGGGAGTTCCCCTTATAGCCCTGTTGGGGCGCCTACCGCTGAGCTGTTGCGGCATCCTGATAAGGCCAGAGAGGCTGTATATATCTGGCCACGAGGGGGTATGGAGCTGCAACTGGAGGGAGCGGGATGTTAGGACCGGGTACTTTGGTACACAGCAGCTCACCACCGTATACGGCTCGACTGCCTAGTTACACTTCCTTGAATGTTCGTGTGCCAAAGCAAGCTTGCAGCTATTACTTTGTGGCTCTGCTGTGCACCACCACGAAAGTTTGACAGGAGAGGGAACAAGGGTGTTCCCTTCTCTGGTGAGACTTACATGAGCGCGTGGGCAAAGTAGGTGAGATGAGGTTGGCATTCCCGATAAGAGTGCCTACACGCTAACCGCCGGAGGGGTGGTCAAGGGGCCCCTAGACTACCCAGTCTGAAGCCTACACCCACTAACAGTGCAATGTCGTGTTTGGATCACATTTGGCGGGCTGCTCATTATATTACTGTCATCCCAATATCTCCCCATTTGCTGTGTTTTCATAAATTTTTTCAAAAATTGCAAAAATTTCATGAGAATGCATCGAAAGGCGAAAACGGGAGACAAAGCAGCTGTGCCAATTTTGGGTAACGTAGCGCCCAATGTGGCGGGCAGAGAGATGTGGTGGGTGGCTTGCTGTGGCACTAATGGGTGGCCCTGATGATTATCCCCCCGCTCTGCACGGCTCCACCAAGCTTGCACTCCCAAAGCTGTATCTCCGGAGCCACTTGGAGTAGCAAGCCGCTGCTTCAGCTAAGAGTGACGGTGCCCTATCGCATGCGTATCACGCCATCTCCCCCTCTCTCGCCTCAAACTCACCAAATGGCGATGCCAGGAAAATTCATGGGCCAAAACGGAATGTTGGGGTACCTTGGTGAGCATTTGATGCACGTTGGTGAGATGAGGGTACTGAAAGGCGAGCAAGCATGTGTATACAGTCCCCCAATTGCACCCCCCTCCCTCCCAAACTGAGTTTAGGATGTCCCGTTTAGTGCCTGGAACGACCCAGGCCTAGCAGCTGAGGGAGGCAAATACAGTCTTTGAAGGTAGGGATGATGGCTCATCTTGCTGTTGGGATGCCACCCTACGATTTTTTACACACTGTGGGCACTTACCATGCCATAGGGCCCCCATCAAAATTTATCCTTTGCTGGAATTTTTCATATTTTTTCGAGATTTTTTGACGATGACGAAACAGTACAAAATGGACGTTCATGGTATTGACGCAATTTTGAGGGTATGCTCAGCTGCTCTTGGGGGGTGCATCCACGGGCTGCGGTGATGTCGGTGCTTACGTAGCTGGCTCAACACATCCCCGGTTCGTGAGATACTGCCGATTCCTATGTAGCCCTCCCATTCCATATCACCATTGCGAGCAGGCGTGGCACTTGGAGAGTCGGGGAGGATGTGCAGTATGCTTGGGGCTATACACCGTCTTGGGCTGCCGTGTATCGGGTACAGTCCCAGCAACTGTCCCCAACGTGAAGGTGGCCCACTAAATTGGTTATTGGTGGCTGGTTTGATAGGCTTCGATGGTAGGCCCCTCAGAGGGCGTCTGGATTATGTACGTGGCCTACCCAACTGTTCGTCCCATTTACACATGTCTTGGTAGCTGCTGGCTCGACTTCCACTACACCTGCTACACACCATATTCAGCCTTTTTGAGAGTTGGCGCTGCTAGTTGGCGCTGAAACTCCCACCATCCAGTACTGGCCCTCTCTAGTTTCTGCTCCCCAAGTTTCAGCGGATACATTAGCTGCACCCTGCTGGCTCATTTCTCCTCCCTGCCACCCTCTTTAGTTTTTGTGAAATTTCGCACTTTTTTATTCGCTATAAAAAGGAAAGTTCACGAGGAGCTGATTTTCGTGTTGCAGCAGCTCCCTGAATTTTAGCGCTATTGTGAGCAGACGGGAGGGTGGACACCACACGTAGCCTCCATTTTGACCGGAATGCTTAATACTTGGTTGCTAGGAGTTAGTACAGGTTATCGTCCCCCTTAGGTTGCTCCACCAGTGCTGCACAAACCTGAAATTTTTCTCACGATTCTCAGATATCCCGAAAATTTTCAAAATCACCAAAAAAGATGGATGCTGGGAGGATGGCAAAGTACCATTTTTGGTGTGCCTATTGTAAGACTAGGCACATGGAATGCTTTCAGGGGTGTCAGTTTAGGCAGCTAGTTTCGCAAGAGCAGAGCAAGTGGGGCACACAGGAGAGCCTCCTCAAAACGCAGCCACCAATGGAGTCTTTCGGCCTGTCGGCCCCTCACCATAGTGTGCTTCACACCACTGCAAGCAGTAGGCACTACATGCCGGATTTCCCCCTCTCACCATGTTCTTTTCAAAACCCACCAAATGACGCCACCGGGAACGCCGTGGACCCAAATCGGACTTTGTGTGGTGTACTCCCCGTCGTGACGAGGGGCGGGCTAGTCTCCTGCTCACAGTGAGACCCGTGCTGTTTTATGCAGCACTCCGAGCGGTGCAGTATGTACTCCCCTCGTTAGTGTGCTACAGTCAAATTGGTGTTTTTAGACTCTACCTCACTACCGCCGGGCCCGTCGGATTAAACTCACAAAACTTAGGACCTAACTGCAGTGACCACATCCCTCTGTTGCTGCTGATTTAGAACCACGTTGGGTCAAAATTCCGTGGCTGGCTTCTTTCTCCTCTTTCATGGCACCACCCGAACTCTCGAAAAAATGCGAAATTCTCCCAAATTCTCACAAAATTTCACGAATCGATGAAAACTGTGACGAGGAGAACGATGCCAATTTTACGATTAGTGGAACCGTACCTTGGTAGCGCTGTGGGCTCTATCTCATCTTTATGGTCCCCCCTTTCGGCGCTAAGACCGTCCCTCGTGGAGGTGTGATGGAGGCATCCAGATCTTGATAGGAGTCGCAGAACTCGGGTGTGGGAGGTGCCACTTGGCCATCCTTCGGCATATGAACACTAGACTACCATCCCATGCGGTGTACATCAGCCCCCCCCCCCCCCTTCCCCCCTTGCACACTCAAAACTCACCTTTTTACGGGAACGTGCTTTTTTGGATGCCAAAACACCCTTTTTGGTGCCAAAAGGTGAGTTTTGGAGGACGTCCGGTGAGATTGGTATGAGAGATGGAGACGAGTGTTGGGCAACAGCATATGCAGTAACACTTGGTGGGCCCCACTACTGCTCCGCCAGCGTCTTACTCTGTGATATTAGAAGGCGTACGGTGAGATCGGCTAGCGCTGGATTTCTCCAACTTTCACACCCATTATGGGTAAAGTGAGGCTGCCTAGCTAGGTACGCGCAGTTTTAGGTTCCTAGGCCCACTCTGGTGCATCTTTGTCACCCTCCTGATTTTGCAAATTTCACGGATTTTCAAGAAATCAGAAAAAGTTTTGCGAAAAATCAGAAAAGACCCAGAAAAGACCCAAAAGTTCGTGTTGATGTGGTGGTTTAAATTTTGAGTGTGCTTTATTGTACTTTGAGGGGGTGGTTCACACCAGTTTATGTAAGATCCCTGCTCAGTTTTAGCTGGATACTGCTTCTACGGCGCCTGGTACCATGGCCTCCCCCTGGTAACAGGATATCCCATGGTGGGTTGGGGTGTAATGTTTACATGCTAACACTCAGCAACGGCAAAGCTAGTAGTCGTGTGAGTGAACTTTCGGAATCTCACCTCCGTATCTCTATGTGCCGCTGGTACACCCCAAAAGGAGTCTTTTGGGACACTCCATGTTTGCCATGGTGTAACTTTCGATCCAGGGCCTCAAAACAGGTGAGCATCACCACCAGGGGTGAGAACAAGCAGCAGAAGAGGGGCGATGTATCAGCTAGGAGGCTCCTCGTCTGCCTGTGGAGAGAGCTCGCATTGCCCTAAAATTGCAAATTTTCCATCAGGGTGCACTTCATGGGCAGTGATCCCACTGCGCTCAAACTTGCCATGCAGGGAGATCTACTTACTACCTCCATGCTCACCCTTGAAGCACCCTGCTAGCACCTCTGTGGAGCTACCTACGACCCTCTAAAGGTTGGCCACTTCCCAAGAGCATGTACGGCTACATGCACATACAAACTCGCTGAAAAATATTTGGCATATACTTTGGCGCCCAACGGACACATTGCAGTGGTCGGCACATGCATAACTTTGCTAGGGCATGTAGGAGAGGCCGATCAAGTTACGAAGGGGGTCTATGGGGAGATGTCGAGGTGAGTTGGCGGTAGGCTCTAAGTATGGCGCTTTGAATGGGGAGCGCGATGCATGCCATTTCAGCAACCTACGACCTCCCCCCGTTTATCTACACGCACTTTTAGAAATAAACACCTCCCGCCGTGTCCCCAATCCCTTCCCTCTACACCGACTCCCTGATCCCGATCCTGACTAATTGCTGATGTAAAAATCCAAATTAGGATATATCCTTCCATCCGGTCTTTCCTATTTAGGATATACCGGCACCCTAGTGAATTAATTTGTTTTTAGAAACGAGGCGGTGAAAGTTGCTCCAATCGCGCTGAAACTACGTTAGATAGGTAGAGGGTGAATTGGGGAGCATGATGGTGGGCTGGAAAATTTTGATTCACGGTTTTCGCCGAGTTACACCACTTTTTAGCACGAAAGTGGAGGTAGCTGGTGGAGCCCGGTTTGGTGTGTGCGCTGGTGCAGTGTGGGAGTAGTGGCGTCGTGGGGCTTTGGATAGAGCCCGCTCTCACTATTATCGCATTTCCCATTCGTGAGTTGTGAACGCTCAAAAACTTCATTTGGCTGTTGTGGGCCGAAGTTGGCCACAAAAAATAAAAATGGGGTAGCAGCTTTGTCTAGGGAAGTTTGGGTAGTAGCTGCACGTTGTTGGAGTATGGTGGCTCCCTCTGTTGCTTTATTACCCCCTTATTGGTGATTTTTCACTTTTTGAAAACGCGTTGATTTTCACCAAATTTAAATCGGGATTGGGCGGTGCACGACAAAAGTAAGAAAAGCACAAGAAATAGAGAGATTGGTGTTACTTGATGGGAAGTGGTTGAAGCTCCGTGAAACTACACAGGGATATTGAGCGTCTCTCAGTGACCACATGTGTGTGCTATGAACCATTTTGGGAGTATAATTTTCAAACTAGGGACGGCTGAAATTTCCATATTTTCAATGTTCACAGAGGGGTGCGGAGGTGAGAAGTGGAGCTGGAGATGGGGGCAGTGGCCAGTCTTTTCTGCCGAACGTTACCTCCACCACATGGGTATGTGGGTACTCGTACATTGGTGGTCACCCAGGTATGAGCTACGGGTTTTACGCGTCATCTTTTCCTCCCTCGTCGAGATCTCCATGAACACTAGAGTGAGGGAGATGATGTAGCAGGTGTATGTGGGGCAGGCCATTGTGACACAGTTGCCGGTTTGTGCACTGTTTTTGAGTCTCCGTTCTCCAACTACACCTGCCGGCTTTTTTGGCTTCCACATTCCCCCTTTTGGTGCACTTTGGTGAGTTTTGCGAATGGCGGGTGCAAACGACACCAGAGGGAATGCAACGGGCGTGGGCACGTTATCCATCCATTCCACCCTATGTGCTGCTGTGCTTCTCTCACAACATTGGATATCCTGATATTCCCTCCCTCTCTGCAACCGCCGAGCCAGCGCGCCGGTGGATCCCTAACTCAGGGTATAGCTTCCGCCAAGCCCCCAGAGTGCACTGGCTGCTTTGCAGGCTGCTCTGCCCTCTGGGTAACTATTTATAAACCTTGCCATCATCCCAATTCGTTGACCTGCTCGAAGAAAATTTCAGAAAACTTGAAAAATCTGCGAAATTCTCGGAACCGTCAGATGTTGCACAAGGAGGTACGCCCTGGGTTCTGCACCAATGCAGCTGTAAGTTGGTGTGCTGACTCGCCATGGCGGGTGGATATGGAATCCCACTTTTCACCCTTTCTCTAACCGCCCTGGGGGAGATATAACCCATCCGGATAACACACCTCTCGGTCATTACGGGACTTACACTGGGTATACAGATGTGTGGTCTCACTCACCTGCTCCACCAGCTGGGGTATACTCCCTCTGGGGTTTGCTTGGCGGTAGGCGCTACAGTGCGCCCTGGGCACGCCCGTGAACATTTACGTGCCAAAACGGTCTTTTTGGGCTCTCGAGGTGAGTTTGGCCAGCAGCGCCTGGGCGCTTTGACAGAAGAGGGACCAAGGTTGGTCCCTTCTTTGGTCGAGCGTGCATGGCAGTGCACTGGACTTTACTCTCATGGGCCCGCTCTTCCCGATAAGCTGGACTCTGGCCTAGCCGCCGTACAACTACCTCTATCACGCTGTGTGAGTACAAGTAGGGTATACCCATACTCTATGAGCCGGTGTTGTGCTTCTTTCGTTCTCTTCTCGCCTACCCATCATATTACGCCCTCCCCAAATTACCGAATCTTCTCCCATTTTCACGCATTTGTGGAAAAATTAGAAGAATTTTCAAAATGACCAAAACAGAAGGTTACGGTAACTCTACAAATTTAATGGGTACTGGCGCCATAATAGGGAGAAAGACTGCCAGTGTTGGGGCCACAAGTATCCTTTGTTTGGGCTCCCGGATTTGCGCTCCAGCACTTTGTGACAACCATCAAAAGTTGGGCAAGCCAGGACGCTCTCTGATGACCCCAATGAGCTGGTACGCTGTAACTTTCACTATGAGAAGAATAGAAGTGTGGCATTATGTAAACTTAGTTTCTCCAACGTTGCCTCGAAACTCACCAAATGACAGCTGGGTGATCCATTTGGGCACAAAATGGAATGTTTGAGGTGGATTGATGGTCTGTGGTGATATTGGTGTATCATTTATGCTGCATTACGGCATTTGCTGGCTTCATGTTTTTGCCAATTTACACGTCCCTGTTCCTACTGCTTGTTCTTCAAATAACTGAAATGTGTGTTTTACTTTTCGACTCTAGCTTTTTATTCGAGAGTCAAATTGTAACCACTTTTCCGTGAATTGGCTTATCTTGCTTCCAGCAGTTTGCTCTACTAGTTACATTTCTATAACACTAAAATTTTGTTTTCAATTAAAATCTTGATTTACGATGTTCTTCAATGAAAACCCCAGATTTTCTGTGTATTTGAATTTTTTTTTTTTTCGGAACAGATTATAAAGCGGAACTAAACCTGATTTAAAGTCTGTGATGGTTTTGAAAATTAGGAATTGGCTGTTTAATTTCAGAAAAACACTGTTAAAACTCTTGATTGTGTGTTTTTATAGTCTGTCTGTAATATTGCTGAGTTGCCAAACAAATTGCCTCACACAACTTTTTACACACTACCCTGTCTCCTGACATTATTGTAATTCAACGCTTTTTAAATTTCATTGACTCAATACGTCAAAACTTTCGCCAACGATTTTGTTCTCCAGAAAGACCTAAGCATGACGTACAATCTTGCTGTTACCGGACTTGTTCGACCTACAACTCGTGTATAATAAAGAAAATTGATTATTGAAAAAGAAAAATCAAAAGCAAAAAAAACCTTAAGCAGCATAGCGTTAGTAGTTGCTACTTGCTCTCTTGACAAGTTGTGCCCAGAATTACACCATTGCAAAATTTCATCTGTAGTAGCATCAATAAACTGACCACTATCTTAAAAATTTAACTTCCGAATTGATTCCAGAATAACATTCACACTTTGTTCAGGGGTAAGTGTATATTTAACTGCATTCTCGATAAATTTGCTAGCGTCTTCACCTGATTTGAAATTTTCATAAAAACAGTATCTCCCACTTTCGCTCAAAATGGTATTTTTTTATAGCCGATAACAGGAAACACAAAAAGCAGGTCGTGCCGAGCTGTGCAATTTTGTTTTTTTGTCTCCGAAACCTCAGAAGCATTCAATTACAAGTTGTAATAAGTAGTAATATTGTCCCGTAAATATTGGAGTTGAGCAAGATGACTAGAGCGGATAAACGAAGCCGCACTGGTTGTCACTCATGTCGAAGGCGAAGAGTTAAATGCGACGGTAAGGCATAATATGTTTTATAACTGTTGTCTAGTGCTTCCAACTAACAAATCAATCAGAACACCATCCAAGGTGCAATAATTGTTCGAGATTGAAACTTGATTGTAACTTTGATGTGAAGGTTCTGTGGGAGCAGGATGCTTTAGATCGAGGCATCACTTTTGGCCGATCGAAGTTATACAAAAAAATCAGACAAGAAAAGAGCCAGCACCCAGCCGACAGGAGAATAGAAATGACCTTGAGTCAGCAAGTCAAGCTGGAACATGTCCCATGGACAAAGCTCGAGCATACGCATTTGATGTTTATCAATATAACTGAATCTGATTTTTCAACCATATTTGAAATAGAGCAATCTCCCGAATCGCAAAACATGACATTTCCAATTACACCTTCTGTACTTGGTCTCGACGAGGAAATTGAACAGATATTTAGATCTTCATTTGGATGGATCCCTGCAGATAATCCATTGAAAAGTATTGCGGAGTTTGAGACACATCTTCTCTCGGGAGGGCTTCAGAGCAGTGTACAAGAGGAGGAACTAATTACTTATTTCCTGACTTCTATCTGCCCTACATGTGTTTGCTACCCCAACATCAAACAAGTACAATTGATTGGATCATCAGCAAACATCAAATCTTTGACATCTTCAAAAAACCCAGAAGCTAATCCATATTTATATCTGATAGCACCGCTGGCAGCTAAATCATCAATGGTCCGCGACTCAATCATTGCTGTGAGTGCTCAACAATTGCTTCTTTTAGGATCACAAAAATATGAACAAGTATCAAAAGTATACGCAGAAAAGGCTTTAGAACAGTTAACTGGTGCTTTTGAAGACAATCAGATTTCTAGTTGGGATGATATCTTAGCTACAATCATTATGCTTTGTTTTAGAGAAATCTCGTCCAATTGCGGAACTGGAGCGTCTTGGCTTGTTCATTTGGATCATGCTAAAAAGCTTTTGAAACAGACTTTATTTCGCAGTCATGATAGCCCATTGTTCAAGTTTTTCACAAGATACTTTATTTCACACGAAGTCATGGGCCAGACTGCCTGGGTCGAAGACGAAGATGACACAGGAATGAGCCTGTGGCGGTTGCCAAAACCAATTTTTGATGATCTTCACCTAGAAACTTTGCGAAACGATGACGACACGCAGATTGATATGGTTCTGGGATGCAGTGCATATTTGATTTCTGTGATCCACAGAGTGTCCATGCTAGGTAAATGTTATGAGGATTTGGATTTGGAAATCTCGTCGAAAAGAAGATTGGAAATTGAACACGAAATATTTTTAAGAAGAGATCATCTGGAGCGAGAGATAAGTGAGCTGGACCAGCAAATCCAACCGACTGAGGACACTGGTTTTGAGGACACGCATTACATTAAAATCATTGCAGAGATCAAAAGACTTGCTGCACAGGTGTATCTGTTTGCTCGTGTTGATCTGGAAACTGTCCATCAACACAATGGCAGAATAACAAAATTATTCCATGCACGATGGCAGGAGACTAAGGAAACCACGAGCCAAATCATCAATTTGCTTGAATCTCTCCCAGACATTTACATGTCGCTACTGTGGCCATTGTTTGTAATTGGCATTGTTTGCGCGGAAAAAGATGAAGAACGATGGTTTGTACTTAATGCGTTCACGAAGATGCAGAAGACAAGAGAGCTGGGAAGTGTGAGAGCTGCACTATCGGTTGTTACTAGTGTTTGGAAGGAAAAGGATCTTGGAGGAGGCTCAATGAGATGGAAAGATATGGTGAAAGGAAGAGGAGATACATTAAGTTTAGCATAAATATATTGGCGATTAAAGCTTCGCACTTGTCCAACTGAAAACTTCTTTAAGATCCTTCACGACGTTTGATCCTCCGTATCTATCTTGTAAAGCATAAATATCGCGTCCAGTACCTGTTTCTGGTCTCCATCGCCATGCGTGTCTTCGGCTCTCATTCAAGCCGGCTGGACCTTTCATCACCAGCTCAGAAATGTAGCAGCCTATGACAGGCATGTATTTGAATCCTTGACCGGAATCACCAGTAGCAAGAATCAGACCCTGATACTTGGGATGTTCACAGATAAGAAAATGTCTGTCTGGGGTGTCTGTACACCAACAGATTTTGGCGACCTCGAACGACCTGAATGCAATTTGCGGGAAGACCTGCTGTAAAAACCCTCTCATTTGTTTTTCAGCCTCGGTTGGAATTTGATTTCTGTAGAGAGCAGTTGATATATTTTGAGACCCATCTTGGTGAATATATCCTGGAAACTCGTTACAAAACTTGATCTCATTGTTGGAATCTGGCTCGAACAGGAACCCTTCGTCAAGATTAAGCACCACAGGCATATCTTTCAACAATGATGCTTCTTGCTCCGACACCTTGATGTGCCCCACGGTCCAGCATTTAGCAAGCAGTTGGCCCTCATAGTCCAGAAATTTTGAAGAGTTTGCCCCTGCAGCGATCACAACCTTCTCTGCGTTGATGATGTCACCAGTAAAAGTTCTCACTCCAACACAAACGTTGTTTTCAAAAAGAAGCTCTTCGGCTGCTCCTATTATGATATTTACACCCAATCTGGAACACTCTTCGGCTGCTCTTTTCAGGGCTAATGCAGCATTGGTCCATCCACACTTGTTCTTTTGGTGGTAACCTTTCCATCCATCAAATCGAGTTTGTAGGTTCAATGATGCCATGTCAATACTGGGTCCCCATCTAACTAAATGTTCAAAATCTTGAGGTGAGTTTAAAGGTTTCACTGGTTCTCCTGCTGCCTGAAGTTTAGCAAGTCTTTTTTCAGCTTCTCGAACCGCTTCGTCTACTGTAGCGGCATAGATAATGCCAACCTCGTGGAATGCTGGGCTGAATACCGGGTCGTTTCTCCACATATCAAGCGATTCAAGAGCAAGATCTGAATAGAATTCATTTGAAACTGTAGATTGAAATATTTTATTCACATCATTACCTGCCGATAACGGGGACGGAACCGGATAAGGATCTAGAATCGAGACATTGGAATGGCCTTTGCGAAGTAGTTGTAATGCAGTAGACAGTCCAAACGTCCCTGCTCCAACGATCAGCACGTGTGATTGAGTGTCTATCATCTGATTAATCAAGTCTTTTGAAATTGTAAGACGATTTCCAATTTTTCTTGGTAAATCTGACACTTTTATACTTTACAGGATCTAAGATCGTCTCGCGATAAGATAAGCTGGGAAGGCCGTGCCGAGCTAGCGAAGAAAAAAAAAGTATTTTATTTTTGAAGAGCTCAAGTTACATAGGAGAAATGGATCTGTTGCTTATCAGTAAGATCCAGAACTTTCTCGTTTTCGACGCCAGCTATTGTGGCGTGATCAGGAAGGTCGATGAGTTCGAGTTGTTCAAGATGGTGCCGTTTTTTGCGGTTAAGTGCAGCACACACCACCCAGTACAAAATAGAGAGCACTATGCATGCGCAGTAGGCCACTATCATTGAAATGAATCCACCCGTATACTTTGGAGCTTGATCGCTTCTAAAAGTCTGGGTTCCGGTGATAGCACCCCCACAATAGCCAAGATAGTTGAATCCGTATGTGACAGATTTTTTGGTGCTGCCAGCAGTGTTGGCCTGAACACATGACATCATCACCACGTATGATGCAAAGTAGAAGTACATCAAGTAAAGACCTAGTAGTTGGGGACCCACTTTGTCCTGGTCAACGATGTAGAGGATCAACGCCCCCGCCAGCGGGATTATCAGCGAGATCACAGAAACTAAGCATCGTCTGTTGGTCCAACGAGCACCCAACCAGGTGAAGAAAAAGGTACTAATAGAAGCAATGACTCCGGTTGGAATTCCCATCAGTGCAGATTTGACCGAGGAAAAACCCAAGTTGTTGATAATGATAGTGTTATAAGTACTCAGACCTCCGTTGGGAATGTTGATCCCAAAATTGAAAAGCATGATCAAATAAACACGCGAGTCCAAAAATGCTTCTTTGACTTGAGGCCATTTCCAGTCGTTGTTTTCAACACCTGTGGCATTTGTAGACACACGTTTAACCATGTGGTATTTCTCCCGATCTGACAGAAATCTGGCATTGATTGGAGAGTCGGGAAGATACCATAGGATGAAGCATGACCAGACAAACGAAACCGATCCAACAAGTATGTAAATGTATTTCCAGGTAGGAATCGTGCTTCCAAAAGTAGTTGCAAGAGCAGAAAGAGCACCATTAATGACCGAAGAAGCGAAAATAAACACAAATGCGGTACGGTGAGGAGATTCATGTTTGAGATAGAAAACAGCAACCATTAAGGAACAACCGGGAACAATTGCACATTCGAAAATTCCCATCAAAAACCTCAAGGTTGCAAGTCCTGCAAAACTTCCACATGCACACAGTAAAAGTGTACAGATGGACCACGACATCGAACATAGTGCAATAACTTTGCCGATTTTAAATTTTTGAAGAAGAAATGTCATAGGCCACATTCCAACTAGAGATCCGATAAACAGAATCGAGCCAAGCCATGCGTACTGCTGGCCGTGAAGACCAGTATCCGTGCGAAGACCAAAGATGGCTGCAGTGCTCAAAGAGACTTTATCAACAGCTCCCATGGTGGCCGTGAAAAAAAGCATTGGCAAGAGAATGAAGTCCGCCTTACGAATGGCGTGTTTTTCCTCGTGCATGCTCAACTCCTGGTATTTTCCCTCGTTGTCGCACAAATATTGAAGAGCAGCGTCGCCCATCGTAGAGGCATGTTCGTCCAAGCTGCGGACTCGTGTGACCTGTTCGGTCTCTTTAGTTTCGGGCAGATCAGTCGTGCTCATTTTGCACCACATTTGCTTGAGACTCCCTCATCACCTACTGCATACCAGCAGGAATCCACAAACTTAAAATACACAACTGGTTTGCGCTATTGAGATAAGCTTGTAGACGATAAATCCTGCTGATAATGACCACTTGCAGCTTGTTTTCTCTCCAAATGAAAGCTTTTTTCATCGCGGCTGCTCGAGACGAGCTAATTTTCAACGGTTTTTTTATCGAGTCTCTGCTCGGCACGACCTGCCTAATGCTAATCCGGGGTTTTTCCAGCTTGCACAGATCTAAAATTCAGATAAAAGCTCAAACATGAGCAGCTCTTGGATCACCCTACAACGCTGGCAACAAGCTTGTATGTTTGAATAGCAATCATGACAATTACAGACAACAGAGTCACGATCGCTATTGACCGTGGAGGGACGTTCACAGATGTGATCTACAGATATGGGAATATTGAAGGGACTTTCAAATTGTTATCAGTGGATCCTTCTAGCTATAAGGATGCCAATATTGAAAGCATAAGACGAGTTCTGGAAAAAGTGACAGGGAAGACTATCCCAAGAGGACAGTTGCTAGACACCAGCTTAATCTCCTCGATTCGACTTGGAACTACAGTGGCTACGAATGCTTTATTGGAACGGAAAGGAGCCCGGTGTGCCCTTGTCACCACCAAGGGGTTCAAGGATTTGTTACATATTGGCGACCAATCTAGACCAGAATTGTTTGCTCTAAATATTGTCAAACCAGGAGTTTTGTTTGAAAAGGTCGTCGAGGCTGATGAAAGAGTCACCATGCCTGCTTTCCTTGCCGACCCGACCGGATATGATGCACGTGATCTGTTGAATGGCAACGAGTATGTTGAAGGAGAAACCAAAGAAGTTTTCCAGGTGGTTAAGCCGTTGGATACTGTGAAACTTGAGCAGGATCTTACTGAGTTGAGAAACAGTGGGATTGATTCTGTTGCTATTGTATTCATTCATGGTTACAATTATCAGGCTCACGAGAAACAGGCTGGACAAGTGGCTCGAAAATTAGGTTTTAAAAATGTTTCGTTATCTCACGAACTGCTTCCAGTGATCAAGACTCTCCCTAGAGGTCAGTCAACAGTGGTAGATGCATATTTGACACCAATCGTAAAGGACTACATTGATAGTTTTTTGAGTGGATTTGCACCTGAGTTCGAAAAACATACCAGAATTGAGTTCATGCAATCTGACGGTGGTTTATGTTCCTGGAGAAACTTTTCTGGTCTACGATCTCTACTTTCTGGTCCTGCTGGTGGAGTTGTTGGTGAAGCAAAAACTGGATACGATCCAGACAACAAAATTCCAGTGATTGGATTTGATATGGGTGGAACATCGACAGATGTCTCACGATATGCTGGAGAGTTTGAGTTTTCGTTCGAGTCTATCACTGCTGGCATAAAAATTGCAGCTCCGCAACTAGATATCAATACTGTTGCAGCTGGAGGGGGTTCGATCTTGACATATCGAAATGGAGTATTTGTGGTTGGACCAGAATCTGCTTCTGCACATCCAGGACCTGCTTGCTACAGAAAAGGTGGTCCACTTACTGTTACAGATGCCAACTTGTTCACCGGTAGAATTCTACCAGAGTATTTCCCCAAAATATTTGGTCCGGGAGAAGATCAACCATTAGACTTTGAAGTTACCAAGCGCAAGTTTGAGGAGCTAGCCAAGGTGATAAACAGAGACAACCCTGGTTTTCCTAAGACTCCTCATGAGATTGCTCTTGGGTTTTTGATGGTTGCAAATTTCCAAATGGCCAAGCCAATTAGAGAGCTGACTGAAGCAAAAGGTCATGATGCCACTACACATTCTTTGGCTTCATTTGGTGGAGCAGGTGGACAGCATGCGGCATCAATTGCTAAGATCTTGAAAATCAAAAAGGTTTTGATTCACAAACATTCATCCATTCTTTCCGCATACGGTATATCACTTGCAGATGTGGTCAACGAGCAACAGGAACCGTGTGCCAAAGTGTATTCCAAGGAATCACGTGAAGAACTTTTACTTGTTTGTGACAAGCTCAAATCTAAGGCACTCTCACAGCTCAATGCTCAGGGAATTCACCCGTCCACCGTTTCATGTACCACCTACTTCAACATGGGCTACAAAGGCTCGGATACAAAAATTATGATATCAAGACCAAATGATGACGATTTCCTTTCTGTATTCTACAAAATTCACGAGCGAGAGTTTGCATTTAATGACATGGATAAACCTGTCCTTGTTTCCGACATTCGTGTGAGATGTGCAGGAAACACTGCAACCAACCTAGTTGAAAGATCGCCTTACAAGGATTACGATTCCATAACCAAAACAGCCGTGGCTGACGGTCTTGAAGAGAAAACTACTTCTATTGTGTTTGACGAGGGTGTTTTGGAATCCAAGGTTTATTTCTTAAACAAATTGAAGCCCGGAACTGTAGTGGCTGGTCCTGCTCTTTTGTTGGATGAGACACAAACATTGCTAGTGAGTCCTGACTCCTGTGCTACCATTTTACCACGTCACGTGGTGTTGGACCTAGACGTCGATGTACATAGTCAAATTTCAACCGAGCACGTCGACCCAATTCAATTGACCATTTTTGCAAACCGGTTCATGTCGATTGCTGAAGACATGGCACGAACCTTACAAAAAATCTCAGTCAGTGCCAACATCAAGGAACGATTAGATTTCTCGTGTGCCTTGTTTGACAACGAAGGATATTTGACAGCTAATGCCCCCAACGTGCCGGTTCATTTGGGTTCAATGTCCAGTGCCGTGAGATACCAATTGGAGTATTGGAAAGACGATTTACACGAAGGAGACATTTTATGTACAAACTCGCCAAGTGTTGGAGGAACACATCTTCCAGATATCACGGTTATCTCGCCAGTGTTTTACCAGGGTCAGATCCAGTTTTTGGTGGCTGCAAGAGCCCATCATTCTGAGATTGGAGGTTCTGCTCCGGGCTCATCTTCTTCGTATGCTCGTGAGATCTTTGAAGAAGGAGTTAATATTGAAACATGGAAAATTGTCCAGAACGGTAAGTTCGACTATGCTGGCCTGGACCACCATTTCAACGTGGCTCCAACAAAACATGGAGTTTCTGGAACTAGAAACATCGATGATAATGTTTCGGATCTGAAGGCTCAGATTGCTTCCAATCAGCGTGGAATCAACCTGTTGAAAGAACTATTCAGAGAATATGGCAGTGAAACCGTGCTATTCTACATGAGGAATGTCAAAAAGACGGCCGAGCTGGGAGTTCGCAACTTCCTCCGAACATTTGCTAAGAATAACGCACACAGACTTCCACTTGTGGCCGAGGATTTCCTTGATGATGGCACAAGGATTGCTGTTCGGATTGCTATCAACGAGAACGACGGCTCTGCAGTGTTTGATTTCACTGGCACTTCCCTTGAATCATATAGCAATCTGAACGCTCCACGGTCAGTGACTTCGTCTGCAGTGATCTACGTACTACGGTGTTTGGTCAACATGGATATTCCATTGAACCAGGGATGTCTAGACCCGTGTACTTTGATTATCCCAGATAACTCATTAATCAATCCCAGCCGCTATGCAGCTGTCTGTGCAGGAAACGGTATGACTTCCCAGCGTGTTACTGATTGTCTATTCAAGGCTTTTGGTCTTACAAGTGCGACCGGAGGATGCATGAATGGTTTGAACTTTGGTCAAGGACGTCGTGGTGAAAACCTCAAGGGCTTTGGCTACACAGAGACCATTGGCCAAGGAAATTGTGCAGGAATCATCGAGAAAGATGGTGTGCGGACCGGATTCCATGGCTTTTCCGGGACTCAAACCAACATGACCAACACCAAGATCACCGATCCGGAAATCCTTGAACAGAGATATCCATGTCTACTGCTACAATATTGCATTCGCGAAAACAGTGGAGGACGTGGGAAATGGTGCGGAGGTAATGGATTGATACGGGAGATCCAATTCAATGCTCCGGTTCATGTTTCGTTGGTCACCCAAAGAAGAGTGTTCTCTCCATGGGGAATCTACGGCGGTGCAGACGGAAAGAAAGGAGAAAATTACTTGGGTAGAAACCGAGGAGAAGGAGTTATCCAATGGATCCAATTACCGTCTCTGGCCGAGATCTCCATTCGAAATGGTGACATTTTGAAAATTCTCACTCCAGGGGGTGGTGGATTCGGTAGAGAAGACGACACAGATGAGTACTGGGGAGTGGAAACTGCTGCTACCGGTTTGGAACTCAAACATGTTCCAATTTCCAGTGGAACCCTTGGTAGCCAGCAGGAAGCATTGAATACTTCGCAATGAGAAACGGAGATATGAGGGCTTATAATGTATATTGATATATCCAATCATTCGATTCGACCGTATGATACTACATCCGTGCACCATCAACTAGGCAGCAAGTGAGCAGCGAGGTGGATTGCGTTGAAACTAAGATATCATGATCAATTGACTTTGTAGAACAACAATTGCTGTTCCTATGTACACCTAGCAGCAATTGGATTTGAACGGGACGTTTCGAGGCTGCCTTATTTTGCGCGGTAGTTGCCGATGGTGATCCGAGGTTCGAGAATATTAATTAATATCAATCGGTCGTGGCCCTATTGCCATTAAAGGAAGAATGGGGCGCATTAAGAGCATGGAGGCTGCTGCATTCTGGATACTTGCCGCAAAGCGGGCTCGTTCCGTGTATAATTGATGTATTTTTTAAGTGCACACAGCCTGCTTGATCAGATGGAAACTTATCAATTGATGGCAATTGGGTGCATCTTGGATCTCCGATGTTGTCATCTGTGAGATCTGAACGTGGCCAGCAATTTAATGGATCTGCAGTTGTTCTCGAGTCGAGTTATGTTCAGATTTCCACACTGTTTTTAGCCGAGGACTGTTCACTACTCGCGCACGTGAGCCGGATATATTTTAATTTTACAGGAAACGTGCCTTGGCAATTGCCAAATTTGTGTCTAAACAGCCCGGTAGCTGCATGTAATTAGCAGTTTTTGGAAAGGTACCAGTTCCGCATTGAGCAAGAAGCCGGAGACTGGAAAAGAATATATAAATAGACCAGCAGACTGCCTTACGAGCTTAGACTGGACAGTGGCGGTAAGCATTAACATGTTGTCTAAGGTGTTCTTGGGTCTTTTGACCATTGGTGCAACCAACGCAGGACTGCTATCTGGCGGATATCCATATCCTGAAAAGCAATTGTCTCAACAATTCTACGACAACTTCAACCCAATCAAGAACTTGGGAGGAACTGGTCCTTATTCTGATGGTCGTGGTTATGGTATTAGCCGTGACCCTCCAGCAGGCTGTGAGGTTGACCAAGTGATTTTCCTCGGCCGTCACGGTGAAAGATACCCAGATCCAAGCACCTACGATGGTATTGAGGAGTCTTTGGAAAAATTGTGGGCTTTTAACGAGAACCAAACCTTCATTGGAGATCTTGCTTTCTTCAACGATTGGTACTTCTGGATCGATGATATTGATCTCCTTGCCCAAGAAACTCACACTGGTGCTTATGCCGGTCTATTGAACGGTTACCAGCGTGGTTCTATCTACAGATGGAGATACGGACACTTGTACGATGGTGTTTCACAAGTTCCAATCTTTACCAGTGGATACGAAAGAGTCATTGAAACTGCCAGAAAATTCGGTGAAGGTTTCTTTGGATCCAACTACAGTCAGGTTGCAAACCTCAACATCATCTCTGAGAACAGCACCCAAGGTGCCAACAGTTTGACTCCAACTTGTTATGCTGTGGACACCAGCTCCACTTGTGGTAACTTGACCGACCTTTTGCCAGAGTTCTACGTTGCTGCTGATCGTTTGAACTCTCAAAATGATGGTTTGAACCTCACTGCTAAGGATATCTACCATTTGATGGGTATGGTTGGTTTCGAACTCAATGCTAACAGTTACTCTCCATGGGTTGATGTTTTCACCCGTGAAGAATGGATCTCGTTTGCTTACACCCAAGACTTGGCATACTACTACTGTGACGGTCCTGGTGATAAAGCTTCCATTGCTGCCGGAGCTGTCTATGCCAACGCTACCTTGACTCTGATGAATCAAGGTCCTGACGAAGCTGGTTCTATGTTCTTCAGCTTCTGTCACGACACCAACATTACCCCGGTCTTGGCTGCCATCGGAATCTTTGACCCAGACCAGTCATTACCTGTTGACAAGGTTCCTTTCATCCACACCTATCACAGTAACGACTTCGTTCCTATGGGCGGTCACTTGGTTCTTGAACGGATGACCTGTAATGCCACTGCTGTCAACCCTGCCGACACCTACGTCAGAATCGTTGTCAATGAGGCTGTCATTCCACTTGACAACTGCAGCACTGGTCCTGGTTTCTCTTGTTCTCTAGACAACTACACCAGTTATCTAGACGACAGACTCATGAACTACACTGCTGTGTGTCAACCACCTTCTTCATACCCTCAATACCTTTCCTTCTTCTGGGACTGGGAGGTTTCCAAGACCTACGACTACCAGGAGGGAGACATTTCATACCAATTGGGTGCAGTCTATTAGGAGTTGCGGCCCTGAAAAACGTTTATTTCTTTCTTCCGTACGTTCCTTAACGTTTTTTTAAAAATATATCTATCACTAGACTTCTCTTTCTCTCCCAGCTTATCTCTAGTATTTGGTGCACGGGTGTCTCGGCTTTTCCGAGCACTGCCATTTTCAGCTGCGGCTAGCACGATTGTATGTTTTAGATGAACAAAATGCACCGATAGATCAGCAGCACGGTTCTTTGTTTAAAAGGTTTCACCAGGATCCAAAGTATAAAGCATGGGGGGTTCGAATGGGGATTGTTTTTTGTGTGCAAATCAGTAAGTATAGAGCAGATTGGCTAATGACTTGCCCACTAACCATGGATATACAGTGGAGAAGCATGCGACGGAACACAGCCAGAATGCATCAATTGTCTGGAGAAAAACCGACAATGCAAGTATTTGAATGGGTTGAGCGCAGCTGCAGAAGCATCGGACCAGGGTGAGAGGACACGAAAGGCTAGGAAAACTGGCGGAGATTTCAAACTGGTAAACAATTTTGTGTATACTATGGAGAACAAGTATGGGGGTGGACAAGAAGCGGAAGGCTCTCATAATCAGAGGACATCGGGTTCTTCAAAAACAAACAAAAATGATTCTGTGAATCTGGAGGATCTTCCGCATTTGGTTCCTGTCCCCAAACCCAGAGTGTTGATAAACATGATTCCGGAAACAGAACTGTTCCAAAAGCCGGATTCAGCGTCGGCAATAACACCACATTTATCGCGGGCACAACAAACCAGAAAACGAAATAGTGTTTCTCGAGACTCCATCAATAGGAGTCTGAATGAGAGGTTCGAAAGAGGAACAAACCCGAGTGGCGATGAAAACCAGTACTACAAGGTTCTACGAGACAATTGGCGAGATCTTTTCAAAGGAAAAGTTCTTGAAAAACACAGTCCCGAGCTCCAGAATCAGCCAACGCCGCTGGCTATAGCATTGGAATCCAGTGTAAGTTCGCCATATCTAGATGAAAATGGAAATTATGATTTGGATGAGATTTTTGAGCGACTGGGTCTTCCAACGGAATCTTCATTGTATTACGATGATAACGTGATCATTAAGCATTTTTTCACCAAGCTGGTTCCGGCCATTTCTGCAGACCCCAATCCTGTTTGGCCCAACTTGGCAATCAAATATTGTGACACTGACATAGTAAAAAACTGTTTGATATCTTTGGGAAGTATGCATTTGACTGGCTGGGTCAAAGATCAAACGGTTCGCAAGGAGTTGCTTCAAAAGGGAGCGATCAATATCAACAAGATCATGGACTATTTGTTGAAGTTTATTCAGGATAACAATCTTCTGGATGCTCTACTGTATAATGACATTGAAAATGGAGAAAACAAGGTCATTGACGTCGACAGTATTGTCGATCTTCTCAAAGAGCAAGGAGATACAAACATGTTTTTTATCTCCTTCTTAATCTTTGTGCAGGTGTTTTATGGAGTTCTGGAAAATGGCCGTTCTGCTCTTTCTAGACTGTTCTTTAAACTGTTTGCTAGCTTGATTCAAAATCCATCGTGTCGCAATTCTTTGGATTCTTTTGATTCAACTAGAAGCTTGTGTTTGATTATGGCTTGGTGGGACACTGTTTCTGCTTTAATATCTCCAGATTGCAGAACGCCATACTGCAATCCATCATGGTACTACTACAAAAACTCGAAATACTCCTTAGAAGCCCTATGTGGATGTCCTGGATCGCTTTTTGTGTGTATGGCCAAGTTGTGCCATCTGGCTAACGGAATCAAATACAACAAACTCTCCAATGCAGCTGTCAAGAAACTTTATCAAGAATTGAGAATTGAGTTACTAGATTATCGACTCTATGTGACATATGATCTTGAGCAATGCAAAACAAATTCTGATGAATCCAAGGACCGGGATCTTGTTTCAAGAACAAAAATTGCCCAGTGCTGGTCGTTGGCAATATATTGCAAGCTACTGGAAACTGTCAGGCCCCATGTTGATTACAAACAAGTGATTCATCAATTAATTCTGGAATTCATCGATACATACAAAAGTTTAGATTCGCAAACTTCGTTGTTATCACAGATGGTTTGGCCGCTAATGCAGATCTCCGTGGTTTGTGAGTCGGCAGAGCAGCGCCAGATGTTGAAGGAAATGATATCAAGCCTGGCCAACCAGACAAAATCTTTGACCATAGTCACAATCTGCAAACTGGTGCAGACCGTGTGGCAGCAAAATTGTTCTCTTCAGCAAATTTTGAACGGTAAGGAATGGTTAGAGGCAGGTATCGATCTGTTACCATTATGATAATGTATTCTATAGACCTTCTATCTGTTCCTTGCATACTTGTCCCCAAATCTTGATACCTTCGGTGATCGATTCACAAGGGAGGAAACTAATGGACAGTCTGGCAGCAGAGGCTCCCCATCCCCTTTCGTCTCCAACGACTTCAAAAAAATCTCCGTTGGCCAACGACACTCCCTTCTCAGCACATGTTTGGCAGCTCTTTTTGCAATCGTAACCTGGTGGTAATGTCACCCACATAAAGTAACCACCATCCCCACCGCTAACTGTGGTTCCTTTTGGCATATATCGTTCCACGGCACTCACAAGAGTCTTGGCTCTTTTAGAGTATTCCCTTCTCAAACCAACCACAATCTCGTCCAATTTTCCAGAAGACAGCAGCTCTCCAACAACCACACTGGTTGCCTGTGCTGGTGAACCACCAGAAATGTGGGCTCCTCCTTGGAAGATAACATTGGTGAGTGCAGGAGTGGCAGTTTCTTGCCAACCAACTCTCAAACCAGGACCAACGATCTTGGAAAATGTGGCATTGGAGACCGTGTTTCCGTAACTATTTTGATCTTCAATTGTGGCTCTGTCACAATAAACCAATCTTGGAATCAAATTTGGGGTCTCAGAGCTATCAACTGTATAATCTAATAAGTCATAAACATCGTCACAGATAATCAGAACGTCGTATTTTCTCGCCAATTCCACAAGCTTCTTTCTGCATTCAAGACTCACAGTACCTCCTCTAGGATTTGAAAAAGTTGGAGTCATGTACAAAACATATTTGTAGATCTTTTTCTTTGGCTTTCTTGGGTGCTGAATATGCATGGTTGGATCTGCTTCAACCGGCTCGTCTTGCGAATCGTAATATTCCAGCTGTTTGGCAAACGACTCGAGGTCAATGTCACCATTAGGCAACTCTTCCACGCCGCTCAACTTGCCACCAAAACCAGCATCAATCAAAGTGGCATTGATGAGGAAATAGGTTGGAGTAACCAAAAATGCCCTTCTGGTGAGTCCGTTATGGGGAGATGTTGTCTGTGCAAGGATGTTCATGATACCGTAACTGGCACCGTTAGTTAGATTAAGACAGTCGGGGCTGCATGGCTCGTCAAGCTTGAAATGTTGAGCATTCCAGTTGGCAATGGCCTTTCGAACATCGAGATTTCCTTTATCTTTACCGTATTGCAATGGGTGCTTGTTATCGATATCGTCAAACGAGTCAGGATCTTCGATAACCTTGGTGTAGATTTTATTGGTAGCCTCCAAAACCTCCTTTGTAGGAAGAAGCCAGAATGAAGGGTGGCCTCTGAAGAAATCGAACTTAAGACGGCCCATTTTTCCAGATTTGTGGATGTTCAAACAGCGAGTTGGTAGAATTGTTGGGATCTTTTTTTTCCAATTTAAATCCAGAAATCGATCGGGGACTTTTTTTTCATATCAGTTTCCCAAATAGGAAATCGGGGAGCTTGATCCGCGGAAGGTAGAGTGTCCGGCTTTCAAAGGTCGTATTCAGGGGAAGGGATGAATCGATTATCTTGCAAACTGCTGCATATCCTGTTTAGCAGGTGAATGAAGGAGTTGATACGATCAGATAAACATTGGTTCAATACAAACGTACAAAAAATTTGACTACGAAATACCCGCTAGCGGAGTTTTGGATTCACCATTTGTACCGGAAATGGATGTTCTGAAGATCGGTCAAATCTCTAAAGTCCGTGTCGTCATGGTCTTCCACTTTCAAAGCACCGGGATCTTTTTCTTCCCGCTTGCAATTATCTCTGTAGCATAGGTACATGTAGAATAGCAAGATAAAAATACAGAACCCATACGCTCCAAACACTGCAGCAACACCCAAAGTGTAAGTTGGTGCCTGTGAACTCTTGAAGAATTGAGGGCCAATAATGTTGGAAACAGCATAGGCAATGAAGTAGATTGCGTTACAGGTGACTTTTTTGGTGTAACCAGCAGTGTTGGCCTGGATCAAAGTGAGCGAGGCAATGTAGGGTCCAAGATAGAAATGAGAAAAGTAAACGGAGATTAACCTTCCTTTGTAGTTGGTCAAAGGTAATTTGTAGAGAAGAATGGCAGCAATAAAAGCAGGAACTAACACAGCAATCATAACTATACCTCTTGCTTTGGAGTTTGGCCATCTTTTCTCAATGAAAAAGATGGAGAAAGTGGTGATCCAGGAAGATGCGGTCTGCATCACACCGTTAACAGTTCCCAACAGGGCAGAGTATCTGGAGCTCCATCCAAGTCCTTTAACGATCAACGACGAAAAGTTAGTCAATCCTCCATTAGGAATGGAAATGAAGATTTGGAACCAAAACATGACCCAAACTTTTGGATCCAACAGCGCCTCTCTAAATTGCTCCCATTTCCAAGTTTTGGATTTGAGACCAGTTTGATTTTTCTTGACTTGATGGATGATGATAGCTTTCTCTCTTTCGGTAAGCCAATAACAGTTTGCTGGAGAGCTTGGAAGCAGGAAGTAGATAATGATTCCCCAGAGAATCGACATTCCTCCAGTAATCCAGTAATATGCTCTCCATGGAGAAAACCAATCATTGGTGTAAGCACCAATAGCATATCCAATGGGTCCACTAAACAAGGTGGAGAATCCTGTGTACATGAGTCCAGTTCTAAGTGGTTGGTCCTCTCTGCTATACATGGAAGTGATCACCAACAAAGTCAGCGTCACCACTGGCGATTCAAGAATACCCAAAAGCACACGCGTAACAATCATGGGAGCAAACGACTTGCAGAACCCAGAACCAATTAAGATACATCCCCAAAGCACAAAACAAATAGATCCGACAGTAATTAATGGAAATCTTTGCAAGATACGGCCTGCTGGAAAACAGAACAATAAGTATCCAAAGTAGAAAGAAGAGCCAATCCAGCTGTATTCTTCTCCAACCAGACCCAAATCGGTCTTAAGACCATACAAAGCAGCAGTCGAATGGGCAACTTTATCCATAGCGGCAATAGAAATATTCAGCCACAGAAAAGGAACAAGATTGAAATCAACCTTTCTCTTTGCTTTCTTCAGTTCCTCTTTGGTGTATCCATCTTTAATAAGATGTAGATACTTGGCACCTTCATCATCGAAATGTTCCTCAAGAACAATTTTGTTGTCCTCAGAGACGACGTCAACAGCTACCTCGGACGTTTTTTCAGTTTTACTCATGGTATTAGCTACTCAAATAGCTCCAATACAACATCTTTTGGGGAGGACTTTTGGTCTTTTTATAACTAACAAATGGAAAGGAGCTGCTGGGAAAATTATATTTATCCAGAAAAGAAGGGTCCTCGTAATCAGTGATTTTCCGGGCAGCAAGCAGTTTTTGATAACGCAGCGGATTAGAAGTCCATTTTTATAGAAGAAAGAGCGTATATTGAAAGGGTTCTACTTACCATTTATAACGGAAATGGATATTTTGAAGGTCGGTCAGATCCTTGAAATCAGTGTCGTCGTGATCTTCAACCTTTAATGCACCAGGGTCTTTCTTTTCTCTCTTACAGTTGTCCCAGTAGCACAAGAACATGTACAATAGTAGAGTGATCACACTCAAAGCATATGCACCGTAAATAGCACCAATTCCCAACGGATAGTATGGAGCCTGGTCGGTCAAGAAAAACTGAGGGCCAATGATGTTGGACACAGAGTAGGCAATGAAGTAGATTGCGTTACAGGTGACTTTTTTGGTGTAACCAGCAGTGTTGGCTTGGATCAAAGTGAGCGAAGCGATGTATGGGCCCAAGTAAAAGAACGAAAAGTAGAGAGATATCAATCTACCTTTGTAGTTAGTCAACGAAAGAGTGTAAAGTAGAATAGCACCAACCAATGCTGGAATCAAGTAGAAAATCATGACAAAACCTCTACTTTTAGCATTTGGCCACTTCTTCTCAATAAAGTAAATTGTTGGCAAAGTCATCCATGAAGATGCTGTCTGCATGATACCATTGACAGTTCCAAGAAGAGCAGAATATCTAGAACTCCATCCTAGACCTTTAACAATCAACGACGAGAAGTTAGTCAATCCTCCATTAGGAATGGAAATGAAGATTTGGAACCAGAACATCACCCAAACTTTTGGATCCAACAGCGCCTCTCTGAACTGTTCCCATTTCCAAACGTTCGATTTAAGACCGGTTTGGTTCTTTTTGACCTGGTGAACAATAATAGCTTTTTCCTTTTCGGTGAGCCAGAAACAGTTTGCTGGAGAACTTGGAAGCAGGAAGTAGATGATTACTCCCCAAATAATTGACATACCACCGGTGATCCAGAAGAATGCTCTCCAAGGCGAAAACCATGTGTTGGTATAAGCACCAATAGCATAACCAATAGGACCGGTAAAGATGGTGGAAAGCCCGGTATACATGAGTCCAGTTCTAAGAGGTTGTTGTTCTCTGGTGTAGAAAGAGGTGATGACCAAAAGGTTCATGGCAACCACCGGCGATTCCATCACACCCAGTAGCACTCTAGAAGCCACCATTGGAACAAACGACTTGGCAAAACTTGAGCCAATCAAAACACAACCCCACATACAATAAGCAACTGCTCCAACAGTGATGACGGGGAACTTTTGCAACAACCAGCCTGCTGGGAAGCAAAACAACAAGTATCCGAAATAGAAAGAAGAACCGATCCAACTGTAGTCAGAGCCGACAAGACCTAAATCGGTCTTGAGTCCATAGAGAGCGGCAGTAGAAGTGGTGACTTTATCCATAGCAGCAATAGAAACGTTAAGCCAGAGGAATGGCACAAGGTTCAAATCGACCTTCCATGTGGCCTTTCTAAGTTCCTGTTTGGTGTAACCATCTTTTAGCAAGTGCATATATTGGGCCCCAATATCATCACTTTCAGTGACAACATTGAGTTTCCCATCTTCAGAGTATTCTTGATCGCTAGCCACCTGGACAGCAACGTCGCCGTACGCTTTTTCTTCAGACATATTTGTTTGATAAACCTCTTGGGCCTGAACAAATGCGGACGATTGTAAGCAAATGTGCTTCCTTTAAATCAAGTGCCAATTGCTGCAGTTGTCCGATCATACCATCTCCCGATTAGATTAGTTCAGAAGTGCATTATCGAGCTGTGACCGAGAGTCGTCGATAAGGCGAAAAAAGAAATCTATCAGTCTGTCTTATCCGGATTTAATTTCCTCGGGGCCTACAGATAAGTCTGCGGACCGTGATGGCCGCTATTTCCTGTTTGGGAATCGGGATCTTGATTCGAGCTCCAATCACCCACTGATGTTTTCTTTATATAGTTGAATAGTCACATTGGTGGTATTACTTGAGCCTTCTTCATTGCACTTGCCAAGTACAAAGATGACTTTCAAAGACGTTGACCAGGACCGTATTGAGACCGAGATTGCCAAAATCGAAAAATGGTGGAAGACAGATAAGCAGAGCAGACTGTCTCGTCCATATTCTGCAGCAGATGTTGCTGCTATGAGAAACAGCATTGAGACTAACCACATTGTTTCTTCTCAACAGGCTCTAAAACTTTTCAACTTGTTTGAGGAAAAGATTGCCAAACAGGAACCAATCTTGACATACGGTGCAGTTGATCCGATTCTTCTTTCCCAGCTTTCCAAGGCTGGATTTGAAATCGGATACGTTTCCGGAGCAGTTTGCGGTCTCTCCAATGTTGCTGAGCCTTCAATGGATACTGCTGACTATCCATGGGATACAGTTCCTAACACTGTCAAGAAACTTGTTGCATCGCAACTTTGGCACGATCGTCGTCAGAACCATTTGCGTTCGCTGATGACTCCGGAGCAAAGAGAGGCCACTCCAAGAGTTGACTACCTGGTTCCTCTTGTTGCCGATGGAGATATGGGTTTTGGTTCCACCACTGGAGTCATGAAGCTAACCAAGAGCTTTGTGGAGGCGGGTGTTGCCATGTTCCATTTGGATGATTTGGCCATCGGAATGAAAAGATTCACCATTGGTGAAGGGAGAACTGTGGTTCCTACTTGTGAGTACTTGAAGAGACTCACTGCTGCCAGATTCCAATTGGATCTTATGGGAGCAGAGACTCTTTTGATGGGAAGAGCAGATTCTTTACATGCTGAATTCATCACTTCTGTGATTGATCCTAGAGATCACGGCTATGTCCAGGGAGTGACCAATCCATCTGTCAAACCATTAATTGCTGTACTAAACCAGGCTATGATTTCTGGTGCCAATTTAAAGTCTACCAGACTTGAATGGATTAAGGAGGCTGGAATCATGACTTTTGATGAGGCCGTCAAGACCGTTGCAACCGACGAGGAATACAAGGAATACATGACTTTGTTCGAAGATTCCAAGTTTAAGAGTATTACCGCCAGAAGAGCTAAAGCTGCCGAATGTGTTTCCAAGCCAGTTTATTTTGATTGGGATGCTGCCAGATCTTCTGATGGACAGTACTTCTTCAAGAAAACTCTGGATCACGTAATCGACAGAGCTATAGCTGCTCTTCCTATTACTGACACCACCTGGGCCAGAATGGACACTCCAAAATGGGACGAGATTGTTGCTTTCCATGATGCTTTGAGAGCCATCGATAGCAAGAGAGCTTATGGGTTCGGTTATACTGGAAGATACGACTACTCTGCTGCTGGATTTTCCAAGGAACAACTCAAGACTCTTCACCTTGATCTTGCCAAGATGGGAATTGTGTTCCAAACCCAACCAATTTACGCCTGTCAAGGTATCAACATGGTCACTTTGGAGTTTGGAAAGATGTTTAAACAAGAAGGTATTTACGGTTATGACAGAGACATTGTTAAAATTTGTGGCGAGAAACAAACCGACGGGTTTGAGACTTCTTGGTGTGGAGCCAAGCTATCTGACGATCAAATGGCAATTGCCGATTCGTTTGATATCGAGATGCCATTTTAAGTAATTGACGTCCAATGCAAATATTTTTTAAGCTAGCAGCGAGGATAGTCTTTCCGGATACTAGAGGTGCGTGTAATCATTTGCCGATAAGCTCGTCGTTCCCAAAAGGGAAATCGGAGCTGGTTGATCTGGCTACCTAACCGGGACGAGTTCGGACGATCTGTAGGAGGCCTCTTAATATTTCAGTCAAGTTTGTGAGCCTGTTGGTTGCCAATTGACGTTCTGGAATGTAACATTAAGTCTTCGAAATGTCGCTAGACGAGCAATACCAACAAGATATCAAAAAGATTGAGGAATGGTGGTCTACCGATAGACAGAAACATATCAAGAGACCTTATCCGGCCTCCAAGGTGGCTTCCTTAAGAAACACTTTGGAAATCCAATATCCATCTTCTGATCAAGGTAATAAGCTATGGAAATCTCTAAACAAGCATCGTGAAGAGGGAACTCCTATGTTGACATTTGGATGTGTTGATCCATCCACTGCTTCGCAGATGTCTAAAGCAGGAATGGAAATTGTTTATGTTTCCGGTGGTGTTTCCGCTATTCAATTGGCACAAGAGATTGGAAGAGATCATGCCGATTATCCTAGTGATACTGTTCCAAACTTGGTTTCGAGACTGTTTAAGACCCAATGCTTCCATGACAGAAGACAAAAGTCTTACTATCTGGGGCTTTCTGAAGAAGAAAAGGCCAAATTCAAGGTCCATGATTATCTGCTGCCAATGATAGCTGATGGAGATATGGGTTTTGGAAGTGTGACTTCGATCATGAAGGAAACTAAAATGTTTGTGGAAGCAGGTACCGCAATGGTCCATTATGACGATCTTGCTATTGGGTTGAAGAAGTTCACCGAGAAAGTTGGCCGGACCGTTGTTCCATTTTCTGAGTACTTAAGACGGTTGACTGCTGCTCGGTTCCAAATGGATCTTATGGGTTCTGAAATGTTGCTCATGTCCAGAATCGATTGTTATCATGCTGAATTCATCACCTCTGTGGTTGATCCTAGAGATCATAAATATGTGAAAGGAGCCACCAACCCTAATGTTGGACCTCTTATTCAGCACATTAATAGTGCCAAGGCCCAGGGGGTGAGCGTTCAAACTGCCAGAGCAGAGTGGATGAAAACTGCCCAAGTGATGACTTTCCCCGACGCTGTCAAGAGTGTTGCTAGTGAGGAAGAATATGCTTCTTTCATGGAGAAGTTTTCCTCCAAGCAGTTTCCAAGTCTTTCTGAAATGCGTGAATATGCGGCTGCCACTGTCTCCAAACCAGTCTTTTTTGACTGGGAATTGAGCAGAACCAGTGTTGGACAATACCTCTATCAGGCATGCAACCAAAATGTCATTGAAAGAGCCATTGCTGCAATGCCTTTGACCGACACTACATGGGCCCGTATGGACTCGCCAAACTGGGACCACATTGTGGAAATCCACACTGCTCTTAGAAAGGTTGATCCAAACAGATGCTTTGGATTTGGTTACACCGGTGCTTTCAACTATCCAGCAGCAGGTTTTTCGCAGGAACAAGTTGACAACTTGCACAACGACCTGGCAAAGATGGGCATTGTTTTTCAAACTCAGCCTATTTTTGCCATTCAAGGTGTCAACATGTACGTTCAAAACTTTGCCCAGATGTTCAAAGCAGAAGGAATCAAGGGCTACATCCGCGATGTCCAGAAACCATGTCTGGAGAACGGACATGACCACGGTGGATCTGCCTGGGGAGGAACTTTTTTGGCCGACGAGTTCCTCAATGTTGCTGACTCTCTAGACAGTACGATTCCATTTTAGATGGATCTTTGTAGCAATTAAGTAGCTTGAACTGATAATAAACAGACTTTCTCTCTGCACTGGTTACTCCCGCTGCTGACGTCAGCAACCACCAAGTGAAAAATTTCGATAAGTTGCAAAGATCGTCCTGATACGAGTGATAAGTGTTGTTTTTGGAGACGTCCTGTTGCCATGCCGCTCAACAGAGATACACTTCAGATCAAGTTTTCTGTCAAGCCGACCAAAAAATGCGATCCGATGAAGAAAAAAATGATGTCTGCGTGTGTTCGATGCCGCCGTAGACATATCAAATGCGACGGGACAGGACTGCCCTGTTCGCACTGTGTCAAGGCGCAGAAGACTTGTGAGTACACGGAAACAGAGAAGAAAGTTGTGGTGTCGATGACGTATTTGAATAAGTTGCAGGAGACTATTTCGCAGTTGAAGGTGGAAAATGCCAATGTGAAGAACCTGTTGAAACAATGCCTGGAGAAGCTCGACAGCACGTCTGATAAAATGGAAGCTGGATCGGGAGTGGATGGGAATCTCGTGAAGACCAAAGACGATGATCCGGTCTCAAATATAGGTAATACAATCATGCCATTTTTGGATCAGAATTCGCAACCCAAAACCATCGATATGATCGTTCCTGGCTCGGGAACTTTCACCACTCGGTCTCTTTTCGACCTCGAAATTGAGAAATTTGTTAAACAGAGTCCTCCAGACATGGTCATCCCGGTTTATCCTGTTGAGATGGTGATAAATCGCAACTTTCAGGTCGTCAATCTCAAAGTCTGGTCGTTTGTGTCTCAAGAATTATCTTATTTCGAGCTCACTCTGCCCAGCTACACAGAAGCCATTTCCTGTGTAGATCTATTTTTGGCCTTTAATGATGGAAGTATGTACTTCTTCAATGAAGGTCTTGTTCGACAGAATGTGAAGCGGATTTACGAAACGGACTTTTCGATTCCGGATCTTGTCTATGGCTCTAAAGCTGTTCCGCGTGACTCGCATCATAAACGCATTCTAAGTTCCATTTTCTTGTGCAAACTGCTCTTAATTTGCTCGATTGCTGAAATGTACAGACCTGCTTTGTCGCCCAAGAAAGACAGATTTTTGTTGTTTAAACAGGCCAGTGAGTTGTTCAGTCTGCTATTTTCATCGGGAGCAATTCAATACACAGTGGAGGAAGGTGCTATCGAAACCATCATGCTGTACAGTCTCTATTTCTTTATGGTGGACAAATCCATGTCTGCAAATTGTTACATCGGCCTGGCAATCAAGGCCTCGATTATCTTGGGCTTCCATGCCGACGTTGGGGCCGACAGAATCACCCGATTTCAACTGGAACATCGTCGAAGGTTGCTCTGGACACAGTATGTTCTGGAGAGATTGATGGCCACTAGCTATGGATATCCAATCATGCTCGAGGAAAATCAGATTTCTGCAGAAATGCCTGGACTCTTCGACATGTCGTACGTGTCTGAAGAAAGCCAGTACTATATTTTCCCAGACCCAGAATTGTTGCAACAATATGTTGAGATTGCCAAGTTAAACGGACATGTTCTTAGAGACCTGTACAACAATCAGACCAAAAAAGGAGTGCTTACGACTGTGAGAGAATCTGTCGTCAGGCTTTTGAGATGGAAAAGAAGCATTCCAGATTTCATCGATTGTAACTACGGAGTTAAAGAAATTGATGTAACCAGAGTCACGGCCAACTTGATGCTTGAATATTTCCAAGGTCTCAATCTGGCTGTGCGTCCGCTTCTTCTCCACTTCTGCTCCATCCAGGTTTCAGAACAGAGCCGCGATTATATGAATGTCAGTGATTGCTCCACCATCATGATGTCTCTCCTTAATGCCTCATTCCAAGCTTCAATGAACACGGTTAGATCATTGTGGTGTTTGATGGAAAAAGATTTATGTTCTCTTCTGGCAAGTACAGATGCAGAATACCTTTACACTGCCACTTCGACTTTACTACTGTTCAACGTGGCATTTGGTGTCCACGATGCTACAACCCCCCACATCGACCACTCTCTTACCATTTTCCGTAATATGGTTGATAAGAAAAACTTATCTGCTGCTTTTCGGGCTCAACAGCTGCTGGGACTGATTGGCCAGCTCGATTCCACAGATGTCATGTATGATCTTGCAACCAAATATTCCGACCTTTTGAACGAGCAATCCGGTCCTCACAAACGCAAACATGAGGATCAGCAGCCATACAGCAGAAAGAAACATCAACAGGAAGACACAGGACTTTATGCGGAAGACAAACAGCTACTTTATGTGGCTCCGACAGAACAATCGCCAGTGGTTGCAACCAGTCCCGAACATCTTGGTGCGACCGAAAAAGATAAGTCATTTAGTGCGATTCCAACAGCGCAGTCCCTCTCTCTGGAAGACCTGATTTCTGACTTTGATATCTTGTCGGCTTTGGCAGGGTCCGATGACAAAAACGAGCTCTGGGATCAAGAGTTGTTGTCGTTTCCGCGATAGGTGATTCGGAAGTACATACGCGAACCTGCCTAAATAGGAAATGTTTGGTGCAGATAAGATCCTTTTTTTTTCATCGCGATATAAAAAACGGCCGAGATGTTCCTCCAACGCTGTTTCCGAATCTTGTAGCGTTGTTGAACCACAATAAAACATATGACAGTTGATAAAGATTTCGTGGCAATCATTGTTTGCGACACACAGATTGACTTGCTCGAGAAGTTTGGTGACTTTGGAGACCAAGGAATTGCTTTACTGAAAGCTGGAGGACTCACGCAATATGAGTTCAGGAAGTACAATGTGATCAGCAAGCAGGAATATCCTTCTGTTGAGGACTTGAAATATTGTAAGGGGATGTATCTGACTGGATCAAGAGCTGACTCGTTTGCAACCGACCCGTGGATCTTAAAACTTCGTGATTTCCTCAGAATGTGCATCAACGATTACAACTTCCCTATCACTGCTGCATGTTTCGGACACCAAATTATGGCTGTTGCTCTTGGACTCAAAGTTGGGCGAAATGATAAGGGCTGGGAGATGGGATTGACTGAGATCAAGCTAAATCCAGACGCAGAAGTTGGCTTCTTGGCAACCGATAAAATGAAGAACGCTTTTACCATCATGGAGATGCATCAGGATGTCGTCCTCGAGCCTGAACAGTATCCAGAAGGTTACGTCAATATTGGTTCCAGCAACTCTTGCTGTGTCCAAGGACTCTACAAAAAAAACAAGTTGCTCACTTTCCAAGGACACCCTGAGTTTTCTGTGGAATGTGGAAAGATTTTGTCTGAAGGACGGTATCAAAAAGGATTGATCTCCAAGGAGTTCTATAATGAGGTGATGCATAGAATAACAACCTTGAATAATGACGGACTGACTCTTGGTCATTACATGGCATCTATGATTTTGAACGCTAATAAATAGAGTCTCTGCAACATTATCATAAACAACTAAATCACTTCCCTGGCTCATTGCTGGATTTTATCCAAAGGGTTTACTTTCAGCTTGAAGTGCGTTTTCTCTATTTCTTTGGGCTTTTGTGGTTCTCTATTTCTATAAGAGACAGGAAAAAGGTCAGGCAGAGGTTAACGGTATCATTATAGCCAGTGATAAGGAAAAAGTATTAAATAAATCCTCTCCAAAGCGAGACTAAATTAAAATTAGTCCAGGATAGTGGTAATAGTGGATTGTTGACCATTCCGTAATGTTGAAAGGTCTACGCCAAATATCAATCACTAGCCGTTCAATTAGCGAGACAAATGGAAACTTTAATGTTTTTTTGATGTTGATTATTCTTGATAGTATGAAGTTTTTCTCCTCTTCATGCAATGCAGCAGAAGCTGCAACCACCAAGGCATACAGCAAGTTGGCTTCGCATGGATTGTATGGAGGAACAGACGCAATTGTTTTCAAAATTGTAGAGAGACAGTTTCTCGTCCTCATATCGCTATTATCAAATCCGTGCTTGATTTGATGAAGATGTAAAATACATGCCCATTGAACAGCAATCAAAGATTGATTCAGATAAAAATTAGTTGATTTGGGCAATTGTTGAATTCTGGACTCGACTGCTTCTGCTTTCTGGTTGAACTCAGATGAGAGCTTAATACCTTTCAACATCTGAATTTGTGACACTATCTTGACATGTTCTATAGAAAGACCAAATCTAAATGTGAGACTTGTTTGTGTTTGATTATGCTTCTCAGTCAAGACTTTCAAATATGAATACAATTGGCCCATAATCCATTTCAGTTCGTTGGTTGCCACCATCCACTGATTGGCACCTCCTTTTTCATTAACAATTTCGTTTATTCTTTCCATATACACTGTCCAATCAAGACTGTCTGCTATCAGCAATTCCATCATTGCCAGCAAGAGGAGGGCAAGTAGAAAAATATCCTGTGATTGGTCTGCGGTGGTGGAAAGTCCAAGTAATTTGGCCCTTGATCTAAACAATTGGAAGTCTCTATGGGCCTTGTTATTTGGCATTGATGCTGCTGCAATTGCCATCAATGGATCTCTAACACTTTGGATGGAAAAAGCTAGGGGAACCACTGCCCTCAAGAACACGTCTCCATGTTCTCTGTGGAACAATCGGGGGATCGATTGGGCTACGAAGTATTTCAGGTATTCTCGCTCAATGCTAGGCAAATGCTGATGAAAATTCACCTGCTGAATTAATAAATTGGCAGTTTTGTCAGACACAATTTCCATGCTTTCTTCTGTCCACGAACTCTTGCTGATACAACCAGACCCTTCAGACGTGTCGCAGGAAATATCCATTGAAATTGCGTTTTCCATAGCCAACCCGCCTCGTGTGCCACATTCAACCTCTTGGGGATTTTTGTTTAACATGGAATAAACAGATGGGACTCTTGTTTCCTTACGGGGTCTTCCATATTTCCTTAACGGCCGTGCCAGTTGACAATCCATTCCTCGACGCGAACAGCGCTGACACGGGAAGCCTCCCGAGCACACCTGCTTGATACGATGGCAGTTATCACACGCCCGTTTACGAGACACCATTTTGCAAAGTCGAATGGGAGAGAAAAAATACAAAACCTTAAATTACAAACAAGGAAACAAGAGATCCCTCTTTTTTTGTGCCCACAAGGCTGTTTCTGGTTTTTCGAGGGACGCTCTGCAAAAACTGTATACACATCCGTGCACCGTATCTTTACGCAGTGCCATATCCACCGCCTCCTGGAGTGTTGATCTGGACTCTGTCGCCAACACCCACTTGAATTATCTCCTTTCCACCCATCTTGGTACACACATAGGTGCCATCGCGTTGTTTTCTAAACCAAAAGTTTTCTCCACGGGCCCCTGGCTGTCCTCCCTTGATTCCATATGGACGATAAATTCTTCTCTCTGACAAAATCGACACGCGCAATGGAACTCTTGCCTCAATCTCACGAGTGGCTCCATTACCTCCACGGAACCTTCCACAGCCTCCAGAACCTCTACGAATACACCACTTTGTCACAATGACCGGTGTACGGGTTTCTACAACCTCGATGTCGGTGGTCTTGGTGTTTGTGCAATGAACGTTACACGCAGATGCTCCATTATAACCTTCCAAGGCTCCCACTCCACCTCCTAATGCTTCTCCAGTGGCAAATCCAGGAAGAACTTTACCGGTGAAAGGATCTTTTCCACCTCGGCCCCATCCAAACGAGTTTGCACAACCTTGCGAAGCAGCACACACGTCGAAACATTTGAGAATAACATCGGTGATTCTTTGGCCAGAGATGGTCGAGCCGCAGATGGCCACAAAGTCACTTGGGTTGAGAATGGTGTTTTTTGGAATGTGAATGTGACATGGTTGCAAACATCCTTGATTGAGAGGAATGTTGAGATTGATGAGACATCTAAGCACGTAAATCACACACGAATAGGTGATGGAAGCAGGGGTGTTCATAGGACCGTAAGTCTCCGGGCCTGTTCCAGTGAAATCAAAATGTCCTTCGCCTTTTTCGCCGTCAATGGTGATTTTACATTTGACTGGAGTTCCATCGTCAAAGTAATCCACAGCTTCCAATGGCTTGCCATCATGTTTGATGTACATTTCACGGAAGAATTGTCTCACGGCTAGTTCTGCATTGTGTCGAATTGCCCGCATGTAAAACTGCACGAAAGCCTTTCCATATTCTTGGAAAAGTGCTTCGACCAAGTTGATTCCGTTCTGGTTGGCACTCACTTGTGCACGAAGATCACTTAGGTTGTCATTAATTTTTCTGGTGGCAGAACAGCCGGGGAATTTGCCGGCTTCGTCAAACAATGCCACGATTCCTGCCTCATCAAATTGGCCTTCACTCACCAACTTGAAAGTCTTGATCGACACCCCTTCTTGCCACAATTCCTTGGAATTCGGCGACATTGCTGTGATTCCCGCACCCCCTATATCGGCATGGTGGCCTCTTGATGCCACATAGAACACAATTTCCCCGTTGTGGAACACTGGGGTAATGACGGTAATGTCAGGTAAATGTGTTCCTCCAGCCTCCGGATGATTCGAAACAAGAACGTCTCCCTTTTTGAGCTTTCCCTTCCATAATTCGTGTTGATATTGAATGGCATATTGCATTGAGCCCAGATGAACAGGAATATGTGGAGCATTGGCCACAAGACTACCATCCGGGCCAAAAATCGCACACGAGAAGTCAAGCCTTTCTTTGATGGAGGATGACACAGAAGTCCGTTGTAAAGTGCGGCCCATTGTCTCGGCAATTCCCATGAACCGATGTCCAAACACTGTCAACAGAATGGGATCTGCTTTGCTCAATGGGGTGTTGTCGTCCACTGCCCCATCTTCAGCGTATTTGCTGCTACCAGATTCCTGAATGTCAACCACCACATGGCTTTCCAAAATGGTAGCAACTGATTGTTTTTCCACCAAAATCGTTTGCGTCTGATCAATCAATAATGCCGGGCCGTCCACTTTGCTACCTGCTTTCAAACTGACCAACTTGAACACCTTCGTTTCAATAGGACCATCTTCAAAATACACCGTTTGAATGCTATCATGAATAGGGGGTGTTGAACCATTGGCGTGGCATTCGGCCAATTGACGATCAATATCAGCTTTATTTGTCTTCTCCTTCATACTCACTCCTTTCACTGAAATGGTCGAAGTGAAGATTGGAGAAGTAGCAGGCAAAATAAACCCAAATTCACGACGATGAATCTTTAAAAACTCTTCCTTGATGTCTGCAGAGTAGTAATCGACCTGGAAAACAGTGTTGGAAGACTTGTATTTCATTCCAAAGTTAACAAAAAACTGGATCTTGTCTTTTGGAACGTTCTGGGTCTCGGCCAATTCGTTGGTGATTTTGGTCTTGAGCTCCTCAATCAGCCCTAATGCTTCCTGCTTAAGTTCCCTAGTATATTCTCTCACAAATGGGGATTTCATTTCTCGAGAAACCTTGGCGACTGCTATACCATAAGCTGACAAAATCGAGGAATATTTATGGATCAACACCCGGGAAATCCCCAAATTTCTGGCAACTGCAGAACAATTCTGAGAACCAGCACCCCCAAACGACACTAGAGCATGGTTCTTGGCAACAAATCCCCGACTCTCGGTGATTTCTCTGATCGAATTGGCCATTTTCACATTTGCTATCTGCAAAAACCCAAGAGCTACTTCATGAGGGGTCATTTTCTTCCCCGTATCCCGACAGATTTGTTCGGTCAGTTCTTCAAATTTTATCCTGGTAATCTCTGTGTCCAACGGCTCCTTGCCAGAAGCACCGAAGATGTGCGGAAACTGCGACACGACCAGTCGTCCCAAAAACAAATTGGCATCTGTCACAGTCAAAGGACCTCCTTTACGATAACAAGCTGCCCCGGGATTCGAGCCAGCAGATTCAGGACCAGCATGGAATAAACCATTTTGCCATTTCAAAATTGATCCTCCTCCCGCAGCAACAGTGTGGATCTGAAGCTGGCCCGTGGATATCTCAAGTCCAGCAGTCTTATTACTGAAGGAGACATCAAAAGAGTCTCCTTCGATCCTAGAAACATCTGTAGATGTACCTCCCATATCAAACCCCACCAGCGGCGTATTTTCAAGACACGTCTCGGCAACGCCGACCACACCCCCTGCCGGACCAGACAAAATTGCATTGATTCCTCTAAACAACTTGGCATCTGTTAGACCACCATCAGACTGCATGAACTCCACCTTGGGCACAGATTCAAACGCTTGTAAAAACTTGTCAATATATTTCTGGACATGAGGAGTCAAATAGGCATCGATACATGTAGAATTTCCTCTTTGAAGATAATTGATGGTTCTTGAAACCTCTGAAGATCTGGAGATAAATTCAAATCCAATCTGCTTGGCTATCTGTTCGGCAGCAACTTCGTGCTCGTCATAAAGATACGAATGTGCAAAACAGATTGCTATGGATCTAAATCCTTCGTCATAAGCTTGTTGGAGACTCTGTCTGAGTTTGTCAACGTTCAACGGTTTTAAAATGCGCACAAATGTTCCTGAAGAAGTCAGCTTAACATTGGGATCCTCTGGGTCTATCAGCTGTTCATTTGGATCGTCCGAAGAGGTCTCTACAGTGATTCTTTCTTCGGCTTCCAAAACTTTATCAAACAGAGTCTCAGGCTTGTAAACCTTAAGATTGAACAATTCAGGCCGGGATTGAGTGCCAATTTCAAGAACATCCTGGAAACCTTCCGTAGTCAAATACACAAATTTCTCACCTTTACGTTCGAGTAATGCATTGGTGGCCACGGTGGTTCCCATTCTGACCCATTCGATCAGACTGCCGTCCAGTTTTTCGCCACGGGCAATTGGCTTTCCAGTGAATTTTTCCAAAACTATCCGGATACCCTCTGCTGGAGCATCTGGATAGTTTTGAGGGTCTTCAGAAAGAATCTTGAATACGATTTCTCCCTGAGCCGGAATGTTGGCCCAGATATCGCAAAAAGTTCCCCCACGGTCTGCATCAAAGTTAATATTCTACGTCCTCCCAAAACGTCTATCTTTTGCACCTACCAATAGCTATTTGAACTTTACCAGACATTGTGTTTGGTCTATAACTACAATTTCAAGCTTCTTTATTGGTCTCTCCTGCTTACTTTACTTTTGGTTGTTTCCTTTTTTTTGTCCGACTCTACAAAATCTTTCACCGCCAGTGCGACTATCAGGACGCTCGAATGTCCGACACATGAGAACAAAGAGATCACCGCAACGGAAATATTAGCTGTCTCCAGTGAAATTTACTAATTAATAGAATTGCTTTGATCATGGTTCAAGAGCAATTTGTCGTAATCAACGGCGCTCGATTGGCCTACTTCAGTGCTGGAGAAGGCGATTTGATCATCACTTTACATGGAGGAAGGGGTTTTGGAAACAAGAACGGGGATTTTAGTGTTTATTCTGCTCTGGCTTCACATGGCTATCAGGTTGTGAGTTTCGACTTCAGAGGACATGGTAATTCTTCTGTAACAGGTCCGTTTACATTTTCACAGATTGTAGACGATATCGATGCGCTTCGTCAACATTTCAAAGGCCCCACCGGAAAATGTATCATCATTGGAGGCAGTTTTGGAGGATTTTTGGCCCAACAATACGCTATTACATATCCCAACAATCTGACCCACCTTGTGCTACGAGGTACTGCTCCCTCATATCACCACGAAATGGAGGCTACAAAGGTCCTCGAGGAACGATTGCCCAAGTTTCCCAATGCCTCACTGAATATGCTCAAAAAAGTTTTTGGTCGGTTTGAAAGCGATGAGGAAATGAGATTGGTGATGTTTGCATTAGCCCCTCTGTACTCTGAGTCGTACGATCCCGATAAAGGTCTGGCTTCATGTTTGAAAACAGTCTACAGGGCCCAAAGTCATAACGATCTATATTCGGAAACGGAAAGATATTTTCACTACATTGAGCAATTACCGACAATGTACACCCCCACTTTAGTGATAGTGGGTGAAAAAGATTGGATTTGTCCGCCTTCGCAGAGTCACCACCTGAACAGTTTAATTCCCAACTCTCAACTGGTGGTGGTTCCTCAGGCCAACCACAGCGTCCATCTGGAAAAACCAGACTATGTAGTTTCTCAAATTCTTTTATTTTTGTCTAAAAACTAAAGTTCAGGCTCAATTACAGGCTCGACATCTTTCAATTCGCCTGATTTTTTGAAAAACCTTTCCAGCAACGGAATTACCACGCAGGTCCATAGCATCAGTGCACAGGTAAACCCTATGCAGTAGTAGAATCCGTTTGTATTTCCATACTGAGGAGCTTCGCTTGACGGAAACAAGTCCTGTTGGAACGGCGTCACCACTGCTTGGCCAACCACGATCATTGAAGGGATTGTCACAGCCCGCAATATGTGGTTTTTTCCGCACGCAATGTTACACCAACCAGTCAAAATCGGCGTGTAGCAGCCATAAACCCCACTCAATATGTAGCCAGCTTTCCGCAACGGAATATTGTCCACGCTTCCCTTTGCAGTTATCAAAAAGGCCGCCAGCAGAATTAGCCCAACACCTCCACAGACAAAATCCCTACGCCCCGTCAAGTCACACAGAATACCTGTTGAAAACATGGTCACCAGATTCACTCCCGACAGAATGGTTGGAAAGTTGTTGATGTAGCTGGTGGAGTATTTATCAAGCGACTTGAGATACAATTCAAAGAATTGGAGCATGTAAGAGCCCGCAGTAAGTGTCCAAAAGCTGTATCCAATAACAAAAGTGTACAATTGCCAGGAAAACAAAACAGGCTTGATATTTTGCAAGCTGAACGTGACTTGTCTGGAGATTCTGCCATCCTCCACAAGTCTCTCTTTGGCCCTCTGTTTCTCCCAATCAGTCAAATAAAAAGCCGTGGTGTTATGAGGGAAATCTGGTAAAAACAAGTACCCATACACAATGACCGGGAATCCAATGGCTGCATCGATGATGAACATCCATTGCCAAGCCGCAAGTCCTCTTTTCCCATCCATGGTGCTCTGAAGACCCGATTGGATGTATGAAGAGGTGGCCTGGCCAACTATACCTGCCAAAACAAAGAAGTTGGACCGTCTCATGATTTCTCTTTTCTTGTACCAACATCCAATCATGTAATGAGTGCTGGGATTACACGAGGATTCAAATAAACCAATCAAAAATCTAAGTGCGTACACTGTCTGTGCGTTCTTGGCCTTGTAGATAAACAGAACACAGATAGACCATAGCAAATCCATGGTTGGCAAGTAGATTCTTGGGCGAAAGTATCCCGCCAACAAGACAGCCGGAATGGAGCCTATACACAGCCCAATGTTGTAATAAGTGTTGAACCATGACAACTCGTTAGAAGTGAAGCCCAAGTCCGCCTTCATTCCAGAAATGTATGTGTTTGAAATGTTGGTCTGGTCCAAATATTTGAGGAAGTAAGCCATCATCGAGTACGACATGATAAAGAAATCCAGCTTCCATATCAATACCTTTTCCCGAGAGTCCGTTCCAGGTTCGAACCACTGGTACCATTTCTGTTGAACAGGAGCAGAAGTGTCCTTAGCAAGTTGGCCCTCTGCATACTCTTTTTTCTCAAATGAAGAGTTTGACATGATGGCCCTGAGCGACAAAACCTGGTGATGTTTATTTGTTTATGCTTATCTTGGCAATTATTTATACTCTGCTTCCATCTAACGGTGAAATATATTTTTTGACGCAATTTGGCTGGTTGAGGCGAGTGTATCTCCGCTTTTTCGACGGAGATTTACCAATGCGGAAACTGTGGTGGCGGACATTTCATAGATAAAAGAGCAGTACAAAAGTTTATGGAATCATCCCCTGTTTTGTGGCTGTTACCAGTATCTCCAGGACGATAATGACGAACAGCCAATTGCAGCCTCTATTTCGTCTCTCGAGTTGAAATTTTTCAATGTCTGAGAGTTTATATGCTCGATTTCAGAACAGTCTAGTAAACCGACACCTTTACCCCCCAAAGAAGTTTTGAAAGATTCAAATCCTTCAACATCGAATCTCTCCTGCAAAAGCTTCAACTTGTCGTCTGTAACAGTCTCGTCGTCAATTAATGTAATAGCACATCCACCTCCTCCAGCTCCTGTCAACTTGGTTTCGCCGACTTTTAATTCATCGCAATGCAATTTGATCTTTTCCAAAGTGGGATGAGAAACTCCGAGAGAAACCAACAATCCGTGATTCAACCGGATTAGTTCCAGTAGTCGCAATTTGGCAGCTCTATCCAGAAATGGTCTTAGCATAAGGCTGTAAGCCTCTCTAGCAATTGAGTCCATAGCCTCTAGAATCAGCCCCGAGGTCTTTGGGAATTCACTCACCACTTTGGAGACATTGGCCACCAAAGTGGCAGTTCTTCGTGGGGTCTTGGTGTTTGTCAGTAACAAATTAAGTGGAGGAAGATTGCGCATGGATGTTCTGATGCTAGGTAGGTTCGATTCCATTCGTTGGAACATGACAGCTCCTCCATGAGTGGCCACTGCATTGTCAATACCACTGGGGTTTCCATGGCTGCATTTTTCACCCATAAGGGCCCACGAGTCGATGAACATGCACTCTTCAGAGTCTTTTAATGTGGTGTCGTTGGCTTTCACGTGTGGTTTGGCAACATGACCCCCCAAATAGCTGAATGCAGATGCGAGACACACGGAAATAGAAGCAGAAGAGCCCAATCCTGCGCCAATAGGTAATGTCGATCTGACTGTGAAGGTTAGGCCGGCAGCTTGGGACTCTGTGCACAGCGAAACCAACAAATATAGGAACATGAATGCAGCACTATAATGGTATGGAAGCTCCAAGGTTGATAGCACGGTGTTGAGCTCGTTGACTAGTTTTGGGTCGAGTTCGTCGTCCGAGCCTGGTTGAGTGCGGCCGTTTCCGTGCTGGTATAGATGCCAAGGCAGGTCTGCAGTTTTCCATTGGTGTTGGAACTGGATGTCTGGAAATTCCAGGAATACTTGATCCGAGGCTTCTGATTCTCTAGTGACCAGCAGATAGGTTCTTAAAGAGAGGGCTGCGGCAATTGCGGGCTAGTATGAAAGACGCGATGTTAGTATGGACGCGGAGAAGAACAATAAAAGATGCGTACTTTGTTGTAGACGGCGGAATGTTCGCCAAAAATAATAACCTTTCCCGGTGCAGAGGACACAAATGGCACAGATTCAGGCATTTTGAAAGGATCGAATAGGAATTTTGGCCGCCAAAAGCTGGTGGGTTTGAGATGGGTGGTTCTTCTCGTTTGGAGTTTTTGTAGCACAAGTTTTTTTTGGGGGAGATTTCGAGACGGTTTAGGGTTTGCACGACTGTTGGTGCGGCTCAAAAAAATTTTAGGAAAAAAAGACTGAAAAATTTTGGAAAAGTAATCAGACAGTAGGAATGAAAGCAGTGAAGCAACAGACAAAATCTTAAGAATCATGAGCGCCAATTCAGATGAGAATCAAGTGAAGGTGCGGTTTTTTACCAGAGACAGCGACGAGAATGTTCAATGTCCGGAAAACCCTGTTTTTGTTCCTGTTAGTCTCAGACGGTTTGGACTGTCGGAGATTGTGAACCATTTGATCTCGGCCGACAAGGTTGTTCCGTTTGATTTTCTGGTGGACGGGGTGTTATTGAAGACGAGTCTCGAGGAATATTTGGTTTTGCATGGACTTTCGACAGAACATACAGTGGATTTGGAGTATACAAGGGCAGTTCTTCCGCCACGGTATTTATCAAGTTTCAACAATGAAGATTGGGTTTCATCGATTGATAGTATTGGATCGATGAGCCTTGCTGGTCCAGATGGTGAGGTGTGGACGAATGCCAAGATTTTGACGGGATCTTATGATGGAGTGGTGAGAATATATAATAGTTCTGGAAAGGTCGAGACACAATTGACAGGCCATTCCCAGCCAATTAAGGCGGTGAAATTTGTTAGTCCGTCGCGGTTTGTGACGGGAGGAATGGATCGTGGTGTTCGGTTATGGCGTGCAGGTGTGGTCAGTGAAGACGACGTTGATAAGGAGTTGCAACAGGGTCGGACCACGGCGATTTTGGAGTATCATACTGGCGCAGTTTCTTCTTTGGCTGTGAATGGAACTAGTCTTTTATCTGGCTCGCAAGATACCACGCTTGCTATTTGGTCGACCAATGCCAAAGACATGCAGACAACACAGCCTTTGGAACAACTTGCTGCCAACAACATCTCGTCGGCGTCGCGCAAACGGATGAAACTGGCCATTGGCGACTCCTCCATCAAGCGCAAACGGCCTCTGGCCATTCTCGAGGGCCATCAAGCTGCTGTTGAAGGTGTCGAATTCGACGCTGCAGACGCTTCGGTCGGCTACTCGGTGTCCCAAGACCATACTGTGAAAACCTGGGATCTGGTCACTGGCCGGTGCGTGGATACCAGACACACCAATTATTCGCTACTTTCTCTGGCTGTTTTGGCCGGCCCTCGTCTATTGGCCACTGGATCTTCCGCCCGACACATCAACTTGCACGACCCGCGTTCTGAAAAGGTGGCACATACTCAGCTGGTTGGGCATTCCAATTTTGTTGTTTCGCTTGCAACTACCAACAACGAATACATGTTACTTTCTGGTTCGCACGATAGTACTGTGCGTGTTTGGGATATCCGTGCATCCAAGAGTCTGTACACGATTGAAAGAGAGTCTGGCACCAAAAAGAAGGTGTTTGCTGTTGATTGGAACTCGGAAATTGGTATTCTGAGTGGTGGTGAAGATAAAAAGTTGCAGATCAACAGTCATGCCGAGACAAAGCAATAGATAGAAAATATATCAGCTTACAATACATGATCTTTATTATTATAATAACACCTCTAAATTCTTTCGCAAGTCCACATCGACACTCCATAGTAGCCCTGCCACATTCCTTCGGTGTCGGTTAAATATCCCAACAATTGTGGCCTTTGATTTTCATCCAATGTTTTCCAGCCAATCAATTCTCTCAACTTTCTCATTTCTTCCAGATTCAACTCAACTTTTGCTGCTGTTCCATATTTGAGTGGTCCAACATTCACCCAGATCACACGGCCTTGTGCTTCATCCGCCAGTCGAGATAGAGTATCCATGTAATCCATCAAATTCTCTGCAGTGTCGAGAAAAAAACATGTAACCAACACCAAATCTTGAACAGAGTCTTGGTGTTTGAGTAATTGGAAACTGTTGAAATCCTGACGAACAATGCTCAAATTGTCGGGTTGAGGTCTGCGAGAAAGCTCCACATGCCGAAACTGGTTCTCGGTAGTCTCATGATTCGAATAGTTGTGCACATATGGATAAACTTTGTACTTGTTGTGGTTGGTGTCTGAATATACAAATTGGTTGAATAGCACCATCAGCCACGAATACTCAACCGCATAAACCTTGTTAAACCCCTGCTGCGCCAGCTCATGCGCCACGCGGCCCAAGCCAGACCCCGGAACCACCACTGTGGTCTTTGCAGGGTCAAATCCCGTTAAATTGGCCCGAATATACTCCAGGATCGGCGACAGCTCGGCTTCATATTGCAGCGACCAATCGCGTGCAAAATGACACAAACTTTCAATCACTTTATATTGATCCGATTGACCTCCATATCGTGCCTTGTCGGAAGCCATCTTCATCTCGCCAGAACTCACTTCATACCTCACCATTGCCTCAGCAGCCAGCTCTTTCAATAGCAAGTTGTTCTCGCCTAAAATCAAGTCTACCCGGTTTAACTTGCGCACATATCCTGTCTCACCAATAATCTTCTGTTGTCTCCACGCCATAGTCTTGTATAATGACCGCTTCTTGTCATTCCACGCCTTTCCCCGGCTCAAATATTGTCGAACATCATATAACGCCATGACCAGCTGTTGTCTAGAGCGATCTCCAAGTTCAATGCTACCTTTTGAAGCCATCCATTGCAACATTCTCTGTCTGATCCCAACAAACATCACGCTGTTGTTGATCGTGGCTACTGTCAGAATCGTCGTCACAAATACCGGAATCCGACTGCTGCCCAGCACCACACACAGCAAATAGTGCAATACAATAATTGTACACACTCGTGCCCCAATAACCGCCACTTCTGTCTCACCGGCCATCTGTAAAACTTCACCTTTTCTCCTTCAAGGCCCAAAGGAAGTCTCGGACCTGAAAATTTTGGTCTGGGGTTGCGGGCTGTGCAGACATCCTGACACCGGAGAAAAGCAACAAGCCAAAAAAACTAACTCCCGTGATGGATTGGACTGTGGACCGTGTTTGTTGTCCACTGGTGTCTCTTTTCTCACCTCTTCATGCTTGGTGTTGGAATCGACCTTCATAAATTGTCAAGATTTAGTGATATTATCCATCGTAATGGACTCAACTCGTCTAAAACACTCCGATTAGCCCAGAAAATCCTCCATCCTCACCACGAACTGCCTGTGTTTCGAAAACTACAAAACGAAACCATCCACCCAACAACCAAATGTGCCAACTTACTAGCCCAATCCTGGTGTATTAAGGAAGCCCTATACAAATCTTTGGACACAGCAGATCAACATTCGTTCAACATGAAACATTGGTACAAACTCAAAGATTCGTCAGGAAGACCGTCAATTCAATCAGATTCGCATCAGCCGCCCGATCAGCGGTTTCTGGTCTCGCTCAGCCATGACGGCGATTACATCACCAGCGTGGTGTTAAGAACAGTTGCAAGATGAAAGACACAAATATTATTTATATATACTAGACTTATTCCCATTCGACAGTGGCTGGAGGCTTGGAAGTGATGTCGTAAGTGACTCTGGCCACGCCATCAACCTCGTTGACAATTCTTGAAGCAACTTTTTTCAAGAACTTTGCATCAAACACAAACCAATCAGCAGTCATGAAGTCGGTGGTCTCAATTGCTCTCAAAGCAATCACCTGCTCGTAAGTTCTTTGGTCTCCCATGACACCAACAGACTTCACAGGAAGCAAGGCAGCAAACGCCTGTGAGATGTTTCTATACAAGCCAGCGTTTCTAATTTCCTCAATGAAAATGTAATCTGCTTCTCTAGCGATTCTAACTTGTTCTGGAGTGACTTCTCCAAGAACACGGATACCGATACCTGGTCCTGGGAATGGGTGTCTCCAGACCAAATCTTCAGGAATGCCCAAGATCTGGCCAAGATGTCTGACCTCATCTTTGAACAACTCTCTCAATGGCTCGATCAATTTCAACTTCATATCTTCAAGAAGTCCACCCACATTGTGATGGGTCTTGATGGTTTGAGAAGGACCTTTGAAAGAAATCGACTCGATCACATCTGGATACAAAGTTCCTTGCAACAAATACTCGATTTCAGATCCGTCTTTAGGTTTGATTTCGCCGGCAACTTTTTCAAAGACATGGATGAAAGTGTTACCAATAATCTTTCTCTTCTTTTCAGGATCGGTGATTCCACGTAGGTTTCCAAGGAATTGGTCACCAGCCTCAACGACAGTCAAGTTGATTCCTAATCCTTCGTCCAAAGTCTGTTTCACTTGGACTGTTTCGTTCTTTCTCATAAGTCCATTATCAACGTAGATAGCATGGAATCTGTCCCCAATGGCCTCTTTCATAAGCTTGGCACCCACAGTGGAATCCACTCCTCCAGAGACGGCACCAATGACTTCGGCAGTAGGACCAACAAGCTTTCTAATCCGCTTGATCTCGGTCTCGATGAAGTTTTCCATGGTCCAGTTCTGCGAAGCCTTACAGATCTTGACGGCAAAATTCTTGAGTAAAGTCTTTCCCTGCAAAGAATGGGTCACTTCTGGGTGGAACTGAATACCATAGATAGGCTTCTCGGTGTGAGCAATACCGGCAAATGGAGAGTTGCCAGAGGTGGCCACAGTCTTGAAACCAGTTGGTAAAGATTGCAATTTGTCATGGTGAGACATCCAAACTTGCGAGTGGTCGACTCCTTCAAAAAGAGGACAAGCAAAGTCCTCCACAGTCAAAGTAGCAGGGCCATATTCTCTCTTTTCTCCACGTCCAACACCCTTACCATTAATCCAGGCAAGCTCTTGCATACCATAACAAATACCAAGAATAGGAACGTTCAACTTGAACACATCGTGGTCAACATGAGGAGCTCCATCTTCATAAACAGAGAAAGGACCTCCAGACAAAATCACACCCACCGGTTTGAAGCTTAATTCGCTGATCTTCTGAGTACAAGGAAGCATCTCAGCATACACGTTGAATTCTCTCAATCTTCTGATGATCAGATGCGAATATTGCGATCCAAAGTCCAACACCAAAACGGTGTTGAACACCTCTGACACTTGTTCCACGGGTTGCGACATCGTTACTGTTGCACACTGATAATCTCTTTTTTCAACCAAAAAAAAGTGTCCTACTTCTGCTTTAAATTCCTTTTCTTGACTCTATTCTAAAAAATTTTTTTTTCTAAACATCTCCGGAACACCTCCCGGAGATACCAAATACAGATAAGCCAGATTAGATAACAAATACACCGGTTCTTGGACACGGCCAAAAGCGTGCAAGCAACCATAAATCAACCACAGCAGCCAACACGAATCTATACTGTTTGTCATCCTTGGAACGATCTCATTTGTAGATCGAGAGCAGCAGTCCGGTTGTTCCGGTGTACGGGTGTTCCTTGGCCTGGAGCCAGATCTCTTTCAAGGCGAGCTTGAGATTGGCAACTGCTTCTGGCGAGGTTTGGAAGGTGAATGCTAGACGGAACCCAGTGGCACGAACCCCGTGTTTGGCACAGATTTTTCCGATCAGATCAGGGTCGATTGCGTTTTTCTCCCGGTCAATAAACACAAAGTTGGTCTGGCATGGCAGTTCCAAAACGACTCCCAGATCTTGCAGATATTGGGCCACGTCTTGTGCCATTTCGTGGGCAATTTTCAACTTGGGCCAATTTTCATCGATGGCCACCGAGCCCATTTTGGCCAGCATTCCCGACTGTCTAATTCCTCCTCCGTTTTGTTTTTTAAAATGGTTGGCCACCTTGATCATTTGGGCAGAGCCAACCAAAACACTTCCAATTGGAGCACCCAACGATTTGGAAAGACATAACGAGATCGAATCAAACAATTGACCATACTCACGAAGACTGACTCCACTTTGTGTGCTGGCGTTCCACAATCTTGCTCCATCACAATGGAGAATCATTCCATTTTCACGACACCATTTACTGATCCGTCTAATTTCTTCTATTGGAAACACCACTCCATTCAAGGTGTTTTCCAACGAAACAACCTTGGTCGGAGCCTTATGAATATCTCCGGTGTCCGGGATGTAATTTCTCACAATGTCTTCCAAAGTCAAATGAAGTCCATTTGAAGGAATAATCGTCTGGACCATTGCTTGTGAAAGAGTAGCCAGACCTCCTGCTTCATACACATAGATGTGGGACCGATGATCACACAAAATCGAATGTGGAGGTTGTTTCAAATGTGCTCTTAAAGCTACCTGATTTGACATTGTTCCAGAAACACAGAACAATCCTGCCTCGTGGCCAGTTAACCCGCACACTTTTGCTTCCAGGTCCAAGGTGTCTTTGTCCTCGTTGTAGACCGAGTCTCCAACTGTGGACAACACCATGCTTTTCAGCATAGATTCGGTGGGAGTGGTAAACGTATCACTTCGGAATTCACACGCGTTTTCAGCCATTTGGGGTGTCATTAGGATCTTGTTTCTTCTTGGTATCTATCAGTCTGTATTTCTTATCGCAAAACTTTTTCAGTCCCACGACGGAGTCGCATATCGGTCGGGTAGTTCTGCCATTTTAATTTGCGGTTCCGCAACTACCTCGCTCTCATTTTTTTGCTCAAGAAATTGCAACGGAGAGCTGTTTCCATGTCAAAACCCTTATCCAGTGAACCACAATGACCACTTACGACGTTCCCCCACGAATCAAGTCACAACGACTGGTTGACCGCGCAAATAGAGAAAAGTCTGTTCGCCAGCAACACCTGAAAACCCAGCTGGCAAAACCCATTCTAAGACCAACAGTGACAGACCTGTATCCAGGTCTCAATGAGGTCACCGACGCTTTGCAGGCGTTTCCTTACGACCTCATCCGCTACTTCACACTTCTTCGTGAAATCGATGCCAAATGCGTCAACACTATTCCCCATCTCAAGGCATACATTGGTCGGTTTCTCCAGATGAAAAAAAGCCATCCTAAAAGAGACTTGTTGTTGGCACGAATCCGTGACATGATCAAGGAGTTGATGCCATGTTTGGAAGAAAAAATGCATGTGGCCACAATTGCATGTGATACTGTGAACAAACATGTGCGAAGAATCAACCAAAACTACGAAATAGTGGTGCAAAATGAGATACCAGAACAGGTCAGAGTGGGCCCGCTCATCCACCCATGTATGAAGGTCACTGAACAAAAATCAGCTCAAACCCAGAGAAGTGAAAGTCGTAGAGAGGCTCTTGCAGCCAAAAAGGCCAATCGCACTGCCACTGGCCGCCATTTGGATGACAACGAGTTGGACGAAGAGAGCGCACGTTCCACTCCCATGCCCTCCAACGGCACTCCAGCCGCATCCAGCGCTCTCAAGAAGTCGAAAAAAGAGAAAAAAGAACCAGAAGTTACAGTTTCTGTGGCTGCTCCAGGCCCTGTGTCGGCATCGGGCTTTGCTCCAGGTTCCAACAACTCCAAAAAAAGAAAACCAATCATCAACTCAATTGCTGGCTCTTCAGATTCAAACGACAGCTCAAAACGGTCCAAAACAGCCAAAACCAAGAAAGAGAAAAAACCAAAAGACGAGTTCTACACTCCTACAGGCTCTGCCCCTACTCCTGTCCCCACTCCTGTGTCCAATACCAAGCCTGAGCCGGTTGGTGTATCTGTGTACGACTCCGAGCCGGTTTATTGCTACTGTCAGCAGGTGTCCTATGGTGAAATGGTGGGTTGTGATGGCGACAATTGTGAGCGCGAGTGGTTCCATCTCCCTTGTACCGGTTTGAAAGAGCCTCCACGCGGTGAATGGTATTGTGACGAGTGTAAAGTCAAACGGAGACGGTAGACGGTGCTTTTCAGTGCTGATGTAATGTGTTATGTCACTTTTGCTTTTTTTCTGTATTAGGCAATTTGTAAACAGGCGTCGTCGTCTGTAGTTTCATAAAAAGGTAGCGTCGAAAAACAAAAAAAAAAACATTAAACAATTGTAAACAACAAAAGGTAAAAGTGTTGATTAACAGTTTGCGTTTGACGAATAGCAGGAGTTCCGAACAACCAGAAGTTGAGCAATTGGTAAACGTGATTAAAAAATGACCTCTTTAAGTAAGAAAACCAAGGCCCAGTTGGAAGAGTTGGCCCGCGAGTTGGGAGTGAGTCTCAAAAGTTGCAAAGTGAAACAAGATGTTCTGAACAAAGTGTCTGCGTTCTTTGCAGAGCACTTTGAGGAGTTTGGTGAAGGCCACAAGTATCATGAATATGCTGTGGATGCCAAGTCCGAGGAGGCGGAGGCCGAGAGCAAAGAAAGCGAGGCGGCCCCAGAAGTCGAGATTGTGGAGGAGGAGATTGAGTTTGATGAGGATGAGGATGATGAGGACGACGATGACGAGTTTGAAATTGAGGAGCCATCATGTTTTGATAAAGTTCTTGCATATATTGACAACGATACGTTATACGAAGTGGTGGACTATATCTCCGATAAGAACTACGAATTGAGAGATTACTTGAGCGATCCATTCACCGTTAATGATTTCAAGGTTGTGGGAGAGGGTTTGTTCCTATACATGCACTTTGCCAAGACCATTGCTTTGAAGGATTGCTGTTTGGTTCCACAATTGTTGAAAGATAACTTGCCAGCGGCTCTCTTGCAAGTTCCAGTGACCGACTTGTCACACTTCTTGGACTTCACTTTCTGGTCTTCAATGGGTCTTTGGTTGTTCATGTCGTACTTAGCTCCTAAAATTGCTTGCTACTACGTCAACTTCACCTACAACTTTGAGTACGATCCATTTATCTTTGCGCTTTCCAAGCTGTTCTTTGGCTTGCTATTGTTCAAGACCGAGATCCAAACCGGAGATATCAAGGACGAATTGGTTTTCCAATTCACCTCTGAAGAGTTGTCTATCCATTACTTCCTATTGTTTGCCAAGCACTATCTCTTGAAAAGCACCGTTCTACTCAGAGCCTACTTTGGCAACTGGGCCTTGATCGGCGACTTCTTCACATCCATGGTCGCCTTTTACGCAAACCTCTCCTTCATATAGACACCTTCGTTTGGTTTTTGCTTGACGTGTGTTCTACTATATTGTGTATTATGTCTTTTTGAGACCTGACTTTATATGTCTTTTTTATAGTCTTTTTTTTCTTGTTGTTCCTTTTTCTGATTGACTCAAAGACCTCTTGTATCTTGCTTTCTATGACTTCCTATATACTCGTGTCTTTTTGTGACTTCAGCTAAATAAATCCTTCTTTCAAAATCTTGCCAATGGCTCCTCAGTGCCTTCCAAAAATGGCTCATATACTTGCCAAACTTCCTTCTCAACCTCTTCAATTCCCTTTCCATCAACATACAAGCTATGCCAATTGGTGTCGTTTGAAAACTTCTCAAACATCTGCTTCACTTTGGCTTGGAACTCGGCAACTTCATATCGTTCGTCTCCAAATCCTTCTCGTTGGATGTTCTCATCCACACGAAACTTAAGAAATATACAAACATCTGGCTTTGGCAGTCCACGATCTGGCGAGAAACACCATTCAAAATCCAATCCTTTGGCAGAAGAGTACGCCACGCCGGAATAAACGTATCTGTCTAGCACCACGGTATGGCCCTGTTGGAGCAACGACTCTATTTTGGAGACCAGCTCCCATCGATTTGCACTGAAAAGTAGGTGAGCAGCCTGATCACTTAATTCGAAACTCCTGTTGGTCAGATACTCGTTGATGATCTGGCCGATGTTGGTGGTTCGATCTGGAAACTTGATCAATGTGTGTTTCTTGCCCAGTCGGGCCAGACGGTTTAGAAGGTTTTGGGTCTGCGTGGTTTTCCCTGTTCTATCCAGACCTTCGATGGCTATGAGAGCTCCACGTGACATGATGATGAAAGGTTATATCCCAGCAATTGCAAAAGGAACTAAAAAAAACGGTTGTTAAAAAAGAAGTTCGTGTACGAAAATGCACAAAAAAAATCGACAGCAACAGGATTTGAACCTGTGCGGACAAAGTCCATTTGATAGCGCGAATTCGGAATTCGAGTCAAACGCCTTAACCACTCGGCCATACTGTCTATGCAGCTACCGAGTTGAGGCTTTGAATGATGATATTAGACATTAGCAACAGCACATGATTGTCGTATTTGTTTGCAACCAGTATATAAATCTGTTCACCAACTGGACACTTTATTGCTTTTCGATTTTCCCAAAACACTAACTTCTCAACCACACCCATTTTTCATCTCTTTGATAATAATCTTACACTCTGTTAATTACACTGCTCTTTGTAAATATATAGCCATTCAAGAAACACCAATTATTGTTTCTATAGATACTTCAACAATCTTTCGTAATCAACCACAATCCCATGCTGATTGCCCTCTTTGGCGTTGTACATCAGTGATTGTAGTACTATTCCATAATTGTCGATGTCTATCATTTCTGGTCGGAAGTCCATGTCGAACTTCCCATGGAACACAAAGTAATGGACGTGATAAACAAATGCCATCAGAACGTTGTATAAACCTCCATCTTTGACGGCATAGCGTTGCGTGTTGACCCTGTTGACCAGCTTCACATGTTTAAACCCGTACATCTCGATCAATTTTCGTACCGAGTACGACTTACAGATATCCTTGTCATTTTTCGATTGACGAGCAGAAATTTCAAGCACGTTGGCCACACATTCATCTTCGGAACGAACCATGTTGATCAAATAGACCACTCCATTTTCCATGACGAGCGGAAACACTTGGTTAGGATGGTCTGCACTCGATAGAATCTCTGTAAACTCTTCCTCGTCAAACTCCAATTTGCTTTTGCGTGTGTAGTACGAAACCACAACTTCTCGCATCAAAAGAGGCCAATTGTCGTAGTTTGTCGCCAAAGACGGATTGCCAGTTTCCACAACAAGCTCGTGCTGACACCATGCCTCAATCATCTCAATCACCTCATCAAACACTTCCATGTCCTCTGGAAGACTCCTAAGAGAACCAGTGACCTCGTCCAGAAAATGGCTTGCGGTTTTTGCCGGAAACATCTCCATTGAAACTTCTGGCTTCTGCCGAAGTTCCTGACTTTTGTGAACCAGCTCGTCCACCAACTCATCTCCGAGAACACTACGTGTGTATCCAAACCGATCGTATGCTCTGATCTCATCATAAAACTCTGAAACATCCAATACCCGGCCTGCAGTTCCCGGACCAGAAAATGACGACAACATGAGCTCTGGATCCACACAACAGCTATATATCACAGCCAACAAATTGATGGCATTGATGCCACTCACAGGCTCAATGAAGGTCGCAGCAGCATATGGACGTTTCAGTACCGACTTGTTCACCTTATGTCCAAGAAAATAGATGAAATTTTCAAGTTTTAGCACCACTCGCAACGGAAACGACGTTTTTTCCACGGCTCGCTCATTTGAACAGTTGATTACTACAATCTTGTGCAATTTGTTCAACCCGATTGCTAAATGCCAATCACCTCCCCAGGTAAATGGATGGAACATCATGTCCAGATAACTGACTTTTGGCCCATAACTCTCTTTTGACCGGAATAACCCGTACTTGAACTCTGAATTGTATCTGTCGAGAATCAGATTTATATAGTAAAACATCATCTCATGCGACCAAACCGCAGCCCGATGAGAATCATCCGAAAGCTTCAACCTGGTTCTCATTCCAGTGTACTTGTGAGTGATAATCTCCTCCGGAGCCAACGAGTGGTGCTCCCTCGTGAGCAAACTGTCTTGTTAGAACCCATACTGTTTCGATTGATCTGCTTTGTACTTACATTGACTCGGCTACTTTTTCCAAGTACTCGGCATTGCCATTCTTCGTACCAGTCTGCACCATGTCTGGTACCTGTTTGTGCACCTTGAAATCGTTCAAAGCGATCCAAATCGATCAAACCCGTGCAATAATCAGTGTAACGCTCCTATCTTCTCACTAGGAAAAATTCTTTATATGCAAATGCGGCAGATATTCCGCATAACACAAGTTTATTTACGGAATCTGCCAGACGTTTCCACAATACCTCCTACAGGTTACAGAGGCGTTTGGATGGAATAATTGAAGTGAAGAGCTGAGGGGAAAGCAAAAGTGTTCAGAAACCAACAAGAAAGTTTGTTTGACAAAGTGGTTGTGAATGTACACTTGTTCCGAACTGCGCCGAGTGTTTTGGCAGCAACAAACAAATAACATGTCTACAAGATTATTTGTCAACAAACGGTATTAAATGAAGATAGCAATTAAGAACAAACAGTAAAAAGCATCAAACAAACACTATAGATTATCGAAAGAAGGATTTTATCTTACAGACTTTGGAAGTAAATCAAAAATTTTGGCACACAGTAATGTGACAATACTTTATGTTAGGCATAATCCTATCACAACACAGAATCTATATGTGGTATAAATATACTACTATTAAGCCTGATTGCCCTTTCACGTTCTTGTTGTATCCATTCAACTCCTATACTCCAACTATGTAGATCTGTTTTAATTGTCGACGCGACGATCGGCGCTGCAGGGGTATGTTTTCGAATTTCCCAAAAAAGGCTTTCCATTGATCTGGAAAAAAAAATGGCTGGTCTTTACAAGTTGGATCGTGCTGTTTAATAGTAACGCATCAGCTTCTGGAACAAAATATCTTTGTTAGGCCACTTTGCTTAGCTGTCACGTCAAAGCTTATGATCTATCAAGCATGACTTTACCGTCTACACCCTTTAGAGCCCAGGCTGTGTGGAGCTGGGGTGGCCATAACAAAGAGCAGGATCTTGGTTTTATTGAGGGAGACATCGTCGAGGTGCAAAAAGTCGATTCTGAGGAAATCTGGTGCTATGGAATGTCTATGAGAAGTAAATTGCAAGGGCGGTTTCCTGCCAAGTACGTCAAAGTATTGGAATTGAAGGAATCTGGATCACGCAAGAGTCTGGTGGAATTGAGAGAGTCTGGCTCCAGGAAGAGTCTTAATCGTCTCATCACGCCATCGGCATCTACAACTAGTCTTTCTAGTGTTCGCAGAATGGATTCGGCAATGTCTCTTGGAATGACCCCAGCATCTCCAAAAACAGAAACTACGTCAACTTATATTGATGATGATAATCCACCAATTCCTCCTAAACATCAATATTCCTCTTATGGCAAGCTTTTCTCCTCATCGTATGCACAAAGACTACTTGATTCGTCAACATTGTCAACTGACACCGAGAGGTCCTCTTATTTTGGACATTCCGATCTTAGTGCCACCTCTGCTGGCTCGTTCATGAGACACAAAGAGTCAAAATTCCAAAGCAGTTTGATGGATGGAGGTTTTAGCATCTCAGAGAAAACAGATCTGTTCAACCAAATGCTGGAAACAGGAAATAAAACCAAGCATCCCAACTTCTTCAAGAAGTTCGTTACCAGAAAATCAACAGTGGAACCTTCTCTTGATGATCGTATCTTCAGTGTGAATTTGGAACAAAAAATGGACGATCTTAGCATCTCTGCCAATGCTGGTCCGCTCGAATCGTTTGATGAGGTTGCACGCACCAGGTCTCTCACAGGCAGAGAAAGAGCACAAAGAAAGTCCAGAGCATTGAATGAAGATTGCGAATTGATCTTACAACCACACAAGACAATCACCAGTCTCAATAGCAATGAGATTCTACCTACTGGGAATAAAAAGCAAAATCTAGATTCGGTGCCACTGCTTCATGTGGATAAATATACACTTCGCTTACCAGAGGACCAATTTGCTACTCCACGAGAGATTTCAAAAAACAGAATCGGATACAAGTTCACCAATCCTGTCGAGCAATTAAGATCCATCTATACGTATCTCATCACCAGATTTGAGATTCATGAAATAGCTAATGAAAAATTGAGCTCGAAAATGGTTCCTTCTGAATCTACTTTTGCAGACATCATCCATTCAAAGCAATGCACTCCTCACCAACTCACTTGGCTGTTTTTCGTGATGGCCTCGACTTTGGATCTGGATGTCGAGATCATTCTAGGAAAATTCAAAGAACCATTTGACATGGACGTCGCCTCCGGAACAGAGAACATGCTTACCATCAACCATTCGTGGATATCGGTGCTTCTGGATGGAGAGTACCGCTTCATCGACGCCTCTCTTGGAAACAGTTCTAATCCCATTAATCAAAAGCTGAACTTGATTGATGACATTACAATCGAAGACAACAGCAACTTCTATTTTTTAACCAAACCACTAGACTTAATGTACACTCATGTTCCTTTGCATGTTGATCATCAACACATCGTTCCTCCAATAGATCCAATCATACAGCTCTCGCTTCCACCGCTATACTCTGGGTTTGTGCTGAACAGATTGAGCCTATACAAGTTCAACCATTCCATCTTCCGATTGGTCGATTTTGAGATCATAGAATTTGACCTTGAAATCCCAACAGACATCGAGATTCGTTGCTTAATTAAAGTTCCTGACAGTAAACAAGATCAAGAGGCATTGGTTCAAATGTATTGGAAAAAGGGTAAAAGATTGGCTAAAATCAAATCGATCTTACCTCCAAGATGTTCCTTTGCATTTGCTTCAGTTTACTGCAGATCATCATCGCATGCAGACACAGACTTCTCAATGGTACTTTCTATTCCATGCTTCCATAAGGGCAAATACAAGCCAATGGAATGGGTGAGAAAAAACGACATGAACTCCAAATTGAATTATGACCTATACATCAAAGAGCCTCAGAACTTCAATCTAAACACCAGAAAAGCATACAATTTCAAGGTTTTGAAGTCTGAGACTGAAGACGACGAATTCGAATGCCAACTACTATCGCCTTCAGGAGCATTTCACCGTTTGGAGGAAACAGCCGAAAACGTATTTGAGCTGTCCACCAAGTTGAACGAGCCTGGATATTGGAGATTGGTGGTTCCAAATCAAAACAGTTGGCATGTCTACGCCGAATGGAATTGTAATTCTCAATAAACATTTTCTAAAATTTTGTGTCCTTAATAGATAAAGAAAGCGCACATCTATCACGATTGTTCGTCCTGTACTTCCTCTTGCCCATCCTGTGCTACCTGCTCATCCTGCTCGTCCTGCCCATCCTGTTCATCCTGTTCATCCTGTTCATCCTGTTCATCCTGTTCATCCTGCCCGTCCTGTTCATCCTGTCGCACAACTTCATCCTGTTCTGGATAGTTAGGTGGATCCATAGGGGGAATAATGAAATCACCATTTCGTAACCCTTCTTCTTTCAAACTCTGCATCGTGATGTCCTCGTCATCTTCTTCATAATCAGTGAACTCGGCAGGAGTCGCAATCGCTTCCCAAAAGTTTGGAGGAAAGTCTCCGTTTCTCAAATTGAGATCGGTAGGATCCAAGTCGCTGCTCTCCAACAGAACGTCTCTGTTGAACTTGGTGTATAGGGGAGGAGGGATCTCATTGCCTTCCAAAGGTCCAAATCCCCACTTTTTAACGTTTCCTTCAATAAAAACGTATCCGGCCTGTCCCACGTTGACATGTAGCTGGCATTTGTTGGTAGCTCCAATTGTTGGAAACAACTGTAAGCCTTTTGGGAACTTAATGTGACCACCGATCTTGGATTCCGACATCTTCTTGCCGTTTCTTGTCCAGAACACCGAACGAGTGTTCGTTTTAATACCACACCCAATGACATCTCCATGTTCCAATTGCGGGAAGCTCGATGTATTTATTGAGAATGGATGATTGTATCTTCTTGTTCCATCAGAATCGTAAGCAGCAGAAAATCTAGTGCGTCCAGGCAATCTAAAATATGGATACGGCGATGTTGACAAACCGATAGAGAAATGAGTTTCTTGGGGGTTTGGCAGCTCGTAAACTTTGGTTTCAAAGTAATACACGTCATTCTGTTTAGGGATTGGAAAGTTGGTTTGAATGGATATTTCTTGACCGGTGTTGGTGAACTCGAGTTCTGTCTTATTCATCACTCTGATAAAGTTTTGACACTCAAAATGCGGCTTGAATTCCCAAGCATGAACAGCCTTTTCCTGGATAATTAAAGCCTGCGATAATGTCAGCTCCTGGTTGTTCATGGGGTTCAACTTGGCAAAATCTTTGGCTTGAAAATACAACTCCTGCTCGTTAGGCGGAAGCTCATCCAAAGCTCGTCTATCTTCCTCTGCTTCCAGGGCAGCATCATCCAGCAGTCCAGGAATATCATGAATCAGCATGATTCGACGTCGCACACACTTGTGGAGAATATACACCAAGGTGGCGATACTCATCATTAATGAGAACCCCACCACCACTCCTATCATGATGACAACTTCGGTCGAAATCGAGGAGGATGTGCGCTGGTTATTCTGCAAAATGGGCACCGTGTTCCCAAGCCGACTTTGAAACGCCAGCAGTGCTATCAGACCATTTTTGATGCCGATTGTGGTCATCTTGGTCTCTTATGCTCAGATTATCTGTGTTGGTATAAAACACACTTAATTTGCTCTAAGAGCTCGTAAAATTCTGTTTTTCTCTCAAATTCCACCTAATCTCTGTCTTTGTATGCTGAATGCACCTCCAACAACCTCTTTTGCGCGCAAGATAATGATTAGGATGATGTATTTGGATGCTTTTGTCTCAAACAAAACAATTTAACTGTGCCCCGTACTCAAATATTTTTTTCTATAGGGGCGAAAAAAAATCCATCGGCCCAGCCAAAACCACCAGCCTGTGTATCTTGTTCGCATTTATCATGACAGAAAACTACTCCAAGGAGCGCAAGGTGGGTGAGGGTACCTACGCCGTGGTGTACGTGGGGAAACAGAAGTCTTCGGGCCGGGAAATTGCCATTAAGGAAATAAAAACAGGCACTTTCAAAGACGGTCTCGACATGTCTGCCATTAGAGAAGTGAAGTATTTGCAAGAATTGAAACATGAAAACGTCATTGAGCTGGTCGATGTGTTTTCAGATTCCAACAATAACCTCAACTTGATTTTGGAGTTTCTGCCGTCGGATTTGGAGATGATTATTAATGATAAAAAGATCATGATTCTTCCTTCTGATATTAAGGCATGGCTTTTGATGACCTTGAGAGGGCTACATCATTGTCACAGAAATGGAATTCTGCATCGCGATTTAAAACCCAACAATCTGTTAATCTCACCTTCTGGTCATTTGAAACTCGCAGATTTTGGTCTGGCCAGATCGTTAGGACTTCCCAGCGAAAACCTCACTTCCAACGTGGTCACCCGGTGGTATCGTGCACCCGAATTACTTTTCGGGGCCACCCATTACTCTGCAGCAGTTGATGTCTGGGCTGTTGGGATCATCTTTGCCGAATTAATGCTACGGACTCCATATTTACCGGGAAAAGACGATTCTGATCAATTGGTGGTCACTTTCCAAGCTCTAGGCACCCCCACTGAAGATAATTGGCCCGGAGTTTCGCATCTTCCTCACTACAACAACCTCACTGTCTATCCACAACCTTCAAGACAAGAACTGCGAAATCGGTTCCCAGCAGCAACGGAAACAGCCCTGGATCTTATGTGCGGAATGCTCACTTTGGACCCGAACAATCGGCTGGAAACCAAATCTGCCTTGCTTCACAGCTACTTCACCGAGTCTCCTCCTCCTAGCGAACCAGAAAACCTACCAATAAAGAATTGAACCAACTTCTATGCTATTAATTTATCGACATACTTAGCGATCCCCAGAGCTGCTGTCAATCCAGGACTCTCTATTCCCAACAGGTTCACTAAACCAGGATACTCTGTTTCTTTTCTAATCACAAAATCTTGGAATCGAGGTTGCTCAGGACCTATTAATTTTGGTCTTATTCCCGAGTAACTGGAACTGAAATGGTCCAGTTTTGCTGACGGGAAATACTTAATCACCTCCTGGAAAGCAGCATGCAGATTGGTCTCATTTGGTTTGAAATCGGTAGGCGAATCAACCCATTCCAAATCAGGCCCAAATCTCAATTGGCCACCCAAATCCAACGTCAAATGCGTGCCTAACGATGCAACACCCGGAGTTGGACACGGATATATTAATCTTTTGATCCCCGGGTTGCCAGAATACGAGAAGTAATTTCCTTTGGCATAATATGGAACAATCTGTTGATCCGAAGGAAGAATCATGTTGGCTACTTGTGGGGCATATAATCCTGCACAATTGATCACCATTTCGGATTCGATTGAAAATTGGTCCTGTTCTTCAGCCCTGCTCTTCATCTGGATTCGAAAGCCTGTGTTATTCTCACCCTTCCCTAAAGCTTCTAGATTCGTCACCTGGGTTTCCAACGCAATCTCTCCTCCATTTTCTAAAAATAGCCCTTCAAGATAACTCATCAACGAATGTGCAGAAATAATACCTGTGCTTGGAGACTCAAGAATGCCAGCCTCTGCTTTCACCAACGGCTCTAAATTCAAGGCCTCCTTCCTCGACACAAAATTACTCGGCACGCCGATTCTCTTGGACTTTTCATGTATCTTAGTCAAATATTCTAATTGATCTTCATTCTGTGCAACCACCCATTTGCCGCATCGCTGCATCTCCACCCCATATTTAGCTGCCTCGCTGTACAACAATTCTTTCCCCTGAATGCACAATTGTGTCTTCAGAGAATCTTCTGGATAATATAAACCAGCATGAATCACCTCTGAATTTCTTGAAGAAGTTTCCTGGCCGTGTTCAGCATGTTGTTCCACTATCAAGACGTTATTACTGTCTCGTTTAGCAAGTTCGGCACCAACAGCCAGACCTACCACTCCTGCACCAACAATAACGTGAGAATAATCCATCGCATTAGACATTCGCGTGTTACTAAACCAACGCCGTCCACCAAGCCATCTGATTGGCTGAACAAACCGTCTCATGATCCTACCGGCACCTGTTCAAATGATCTTTCGAAAACAAAAGCTTTCTCTTCTTCAGATGATCTCGTGAATTTTGTCGCGGCGGAGAGTTTATGTCCCCACACATCTCTGCACCACACGTCTCGGTTCAACCACCCATATCAACATCAGCCCGTTCATTAGTGTACGTTCTTGCAATTGTCTCGTCACTAAGAGCACTACGAACTCTTTCAGCAAGACTAATAGGACTGGAATAGCCTCTGGTTGAAGAGGGGATCCTTATCGACATTTGTCTGGCCTTCAAATCAACGTCTGGCGCTGATAGCAAAGTAAGCAGGTTTCCAAACCACTGATGCGAAATGGCAGAGTCGACATCCAGTCGTTTGGTTGGATCGACCATCAAAAGGCGGGAAATCAAGTCCAAGGCCGGGTCTTCAATTTCGTCCCAATAAGGAGAAAAGAAAGCGTATCTTCCAGTGATGATCTGCTGTCTCATTGATGGAGGTCCTAATTCCTCACTGAACGGAGGAAATCCACACAAACACACGTACAAAAGCACTCCAACTGACCACATGTCCACTGCCTTGGTGTATTTTCTTTCGGTCGAGTTCACAAGCACTTCTGGTGCAACATATGCTGGAGTTCCGCACAAAGTGTTGGTGAATTTAGTTTTTCCAATGAACTTGGCAAGTCCGAAGTCTGCAATCTTCACCTTGACATCCAACTCGTGAGAATCCCAAGGTCCTGTTTGCTGCTGGTCTTGTGTTTGTCCAGTTTTGGTGGTGATCTCCAGAAGTATGTTTTCTGGCTTCAAATCTCGATGTGCAATGTCCAATGAATGCAGGTATTTTAAACCATCAAGCAGTTGTCTAATCAATGCTTTGGTTTCATCTTGTCGAAGTTTTCCCTTGGACACAATTCTATTGAACAACTCTCCTCCGTTGACCTTCTCAAGAACCAAATATGTGGTCATTGTAGAAGCATCAAAAGGTTCTAGAAAGGTCTCATAAGACCGCACAATGTTGGGATGATCAATCTTCATCAGAATATCTAACTCCCTGTTCAGCGAGGTGGCCCAATTGGCATCATTACGTGTAGGATTGAAGATCTTGACGGCACAAACCTCTCCCGAGGTCCTTCGAATGGCATCTTTCACCTGTGCATAATGGCCCGATCCCAACAGATCGCCAAGAACATAACCGTCGAAAAAGGACTTTTTATTCTTTCCCGAAGGTGATTGTGTCTGTTGCGAAATATTAGAAATAGTGACGTATTTCAATATGTAATGGCAAGTGGAAGCAAAAGAAATTTTGTCTCCAGAACGCAACAAACAAGTGTTGGATTTTCCAACCAACAAACCATTCACATAAGTTCCATTGGAACTAGTATCTTTCAAATAAATGATATCCTTGCCGTTTAAGTAGCTGACTCCGATCTCGCAATGAACAGTTGAGCAATCTGGTGGAGCAATAACCACATCGTTTTTGGTCTTAGAACGGCCCACTTTAATACAGGTTTTTCGCCTCAACTCTATCTGTGGCGGACCTGTTTGGTCGGCTCCAGGCTCCAGACTGTAAAGAATGGCAGCCAATTTGTTGGCGTTACGTTTCTTCGAGGCCGGAGACAAAAAGCTAGCTGTTGGGCTGGTTCCCGAATCTGTGGCTTTTTGATCGGGACTATCTGAAAGTCGTCTTTTTCGACTGAGACCTATGGATTTGGTTGGCTCGGCCAGCATGCTTTGTGTTTCCTGGTGTATCCAACAGATTAGCAGTTCGGTTGCCATTGACAGATCTGAAATGATTTTCCAGTACGCGTAAAACTGAGCTCGGTCTCGGGCTGTGCTCTAGTCGATAGACGCGTCGAGTGGTTTTCCCTAGTGGGTCGGACAGAAAAAAAAAGCGAGTCGAGACGATGAGCACAACCGACAAACACACAAGAAACTGTGTTAATAGTGCAAAATGGTTGCTAAAGGATTAGGCCAAGTGGACCAGAAATACGATGGGACAAATGTTAAGGTGGGAATTGTGCATGCTAGATGGAATAAGGCCATCATCGACAATTTGGTTGACGGAGCGTTGAAGAAGCTAGCCGAGTTTGGAGTTCAGGAAGAAAACATCGTGGTGGAATCTGTTCCAGGATCGTACGAGCTTCCATTGGCCACAATGGGAATGTTTAACAAGTACGATGTGGACGTGGTGATTCCAATTGGAGTGTTGATCAAGGGCTCTACAATGCACTTTGAGTACATTTGCGACGCTGTTTCGAAGGCTTTAATGGATCTGCAATTTAAGGTGAGCAAGCCAGTGATTTTTGGTGTTCTGACGTGTTTGACAGAAGAACAGGCTGAGATGAGAGCAGGAATGGTTCCTGGTGCCATGCACAACCATGGCGAGGATTGGGGTGCTTGTGCTGTTGAGATGGTGTGCAAGTTCAAGGAGTCGTTATGAGTCGATCGACGCTGCAGGAAAATTTATTGAAAGTGAAAAAAAAATTATTTCAGGTGTAGAAGTGTAGCACTAGACAAATAGATGTCAGTTAATCGGCCAGATTGTTGATATGGATAGCGATAGTGACAAATCGGCGTCTCCAGAATTTGAGACTCGGCCGGGAAGGGCAAAAAGACAGGCTGCAGATGCATTTGGAGTGTCTGATGACGATAGTGAGGTAAGTCAGAGCGAGATATCTGACGACGAATATGAGTCTGTACAGAAGAAACAGGTGACAGATCAGTTTGCAGAGCAATCAGAAGATGAATCCGATTATGATGATTATGAAGATGAAATGGAAGCTGCTGTCAAAGAAGCTCAACAATCGTTGACTGAAAATTCCAAGAAAATCAAAAAATTGACTGCAGAGCAACTTGCCAAAGAACAGAAAAAAATAGAAAGAAGTGGAGTAGTCTATCTTTCTTCGATACCTCCCTACATGAAGCCTGCAAAACTTCGACAAATTTTATCAAGATTTGGGCCTGTGGGCCGTCTTTTCCTGAAGCCGGAAGATCCCAAGGTTTACAAGATTAGAATCAAAACGGGTGGAAATAAAAAGAAGAAGTTTGATGAAGGATGGTGTGAATTTGAGAGCAAGAAAGATGCGAAATTGGCAGCTTCCACATTGAATGGAAACAAACTTGGTGGAAGAAAAGGTTCTTTTTACTACGATGACATAATGAACGTAAAGTATCTCAAGGGTTTCAAATGGCACGATCTGACTGAAGCTTTGAATAGAGAGATCGAAATCAGAGAAAGTAAGATGCAAGCGGAATTGTCACAAGCTCATAAAATGAACAAGACATACATTAAAAACGTGGAGACATCCAAGATGATAGAGAATATGAAGCGCCGCAAAAAGCCTGACACCGAGCCGGAAATTCGTCGCAACTTTATTCAACGATCTGTTTCAACTAACCGTGCTGCAGCAGATACGTCGCAGAAACCATCTAATGCCACCAACTCGAAGATATCCAACGTTCTAGATAGCATCTTTTAAATAGCACAGCCTCGATATGTATCTAAAATTTTTTTTAAATTTTTCAAGAGCATCGTCATAGAAGCCGTGAAGGGTGGTAATTTGTGCTGATTGCAAGGACAAGAGTGGACATAAATATAGAGAAACGGTATGTTTGGACAGGCCGTATGGAGACTCTGGCTTTACAATGTCTCTCGCGGTTACAACGGTAGCAGGTCTGGGTTATATTTGTGTCGGAATCTGAGCAGCACTCAGGCCAGATGGAAAGGTGCAAAGTCAAGAAAAAGCACACAAAGGAAGAAGTTTGCCGGAAGAAAAGGCGTTCAGGACGTTGGAAGGGCAGTCATGACTCCAGATGAGCTGTTGATGCAATATGAGAATGTCGATATTGACAAACTGAATATTGAAAACAAACATTTGAATAGAGTAAGGTTTGAGGAGCCAAATAAGCAATGGATATTCAAGACCTTTGGTGCTGATAAAATACCTAAGGACTTTTCGTTTGTGGATTCTGCATATTCGGGCTCGTTGGTGAGACGACTTTTGGAACAAACGTACGGTGGTAGAAGACAAACAGTGAGTTTCCAGTCGTTGTATTACGATGAATTGGATGTTGGAGACGTGGTAGATTTGTCGGGGACATTTTCAAAAAGTGATCTTGCTGTGGTGGTGGAACTACCGCAGTCTGTTGAGGATCCAAGATATACGTTGTTGAACAAGTTTGGAGAACTGGAGTTTTTGACTCGTAACAAGTTGAAGACCCGCATTCCCCGGGTGTTTCCCAAAGGATGGTTTGAAGGTGTGGTGATGGAGGAGTTACCAATTTTGGAAAGATTGGATGAGGAAGTTCCAGCTATTGGAAAGGTCAAATATCGGTTGGAGGACGATGTGACGCGAGCAAAGATGTTCGACAGCATTCTTGCAAGGATTTCTAGAAACAGCGACAATGAGATCAAATCGTATGTTGTTCCGTCGATTCTTTCGGGAATTGTGTCACGGGAATTGACAGGAATCATAAATAGGGCCTGGGACCAACTTCCACAGATCAATTTGAAACTTGAGGTGTTACATAATGTTTTACAAAGCACCGAGTCTCCAATTCATTTAACAGTTCCGCAATTATATGTTGCTGTGAAGAACACAAAGTTGGAGAAAATGGCTGCTGGATTAACGACTGAGGATATTGTTCAAGCTAGTGAGACTTATAAACAGCTTTTTGAAGAATTGGAGCATAAATTGTGCATCAAGAATCAATATGATGAGATCAATTTGGGAAGACGTCTTCATGGCAATCTTGATCTTTCTTCCAAGATCGACGTTGACACTTTCTACGGATTGATGCTTGGTTTGCGCAAGAACGATGAGATATATTTGCATGACACCGACGCTGGATTATCGCCATTTGTGACGTTGCTCCCATTACATCGGATTGTTCAATATAATCGGGTGGTGAACTATTTTAAGCAGGATGAGGAGAGCTACGAGTTGATGTCATTATACATCAGCAAGTTACTAGATGGAAGCACTGGAAAATTCGAACAGCCAGAGTTCTACAACGAGGTGGTTGATATGTTTAAGTTGTATTGTGCAGGTTCGATTACCAACCCGACTCTCGAGTCGTTTTTGGTGAAGATTGTTCGTAGACTTCCATCTCACAACCATATGGATATTAGTCGGTCGGTTATTTATGATTTGCTACTGAGATTAGGTGAGGTGACCAATGTTGAGGACCCAACCAAATGGTGGTACAACAGTTTGATTCCTGGCAGTGGAATTTCAGCCAAGTCGGACGCCGAGGAGGAATTCTATCGCTCAATCACGGCGGAAAATCTTCACCGGTTTGTGGATTTGGACCATGATTTCGAGGCAAAAAACCGCACTTACTTTGACGACGTTGTGTATTGTATCGATTCGCCAGATGCTATGGAGATTGATGACGGAGTGGCTGTGAAACGACTTAATGATCAGGAATATCTGTTAAGTGTTTATGTTGCAGATCCTTCTTCGTATCTTGCAACAGACTCATTGATCTCGGAAATAGCGTTTGACCGAGGACTGACATTATATTCTTTAAATGCGGATCAAACTGGTGGAGTTTCCATGCTTCCTAAAGCGTTTTCTGATCGAATCCAATTGGGAACGTATGGACAGAAACAGAGAGTGTTGAAAGTCAGTTTTAGATATAACACCGGGACACGGGAACTTGTTACTGACGAAAATTATGTCCAATTTGGCGAAGCAAGCCGGTTTGTTTCGATTGATTACGATTCTGTCAACAAAGTTTTAGACAATGGGGCAGCTGGTCAAGATGTTCTGGATGTCCTGGCCAATGAGCATGGTTTGAATTCGAATGTTCTTAAACAAGACTTGCAGAGTTTGTATGATATCTCGGTATTGCTACGTGACCAGGCAGCTCAAAATGGCCGTCGGATGCTGCTCAATCAGATTAACTTCAAAAAAGAAATTTCTGATGTTTCAGAAAGCCAAGACAGTCAGATCCAGGTGGATTTCAAAAACAAGGAAGTGGATGAGTCGAAGTCTCAAGTGCTTGTTTCAGAACTGATGGTGATGGCAAATACATTGGTGGGCCAATATCTTTGCTCGCACGAAATTCCAGGACTTTACAAAATACAGAGCAAGTTGCCAATGGATAACCATGTTGAAGCTGAATTGAAACTATTGGAGGGAAAGGGTGACAATGTTGATAACAAAGATTTCTTTACTCTTCAAGGGTTCTTTAATTCTTCACAAATTGCTGCGTTTGCACAAACTCACTCGTCGTTGAACGTGGAACAGTATTCTTTGGCAACGTCTCCATTGCGGAGATTTACTGATATGGTGAACCATTGGCAATTGCATTCGTATTTGAGATCTGGAAAACCGATTTTTGATCAGCAGAACGTGGAATTCATTGCCTTACATCTTTTTATGCGTGAAAAGTTCAACAAGTCCATCACCAGAAAGAGCGAGGGATTCTACATGTTCAAAGTTTTGTTGCAATTGCAGGCGGAATCGGCCAGAAACAAAGACCAAAGGATAGTTTTTAAATGTGTGGTGTGCAAGAGACCATCGGAAGACGGTTTAATTGAGGTGATTCTTCTGGACTATGGAGTTAGATCGTTGCTCCAGACCAGTTGGTTTTCCACCGATAATATGAAAGATAAGATCGATACGGCCCGGAAAATGCTGGCCAAGATTGAGGTTGGAGACGTGATTGACGACGCATATATTGCGGATGTGGATCTTTTGGATGGATCCATTATTTTGAAAAGCGAGAGTTTCTAGTAACTCAATCTCTGTATATACAACAAAAGTGATGTCGCGGAAAATTTCGATTTTTCAGGGGTGGCAAGTAGAAAAAAGTATAAGTTGAAAAAATTCGATATCTCCAGAAGATGGACTTTTCGCCATTGACGTTTGTTTCTCTACAAAATGGCCAAGAAAGGTAAAAAGTCCAAGTCTGATGAGCCGGTCGACGCCGGATCCGGTCCAGAAAGTGATTGGGAAGATGATGGAAAGAAACCAAACAAGAAACAACTAGATAAACAGGCAAAGAAACAACAGGATGCCGACAAGAAAAAGGAGAGAGAGGCTCTTTTGGCAATGGAAGAAGACACCATTGAGAAAAAACCAAAAGGGAAAAAAGGTAAGAAGGGGGGCAATTCGGACCTGGATGATGCTCTGAATGCGTTTTCCACTAAAGGAAAGATCGATGCCCATGGTATCGAAGACTCCATTGCTGCCCTATCGTTGCTGAAAAACGATGCGATTAGTGATAAAGAGATCGATAGACATCCAGAAAGACGGTTCAAGGCCGCCTTGGCTGCTTACACGGAGAAAAGATTGCCGGAATTCAAAAAAGAAAATCCTGGGCTTCGTAAACAGCAAATGGAACAACTCATCTACAAAGAGTTCCAAAAAAGTGACGAGAATCCTTTCAATAAGGAGACGAACGTCAGTTACGATGCCAGAGATGACGACATCAAAAAGGTCAAGGATTCCATCAAGGATAAGAGATCCAAAAAATACGAGCGTTAATGATATTTCAAGCTTTTCTTTACTTTAATTGTACATTCATTGTAGATACCATAGGACTATTCGTCGTCCTCATCATCAACTATCTTGGCCTTGGTTCTGGTGATTCTCTCTTCTTCCTCTCCATCGTCAAACAAATCATCATCGTCATCAGACACAATTTCTTTTGAAAGAACACTCTTTTTTCCCTTAATAGTCTTTTGCTTCTTCGAGGATGATTCAGTGTCATCCTCTTCCTTCTTCCGTTTTTTCAAATCATCTTGATCTTCTTCATCCAAATCAGGCCCAGAAGATTCCCCATCAGATCCAACTTCAGGTCCCACATCAGGCTCAGACTCTTCGTCTTCAGAAACAACAAACTCCTCCGCCTTCTTTTGTTTACGTCCCTTTCCTGAGCCCCGTTTCTTTTTAGACTTCTTATCATCTTCAGCATTACCATCCAAATCATGTTTATTGTCCTTCTCTTCCTCAAGTCTCATCTGGTTCCATTCCTTGGCTGTCTCCTCCAATTGTCTTCTTTCCTCGGCAAGTTTTTCTTCTAATTGTCTTCTCTTTTCCTCTTCCTGCTGTTTCAACTCCAGTTTCCTTTGTTCCTCCAAACTCTTGAACTTCTTGGCCTCTCTCAATTTGTTTTCCAAATCCTCCTCATAGTTCTTTTGGTCCAAAATGGCTCTTTCAAGCTGTTTGGTCAAAGTGTTACCCATATTAGCACGCAACTTCAATTCTTCAGCTGGGAATGGGGGATGTTTTTCGTCAGTTGCTAATGCAAAAAGGGATTTAATTGCTTGTTGAAGTCCTAGAAGACTCTCGTTTAAGTCGCCCATGCTTCTCTTGTTTGGAGGCAGCTTTCTCATAAATTCAGCAATCTGGAATTGAATGAATGCAACATTGAACTTGAATGAAGGTAGCGGATTCAATTTGTACGATTTTTCTGCAAATTCTAAAGCGGTCTTGAAATATTCCACAATTTTTTCATACATTGCTCTATTCAGCCATGCTCTGCTAATAAAGTTTAAAATGTTTGCATCTTCCCCATTGGTGAATCTAGTCAACGCTAACTGATAACTTTCAATAGCCTTGGCAAATTGCTTGGCCTCAAGTAGACAATGGCCCAAATTAATATAGATCGAGATGTCTTGCAAAGACTCTCTCACTTTACGGAAAATCTCTAATGCAAGCCCCGTTTGCTTCTTGTCTGCAAATATAATGGCAATACCTTGTGCGGCATATGCATCACGAGAATCTATCGAAAGAACTTTCTGGTACAGTTGGGCAGCTCTTGTATAATATTGGTCTTTCTTCTGAGAATCTTTCACTTCTCTGGCCAGAGTACAGTAAACATTTCCCAGGGAAACCAAAGCGTAACAATCGTGAGACGTGTGATTCACCAAGGTTTCGCGATGATGTTCACTTTCCAAATCTTTGCTTTTAGATGCAAAGTATTTCTTGCCAAACTTACGAACATACCAACCATAAAAAGACCTGACTTCCAAGTCATCAGGCACTTCTTCAAGTAATTGTGAAAGCTCTTCGTGTATATCCCCATCATTTGAGAGACAAGACAACAATAACCATCTGAGTTTGGCACTAGTGTAATGAGGGCAGTCTTTCAAAATGTCTTCGTACATTGACATGGCCTCCTTCACATTTTCGGGATCATTTTGAGATTCTTTGCACCTGGCAATGTTATAGTTCAAAATGATTTTAAGGGCACTCTTGTTGGTGCCTTCAGGAAGCTGCTGTTCCAAAGCTGATAAAGCACTCTCGAACAATTCTAATGGTTTGTTTTCGTTTTTAAGCAAAGACAAAACACCGACATTGTTCAAGAGAACATAGGATAGCTCATTTGTCGATTTTCCAAAAGCGACTTCTTGATCCTTGACGATCGAGAGGTATTTCAAGGATTGAGTAATATCTTTATCTTCATAAATGGTAGCCAGAGTGAAGAGGGCAGAGGGGCTAATTGGTTCAGCTTGATCCTTGGCCAACGAAACATATTTTTCCAAAAAGGAAATAGCTTTTGCTGATTGGTTGCGGCTCTTTGAGTAAAGCATTCCCAATGCAAAAGTGACTTCCAAAATTCTAGGACTCGACTCCTGGATTTTCTCAAAAGTTCTTATTGCATCGTTGATTTCATTTCTGAGCACCAAACATTGGCCATAACCGAATCTCGAGAGAAGATTGTTCTCATTTGCTTTAATGGAATCTGAAAACAATTTCTGTGCCTGAACAAAATCTTTGTTGACAAATTTGCATCTAGCCAACCAGAATAGCGAGTCACTTTTCACCGCTGTCGATATTTTAGGATTGTTTGTGAGTTTTCCGCAGATTCTTTCCACAAGGTCGTATTTCTCCTTCGCAAAGTAAAATGATGCTAAAATGAGATGAAGCACTTCGTTGGTAGGATCGTCAATATAAGAAGCTCTAGCAAACTCAAGAGCCACCGCATACTTGTCTTTGAAGTCCTCATCAGAAACAGCAGAGGTGAAACAGTCATCGAATTTAGCAATCGAAATTAAAATCTTGGCTTCTAAATTCTTGTCTGGATTCACCTGAATAGAATTTTGCCATGCTTGGTTAGCCAACTCTTTTCTATCCAAAAACCAATAACACATGCCGATTCCAATTCTTGGATCGGGTCTTAGCAGTGGGTTCAATGTGAGACATCTCTGGAATAGTTTCAATGCGGCGATGTAATTTTCTTTATAAAAGTAGATTTTGGCCTTGCCCATCAAGGCATAACAATTTTTGGGGTGTTTCTGGAGTAAGTTATCAAACAGTCTAGATTCTTTCTCAAAGTTTGTCCGTTTATTTCTTTGTTGCTTTGAAGATAGTAGCAAAATAGCTTGAGACAGCATATTCACTTCGTTGGTAGGATCCAATGACAAAGCTGTTTTGATTTCGTTCGTTGCTAGATCGTACGAGATCACGTCACTTTTTTGGCCCTCCTTGGTTAGATACAACCATGGAAAGAAACCATGCAAAATCGATTGGACATATCCAGTTGAATCCACTATATGTGGCGAGTCCAAGGCACTTCTAATGACATTGAGAGCTTCATCGATTTTACCCTGGGTGGCATATGCCTTGGCGACCACCATCCAATGCTCTTTTCCAGACTCTTCGTTTGTCAACAGGGCACAAAGTTCACTAGAATCTTCAGGAAGATCGCTCAAAGTATCAATGACAACCTCCTCACCCTCTTCCTTCAATGGAATCGTAATGTTTTTACTAACAAACCTCTCCCTCTTTTTCTCGTCCAATGTGCTGAGATAAAACTCTGCACAAAGAGGACCAGACTCCTCCATTGGAAGGCCTGAGGTCAACTCTTCTTGTGACGGCATTACTACTTTCTTCAAGCCCGCTTGCACAACTTCTGTTAAAGCTTGCGATACTTTTCCAAACAAAACAAAACTGTTGAAACCTTGTTCGAGTACTTTTTTTCTTTGTCCAAGAAATCACTCGTGGTTACCCGGCAATTGGAAGATAAAAATAAAATTTTAGACCCCATACTGAAAAAAAGGATCATTTCATGGAAAGGATCAGGCCAAAGTACTGGACTATTGGAAGTATATAGATGAGGATTTACGTGGGATCCATTTCAAAGAGCTTGAGTGAGGATATCGGGGATTTAGAGGCCCGTTTCAGGCGTTTTGGGGAGATTCAAACTGGTTTTGAAGTGCATAAAAAGGAGCTTTTGGACTACTATTATGGATATGTGACGATGGAAATCACCAAAGATCAGTTTGCAAAGCTAAGAAGAGCATTTAACGGAGTGACGTACAAAGGATCTAAGCTTGTGATAAGTGAAGCGAGACCAGATTATCAAGAAAAATGGGAACAAGATAGCCGAAGACAGGACAATAAGATTAAACAGAGGCAAGCCAGAGCAAGAATAGCCGAACTTCGGCAGGATCGCATAGCCAAAAGACACCAAAATGTGTTTGAACAGTCAAAAGTCCTGAAAGGACGGCATAGACGGACCAGTAGAAAGGCCGGTCTGGCGAAACTGACACTAAGAGTGAACATAAATGGTAAGACTAAGGTGATACAATGTAAGAAAACCAAGGTTTGGGGGTATAATAAGAACAAGAAGCTTCGAGATCTTGTATTTAGGTTTGTCAATGGCGAATGGCGAGATGGAAATGAACATATAGTGGAGAAATTGAGCAAAAAGGTGGTTTTGTTCACTGAGGAAGGAGTCAAGATCGAAGATCGTGTTGCAACTAAAGATTCTGAAGAGATAGACGAGGAGGTTGAGGAGGAACGAGAAAGGACCAACAAGCTTTTGGAATCCTTAATGCAGAAGTATGATTTTGACAAACCTGTGGAGATTGAGAATGCAGACGAAAATGCAGACTCAGATTATGAATTTGAAGGAATAGATGAAGGAGAAGCGAGCGAGATGGAGATTGATATTGAGACTAGTGCGGGGGCAGAATACAAAAAGAGTCACATGTCAGTGTTGGCTGAGAAGGAGGTCGATGAGGAGAGCTCGGATGAAGAGTTTTATCAGAAGTTGACAAAGAGGGATGAGCATGATGAACAGGAAGAAGCGAATGAGAAAGAAGAGGAAGAGGAAGGTGACGATGAATTTCTTCCTTCATTCGCTACTTCTAGTAATTCAAATAATGAACAGAATAAGACTGAGGCTTTAAGAAGCTTGCTGAATCCGAGCGAAACCACTGGTTTTAAGCTCATTCCAGTCGACGAGGATATTGATGAGACAAAGCACGTTGATGAAGCTCCAATTCCTGAATCTGATGTTCATACTGCCATTCCAGTAGTCAACTCAAAGACCTTTGGTCTATTTTTTAGCCATTCAGATTCTCCATTTTTGGTTGCACAGACACAATTGAACATGCTTAATGAGTTCGACGTCGAAGAAAAATTGAGCTACGACTCTTGGTTCTGGGAAAACAGAGGAGAGATGAACAGATATTTTAGAAGACGGAGAAGAGACGTGTTAAGGCAAATGAAGAAGTCGGGCAAGACCATTTTGATCTAAAATATATTGTGTTACTATTCTATTTGCAAGTTGTGCAGTAAGTCTGCAATATCTCGAGGTCCCGTTGTACAGTAGGCTTTTTGAAGTTCAGGGCTGAGTTCTTGTTTTTCTCTCCAATTGACAAACTCGGGGATCATAATCTGGTTGAATAAACGCTCATATTCAGTTCCAGAGCGGGGATCATCTTTGACGAATCTGTCCATTCGCATTTCTGGCGCACAAAATGTGATTTTATAGATTGAATCCTTCTGGACTGAATCACCTATGATCTGAAATATGGATTCTAATTTTGTCAAAGACTCAATGTATTTCTGATACTTTCCAGGGTTATTGGTTTCCAAATACTCTTCCAATTCCTTCAATGAGAATTTCTTGATATTCTGAACGTTGAAAGAGTCATCTCTAATGCCAATCACCAGATGTTTGCTTCCACTATATCTCATTTGAAGAACCCATTTCAACAACTTGGTTGGCCAGTTTTTGGAATTTTGACTTAAAAATTTAAGAACCTGGTCTTTTTGGAGCCCGGTCATTTTGTGGGCCAATGCGTGTGTCAACTTGACCTCGGTGTAGTTGAGCGGATCCATAGGGTCTCCGTTAGAAAGATCTATTTCGCCTACAGCCAATCCATTGATTCCTGAATCTGAAAAATCAAACTGAAAGAGACTTTTGAAATGATTATAATTGTTTAATGTCTTTTTCTTTTGGCAAGTCCCTTTTGGGACCTTTAGATAGTCTTCAAAACGTATACCGGTATACGCTTGTAGTTTATTTTCTCCTTTTCTGGTGTCGGTAGCAGCAAAAATTAGTTGGCCATGGTAGGGAATCAGGATATATGGTGACTTGTCGTTCATGATGATGTCTTTAAAAAGTCCAGCATGACACAGGATTTTCACTTTTGAATGATCGAAGTCGGGATGTTGTGCTTCATAATGCACAACGGTGGCCAGCAGATTGTGGATACGAGATTCGGTGTCCAAAAACACTTTTTGTCGAAATCTTTGGTATCCGTTTCTGACATTAATCAATCTATTTCCATGCCGATCAACAACCCGAGGAATTTTCAATGAATCAAGTTCTGATCGATTAAATTGAATCTTGGTTTTGGAGACTTGGGAGTAACAATGGACTTCATTCGTGGTAAATTTGGTCTCCGGAAACGTCATTTTTGTAGTCTCCTTCGTCAATTTTATCAAATATTACCAGCTGTTGAGAGCCAGTAAAGGATTATTACTGCAAGTTCCTGCCAAACTGTTTATCTAACGCAGATCTTGAATGGTTCTTCTGACGATTCTCAGAACCTTAAATTTATGTGTGCAAGGATGTTGTGCCAAGGGTCGTGTCCCGACAATGACTCGACTTTGAAAAAAAATCCAAAAAGCCCATCAAAATCCAAAAATCTCTTGTCTACTTGACTGGACACTTAAGAACCAATCAGACCTCATTATTGCTTGTTAGGATGTCTGGCGAGGCAGCAACTATTGTTCTTGAGAACACATCGCGTAGAGATGCGTTGGTGGAGATTGAACAGAAGTACCAAAAACTTTGGGAAGAAGAAGGTGCGTTCGAGATGGACGCACCTACTAACGAGGAAGTTCCTTATGGAACAAGTCTCGAGGAGCTGCATAAGAAACATCCTAAATACTTGACAACTATGGCTTATCCTTACATGAACGGAGTTCTACATGCTGGTCATAGTTTCACCTTGTCAAAGCCGGAATTCACCACTTCATTTGAAAGATTGAAGGGAACAAGAGCCATTTTCCCGCTTGGTTTCCACTGTACAGGTATGCCTATTTGCGCTGCTGCAGATAAGCTCAAGAGAGAAATTGAGATGTTTGGCGCAGACTTTTCGGGGGTGCCCGCCGAAGAAGAAGAGGAACAAGAAACACAGAAAAAGGAAGTCAAGAGAGAAGACGTGACTAAATTCAGTGCTAAGAAATCCAAAGCCCAAGCTAAGCAAGGCCGTGGAAAGTACCAGTTCGAAATCATGGAGCAATCTGGCATTCCAAGATCGGAAATTGCACAATTTGCAGATCCTTATCATTGGCTCAAGTTCTTCCCTCCATTGGTTGAACAAGATGTTTCTTCATTCGGTGGTAAAGTTGACTGGAGAAGATCCATGATCACAACCGATATGAATGGCTACTACGACTCGTTTGTCAGGTGGCAAATGAACAAATTGAAGCAGCAGAATAAAATCAAATTTGGTGAAAGATACACCATCTATTCGGTGAAAGATGGCCAGCCTTGTATGGACCACGATAGACAATCTGGTGAGGCTGTTCTTCCGCAAGAATATACAGGTATCAAGATCCAGATCACTGAGTTCACATCGGAAACTCTTGAGCTATTCAAGGCCGAAAACTTTGATGTCTCTGATAAGAAAGTGTTCTTGGTCGCTGCAACTCTCAGACCGGAAACTATGTACGGACAAACATGTTGTTTTGTCTCTCCAAAAATTAATTATGGCATATTTGATGCTGGAAATGGGGATTATTATGTTTGTACTGAAAGGGCTTTCAAGAACATGAGTTACCAGAAGTTGACTCCAACAAGAGGTGACTACAAGCCAACTTTGAAAATCAAAGGTTCGACTTTGATCGGTTCCAAGATCCATGCCCCATTGACCGCACTAAAGGAATTGAGAGTCTTGCCAATGGAAACTGTTTTGGAATCTAAAGGTACCGGTGTTGTCACTTGTGTTCCTTCGGACTCCCCAGATGATTACGCTACCACTAGAGACTTGTACAACAAATTTGAGTACTACAACATCAAGCAAGAGTGGGTTGTTAAGGATCCTATTGCAATTGTGAGAACGGAAAAGTATGGTGACAAATGTGCTGAATACTTGATCAAGGAGATGAAGATCAATTCTTCAAAAGATGCTGTTCCTTTGGCAGCTGCAAAGGAATTGGCTTACAAGGAAGGTTTCTACAACGGTGTCTTGTTGGTGGGTGATTATGCCGGCCAAAAGGTGGAAGTTGCCAAAGAAAAGGTCAAAAAGGATTTGATCAAGTCTGGCGATGCTTTTGCTTACAGTGAGCCAGAATCTTTAGTTATTTCCAGATCCGGTGATGAATGTATTGTTTCTTTGGAGGACCAGTGGTATTTGGATTACGGTGAAGAGTCGTGGAAAGCACTGGCTATTGAATGCGTTGAGGAAATGAACTGCTTCAACGCTGAAACCAAAAACGCTTTTGAAGCCGTTTTGAATTGGTTGAAAAACTGGGCTGTTTCGAGAAGTTATGGTTTGGGTACCAAGATCCCATGGGATCCTAAGTACTTGGTCGAGTCCCTTTCTGATTCGACCGTTTACCATTCTTACTACACAGTGTCCCACCTTCTTCACAAAGATTTTTATGGTGAAGAGATTGGCCCACTTGGAATTACCGTGGACCAAATGACCGATGAAGTTTGGGATTACATCTTCTGCAACACTGACGAGGTCGAAACAGATATCCCAACTGAACATTTGCAATTAATGAGAAGAGAATTTGAATATTTTTATCCTACTGATATTTCTGCCTCTGGTAAGGACTTGATACCAAATCACTTGACTTTCTTTATCTATGTCAGTGTTGCTCTTTTCAAGAAAGATTTCTGGCCCAGGGGTATTAGGGTGAACGGTCATTTGATGTTGAACAATGCCAAGATGTCGAAATCCACAGGTAACTTCTTGACCTTGTCACAGATGGTGAAAAAGTTTGGTGCTGACGCTTCAAGAATTGCTCTTGCTGATGCTGGTGATACTATTGAAGATGCAAACTTTGACGAAAGCAATGCCAATGCTGCAATTTTGAGAATGTTCAATTTGAAAGAGTGGGCTGAAGATGCCGTCAGCAAAATTGACACCTTCAGAACTGGTGAATACAACTTCTTTGATAAGGCTTTCGACAACGAGATGAATGCTTTGATTGCTGAAACTTACAAACATTATGATGAAACCTATTTCAAGGCTGGTTTGAAGACTGGTTTGTTTGACTACCAATCTGCCAGGGATTACTATAGAGAGGTCAGCAATATTGGTGAAGGTATGCACAAAGATTTGATTTTGAAGTATCTTGAGACCCAGGCCGTTATTCTTTCTCCAATTGCTCCACATTTCTCGGAATTCATTTATAGAGACGTTCTTGGAAAAAAGAGTTCTATTTTAAATGCAAGATGGCCAAGCATGTCTAATGAGGTTTCAAAATCTATCACTGCTGCTTTGGACTACGTGAGAACTTTGTCCAGATCGATTAGAGAGACAGAGGGACAATTGTTGAAGAAAAAGAAGGGTGGTAAACCAGCGGATCTCGATAAAGACAAGCCATGCATTTTGACCTTGTATGTGTCTACCAGCTTCCCAGAATGGCAAAAGAATTACGTTGAGTTGGTCAGAAGCCTATTCGAGGCTTCTAAGTTGGACGACAACAAGGAAATCAAAGCAAAAATTGATGGTAAGGATATGAAGAGGGCTATGCCTTTCATTTCTGAATTGAAAAAGAGACTCACCACTGAGTCTCCAGAGGTTGTGTTTGATAGAGAGTTAATTTTCGAAGAATTGGAAATTATCAAATTGGCCAAGGAAGTCATCAAGAAATCACCAGCCATCTGCAGTGTTGTTGATCTAAGAGCTGTTTCAGTCGACAGTTCGTCGTCTTCTGGTAGAGATCTTTTTACTGGTGAAACATTTGAGATTCCAACGGGAAAGATTCTCGAATCATCTGTTCCTGGACAGCCTGCCATTTCTATCAAGAACATTTGATTTTGCTGTTTATAGGTATGTTAGCAAAGCAGTTAGATATTACAGATCTCTATATATCGATCAGCAAAGCGAGCGGAAAGCTAATTATAAGCTAATTTTCTAGGAGGAATCCCCTTTTTTGCAACTCAGATGCAGTCCAAGCCCAATTCTCATTTGCATAGTCTTGGTTTCTGGCAATAAAACTTGGTTGTCTTTCGATTCCGTAGGTCGCAAAGAACTTGCCGTTATCTTTCCCAGCGGAGACACTTTCGCTTAGAGAGCACTTCAATGTAGAGTAGGAACCTTCTTCATTTGTGATTCCAAAAAAATAGCCAAATATTTGGAAAAATACCCAAAATACAAGTCCAATGAAAGGAAGTCTTGTGAAATGGCTGAAAAGATTGGTATTCATGACAAATCCAGGATGCACGGCCAAGCAAAGAATATCAGGGTGTTTTCTAGCCAGTGTCTTCACAAATTGGATACCTGCAGTCTTTGCCACGCCGTATCTAAACCAGGTGAAAATAATATTGGGACGGTAAGCGAACTGGTAATCCATCTTGAATGGGAAGGGAGCAAACCAGTGCCCAACCGACGATAAATAAACAATCCGCGGTTTTTTGACAAATTCTGGGTTATCCATGAGCTTGATCAACCGATCGGTTATGAGAAAATGCGAAATATAGTTTGTTTGGAGTTGGATCTCAAAGTTATCCATAGTTAGCGAAAAGGGAACAGCCATGATTCCAGCATTGTGGATCAGCAAATGAAGACATTTTTCTCTAGAACGAAACTGCTTCATGGCTGTTTCGACACTTTTAAGATTCAGCAAGTCTATGCTCAAGAAATGCAAGTCTCCCAAGAATCTGGATTCCAATTCTTCACTAGTCATCAACGATCTTCGTTCAATGGCCTCTTCTTTAATTGATTTGATGGCACTTTCTACACGGCTCTGGCTCCGGCCTCCCAGATAGATTGTGTAGCCATGTAAGTAAAGATGAAGCACAGTGAAATATCCTATTCCACTGTTCCCACCGGTGATGAAACAAACTCTACGCTCCTCCACGGGGTTGAAATATGGAGCTGTTTCGGGATTAAAATGATCCATTTGAAGCTTTAAAAAACAAATCTTCAAATTGGGTGCTTGGCAAACCTTCAGAAAGGTCTTGAGTGAAACACGATTAGTTAGTTTAAGGCAGTTTCTTCGTCCTCGATTGGACCACTGTGCTTATCGCAAAACCAAATTGTTTTTATTTTTTTTGTCCTCTCTCCCCCTCCAAGGAAAAAAATTACTTACACGTGACCAGACCGTCCCTTAAACTTGTTGATTAGATAATACATAAGTCGTTTCCTCAAGTGATTAATACAAGTATCTGATATGAGGATTAAGGTCTCCCTTCATGATCTTGGTTCTTTCGTCATAAGCATCCCACTCGGCAAGAGCTTCAGGAGTCTTCTTGTACTTGTTTCTGGAGTACAAGATGTAGAAGTAGGCCAGAGTAAAGAAGATCGAAAGAGCAACAAATCCAATACCGATTCCAAGACCCTTTGTGTAGTCTGGAGCCTCGCTATCGGGGAAAATGAAACTGGCAATGATACCTCCAATGTTTCCAAATCCAATCACGAACGCAGTACCGACACTCTTTCTGGTGTGGCCCGAAAAGTTCAAACTCATCCAGCACACAACAATCGGCATACAACTGTACAATCCAGCAGCCACGAGGAAACACCCAGCATACTTGACATTATAATCGGAACCTCCAGCCATAACCATCGACAAACCAGTAATGGCCACACAAGCCGAAAATAAAGCAAAAGGTAGTCTGACACCTGCAAAATCAGAGGTGAACGCCAAGATGATTGATAATCCTAAAGAACATAGCCATGGATAAATGGAATGGGCTTGCGCATCCATTTCTGTATAGCCAAGAAGCTTGATGATGGTTGGAGCAAAATAAGCATACGAGTATGAAGGAACAATCAAACAGAAGTAGATCATGGCACTGGTATATAGCAGAGGGTCTTTGAAGACCTCTAAAACATCCTTCACAGTTTGTTTGATCTCAAAACCAGAATTTCCGGCGTAAACCTGCAACTTCTTTTTCAAAAACTGGGTTTCGTTCTTGCTGAGATATCTGGCTTGTTCAGGGAAATCGGTGATGCAGAAGTACAAAACGATACCCAAACCAGCACTGATGGCACCCTCAACAATATAAATCCATTGCCAAGCTTCAAGGCCATGAACTCCATTCAAGTCGTATAATCTGTATGCAATGGCACCTCCACATCCACCGGCCACAGAGGTACAACTGAAAAAGATACTGAACCGACGTTGAGCCTCTTTTTTCGAGTAGAAGTTGGCCAAAATATAAAAGATACCTGGGAAGCTTCCAGCCTCGCAAATACCAAGAATGACTCTGGTGGCCACCAATCCTCCAAAACTCTTAACAAAGGCTGTGCACAAAGTCACAATTCCAAACAGAACAATCATCACACTCATCCACAAATGTGGCTTCACGAGTTTCATACAGTAGTTCGAAACAACCTCAAAGATGATATATGGAACAAAGAAAACAGTCAGCGCGATGTTGAACTGTTGGCCATGCAATCCTAAAGCAGTTTGCATACCGTAAACTTTGGCATTAGAAATATTCACTCTGTCGAGGAACGCCAAGAAATATAGCAGACAAAATGGAGGGACAACACAAAGATCGATTTTCCACATCAATTTCTTCTGATTCACGCCATATTCCTCGGCAAGTTCGGCCACCTTGGATGCTTTTTCAGCATCGCTTAAGGCCACAACTGGGGTCCCCACATCTTCTCTCACAAATTTATCCTCTGTATCGGATCTTTTTTCGATGCTGGGCGTAGCCGACGACATTTCTGGGTCTATTGAAGATCGTGAGTCGTCAAAAACGAAAGAACTGGATGCTTCTGGTAGATCAGTGTCGGTAAATTGTCCTTTGTGCTGTTGAGGAGATATATATTTAATTTTTTTCCACCTGACCCCTCACACCAGGACGCCGCTTCAGGAATATAAAATTGTGCCCCAAATTTTGCCCCAAATTATGCCCCGCCCAAGCGGCATTCCAATCAGTCCTTGGGCAGAGCTGATCTTCCACAAGCTCGCAGAGTCTAAATGTGGTCGTCAGATACAACAAAGATTCAGAACTTTTGTTTCTAGCTCGTCAAAAGAGAAGTACCGGCCCGACAACGGTCCGCTTGAAAAAGAAAACTTTCCCTTAAACCTTCAATAACAGGAAATGTGACTCTTCTTGCAAAAATATTTGCATATGGTTATGGTGCATTGGCCAAAATAAGTGGGGGGAGAGCCCTGAATGATCCGGGTAAGCCCACTCTGCCCATGCCCCTTCTACGGTCAACCGGTTAGAGACCTTCAACCTGTTCAACTCAATACATTATTCATCTACTTGAAACATGGTAATTCAAAGAACAAAAAAATGTCAAATCTGCATAGAAGCAAGATTAGGTAGTTTCTGGGGCCCCACAAGTGAGAGCGCAGGGCTCAGTATTAATACTACTGGAAATGATCGATTTGCAGCTCAATTAATTAACCTTCGATATCCGAGATTGCAAGGCCGGCAAACAATATATCGAAAATTTCGGCTATCTGTGACTGGTGCACAGATGTGCGGAGAGGGCCCTTACTTGATTTACTACTGTACTGCAATCATAAAACCTGTCACTAGATCTTGATTTGCAGATTAATCCGGATATTCTGTCTATCTATCTATCTCTATACAGTTACATTATAGTACAACATGCATTCTTGCTGGACTCCGGTGTGTTGGTGGCATCCTTGACGATAGGTTTTGCGGTTCTTTTTGGTGCACTTGTGGCGATAGAGGGGTTTCTTTGGGCTTGTTCTAGTTGTTCTATATTTTGCGGAGATCGGGTCTCTGGTATTGGCTCTGGTTCTGATTTTTTAAATTGTTCGTGTGCCACTGGCTGACCCTGCTGCTCAGCAGCAGACGCAAGTATATTTCGCTGTTCCATAGCCTGTTTGACAGCCAATTCAAAGACCTCGTCCACATGATCTCTGGTTTTAGCACTGCATTCTATAAAACCTTGGAAGTCGAGTTCCTGGGACAATCGTATTCCAGAATCCTCAGACACCTGTCTCATTTGTTCCAAGTCATTTTTGGCACCAACCAAAACGACGGGCACGGCTTTATCCTGCAGAATGGTTCTCATTTTTTCCTTTCTTACAAAGCACGACCGGAATGACTGCTCATTGATGATGCTATAGACCATCAAGATCACATCAGACTCTCTAATCATGTCCTCTGTTCTGCTATCTAATCCAAAATCGTTTTCTGCAATGTCCAGGATATCTAGAACATATGTTTCCTCTTGTATGTCCACAAACTTCCTGTACACATCTTGAATCGTGGTATCGATCTCCTCAACAAATTGAGATTGCACATATTGCGTGACAAGAGTAGACTTGCCGCTGTAAAGGTCTCCCAAAACACAAATTTTGATGACTGCTTTGGTTCCCTAAAAAATGTTAGTCTTTGCGGGTTTCGCCTGGTAGCAAATACTTGACCACTTACCTCAAACATGCCTATTGCTAGTTGATAATTTGTAAACTTGCTCTTATTGTAGAAATATATGGAATTTTTACAGTGATGCAATGGGTAATTTGACAAGATGTGAAATTGGAATATAGCCTCCTAAACTGAAACTGCGTCTATTCACGTTCTTTCTGTTTCTGTGTTTTATCCTTGTTGCACAGTCTAATGCTATTTCAGAGGTTGGACTTTCTAAGGGTTTGATTATTCAATTTTTTTGAATTGGGACGTATACCATATGTTCAAGCTCACAAAAGCGGATTAAAAAAAATCTGTACAGAAATGTGTACGTCTCTCATATATTTCTGGAGGTTTCACAGTATCATGCGTCAAGAAAACCGTTTGATTTAATTTCTTTTTTGCTGGTACAACAAAAAAAGTTTGCCCGCAGAGCGGAATTTTTAGCTCGAGACATCTTCCTTACCCGAGCCGAAAACCGTTTTCTCAACGGTTTTTGTGGCAGCACGGGGCTGAAAAAGGCAGGCCGGAAAAAAAAACAATGCTGGACCCTATCTATGGAATAAAGTTATATTTCGCTTTTCAATATATATGCCGTATTGCTAAATTGCACCTGTAGAGGATTCAAAATCTCTAACGTGTTTCTCTACAGTATCACAACAAAGTTTGAACAGCTTCCAGCTACCAGAGGTCTTGACAACTTTCACAAAGCAGCCTGAAAAACCGTACTCTGCGCCTTCTAAATCTTCCGCCTCAACACGAAATTCTAGAGAATTTCTTTTTGTAGCCCCAACGTATCTCACTGCCAGGACTTGCTTCGTACTTGAAGCCAGAAGCCTGATGCTTGAGTCTTGTTTCATCAGCTGAGAACGTAAATGACCAAGGATTTGCTCGCTGGATAAGGTGTCGGATTCAATCCAATGTTCTTTTAGCTTGAAAATGCTTGATGTTCTTTTGACTCCCTTGGCTGTTTTTGGCTTTTGCTTTTTCTCCTTTTTCGTGGCAGTGCCCAGAGAATTGAACAAGCGTTTAAACCAATTCGGCCTGTTCTGGCCCATTTCTGAGGCTTTCTTATCGATAACCGGATCAAATCTCAATTTTTTCTCAGCATGTTCTCTGCCGGTAAATATTGGATCAATTGGAGAGTTCTCCACTGTGTGGACATGAGGCGTTGACGCCTTGGATAACATAGAGTCCCTTTTTGGAACAATCAATGACGATACAATTCGTCCTTTGACACCAGTAAATTTCGACTGGAGAGACATTCCAATCGATAGCGGTCTTTCTGAAGCAGAGCTTAGCGATGCTGTATTATTTTGACTCTCTCCTTCAAGCTTCGTTCTATCAGAATCGAATATCGATGTGTTTTTGGTGATATCGACATCTTCTAAAATAGGATTTGTGGTGTCATCGTCAAATATTGTAGTGTTTTCCCTACCCATTTCTCTAACATATGCTGGATTTTCGGTGTCTGGATCTGCAAACACTGAGGAACGCACTGCAGGAGTCTCATCCTCGACAACGGTCTCGAAGACTGGCTTCTTTTCAGGAGTTAGAGTTAGCACCTTTCTGTTGTTGCCTTCCTCCGGTGGCATATCGTAGTTAGAGTTGGCCATTAGCGAACATCTGATAGTTGGAAATGGCTGCTGTACAAATTTGTTCAACTGTGAATCATGAGAACTTGTTGACTCTGCTTTCCGATGCGGTTTCACAATAGACCTATTAGAATAAGTCGATACCATTTGCTTTGGCCTCTCTAAATCATCTGCATCTGCAAACTTGTCTCGCTCATTTTCACCCATCACTGGAGATGGTCTCATGCTGAAATTTTCTTCTTTGGGTGTCAAAATAGGAACATGGACTGCAGAGTGCAGGCTGTACATGTTATCGTAGGAAAATATTGATTCATCCACTGATAAATCTGCTTTATGAGTGTTGACGACAGCAGTTTGGCCGCCTGTGACTGGTTCAATGTTAAGCCGTGGAACCGAAAGTTGAGGAGGTTTGGGTTGAGTTTTTCGTTCAGGATTGATCTTACCCAACTTGTTATAATTAGAAAGACTCACATCATTTTGCGTTTTCAAAAAAGATGAAAGGTTTCTTGAAGAAGTCGATTTTGACGCTTTGAAAGAAGACCCCTTGCCCAATTGCTGACCATCTTCCAAATCGATTTTACCTAAACCGTCAAGTCTGCTCATTCTCACACCGAATTTCTGTAGCACATTGCTTGCATTACTAGTTTTTCGACTGTCTGGAGAGGCTAATTGTCCTGATCTTAACTTGCTTTTAGGATCCAAAGAAGAAATATAAGGTTCGGAGGAAACAGATTTTTGAGTTTCTTTTCCAACATCAGTTGCCGGAATATGATTTTTTTTAACGTTGATCTTTTCAGTAGTCTTTTGGATCTGTAACGTAATATCCTCTTTGCATTCATCATTCTTATTCAAAAAAGCAGATTTCTCGACGTCAGCAAAATCAGTGTTTGTAATATCTTCTTCGTCAGCAAATATGGCATCGACCATAAATTTAAACTCTGAGATATCCAATTCTGGTAGCTTGGGCAAATCTTTTGGATTCACAGTAATCTGATTCTTTGAGTTGCCAGAAGGCTTTGGCTTTGTTGCCCCGGAGGCCGGCTGCTTATTCTTCCTTTTGATTGGAGATTTCTCTGCTGACAAATTTGAATGCAAAGACGAGTGTGAGAGCTGCTTATTAGAGAATGACACAGATCTCCTAAAAGAAGAAGAGACCACCTGACCCGCGGCTTTGTTGGAATTCGCCAAAACATTCAGGTGATTTTTGCTTCTCGTTCTTAATGGCCTAAGCTTTTGTTTCTGCTGGTTAGTGAAAACAGGAATTTGTTTCACTGAACTTTTCACAATGTCTCCATTTTCATCCTGAATAGAAGTTTTAACGATACTTGTTGACTTTGGAATTCCCAATTTGGTAGGAGATGGGGGTCTCTTACGGGAGTTGAACGATGGATGTGTAGCCGGCTTTTTCTGAGGCATTGATGGGTCTGGAGCCCTATCTTTTTCCTTGGAATGGTTCTGTTTATACTTGGCGAGCAAGAAATAGAACATCTTCTCCGGGTTTTGCTCGTTATTCTGCAGATTTCTCACTAGCTCATTGATTGGAATACCGTGCCATAAAGTTTGGAGGTTATGCAAGATACCGGAATCAATTTTTGTAACAGGTTTCGACAGGTTCATATTCCAGTTAGCACTATTTGGAATCTGCTGATCTAAATCTGGATATTTTTGGAACAAAGGATGATTCAAGATTTCATGAACAGAAATTCTATCTTTAGGATCAACTCTGAGCATCGACCAGATCAAATCTTTGGCCTCATTACTCAGATTCGTCGGCATATGAAACTTGCCAGTTTGCACCTTCAACAGTAATTTTCTAATATTTTGGTCGTCAAAAGGTAAATGGCCAGTTAGAAGTGCAAAGAAAATAATTCCACATGACCACACGTCGCTGGGCGAGCCATGATAGGTTCTACCAGCCACGATTTCAGGTGAAGCATAATGGGGTGATCCGCAAGATGTTTCTAATAACTTATGTTTAGTTTCCAAAGCCGCCATTCCAAAATCAGCAATTTTGATGTTATGGTTGCGATCAAGAAGGATGTTTTCTGGTTTGAGGTCACGATGGCAAATATCAAATCTGTGGCAGTATTCCACACCATTGATGATCTGCCTAAAATACCCAACTGCTTCTTGCTCAGAAAGTTTTCCATGATTGATAAGATAATCAAACAATTCACCTCCCTCGACGTACTCTAGCACCAGGTATAACTCGTTTTCGTTCTCCCAGACATCATACAAAGCCATAATGTTTGGATGCGATATAAGCTTCATTATAATGATCTCCCTCTCTATTCCATATGGTAGTCCATTTGAATCGATTTTGGAGCCTTTCGGTGGTTTGCTAGTAGTTGCAGTGGCCTTAGGGACAATCTTGACAGCAGATAATTGGCCAGTAGCACAGTGCTTGGCCAGTCTAACTCGACCTGTAGAGCCTCTTCCTAGCGTTCGGCCCAACCTCCAGGGTCCTATTTTGTTTTCAGCTTTTCTCTTGCTATTTGAGGCTGTCGATGTTTGGGAAAGTCGTTTATTGGCATTTGCAACACTTTCCACCACCCGATCGATTTGCTGTTCCGACCCTGCCCGCTGGTCATCTGTTGTTCTTCTAGATGCTGCGGCCGCTGCCTTTGCCGCAAAGGAAGAGATCCGAGTTTCCATCACTTTTGCCTGCGTAATACTGGTCATTTTGTGTTCGAACCAACCACCTTGTTGTTCTATTAGCAAATCAAAACAATGCAATATCTATTGTATTCCTTATATTTTTCACCACCAATCTATATCGTAAGCTCTCCAACTCCCTTTCAAACACTCTTACTGTTTGTATTATGCTTGTTTCTTTCTGCAACTACTCAATCGCTTGGATCAATTCGCTCATCCCTGAATATTCACCGCGTGCTCATAGTAAACAAACATTTTTTTTTCTGACACCATCCACCGTGTCTGCTGACGTCACTTCTTACGTGGAGATGCACGCGCCCCAAACTACAGAAATGTGTGTTTACGTAAACCTTTGCGTGTATTAGATAAAAAGACCATGGGTTAGATGGTAGAAAAGTAAGCCTACCTATTTCACCAACTCCTGCTGCTGCTTAGAAGACGAAAACTGAACCAAGTGCGATAGATCCTGTCTTGGAAACAGGTATTCCTGCTCAAACTGGCTTTTGAGCTTGCGAAGCACCATTAAGAGAGTCTCCAGCTTCTTGAAAAAATCCATCTGCTGACTCACCATACAACATCCCTCCTCCTCATCTTCCAGACTCAGTTCTGAAGAAGAAAAATACTGCTTGATTGTCTCGTTGATGTTCGAGTAACTTTGTAAATACTTATATTCGACTAGCGAAAGATCAGTAATGATTTGTAGATACTTCAAAGCGAGAAAGTTGTCGTTGAGCTCGCCCTCTGACGACTTGGTGTGTGGGTCTGGTATGTGAATTTTTTCTCTCAACGATTGCCAATTTTGCTCCAAAGCATCATGTTTGATTAGATCCTCATCCTGCACATCCAAGCAGGCCAACCGAAGATCTTTTATGTTGTCGATTTTTTCAAGACTCTTCATGCTCTCGTCTGACTCGTCTGGGTCAGAATTGTGATCCTTTGAGCGACTGAGAATTTCTTGGATATTAGATTCAGTATTTCGAGTCAGGCACCAATCTGGAATCTCTGTGACTCCTGGATTTTTGGAGACCTTTGAGATCAGTTTGCTATAAATCTTGAGATTCTTGATGAATGCCTCCTTCTTTGTCCCCAGTGCTTCCACACTTGGACAATCATCACAATCTGACACCTTCAAATCGGGATGGACCACAAATAGTTGAACCATCTTGGATTATAACTTTGGTTCAGGAGAAAAAGGCCGATCCAGGTAAAAAAGTGGCCGCTAATAAGCTTAAATCACTTCTGAAATTTCACAGCTGAGCGCAGCAAGCAATCAGCTGTTTTCCTCAAATTATTTCAAATCAGCCGGTATTTGCGTAGAAATCCCCACACGGTATGCTGAGTGCTTAAATCGTCATTCCGCTCACAGAAAGCAATAGAATCAGGCATATTTTGTGTTCCGTGCGGCTCTGTGGCACCCAGTAAAGCTGTGATGCGGTCATCCCCACCCAAAAATTGCTTTAAGCAGGAGCAAAAAAATCACTCGGGGTCTGTCTGGGCCCTTCGACAACATAAAAGCGACTATTCAGCCCCTTGATATCTTGCATAAGCAAAAAATCTTTGGAATCACCCCACATTTTAAAAGATCCACAAGCGGAGTTTATTCTGACGTAATTCTCGCGGTGCAACACTGACAGGTAGTAAATAGTTACCAAACTTTTGTACAAATTAACTGCCCTCAGCATTCTCGTAGTGCTCAAATCTTCGAGTAACGAAATAGATGTTTTGATTGGCCATCTTGCTCGTAATCAAAGCAGCCCATGCATAAGAAAACCCGCTCTATCTCTTACATTTCTGTTATGCTAGGCAAAATGGTCTATTCCGATATCTATCAACTTAGCCGTTTTTGCCGAAAGCAGTACACGAGCTCTCTATGAACTGCCAGCCTGAATGCACTGCCATAAATCGTTTTTCAACTTTTCGATGAACTTCACATTCAGGAAACTCAAACCACGCACCTGCAATTTTCTGTAATCCTCTTTTCCTTGGCTTATTCCACACATATCTTCATCATCAGCCTGGTTACTTCCTTCTAGCCGGTCTACAAAATTGAAGATCAACTTCAAATTCCATAGATCGTCGATAGTTTCCGGCTTCCTGACTAACCTCTTGATTTCTAATTTGAAGTCCAACACCGTTGACTGGTATACCTGCTCCCTGTTCTTCTTGTCTAAAATCGTGGATTTTTCGAAGTCAGTGAACGAATTGAAAATCTTCAAATCCTTGAAGTCCTTCAAGCATCCGGACTCTGAATTATCCTGTTCATTTCTTTCCAACTGTTTGATCATATCAGTGAAAGGCAGACGGAGGTCCTGGTACCCACGTCTGCCATAAACAAACACTGTTAAATGCGATTTTCTGAATGCCTCAAGCGTGCCTGATTCTTCAAAGTTCAACTCAACAGGAAAATAGTCTTTGTTGTTAATGGTGGTTCTTATCTTGACGATGTCATTAAGTTCGGGGATCAAACTTGGGGTATCCATTTTCAAAATTGATCCATCGATCATTTCAACTTCAATTCCAATTTTGATAGGTCGTTTTGTCTCCACATCTCTCACCACGAGACATCGGTTCTCGACTGCCAAAGCCCAGAAATGTCTCAAGGCCTGTAGGTGAATCTCTGCAGATTCATTTCCACTATTGAAGCTGTTGGTACCATAAACTGGATAGATAGCCGTGATCAACGATGCGATTCCAAAATTGTCCTTTCTGAATGCTTTTTGACCTCCACCCAAAAACAAAAATCCAAGAGCTGTATTAACAGCCATGTAGTTCCCGTAGTTTATTGAATCGTTCACAACTCCTTGTAGCAATCTCAAACGTCTAAAGACATCGAGATCTCCGCTTCCAGCGGTAACTATGGACAATCCTAAAAGTATCATGTCTCTAATGTTTTGAGCTCCAAGCAGTGCTATCCGCTCATCATAATTGTCAGGTTCGAGAGAACAAATTGACATCAATTTGTCAAAATAGTAGATCAAGGTGTCTTTGGCTTGTCCATTCCCTGTTGACCCAAACTTAATGGAGAGTGATAGCAGAATACCGCCAAGAACACTCAAGTATGGCAAAAAGTCACTATCTAACCTGTCAATTATATCAACTGAGTATAGGGCCGAAAGGCAATCGGGGATCTGATCTTCAACCCAGCTCCTATCACACTCAATGTAATCCCACATGATTATATTTGTGCCAAGGCATCTGAGCATCAAGAAGTCTGGTCTGATATAATCAAGTAACTGAAGGGTTTCGGGTATTGCCAGCTTCTGCGCAACCTCTTTGTTTCCTGTCTTCATAAACATGAATGTAAGAGCGATTATAGCACCACCACATGACTTGTCGAATTCATCGGTTGTTTGGATATCGCGTATCGCCGCTGCCATCGAAAACAGTTGGTCGATTACGTGGGTATCGTTCGTTGCCTTGAGATTTTCCCCCTTTCCTAAATTGACGTATCCAAGAGCAATACCACCAGCAAGCCTGTAACTTTCACTAACAAACTCTTTCTCATTATAAACGAGCGTGAAGCTGATCTGTGAAAGTAGAACTTCTGTCATTCTTCTGTGTTGGGTCTCTAGATAAAGTAAGCCTACGCCAATCAAACCGGCAGTTTGCACAGGCAGTTGCACATTCAAATTAGTCGATCCCGGTGGGAGCAGTGCAACCACATGCACTGATAGCACTTTTGTCAGCTTGACATCCATTGTTCCTTTCAAACTGGCAGCCATACCTAGCAACAACCCGACACTAGTATAATTGTGCTTCGGACCCAGATAGTTATAAATATGCCATTCTTCAAGCCTCTTGAGATGACCATTGAGACCCAAACCTAAAAGAAACCCTGCATGCTGTGCATTCAAGTTGGGTGGTCGATTGAATACTATCCAGCTACCATTAATCTCTGTCGAATCCCTGGATATAGTGAGTCCCGAAGAAGCACCATTGTGGAAAAATCCCCAATCATAAATATCCTGATCAAGACTGTCCTTCTCTAAACTGACATTGATCAGGTCGGGAAGAATTAGAGAATTGAAGTTCATTTTGGGAATTGGAAACCGTTCTGTCATTAGGGGTTTACGGCTTGAAACAAAAACTGCACCTCTACCCAGAGGCATAGTCAAAGTTCGCAATGCAACTTTAGAACCTAAAGCTCTTTGACGAATGAGTTTTTCATGATCGTCAAGCCCCTCTGTTGATTTCAGTGTTGCTGTTTGAACTTTTGAGGTTTGTAGAAGTTTCGTCAACTCGTAAAAACGTCTATCTTCAGAGAAGATTAACTTAGTCACATGAAATCTGTCAGCCTCTGCTTGGCCATCCCATGCAGTTATGGCCTCGCTGTCATTGACAAATTTAAGAATCTGAGACATCTCCTTGGGTGGTGAATCTTCGTGTACTTTTTTAAACGACGTCAGATCCTTGGCTGACTTGAAAGAAAATGCCAAAAGATCTTTTCTTCCAATCAGCTCCAGCTCAGAGGTACCGGCATTCCATTGAGAGGCCAGATTTTCTCGACAATAAATAATAGCATTCTTCAACGGCAAATAAACTCCAGGGGGGAAGGTCTCTAGGTCTGATGTTTTGATGTCATAATCAACCATCATGTTAATGACATCTGTGGACTCGAATTCTGTAGAAACTATGGCTTCGAATAAACGCAGGACATAGTATGTCCTCGGCGTGATGAGCTCGTCTACCGATTCGTCCTCTTCTGATATTTGAGAGAAGGTGATGTAAGGAACAATTGTAGAAGCAAAAAGACTTGCTAACGATTCAAAAAGATTGGGTGGGGTTGCAATAGGTTGTGCAGTCAAAAAGCGGGTCTGGCGATCAATTTGCTTTGGATCCTGCAAATAGTATTTGAACCATGAATCAGACCATCCCATCCAGCTGGTGAGCTGTGCTAGTAGCAGTGAAAGCTGTTCAATCTTTTTAACTGCGAGAACATTCAGTTTGAGTTCTTCTCTAACCAGATGCAATGATAAGACTATGGAAGGGGCCAATTCTGAGAGCATTCGAACTCCTGTAGAACTTGGACTAGACATTAGCTTTTCAATATTATGCTTGGCAGTTTGAGCAAAGGGAATTAGAGAGCAAATCATGTTTTTCTTCGCAGCATTTTCATCTATCACAAAGTCGTCGGGAATAATCAAAGATAGCAAAGTGACGACGTAGGTTTTCCAATCATCGTTTTGAGGTATTTTGAGTGAGGCATTGGCGCACCACTGAAGCCAGAAATATTCGTAAGTGTATGAGTTTGCAAGGTATCTGAGTGATTCAATAAATGTTTGTATCAATTTGTCTTGCGGATGAATAGTCAAATTCAAAGTGTAATGTTTCTCATTGAGAAAAAACACAGAGACATCAGAACCAAAACTATCATCTAGCTGAGTGGCTGGTGGAAAATGCGACGAGAAATCAATTGTGGATGAGATCAGTCCCAAGAAAGGATTGACCAAAACAATGTGGTAATTATCATAAAGTAAAATAATGTAGCCTTCGTGACCGAAATCGTTCGACAACGGTATGGCATCTAAACCTTGTAATGAATATGTTGATTTAAAGCTCGGCAAGCTCACTGGGCTCCCTGTGTTATTGAAAATGAAAAATTCAATGCTATTCGACTTCAAGTTGCAGATGACAATTGCCTCTTGGTCTTTGTATGATATGTTGAAAACCTTGAGATACTTGATATCCTCAGCGAAGTCTATGGAGGTCAACTTGGTGAATATTATATCCTTTCTCAATTTTGCAATCTCTATCTGATGATGATTAGCGGACATGTAAAAGCTGCTTGTATCGTTATTGAATTCACTTCCCGATGCCATTCTATCATAGGACATTGCGTCTGAGGCCGATCTGAACTGTTTGGTATCAATCACCGAATCGTCCAAAATCTTGGAAGCACTTGGAGTGACGCTATTTCCTCCACTACTGGCATTGTTTCCACTGGAATTATTATTTCCTGCCGAAGTGTTGCTCTGACTTGTTTTTGCAAGACCCGTTTTTTTACTTGATTTTCTATTCAAGCTGTGGTACGACATTGAGTTAGCTCTTGAACTCTTATTGCGGGATAGAAATCTTGCATGATAGATGGTGACTGTTTTTTCAATTGGATTATATGTTGTTGCAATAGAGTACGGCGATCTGGGTGGAAATGAAATCAATTCTTCTCTAGAAGAAAAAGACGTAGTTGATGACGAGACAATGGATCCTAATTCGCCCAATGTATCCAACAAGGTCAAAAAATTACTCTCATTGCTCCCAATTGCGCTTGATGTTGCAGATATCGGAGGAATCACTCCTGCGGAAAACACTTTTGGGGAAGATGTTGTATTTGATTTGCCAGTGTCGGCCGATGCAAACATGGGACTTTCAAACTCCTTACTGATAATCAATCCACTTTCAAAGCCAAAAGCACTCTTTATATGAAAAGGAAAACTCACTATTTGTGATCTTCCTCCTCGCTCATAAACGCAGATTTGTTCTTTTAACACCACCACAAGAACCTTCTGCTCACTCTTGGTTGTTTGGAACTGCCGATTGAACGTTGTGAAGAAACAGTTGATGATTTTCGATTCAAACTTTAAATTCCTGGCCACGATTCCTCCCTTGACCCATAAAATCTTGTTCTCTCCAACCAACAGGTTCTCATTGTCCCCCGTCAAGTACACTTTACAATCTTTGAACTCACTGATCAACGATGCTTCGCTGACATCTGAATGCAAATCCAAAGACAACAAATGTCGAGAATCCAGATCCAAGTCTGACCCTGCAATTGTGGACATTTTGGTCCTTTTCGAAACAAGGATGGTACCACTTGGCAGGTTTCGATGGGCCAGCCTTTTCTATTCTCTTTTGTTTGATCCTCTTTGTTTTCCTAAAGCGCGTCCCGTTTTGATCGGGTACAAATATTTTGTGTCTTACCCGGCCGAGCTCCAGATCAATCCACCTCGATCAGAAATAATAAACACAGGGAAACCAAAGACCATATGCTAGCTGGAGACTCAGCCTAGTTTCTTGAATCATTCAAACTGTATAACGATATTCTGATTTGCTCATCATTTTTGCGCTTTCTTTGCCATGTCTTTTCTCAACACGATCAAGTGAGTATTGTTGGTTTTTATTCCACCTTGTTCCATCCTGACGTGACCACTAACACACACAAAGAGGTTTCACAAGAAGCTCAAAAAAGAAAAATAACAACTCGAAACTGGGTAACAATTACAGTGAGTTGTACCTGAACAACGACTCTACACCTTCGTTGAACTATAATTCGAATACAGTTGCCCAAGAATCATTGTATTCGAATAATAATGGTTCTTCTTTATCCTTGAGAAAAACACATTCGCCTTCAAGACAATCAATAAGATCACTCAAATCCAGCAACAACCAGTCTCGACAGCAACAGCAACAACAACAACAGCTGCAGCAACAATCATCGGCTCAAACCGCAAAACCTCCTTTATTCATTTGTGAGCCATTTGTTAAAATAGCTCTCGTCAAGGGTTCTTATAAAACAATCGTCCAATTACCTAAATATGTTGATTACCACGAATGGTTGGCTCTCAACACTTTTGAACTATTTAATCACCTCTACAAATTCTATGGAGTCATTGCAGAATACGTGACCCCTGATCGATACCCAACCATGACTGCCGATGCAAAAACCGAATATGTATGGCTCATGCCAAATAACAGAACTGTGTCTTTGCCGGCAAACCAATACATTGATTACGCACTCACCTGGATAAGCAACAAAATAAATGACCAAACCATATTTCCAACGAAATCTGGTATGGCTTTCCCTCCTTACTTCCTAAAGGAAATCAAGAGCATCTATAGACAAATGTTCAGAATCATAGCACATATGTTCCACCATCATTTTGACAAGTTTGTGCATCTTTCATTGGAGGCCCACTGGAATTCGTTTTTTGCCCATTTCATTTCCTTTGTGACAGAATTCGATCTCATTGAGAAAAAAGAATTAGAACCCCTTGCCTGCTTAATAGAGAGTCTCGAGGTTCAAGGGAAAATCATACCGGTGAACAACAAAGTTATGCAATAGTAACCTTTATTCGATATATACAAGGCGTACAACGTTTATGAAAAGAAGTATGGACTGTCTTTGACAAGATTGACATCGAAATCACCTTTCTTAGGAATGGGAGGTAATTCGAATGGAACTAGCACCTTGAACTTTCCTTCTGCTTCCTCAGATGTGGTATGCTTATAGCCAACCTCTTCAGCCACAGTAACCGGGGTAATTAGCTGTTTCGCAAGCTCAACGTCGTGCGGATCATCGGACTTCAAAAGTTCTCTTCTCTGTCTTTCGATCATGACTTCATCCTCTAAAGTAGGTGCCCTACCCAATTTTTGAGAGAGCTGTCTGCGGAATCCTTTATATTTCATACCTAATGGGGTGTTTGGTTCAATTTCAACCATTGTAAGACTGTCCCCGTATCTTTGCTTGAGTTCAGACTTCAATTTCTCGACCAAGTTGGTGGTGTGCAGCGCGACAAACTGTTCTCTCAAAACTTTGTTCATCACACCAACATCACACGCATGTGTCCAATAGGAATCGTGCACAGAAGCAAACACAAGATTGTGTTCAGAACAGATGTTTGCTGAAAGAACCATATGTGTTGCGTCTAATGAGTGGATAAAGTTTGGCGGGAACCCACTAGCTTGTTTTCTGGAATCGACTTTCTTCACCTCGAATGGATCAATAATAGTCACAGTCTGCAAATTTGTCTGAATAGATTTCTGTTTGTATTCTCGGTATGGCTGAACCACGGGGAGTCCCATTGGAGTGGTCCAAATGACCGAGCACATTGGATCTACTGCCTCATTCACATCCACATCGACTCTGATGGATTTGCTGATTCTTTTAGCAGCAAGAATGAGCCAGTCCTGAATAGCATGCGCATTATCAAACAGTTCTCTGATAGCTTTGAATACTTTGACTGTGAGATATTTGGAACAGCTGACCAGCTCGGCTTCTTCAAAATCAATGTCTTTCAATCTCTTTGTGATCTGGGCCTTGGCACCAACATAAGTCACTCCGTAAACACTAGTCATGACAGTTTGTTTGACCAGTTTTCTAGTTATAATATCTTTAGTGATCATCGCTTCTTTATGTCCGTATTTGGCATCCTCAAGAATCGATTCATGGACCAAATAGGCAACATGAGTGTAAATATCTGATGGTTTATCAGCAGGAACCAAGTTCACTTGTCTAGCACCCTCAATATCACCTCCTAAAGCAGCATAATGTTGAAGTCCATTACACGTTCCATCCTGGTGAACAGGCTGGTGCGAGATAAATTTCGTAGGATCTGGAAGTCTGTAAGCTTGTTCCAATTCCATGGCAGCAGACAAAAATTGCCATGGACTGTCGGCTTTCATCCACATTTTCTTGCCATCCAAAGGATTTCTAGCAGAGTCAAAAATATCCTCCAAATTGTCCTCCACATATTTCACTCTATCATCCAAAGAAAGCTTATCAAAACCCATAAGATTGCAAACATGGATCTTCAACCATCTGAAACCTTCATCTCCAAGAACCTTACCTTTCCAAAACTTCAACAGACCTCTGGACAAGTCGTTACCCAAATGGTTGAAATGTGGGGCCATAGGGTATGCTCTTCCTCTGAAATCCAAAGAATGAGGGAAGAAGATTCTTTCACCTACGAAAGCTCGGGCAATCTCCAATTTATAATTCAAATCACATCTAATCGATCTGTTCTTCGAAAAGTCCTTGCAAATGTTTCTGCAAATGGCCTTATGAGCGAAAACCTCCTGAGTACTGGACCCTTTAGGAGGAGCTGGTGGAAGCACCAAAGTTTCTTCAAATTTTGGAATGTCCAGAAATTCTTGTCCCGTGTTCCAGATTTTAGACATAATTTTCAAAATCTCTTTATTAACAGTCCAGGAAGTGTATCCCAAATTGTTCAAAGCTTGTAGAACACCATCCATCTTTCCCTTCACAGCAGCTGCTTTAGCATAGGCATATTGTTCAGGAGCATTTTTGGCTTTCAAGACCATCGATCTTTTCAAAAAATACCCTCCATCATTGTATGTAGTCCAAGGTTTTGGCTTGGCAATCATTGGTAGGAATTGGGGTTGGATCGATTGGTCAACACGTTCAGATCCAAGCTTGGAAGCAAATTTAGGATTGAGTCGAATAACACCCACTTTGCTACCGTTTTGATAATCGTAGGTATGGTAGAAAGCAGGGGCTAAAGCCTTCTTAACCTCTCCTGTTTTCGGATCCACTCCTTCAACATCAACCTTGGCGACTTGTAGAAGCAACGACAAAAGCACAGATCCCACTCTACATCTGCTATCTGCTCCCCATCCGCTAAAAGAAGCACCTGTTCCGTTCAAACGATCAATCTTGCTTTCTGCGTCTTCAATCAACTTGGAAGCACGAGACCCTCTGACAAACTTTTTGAACTCTGGAGTCTTTCTAATAGCCTTAAAATTGCGGCGCACGTCGATGTCTGCTGCCAAAAGTCTCTCAGCCTTAAACTCAAGCTCAATAGCTCTTCCTAACGCCATCACCACTTTCGAAACACTAGCTCCGCGAGTAACATCCGAGGTGATACAGTTCTTGATCACTTCCAAAATTGTGGTGATGGCCATTTTCTCTGGTTTCAGAAGAGTCAAGTATGGTCCATATTTCAACTTCTCCTTATATCTTTCTCTGTCAAAACTGCTCAAAAAACCCTTCTTCTCCAAAACATCCTCTAACTCTCTGGCCTTCCAGTATTCTTCAGCCTCTGTTTGGATCAAAGGTCTTAAATTGGTGAGCCAATCATGCAGATATGATCCAATCGACGTGGGAACTGCTTTGTCTCTCAAATTCTCAAATTCATGCTCCCACTTCAATCTGGCAGACTCAGTACTACTCGATTCAAGCAATCTCTGACGTTCGTCAGAGATCAAATCCAAAATAGCATCAAACTTGTCCTGCTGTTCTAATGGAAGCGATCTTTTCATTTCAAAAAAGTCCAACTTGATAGTCGACTTCTCCAGAGTCTCGTAATCCAAATCCAGCTTTTCCTCCTTGGCCAATGCAAAAAATTTATCCAGGAACTCTCCATTTCCATTGTACGAGTCGGCCAGCCCCAAGAGCGAATGTCTGATTGCCTTCAAGTTGAAAGATGAAACAGGCATCAATTCCTCCATGTCGTTATCTATAACTCCGGGATCTTCATCTAGTGACCTAAGTTTAATTTCTGATTCTTTTGGAAGATCCATCTCCCTTTCAGAAGTTAATTCCTCAAAGGTCTCAGGCTTGGAATCCAACTTTCCTGTTTGGAGTTCCAGGTCAGTCTGTGTCTGTTCAGTTCTATCTATGAAACTATGCTGCAAATTTTGTTCCGTAATTTGGTTTTCTGGCTCTGTTTGGTTGAGCAATTGGAACAGCTCTTTATAGTCACTTGGAAGTTCCTCTAATAATTTTGGATCTTCTGTAAGCAATTTTCGGATATTGTCAACTCCAATGATGTCTACATATCGTAAAACATCAGATCTCTTGTTGTAGTAGGAACAAATTGTATAATTGTAGAATTCCTCAATTGCTTCCTCTACGGATGCTCCTTTATCAAATTTCAACTTGATCATCCATGCAGGCACACGCGCATCATTTCTAAAGGTTGGATTAATGGCAAGAAACGTATCCAACCATTGTCTTATGTCCTCGATCTTGACTGTTTCGTCTCTTCCCCAAGTGGATAAAAATTGACAAATTCCGTCGTAAAAAAATGGTGATGATTTGCTTCTATCGGTTGAATCCTTGAGATTTGCAAGTCCTTGTAAGATCAAATCTGCCCGTTCAAAGTCCCGAGAATGAAGGCAAGCCTCAAACAAACTCCAGGACTTGAGTAATTTTCCAGACACCGGGGTTAAAACATCGTCCACCGAAGACGAAAGAAGAACTTCCTCGAGTTCGGGCCGAGGTGTAGTATGTTTAAGCATGCCGTAGATATCGTCAGCAGTGCGTTCAGGCCCCTTGTGAGTACTAGCATTGTTGAAGAAACTGGCCTTCCGGTTTCCACTGGTCCACAGACATCTACTTCCCAATGCCACCGTCCGTGGTATGTTTCTGATATTTTGACGAACACTATGAACGCTCATTTCGACCAGCGTCAAGACTTCCTGCTTCAAACGTAACAAGGTCTTCTGTTCGGTTGTGCTACCTTACTGTTTTTTTCAAAATATTTTTCTATCTTTTTCACCCTTTAAAATTCTTTTTATTCGAAAATTTTTCTTTTTTTTTTGCAAGCCGCACAAAAAAGAACTTAGTTATATACTCAAACTTATAAACCGTTAATGCAACCTGAGCGCAAGATGTATGGTATTGGCGCTCAGAGGAGAGCAAAATAAACATGACGAACTCCCACAAAGATAACGAACTTTCATCATAAGTGCCCATCATCAATGGTCAATAAGTTCATGGGCTCTTTGGAAAGTTCCGGATCCAAGTAATATGTCGTGTGCCATAATGCCATCCGCGAGATGATTCCAGCAAAGATAAAACAACTATCTTCTTTTTCATCCTGAGCATCCTCGGTCAGAAAAGACATAAATGGCCACGAATGGACAGCAGATTTCATCTTCCAACGTTTTGTAGAACCAGCTAACGCTAACATCGTTGCAAAATCTGCAATCTCATTACTTAGTAATTCTTCAGCCCCCCACGAAAGAACAATACCTTTTTCGGGAAATGCCTGCTCCCATGTATTGACATTGTTGCAAAATCCAGGACTGTGCATTGCTTGGAAGTCGGGTAGACATGAAGGGACATACAACTCGGCAAACTTGTCGATGAATTGGCTGGTAAGATAATCGGAGCTTGTATCTTCATTCGGCCGTTTCCCCACTCCCCTGAATTTGAGGATTGGAGAGATTAAAATAGCCCCAAAAGGCTGTGGTAAAGAGATCTCGTAAACGTTGGGTATGATCGGTTTTTTTTCTAGTTCGTCGTCTGTTTCGTTTTCGGCATCCACATCGGCATCCTCGTCTTCGGTGGAACCTTGTTGCTTGTTGAAAATCATAAAATCTGGGGCTGCTCTGAAAAGCAAGAAACTCAAAACCAGACTGGCACCTGCAGAATCTCCTGCGATGAAATGTTTGGCTTTTGGATTTTTGTTTGTCACGTACTCCCAACCTTGTAAGACAGTGAGCAAATGGTCTGGAAATTGAGCTGTTGATAAAGGTTTCAGCTGAGCCACAAAAATAGCTGGCTTTTTAAACCCTTGCAGAAGCAACAAGGAATGCATGGTCATTAAATACTCTGTGTAGAAATGGGGAGTAGTGCTGAATAAAGTAAGATTTGGAACAAAGTAGACAACTATGTCTGTCTCATAGTCATTTTCGCCTTCGCAGGTGACTTTATTGATCCAAACTCCTTTTACAGGGCCTTCTCTCACCTCTTCATACTTACTATTTTCCAATCCATTCCATGCTTGAAACACCGACCTGTAATCAAAAAACCGTTTCCAAACAGCATTTGCCACAAAAGAGTTGCTTGGATGTCCAACATCTGTAGCTTCATTCACGAATTGTTTCACCAGTCTAAGTAGAATGTATTGATTTAAAGTGCCTTGTCTGTGCACAACATCCTTGTAATTCAAAGGCTCCACAAAACCAAGTATAAAGATTTCAATTGGCAGATAAGAAACTGGTTGTGTTAGTATATTGAATTGTAGCCATAAACTCTTTCACTTACAGAACCCTATATTGGCCACAATGAAACCAACACTCTGCCCGATGGAATAGTTGAAAAACATGTATACGAAGGCCAAAACCAAAAAGATAAAAACATCTGACAAGGTATATTCTCTCATTTTGTCTAAACACTAACAATTGTGCTTTCTTTCAGAAATCGAAACGTCAAATGGTTACAACAATTCCAGTTTCGTTTAGCAATCTTGTGGCGCCTTTTGCCCCCTTTTTTTAACCCTTTGTCCCCCTTTTCCTCCCTCGTGGTGCACAGCCTTGGAAATCATATTATTAAAATGCTACAAGCGGTGATTCAGAATGAACGTTTATAGTGTCGTTTATCGGATTAAATAAGTTACAAAGTTGCCAACACCTTTTGCATGACATCAATCAAGATCTTGGCATGTTTTTTCTCAAAAACTAAAGTGGGTCTCAATCTCACACCAACCTCAGCACAAGCACCGATATTGATACCACCGAGTCTCATCTTATTCAAGAACTCAGTTCTTTTTTCGGTAGAAGGCATGTCGAAGGCAATGAAACAAGCTTTTCCCTTACCCCTCAAGTTTGCAAGGTAAGTTGGGTATTGTTGTTGCACTTTCTCGAGTTCCCCAAACAAGTAATCTCCAGTATCTTTAATAGATGCTAGTAAATTCTTATCTCTGACCTCCTTACAGATGGCAGTTGCTAGCATGATGAGCTTCTCGTCTCCGCACCAGGTGTTGAATTGTCTGTATGGCTGGTTTGGAATCAATTCCTTGTCATGGAAAAAGTATCCAGCGGATTGCATCTTCTTGGAAAAAGTCACAAGATCTGGAGGAGGAGTGATGTTGTATCTTTCGTGATCCCACATCAAACCAGTACCACCACATCCAGTCTGGACTTCATCAATAATCAACTTGGCACCATACTTCAAAGTGATATCTCTCAAACCTTGGAAGAAGGCAGCAGAGGCATGATTATCACCACCTTCCGATTGGATTGGCTCGACGATGACACCTGCTATTGGACAGTGCCAAGACTTGAACAACTCCTCGACAATTTCAAGACATCTTTGGTCCTCTTTCTTGTTGTAGTCCTCGTTAGCTTCCAATGGGTATTGGTACGAAGGGAACTCAGCCTTTGGCCATTTGAAAGAAGGCATGTCCATCTTATGGATTGGTTTGGATCTGGTGACAGAACCAGAAGCGAAAAGTCTTCCATGGAATGCTCTACCGAAAGAAAGCATTGCAATCTCTGGATTACCAGGAGCTGTGTTTTCCATGCAGGTTTCCTCTTCTTCGGTAGAGAATGGCTTGTCAAAACCTCTCTTTTTCGATTGGTAGTTAAAGAACACAGCCTTGAAAGCCAATTCGTTCGCATCGGCACCAGAAAGGGCATTCCAAACGTATTTTTGGCCCTTTGGAGCAAACTCTAGAAGTTCTCTTTGAACTTGCTCGTACTCAGCGCCTGCAAAGTTACCCAATGCAGCCCTGTTGACCATGGCAGAAGCCATTTTGTCACTCTTGGCAAGCTTCAATAGCTCTGGATTGTTGTAACCCAATGGAATCGAAGCGATCTGAGAGTAACAATCAAGCAAAGTGTTTCCATCGGAATCAACAATATAATTACCAACAGACTTGGTGTAATCAGCTAGGAAGTACACACATCTTGAGTCGAAAACTTCGCCCAAAGATTGGATACCAGCTTTACCTTTTGGACCTGGAATGCTTTCGGTAACAACCTTTGGAGCTTCTGGCTCTTGTGGGAAATATTGTTCAGTGTAAGAAGACATTTTCTCGACAACGGAGTGAATCAGATTTGCCCTAAAAAATCACGCTAGGACATGCAAGCCATATTTATAGTCAGCCTTGCTCTAGCGGCATCGTAGTGCGTGTGCCGTTATTTTGGACTTTCGGCTCTGTTAACCAGGGTCGATTTGACAAAATAGGAATTTAAGCGAAAGCCGCTAAACTCCTAGGATGCGCTAAAGAAGCCGCTACAAGAAAGGGAAATTTTTGGGGCAAATTATCGGTGTAGAGATGTAAACCTGCACTGTATTTATTACCCTCTCTACTCTACACATCTCACGGTCTTCGTATTCACATTTTCGTCATTACTATGGACACACTTCGTACTCTTTCCAAGCATCAATATCGTAACTCTTTTTGTAAAGATACCGCTTGTCAACTGCACCGGTTAATTCGACCAGATCAACAGCTTTCACAAACAGACAGACAACCACGAAGTTGTCAAATCCGGATGAGGTGCCGTCCACACCTCTATTGATGGAGTCTAACAATTTAAGCTTTTCTCCTGTGATCGGTGTACCAGGAGCAGGCTTTTTGAAAGACTTCTTCATAGTTCTGGACAACTCGTTCCAGCATCTTTCCCTCTCTGCCTTCCATTCTGCTTCGGAAGGTGGGTGCAAAGGTCTATTAAGTTCGGCCAGCGATGCAGAGCTGATATTCGTACTCTGTAATTGCGAAGGAGAGATAACTCTATAATTAAGAGGCTGGTCGATTTTTGCTTCATCAACACTGCTATTGTAGAAGTCTTGTTCTTGTTCCACAACGGGTGTTTGCTCATCTAAGTCGTTCGCACTAGGTATGCAGGTCTCGTGACTAGAATTGAGAGTTCCTGTCTTATTCAATCTAATTTCAGGACATTGATCATCGGTGATCACTCTTGCAACTCCACTGAATCTGAACTGCTTACGGACCTTGCGGAAGTAAAAACAAGCCTCGAAATTCGGGTTCAGGCTCAGATCTGTGAACTTTGAAGATCTTTTGTCGCAAGTAAATAGAAGAACATTGGTCTTGACATCGCCAAACAAAAACCCTCTATAAATACACGTTCTAGAATGAGGCAGACCGTTCTGATCCACGTTTGCAAAGGAAAAGGCCACAAATGGTTCGGTTTCCAGCTCCGACCTCACCGCAGAACTGAAAGCCGCATTCCACGGGGCAAGCGACAATATCATTCTGTTGAAGTTGATAAGTTGCCTTATAATGCCGTTTTAGAAATCGAAGATTAGCTGAAACAAAAAGCTTTTTTGCAATTTCAGCGCACCTCAACGCTGCTTGTCTGATGAGCAGAGTTTCTTGTTAGCTCCGTAATTACGTTCAATCTCAAAGGTTTTTTTTTGCCGATATTCTACTAATTTTTTTTAACTGGAAAATTCAGTCTGCCATTAAAAAAAATTATTCGTGCGTCTGACCCCCACGATGCTGTCCTGCACAGCCTTGCTTAATTCCCGACAAAACAATCCAAGAACAATGTTCATAAATGCTACATAATAAGTCATTGCTCTACGAGCCCGCCAATTTCCTCTCCCATTTGAACTCTTTGTCCCTCCTCTAATTTGAACTGGAAGTTTGGTGGGGCCTCAAAGACCAGCACTATAGTCGAACCTAGTTTAAAACCACCCATCTCGTCACCTTTAAATAACGGCTGGCCTCGCAACAAGCGGGATGCGTTAGCATAGGTGGCTTCGTAACAGGTATTTTTCTTGAGCTTCTTCTTATCTTGAATCTTCTTCTTTTTCACAAGGGCCTCGGCCACTTTATTATCTGCTGTGCCTAACATATTTTCCAGACTACTCTGGGATGAATACACTTCATGTTCGTACACCTCGTTGGTGGCCAGCTGACTATCAAAGTTTAGCTTGATCGATCCAACATTCGTAGCACCAACAGGCGTCATGCTGAAAAACCCGTGTTTCCAATATCCGAGCAACGCAACCCGTTCGTTCAAAATAAACAGATTCGTTAATGTTTTCTGGAAATATGGGGCAACCGAGTATAGTTGTCCAACGAAATGCCTCCGCACCGTAGTCACCCAATCAACAGGTGAATGGAAACGATGGTAATCCCCTGGGGCCAAATATATCACTGCAAAAAACAGTTTGTTTGTATCTTTGTGTCCATCAGCACTTTGCAAGGACCTGGATGCCTCCAAAATTTGTAAGGTGGAAGGATGTGACAAACTTTGATCACCTTCTTTAGCATAGGTCAACTTCTTGATTCCACCATGAAGATCAACAAATTCAGCCTCTCTTTCGTTCTCCGAAAATTCAACTTCATGTCTAGGAGCAGCCAATTGAGGAGAATCTCTGGTGCCAAGTAGAGAATCAACCTTGTACGTGACTCCTTTCACCTGCTCGATTTCGCCGTCAGGAGTCACAGATCCAAGCTTCAATACCCTTCCATCAGATGGAGCACATAGTAAGGCTGACTTATTCACAGGCCTGACTTCTGGACGAATTGGTCTGTAGAAAAATTCGCTCAAGTTCTTGTAGTGGGTCAAATCTGGGTCAGCCATTTCATCTAGTTTTGCACCAAAAACTGTCGCATAGAACTTAAAGCCGGGCTCCCGCATCCAGATTGGAAGCTCGATGGAGTTCACCTGGCCCCATAGTCGAGACAAAGCGTTCAACGGAAGACGCGAATAGATATACAATGGCCATGATTCTATTTTGGGACCATTATAGTTTTTCTCTTTTCGCTCCTCTTCTGCCGTGACAATCTGGTGTCTGGCTACCACACCAAAAAATATAACTGATATTGAGGTCAGTGTGAACCACGACTTGAACTGGCTTCTGCGACGTCCGTTCGGTAGGCCCTGTTGGGTGGTATAATTTCTTCTTTTAGAGAAGAGTTTTTTGGTGTTTGCAATAAAATTCCCATTGTGTTCCTTTATGTTCAATCTGTATCCGGTAGAAAAAGGACGGCTTAGTGTGACTCCAAGCCCAATTGATATAGAAGAAACCTTATAGTACAACACATTTCTTTTGGGTCTTGGGATCTTGGGAAAACTGTAATAATAAGCCCGTTGTCCTCCTTGCTGTTGAAATGCTTTGGAAGTGGCACGGGTCAATGGTTTGTGAAGATTGGTGCAATTTTCGGCAAACGAAAGTGTTTTTAGCGACATGTTCCAGCAATTTATATCTGCAGACAAGCTCACAAGACCAAAATATGTCTACATATTTATGTATTATTTATTTCGTTTCGGTCGTTTGTTGGAATTTTTTCTTTCACATGCTAACGCGATTTGTTTATTATAAGTGGTGGCTCTGTTCATCCGCCACACGCGGAAAATCGACTCTCTGTCTGGCTGCAATCGATATGCAATAAGGCAGGCGGCGACGCAACCTTGTAAAGACGGCCTTTTTTCTTTCCCCAGGAATTGACTTCGAATAGCACTTCAAAGTACTGGACGAGCACTATTACTGATCTTCGCCACCATATACTACATTTCTGTTCTTTTTTCTGCTTCCTCGTCTCTTCTTCCCATTCATCAAACACCATGTTTTAGCTTCTGTTTCTCTCGGCTTGTATATTCGGCTGCTCTTATAATTCGACCCGTCTATCCTGCTCTCTTTCGTGCGATCGCCCTAAATCAACAATATTCTGGTGTACAGATGTTTGGGTTTTTAGATGTGTTCGCCACCAAGAAAAAAAGATCAACTCAACCAACAACCGTATCTCCAGAAGCTCAAGAGACCACGTATTTTCAATGTCACCAGTCCCATCCTCCAACTCCACTCAATTAGTGTCAACTACGTCGGTTTCTGTTGCACCATTGGTGCTTCTTTCAGTGGTGGACCACTATGAAAGAGTGATGAAGTCGACAACCTCCACAAACACACAATCAACAAAAAGAGTTGTTGGTGTGATTCTTGGAGATAATACACAAAAGGGCTCTGTCAGAGTGACTAACTCGTTTGCAATTCCATTTGAAGAAGACGAAAAAAACCCAGATATCTGGTTCTTAGATCATAATTTCATCGAGTCAATGCTGGACATGTTCAAGAAAATCAATGCCAAAGAGAAGCTCATAGGATGGTACCATTCTGGACCGAAATTGAAGAACAGCGATTTGAATATTAACGATATTTTCAAGAAATTCACTCCTTCGCCATTATTACTTATTGTTGATGTCAACTCCACAGATAAAATCGATATACCAACAGATTGTTACATGGCTGTTGAGGAGATCAAAGAGGACGGATCTTCTAGCGAGAAAACCTTCATCCATTTGCCATCAATTATTTTAGCTGAAGAGGCTGAGGAAATCGGTGTCGAACATCTACTGAGAGACATTAGGGATCAAGCCTGCGGTAACTTGTCCATCAGACTCACCAATAATTTCAAAAGTCTCACTTCCCTCAGTGAGAGATTGACCAACATAGTTAACTACTTGACAAAAATTACGACTGGAGAACTTCCTATCAACAATGTCATTCTTGGCAAGTTGCAGGATATTTTTAACCTACTGCCAAATATCAGCGGTTTCTCAAGCGAGCTTTTGGAATCTTCGGCAGCAGAATCTGAAAATAGACAGCTCTCAAATGCTTTCAATATTAAGACCAACGATGAGCTAATGATTCTTTATGTGAGCAGCCTGGTGAGGTCTATTATTGCTTTTCACGACTTGATCGAAAATAAGATTCAAAATAAGAAGGTTAATGAGGAGACGACTGCTTTAGAGTCGGGAAACTCTGAGTCCACAGATTTGAAGGATGATGTCATGGAGGGTGTTGAAAGTGAAAAGAAATAGATTTGTAAGCCTAATATACTTAAGTTACAACTATTCACTAACGTCGATTGACGCGATGTGTGCTTTGTTACCCGCTTTTCGCGTCGATTTTGTAGAACGAGAAAAAAAATATCAAAAGCCGGTCTTCTTTAACGAGTTGACTATCCAGTAATCATCCACAGTGAGACAGTTCAAGCCCACATCTGTCAGCTATGTGGAGACTTCATATGTTTGGGTCACCGCCGCTGCTGGGGTCTGCTAGATCTGTGGTAAAGCCGTTATCAATGTCATTATTTATCAATAGTTCGGTCGGCATCTTATCGAAGAGATCGTTTTACTACTATTCCAATGAACTTCTTAACAACATATCTACAGAATTTGCTGCCCAAAAAAATGAACAAGGGTCTTCAAAAGTGAATGTGCAGTTTGATCCAAATTATAGATTGATAACTCTATCTAACTCCAAAAGTTCTATTCCACCATTGACCAAAGATAAAGCACCAGATGTTTTGAAAAAGGTGGCCAAGAACACCTTGGCATGCCATCCAGTATCAGACAATACCCATATTCCATTTAAAGTGATGGTTAAGACGGAAACACCAGCACAGCCGGCTGCTTCGGTGATTCAGCAGGTTCTAGGCGGCGAAAAGAAATCTTTTAAACAACTAACAGCACCTTACCTGGCTCTCACTAAACCTCATCTGACTTTTCTCATTATGCTCTCTTCTATATGCTCGTACGCACTCGCTCCTCATTCCACAAATCTGTCTGAGTTTGTATTTTTGACCATTGGAACTCTTCTTGCTTCTGGAGCTGCTAATGCCATTAATATGGGTAGGGAGCCCAATTTCGACAAGATGATGGTTAGAACACAGGCACGGCCTGTAGTTCGTGGAGCTGTGACTCCCAAAGAGGCATACATTTTTGCAACCGTTACTGGTTTGGTTGGTTGTGGGATCCTCTATTTTGGAGTGAATCCTACCGTGTCGTTTTTGGGGCTATCGAATATTGTGCTTTATTCATGGATCTATACCTCTCTCAAAAGAGTTTCGATTCTTAACACCTGGGTCGGAGCCATTGTGGGAGCTATTCCGCCATTGATGGGTTGGGCTGCATGCTCAAGCCTCAGCGATCCTGGAGCCTGGTGTTTGGCGTTACTACTGTATGCCTGGCAATTTCCCCACTTCAACTCTTTAAGCCACAACATCCGTCAAGAATATAAACGTGCTGGCTATGTTATGACTGCGTACGAAAATCCAAAACTGAATGCAAGAGTGGCCTTGAGATATTCTCTTCTCATGTTCCCTATCTGTTTTGGAATGAGCTACTTTGACATTACAGATCCATACTTTATGATTGACTCCAGTATTCTTAACGGCTGGATGGCATATATGTCTTTCAAGTTTTGGTGGCAGCAGCGGTTGAATTATTCCTCAAAAGTTCTCGCAAATGGAGGACCTTCATCCGAGGCCATCAATTTGGCCAATCAATATGCACGAAAAACATTCTGGAGTTCGATTTGGCAGCTGCCTGTTGTTCTTGTGCTTGCAATGCTTCATAAGAAAGGTCAGTGGGACAGGTTTTTTCAATCGGACCAGCAGTCTTTAGCAGCTTGAGCTTCTCATGGATACCTGTGTAAGGATGTTTTTACAATCTTGTAAATATTCACATATAAAGAAACTCTTTTTTACCACCCCCACAAAAAAAATTAAATAAATAATACACAACAAGACAAGATATATTTTGTTTACAAAGCTGTCTTTAATGGCAAAGATCGCAATCAATTTTTCTTCTAACCTTTTCAAATTTTGCACAGTTATTTTAAAGTCATCTAGAAGCCTTCCAAATCCAGATGTATATGCCAGACTTAATTCCAAGAGACGCTCATCATGTCTGGATGAACGAATCAAACAGAAGACCGCATGTTGCAAACAGACAAAATTCAAATTCTGCCAATACGGATCAGTTTCCACCATTATCATCATATTCTCCTGCTTTTTCTGGACCAACCCGTCCTTCAACTTCATGCTCTGGTCTTCTTTTTCTGCCGTCGGAGCAGGCCAATAACTCGACCTTGGATTATCTGGCTACCAACATGTCGTATAATTTGCAATATTTGAACAGTTTGGGTAGATTTGGCTATAGCTATTTGAAACCCATTGGTATTGATAAGAGTTTGAAGCAAATTTTTGAAGAACAGGAGCTCGAAGAGGGCCATGTCAATTACGAAGGAGGTGATGTTGTTTTGGAAGACGAAGAAGAAGAGGACGATAACGATCATGAGGATAATTTTGTGGGCAACAGTGTTGAAGAAATGACCAATTCTTTGCACCTAGATACAGCTAGAGAGGTTGACCTAGATGCCGAATTGCCAGACGGGGATGATTTTAATCTCAATTACAATGACGATGAGAACTCTGCCGAAGATGAGGATGACCAAAATTTGGCAGGAGAAAGAGGAGATGATGACGACGATGGAGAGTTCATGGCTGCTGAAGAGTATCAAGATGACCATAGCATATCAATTGATTCTCATCATGAGCGTACAGTGCCTCAACCTTCATCCGGGAACCGCGATAATATTTTACTGCATTCAGGGCCGCTTACTTCCACTACAGCCACAACAACAGAGACTTCAACTTCAAATCAGATTCGATCTAGCAATGCTGGCGCGACAGGAGATCAACAAACTGCCACAGGGGATACTTCCCCTCAGACCCCATACATCAATTCGCATAATCACTCCAGATTACAGGAAAGTCCCTGTTTGAGATCATCAGGATTGCGCATTGAGACAAGATTGGACGAGATAGATTCTTCAGATTATGACATGACTATTGAGTGACTTATTTAGATATTACTATTTGGGACTGCCACGATGGGTATGTGTTCCGCTTTGACTTTGAATTCATCCACTTTTGCTTTCTGTAAATGCAGAGCAGGTATCATCCATTTTCCACAGCTACATCTTGACCCTTTCCATGAATATGCCCCCACCTTTGCACTACATCTAGGACACGAAAACTTTCCTTCAAGGTCACCATTTGATAATTCTGGTTTCATCCACTTCAATGGCTCCACAAAAAAATGGGTACACTCTTTTGCTCCCTTTTGGATGTCAACAATTCGGCGTGACTTGTAAGCGTTTTTGATAAAATAACCTTGTTTATCATCTTCGTCCATTGGAGGTTCATGAGGTACAAATGAAGACGACCGAGCCAGCAAGTTTCGGCATCTTTTACAACGGATCTCAGTCTCATGCGATTCAGTAGACTTGCTCTCTTTGTATAGTGCATCATCATGAACCAAGGTACTGAAGTCATTGCATTGGAGCTTGAGAACTAGTTGCTTGTACCTCGGATTTTGAATCAAAGCGTTATTATCATCCTCGCACTTCATTTCCGCATATAGCTCAAGCTGTTCTAAGAAGGATTCGTTAGGTCCAGCATCCGATTTCACCCTCGAAATTGCATAGAGAGCTACTTTTGCGCTCATTCCATAATATTTCATAAAAAAGGCCATCAAGACGGCCACTGATCGCGAGCATCCAGCATTGCAATGAATCAACACACTTGATTGATGTTTGACAGACTTTGCCTTTCCGGGCTCTAGCAGCGGATCTTTGAAAAGACTATCGCACAAAAACTGGTTCGTTTGCTTTAGATGACATAATAGATTTGTGGTTTCGTCGTCGTCAATGGCTATTTGCAAATAGTTGTAAGGCTCCTGTCTGTATATCTCTGGGATCTCTTGCTTTTGAATTGATAGAATGCTTGATATTCCATAATCCGATATCAAATTTAGGCCCTGATTGAATGGATCAATAGAACTTATGTATATCCCTCCAAGAATTCTAAAAACAGACTGCTGAGACATTGCGTAGTAAAAGACTGGCTTCTTAATAGTTAAGTACTAGTCAATCTGCAAATAATTTTTTATATATATTTTTTTCCAAAATAAATAGCTACGCCACAAAGTATATGTGGCGTAGCTTTGATAATTTGATAAAGTTGATACTGATTCATTAACTATGTACACCACCTGGGCTAGCAATATGAAAAAGTCTTTATGTGAGCACTGCTCAGTTTTCAATACTTGTACCCAGTATTTCCCCTCATCTGCTGTTGCTGTCCGTTGTAATGATGGCCCCGGGAGCCTCTCTGTCCCTGTTGACCCTGGCTCTGCTGCCTCATAGGCATGGGTGGCCCGTTTGGTATTCCCTGGCCTTGAGGCATACCGTATGCCATCTGGGGCATATTTGGAGGAGGTTGATATAGAGGTATAAACTGTGGTTGTTGAAATTGAGGCATTGCAAATGCTGGTTGATGCATGTGAATGTTTGGATGGCCATGGTGATCCATTTGAATCGGCTGTGGCATCATCATAGGCTGTGGAATAGGTGCATGTTGCTGTTGAGGAGGAGGACCCATCATTGGGAACGGTTGGGGAGCTATTTGGTATATTCTCTTCTGGAGCTGTGGAGGAGTAGGGGGAGGAGCAATCCATTCTGGTTGTTTTGGGAAAGCATTCTTATACGATTCCTCTACTGTTGATGGCCAAGTGGGAGGAGTGGCGAATGGTTTCTCAATGTTAATAAGGGTAACAGATGATGATCCATGTTTGGATTCGTACTCAATTCGCGCTGTTATTAGCACGTTGAACTTGTTCTCCAGCCCTCTTTCTTCATTTTCGCCCTCGCTTAAATCTTTTGGCACTCTTCCTGCTCCAAAGAAAGTTTGAGGGTCTTTCTTTTGGCGTTGCTGAGGAGAAGAAATCTGGCTGTTAGAAGGCAACAACGGTGAGTTCTTAGTCGAAGAAAAGTTCGATGGAGAAAAAGGTGCAGAGTTAGGATTCATCTTGAAAGTTTGAGCCGTTCTAGGATCCATTTTCTTTTTGCTTACTATCGGAGTAGGAGGCTTGGAATTTTTGGCTTCTGAATCAGAAGACTTGAGGCTCTCATCTTCCAAATCTGGCTTTTCTGCTTTGGTAGCTTGCTTTGGTTTCTCGCTTGCTGTCTCATTAGAAACTTCTTTGTTATCTTCACCAGTCTCCTTTGCTTTTGTTGGTTCCACTTTCTTCATAATCTCCATCTGCTTATTCTTGTCTTTAGCCAAAATCGGTAACAAGTCCGGAGGAAACTTAGAAGGAACTTTGAAGTTAGCCGAAAACTCCCTCAAAGAATTGATCTCATTCTGTATATTCAATTTGCGAGTTTCGCTATTCATAGTCTGGTGATGATGATGGTGTCTATGTAGCGATGAAGACACCAACGTTGAAGGATCCGAAGTTCCACTGTTAGCACCCGATGAAGTAGAAGATGACGTATCGGCAGGAGTTGCTGAGGCTGCAGCTTCGTCTTTTTTGGTGACAGGAGCATTCTTATCAATCGCAGAGCTTGACACAATAGCGGGATCGCCATGAAAATTGGCAGCTCTTTGTCTTGGAGGAACATACTTGCCGGGCACTATTGGTTTTAATTCCGACTTAGCATCCTTAGAGTTGGCCTTTAACATACCCATCAAGAGAGCATCTCCAGCCGCATCTCTGGCAACTCCAGAGTACTTGTCCTCTTCGTCCACACCACTATCATCAACGACGATACCTCTTTCCTCAGCAAGATGTATGTTGCCGTTGTGTCCTTGTGATTCAATTTCCTTGGCTATTCTTTCTGCTTCCTTCAGTCTATCTTGATAATCTGGAGCATCGGTTGATATCTTTGTTGTATACAAATTCTCATCATAAGTAGATTGGATACCAAACTTACGTTCATTAACCTCGAATTGATCCCAACGCTTATCGTTCACCTCGTCTTCCAGACCTCCACCCAAGCCACCATCAAATTCGTCGTCAGGAACCCACTTCTCTAACTCTCTTTCTTTAAATTGAGATGCTGCTGAAATATCAGTGTCCGTCTTGAATCCCCGAGATGAAGCAGCAGCCTGAGAAGTATCCTTTGCCTCAGCATCCTCCATAGGACTGAAATCCACATTTTCAAATTCCATGGAAGCAATGTCTCGATCATAAATAATCATGGTTTCTGGTAGCTTGTTATTGTCAAGATTGTCGCCGTCAGCACCAGAGCCTAGACGAACAAGCTCTGGGTACTTCAAAACTACAGACACTCCAATATCGGTGATTTCGCTTGTTGTGTAAAGAATACCACAGTATTGTGTGCCCGAGTTCACAGTGATTAAAGCCTTACAACCAATTGACTTCACCATTCCATACAACAAACGGTCGTTCATGTGCTTTATAGCACTCTCAAAATCCTGTGGCGAGAGGAAGTTGGAGTTATTCAAATTCCCGTTACCATTATTGTGATACCCTGAACCAGAGTTACTATTCCGACGAATCAAGCCCCCTCCAGTTCCAGAATTGTAGTTCGTGCCAGATGGTGCACCATTGGACCCCCAGTTCTTTGATCCAGCCCGACGGTGAGTGTTAACACCGTTGAATTTGGTGTTTGGAGTGACTCCGGGATGGCTACTTTTTGAAGTCATAATCTATGAAAGCCAGAGATAAATTTAGAAATACCAAGAGCCACTTAACCTTTGAACACCAAGCACCCCCAAAATTCCTCTTGAAATCGGATGCCGATGGCTGTCAAAATGGTAAGTCTTGTGATAACAAGGTTTTTTGTTTAAAATTGATTTCGACAAATTAGCAGGTTATGAGCTCCGCGTGCTAGATTCTGCTGGAAATCTTGTATCGTCGCTTAGCTCGTCGACGGAGCTGTCGATTTGTCGCCGGCTGAAAAAACCCAAAAGTTGTTAGGTTCAAGGGCTCGTAACGCTAGCAAAATCGATTCATTTTCAATATGAGCTCTGCTGATTGGTTGTCCATATTTACTTAGTATGCAATTCATAAAATAGTTTAGACATCTATTATCGATTTTGACCAAACAATTTGGTGTTGAGGACGATTTTAGTCATTAATTCATCAGCATCGAGCTTTCCGTTTCCACCGCTATCGAATCTATAACACAAAAGTCACGATGAGACCAACAAACCCAGCCTTTAACGCAGCTGTAAGTACAAATGGACAAAATATCTTAAAATATACTTTACTAACGCAAAACAGAAGAAATCCAACTCTTTCTTGAAATCTCTCCCTGTTGAGCTATATCCATTGTTTGCAGCTTGTGGTGTTGCATGTTGTTCCGCAATCTACTTCTCCAGTAAGAAGGTCAGAACCGACAGAACTCTCAAATTGGGTAGAAAGAATCCTACTTTTGATGAGAAACTTGAAGAGGCTGTCAGCAAGGCAGAGTAAATTGTGTTTATATATACAAGATTTATAAATATCTATTCATCAAAAACATAACCTCATTGAACATTTAGCAAATGGACGCTTAACAAGCTGATCATTCTTTCAGATTGGTAAAAATCTGGGTCACATCATCAATTTCCTCGACACTTTTCACAAATTTCTCGTAACTTTGCTTCACATCTGGATCCTGGATCTCAATTGACATCTCCGGATTAGGAATGTACCCAAGCTGCATCTCCTTGATTTCATACAGATCCTTCACCTTATTTGCAATTTTACCAAAATCAGTAGGGTCTGTGATAATTTCAACAAGCGATTCAGATTCAGTCTCAGACTCCACCTCGGATATATCCTCGCACCCTAGTTCCAGCATTTCCTCGAATACATCGTCGAAACTGCGCCCCCCAATATCTAACAAAATCATACCTTTTTTCAAAAACATGTATAATGTTGGAGTCATACTCAAGTTGTACTTGTTGAAACAAGGTCTTATAAAACCAATCGTTCTATTCTTATTATCGGTAATCGCTTCAATAACCACAGAAACTCCTCCAGGTGCCATTCCTTCATAAACAACTGTCTCCATCTTATCCTTCGACTTCAGTTCTCCGGTCGCTCTTTTGATAGCATTTTCAATAACTTTCTTTGGAATACTCAAACTTTTTGCTTGCTCCACTGCATATCCTAGTTGCAAATTCTTTGATATATCTGCGCCGCCCATTTTCGCTAGCATGGTGATTTTGGAGGACATTTTGAACGAGACTTTAGCTCTGGCAGCGTCGTTTGCAGCCTTTTTGTGTTTGATATTGGCCCATTTGCTATGACCAGCAGAAGTTGATATGCTTGTGGCAAAACCTCTTATACACAAAATTGACCTTGGGCATGCCAAGTCAATATAAAGACGGCCGGAAAGCATCCTAGTGAATTATCCTAATAATGTTAGGCCGAAGCCTGTGCTAAACTTTTTCTCACCCATCTTTTGAAAAATAAATTCGTATACAAAATTTGGCTGCAGCCAAATGCCAAATAATCATTTGGTATTCACCAATCCAAACGTTTAATAAGTTTGTAAAATCATGGAGGCGAATAAGAATAGGTCATTGATAGCTGTGATGGGCGATGAGGATACAATCACAGGAATGTTGCTCGCTGGAACGGGCCAAGTGTCGAACGAACCAGGCAAAGAGAAAAATTTCCTGGTTTGCAATGAAGCCACTAAAGAAGAAGAGTTAGAAACACACTTTAATCAATTTGTGAACAGAGACGATATTGCTATTCTACTTATTAACCAGCATATTGCAGAGAAAATAAGACTTACTATTGATACTTTCACTGATCCCTTCCCTGCCATACTAGAAATTCCATCGAAAGACCACCCATACGACCCAGAAAAGGACTCTGTGCTCAGAAGAGTCAGAAGACTATTTGGAGAGTGATGTTCTCCGATCTTGATAGCCATTCAATAGATTATTATAGTTACGAAAAAATCAATAGTTGTTCTAGTTACCATGTCACTATTTTCTCTTACTCTTCTTCTTTTTCTTTTTACTACCAGCCGACTTCTTATCATTCAAAGTCTCTGAAGTAGTTGCCGGTGTAATCTCTTCATCAGAAGCTTTCGCAGATGCTTCGGAATTTTCAGCGGTACCAGAAGCTGCTGTTTCTGGACTAAATTCTGACACATCCGCAGAGACTGGGATGGCCGGAGCAATTCCAGTTTTTGCCAATTCTTCTGGCTCCTCTGGTTTACTTTCCTCAGTCTTTTCTTCAACCTTCTCTAAAGCTGTATCATTCTGTTCTTCTTTAGCTTCCTGCGCAACTTCATCGAGGGACTCTTTCTTAAATTCCGTACCTAAATCTCCTGCTTCTTCCTGTTTAGCCAATTCTATCTCCTCTTGCACATTTGCCTCTTCGCCTTGCAGAGACTCCTCAACTGCTTCCTCTTTGCTTGGCTCTTTGGAGTCCTCAGGCTGTTCTTGCACCGTGTCTTCCTGGCTTTCAGGCTCAATCAGTTCTTCTTCTTTGATAGGTGCCTCATCAAAATTTTCCTTCTCCACTGTTATAGTAGGAATTGTTTGCTGCTCCTTTACAAAGGAAGGTTCTTCCTCAAAAACTTCTTTCGGGTCAATGGTGACTTCTGCAGCAGGTTCTGCAGCTGAGGTTGCGATCTCTTCTTCCACCGGTTCTGTAGCAGTAGATGAAGCTGGTTCAGTTGGAGCGTTTTCAGATTCGAGTCCCTTAGCCTGCTCAGCCATCTTTTCAGCAGCTCTTTCTTCTTGTTTCCAAAAATCTTTTTGTTTCCAAATAGCCTGTTCGGAATCAAGGTAAAATTTGTTCACACCAACAATTCTGCGCTCAAGCTCGCAAGCCTTCAACCATTCGGGTCTGATAATTGGAATGTTCATGTTTTTAGCCTTCTCATACTCGGCACCAGCTTTTTTAGTACATATAAATTGGGTGGTGTCAATTTTAACCTGCTTGGAAATAGGCTTTGCCCCGATCTTGGAAACCGATTGTTCAATGTCTTCATATGTGAAAGGTTCATTTGAGTAATCAATCTCGCCAACACAAACTGTGATGCCGCTTAGATCAGTCATCTTATGGGTTCTCAAGCCTATTATTTCAGAATGATAAATTCCTGCGGTGGTATCCAACTTCAGTTGGAACTTGTACTCGGTGTCCACAGGTAATCCACTCAATTTGATATTCTTTTTGGACATTGGATTTTTAATTTGACCAAGTTTCGTGCCATTCTTATACAAAGTCAAGGATTTTAGACTGGCAGTTCCTAATTCCAGTGGTTCCCACTCTAAAACACAAGACGTTTGTGTCACATTCAAAATCTTCAAAAGGGGCCGCTTTGGCTCATTTTTGCCGAAGGTATTATATATTTCTTCCTGTAATCTATCAAAATTTGCATCCTCAATTTCCTCCTGCTTCAAGTCTCTTTCACAATTGATCTTGACTATCGAGCCGGTGGATATTCCATCTGGTAGCAAAATGGTAGGAAATTCAATCAAATGATGATCCTTCGTAAGCAACAGTGCCAAAGAGGCATCTAGCTTACCAATTGTCAGCGAGACCTCAACCATTTTTTAGTGTAAATTAACTAAAGGTGCAATTTTGGCGTTGATGTTCTCTATCTATATCTGTACAGTGGTGTTTTCTCCTTTGAACACATCACATCTGTCAGAATAAGATATGTGCCGATTGAGCGCACCGGATTTTTTTTCTCCTAGTTTCGTCTTCTCAAAACAAGAACAAAATGTTTTGTTTTAAAGAGTTGCATTAATCGCCTACAAACCAATTCCAAATGAGTTTTCAATTCAATGGGACCGATAGTATGGCTATGGATAGCTCGTTGAATAATCTGCTAGCTTTCGATCCCCAAATAGAGGACGAAAACATCAACATTCGCTTCGCTCGTGTCTTGAAAGACTTCAGGCTCAATTTTGGCGAACAACGAATCAATGACGTTGTAGAAGAGTTCAAAAAGATCACAGCAAAGAAATTGATTGATTCATATGAACAAGGAATAGAGCATAGTGTGCTGGAAAATTGGATTTTGGAAAGTCAGTTCTGGAGTTTAATAGAAGCTTTGATGGACGTCAAGTTTAGCAAAAATATTGTTGAACAGGAAGGTATTAGCATTGATGTCAAGGGAATCAGTTGCTTTACTTCCAACACTATACTTGCTGACAAGATTTTGACTCAAGATTTGGAATTGTCTCAATTATTTATCATTATGAAATGGATATACGAAAACTTTGAGCTCAACTTAATCAATAACGAGGATGATGTCGTAACGGAGTCATTACAAGCCACAAAGTGGCTTCATACGAAAGTGGAGCTACAATCTGGAGCTCGGAAGCCAAATAATATTGCCCAACTTGACCCTGATGCCCCCCTCAGATCCAAAACAAATCAGCGATTGAACGATAAAGATAAAGAAAAGGACGATCTTTTCTTTAAGAAAGCATTTTATCTCCTAATTTCGAACAAAATTGAAGATCTCAATCAACTTTGTGAGAACACAAACAATTGGAATTTTGCTTTAATCTTGACAGGCCTGCAAGATTATATTAATCCGCCGATTGATCTGGGAGATCTTGATGCTAAACCAATTGGGATCAAGCATAAACTTTTGTGGAAACGGACTCTATACAAACTTGCCCAATCGCCTCAGCTCTCCAAATACGAGCGTGGTTGCTATGGATTTTTATGTGGTGATCTGCCATCATGCGAGAATTTAAGTTCTTCTTGGGAAACAAAATTGTTGATTTACTTGAATAATCTATTCCAATACGAGCTGGAACAAAGATTGGTTGATTCATACTATAGCTTGGATAAGATGGATGAGATTAATTCTTTTTCCAAGCTACCAACGCCTCCAAAATCTGTGAATTCAGTCGTTGAGGCGTTGAATTTGCTAGCTACCCATCCTGATGAACAAGTTAAAATGCAAAGCAGACATTCCATAAGAGTTCTTATTGGCTCAATTATATCAGACAATGTTACTTTACTCATGAACAACAGCTTGAGCATGCTCGGTGATTTATTGTCGCAGGAAGTCCCCGATTTGGAAGCTTATGATTTGACTAGTGATGCTTATTTATTGAGAATCCTTGTGCATCTAGCAATTTTGCTTCAATTGATCTACGGTGAGTCTGTTATATCAAACTCCAACTATACACAACTACTCAAATCATACATTGCACGATTGACGTTATACAAACTATACGATCAGGTTCCAATCTACATCTCCTTCATACCGACCGATGAAGAGTTAATCAATATCTATTCCTTTTTTCTTTCAAACTATCAGTTTAATAAAGGCCAAAGGCTAAACCAATTGAGATCTATGAGACAATTGAATTTACCTTTAGAAGCAATTTTAAGAAAAACAGTTGCAAATGTTTTTCACTACACAAGCGAATACTACCCAACTGATTCACAAATCAATTTGGATTATGAAGTAACAGAGATTGATATTAAGCTATACAGTGCAGTTTATTGGTTTTATGATTCCGGTATAGTAAGTGATTGTATTGAATCAATTATATCACTTTTAAGGCGCTTTCTGCTCAGGGGAAAGCTGCAGGCCTCATTTGATTTTATCAGCTCTATCAATCTAGTGAGCCTTATCAAGGACTACAAATTTAGGATGGAATCGACCGATGATATGGAGAAGCCAGAGCTAGGTTTGTTTACAGTTCCGGCCTTCAAATTTAACGAACTCACTCAATACCAGCAACTCCTTGAAAGCTTCAAGTACATACAGGATTTCAACGCCACTGTCAACAACAACAAGAATGAAGAAATAGTGGAAGCTATTATTCATTTGTCTTCGTCACTGGAGTCGCTGGTTAAAAACTTTTTCTATGACTTGGCCAATGATGTGAACATCGATCAGGCAGATGCTGATGTATATGCAGAGCTAAGAAGAATCTACATTCCCACCATCTTCAACACAATGTTTGATGTTCTAGTGAAGTATAGGTATTTGTCAGATAACCTGCTAGTCAGAAAGGCTGCTGATAGTGTGAACTTGCTGACTGACAAAAAGTATAAGCTCTACGAGATATTCAACACTACAGATGAGCTAAAGCCGTTCTTGAAGAAGTATGCTTCTGTAAGCTGTGATATTTTTGGTGAAGTTGATAACGGTATATATGTCTAGCATCCAGCAACTTACAACTGTATTATAATATCTGATTATAAGATTTTAATCTAGAGAAGATGCTTTCTCATACAACAAATCGACAACACTTGACATATTCTTGATAACATCCAAGCTGAGGTCGTAGCTTTCATCTTGCTGTGGCTGATCATAAATAATCAGCCATCCATTTCCCTGATCAAGGACTCCGTAAAAAATCTTGTCCAAAATCATATTACTCAACTTGCTTTCAATGATATTCTTTGAGAGTCCGATCATGGAACTTATATGTGAGATTTCAATGCAGGAGTATGGCTCGATCAATTTCAGCAAATTCTTTTGGAACAAAGAATCATACAAGTCAGACAGATGTGATCTGATAATCGCGTCTTGGGTGAGTTCAGAGCTGTAGGTCTTTAGGCATTCCTCTAATTCTTTCAATGATCGGTTGGAATGAGCGACTGAAACTGCTTTCATTGCCTCGATTTCTTTGTTGTTTGCAAATTTCGAAACATTTTTATTGTTCAAAAGAGAATTCACATCATCTATTAGGCCCAGCACAACTTTGCACAGCAACATGTACTTCAACACTTTGATAGTTTTAACTTCATCGGAATGTATCTGATAGTTTTCAAAAGACTCATAGAAATAGGAAAAAGCTGTATTGAAATCCTTGTCCTCAGCATGTAGTATACCACTCATCAAGTCAAGCTCGGCTTGTAATTGGGTAGGGCAGTATATAGCATTTGCTGAGGTTCTAGCTGAAGTGATTGCTGCTTTAGACTTTGCATAATTTTTCAGTTGGAAATAATTTTTCGATTCAAGAAGCTGAACCTCGACTAATGAAGATTTGTCATCTAACTTCTTGAATTCCTTCAACAATTGACCAATGGTGGATAACGAATCCATGTGTTTTCTGGTTTTGTAGTATAAAGCAGATAATCTTATCTGCAATGATTGTCTTAAGAATGTTCGCTTTTCTTCGATCGCCCAGTCAATGCACTCTTTGGTAACTTGAATCGTCAATTTCGTAGAATCGGCAGTGCCGAGATTCTCTATCATATCTATCAAAGACCTAATAACTTTTGCAGTCTTTGATTTGGCAAAAGACCCCATAGTTTGACGTGCTTTGGTAACTAGCCCTAAAAGTTCCTTTTCTTTTCCCTGGTCTTGATAAAGCTTTCCAAGTTCCTGAATGCCAGCCTCTTGTAAATCACTGATCTTCTCGCTCTTCAAGGAAGAGTTACCTGGATCTAGATCGAGAACCTGAAGATAAATCTGTTCTGACTTCAGGTAATCTTTTTTGGCTGCTGCCTCCCTCGCTTCTGTAATTGATGGTACAGTCATGATCCAGAACTCAAATTGTGCCTTAATTTCAGATTTATACAGCTTGGCAATTGGTCTGGGTTTAAGTATAATTTTGACTATATTCGAAAACAACCAACCTAGTTTTTGTTTGCCACCGACGATAAATTTTCACAAGCCATATTTCCGGACCAAAATATTACTAGCCACAATTTTGTATTATTAACACAGCCTCGTCTATATACATGTCCGCAACTTTATACTGGCCTTACCTACTACCGGCCTGCTCCATATGCACAATAAGTTCTTCAGCTCTGTCATCAGTCTCCTTTTTCTCCACTTGGTCAATCACTAAATCAAGTTTCTCTCCCATCAAGCAACCATCTAAATCGTACAATGTGAAATTGCATCTATGATCGGTTATTCGATTCTGGGGGAAATTATAGGTACGAATTTTGTCACTTCTGTCGACCGAGGACACTTGCCCTGTTCTTTCCTGCCGTTCTTTCTCTGCTCTTTCTTTCATCTCCTTTTCAGCCAATCTGGCTCTGAGGACCGTGAGTGCTTTCTCTTTATTTTTATGTTGAGATCTTTCATCTTGGATTTGGACCATGATTCCAGTTGGTATATGAACGATTCTAACTGCAGATTCAGTTGTGTTCACATGCTGTCCACCAGATCCACTGGCACGCATCACGTCTATTCTTAATTCACCTGGCTTAAACTTCCTTGACTCTGGATCAGTAGAATCTTCTTCAATTTTAGGAAGCACAACCACTCCTGCAGCAGAGGTATGGACTCTCCCTTTAGTTTCTGTCTCGGGGACTCTCTGAACACGGTGCACACCAGCTTCATGTCTCAGTCTATTATAAGAACCTGGCTCGTTCACTAAGAGTGTTGCTTCCACGATTCCACATCCAGAGGCATGATCTGTACGCGAAAGTACTTCGTAAGACCAATCGTGATTCTGACAGTACCTGGTGTACATTTCTAATAAATCTAGAGTGAACAAATTAGCCTCATGACCTCCTGCACCTGGTCTCAGCTCTATGAGGCAAGGCCTGTCAGCAAAAGGATGAGAAGGTAGCAGATTGTTCTTTAATTTGAATGTAGCTTCCTGTAAACCTTGAAGTACAGTTTTTATTTCAATCTCTGCTTCTTCTTTCAGTATATCATCTTGTCCTACTTCAGCGACCATCAACTCCAATTCTGTCAAGTTGGATTGCAAAACTAAAAATTTGTCATATGCTGCAACGACAGAGGCTAGTCTCGTATATTTTTTTGAGTCCTCCAAATTGAAATTACCACCTTCCGTCATTCTGGTTTCTACCGCTTGAAGCTCCTGCCTTAAAGAATCTGCTTTTCGAAGTAAAGAGGGATGGAGCTTCTCTAGCTTTTCACCATCGACAATTAGTGAAGAATAAGGTCGCAATGGAATACGCTTCCCTAGCAAAAGCAAAGACCTTGGCGCAGCTCTCAAATATCCAAGAATCATATCAAGTCCATTCTCTTGTTGGTCAACTTCTGGTCTCTTGGTCTTTGTAGATTTTTCGATCCAAAAAAGCGAGCCATGCAAGTGAATGCACGAAAACTTTCAAAATTTTAGGATTTCACAACAAATGATTAGCTAATAAAGTCACATTACTTTGGCTTACATAAAGAACATACATTTTCTTTCAACTGATTGATAGTAAATCATTTTTAAGGTGTATGGATGTTGTTTTTCTGTCATTTACTGCAGCTAACTCTGTGCATCTGGATTGAAGCATCACTTTCTCCACAATTTTTGTTCAGCAAGTCTTTTCCCTCCCCACAAACACATTGTAAAATAGCATTTTAGCAACGCCTTTGCACTTTAAAACCACTAAATATAACAAGGCATGTCTGAATTTCAACAACCAATTTCAATCACAGATTTCAAGCTGGCAATAAAGGACCTTTCCGAGAGCGAACTGAAGGCAATAAAAGATAGGTTACTGTTGTCTATCACCAGACTAGAAGACTCAAATAAGTTGATGGCTGGTCTTTTGAAGAAACATAAGGAGGGATCTCCTGATGAGGAGTCCCACCAGGATGAAGAATATGACTTTGAGCCGCCAACAGATTCCGATGTTGACTTATACAATGAATCTATACAAGAAAACGGTAGAGTTATTTCTAACCAGGAGGAAAGAATTAACGCAATAGATTTGGAATTGGGATACCGTGGTGAAGAGCTAGCTCCTCAAGATGCTAGGAAAAAGAATTTGCAAAAAGAAGGCAAAAACATCAACTCTCTTAGTGCCGACAACGATGTCATCGATTCCACTGCCCCAAACAGTATTTTCATTTGACGAGCTTCTTATAACGACTTCATGAAGAGATGTTTCATTATGACAGAATTATTTTTGAGTTTTATGTATAAGTACATTGAAATGCAATAAAAATTACACACCTATAATGAAGATACATACGACCAGCGGGAATTTTTTACCAGTTTCACCAAATTAAAGAACCTTCATACAAGGGAATGGGATCTCATATACCGTATAAGCCAGAATAGCTGACCGATGCCAGATATAACCAGCACGGAAACTATTGCCAAACTGAACAGAGAGAAATTTGTCAACACTGCCTCATTCACATTTCTGAGCTTGGTTTCATCGGATAATAGCTGTCTAAACTGATTTGTCAATTGGTCCACTTCGTTTTCAATTTTGAACATGTCAGACTTCAAAGCTTCTAAGTCCTTTGAGCGCTTTTTGTAGGTTTTCAATATTTCAGGCATGCCAAATTCGATGGTCATATACGCATCCACACTCTGAGGCGTAGATCGCCACGATTGGTCAATTTTGATATTTTCAAAACAAAGATCCAAATATTCTGATTTGTAATCATCCCTGTGATTGTATAAAGGGAAATCAACAACCATCTGCATTACACGCTCCTGCAGCTTGTTTTTCCTTCGCAAAGTGTTCCCATGTCTGTCTATGACGTTTAAATTTAGCTGCTGAATCTTATAATCAGGTTCGGACTGCAGCTCAATATTCAGAGATATAAGCACGTTAGACATCTCAAAATGCATCTCCTTGTCCTGGAGTCCTTCAATATCAATGTGGTCTCTCAAATAGTACCGGAAACAAGTGTTACCAGAAAGGTAATCGGTTATAGTCTTGTCAAAATCGTTAATTAATTTCTGTCTTCCCTTTTTGTTAATCTTCTTTAAAGAGTTCAGATACGTCTGATGCTTACTGGCAAATTGAACCAAATCTATTCCGCTGTTTCGACTTGGAGGTATTGTAGCACCAAACCGCAAGGCGCTGACTGGTTGTATAATCATCTCTGAAAATACAAGCAGTAGAATTAAGCACATGCTTGTATTCATGTAGGAAACCGGTGTTATTAGACTTCTCCAGCTTCCCTTCAGCTTTCCAATACTACCATGCCATCGTGGTCTTGGGTATGTGTAGGTATTGTGATCAGTTTCCACTAATACCATCTTGAACGGGAAAATCAAGTTCAGAATCAAATAAGTTCCTCAGTCGTTGTTTCTCTTGTCTTAGGTATTTGCAAGTTGAAGAGCAAGGGAGCGCAACTTGGTACGTTTTAATCTAAAATAAACAGAATATCTAAATCCTTTTTCCGGCAAGTAATCGTGTTTAGCTACACAAAAACCGAGTAATCTGACGAGTCTATTCAAATTTCAGATCCAAGGTCCTGTATTTCTTTGTGTTTACTTCTAAAAAAAATCTTTTACGTAAACAACCTGATGGCGCGCAGCAAAAAAAAGTCAAATAGAAAAAAAAGAATTAAAGACTCCGAGACGGGGAATTGAACCCCGGTCTCCCGCGTGACAAGCGAGAATTCTAACCACTAAACTATCTTGGATCTTTTTATTATCTTTGAGAGAACGCAGTATCACAAAGAAAATATTAATAAAGCTATCTTTGATAGCGTAAATTATTTTGCTACATCTACCTGTCAAAACCCTCAAGCTGCGGACATCACATACAATTTCAAGATCATAAAGCCATCCTTTTAAACTCTATTTCTTGTCACAAAACATTTGTGCTCGATATATTGTGAGTAAGTGCCCCAACTTAATTCATGCAGAATTCGTAGAAAATTAATTTATGCGAAAGTCAAATTTTGCAGCTTCTGGTTTTCCCCTTTGCTAAAATCATGCTGAGCTGAAAAGGAACCACAGGGCATACAATTTCTATAAGTATACGCGGATAATGCATACTATTTTTTTACATGTGCACCGCAATTTGTGAATTGGGTTACCTAAACTTTGCAAGAGGCAAGTAATTTTTTACTTCTATGATACAGGGAAACATTGATTATAAAATTCCTACATCGAGAAGATAGCTATCTTCTGCTACTGCTTTACTATACAACTCCAAGATAGTTTAGTGGTTAGAATTCTCGCTTGTCACGCGGGAGACCGGGGTTCAATTCCCCGTCTCGGAGTTTTAATTTTTTTCCTACCTTAGGTATGATGACGATTACGTGATGTGTGAACATCTCAAGGGTAATAAGATACACTATTAAATGATTCATAACGATATTGTATTCGATAGAAGATGGGGATTAATTGGCTGATAGAAGAATCTAACAAAGATAGCTGGACTTGAAGTGTTGGATTACCCTCCAGCAAATCCACCCTCGGGATCAATAAACTACTGGCTTGCGCTGTGAGATATCAGCCGTGATTGCTGTTGCTCTCAGTAGATTTCCACCCAACAGAGGGCAGATTAGATTAAACTTCATTACTCGTTCTTTCTGCACTCCAAAAGCATAAAGCTTCTTATATGTGCCCCTAGTGTAAGGTAGGGAATTCTCTGTGATATAGAAAGTGTTAGGATTTTAAGCCGAATGACTAGCTGATAAAATCCATAATTTGATTAGGTAATCATAACAGTAAGTTGCAGATCAACAATATGATTATAGATAAGGCATCTATTCTGAAACATTTACTAGCTGGTCCTTCATTGTTATTTTATACATTCACTGAAAAATCAAAGGTTATCAATACCCGTCCATTGATCCTTGAGAAAGGATCAAGAGTGCAACCATCATATACACCCTAATAAGTAAGGTATTAGGTCTATTAACATATACTCAGCTACAATGGTATTATCATAGATAACACCATCTTAATTAATCAGACATACTCGTGATTGGATTCGGGATGACGTTACTATAAGTATCTCACCAAGATAGGATTGCGTAAGCAACATTATTTTGGCTTACATAAATAACATACATTTTCTTTGTAGTCCGATTGAAAGATAAATTGTTGAAGCTCATTGATTAGAAGACTTATATTGGATTGAGTAGCTGACATTATTAACCTATCTAGCTAAAATATACTATTCCCTTAAATATATTCATAAACTATCCTTCAATAAGATAGGATATTAACCTCTCCTTTATAGTATTCCTTGTATGACAGGTATCATGTATCTGATACTAAAATATAACTCTTATGCTGCATTCTTAAAACAATGTAACAGCATACTGCATATGCATGAGATCACGTGACTAGTGTAGACTAACTATCACAACATAAATTGAGTTGCATATTATATTGGAATAAACGGCAAATTTCAAATTATTTAGAAAATTAGGTAGCTTTTGTGAGCGTGGTGTCAACGATGGACACAGTAATATCCTATCTTATCGAAGAATAGTCTACGATTATGTTTAAGGGAATAGCTACTTGAAAAGCTCAAGCATGCTTTTCAATTAATACAAAATCCTCAGTTAGATTGAGGAATGTATTGTTGATTAACATTGGAATCAACAAAAACCACCTTTTAGTAGCGCAGAGAAAGAACCTTCTTGTGTGCTAGTCAGATTAGATATCCTGATTTAGTGAAGGACTATTTTGGCCAAGTTCTGTTTTCAAGCTCATAGAATTTTGCGACCACTTTTAGGTCGGTTTTCAGCAAATGGTTAGCTGTGATTAAGATTTTATGTCTCTGAAGCCAAAGCTTGACCTTAGTTCAAACGAAGAAAAATCTTTTTTTTAAATTTCTCTGGTTGCATATCAAAACACAAGCAGCATATTTGTGTTAATATAATCTTTGTGGAAGTTACTCCAAAAAGCAGTTTACACAAAACCAAAGATACTCTAAATTTCAGCTCGGACGTTTTCAAAAATTTTCAATGCCTCTCACTTTAAGATATCCTCTACTGAGTTCTGTGTTTAAATCTTAAAGCAAGAATACAAATAATGCACTAGTTTTTACTGCCTCCTTTGAATCTCCAAACCCAAACATTCACCAATTTTCTGCAGAAGTGTCCTTTAGTTCCATGGATAGCAAGAACTTTGTTTTCAGATTGCAAGCAATATTGGTTGGTACAACGGGTCTTTACTTTTCCATTGAATCAATATGTGCTCATGGAACTTCCTTTTGCAAGTGTCAAAACTCATAGATTATGACATATTTTGGATAAGTTACCAGTAATTTTTAAAATAAAATATAAGTTTTAAATGTAAACTATTTTTTACTTTCTAAAACGAAAGGGCTCATTAGGAAGTTGGATCTTTACTCTATTCTTTTGAGTTTCTGATAACATAGTGACCTTTCCAGAGAATATTATCAAACTGATAAAGCATCAGATTTATTACGCATACATTTTTATGCATAAGTTGCGTGACCAAGAGTGTAGACTAATATTTCACAACAGTATGCAAACTTTGTGTACTGGTCCAGTTACATGGTTCCTCTAAAATGAAAGTACGATAAACAAAACACAAAATAGAGCTTACGTTTATAACGGTGAAGCTCATTGATTAGAAGACTTATATTGGATGGAGTAGCTGACATTATTAACCTATCTAGCTGTACTAAGCTATTCCCTTAAACATACTCATAAACTATCCTTCAATAAGATAGGATATTAACCTCTCTTTATAGTATTCCTTGAATGACAGTTATCATGTATCTGATACCAAGATCAGACTCTCATGCTGCATGTTAGAACAATATAACAAACTTGTACATATGCACAAGGTCACTCGACTTATGTGGACCAATTTTGCACAACATCTGAACTTGTGAAAGATATGAGAACGAAATTCTTCAGCAATAAAATTTGAGAATCACTTCGTTTTTATTAGTATTTGTATTAATCAGTATAGGCCATAAGAATATTAAAAATCATGTCTGCTCTTCTGATGCATCTGTATTAAAAGATACATTGTAGCAGTCTTGTAATTTTCCTTTAGGAGTAAAGGCATGCTTCTAGTGTAAATATAAAGAACATGGGATACCAACACTTGACCTGCAGAGTAGAATTGACGGTATGTGTTGATTGCCAGATCATAATTTACCAGTTTAAAGGGCATTTAATATACCCTTTAATCTCGATTGAAGTGCTAGTACAGATATGCATATTCAGATGTTTATCAGCCCAGGGTTTTAGCTTTCAGACCATGTGTGTTGCTGCCTAATAATCTTGGGCACATACAAACACTATTTAAGTAAAAAATGCTGTTTGGTTTCCTGTCCGTGCTATGCAAGTAGGCATGTGCAGTCGCAAAATATAAACAAAAATTGAGTCAGTACTACACATAATGCTGAAGTGGTCGTTTTCGGTGATCACACCATCTCCGTTCCCATTTGTCATATCTGAAAACGGAACGACAGAAGCAACAGCTTTAACAAATTGAATTGTAAGAATTGTTTTCTCTGGATCATTTGAGTCTATAGCGGGGACCAGCATTGACAACAAACTGGAATGTGAACACGGTAGACAGGGATAATTGCCATGTATCTCACTAAAACAGTCAATTCGCATAAAACCACATTGATTCTATGAGTAGAGTTCACAGATTCAGAAGAAGAATAAATGTCCAACAACAATTCATCCAGGATTTTCTTTGGATCAATAAATGCCAAGAGTTCAAGAGCATAGATATATCTTTTTCTAAAATGGCTGGCTTTCGATTGCACACCAAGCTGGATCAAAGGTAAACATCCTTTCAATAAATGATTCTGTAACTTCTGTCGATAACTTGACTTTTTCTGATAATTTCGAGCAATCATCCGAGTACTTATATACGAGAGATCTATCCTCACGTTCTTCTAACAATCTGAAATGATAAACACTCATGATGCCACCAAGAGTTTAAATCTTTCGATTTTAATGTCTGCGAGATTTTTAACATTGTCATTGACATACATTTGCCAAGCGAAATAGCTAGTATGCAGATAATCTATCAATACTCTGTTAGGACTAGCATCTCCATTTTGCACACTAACTTGCTCCAATTTTATGATCAATATGTAAAGAGCTAGTAAGGAAGAAAAAAAGAACTCCCTCTTGAAACCTTACTTGTAATTCCAGGACCCCCAAACTTGAAATCCCGAGTTTAAAAATATCAAGCAGACATCTGCTTTCAGTTTAAAAGTAAAAGGGTACCCGTCCAAAATAATTCTCTACGGACGGCAAAGATCTTTCAAATAACTCCAGCATTATATGATACGCTATCATGCTACACAAAGCAAAACATTGCAACTCTTGAAATCTTTCAACACTTAAAAAAAGCATGCTCCTTGGGCAATTTTTATACGAAGCTCTGATAAGGTCTCTTAGAAAATATTTGTCAGTAGCAAGACTCTCTTTAGATTAAGAACCAAGTATTGACAAATACGAGTAATTATTATTTTTAAGCTTCTCAATGGTCCTGACTATCTGATTTTGTTACAAAAACCAAGCCTAAGTCCTTGAATAAACCAAGCAACTTTGAAATTAACTCGGAATGTACGGAACAGCTTAGAGATCTTTTATTTTTTTGCCAAGTCGTTGGTTTTGTATATATAATCCAAGACAAAACCGCAAGCTGGTTATTTGCTCTATCAGTTTTTTTTTGCTCGGAACAGGTAAATACGTTTTGTCAAATTGCTACCAAATGGTGCCAGAACGATTACCAAAATTGCTTCTGTTCCACTCATCCTTTTCTAAATATAGCAGCAGGCGAGCAGCACTAATTAAATCTTTACTGTCGAGGATAAGCGAAAGGTTTTATTTCTCTTGAAACGTTTATTTCCAGTTTTGAAGTAAAGTATACGATATCCAATTGTTTTTACAGAAAAGTGCTATTTACTCTTACGAATTGCTGCGCTTGTGTTTGGTTGTCTACTTTAAACCTATTCTCTTCAATGCAAGCTCTTATTACGAATGCTCACTTTTTCTGCTCTGCATAAACCAAACTATATTATTCTTCGAATAAATGAGATTATTTGCATTTCAGTAGCTTTGAAGCTTGATTATAATCCATAGATAAACAATCTGTGTTTCCAAACTTTAATTTCAAATCCTGGCCTATTGTGTGCTACCATATACATCTATCAATTCTTTGTCTACCTCTTTTCCTCCAGGTATATAACGGGAAGGGACAACACAATGCTAATGTTTTTAAGCACTCGCAACTTAATAATTCACTATGAGCCGTTGTACTCGTTAGTATTATTTGCTGAAAAATATATCAGTTTTAAGAAAATTGTGTGGTAATTTCAATTGCGGAAGTTAGTAGGGAGGTTTTGCATTTTTAAAGCAAAATCGTAGTATTTAAATGTACAACCTTTTCTTTAATTTTGCCTTTGTAAGCATCCATTCAAACTTGTTGATATAAAAAGAGTAATCTTAGGCAAACCAGATGTGTTCAAGTTTGGTAAGCCTATATGTCAGGTCTTCTCCTTGGTTTGAAAATCGGGGCTAAAAGAACGAATAAAACTAATTAGGCGAGCATAATACAATTTAGCACTACCAGCACAATTCTAGATTTTATTTACAGCACGTTCATGCGCGTTATGGTATTCATTTCAGGAATGCAAAACTTTTGATGTGTTGCTTAGGCAGACGGGCAAAAACCAAGCTGGTCAACTAGTTTTTTTTGCAAGGGTTTAGGAGCTGATTTATGATGCGATTTAAAAACATATTAAGTGATTCCATCATGGAGAGGATTGAACGGCTCTAAAATTTCCTTCCAGACAAAAGAAAGAATCTTTTGCAAGCTCACAAATAACGATATATGAATACTTTAGGAGAACACATAAAAAGATTGCATAATAAGCAAACGACAAAAGAGCAAAAAGACATCACTGTCAAGTACCATGCTCAAAGCAAATTATATTCGATTGCATAATTCTATATGTAGGTAGAACAAAAAGTTGAAAAGCTGATCTTTTTTTATAAAACTATGGACTACCTTTAAATATTTGATTAAATAAAAGCCAATCATAAACAGCCCCACTGCCCGCGTTTTAAATGAAATACTTTAGATCATGCAAACTACCCAGATATGAAAGTCAAGAAACATCTCTATAAGAAATCAGATAGGCCAGTTTTACTGTGAATTGTCATTGCTGTTGTTTGCTTACATATGCGTATGTAGCTGCCAGCATGGTAGGATAAAATTAGTCTAAGCAGGTAGAGAAAAGCCAATCATCTTTTGAGAAAATTCAAAAACTAAAAGTAAACTTAAATTATCTGCTTGAGCAAAAACTGAAATCACTGCCTGTAGTGCAGTTTTTAGCAACTCAGCAGCTCAATGGAGTACTGACATAACCAACCTAAGGACAATGTAATTTTACAGGACATTTCTTGTTGCAGGTAGATAGGTAGGCTTCCACGTAAAAGCTATTGGTGCTAGAAAGTAAAAATCTGAGAAGGACAATCACATACATATCGGAACTAAAATGTAAAAGCATACAATTGGAATATGGTCTGATGACAACTGATTGTTTTGCAATCCAACCTCCTCCCCTGCTCTCAATTTTGAGACGGACCTCAACAAGCAAAATGGGCAATTGAAATTCAAAGTTCCCAAGTCAATTCTGCTTCTGGTAAACAGCTCACATTACAACTTCTGCTATAGCTTTGGAGCTTATACGAGTAAAGAAGCAAATCTAATTGTCCTCTGGCAAAAGTAATGAAACAAAAAAAAAATCAGGTTTTGATCGGATTGGTATTCCTCTTAATCTTTATGCTGATTTGCAGTTTGGATTTCTACTCTCGTAATTTGTTTATTGTGGTAGCTTAATACATTTACCAGTTCATTCTATAGATGTTGGTTGTCATCATAGCTTCAAGATAACTATTGTCTGAAGTGGATGCTATTTCTTAATTGCAAAGTGTGCAGTCAGTACCATGCTCCTCCTGAAAGCTTTATTAATTAACGCCAAATTTTTATTATACGCATACATAAAGTTAAAGGTGCTGTATTCACGTTTTAGCTTTTCCACAATCGAAAATCTCAACAAGGTTTTTTTTTTCAGTAAGCTTGCTCAACAGAGCGAAGTATCATATTACTGTTAATATAAGTAGTCAACGCCGCAGCAAAAAGGCTTGGTTACCAGATAAAAAACAAAAAAGTGGCAGCTAAGACCACAATTACTTTTGACTGAGCATACTTGCAAATATTTGAAAGACCAGCATTGCTTTTGGCTATCTATTCTTGTGGAATGACCATGAATGTACTGGAATACAACGTTTATGATGTGAACAAACTTGCAAATTAGACAAAAAAAAAAGAAAAGTATATAACCATATAGTCTGAGCTGGGTCCTCAATAATTTGCTATTTACTAGCAAGTTACCCAAGAGCAACAATTATGCTGAAGCTCATCGATTAAATTGCTTATATTGGATTGGGTCACAGACATTATTAAGCTAGCTAACAGTAATAAGCTATCCCCTTAGGCCTTTTATGTAAAATGTAATGTAATAGAATAGGATACTAAGCTCACCTTTATAGTATTCCTTATATGACAAGTATCAAGTATCTAATGCTAAGATAATGATTTTATGCTGCATGTCACAACAATGTAACAGTCTTGTGATGCATATGCTCTAATGCATAACAGTCACCTCACTTTGTGGGCTAATTTCTCACAACAAATGAGGAAGACTTTCGGCTTCTCAACAATAAGATGGTTAGCGGGTTAATTACCTTGGCCAAAACAACTAAGATAAATTGGTATTTCATTTTAGACTTTTTTCGATAAGTAGAAATGAATCAAAAAATATTTTATTACTGAATCTGCCACTATTACGGATATGCCAATTAAATTTGCCCAACTTTTCACATGGAAAATCAAAAGTTAGTTCTATGAACAGAATACCATTATTTTGACAAAGTGTTTGAGGTCTAGCAAGATAGAGCGGTGAAGCTTCAAATGTATTTCACTGCAAGATTAATTGTGACAGATAAAAAATAAACTGTTAAGAGAATAATCCCAAATATGTTTTACTCTGCTAATCACCCCTATTGTAATTGAAGACTTCCAGAGCTGTAGATAAAGTATCTGGCCGGTCATGAGTAACCTCCACTATTGTTGATAGCATCATAGAGAACATGTTTATCTAATTAATGTCATTATGTATTATATATGTAGATGTCATCTATTTTGGGGAAATCGGCCTTTAAAATTATTTTTGATCTTTCGAACAAGGTACAAGTCATGAAAATGTATTTGTTTCCTAAGATTGTAAAATCATATTTTTGTACTAATATGTTCACATAACTTATTATATGCCGTTTATGCTCACTCGTTGTCCATATCATCCAATGCCTCTTTTTACAAAAGTCACGCCTGTCGATCAGCTTATGAATTGCTACATTGAGGTTCTGATTCACTTACCAACTTCGCTTCACATATTTTTTATTTAGCTAACAAAAGAATTAATAAAAATATCAGATTCCTGTTGATCGATTCGGGAGGTTGTAATTTCTGCACTGCCGCAGCGCTGTGCTCAACTTCAGATACCCAATTTAGCGAATCAAATACCAAATGAGGCTTTTCAGTTTTCTCCGGACCTCTTGCAAAACCAGATGTCTGTTAAGCCCGTTTAAGTCTATATCCGCTACAGTCATTTTAAACACAAACTGTTGCAATTGGTTCATATAAAATTCATACAAGTAAGTCTGTATGATCCATAGTAATAGTGAAGTATTTTACTTTTATCCTTGAGTTTCAATAGATAGTCAATATATATCTTAGTTAGCGTTTAGATCAGGTCCTCTCCACCGAAGAGTGTCCACCTTGCAATAAGACAAGACTGTCTTTTTATATATGACATCTTAATACATAACTCAAACTCATCTGATGCATGGCTCTTACTCACAATACGCCGCATGCGTCATCATGCATATACATGCGCACACTGCAGACTGATAAGATTCCTGGTAGCTAGTGCACGACTATCTTCAACACAAACAGTAAGACAACTGCTGGAACCGTTGGTGAAAATTTAGAACATAGGGTACATACATCGATCATTCAATTAGCCAATAAGTACTCCCTCCTTATTTCCTGCTTTCCTGCTTTACTATTATTTTCCTTACATACCTTCTAGTCAACCAGTAACAATCAAATCTTTTTTCTCACTTTTATTTTTTTCTGCACACGCAGGTAACAAAAACCTCGCTTGCAAACTTCCATATTCTAACTTCTACGTTATAATCGTTTTTCGAACAGGTTGTTACGCAACATTTACCCTCCTTGCTTCCTTGTTTCCGAATTACACTATCCATTTATAAATATACTTTTTACCTTTACTTTCCTTTGGAACCTCGGTCAACTAGAAGAAGCTTTGGACTCGACTACAAGATGATAGTCGGAATTGGTTCTTGTTGTGAGAAATTAGACAAGTCGAGTGACCTTCTGCATATGTATAGTCTGTTATATTGGCGTAACATGCAGCATAAGAGTCTGATTTTAGTATCATCTACATGATACGTGTCCTACAAGTAATATAGAAAAAAGCTGTTATTATCCTATACTAGTGAACAGTAGTCTATGATTAAAAAGGTTTTAGTGAATAGTTTATTATTACTAGATAAGTTAATAATGTATGCCACTCAATCTCATGTAAACCTTCGAATCAATGAACTTGAAGAATTCTATGATGTGCATCTTTGTCAGGGAACACAGTAGAACACCTTCTTGCGGTGTATAAACGTTAGCTGTATCTAATTATTTGATATATGTAGTTGTCATGTGCTTTAGTCACGTGCTTGTATAGTGCTAGCTGGGATTCTACGATTTAGTATTGCTTTGAAATTAATCTCCTAAAATGTAATAGCATAATCGTATTTGCTTTTGGCTGCTGAGACCTGTAAAATCTTGTAGTTCATATCTCCCCTGACGACTGCAAAACTCGTATTCCTCATATAGAAGTTGATCGATCAGGAGTAAGCGACAACATGATAGCCAGTTTTCAAAAAACAAACTCCGAGGCGGGGAATTGAACCCCGGTCTCCCGCGTGACAAGCGAGAATTCTAACCACTAAACTACCTTGGAATTGTTGTTGCATGGAAAAAAAAGTTTTGGTTATGAGCTCTTTACTTTCCACTTCTGACAGCTTGTATCTATAATCGCTAGTATTTCTAGGCTGATACAATCAAATCACCTATGAAGTCTTTTAATGAAAATTTCGTTGAGCAGAGATAGGTGCTCGATATAGCAAAGTAAATTTATTTCTTAAATACCTTTGGTTTTTAATTTGAACAAACTTTCATCTTCCAGAAATTGAAAGATTATTACCACACACATTGTACTAAAACGAGTGTAATTAGCTCGTCAACCATAAAAGAGATTTTCAGCAGTAGTCTTATGTAATTGAGGTTTCGGTAGTATATTTTCAATAAAAAGGCTTCCTTTGGCATATAGTTATCCTTAAAATACTAAAGCATCCATCCAACGGCCTTGCGAGGGCAGATTGCAGTCTCAGAAATGGTGTAAAGATGTTAAACACTTGAGCTTTCGCAATCACAATAGTTTCTAACTTGGGATTTAGCGGCCTTAGTGGTACACAAAAAATTTGGCTGATTTAGCCCGAAATCAAGGCAAGCTTTATGGATTCAACGGCTTTCAAGTGATATCCTTATAAGGGCACGATAACAACAGGCTGTTCCAAGCATTCTATAGCTTGCTTTCAGGAAATTCTTGTCATGCCCAATCAATCTAACGTAAGCCGCAAGATCAAAAACTATACCCGAACCAACTTGATTGGTTTCCTGCTTGCAAGTGGTGTCGCTATAACTCTTGCAGTATTTTTGTCCGCTACGCAAACTTATTTTATCACTGATGTATTAGGCATAGGTAGCAATGTGGGGAGTTACGTTGGCACCCTAGGTTTCTATGATGAGCTCTTATCAATGGCATTAGTTCCATTTGTGGGAGTGCTGGCAGACAGGATTGGCACAAGACCAATTGTCTCTTTTGGGTTCTTAATCTGCGGTCTAAGCTTCTTTGGTTATGGCTTTTTCGTTCGGCACAAGGTGTATCCGTGGATGCTTTTCTGGAGATTGATGTTTTCTGTTGGTCTGACATCAATTCTCGGTTCCTTAACTGTGATGCTTCTTGAATTCAATAATTCAAATTTCGAGCTTAAAGATTTGTTTAGATTCAAGAAATCGGATGACTCCGAATTGGACTTGAATGCCACTCTGCGACAAGCTGCTGAAGGTCTAGGGCCCTATACTGATTCCGAGAGCACGGAAAATGGTGAGCCACTTCCTAAGACATTGGACGATGTAAATAATTTGAACCGATCAAGAAATGACGGCAAAAAGGTGTCTCTCATGGGTACGATGAGCGGACTAGGTGCTGTTTTTGCGGTCCTAGTGCTTCTTAGACTACCAGTCTATTTTGGACAAACAAAACCTGCAGGTTCTGCAATGAGGGAAACTTATTACGCAGTGGGGGCTTTTTCTGTGATTGTATCTTGTTTAATGTTTTTCACTGCTTACAACGACACGACAAAGAAGTTGATTCGTGACGATATTGATGAGCTATTTGATGAATTGGATGCAAGAGATGCAGATCACGATTATGATGTGGGTGAGGACGGTGACTCTATTCCTGAAAACAATTTGATGTATGGTAGCACTTCGGGTCTTATCAGCAAGAAAGAATCTTATTGGCAGTCGATTATACGAGGATTTAATTTATCAATCCAAAATCCAACGATTCTACTTGCCTACTTTGCAGGATTTATTGCCAGATCCATTACCATCACCATAACATTGTATGTTCCGTTCTACATTAATCATTACTACTATTCATCAGGAAAATGCTCTACCGATGTGACTGACAAAATTCATTGCCCAGAGTCTTACATTTTGTCTTCCATTTTGACAGGAATTGCGAACACGTTTGGATTGATCTGTGCACCACTGTCGGGCCTGCTTATCGACAAAGTGAACAACCATGCACGTGTGCTTTTGATGGCAAATGGAATATCTGGCCTGGCTTTCATATCCGTGTCTCAGATCTCAAAGCCTGCCGAGAGCAGTATAGTTTTTTTCTCAGCTGCTCTAATGGGAACTGCTCAAATAATGTTCATAATATCTTCGATGACCATGATATCAAACATCACATCACAGGAAAAGTACTACAAATACAAGGGGTCAATTTCGGGCGTCTTTTCATTTGTTGGTGGCATTGGAATTCTTTTCACTTCTAAGCTTGGTGGTCTAGTTGGGGACTGGTATTCAAGGGGCCCATTTCTTTTACTAGTTTTCCTGAATGTCATGTTCTTAGTTGCTATGAAATTATTGGGAAAGGTAGAGGAGAATGAAGACAGGAATCTCAATAGCCTAATTGGAAATTTCAAATCGACTAAATTCGGGCGACTTATTTTCAGGAACCAGGAGTCGGTGAATCTTTAGCACATATATATTGAACATTTTTTATTATTCTCTTCTTCACTGACAATGTAGATTATTGTACCGATTTTTGTAATGGTGTCATAAGGGAGTAGTGGGCATCGAATATTTGTAATCTTCAATTCTGGATGGATCTCTATATAGCAGTTAAAATGCTTAATCATCCATCTGGTGCACGACCCAAAGCGGAGAATTGTTTTAGTGTCATTGGCTTCTGGTAAATATCTGCTCGAAGATCCATTCTTCTCGACTTGAAAGCAAATGGATCTTGAATATCCAACCCAACTTGTTTGTTCTTTGACCAGCTGAGGATGAGAGAATGCGTTCCAATCATTGAAAATGGTCAAGAAGTTACAGAAGCTCAAACAATAGATGATTTATCGCAAGATCTTTTGCGAGATCTTGCCAAAACCCCCGAGATAGTCACTAGGTCTCTGATTCCATTGGACCACTCGCTGCCCCACAATCGAAGACTTGGCTTTTATTCAACGCTAGTCTTGTTCATTGGGAGGATATTGGGATCTGGCATATTCGCAACGCCTGGTTTGATTTTGATAGACTCCCAAGGTTCATATCTTCTCTATCTTCTGTGCTGGCTCATTAGCGGACTGATAGCCTATAGTGGCTTGTATTTATACTTGGAGCTAGGCTCTTACTTACCTGTTAATGGGGCGACCAAAAAATTTCTGGAGTACGTCTTTCCTTATCCAGCATACCTAACTTCAATAGTTTTTGGAATTTTCACTGTCCTCTTTTCTTTAAGTTCTCCAAATGCACTGGTCTTTGGCGAATATTTGAGGTACTCTCTCGGGTATGAAGATAGCGAAAAGGAGACGAGGAGACTTGCCTGTGTCCTGATCTTGGTTTGCGGCATTCTCCACGGTTACAATAAACAACTAGGATTGAGATTCCAAAATATCTTGGGCTTTTTCAAATTAGTGCTGCTAGGCATTATCTTACTGACATGTGCTTATGTTTTGATTCTGCCTGCGAGAGTCACAAATCTACCCCATAACTTGACGTCTGATAGATTCAAATTGCCAGAGTGGAGCACCTTTTCCGGCTCTGTGTATTCCACTGCGTTGTTAAAAGGAATCCATTCATTAGGTGGCTGGACCACCTCTCATACTGTCCAAAATGAGATTAAAAATCCTATTGAGACACTGAAAAAAGCCGGCCCTCTGTCACTTCTCATCATACTAGTACTATACCTCTCACTCAACTTCTGCTATTTGATCATAATTCCCTATGAGGAGCTGATTAAGAACAATCAACTTGCTGGTGCCCTTCTATTTACCAAATTGTACGGAGAAAGATGGGGAACGAGGCTCATTAATTTGATCATATCTATTGGTTCAGCAACAAACGTTTTGATAGTTGTCTATTCTGATTCAATCATGTGCCAGGAGATTTTTAAAGAAGGGTTTTTGCCTTTTAGTGACATCCTTTGTACTAACAAGCCGTTTGGGACCCCAGTATTTGGAATTGCAATTCACTGTCTGGTAAGCTGCCTGGTGATTTACATTCCTCAAAAATCGATTTACAGTTATATTATCTCGATTCAATATTACCCAAATCAAATTTTCCATGCAATTCTCTGCTTTGCATTACTATTCAAAGTGAGAACAAGATTTGCCAATATTCATGCTCCAATTAGAGCTCCAACAAGCTTGATATATATTTGTGCAGCTGGATCGCTTTCCGTGGTGCTTGCTCCATTTATCTCTGGCACCTTCAATTTTACTCTTATTAGTTATGGAATTCTCAGCCTAGGGTTTATCTATTGGTTGGTCAAGATGATCGCACTACCATTGATTGGCGGTTACAGTTACAGAATAGTGGTCATGAAACAAGAAGATGGCCTTTGCTACAAAAAGTGGTTGAAGGATTACCGATATCGAGAAATTTAGCCTTTAGTTACTCTGCGAGCCATTTACTAAACAGGAGTAATATACATGTAAAATTTAAACATTCATTCATGTTGCAGTGACAACAGAGGTACCTTCTTGGAATCTAACTTTGAATAGCCTGTTGGCGTTCGTGAACATTCCTTCCTTCAGAGAAACAACAATAAACTGAGAACCTTTAAATCTTGTTTTAATCAAGTGGCCAATATTTTGTGTATGACTCAAATCTAATGCAGCATCCACTTCATCTAAAATATACATTGGAGCTGGCTTGAATTGTAAAAGAGACATAATTAACGAAAGTGCAACCAGGGATCTTTGGCCACCAGATAACTCCACAAGAGACTCTTTCCAAACGGTGCCAAGCTTCACTTTCACTTCCAGACCCTTGGTGACATCCTGCGAATCAGTTGGAACCAATTTGGCATATGCATGAGGTAGAAGGTCGCTGAAAATTAGGCCAAAATCTTCGGAAACCTTCTGATATGTCTTTATCAACTCTGTTCTCTTATAATCATCAAGCTTTTTTATAGTTTCCTCAATTTTTGCTTTATCCTTATTGATTTGTTTGATTTTTGTTTTCAAAGAATTCTCATGCTTTTCATGTTGCTCAATTTGGGCCATGATATTATTGTTGATACCCTTTCGTTTCATAGAAGAAGCACGACTTTGTAGCTGTGTAATTCTTTCATGGCAGTCATCCAAGTTGATATTCGGGTACTGTTCCAACACCGTTTGGAGCAGTTTTCCATCTGTCACCCAATCCTGCTCTGAGACTAGTTCTTGTAGTTTTTTCTGTAGACCGTCAAATAAGGCAGAGCTAGCGTCAACCAGCCCTTGCTGTTTAGATAGAGACAGGCTGAAGTCATTCAATTGCTGCTTTTTCTCATTCAAGATTTTTGACATTTCGTTCAATTCCTCATTAATTCCTAGCAGTTTGGATTTTTCACTCTCGAGACTTTCTCTAATTCGAGTCAATTCACCATTAGACTCATCAATCTGCCCATCGATCAGCTTTATTTCATCGTCGAGTTGGATAATCAGCTCTTTCAGCTCTTCAAATTGAGTCTGGAGTGCTTGAGCATCACCTTGACTCTGCTCTCTCTCAACTTGAAAGTTTTGGAATTCCTTTTGTTTAGTCTTGAGAGTTATTTCTCCCAATTTGAGTTGGGATGATAAAGCTTTGGCTTCCTCTTTCAATTGGCGCAATTTGCTGGCACCATCACTATTAAACTCGTTCAGGTCACTTTCAATTCGCGTAATTTCCGCTTGTGCTTCCGTAGACTTGCGGTCAGACTCCTTAATAGCTTCATAGAGACTAGAAATTTGCTGTTCATCAGCTTCGACTTTTTTCACCAGAACGGCAGAGGGAGAGTTTCCCAACTGCTTTTCTAGAAGTTCGATTTGGTGCTTTTCCAAATTCAGATCATGCTGAATATTACGAGTCTGCTCACTCAAGGTCTCTTGTGCTTGCAAAGCTGCCGAAACCTCTTTCAGCTTTGACTCAATTTCACCTTTTGTGAGCTTGAGATTTCTGTATTTTTTAAACCCTACCAGAACAGATGCAGTATTCTTCCGAGAGCCCCCCGAAAGTCTGCCTTCTGGATCATAGTAGTCTCCTTCCAAAGTAATAGACCCAGTTTTGATTTGAGGATGAAATGTGACCGCTTTGGCAGTCTCGGGGTCGTCACATATGAGCCTGTTTCCAAAAATATATTCCATCGCCTTCTCAACTTCCTTGTCATACGTGACCAACTTCATTGCAAGCTCAACCTTCTCAGGAGCAACAGATTTTGCTACCGATAGAGCCTTGCTATCCATAACTCGTGCGGAAATCTTGTTCAAAGGTATAATGGTGACTCGTCTTCTTAGCTTTCCCTTTTCGAGCAGCTTCGAACCTGTTGTCTCTGTGTCAACCACAACGTTAAACATTCGACCACCAGCGCAAACTTCGATTGCAGCAGAGGCTTTGACATTTGATTCAGATAGTTCAAAGAGCTCCCCTGCAAATCCTTTGATTGAAGAGGGGCCAAAATTCAAATTTGATTCGTAGGTAAAATCATAGTTGGGGTTGTTACGCCTAAAGTCAACCAGTTCCTGATTTATCGAACTCAGCTTATTCTCGAGCTGTTTCTGTTCAAGTTTGAGCTGTTTATGCCTGTCGGGATGGAAGCCAACCTCTTGCAATTTTTTACCAAGCTGATCGCAATGCTCTTTTCTCTTCTTAATCTTCTCCTCTATATCTTGAAGCTCTTTTTTGCATTTTCCCAATTTTGGCCGCCTATCTTCAATCTCAGACTCTAAATGTTTGATTTTGAGCCTGTGTTTCTCTTTAGCGACATTCAAATCTGAAAAAACAGATCTTGCTTCCCGCAGTTGTGCAAGGTAACCTCCATCGGCAGACCCCTTAGAGGATATACCGGTAGATAGGGTAGAGATTAGTTCTTCTTTTTTCTTGAGCTGCAACTTTTTCTCCTCCCAATTCATTTTAAATTGATCAAAATCACTTTCAAGTTGTTTATAAAGCTCATCTCTATGATCAACGGCATTTTCGCTGTCTCTTATTTTCATCTGGATAACCGCCAACTTTTTCTGTTGGTCAGCTGAGTTCTGCAATTTAAGATCTTTGGCCGTATTCAGTCGAGTGATTGTGTTAGTGGTATCATTTTCAGAGGCCTCTAGATCTTTCACAACGTTCCCCTTTTCAAGCTCCTTTTGCTTCCGGCTCCTCATTATCTCCAAATCTTTTTCCAAATTACCTATTTCGTAGGTCAAGGTCTTGATATTCTCCTGAAGAGTCGTGAGTTGGACGCGTTCCCGACTCACTACATCTTTCTGATCTTCCACTCTGCGCACATAAATCTGGTAGTCATGAGCAGCCACAGCTTTCGAAAGAGTCTCTAGCTCTGTCTGGACATCCTGATATTCCAGGACAATTCTCTTCTGCTCTCTCAAGTATCTGAGCTTGGGCTCGACCTCTTCCTTAAGCAAATTTTCAGTTGTGACCAATTTCAGATTCTTTTTTGACATGACCTTTTCGGCCTTCTCTCTTTGGCCTTCATACATTTTAGTTCCAGCAGCTTCTTCAATGAGGCCCAAAATTTCTGTTGGCTTCATGTTCAACATCTTTGTGATCTTACCTTGCATGATGAGAAAATTTGGGTTATTTATATTCAATTGAACCGATTGGAAAAGATTCAAGATTTGACTTTGTTGCACTTTATGTCCATTGATCAAGTACTTTGAGGTCCCTCCCAATAATATCTGCCGCGAGATACTGATTTTGGAATCCTGTTCAAATCCAATGGGGGATTTTGATTTATCAGAGTTGTCAAAAGTAATGGTCACAGAAGCCTTTGTCACACCAGCTTGGCCTCGTTTATAAATCAGGTCTTGCAAATTGGCAGCTCTAACAGTCGACATACTAGATATACCTAAGACAAAACAGATAGCATCCAATATATTTGACTTTCCAGACCCATTAAGACCCGTGATAGCATTGAACTGAGGGTCCCACGATGAAATCACAGTTCTCACAGCATAGGATTTAAATCCATCTAAAACTAGTTCTTCCACCCTCATCCTTTCCTCACCTGTGAAGCCAGCTATATGTAAAACTTAGAGTATAAAGTGCTTTAGAGCCTTCCCACGACACGCTATATTTTATATTTCACCTTGTTTTGTTTTTATTTTTGATTTGTGTCAGGCTCCAAATTAGTTACCACACGATAAAATTATCGTCCCGTTTAAATCCCGACCGGCCAATACACGAAAAAAGTCACCTCCCAATTTTGCTCGAAATGACTGACTGACATACAAAAGCTGATTGCAGACAAATGTGTAAGAATAAAATAAGGGCCCGCTTTTTATCAGAACAACATTAAGAATATAGTCGTCGGAGATACCATCAAAACCAGAGAGAATAGTGAAGGTCTTTCTGTTATAAGTCGAGAGTTTGCTTTGTAACCTTATATTTTAGACTAAGCACAGATTGAGGAGAAGGCTGATTCAGTGTGTAACCAAAGAAGAGCTTGAGGTGCGATCAACAATAATGAACTCTGAAAGCGAAAACGAGCCACTATGTGTGTTGTTCGAGACTGATGTATCGCAGGCGATTCAAGTATCCCTAAATCAACAAAAGCCTTTACTTATGCTTATACAAGACGAGGGGGAACGGTCGGAAAACTGGATCAGGGAACATTTTGGTTTGGGCTTGCCAGAGACTACCCAACTAATATTAAAAGAAACATTTGTGAATTTGAAAATCATCAAAGATTCAACTAATTTTCACTTTTTACTACAGATATTTCCCCAGTTCAATCACCTGAATACTCCAGCTGTGCTGGCAATATTCGGTGGAAAAATTATTGACATCATCTCCGAAGAAGTGACCGTTGACGGATTCTCTGAAAAACTTGCTCAAATCCAGAGGGAGGTGGCATCTTCGAAGCAAGAAGCACAACAGTCAGCAAGTGTACAATCAAATGCGGATACACTGAGAGCCCCGCAAGTCTCTCAGACCATTCGAACGGAATCCCCAAATGCCAAAAAGGAAAAGAAATATAGGACATTGAAGGAAGAAGCTGCGGAGCTGGCAGCAAGAAACTATAGGGAAAATCTGCTGAAGCAACAACGACAGGCAAAGCTAGACAAGCAAAAAATTCTGGAGCTCATGAAGCTCGATCGAGAAGAGAAGAAAAGAGAGCTGGAAGCAAGAAAAGAAGTGTCAAAACCGGAGAAATTGAGCGAGGTGCTTCGGAATGCTGATTTAGATTCTGCCAAAAAATATATCCTCCAACTCAAGCTGATTGATGGGGAAACCATGAGGCTTGATTTTTCCAATTCAGATACATTATCAACAATCAGGGATCATCTATTAGAAACGAACAAGGAATACCAACAAATACCGTTTCACTTTTTCAAAGCTATTGATAGAATCACATTTTCGCTCGAAGATGAAAAAAAGTCGCTTGCGGATCTACATTTGAATAGATGCACTCTTATCTTGAAGCCTGTCGATCCATACGAGCTTCAGCACGAACTCGAGGATCAAAAGACTGGTATCTCTACCCTGGGTTGGCTTAAGAGCAAGTTCACCGGCTTATTCTGGCAGTCCGAAAATAATGGTCAAAATGGAGATGAAGCTCATAATGAAGGAGAATCGGCGTCCACTATTTCGCAAGTTGGAGATTCGGAGCAAAATCACTCAGCAAGGCAATCGGCTAACAGGCTACCTTCCATCGAGTCGGATTCTGATACCGAAACAATATATCATTCACCAGAATTACGGTCTTTGCTTTCTCGCTCAACATCGCCATTCGAGCCTTCACTCAATTTGTCGTCTTCCAATTCGAATTTTGATATCAATGGTTCCAATACAACAAATTTTATTCCAAGCGCTATTAGTGCACCCAGGCCAACAACCTCACGGTTAAGTACTACTGGAAGCAGCAACTCGGTTGGCTCGTCATCGAGATTGAGAACCGTTGAAGGAGCAGATCGATTCAGAGAAGTTTACAACGGAAACAACGTTAATCTGAAGGATGGGAATGAGGACAAAAAAAGTCCTTCAAACGAAAACGACTATTAATTTTGAAACCATACATTAATGATGGGATACATAAAAAGTACATTTAATTGAGCAACGCTGATAAACTTACACAAAAATAGTCTTCGACTGAAAAATTCAAACTGAAAGTAATACAATTTTGAAATTTAAGGACCACAGCATTCTTCTAGACAGAAACATGCGAGCAAAGCGGCAAGACAGCCACCGCAGCAACCGCAACCATTGTCTCTTCTTGGAGGAGGTTGTTGCTGCACGTACATTGGCTGCTGCTGAGGTTGGTAGTAACCTTGACCACCTTGCTGTGGAGGATAACCACCTTGTTGTGGATAGCCACCTTGTTGTTGATAGTAACCCTAAAGTATGGTTAGCATATCGATCTTAGCCACCACAGCCACACATACAGTCGTTTTGAGGCAAGTACTGGATTGCGCGAGAACTTCAACGTGGCTTGTTTCTGCAAAAACGATCAAATAGCAAAAGTAAAATAAATACGCTGCCTTGGGAGAGCCCGATGGTAGGGCCAAGCTCTTTCAACGTACTATTGAAACCATATTTGCTGTCGAATTGCTCCCACAAAATTATGGACGAGTCTCGTTTGGGCCCTTGCTTTTGCCCAGTACACTATTCTGAACTTTTGGACTTCAAATACTTGGGATGCTCCACACAAAATTCGACTGACTGGGCCGTTCATAGATAACACTAGTACTTACTTGATTCATAGTGATTGACTTAGGACGACTTCTTTGGAACGCAAATAAACAAGGTAAGAGGAAGTAAAACTAAAACATGAAATAACGTTGTGAGAAATTTCATCTTTTGTGATGGCTGATCATTTTTGAGGCTGTGCCAGAATTTGTTTCTGTTTCGGGCAATCATATAACCGGTTCTTAGGGGGGCGCAAAAGAGTAGCAACTGTGAGGCCTAATTACCAGAAATAATTTAAAGTTACTTGAGTCGGACAAAGGGTCAATTGGGACCTTCCAGTAAGATTCTAACCATAAACTCAGTGCTTTGTTCGCACTTCTTATGTCAATCTATATATATGTATACCCGCTCTTGCCTTCTATTTTAGGATCGCTTCAAAAGCTTAAAAATCCAAAATAGGAAATATGACAAAAAAATCTCATAACATGGCGGTGTAGTGTGAGTTGGAACTGGCTAATTAAACGGTAAAGGTTCGATTAAGTAGGTCAATTTACCTCAAAGCAATCACACAAAACCATTGGCGATTCAGTATTAGAGCATTCCATTTTTCGTACATGGAAGCATAATCTTATCATAATGGGTAATTTGAAATCGACAAGTTCTCATAGTATTAATAGCAGCATGTCATGAAAGATTCACTATTGTAACAACTGATCTCTGTAATGTGGTTGATTATTAATGAATTTAGCGGATCTTCTATCATGAACATCTTTAGCTTTTTCTTGTCTGGCCCATATTCTCTTCTTGTCTTGTAAAACTTTTCTATCAACTGCCTGAACGAAATGCCTAGTTTCAGCAGCAACGAGCGTCCCTTGCCCTTCTGTCAATTCCCTATCAGGCTTGAGGTTCTGTCTATAATATCTTGCAAGAGACCTATGTCCAGCCACAGAACCATTTGGTAAATGTAGCTCGTAGCCAGTGGTGTATAAGTTGTCCTGCGTAAAATCTTCATCGCCATCTTCATTATCTGTAACACTGCTATCGGAGACATCTTCCCAATCATCTTCATTCTCGCTATCAGAATCCAAAATATCATTAGCTCTAGCCTTACCATAAGTAGAGCTGAAATCGTAGAAATCAGAAATCTCCAACTTCTCATTGACAGACTCATAGGGTATTCTGCAATGACCCTTGGCTAGCATATGCTGCCTCACACTTTCCAGATTTCTTCCTTGAAAATTACAAACTAAGCAAACATTACCGAGACCAACCTTTTCACCTAGATAGCTTATGAGACCAGCTTTATTCACAAGAAAACCTGGTTCAGGGATATAGAGTCCATGTTGTTTGAACATGTGATAGGCATTTTCATCAAGATCTGCTGAGCTTTTGTCACAGAATAAACAGGTTTCAAGCGGAATTTCAACCCTATTCTTAATTTTCTCTTCCATCAACTGAGTTTGAAACTCTTCTTCAGTAAGTTCTTGAGGCGCTTGGTCCTGATCTTGGTTCTCTTCTGAGTTGATCCTGCTCTCAGGCTCGATTTCTTCTTGCTGTTGAGAATTGACAGAACTAGCTTCTGATATAATCTTTCCGTCATTTCCAACTCTCATAGTGATTCCGCTTTCAGCCATCTTCTGCCTTGCTAGCTCTAATAGCTGCCTTTTTTTCTCCAAAAGAGCTTCCTTCTCTTTTCTTCTCTGTTCCTTCTTGGTCACTTGCTTTTTAGAAGCCTGGTCATCTTGATTCACATCCTGTCCTTCACCAGTGATAGCTAAATTGGCCACCTTTTCATTAAATAGACTTTCGCTGATCGGAGGTAGTTGGGTCACTCTTCTCTTTAGATTGTATCTATGCCAATCAGTCTTCATATGAGACCGCTGATGCTCTGCAGCAAAAAATGCAAGCCCACATGAGTTACACGTAAATTGCATAGAAGCCATCGCGCCAAGTGGAGTTAAAAGTTTATAGCTGTGTTTGATATACGTCTTTCGACCTACAAGCCCAGTATTAATAATAATCTTGCCTCTGCTTTAGACTTTAGAAAATTTTTTTTTCAGCTTTTTAGCACAGCCCAATCGACGTATATGTACACGCGTCGACAGACCGCAAATGAGCAATTGCCTAAAGAGGCCTGTTGCAGTGTACAACACTCGCACCAGACAATTTTGGCCAAAATAACCCCGCTTTAGGTGGTGGGGGATTTTTGTCTTGCAACCAAACTGAGAAACGGTGCCGAATCTCACAAGAGTTTAGACTTTGAGATTTTCTTTTGAAAACAAGCCAAAGAGACTGAGAAACGCCCCAAAAAAGTTTTCGTTCGCTGAAGCTCCCAAGTTTGAAGTTTTTCCGATATCTTTTTTTGGCTTTGAAATTGTTCCTATCTATTCCTTGTATTTTTACTAGTAGCTGCCACTGAAATTCGGATCAAGTGGTGTAAAGTTGGTCAAAAGACTTGCCCCACCCAGTCTATAAGAGTCTCGGAAGCCGTTAACAGCTTGAAGCTTATTATCTTACGCATACATCCCGCTTGTGGGCTGCATTTCATGCAAATAGCTGTTATTGACGCAGGTGTGTTTTGCTCAACAAAAAGAAAAAAAAGAGGAGTAGCTGTTAAAAAAATTTCGGAGTAATCGATGCAGTGTGTAAGTAGATCTGGTTGGTCGGTCTCTTCCAAACACCAGAACCATGGTGTTGCCATATCAGAGATCGTGCGCCAGGAAACAATTTTTGGCCAAAACATTAAAGGCAATATGGCTATGTAATTAGCCGAATGTTTTCTTGACGTCTTCTAGCGCCGCGGCAGTACCATGTAGCAGTATTTTCAAACCATTTTTTTATACCGTGATTCTTTTCATCGGAGTTTGAAAAAAAAAGCTGTCCATATTAATTATTCCTGTGAATAGCGACTATTGTTGGAACATAATAGAAAAAATTAAAAAGGAAATAGTACAACTGTGAAAGCGAGTAGCCCATCAGGTGCACTTATAAGTGTGTTGAATCATCAAATAACACGATCCAATTCTTCCGTTCGGAACCGTTTAATAAAAGAATTAACAAAAGGTTTTTTTTTGCCCTAATTGAAGATTTCTTAGTTTGGGTGGTATCACCTTTTATTTGAACTGCTGTTTGTTTTCCATATACAGTCACCCCACTGCGGATATATTTCGTTAGACAGATTGTATCATGGCAAGCAATTTTTCACAGGAACCAAAGATCAAGTCCGAAGATTTGAATGAAGACGCAATCATTTACGGTGCCCAACAAAGAAGTGGATCGCCCTTGAGTCCATCAACAGGTACCACTACTCCATCACCTCACACTGTGGGCAACACTAATCATGCCAAACCTACATATTCGAGATCAACATCTTCATCTTCTTATGTTCATCGTCAACACACTTCTTCACACGGTCATGGTCCACAACATTTAGTGCACCATCATCATCACCACCAGGTACTTCCTTCCAAGCACATTAAGCAAGAGCCTATAGAGCTTGCTGATGAAGATCAGCAAATTGAAGAAGGTGAAGAAATGGAAACCGGCCGACAGTCTTCTCGGAAATCCTTTATTGAACAAGCTTGTGATTCGTGTCGCAGAAGAAAATTGCGCTGCACCAAGGAGCTTCCAAAATGCTCCAAATGTTTGGACCATGGTTGGGACTGTGTCTACTCACCGAGGGCTGTGAGGTCCCCACTCACTAGAGCTCATTTGACCAAGGTGGAAGCTAGAGTTAGACAATTAGAGTCTCTTTTCTATCGGATATTACCGGGAGAAGATTTGGATAATTTGTTGAGCGGATTTACACCTATGGAATCGGTATGTGCCTCTTTGAATAACTCTCCAAAGCTCACTGCTCTCTCCAACATAAGCACTTCAGCTCCAAGCAGTATAGGTCTTTCAAACACTCAAAGCTCAAAGGAGTCAAATTTTGAACATTCCAATTTTATTACTGGCAACCACTCTGAAAAAGCTCTTTCTAGACTCCCGGAAGAATTCTTAGCCACTGATTTGTCTAACAACACCAATTTCGACTGGTCAGAGGATGACGAAGAAAACGAACAGGGTCTGGAGCTAAATGAATCACCATCATCACCATCTTCCACCGACTCGCTACATGACGTGAAGAATTCGGTTATGTCCTTGACTTCCCTTGACCAGCTTCACAGCGGAAACGCCCAACACTCTTCCTACACCACAAAAACCAACAACTCCTCGCTATCTACCTCTCCATATCTTCGTGCCGTGGTGCCAAATTTAGTTACAGATGGAATGGGCGTTAACCCTACCACAAAGTCAGGCTTCTTAGGAATCGGATCAAGCTCATCATTTTTAAGAGTTATGAAGATTGATAAAATTGAAGAGGAAGATGATAAAGATATTATCATGGATGATTTGGATCTATCACATGCAGATAGCGTCAGTTCCACTAATAATTCAAATACGCAGAATCAACAATCTTCGTTACCCTCTCCAAATGAAGCAATGAACCCTCAGATCAAGAAACAGATACTAGAAAAATTGAAGAAAGGACTTGACAGCATGGAACAGAACAAAAAGAATGAAGAATTGGAGTCTTACATGAGCTTGAGGGCTACTCAGGAACAATTCCTTGCAAGCTATTTCAGATACTACCATACATCCTATCCATTCATTCATAAAGAAACATTCATGAAGTATTTCAACAGGGAGATCCCTATCAAGAATGAAAGTCATTGGCAGGCTCTCTTAAACACTGTTTTGGCTCTTGGATGCTGGTGTGCTCACGGAGATAGCTCAACGATAGATTTAGCTTACTATCATCGGGCAAAGAAGTTTTTGAATACCGGAGGAAATGTTTTTGAATGCGGTAATATTCTTCTTGTGAGTGCTCTTGTTTTGCTTAGCAATTATTCTCAAAAGAGAAACAAGCCAAACACTGGCTGGAACTATTTGGGTCTTGCAGTGAGAATGGCGATGTCTCTGGGAATGCATAAGGAATTCAACGAACAGTTTGACGATGCTGGAGTCAGCAAAGAAGACATTGTCAACTTGGAAATTAAAAGAAGGTTATGGTGGGGAATGTATATGTTTGATGCGGGTGCTTCTATCACGTTTGGTAGGCCTGTCAATTTGCCACCGCTCGATGTCGTTGATGTCAAGCTGGTGAGCAACATCAATGATGACGAGCTCGTGAATTTGATTGAAGAAAAGACTGGGGGTTTCAAGCTAACTGATGCCATGTTGAACAAGCCTTATCCCACGCTTTACTCGGCTATGATTGCTCAAACAAAATTGACCTTTTTGACTACACCATTCTACTCAAAGTTGATATCTAAGCCTCCACCTACTTTGCAAGAGTGTTTTTCAATGAATGTGACACTTAAAAAGTTTATATCTGAGCTTCCTGGATATTTCCACGAAAACGATGACATTGCCAAGCTTGAATTTTTCAAATTGATACCAAGAGATTTGTATCGATGCGTTGATGAGACCCACCTACCGGAATGGTTCTTGCTCTCCAGGAACAGATTGATTTGGAGATATAGGAATCTTCAAATTATTCTATTTCGGCCATTCATTTGGCAAAGAATAGTTGCCGTTTCAGATCCGAAAATGATGGAGGTTTGCAAAGGTGAGGAGGCCAAGGAAGGTAGAAGAATTTGTCTCAATGCTGCATCTGACACAATCAATTCAATTGACAAGTATGTTAAAGAGAATGAATCCAGACTTTCCGTTATCTCATCTTGGTATGCCACTTACTTTCTGTTTCAAGCTGTACTTATTCCAATTGCTTGTCTATGTTCGGATCCTATGTCTTCACACTCTACCTCTTGGATGAGTGATATCAACAAAGCAAAGAGTGCGCTCATCACAATGTCCAGATACAATTCGTTAGGAACAAAACTAATTAAGGTGATTGACAAGTTGCTTGCGCAGACCTCCGCCAATAAGGATTTATCTAAGAGTGGACAAGAGTCTGAGAACTCCACTGGTATGAAACCCACTACATCGGGTCTCTTCAATAACTTCTCGTTCTTTAAGTCTGATAGTGAGAAGAATTCCGTCAGCACTGAGAACGATGTTCCAGCATCCAAAGGCCCAAATACCCAAAGATTTGCTGCAACTTTCTCCAACAAGGAATTTGAAAATGGACTTCCCTCTGAAGTTACTCCGTCCTCTACTTTCTCATTTATGAAGAAGGAATTACAGAATGCAGGTGGTCCGGAACCTGCAGACCCATTTTCCGTTTTGGATGCTTTCTTGAATTTGGATACGCAGGAAGATGCTCAAGCTATGAATACCGACATTCAGGAACAGCCAAAACAATTTTCTGAAAATGGGGACATAATGTTTACCGCAGATGATTCCAAATCGGTTGGTTCTTCTGCACCTGAGGCTGCGTTGGATTACGGCTTTACAGATCCAGATTCTGTGATCAACTCTGACGGCTCAGTGGGTGTTGAATTTACCCAACAACAACCTCCTCCTACTGAAAAGAAAGAGTTATTGAGTGATATCTATTCTTTAATTTTTGACGACTTCACTGATCCAATGGCTTTCAGTGTTTGAAGAGTCTACACTCCCTTTCTTTTGCTACTAGCTGATGACTTCGATAAAGAAGCCAAGCTTTTATGGACTTGCTTACTATTTTTTTTTTTACTGCTTTTTTACGGTTGATGAACTTTATGCTACTTTATAGAATATGACAGATAAATAAATAACTTCATGTTATGAACATAACAAGATAGTAAATAAGATAATAAATAAGATATAAATAAGATAATAAATAATGTTATCAGAGAGAAGGATGATGGCACTTGGATGCTCAAGTTTTAATGCTCAATCCTTTGATTGTTTCTAAGGGAGGTAGCTGGAAGCCCCATTTTTCTTCTCCTTCTCTCACCTCATAATACTTCCTCAAGTCAATGCCATGATTCTGGTGATTGGCAAAGTTGAACCATGGAACAAAAGCCAATATAAGTTGGGAATTAGTAGAGTTTCTAGATGCAACATCTTGCATGTATGGTGACATTGACGATTCACCATACGGATTCTTGCCTAAGCTCAATAGTTTTTTAGTTTCATAGCGATCTTTGGCCACTTCCTTATTATTTTCAGACCAGCCCCAAAATCTCTTTGTAGATCTATTGTAAGCGATCATAAACCCTCCAATAAAACCAAGTAAAGTGGCACATCTGAGAAACATTGCAGGGGGAGCCTTAAATTTTCTGCCAACTGCAGGTTCATAATACTCCATCAAATACAAGGAGGCAGGACCACCAGCAGTGGCAGCAGCCCAGGTCACATAGTCGGACAATCTGTAGTACCTGATTACTTTTGTGAATTCAGGATCTTGGTCAATCAGCTGGAACAATGTTAGTAAAATGCGTTCAGTGGCACCTCAAACCAACATACTTCAAACTTTTGCATTTTGGTAATCTGGATCAGATTGAATCGGAACCGGACGAAGAATACTTGCTGTTCAACCAGTGAGTCCCATACAATTCAGTTTTAAATAGTGGAGTAATTTTTGTTAGTATTTGGCACGTAATAAAAAGTGGCAGAATCGAATAATACCAAGTCGATCGACCTACACAAATATTCATTACCCGGCAAAGATCTTTTAGTTTTCTTCGTGTTGGAGCCAAGCTCTTTAAAGTGAATCAACACGGCTTCGCAGGTAAGTTTAAAGTTCGAACACACGAAGAGCTGAAACGACTTTTTTGGGCCGAGCAGTGAAGGACGTGGAAACGTGTATTTAGTCCTGCGAAATTGTTATTGAGCTTGAAATTGAATTCTGAAAGTTTTCAATCTACAAAATAAACACACCAGTATGGCACCAAAAAGAAAACCAGCGATCATTCTGACTTTGAATAACAAAAAACAGAAAACATCAAAAGACAGCAGTGATGCAAAAACTATTGATCAATCCGTTTGTAATGGTATAATAGACTCTCTGGGAGACTTGAAAGACGACGACGATGGGCATGCGATCGTTGGTGCATTTTTAAAGCTACCTCCCAAAAAATTATACCCAGATTACTATCAGTTAATCCAAAGTCCAATCTCTATCGCCGAAATTAAATCTAAGGTGAAAAAAAATGATTATACCACTGCCGATGAGTTTCTGGATGATTTCGAATTGATGGCAGCGAACGCCAACACTTACAATGACCCCGAGAGTTTTATCGCCAAAGACGCCAACAAGATTCAGGAATTTGTCCAATCCAGACTTGATGAAGTTAATGAGGTGCCAGCTGCAGAAACAAAGTCAATGAAGAAGAAAGGCAGGCCATCGAAAGGCATCAAATCAGAAACCCCTGTTTTGGGTGAGGAGTCTGGAAGCACCGATTACATTTTTGAAATGAAAAACATTCTCAAGGCTCTGATTAACTTCAAAGTACCATCGAGAGGGAAACTATCGACTCCTTTTATGGATCTTGTGGATGGTGATATGTACCCAGATTACTACACGGTGATCAAGCAAGGTATGTCCTTTAATTTAATTAAAGAACGACTAGATGATGACTACTACACTAATGATAGCGAAGGAGTGGTCAACTTCCAAAACGACGTGAAACTGATATTTGAAAACGCACAAACTTATAATAATGAAGACAGCTTGCTATATGAAGACGCTGCAGTTTTGCTCGAAACCTTCGAGAAAAGATTTGAGAAGTTCAAGACAGACTATCCAGATTTTGTTGAAAACGAAGAGGATGACGAGCCTGAGGAGAAAGTTAAGCTTACTATTAGAGGACGTAAACCAAAGGCCCCAGTGAAAAAAGAAGAACCACCTAAAAAAAGAGGTCGTAAGCCTAAGAGACCCGTGACACCAGAAATAGAGGAAGATGCGGAAGACATGGATAATGATGACCAGTACAGCGAAGATATGATGGAGAAGACTAATTTGGGAGAAGATGAATTCGACGAGGAAGACGAGGAAGATCGCGTTCTGAAAAATTATCCTCCATATGTTAAGGGCTCTGCTAAGAAAGAATCGACTTCTTATATCAAGACATTTACCATTTCGTCGTCGATAAAACAATATTTGCAGTCAGATTACAACCAGCTCTTCGAATACGTATTCAAGAATCCGTCAGCTGTGAACTCAATTAATCTTCCATTTGAGGCGGCAGGCCAGCCGTTGGTGATTTTTGTGTCTTTGCTTAACCGACTAGTCAATGAAAAGTATTTGACCGAACTGAAAGTGAATAGCGAACCTCTTAAGCCGTCTCCAATATCAATCACTTATGATGATAGTAAGGAGGAGGGTGATTTTTTGGCTTCAAAATATGAGTTCAGACTGGGGATCGGGCTCAACTTTATCGAGTTTATTTTAAAGGTTCCTCATTTAAATAATGCTGCTGGGGATGAGAATTATGATTCCGACGATGACTTCAAATTCCGTCGTCGGGCGGCAACTATTGGCTCGAATGGCAGTGGCTCACCTGCAGCTGCGGTAGACGATAAACGTTACGACCTTCAAACCGTGAAGGTTTGGGTCAATATTTCTCAATAGATTATTTGTGTATAAATACACTATGTTATATGATACATGCTGTCCTCATTCGAAGTCCACTTGCAAGGGTCCGACGTTTGTGGTGTTGATTTCAAAGCACTGTTCAAGCGGAATATCCAATTTTTCCTCCAGTACCGATAACTCTTTTTTCATTTCTAAGCTTATAAGATTGGAGTCCAACACTTCTATCTGCGATTGACCATTCGAAACGTTACCAGTAGAGTCGTATTGTAATGTAGCTTGAAGTTGAGGGGTGGTTTGCTGTTCTAGAGACGCAACAGAATCTCCCACCTGGGTCTCTGCTGGTTTGGGTGAAGTTTGAGTATGTTGGCTTGCCCCCAGCGGCTCTCTGAACATTGGTTGAGTTTGAGATTGCAAAAAATTGGATAGATCTATCAGATGTTCATTGGTCGAGTTTAAAATGCTATTCAGTTCTTTGTTTCTCTGCTCTAATAGCAGCTCTTCTTGTTGCTGCTGTAAAGCATTTGTAGAGACATTTTCTCCAAGCAAAGGAGACGTTTCATCATAGTTGTCATCATCAGCTGTTGCACGCAAACAAGACAAACAGATTCCCATTTTTGCGGTGAGATGTTTGCTGTAGTTGAGACGCTTCGATGATTTTCAATGATCTGCTTCTGTTATCGCTTTCGAACAAAACAGTTATTTTTTTGGTCTCGCTAGGAAGTCAACACTCCAGACAGTCACGTGACACAATTTAAAGACACCTTTGCGAAGTCGGTGGGGCATCCTGACGATATGTTGTCTTGAATTGTGGTTGGAAGTTGCTCAAACTGGATGAGACAGGCAATTGATGAAACCAATCAATTAGCGGGAAAAATAAAGGTGTGTTCGTTTTAGCTATTGAATTTGAGAGTTATGCAGATACAAAACATCAATAATAAGGGAGCGTAAAATCATTAAAGAGGTTTAAAGGCATCAAGAATTGCACTTCAATGCCCATTGCAATCACGAAATGCTCAACTTTAGTTAAAAATCCCTTCAATTAGCAATGGCTCCTACAACAAACGGCCCAACAATAACTGGTGTAAGGATGCTGACATTGCCCTTGAGAGTTTCTGGATGTTCAAGTGTTTTTTTATGGAGTGGCAAATATCATCGGACTGATTCCAATTAAAAGCAGAGCAATTAGAACGGACCTCGTTTAGCATATTATCTTCTTATAAGTGTTCCGCTTGAAATGGGAGGCCTTAGTTTTGACAATTTCCAAAGGAACCAGTTTCTTACGCAGAATGGCTTCCAATCACCTCAAGCTATTTCCACGGGTACGACTATTGTAGGATGCAAGTTTAAAGGTGGTGTGGTGATTGCTGCTGATACGAGAGCCACTGCAGGACCAATTGTTGCAGATAAGAATTGTGAAAAACTGCATAGATTAGCTCCTCGGATCTGGTGTGCTGGAGCAGGTACTGCGGCAGATACCGAGATGGTGACACAGTTAATCCAATCAAACTTAGAATTGCATTCTATGTCACTTAATAGAGAGCCTCGGGTTGCATCGGCTTTACAAATGTTGAAGCAGCATCTTTTCAAATATCAGGGACACATTGGAGCATATCTGATTGTTGCCGGTGTGGACCCTAAAGGTGCGCATTTGTTTTCCATACATGCTCATGGATCCACCGATGTGGGATTTTATCAGTCTTTAGGTTCGGGATCTCTAGCTGCTATGGCGGTGCTTGAACGCGACTGGAAAGAAGATTTGAACAGAGAGGAGGCCATGAAGCTGTGCGCAGATGCTATCGAGGCAGGTATCTGGAACGACTTGGGTTCTGGTTCGAATGTGGATTTGTGTGTGATGGAAATTGGAAAGGATGCCCAACTTTACAGAAATTATCTGACTCCAAATGTCAGAGAAAGCAAGACTAGAAATTACAAATTCGAAAGAGGTACAACTGCTATCTTGAAACAAAGCATTTACAAAATATGTGACGTTGAGGAGCATGAGATTCAGCTACGTACTGGCGATGTTATGGAAGTTGACAGTTGAGTAGAAAACAAAGTGTGTATACAGCTATATTATTTAATTTGTTGCAAAACTTTGATCGTACCTTCCACAATAGCGTCGTGTTCTAAACCATGAATTCTTTGTTCCCAGTGCTCCAACGACTCACCCTTGATAACTTCAATCTTACTGACTATCAGCGGCTCTCCTTTGTCGACCTCTTCAATAACATAATGGATCATACATCCACCTTCAGTGACAAGACCTTCTTGACCGGCTTTCCAAGACCGTTCAATCGCACAGGTTCCTTCAAATTGGTTAGGAAGAGCAGGATGTAGATTTATAATTGGGATTCTTGCATTGTTGAGTGGTTTCAGGAAGTCAGGGGACAAAATCAACATCCATCCAGCACAAACTATAAGATCCGGCTTTATCTGTTCTAGTATCAGTTTGACGAGGTCCTTATTGAAAGTAGCACGCGCCTCAGACCTTTTCTCTTTATCTTCCTTTGGAATGCCTTTGTTGTATGTTTTTAGCTCGTGCACAGTTGTAGGAATTGAAGCTTTGGACGCTCTCTCCAGACCATAGGCTTTAGATGAGGATGAAATGACATGTGTAATTTTGCCTGGGATTCTTCCAGACTCGCACGAGTCTATAAGAGCTTGCAAGTTGGATCCATTGCCCGAAATGAGGACAAGAATGGAAGGTGACATGATTATAGTACGATTCGACTTTCAATTTGACTTCAAAAAACCCTGTCTTAATAAATTTTTCGTTCACAAATTTTTTTCGCTCCTCCTTCTGCTTTTCAAGTCTTTGGATCGAATATATAAATATATTGGATCTACCACTTTTGCATGGTGATTCTCGTTATGCGTGTTTGAGCAATCAACTTGGTGCCTTTCAGGTGTAATAAGATTTCAGCGGGGTTCTGTTAGCCACCATGTTTTGAATTCTTTGTAAGATTTGTGGCTCGTTTTGAATAGCTGTTTTTCAAAATTGTCCAAATTGTTCAAAAATTCTTGATTACTGCCACTAAAATGATCATTCAACTTGTAGCTCAAATCATTGAGCTCACAAGAACGTTCGACTAACGCTTTACTAATCAATTCAACCAGTTCTGCATCGTTGAACATGTAAGACCATTTAGTAACGATCCGATAGTAGTACATGTACGGACTCAAATTCAGTTTGATAGAGCTGGATTTCACAAAGTTGAGGAAATCACGGGAAAAGAATTCGGGCTCAATCAGCTTCAAGAATGTCTCTTCCTCATCTGCTTCACCATCGTCGTAACTGGACGAATCTGAGATCGAGCAAATAGCCAAAATTTCTGCAAGCCAGATAGGCAGTTCCAATTTCGAGTTCTTTTTAATAGGTTGTCCAGGCTGTCCATTGAGATGGCCAAGTCCGGGAATGGTGATGGAAAATTTGCAGGGTAGTTTCTTAATAGTTGGATGTTAGAATCAAGCTCGAAGTCAAGTCGAAAGACATTCAATTCCACTTACTTGGCTTTCAGCCAAAATGTCATCAATATCGTAGTATGACATTGCAGATAGTAGCTGCAAGCTTAGAGTATTTGTTAGATCAAAAGTTAGGACAAAAACAATCACTTGAACGCGTTTTTGATAAATAAAGAATTGAAAAATAAACTTGGCTGTGCAGATATACCGAGACCAGCATTTGTGGTTGAAGAATCGTATATTTATTTCATATGTTCTATAATTATATGCAGGAGTTATGAACCAGCTTCTGTGGTTCTGACTTTCAATTTACAAGACTCTATGAAATTGACCATCCAAGCGTTATCATCACAGTCGTTAAAATCATTTGCAGGGTCTTCAATCACCAATTTTTCAAGCTCGCTAAATGCAACTTTTTCAAACTCACTCAGCTTGCCAAACTTGAGATCTTGGCCGAAATTTATGTTGATTTTGTAATTGAATCTTTTCAATATCACGTCTCGTCTCCGATGCTTGTCAATGGATTTGGAAAAGGTGAATTCTAGCAAATATTTCACAATAATTAAAAATCCCTGTGGGAGCGTGAAATCTTCAAGATACAAAAGATAGTTAAGAACCAATCTGCACGAATTGTAATTGGCCACACCATACTTTTGATACATGGTATTAATAAGCCATATCATCAGCTTCAAATTCTTGCGTTCTTTGGCGTACTTCAAAAAAATGGTCTCTGTTGAGTACTTTGGATGAATCTTTCTCTGTTTGATTTGCAAGTTCATAAATTCCCAGGCTTCTTTTGTTCGACCATCCATCAGATGTTTGTAAATTACAGTGTTCATACAATTGGCATCTAGGGGCTCATCAGTGCTGTTATAAAATTCGAGCATTTCCTCCAACGTTGCATTTTGGATCAGCATATCAGTCAAATGCATGTCCTGATATTGAACCACTTGCTTGTCAAGACCATGGGATTTCATCAGCTGTTTCAATTCCTTTTTAACTGGGGCTTCCGAAGGTATCAAACCGAGTGTCAAATAATAAGAACAAAGATCAACGTTGATACCCACTTCTTGCATTCTATAAAGCATTGATTCCCAAATTGTCAATCTTTCAAGAGTAATATTGGATTTCTGAAGATAATTCTTTGCAAGCAAATTGAACGTCATGGCATTGGGCTTGACTTTTTCATCTTCCAATCGTCGAAGAATCCTTCTCAACATGATATCATCATCTTTGAAAGAAAAAAAGTCTATCAAATTGTTGTAGAGTTGAATGTTTTGAATGGCTTGGAATTCCTCGCTATTGAATATCCCACGCAGATTTTTGGCAATTTTGAAGGAATCATTAATGTACTTGTAATAGGTAACGTGGTCGATATAAGCAATTAGTTTTTCAGGTTTTCTTTCTAAGGGTAGAGATGGAAGACCCTTTTTCAGCCAATAGATACGGAAAATTCTTTGCAGATCTTGTTCACGATGTCTCAATTTCGAAAAATCGTCTGTTAAGGCCACCAAAAGGTTGTAAATTGTTCGAGACTTCTCAAATATCATATTCGATTCGGCCTCTGTGCACTCCATCTTCTGCAACCTAAAACCTGTTGTGCCTCTAGTGAGGCCTAAATTTGAACCGCCTGATTTGAATCGGATAGTATTATAATTGGGTGTCACTCCGAGAAATTGAACAAAAATGTTGGTTACCGGTCGTAACAGAATCGGTCGAAACCGAAAGGAGGTTCCACTTGGTCTAAATTTAGCTATATTGAACATAGTATTATCATTGTGTTCATATGTTTCTTGACTCGAGTATATATTCCTTTTTGAAAAGTGTGTCTGTCGCTTTTAATTAACGTTATTCGTGCTTTTCCCTATCTTCTTGATCTTTTTCAACGAGAACTGGAAAAAAATGTTAGGCATTTTTGGTGTATGGATGTAAAAATGGAGCAGGAAAAAAGAGTACAAAGAACCAACATCTATAGATATTCATTGCGCCTTAGCTGTGGGCTCAATTTGTAAATCGTGGCATTGTCACTGAGTATGGCACATGAGAGCCGGGCCAGAAGAGTACGATATACAAGCTCAAGGAAAAGAAATACAAGAGTGGAAGTGGTGGCTAGTCGCGAGCCTTCAGAGAGCCTGAGAGATGTAAGTCTTGAATCAATCGATTCTATAACAGATGAGGGAACCAGCTATGTCGACCAAATGTCAGTCGATGAGCTCATTATTAAGAAAGGCAAGAGTGTGATTGCGATTGAGTCAGATAGCGCGACTGATGACGAGCTACCAGAGACAGAGACGTCTCACTTTACGACACAAAAGGCAAGGAACGTTTCAGATATAATACGATTATTTTCACAATCTAAAACCACAGAAAAGTCGAGCCAAAAGAGAGTTAAAGTTTCAGCTGAATGGATTTCCTGGGTCGACAAATATGGACCAAATAAGAGCTCAGATTTATGTATTCATGATAAAAAGTTGACTGAGTTGCGGGAAAAAATAACAGAAATGGTGTATGATCGCTCAGATTCACGACTTCTAGTGGTTTCTGGTCCAACTGGGAGTGGAAAAAGTACAGCAGCTAAAATTCTTTGTGAAGAAATCATGAACGAAAAACTCAAGGACCAGTCAAATGCCAGTCATTTGGAAATTGATGCACACGAGAACGAGACAGCACAATTCAAGCATGTTATTGAGTTCCGAAATCCGGCTACATCGACCTCGAAATTGACTTCTTCTGTTACTTATTTTGAAGAGTTTTTGGATCAGTGCAAGCTGCTCACGGTCAACAACTCCAAATGTATTGTGATCGAAGAATTGCCAAATTTGTACCACCACGAAACTCTGAAGCGTTTTCAGACCAGTTTATTGAACTGGATTGATGTGAACAAGACAATAAGATTACCTCCATTGATCATATGCATAACAGAATTTGAAACTGAATCAGATAACGGAATGGATCTTTTCAGTATAGAAACCAACTTCAAAACGGAGTTGGTTATGGGAGCCAAACTAATGGAACTTGTGAATTGTGGATGGCAGAGACTCAAATTCAATTCTGTAGCAAAGCGGTTTTTGAAAAAAGGATTGAATATAGTGGTGGATAAAGAGGAATCTTACATTCTGGAGGTGCGAAATATACCCAAGCGAAAGCTTTTAGAGAAGGTGGAAGACTTAAGTTCAAACGGGGACATAAGGAATGCTATCATGCTACTTGAATACTGGTGCCGGTATTTCTACAGTCCATTAGCTAATGGTCCTGACCCTCTGGGAAAAGAGTCTGGCCTCAATGTGTTCCACTCCATTGGAAAAATAATATATGGAACACAACACCCAGCGGAAGAGCTTGAGACTTATTTGAAAAGGTCCAATTTAGTGAAATTCCTGGATCTCAAAACCCTGCCGGATTTGAAAGCAGACAAAAACTCGATCACGGTATTCAACGTCAGCGCCGACGTTGTATCCTCATCAAAAATATTCTGTCTCAATCTGCTGGAAAATTACCTATCTAATGATCCTCCAATTTGTGATGATCTAAGCAAGTTGCTGGACAACTTATCGATATTTGACACTTTGAGCCATCCCAGTGCTTTCATGGAATCCTATTCTGTTGACGTATTGACTATGCTGGAAATAGCAACTTGCATTGGGTGTCTCGGAGTACGCCTTCAATGTGAAAAGCTGAAAGAAAAATCCACAAGCAAGAGTAAACACTTTTACAAGATGAGATACTCGAGAGATCTGAAATTCTTGCGTAAGTCCAGAACTATCAAAGGTGAAATTGAAGAATACATGGGCATTCGTCGTGCACGGTTGCTGAGAACAGGCTGTTACAGCTCAGTGAGTGCTTTTGAATCAGTCACTTGTGATGGATTTTACGAAACCAGTATTCTGAATTCCAAGAAGATGCGCAACAAGGGCAGGGAACAGGGCCTATCATATAATGGCCGAGTTCGCAGGCCTGGCGGCGGTTTTGAGAACTTGCTTCTGGCAGACGTTGAGTTTAATGTCATGGAAGAGGAGGACGAAGAAACCCCTATAATGAGTGGGAAGGACTCACGCCGGATTGAGGATTTATATTTTGGTGTCACTGAAGAAGACGCTGGCGAGGAAGAAGACGAAGAATTCGAGCTTGATCCCATTGTCGATAGCGAAGATGACGCTGGACAGCACTCAGACGATAGTTTTAGTGACGATTCTCTAGTTTTACAGCTTTGAAATAATATATCATTAACCAAAAGCAAAGAATCGGAAAGGTAAGGGGATATAAAGGATATACATAAACTTGCTTCAATTAGCAGTGTTGGCCTCCTCCAGAGCATTTTCAAAAAAATGCTCATCTTCACTCAAGTTTTCCTTCACAATGTCTAGACCACCTTGAAACACTCCTCCAATATATAGCTGTGGAAAAGTTGGCCAATCACTGAACTTCTTCAATCCCTGTCTGACAGCATCATCTTTCAGAATGTCAAAGAACCCGAATCTTACCTGGTGTTCTCTCAAAATAGCCACTAATTGTCTTGAGAACCCGCACTGTGGAGCCGAAGGAGTTCCTTTCATAAAAAGCATGATTGGTGCGGCTGTGGTGAGTTTTGCAAGTCTGGCATTAAGTTGTTCTGGGGTTTCTTCTTCGAATGGATGGGTTGGCTCGCTTTTCTGTTCCTGGGTGTTTTCGGATTGGTGGCCGTTACCGTAAGGTTGAGTAGAGGAGGAGCCCGTGCTCGAAGACTCGGAAATCTCTCTTGGTCTGTCACTAAATTGGTCCAAGGCCGAAACAAACTCTTTAGGATCTGCACCACTGAGCTCTTTTAAAATAGTACCGTTTCTGATCAGCACAAAATATGGAACTGCAGACACATCAAACAGGTCAGAGATTTCTGGGTGGTCGTCAGCGTTGATGGAGAGGAATGTGGTAGTGCTATGCTGGGTCGAGTCTGCCAAAGTGGAAAACACCTTGTTCATTTGAATGCAAGGAGATGCCCATGGCGTATGGAAATACAACGCAATAAGCTTGTTCGGGGTTGAAGTGAGATCTGAGAACTGATCTTGTGACGCTATTTCCACTAAAGTCATCGATGTAATAAATATGATTAGATAATGGACACACTGGGTGGAAACTGAAGAATAGATTTAAGTAAATAAAACAGCACTATTTCAAGTTGATCACAAAAATGTATCGTTGATTGGCAAATGTTGTACTTTTATTGGCAAAACGGGCCCACTCCACGTCAATAAATGTTTTTGGAAATTACGAATTTTTCGGCTTTAATGCGAGAAAAAAGTTTGCCGGCTGTGCACTCCGTTAAAACACTGCTTCGCTTACAAAGAACACAGAGATGATTGGTCGACAGGACACGCCACATAAAAATACAAAGGTTAGATGGATGGAATTGAAGCTGAAGTAGAAACGTGAAAGGGGCAACAGAGGTCTGGAAAAAGAAGAGAAGAGACAACATCGTCTGGATTTATCGGCAAAATTAAGCACAGCAAAGTAAAAGTAAAATGAGAAAAAAAAACTAGCTTGTCAATTGGAATTAGCACCTTCCAGCTAACGAGGTTTTGTCTTGGTAATGGAAACCTGTTTGGTCAATTGTCTTCCCCCTTTGTGAATCCGTTCATATCTTTAGAAAAACTGAGCACTGCTGGCCGCACAAACCCGTGTGGAAACTCTGGGGTTCTGGTATGTCTCGGACTTGGAGTAAAAATGTTAACGTAATCAGACATACTGAAAGCTGGAGTTTTCACCCCATTCTTACTCGATCCTAACAACTTGCCAGTAATGATACTGGTATTCCCCGGAGTACTTGGGGGTTGTAAAATCAAAGGCGTGGTGAAAGAAACCGGGTGCATCGAGCCTCGGGGCGGCGTGGACTCTATATTCAAATTTGGCGTACTCGATAATTGCGCCATCGAGGCAGAATTTGCTTTTGGTGTCGTAGGGATGTTAAGGTAATGGTTAAGATCTTTAGCATCTCTTGAGCTCGATGTTCTAGCAGGGGAATTTGAAAGATAAAGCAGCAAATCTGCCCCTTCTTCGCTCTCATTAACATGTCTTGAGTTTGGTGTCTTGAATTCAAACATCTTCTTGCTTTTTGTAGTTTTGGGCGTCGAGAACAATGCCGACTGTAAAGCTAGCTGTGCAGAGCCCTGTGCGTTATCTCTTTGCGAGCTTGGAGTCTTTGTTAACGCGACGTCATCAAGGACAACTTTGTGCGAGGCAGGCGGAGTTTTTGGGACTGGCAGCGACTGCTGTTTCGATTGTTGCGGCGATTTGTCAGAAGACCCGTAGTTCACTGGCGTGGAACTGTTTTCAGAAGCGGAAATATAGAACGGAGAGGAAGGAATATTCGCATGTTGCATTCTTTTCACTGGCGATGATGATAGATCGTCATCATTGTCGGATCTTCTCTTCAAAGGAGAAGTAGTAGTGGAGCTCCCTGGCTCTGTGGTGGCGGAGTCCTTGACAGGCGAAGACCATAGTGGCGGAGAAGAAGAATCTGGAGCTTTCTTTTGACTTTCACGAACTTTCATACCAGCCTTGAACAGCTTAGACTTCAGCTGCCTGGTGATTCTAGCAATCTCTGCCCGCTTGAGAATCTTCTCAGCAATGGCATCTTCCGAATGCTCAACTTGCATAGTATCGACTGTTAGACAAAAAAATCCAAACTTCCTTATAAACAAAAACGTTAAACGATCTTGTCAAAAAGTCCACGTTTTTTGGTGTCTTGTATTTCGTGCCGAATTGTTTTCAATGTATATCACTTCCAAGAAGGAAAGAGCTTTTGTGGAATGTACAGTTGCTTGATTGCTTGCTTTGAAATCAAAGATCCGAACTGGTCCAGATAATTTCCTGATTTTGAAACTTGCTATCCCTTTCGTTCCTTTCAAAGGGATGAAAGGCCGTCAAAAAAGCTCATTTATTTCGAATTAGGAAGGTGGAAAAAAAATTCTTTATCGATTTCGTGTAAACGGTGCAATGATGTTTAGCTGAACAAAAAAAGAGCCCTAAAGGAGAGTTGAGCTAGAAGACAGTAAAAAAGGATGGAATGACGGGCCGATCGACCCGGTGAACTGCAACAGATCTCATCCAACTCACATGATGATCTCATACTTAACATCGTGTTTGATGGCCTTATTCGGTAATATGAAACTATTGAGAACGTATAGGTCATCACTAATATGTGTTCCAGAACCTAAAATGCAAATATTACCAGAATCTTTGATTCCAATGACTCTGGAGCTATCAGCATCAAGCACTTTCTTGATCTTGGTGCTGCCATTTTTCTTCACTATCTCGTTAATTGAAATCAAATTGATTCCAGTGCCCTCAATCCGGGCCCAGGAACCAACTTTGCAATTAAGAGATAGAATGCTGTTCAGAATTATGGAGTTCTGTCCAATCTCACAATTGTCTAGGATGACAGAATTGGATACTCTGCTTCCCGGTCCAATCACAGTATTCTCGCCAATAGACACATAAGGGCCAATCTTGGTCCCATTTTGAAAGTTCACAACTGCAGAAGGATGGATGTAAACTGGAGGTTTTATATGGGCAGATGGTTTCTTCAGCCCCTCATCCTCGGAATCCGTAGAGTTTTGGTAAATCTTATCAAGATACAATTCATTGGCCCAAAGGGCATCTGAAGGGGTCTTAATAGCTTTCCAAAAACCTTTGTATTGGTAGACATACGTCTTACCAAAATCTGGTAAATTGTGCAGTATATCTTTTTCCATCGAGATGACGTCTTCATCCACAAATTCAAACGTTGTATTATCGTTAGCAATATTGATTTTGCTAATTTTGGCATTGGAAAGTCTGCGGAACAGAGTCTCATTGAACAGATAGATACCCCCATTAATCACATCGGAGATCTTGGATTCAGGTTTCTCCACATAATGGACCACTTTTCCAGACATCTCCGACACAATCGTACCGAAGGAGGACTGTTCAGATCCATTCAAAGCAATGAATAAGTCATAATTTGACAGCTTGACTCCAAACATTAATGCATCTATTTTACCACAGGACGCTGTTTTTTCTTCATAGTACTGGATCATCTCATTGAGAGGAAAAGAACACACAATATCTCCATGGATCACCAAAAAACTTTCTGGGTTTCCCCGGAGGATCTCCTCACGGAAATGATACAACCCCCCAGCAGTGCCCAGAGCCTTGAACTCTCGCAAGTACCGCAATGAGCAGTCTCTTTTGGAGTAATTCATCCGGGCATTGAACGATGAGACAAACTCTGAGAATATCGAAGCTTCATAAAAGCCAATTAGGATAATTTCTGTTATTGATGGAACTGCCAAAACAGCATCAATCGTGTGTGCCAATAAGGGCTTTCCTGCGATAGGAAACAAGATCTTGGCTTGATCCAAAGCCAACGGCCGAAACCGAGTTCCCCTGGAGCTACCTCCAACCATGATAACAGCCTTCGAAACCATTTGTAATGTGCAGACTTGATTTATATCTAATTTTTTATTTTGTTGCCCACGCTAACCTATACTCTGCCTAATTAATTTTCCCTCTGATTCCTCTCCTTATTCCCTTTTTCTCTCACCTGTTCAAATACGTGGCACCAGCTTTTTTGCACCGTTCACTGATTTTTTCCCAACAGCAAACAAACTGGCAATACTATTCCTTCTACTTTGACACTTGCCGTGCTTTTTTGTGGAAATCACCCGACTCTTTGGCACGATAGGCTGGCCAGCCTATCTTTCCCATCCAAATTTATTTATAGTTTTCGGGACCCGATAGTGCAGCGCTGACATAAGCGAGTTTCATTGATCAGAAAAGAGCTAGCTACCAGTTATAAAATAGCACTAAAGTAACGTTTAAACACCTCATTACCGTCTTGTTCAATCACATCACCATGACAAACAACAATCTTTTCGAATTGCCATTGGTTTAGTATTTGACTGAGTCCACTCGACACCCCTTGGCGATCAGAAGCCAGAACCTTAACAAATTGTTTTCCCAAGCTAGAAGCAGGACTTAGCAGATTCCGATACAAAAGTCCGCCAAACCCCTTTTGAACGTCTTTGCCTCCGTACTGTTCGTTATAGGTGGTGCTTTCTGGAGACTTGTATCCCTTATATTGCATGTTTATGAAGACATCACCTTCAAACAGAGTCTTTTGTGCAGGGTAATACATCATCAGCTCCTTATTTGCGTATTTTGGAAGATAAATAAACTGCAAATCATGGTTGATAAAAGCAGAATCTAATTGTTGATCCAGACCACAATCCACCAAATCCTTTGCTTTCAAAACCCGATTGGCGAGTTTTGAAGGCACAATTACATCGGTAACTTTGGTGATTTCCTGAGGCATTTGATCGATTCCAACAACCCGGATTTGAGGATATTTCTTCTTCCAACTTTGAACAGCCATAGTATGAACCGAGTCTGGAATGACCAGATGTGTCACTCTGAAGTCAAATGACTCGTCTTGGCCCAAATCGCCACCCTCTTTCATGCATTTGTTCAACGAGCCAATCATTGTTTCATCATAAGGAATGGCTGACCAAATAATAAACGAAACAGGCTCGGAACTGGTTTTGATTACACTCATCCGTGCACCGATTTGAAGCACATTACTTCTTAAAAACTCACATGAGTGGATGTAAACTCCAGGACACACTCGTCTGGAAACGCCCCCAATGGTCTTAGGATATCCCATTTTTGGTTCACTTACACTTGAGATACCAATTCCAACTGAAAGACCAACGCCGGATGATAAACACTATTTATACTAAAATTCTCGGTTGCTCTAAAAGATGCTGACCCGAGCCGGAGAAAAATTCTAGCCATTGCTTAGTTTCTCGTATTCGGAGATAATTATTAACATTTTTTTTCAACCTAATTATATTTCCTCTACAATTTCGTTGTTTGTGCATCACCGGAACCCCATGCTGACAAACCAGCTATACGACCAAAAACCACACATTCTAGTAAGGAGGATCCGGCAAGTCTGTTGCTCGAATGCACTCCAGAAGTGACTTCTCCACAGCCCCAAATACCTCGGATTGGTTTGTTAGACGAATCCAGAATTTCAGCCTTAGAATTGAACCTGGCTCCTCCCATAGTATAATGTAGCACCGGAGTCACTCTTCCAACATACAGAACTGTGTCATCGTCAATTTCAGATGGTTTCAGACTCCATTTACCAAACGATGTCCGACCGTATTGATCGTCTTCTAAACGCGAGTATTCCATAAGAGTGTTTTTAATATCGCCGAGCTGCTTCGTAAATTCACCAACACTCGTTTTCATCATGAGCTTTTTAAACACATAGAAATCGACATTATTTTTGATCCCAGAAACAGCTCCCTCATCCATAATCAGCCAACTGGCCCATTGATCCAATGAGCCGTCTATTTTGTCACAATTAGCTACGATGGCACCTGTGACCTCGTCTCGTTTCTTCAACTCGTTAATAAACCGTTTACCTTGTTGGTTCACCAAAATTCCTCCTTCCCCTCTCAAAGCTTCTGCAGCCAAAAACTTCACTTTCTCAGAAACATTATCCAAAGCCACAAATCCTGTAGGATGGACTTGGATGGATTCCATATCCATTAATTGCGCACCAATCGATGTCAATAAACTCAAAGATTCTTGTCTTGGCGTATTAGTGCTTGGATAATTAGCCAGATCTGGTCTATATTTTTTCACCAGACCAGATGTATCGCCAGCAAAACCTCCAGATGCAATAATCACTGATCCATAAAAGTTCTGGGTCTCTGATCCTTCGACAGCTTCAACACCAACCACTTGATTTTGATGATCTGTGAGCAATTTGGTCACTCTACAATTTGTCTTCAAGGTAGCAGAATTGCCGTAATTTGTCTCTATTGCCTTCAACAAAGTCGAAATAATAGATGCTCCCGGGGGGACCTTTCCAGAACCCCGATGAGTTCTTGCTTTGGAATGTCCACCCAATTGAGTGACTGTAGATAGATCCACTCCAAAGACGTCAGTGAGCCAATAAATTGCCGACTGCGAGTTGTCCGTTAGCGTTCTCATTAGCACTTCTCTTTCATGCTGATTGCTAGAGCTCTTATAGATAGTCCCTGCAGATTTCAAGGTATCCATATAAAACCAGTCGTCTGTATCATCAGGCTGGAACCTTGTTTTTGCACCATTGATCCCCGAAGAAGCCTTGATGGAATTTCCTCCATACTTGGCCTCCATTTCCAGCAGCGTGAGTCTGCATCCCTTCTCCAACACAGTCAGTCCGGCAGAAAGTCCTGCCAGTCCGCTTCCAATCACAATGACCTGCTCAGGAACACCCATATTTCTACTATTTTTCAACGTGAATAATACTGCCAGACAAGAAAAAAGTAGAATCAATGTTCTCCAGCCAGTTTTCATAACCCTTGGTTGGAATTTGACTAGTCAACACCAAGCTCAATAAGCTGAGGCAGAGTATTTATTTGCAGGCCTGTCAAAATTGATCTCCCCACTAGTCGTACCACTTCCGTATCGAGGAAACGACAATTACGCACAAATCGACGCGTCGGCGCATTTTTTTTTTGAATAATAGAATTTTCATTCACATTGAATAAACTAAGAACCAAAATACAAAGAACAACGCTACGTTACTCCAACTGGCAGCCTACGAATACCGTCTTTTCCAATCACAAACATGAAATATATCATAGAACATATGGAACAAGGTTTTACGGAATGGGTTGTTCTGGAATATTCTCAAATTATACGAGATGTTGGCAAGAACAATCTTATTTTAACTTCTCTTCCTGAGGGAACCACACTAAGCGACATTCCTCAGGCATTACAAGACTTGGGTTTGGAATGGACCACCAAGGAAATCACTGACATCATCCAAACTCCCAAATCTAAAATGTGTTTGCTTGATCCAAGAGCAGAAATTGATCTGCAACCACAGGACAAAGACCAGTTTGACTTCTTCATCTTCGGAGGTATTTTGGGTGACCATCCTCCCAGAGATAGAACAACGGAGTTAAAAAACAAACTAGGGTGCGAAACAAGAAGATTGGGCAGTTTACAAATGACCACCGACACTGCAGTGAGGACGACAAAACTGATAGTTGGGGGAACCAAATTCGAAGATATTCGGTTTCTTGATTATCCGGAAATAAGATTCAACAAGCATGAAGCAACAGAAATGCCTTTCAGATACATATTGGATGATCATAATGAACCGATTCTTCCACTTGGGATGCTTGAGTTGATCAAGAAAGATGCAGAGAAGACCTTAGATGATTTCTTTTAATACGGCAATGGTAATAGACGAGATGTGTAGCTGATTGTATTTACCAGTGGTGATATATTGATCGTCATAATGTTTTAAGATCTTCATTCTCTTTTGACGTGCACAGCCCGTCTTTTTTTAATAAAAGTCCCTGCGCTATTTGAGGTCGATCGACCCCATACCTATCAATGCAGGCCGATTACCCTTTTCAAAGCATAAAGAAATTATGGGGAGAATAGAATAGAGATATGTTGCCTCTGTAAGTGTTGAATTGACAATTAATTAATATTATTTTGAGCTTGAGTCCGGTTGAAAGGATTTATGTGCTAGTGTATCTGATCGCTTTACTTCCAGTTGGTCCAGTTTGTTTTGTTGATAAAGAGCAGTGCAACTAGAGTGTTGCTTGACAGAGATACTGAGCAAGCTTGTCGTATTAACTTGCAGTCCAGCAAATGGTGAATATTGGAAAACATTTGATACCCTTTGTTTGGGTAACGCTGGCTCTGGGAAAGAATGTGGCAACGCAAGAGCTTTTGAATGGAATTGATGGCTCGGTGAACTTCGTCTCAGAGGCGTTGAGACCGGGTCTTTCGAAGCCCGATGATGATAGCAAAGACAAGTGTCCCCCCTGCTTCAATTGTAACTTGGCAAACTTCGAGTGCAAGCAGTTTTCAAAGTGTAATCCATTTTCTGGAAGATGTGAATGTCTAGAAGGGTTTGGAGGCGAAGATTGCTCGGAGCCGGTTTGCGGAAGTCTTGCAGATGGAGTCAATCGACCAGTCAGAAACATTAATGAATCATGTGAGTGTGAAAATGGCTGGGGAGGAATCAATTGTAACTTATGTGAAGTTGATTCTGTTTGTGATTCATTTGTTCCTGGAGATTTAAAGGGTACCTGTTATAAGTCTGGTATCATTGTGAACAAAAATCATCAAATGTGTGATGTAACCAATAAAAAAATCCTCGAGATTTTGGATGGTAAAAAACCACAAGTGACATTTAGTTGCAATAAGACCTCCGAGGCTTGTAACTTCCAGTTTTGGATTGCTCAAGAAGAAAGTTTCTACTGTGATTTGAGCAAATGTGCATTCACATACGATTTGGCCGCCAATACCACACATTACAAATGTGAGGACGTGGCTTGCAAATGTTTGGAAGGGAAAATGCTATGTGGAGAGGCCGGATCTATTGATATTTCTGATTTCTTGACTGAAACAATCAGAGGTCCCGGTGACTTTTCATGTGATATTGCTGACAAAAACTGTAAGTTTTCGGAACCAAGCATGAACGATTTAATTACCAATGTGTTTGGAGATCCCTACATTACTTTGAATTGTAACTCTGGAGAATGTTTGCATGCTAGTGAAATTCCTGGTTTTGAATCACCTGGAAAGTCTAAATTTGGACTTGTCGATCTTTTGAGAATAGTTGCAACTATTGCTGGATGCGCAGGTATTGTGAGTTTGGTGTTTTACGGAGTCAAAAGATCGCCATTATTTGCAGATGAAGGAGGTGTTGTTTTACCTGAAGATGATGACTCCGATGGTAGAGGAACCTTACTCAACGATTACAAGCCCGCAATTTTCACGTTTGAAGATGTTAGCTACTCTGTAAGTGGAAAGAAAGTGTTGAATAATGCCTTTGGTATGGTTGAGCCTGGAGAGTGTATGGCTATCATGGGAGGCTCTGGAGCAGGTAAGACCACTTTGCTTGATATTCTTGCTGGAAAAAACAAAAGTGGGACGGCTTCCGGCTCTTTCTATGTGAATGGAGAAAGAATCATGAACAGACAAGATTTGGCACAGTTTCAAAAGTCTATTGGGTTTGTTAATCAAGAAGATTTCTTGATCCCAACTCTGTCTGTCTACGAAACCGTTTTGAACAGTGCTCTGCTTAGATTACCGCGGAGTATGTCCATTGCATCGAAGAGAGCTAAAGTTCTTCAAATTCTTGCAGAATTGAGAATATTGCATATTAAAGACAAACTCATTGGGTCAGATTTCGAGAGAGGAATTTCGGGTGGTGAAAAGAGAAGAGTTGCAATTGCATGCGAACTGGTGACTTCACCTTCGATTTTGTTTTTGGATGAACCAACTTCAGGATTGGATGGATATAATGCGTTCAACGTGATTGATAGTTTAGTGAGACTTTCAAAGGATTTCAATAGAACGATCATTTTCACGATCCATCAGCCAAGAAGCAACATTGTGGCTCAATTTGACAAGCTCTTACTTTTGGCTGAAGGAGAGTTGGTTTATTCGGGATCCATGATGGAATGCAATGATTTTTTCTCCGAAAGTGGATATGCTTGTCCTCCAGGATACAATCTTGCAGACTACTTGATTGACATTACAGCCGGAGGAAGCAACACTCATCCAGTTCCAACAGCGAGTCCTGCAATCGATGAGGAAAATGCTTCTCACGATCATGACATTCACCATGTTGTGCCGGGAAATGATGCGGATGACCAAACAAGTGAGTGGCAGCATTATGCATCACATAGGGATGAATTTGGAAACAAAGTGGGTGGAAATGCCAGATTGGTGATGACCAACTCGAAATCGATTTCTGGGATCTTTAAGAACTCGTTGAATGCAGAAAGATTACGCAGTGAAATTCGGGATCTTACTGAAAAATTCCATACCATGAATCAAGATGGTGAAAACTCTGAGTCATTCTTCAAAGGTAATTTGACAAAGTCAAGAGCTGGATTTTTAACTCAACTCTCTATTTTGTCATCTAGAACTTTTAAGAACTCGTACCGGAACCCAAGGCTATTGATGTCTCATTACGCCTTGGCGTTAATCATGGGACTTTTCTGTTCGTATCTTTACTATGATGTGGAAAATAATATTAGCGGGTTCCAGAATAGACTTGGTCTATTCTTCTTTTTGCTAACGCTCTTTGGGTTCTCTACATTGACTGGTTTACATTCCTTCTCTCTTGAAAGACTAGTTTTTGTGAGAGAACGCTCCAACAACTATTACCATCCATTAAGCTACTACCTTAGCAAAATTATCTGCGATGTTATCCCATTGCGGTTGTTTCCTCCAGTGATTTTGATGGCCATCATCTATCCCTTAGTGGGGTTGAACATGGACGGTAACAAGTTCTGGATGTCTATGTTGATTTTAGTGCTATTCAATTTGGCCACTGCTGTGGAGATTCTGATTATCGGTATTTTGATTAAAGAGCCAGGATCGGCCACGATGGTGGGTGTATTGATTCTACTGTTCTCCCTTTTATTTGCGGGTCTATTTATCAACAAGGATACAATTCCTGTCCAGATAGCCTGGTTTGAGAATATCTCGGTGTTCCACTACGGATACGAGGCGTTGACTGTTAACGAGGTCAATGGATTGGTGTTGAAGGAGAAAAAGTATGGACTGGATATCAGTGTTCCAGGAGCCGTGATCTTGAGTACGTTTGGTTTCGATGTTGGTGCTGTCAACTTTGACGTTTGCTGGCTTTCTGGAATGTTTGGGGTGTTTGTCGTGTTAGGGTATGTTGGTTTGCATTATTTTGTCTACGAGACCAGATAGTGCTGGAGGAGCTGTTGCTACTACAAAATTGTCCAAAATAGAATTTAGCAAGATGTATGAACATATAGATTGATATTTTTTTCAGACTAAGCCTTGATTCCAAGCCAAAGCCTCAGAAAAAATATAAATAGAAAACAAAATAAGATTCACAACAGGGTCTTTTGGATTTAAATCAGAAAAAAACGAGCCAGCAATGCCCAGAAGGTCACCGTTTGACGTTTCGGATGACGAAAATGATCCTTTCAGCGATCAAAATTACACGCGATTGGTGAATCGCACCGAACAAAACAAACGATCAAGACATTCTGACAACCCTTTTGAGACAGCACCGCAGAGCAGGTTTGTGACACAGACAAGTGATCTTCCTCCAGTTCCGGTCTTGGAACCGTATCCAAAGCATGTAGAGTTCACTGTGGAGTCAAAAGAAACAGAACCCATGTCTCGTAAACAGATGATCTGGGCCGTTTTAATTGGCAAAAGGGCGTCAGGATGGCCCTACTTCACTTATTTCATCACGGCGATCCAGCTCGTGGTGTTTCTTTACGAACTCATCAAAATGGGAATCTACACAAAAAATATCTTCCAGACCAAACCTTACTTCAATCCCATGTTAGGACCTTCTACGTATGTCCAGATCAACGCTGGAGCTAGATATCTGCCTTGTATGGCCTACATCGACGGAATCACCAATATAACCTCTCTGGAATGGCCGTGTCCTAACTCAACTTCCACATCGACAGATGTGTGTCCCTTGGAGGAATTATGTGGTATGGGCGGGTTTTCAAGTGAACTTGATCCCAATCAGTGGTGGAGACTTTTCACACCAATTTTCATCCACGCTGGATTTTTGCATATATTTTTCAATCTGTTTCTGCAGATTGCAATGGGCTCCAAAATTGAGCGGTATGTGGGCTTGTTAAGATACGCCATGATTTATCTGGTGGCCGGAATATCGGGCAACCTACTGGGAGTAAACTTCACTCCTGCTGGAATGTGTTCGAGTGGGGCCTCTGGTGCGCTTTGTGGGGCTTGCGTCTCTTTGAACCTGCTACTTTTGCTTTTCAACAATAATATGAGCCATTACGATCTCAAATTGGCAGGTACAGGAAATAGAAAGCATTACAAGGTGATGCTAATCGGCTCCATTGTTGAGATTGTGGTTCTTATTGTTCTTGGACTTCTTCCTGGACTCGACAACTTTGCCCATATTGGTGGTTTTGTTATTGGAATGTCGCTGGGAGTTGTCTGTCTGGACAATCCTGCATTCATCTACGACAAAGAAACCGAGGAGAGAAAACCGAAAGCATTCATATTGTGGACCATCCTTCGGGTGGTATCAGCAGGGCTCACGCTGACATATTTTGTGCTTTTGGCGAAGAATTTTGCAGACAAAGGAGCCAATGCTTCTGAGAGTTGTTCATGGTGCAAGTACATCAATTGCATTCCTGTTAATGGATGGTGTGACGAAGGGGATCTTTCAGTGACTTACGAATAAGAAGAGAGACATGAAATCAAGGCGGTGTATTTTCGCGGCTGTGCTTTTTTAACCAAAAAATGAGATTATGATAAAGTAAAAAATGTTGATCTGTAAATGGTTTTTGTATTGGTAAAGTTTTGTTGTTAAACTCAGTGAAGATACAACCAAGAGTCTTTAAAATGGCATATGAATATCTAAAGACGCTAGATTTGGCTTTAATTAGCCCACCTTCTGCGTCGACCCCGGTTTATAAGGATGATTGTATGTTCTCTTTTGAAACGCCATTGGACGATAATGGGCTAGATATATGTTTGAATTGCTATCAGGCATTCTCAAGATCGGGTCTCAACTACACTCAGCAACATAGCGAGTTTTTTGATCATAAGATTTTTCTCAATCTCAAGAAAGTAGTGAAACCGCAAAGTAACAGAGACGAACAACAGCCCTTGAAGATGGCAAAATTGGAGATCAAGCACTCTTCAGAAGATGATTTGTTTGATACAAACATTCAAATCTACTGTTCAGAAATTGACGAGTCTGTGAAATTCCCGAATAGTCAATTGCCAGAGGTGATCACAAAAACAGCAGATGCAATCTTGAAAGCCACTTCTTCGGACCAAAAACAGGAAATTAAGGCATGGGAACAGGAAATAGTTCCATGTCCACACTCTTTCGATATCCATCAAAATATTCCTGAGAATTTGGATATTACTCAATGCACAACATGTGGTTTGAAGGAGAATTTGTGGATTTGTCTAAGTTGTGGTTCTATTGGCTGTGGAAGAGCACAATTTGGCGGAGTTCCCGGTAATTCTCATGCTCTTGCTCATTACCAATCTTCAGACCAGCATCATATTTCTGTGAAACTTGGATCTCTCTCCCTCGACTCGGCAGATTGTTATTGCTACACTTGTAATGATGAAGTGAAGGTTCCTGAACTGGTGAAATGTCTTCAATCCTATGGCATTGACATTTCAAGCATTGTTAAAACTGAAAAATCTCTCACAGAGCTACAAATTGAACAGAATATTAAATGGGATTTCAACATGGATGACCGAAATGGTGAAGTTTCAAAACCTTTGTTCGGTAAAGGTTTGACCGGATTCAAAAATCTTGGAAATTCTTGCTATCTCGCTTCGGTGATGCAAGTTTTGTTTGCTATTCCAGAATTTGCTTCTGCGTTCTACATTGAAGAAGGCATGCCTGTTGAAAAGATACTAAATCCAAACGATCCTTCATCGGATTTGGAGACCCAATTGTTCAAAATTGGAGATGGATTGCTATCTGGAAGATATTCAGTTCCAGATATGCTAACTACTGAAGAAGTGAAGTACCAAAAAGGAATTAAACCCCAAAGTTTTAAATCACTAATTGGCCAAGGCCATGCGGACTTTTGCACTATGCAACAGCAAGATGCTTACGAATTCTTGCTCTATTTGATTGACAAAATCGAGTCTCAACATGTAAAGGGAGTGGCAGATTCGGATCCTACAGAAATTTTTCACTTTGTCATGGAAAGTAAGATTCAATGTACTGGCTGTGGAGGAGTTCGGATCACACATGATATCTCAAATAGTCTTTGTCTTCCTGTCGAGGACATTGTTGAGAGTTTGGATGAAAGCGGTAAGAAACAATATAAGCAGCAGACATTCGAAAAGAGCCTTGCTAACTGGAGTTCTCCTGAAGAAATTGAATACGCATGCTCAAAGTGCCAGTCCAAACAATTGGCTCTGAAAACCCAAGGGATTTCTGCATATCCTAAATATTTGTTGGTGAGTCCACAAAGAATTAAGCTGGAGAATTGGGTGCCTATCAAATTGGATGTGCCTATCAAGTTTGAGCCTACATTAGACTTATCCAACGCTAAAGCACAGGGAAAATTGGAGGATGAAGAGTTGCTTCCAGAAGAACAGGAATCATCTGAAATTTCGACATACCAATTCAACCAACAGGCTATGGACTCACTAGCAGCTATGGGCTTCCCTGAAAATCGCTGTAAACGTGCTTTGCACGCCACAGGAAACCAGGATGCCGAGACTGCAATGAATTGGTTGTTTGAACATATGGAAGACCCAGGAATCGATGATCCATTTGAGCCATCCAACATACCACAGGAACATAAAGCTTCACAGCAAGACATTGAATCTTTGGTGGCTATGGGATTCTCCGAAAAACTAGCAAATAAGGCTTTGCTCCTCAATAAAGGAAACCTCGAACAATCTGTTGACTGGCTTTTTGCCAATCCGAACGATGACGGAGAAATCCCGGCTAATCAGCAAAATCAGGCATCTGAATCTGTTGCAGATAAAATAGAAAGATTGGAGAAATCATTGTCCCCTGGAAAGAATTACGAATTGAAAAGCGTGGTGTGTCATAAAGGTTTGTCTATCCATTCTGGTCATTACGTTGCATTCATTAAAAAATTTGTGGATAACGAACAGAGATGGGTACTATTCAATGACGAAAAGGTGGCTCTAGCTAACGAAGAAAATATGAAAGAGATAGAAAAGTCGGGATACATCTACATTTTTCAAAAAATCCTTAATTGAGGGCGGAAGGACGTTGTATAAGTATATTATATCCTAAGTTTCTTGTATCGCCTGGAGCAAGTTTAATACAAAACAAAGCAAATGGAGTTAGCGGGGCGTTGTCAAAATGGTAAAACCTATCAGATTAAACAAGTTCCAAGGAGTCCTTATTAACTTCGGAATGATCGACTGGCTTAAAAAATAAACAATAGGAACAATTAATTTGTGTTTATGATGGTAGGGAATAGTTTGGATGATGAAAGCAAATGTGATGAAATATTTGACGGCATATGGATCTGATGCAAGCAAAGGTCACAAGTTGATTGAACACTTACTTTTTGAGTTCTTTAACTTTGCCTTCAAGTTTTGCTATCTTACCTTTAAGTTCGACATTCTGCTTTCTTAGCAGACCAATCTCGATGTCTTTTTCCTTGGATTTCCCGTAGCTCAGCATTTTGGCCATCTCTTCGTTCTCTTCAGTGAGCATCTGCATTTTGGTGATTATCTTGTGTGCAATCTCCTCCTCGTCGTATCTACCAGTCTTAGTCATTGACTGGTTAGGATTCAATGCGACAGCAGTTAGGACTACTTCCAGTCTCAGCTTAGTATCCTCTAATTCTTCTTGAGTCATTTGAAGTTTTTCTGCAAGTTTGTTATACAATTGTTCATGGTTCTTAGGGATTTCAAATGGCTTCGACTCGTTATCCTTGTTGCTGGCCACATTGACCACCATGTTTAATCTTGCTATCTCACTTTCCAATTTGGCGATGACAGATTCCTTCAGCTCCAATTGAATCTTATGATTTTCAATCTCCGAAGCTGAAGCTGAGGATTCTGCTTTTTGGGTTTGCGGACTAGAACTATTGGCTTGATTTTGAGTTTGGTTGTTCAAATATGACAGTTGTGGGTTGGATCCAGACTGCACTTTGGGAGCAGGTGATGATTGTCCAGCATAATTAGACCATTTCATGTAGTAGTTTTGCGATGGGTAAGATGAATTCTTGTTTGAATTCTGAGGAGTTTGCAAGCTAGTTGAAGACGTTGGCGAATTCAGCTGCATGAGCTGCAATGCCAAGGCATCCATTTCACTGCTTGACATCGAGGTGGAAGAAGGCATGGGCATGTTGGACAGACTGTTCTCATAAATCGAATTGAAAAGGGGATCAGATGCCGAATAGTAAGATGATTGCATCTTTGGAATTTGAGCGGTTGCGGTACTTGTATTTGCTGTCATAACTCCAGCAGATGAAGAGGCTGCGTTACTGGACCACAAGTCTCTGCTAGTGCCCGAGGTAGAGTTATAATTGTTCGTGGCAGATGAAGGTGTTGTGGAAGTACCCCATGGATAAGAGCCAAACTTGCTAGGCGATTCCATGCCCAACAACTGGTTTCTTGACAAAGATCCAACACCAGTCGCGTTGCTGGGTGCAGAGCTCATTGATTGTGGTTGTTGCCAGTGTCCTTGTTGTGACAGGGTTTGATTGCCAGAGTCTAATTTATTAGTTCTGTATAGATCAAACTGATTTTCTGTGTTTGAAGCTAACATCAAAGTCGGGGTTGTGTTGCTCGACGAAGGCTCCTGTCTACTGCTCTTGCCAGGACCTTGTGAGTTTGCAAAAGACCCGGTTCTCAGTAGACTTTCTCCAGAGACTGAGGTCCCAAAATTTGATTCCGTTGTATCTGCAGACTCGGACTTTCGGATTGTCTAATGTGTTAGCATCGATGAAATGTATTTGGGAATGATCCTTCTTTTTTTTTGCTCCTCCTTTAAGATCAACAACTTGGCCTGATTTTGACCCAACTATCTGTCTAATCACTTACATAGTTTTCATAGCTCATTTTGAGACCTGTATTACTCCAAAAGCCTTTGAGAAGTCTCGTTTTTTCTCAGTTTTGTCAAAACACTCAACATGAAACAAAATAAAAGAACCTGAAGATAACCCTTTTTTTTCCCACAAATTGATGTGTTTTTTGACATGCCGAAAATACATAATTACACCTCCTTACACCATATACGAAATCTTGTAGATCGCTGAAATCTGTGCGGTTTAGAGTGATTGGTCTGCTGACGGTCAGATTACTGACGTTTATTGGTACTCAAATGTACATGGGTGCGCACTACTTGGTAGTTTGGTGCTCATCATTTGGGTTTCTTCTTGTGCAGAAAGTTTAAACTGGCAAAAGACCCGTTTTTCTTGGCCATATTCAGGTGGAAGCTCGAAGATGATCGCGAGCTCACCAGTTCTGGTCTTTTGATGGTGGTGACCAATGGACTTGAAAGACCATGCGAAGGCTCATGGGCACTGGAGGAAATAGATGAAGGAGTGGCAGAAATATTAGATATAGGGCTCTGATGTATATGAATGGCCTTTGGTGGAGAGAGAGCCGGAGATGAAGAACCCTGGGTAGGAGAAGTTTGGCCAGAAGCATGGGCCATGCTCTGATGCGAGCCTCTTAAACCGGTCAGGTTGGCAGACGATTGACTTCTGGAGTTTCCCGGAGAGGAGTTGTTGGATGATCCCCTACTCTTGGCCAGTTCGGTGGTGAGGTGTTTGTGTTCCTTGTGACGGCCGATATTCAGAAGCAAAGAAGAGGAAGTGGCACTTCTGGAAAGTTTTGGGTTTGGAGAATGTCCTGAGCTGTTTGCGGCATCTGTCAAATGGACTTTGCGCAATCTTGAATCAAGCAAGTCGAGGTTGATTTGTGAATTAAATGATGGCTCGTATGCTGGAGTGAGATCATCTGCGTTGACTTCTGATTTGATGGCAGTCTCATAAGACGGCACTCTTGAAAGAAGATCACCGTCCCATTTCAGTTCATCTGCATGGTCTACGTCAACAGGATGCGATAGATCAGTCAACGAGTTGACCCGCGACAGATGTTGGACAGGAGAAAGAAGTCCCGATTGCAATGGATGCGGGTTGGCATTTATACTTGGGGTTGGTAATGGTAGCTGGGCAGCACCACCGGAAAATGAAGGGCCTGCAATGGTGGCAGGATCGTTTCCGTTAGAATCAGCACTAGGGGACATGTATGAGAAATAATCTGTTCCTTCGTCAGACAGGTTGAACACTGGTCGACTCCGAGCAGGAACAGACGATGCAGGCCTCGTATCACACTCCCTATTGCTGGTGTTAAGTTGGCTTAAGCTTGCCAATAACTGGTTTCCAAACCCGCTTTCACTTGGGATCATGTGGAACTCACCAAGAGTACGTCTGGAGTCCTCTTGGGAAGAAGCCGAATGGCTGAAAAAATCGGCTGTTCCTCTTGGTGTGGCAGGAGGAGACAATTCGGGAGTTTCTGTAGGAGATGCCAAATCACTCCATAGTCTATCATAAACATGATTCTCATAGTTTGGCGGAGCCATCAACTCCTGGGTGTTGAAGCTATATGCAGGAGCCGGAGCTGAGGAGGAAAGAAATTGAGATCCCGGTGTGGAGGACGAAGACAGCATTGCTGCGCTATTGCTATCGTGCTCAAACATCATTTCATCTCCTTTGTAGCGGATAGTGGCATCTTCGACATTTGAATGTGCAAGGTCTTCTTCAATCTCTATCATTGGTTTTGCTTTTATTGGAACAAATGGACTGATAAATAATGCAATCGGTAGCGTGGCTCTCAATTCTGAGACATGTCCGTCTGTATTAATCAACGAAATCACAAATCTGAGCTTATGAATCACTCTGACGTAATGAGAAATTGTGCAATCCTGAGTAACTTGGGCCAATGAGGCTGGAATTTGTAGCATGGTCTTGACTTCCCAGCGATCCTGGGATAAACACAGCTCATTGTTTCGGAAAAATACACCATCTTGATCCACTTCCGATTGAGTCCACACATCTTTTCCATATTGATCGGTGACAGCCTTATGAACTGCTTTGGATGCAACAGTTCGTTCATCAAAGTAGCTAGAAAAGGCGGTCGAGAAGCTGTACGATTCCGTTAAACTGATTTTGATGGAACCCAATCTCAGTCCTTTGGCAAGAGGAACCATAGTCATCTCCACAGGACAGGATGAACCTATGGCAATGGCCCTTGCAGGCACACTGATAGAATAATCGACTTTCTTCGGCCATGTGTTATCAACAGCGACGGTTTCTGATAATTCGGGTGCATCGGTGGTCAAAGTTCTGACCACATGGATGTGTTTTCTGGTGACAATGGGCACTGAAAATCGGCCCCTTTCAATAGTGGATTGAATTCGATACACCAAAGAGCATCCTGGAAGACCTTCAACTGATTCTGGAATGGATCCGTCCAAAATGGTTTGGAATGGAAACTCATAATTTCCTTCTTGCAACAAAACAGGCTCGTTTTTGTTGTTTGGCGAGAACGATAACGAACTGAGATTTGTAAGCGACTTGTTTTTGTTCAAGTTTGTAGAAGATTTTGAATTAGAGGCCATCATTTTCAACGAACTAGAAGACGAATGATTCGATCTGGTCAGAGTTCCCGAAGCAAAGCCGGCACTATAGGAGGTCAAATTTGGATGCGAACCCCCATTTTCATTAGCATTAAAGGACGAGCTCAATGGGCTCGTAGATGTCTGGTTCAAAAATTCGTTCAAGTTCAATGGATCCCACTCGAATTCAAATAGATTCTTGCTGTATTTATAAGGTCTGGTATATGTGCTCTTTGCTGACTGATATTTTTCGTCCCAGTTCAATCTCAAGGTGGCCCATAGCTTGAGAGAGAGCTTTTTGATGGTAATGGGCTCAATCACTGACAATGCAATGACTCCCGAGAGCAACACTGAAGGCGCCTCGTCCTCAGTCCCTTTCAAAACAACCACATCCTTATCTGTGGACCGAAGTCTGATATCAAACAAAGGAGTCTGACGAGAAGTTTTCTTGCTGGCCCTACCCATTGTACGTATTTATGCAGGGTAAAAGGTAAAAAAAAGATGGTTGTGCAGGGAAAACCTGTTGTTGTTTGGTTCAGCTTGTTATCTTCGAAGAGATCCCAAGAAAGTTAATTTCCCACAAAAAAAACTAATTCCAAGCACGAAAAAACAGCACAAGCTAATCTTTCCGTCGTGCTGGGTGCTATGTGCAGGTTGCTGGCGTTTTTCCAAAAGCTTTTTCTTGTTTGAATGGTTATTGAAAGTTCCATACGTTCTCTGTCCCCCTGTCTATTCGCTTCAAAAATTATCTTCTTGCTAAATTTGGCCTGCTCGCGGAAAAACTTTTTTGACCAAACCATCTGACAGCAGGAGGCAAAAGGTGAGTTTCCGGTACCAATCTGCACCTCTTGTGCATCGACCTGCACCGGCTGCAGCACCACTTTTTATGGATCCTGACACTGGAGGCGGTTTGTGCCCATAGTTGGCTGGGAAACTCACCATCCAATCACTCCATAAGCCCCTCTCCATATCCATTTTTGCGTGACATGGGGTTTTTTTATCTGCAAAAAATTCCTCTTCTGTCACCTTTTCTTAAACAGACCCTCTCTTGCCATCTTGAGTTCCTACTGGGTACCCCCTACCTTGATAGCTCTGCTTACGCTATTGTGGCTTATGTAAGCAATTTGACTGAGCGCGCGCACTACTTTTCCTACAATTTTTTTTCTCGAAGGTGAAAAATTCCAATGGTCTTCACAGTTTGACTCATCGGAGACACCATTTATACGTGGTTAATCAGCATGAGTGGAGTCATATTGGACGAACAGCTTCAGGCTGTTCGATTAGGCTCTTTGAACTGCAAGAGGGTGGCAGTTGGCAAGATCAATTCTGCCTTGATAAAGTCCCCAGATCTCGATTCTTCAGATGTGGATCGGGCTTTTGCCACCATTTTGCAATTGTATAACAAGTATTTGAGCGACAAGGAGCTCGACAAGCAAGTGGAAGAGGTGATATATAAATTTCTGAGATTGGATGGTCAAAAATACCTGAAAGCGTTTGTGAAGTTTTTGGGAGAAGTGTCGTGCAAGCCGTTGGCCGTTTGTGATCTGCTGAGATTACTAGATTGGACAACGATTTTCAGTGTTGAGGCTGCAAAGATGGGCAGTTTCCAGATATACAGTGGTCAGTTGGTTGCATGTTCGATCAGGCTTTTGGACTCCATTGCCAAAATTGAAGGGAGCAAGAGACAGAGAAGAGTGCGATTGTTGAACAGTGCTGTGGATCGATTGAAGTTCACTATTGGCCAAGTTTTGACAATTGGGCCTGACCTGGTGGATACACTCGTATCTGATGCGTGCGAGTCGAATTCTCCAGTGGCCGGAACGCTGGCATATATTGGTCTTTTGCAGACTGTTAGTTCTGCTGTGGATGGTAGCAAATCGAAGATTGTGGATTATTTTGTCAAGGAATGTCTTGCCAGCAAGAATGTGGTTGATCAGTACGGATTGGAGATGTTTGGTCAGTTTGTGGCACATATTAAGGACGACGAATTGAGAGCACAGCTTGTTCCTGCCTTGGAAAGGAGTGCGTTAAGAAACTCAGAATTGACGTTTGGCCGGATATGTCCTGCGATATTTGGTGCTTTGGACGGCTCTTGTGTGGATGTGTGTAACGTGGTGGTCGAGTCGAAGTTACTAGGTCAGCTGGTCTCTGCCTTGAAGTCGTCAAATTCTGCCGTTCGTCAAGGAGCAGCAGAGACACTGGCCATTGTACTTGAAAAAAGCACTGCTGGCAATCAATCCAGCACTACCAAGATTGTTGAGGAAGTGTGTTCTGTGCTCAAGACTCTTACTTCGAGCTCTGTGGAACAGAAGGTGTTATGTGCTAGGATATTGAGCAAGGCTCCTCAAATGGATGCCGCTCTGTTGCTTCCACTGATCAAAAAAGATTCGAACGAAACAAGTCTGGGATCGCTATTAGATACCTTATTTGGATGCTCTGCTCTAGACGGGATAACGGACGCTGTAATTGCGGGTTTGAAAGACAAGAAACAACGAAAGAGCTGGGCCGTTGCGCTGGCCAAGGCTTTATCTAATGGCTCTTTAGATTCCACGTTTACAAACCCTACATGCCCTTTGTTGGAAGATCTGGCTCGTGAATGCATGACAGCTCCTCTTCCCAGTGTGACGGGAAAACTGATGGCTGGAGCATACGCTGCCTTGTACGTGCTAGAAAATACTGGTAACACAGGACCAGTTTGCCAGGCTCTGGAGGAATCTGATAAGCCTTCTATTCTCACAAATTTTAAGGTTTACGGCAAATTGGTTTCCGAAGAGGAACAACAATGGTTTGTTAGGGCATTGGCTGCTTCGGCAAGCCATATGACTGATGCTTTGATGGAATACGGCCAAAGCTGGTTATTTGCAACCACATCCAGCTCGGTTAATTCTTCCACCAGAAGATTAGCACTTGAGTTACTGCCAAAAGCATACATTTCCGGTCAAAAGAACGTGTCGGGCTCGATAGTGGCAGCTTTACAGGAGTTTTTGTCAGAATCTGAATCAGAACATAGCGAATATAACCTTTCACTCGATCGACTAGCTCCAGTGATTTCGATCATCACTTCAACTGGTACCAACATTGATACAACAGTGTTACACCAACAATTGATTTCATTATTGGTTCCTCTACATCACCACAATCTTTCGTTCATTAAATTAGGTTGGGCAGGCGTTTGTTTGAGGTCCAAAGTTGACCCCGGTCAGCTGGTGACTCAACATTCTGCGTCGATCGTCGCGTCGCTGGGCACACTGCTCTTGGACGCAACTGAAAAGACACATAACAACGGTGTTTATACGGCTGCTGCTCGTGCTTTGGCTTCTATGGCGTTTATTTCAACTGATTCGGTGGTTCCTTTGCTAGTTCAACAAATAGAACAAGATCTGGACACGACTACTCTGGAGCCGATCGACGCGACGATGGTGCAGATTTGGCAAGGAGTGGACGGTGAAGCTGTTGTGGACGTTTTGGAGCGCAAAAAGCCGGCTAATTCGGGTGTGAGCAAGAACTCGCGTGATTATGAGACGCTCAAATGGGAAGCTTCGGTTAGAAAAGAGGTTTCGTCCCGCAAAACCGGCACTGCTGTCAAGAAGTTGACTCGGGAAGAGCAGATTTTGGTGGACCAGCAATTAGCATTAGAGGCGCAGGTTCGAGGCCGGTTGAACCTTTTGGCAAGCAGATTATGCCGAGGTCTCGAACTGGTTGGATTTTTGGCCCAGGATGCGGCCACAGTGGAGAATGGGCGCAGTCGTTGGTTTCCTGTGGCAGTGCGTCGTGTGGTGCAAGTTCTAGAATGCGCAGATGCTATGAAGCTAGTGGGTTCCGAGGCCTGTAAATGCTACCTGACGATGTCGCAAGCTCTACGGGCCGGTGGATTGACCGGAACGTCCCGGTTGGAATGGATTGGTGCTACTGTGCTACGACTATTGGACGTGGCGGTGCCCGAACAGTACACTGGTGTTCCATTAGTGGATATTGTGTCTTCACAGCTATTTAGTCTTAAAGTGGTTTCCGACAAGACTGCTTTTGAGTCTCTGACTTTGATGTACTTGCTCCCGATGCTGGCTACGGTGATTGAGCGAGGCAAGACACATTTGTTGCGCAACACCAAGAGCACCCAATTGCTGGTGAACTCTGAATTTTCGAACGAGGATCCAGAGGAAGAACAGCTGGCATTGGCGTTGGAGTTGGTGGCCAGCCATGCAGATGTGTTTGCCGACTCCCAAGTTCCACGCACAGCGATTTTGTCCAACCTTTTTGCCCTGATGGCCGTGCCAGCCAAGGCCAAAATGGCCAAAGACTGCTTCAATGCTCTGGCGCAGCACATCTCGGTCGATGTGGCGCAACACGATCTCCAACTGCTTCTGGACAACGTTGTGAGTCCTGTGTCGTTTGTAAGAACTGCTGTGTTGGAAGCTCTGGACGAGGAGTTTGACTTGGCACATTTGAAGTTCAGCGAGCAATTATGGATAGCCGTGTTTGATACCGAAGAACTTAACCGTACGGTTGCAAAAACCATCTGGGATGAAAGCGGATTTGTACTTGATTCCAGCGTGCCGGCCAAGCTATTACCATATCTAGGCACTCGTGACGGTGGAATACGATTATGTGCAGCCCAGGCTATGGCCCAGGCCGTGCTGAATCTTGGCTCAAACGAAACATTTGTCAAAACTTTGGACCTGCTATTGGACCTTTATAGAGTCAAATTGAGGCCTCCAGCACCTGTTTTGGATGAATATGGACTTCCAGTGAAAGGAAGCTCTGATACTCGTGACACCTGGGAAGATCGTAGTGGTGTTGCTTTGACATTGAAACATTTGGCTGTCATGTTTACCGAGTCACGTGATGCTGAGCAGCTGTTCTTGTTTTTGGTGGAGGAGCGGGCACTTGGTGATCAGAACTCGGTGGTTCGTCAAGAATTGGTGGATGCCGGAATGGCTGTGTTGGATGCACATGGTCAGCAGCATGTGGAAACCTTGGTTCCAATTTTTGAGGCTGGATTAGCAGCACGTGACGAAGGTACGACGACACAGGATCGGATCAAAGAAAGTATCATCATTTTGTATGGAAGTTTGGCACGGCATTTGGAGGCTGGTGACGAGCGGATTGATAAGATTGTTTCACGGTTACTGGCAGCATTGGACACCCCATCGGAAGACGTTCAATTTGCTGTGGCCGAATGTATTGCTCCATTGGTTGCAGTTTCGCATGCTCGACTTGCTGGCTATTTGGATGACTTGTTTAGCAAGCTATTCAATGGCAGTACTCTTGCACGTCGTCGTGGAGCAGCGTATGGAATTGCTGGGCTGGTTAAGGGTGCTGGGTTGAAGTCTCTAGCAGAGAATGACGTGATCCGCAACCTGGTGGATGCTGCTGATGACAAGAAGGACGAGCATAAACGTGAAGGTGTTTCGTTTGCATTCGAGACTTTATCTCAGAGCTTTGGAGCTTATTTCGAGCCGTATGTGATTGAGATTCTACCGATTGTGCTCCGTAGTTTGGGTGATCCTGCTCCTGCTGTTCGTGAAGCTACCGATTATGCTGCTCGGATGATCATGAAAAATACCACTAGTTTTGGAATCAAGAAATTGATCCCTCTTGCTATTGGCAATTTGGACGATTTGGCCTGGAGGACCAAGAAAGGTTCTGTTGAGTTGCTTGGTTCAATGGCTTATTTGGATCCTGCGCAATTGGCAGCGTCGTTGCCAACAATTGTCCCTCAGATTGTTGGAGTGTTGAATGACACTCATAAAGAAGTGCGTAAGGCTGCCGATCAGGCTTTAAAACGATTTGGAGACGTTATCCGTAATCCGGAAATTCAACAGTTAGTGCCATTGTTACTAAAGGCAATTGGTGATCCAACCCGTTACACTAATGAGGCATTGGATGGTTTAATCTCGACACAATTTTCGCATTATATCGACGGTCCTTCGTTGGCTTTGATTATTCACGTGATCCATCGAGGAATGAAAGACCGTTCTGCAACCACCAAGCGGAAGGCATGTCAAATCGTGGGAAATATGGCCATTTTGGTTGACGCCAAAGATTTGGCTGCTTACTTGCCTCAGCTGGTTGCCGAGCTCGAGGATGCCATGGTGGACCCAGTTCCTCAGACACGTGCCACAGCAGCACGTGCATTGGGTTCTCTGGTTGAAAAGCTTGGAGAACACCGGTTCCCAGATCTCATTCCTCGTCTTCTTGCTACTTTACAGGACGAGTCACGTGCTGGTGACAAATTGGGTTCGGCACAAGCTTTGGCCGAAGTCACCAGTGGAATTGGACTCAGCAAGTTGGATGAGTTGTTGCCAACGATTCTTGCTGGTTGCACCTCTTCAAAAGCACATATTCGTGCTGGATTCATGCCATTATTGTTATTCTTGCCGGTGTGTTTTGGAGCCCAGTATGCTTCTTATTTATCACAGACCATTTCACCAATTCTGGCAGGTTTGGCAGACATTGACGAGTCGATTCGTGAAACCTCGTTGCGTGCGGGTCGTCTGATTGTCAACAATTATGCCAGAAAAGCTGTTGATTTGTTGCTACCAGAGCTTGAAAATGGTTTATCCGATTCTAATGCTCGGATCAGACTTTCTTCGGTTGAACTTACTGGAGACTTACTCTTCAAGATTAGTGGAATCAGTGGTAAACAGGAACTTTCTGAAGACCTCAGTTCCATTTCCGCTAATGTTTCCAAGGCATTCAACGAGATTTTGGGTCCCGAAACCCGCGACCGGGTGCTTGCATCCCTGTTCGTTTGTCGGTCTGACTCGTCCGGTCCTGTTAGACTCGCCTCCATCAACATTTGGAAGGCTTTGGTGGCCAACACTCCAAAAACCGTCAAAGAAATCTTACCTACTCTCACCCAGATCATCGTTCGCCGGCTTGCATCATCCGACGAAAACCAACGGACAATTGCAGCCACCACTCTTGGAGACATGGTCAAGAGAGTTGGATCCAATGCTCTGTCTCAATTGCTACCAACGTTGCAAGCGTCATTGTTATCGGCAGATTCCGACGCCAAACAGGGTATTTGCATCGCCGTGCGCGAACTGGTCCAGTCAACTCCGGCTGACACCGTCGCCGAGTTCCAGGCCGTGCTTTTCGATATCGTTAGAGACGCTCTGGTCGACGCCAGTCCTGCAGTTCGTGAGGCTGCTGCACAGGCATTCGATGTTCTTCAAGAATCCGTTGGGGCCAGTGCTGTGGATCAGGTGGTTCCGCAATTGCTGGAAATGTTGGACTCTGATTCTTCCAGCAATGCTTTATCTGCTCTTGAGATGATCATGGCTACCAAGGCCGATGTCTTATTCCCAATCTTAATTCCTGCTTTATTGGCTGTTCCTGTCAAGGCCCGTGCTTTGGCAGCTTTGGCCCGTGTTGCGGGTCCGGCATTGTACCGTCGGTTGGGCACCATCATTGGTTCTCTTGTTGACTCGGTGCTTGCCGAGACTGCTGATCGTGTCGACCTTCTCGACGCCTTGTCGACGACACTCTTATCGGTGTCGTCTGACGACGGGTGCCATCCTCTATTCCAACAGATCTTGGCATTAATGCGCCACGAGGATCATAAACGAGCAGCTGTGGCATATGCGGTCTTACCAAGATTCTTTGAGCATACCACCCTTGATTACTCCGCTTATTTGGAAGACGTTGTTGTCCAGTTGATCATTACTTTGGACGATGCCGACCGCGATGTTGCTACACATAGTTTCGAGGCTTTATCTGCTCTGGTCAAAAGACAGCCGCGTGAATCATTAGAACGCTTGGTGGGTCCTGCCTTGCGTACTCTATCGCTTGTTGGCAGTCCGGCTAGCGAATTGTACGTATTCTCGCTGCCAAAAGGTCCAAATTGCGTGCTACCAATTTTCCTGAACGGGTTGATGTACGGCACGGCGCAGCAGCGTGAACAGGCCGCGGACGGAATTTCTGCCGTGGTGGACCGATCTCCTGCGGCTGCATTGCGGCCATTTGTTACGGTTATTGTGGGTCCTTTGATTAGAGTTATAGGGGAGAGATTTGGAGGAGACGTCAAAAGTGCCATCTTATTGGCTCTTAACAAGTTGTTTGCAAAGATTCCACAATTTTTGCGGCCATTTATTCCACAACTTCAAAGGACATTTGTCAAGTCTCTTAGCGACTCGTCCAATGCTCTGCTGCGTGCTCGGGCAGCTCGCGCACTGGGTACTTTGATCGAGTACCAGCCGCGTGTGGACCCACTGGTGGTGGAATTGCTGGCAGGGGCCAAGGCTGCATCTGCTGCGGGCGCAGGTACAGAGAGCCAGGGCGTGAAAACAGCCATGCTGACCGCATTATTGGAGGTGGTTTCCAAGGCAGGAAAAAACATGTCTGCTGCATCACAATCGGCCGTTCTGGGACTCGTGGAGCAAGAAATGTTCCAAGACACAGTTGGAGTCGACACTGCTGTGGCGTATGCAAAGCTGGTGGGTGCCTTGTCTAGCACAATGGCTTCTGACGACGCCACGAAATTGCTCCGGCTCAAGGTTCTGGATGCAGATTTGAGTGCCGAGAATGCAGCGCGGTTTGCCGTGCTGACCTTGAATGCGTTCCTTAAGGATGCCCCATTGCATATTTTTGATACCGGGCTATTTGTGCCGGCTTGTGATTTCATCGTGCGGGCGTTAGATAGCACAATGCCATACGTGAGTGACAACGCGGCCGTGGCAGCGGGGAAATTGATGCTGCAGCTGCACCATGGACTACCATTTGCAGACGAGCAGCAGGATGGACTTGCTCGTGTGGTGGCGCAGCTTTGCGTGGCAATGGGTTCTCCTCGGTCGCGTTCCAGTGACACCCGTCGTTTGGCACTCGTGGTGGCACGTACAGTTTGCCGATTCCATTACGATGAGTGTGTGAAACCACATCTCGACACTCTCGTGCCGTCAGTGTTTGCATGTGTGCGCGACCCGTTGATCCCTATCAAGCTTGCGGCTGAAAAATCGTTCCTGGCCATGTTCCGACTCGTGGAAGACCCGGCCATGGAAATCTTCAACACCTGGCTTGCGTCCAAAGACCCGGCCGTGCCACTACTCACTGCAGCAGGCGCTTCACTCCAACTCAGATCCATTTCCGAATACACCAAAAGAGTCGGTTCACGTCTGGCAGCAGTTGAAAGAGAAAGACTCGCAGCTGGCGGAGATAAGGAGGCCATGTTCTCGGACCAATTCGAGGACGAAAGAGAAATTTGGGCTGTGGGAGCAGTCGAAATAGCCAAAGAATAACCAACACGTATTTACATACTTTACGATCCTATCTTACTATTTCAAATTGTTCCTTTTTAACGTAAACCGTAATTATAACTCTAAACGAACGCCTTGGCACTACCGGCACCCAACCGGGTCTCAATGCCGTTCAAAAGCTCCTGATCAATCTCCTCAAACGGAAGATTGCAGATGTTGGAAATTAACTTGCGGTACAAATACAACTTGGCTTGTGTTCGCTGCTCTTCCAAGTATTCTGTGCTCTTTCTTTCCAAACGCTGGTCATCGTTCTCGTCAGAATCTTCAACAGTGCCGGAAAGACCACTAATCGAAGTGGTGATCAGCCCGATCAAATTGCGACGCTCCAATTGCAACGAAGTCAGCTTCACCGCCAATTGTAATCGCTTGCCATGCGAATCGTTATCTGCAGGCTCCGAAATCGTCGTCTCCTCTTGATGCACCAGCTTTGCAAGCTCCAGAGCCTGCGATCTCTCGTACAAACTTGTCAATTGATCGTGTTTTGCAATGAGCTCTTCCCGATGCTCACTAACCACCTTCTGGACCATCTCGTCAACAAGCTGTTCATCCACATCCATGTCGCTCAACGCCTCTCTCACGAGTTTGCGTGCCTTTACATCCAACTTTTCAATTTCGTTCTCCAGGTTGCGCATCGTTGACAAATTGTGACTAAACTCCTCCTCCTTCACGTTCAGTTCCCGCTCAATCGAGTCGTGCAATTTGGTCAGCACCGACGGAAGCGTCTCCTTGAACACACGAACCGAATCTTTGAACGACTCGACACTCAAAAGCGATTCTGCCAAGTCCAAACGTCCAGGACTTTCCTCTATCACTCTGTTTTTTGGAGTCTCCGGCTTGTCAAAGTGTGTCTCGTCGTCTTTTGAAGGACCCATCGTACTTGTGTTGGTGATCGTACTGTTACCCTCAAAAATGTTCTCTTTGTTATCGCTGGAGTCCTCGAAACCCTTGTGTTTCTCGAAAATCGCCGTCTGTGGAGTCTTCACAAGCGGACCAGGAGTTGCAAACTCAATGCCTTCATCCTGGTTCAACTCCTGAAGCACATCCTCAGGGACATTCTCAATACCGACCATATCGAGATCTGCTCCAAGTCTAATCAACTGCTTCACAAAATACTTGTCCTGTCCCTTGATTGCCAATTGAAGAGCAGTATTTCCATCCTTATCCTGGTGGTTGATTAAAATCCGCAACAAATTCTTGTCCCGCTTACTGGCCATCAACTTCTCAGCCTCATTTTGCTGATATTCAATGAACTTCACCACCTCTTCAAAATAATACTTCAAACAGTTGGTTTTGTTGGGCATCGACGTCAACTCCATAAGATAATGCAGAGGAGTTCTTCCTTGTGCATCTGGAACTATCAAACATTGTCTGAGAAATTGTAAAATCAATCCAAAGTTCTTCATGTCGTATGAATTTGTAAAATGGATAAGCTTGGAAAGACTGTTCATTCCTGAATTGTTGAGAATTAATGGATTAGCATCATTCTGAATCAAAACTTGGACAACCTGCAAAGAAGCCAATGCAGAAGCCCAATGAAGAGGCGTGTGTCCTTCGTCATCAATAGCCTTGTTAATATCAAAGTCCTTGGGTGGATTCATCAAAAAGTCTGGAACTGGCTCGTCATCATTACCAAAGAAACTAAGTAGCTTTTCGGTATAGTAATCGTAGTCATCGGATTCCATCTCTTGATGATCAGATAGAATTTGTGATAGATGGTTAGTTTCGATGCCGTAAGGATGATTAGCAAACGAATCGTGTGGTCTAAAACCGTCGGCACCAGCCATATGAGGAGGGTTTTTCAAATCTGTATCAAATCCACTGGAAGTCGATGTATCTGAATTTGTTCTGTTTAAGCGCAGTTCGTCTTGCGAGCCGTCTGTTGTTGACAAAGACCCAAAATTGTTGTAGTTGTGAGTGAATCTTTGGATTTGAGTCTGTTGTTGGTGGAACTGTTGTGGCTGTTGCATCATCATTTGCTGTTGTTGTTGTTGCTGTTGCTGGTACGATGCAGCAGCTTGGTATGGTGGAACCGAGTAGTATTGTGGGATTTTCATGCCATATTGCGCATGAGGCGACGGAAATGCGTATTGAGGAGTATGCATTGGATGCATCGACGGACCAGCGTGTTGTTGTGCACTTCCAAACGTTGGAGGAGCAGCATGTCCCATCGGAGCCAAAGCACCTGGATCCGGGCCCCTATTCACGGCAGGAGATGTTTTCTTGGCTGCCTTGGCCATTGATGGATCGACCTGATCGCTCTTTGCCCGCCGTTTCTTCGCATCTGCACCATTACCAGCACTCGAGGAAGACTTTGCAGCCTTCACTTTCTTCTGCAACAGCCCATCATTTGAAGGATCGTAATATAAAACTCTCGAATCTTCCTTCGATATCTTATGTGTCTCGGCAAGCTCCTTGGCAAAGTCCAATGGCACCCAGGTACCTTGAAACCGGCCATATCCTCCTTGAATCTTTTGATGCTTAAACTGGTGCACCTCTTTTTCCAATAACCGTGTTCTTTGCGCCTTTCCAAACCCAGCAATTTTCAAAATCTGTGTCGCATTCACCCAGTCATCAGTACATCTTCTCATTAGCGGTATTCCATTCACCGTACTTTCAATCACGTCCACCTGGTTCCCAAGTTAATACTCCTGTCCTTGTTCCTCCTGAAATGTTTGATACTCACCTGCGAATACGTCGCAATATATAGTTCGGCCATCTTCAGCTCTAATTCCTCGTTATCCCTTTGTTCTCCACCACTCCTTTGTTTCTGTAATAAGCGTCCTATTTCGCTGCTTCCACTTAGCTGTGCAGTCCTGCTCCTGCTCCCGCTGCTGTTACTCTGTTTCTAACCCGGAACGTCTGCTGCTGGCTGCCCAAACTTCTTGCCAATTGGTCTGCCGGGTCGGATGCTCATTTAAAAATACGAAAACCACTGATCCAATTTGGCCATAAAAGTTTTTTGGATCTTGGTACACGACACTTTCCCGTTTGGGAAAATTAATTGTCACGTCCGATGCTGCCTCGTTGACGTGGTGTTGGCGGCGGTGATACCGTGAAGACCCAGCACCATCACCAGCCATTTAACCAATGATATCTCTACTTTTTCTCCCCTAGAACAATGTTTGGCCTTCGTCTACCTTCTCCGAACTCATCCATCTAATTCCATGGCAGTCCAACAAGCATGGCTATTTTTACGCGTATCTCCAAAAAAAAAAAAAAGAGTAGCTCCCGCACGTGGTTTAGATCACATGATGTAAATCACGTAAGCATTTGTTATGCTTATGTCATTGCACGAGCCTCTTATTTGTCGTATTCGATGTGGGTCACCCCCCTCCTCTGTTCGTTCCCTTGTGGAGTGAGTGGAAAACGGATTTTTTTTTTTTCTGGGCACACAAGATTCTTCTTTAAACTGATCAGATCAAACAATTATATACCAAACTTTTGCCCTCCAAATTGCTCCTTCTCATCCCCATCTTCCTGAGAAGCCGTCTGTGAACAAATTAGAGTGATTGTTTGTGGCTGTTTCTCAACTTGTTCTTGTTTGTTCTGGCATTCAAGAGAACGGCTGTGTGTCGGGATTACAAAGTGGAATTCGGACCCGATCGTCAGCATGGATCCATCAAGGACTAAACAATTGGAAACAACATCAGATAACGCAAAAATGGAGCCTCTTGGCTCTGCAGCCATGTTGGCAAGAAACTCGTCGGTCTTGACTTTGACTACCCCACAGTTATACACGATATATGGAGGAAAAGAAAACCTGATCGACCAGCAGGATGAGGACTCTGGAAGCGACATTTATAGGGATTTAAAGGAGAACATCGGCAAATCTAGCACCAGTGAGCTTGATGGTGGATTGATGTCTCCAACAGGACGCACCTTTTCTTCAAAAAAGTCTGCAATTGGCAGTGTGACTAGGTTTGTGATCAAATGTTTGACCTTGTGTTTATTCGGTAACATGTTCATCGCGCTTAGTGAGCAACTCTACAAGTCGAACCATACGTTACCAAACCTGGCAGACTATAGAATTTTCTACATTTTCAAAGATAATGTTGATCTGCCTTTGACATCTTTGCAAATGGATATACTCAACAACTCGATCACCGGACTTATCTTAGGCTCGATCCGACCACTTTCAGATGCTATTTTCTTCCGAAACGTGTCGAAACGCACACTTTTCGAGGCTTCCTCGATTCTCAGGTCCACTGTGGCTTTGATAGGCTTGTCATACTGTCTCAAGAAGTTCGAATGGCAGACAAAGTTGCAGGCCGCAACTATCTTCACAATCATTAGCTCTGTCCTGTGGGTTTTTCTCGATTCCACTTTGGGAGGTTTTTTGTCATCTTTTATTGGATCCATAGGTACGGTGTTGGTGTACACTTACGTGAACTTGCAGCTCGACTTTGCTAGTATACGCACAGATCACGACGTGCTGGCAGACCTACTTTGGATCGGCTCATTCTTGTTTATTACGTTAATCATTTTTGGCAAAATTAGCAAACGGTTATTTGATTGAGATATTTCGATATAGGTTTACAGTTCAATGGATAACACATAATGGAAACATCCAACCTTTGTAAATCCATCCTTGGAACTATACAAAACACAAACTCCCCATTCATCGACACTCATTTCTAGTTAGAGAACCTCTTCTCTATTTAATCGTCCTCAACAGCCTCTTCATTTGTTGAAGCTTCGTTTTCCAAATTGGACTTTTGCTGATGGGCACTTAAAAGACCAGTGGCATTCACCCCACTGATGGAATTTCTGTTAATTCTGGCCACGTCTTCAATGTTTGGCAACTTCAGCGGATTGATCGACCCCACTTGCTCCTTGTGGCCCGTCACTTTTGACATTGCATAGTCCCCACTATCAAAGAATTTTCGATCTTTCAATTTGCTCTGTAATATGTCCGACTTCTTTGGAAGCTTACCATACAGCTTGTACAGCTTTGCTTCTTGTGGGGTCAATTTCGAAAGGTCCGCAGTCTGAGGAGGCTCATATAGCGGATCGTTTGGCGATAAGTCAGACATCTTGCTCAAGAGATATAAAATAGTTCCCTGTTGTCAGCTTCTTTCAATTTGCCACCAGTTAGCAAACTAATAAGCTACAAAATTTGTGGCTTGACTCATGGAAAAATTCCAGATCTCTATTTCTGGTGTACGGGTGTTTTCTTGCGGCCATCGCTAACCATCAATCTGGCCGCCTCGAGCTTGATCAGTGGAGAATGTGCAATTTTAATCTGGCCCAGCCGGTCTGAAATTGCTTTCTGTTGTTTCTGGATACTGTCCAGATCGATCTGTCCAATAGAACAATGAAGATATAACGGATTGTATGGCTTGTTGTTCATCCTATCTTCGATAGTAGGTATCTTGGTATTGATTGACTCCAAAACCAAAGATAAACGTCTTTGACACTCTTTGGTTAACATCAAAGCCATGAAATGTTTAGTGCCTTGGGGATTGGGTAACAGTCTTACATACTGTTCAAATTGAAGAGTGGTTGGTAGCTTCAGGTTGACCTCTTCTCTGATTTGGTCAATGAATCTTTCCAATTCCTGATCACTAGCAAACGTTAAGTTGTAAGAAAGCGACACATGGAGATCTTTGACTCTTTTGGTAAGAGGATCGTACAGATATTCCGAGTCAAAGTTGATGCCTGAGGCCAATTTTTCGTTTCTGCAAATGCTAGTCCAGCAAGTTTCTGCTAAGCAGTGCAAAACTTGATAATCGGCATCCGTTGGTCTAATCTGAAGATACACAAATGCCGTTTTCCTTGTGGACTCGCTCAATGGTCTCTTTTGATACACAGGTTTCTCGGAGAACTTGAACAACAACTCTTCGGGAGGTCGTTTTAGATTTGCCTCCTTGTCCTCCGTTTCATCTTCTGAGCTATCCGAGGAGTTATATCGAGCTACCAGATCCATTGACAGCTTCTAAAGTGGCGTCCCAATAAGCCTTCACTTTAGAAATAATGATATGTCTTCCTGGTCTGGTTTTCTTTTGTCAAAACATGAATAACATCTTTGCACCGCATTGGAGAAACCGACGTGGTAATCATACTATGGTTGAAACTAGCCGACTGTTTGTAAGTACGCATACATATAAATTGGGAATTTGGAGAGTTTAGTTAGAGATGACTTAAGATGTTCAAATGATTAGGTATAATAAGCATTCCTTCAACTTTAATGATAGACTATAGCTGATATGTGACACAAACTCGAAACTAGCACATTGGTTCGTGTCCAGGTAAAAGCATTGGCTAGATATAAAGTATTTAGTCGTGACTAGTCTTGTTAATGTCAAAGTGTTCTTCAGTTCACGTCCAATGTAAGTTCCCAGCAGAATAGCCAGTGTTTAGCTCATGTCACGTGCGCAAACCATGTGACCACCGAGTTTATACTCGATTCGTACGGTCTGTCGGTACTTTATGCTTATGTCATCTATTTTATCTGCATGCGCTAGCTGTTTTTAATATGCCTAATTGGGGAAGTTGTAAATAACCGGCATCAGCACATTATGTTTTTTTTCAAAAGAAGATAAAGGCTGTTATAACAACAAGCAGGCAGGTTTATTGAACTAGATTGTGGGAAATGGCCTCCTATTACGAGCAGGAGACTCCGTTGAGGACGTCGGTCGCCAGCCATAGTGGGCTGACGACTCCTGGGTCAAGCTCGAAGCTAAAAAACCTATTCAACATTGGCAACTCCGACTCAGAGACGCCTCTTAAGAAAAACATCTTCACAACATTGAGTCCGTTGAAAAACAAAAAAAGGCCCAACTCCTTTATCATTCTTAGTCCTTCTAAACAGGAAAAAATCCTGACTCAGGAGATTCAAAGATTGACGATACCCGAAAACGAGAATGTTGATACCACGGTGGACTTTACCGGAGAGATCTCGACTATAGACACCAGCGATGAATCACAGAACGTGGGACGAAGGGATTCTACTAGAGACAAGAAACTTCGAGAAAAATACATTAGGCAGTTGCAGAGAGACCAGGGTTATTTCACAGAGAGGATGTTGGATGAAGTGTCGAGGTCTAGTAGTCTGAAAAGCATCAAACCAAAACGGCAATTATCTGTGTTGGAAGCACTGCACGACTTTGACGAAGAGTTTACTATTTATACCGATCCGTACAATTCGTCCAAAGATTCAAATGTGCCAGAAGAAGTTCAACAAAAATCGATTATTCCAAGAGATAATTCTTCGAGTTATAGTTTCAGAAAGTTTGCTCCTGGAACACAACATTATCTTCTTACCAAAGAAGAATCCCAAGTTTTTAAGAGCAAATCATATGGATTGATTACTCCCAAAAAAGTGTATATGAAACCTGAATCCGAGCCAAGACGAGATTTCAGCTCGACAAATTCACAGACTAGTTTGATCAAAGAGGAAGGTTCGTTTTCTTCTTCTGGGTCGAGCTCTTTGCCACAATTAGAAGGTCGTTGGGATGATGGTGCTGATCTGGAGAAGTTCTACTATCACACTGGTTTTGTCAAGACCGTTTGTCCCCGGAAAACAGCCCTATTCTTTGTTCTTTTGTCTTTCCTTGCCCCACCGTTCTGGATTCTGATCTGCGTGGGGTATCTTGATAAGGAGTTTGGCAGGGTTCCAGCAGGCTACAAGATAGCCAGCGGGGTTCTGGCTCTTCTAACAGCAATCGCTTGTATTATAGCTATTGGGTTTGGCTTCAGCTATCGATAGCTTATTCCCGAAATAATGATGGACATTATTATGTAACAATTTGGCCCGCACTATTAAAAAAAAATTTAAGCACAACAAGTAAAGCGAGCCTTGTTTTCCGATTCCATATTGATGACTTTTGTGAATTTATGATAAAAATTAGCACTGTCTCGGCCGAGAGCCAAGCAACCAAGCTTTATGGAACGTTAAGAGGACACAGCTGTGCAATATCAGCTCTAGAGGTGTTTTATTTACCGTCGACAGCAGCTTTCAATGAGGAGGGAACTGTTCATCAGCTTTTAATCCCAACTTTGATCAGCAGCACCGAGGACGGATGGATAAGTTGGTGGGACTTAACAACTAAAAGACCTCTGGGCTCCTGGATGGGACATCAAGGAAATATATTAACTTTGAAACAGACTGGATTAAGTTGGGACAACAAGTCTTTGCCTGTGATTGACCAAGAATGGTTTGGCAAATTGTTGACACACGGCAAAGACGGAGAGTTGAAGGTCTGGAAACTGTTTGAGGTGGTTAAATCCAACAATCAGTGTATTTTGTACAAACATTTGAGCCTTCTACAACGCAAAATATATACCCAACGAGAGAATCTTGAACGATGGCCATGTCCTCAGGTGGAATTTGAAATGCCTATCAATGTGATGAATTTCGCCAACGTGGACATCCATAACGGTATAGTGATCACTCCAAATACTCAGGACTCCAACAAACTGGACATATACAAAATTGAACTGTCTAATGGTAACCTAAACCGACTGTTTAAAGGGGTTTGTCCTTTGGAAATCATCAAACGAGACAACTTGGACTTCCAAATTCGCCATATCCAGGAGTCTGAGGATGGACAATCTCGTGGATTGGGAATTGCAATGAAAATTGCATGGCTAGGAGATCAGATTTTTGGTGTTGGATATGAAAGTGGACATATTGTTGTTTATGAACTGGGACCAAAGAAAATACGGATTATCAGTTTGAATGAGAAACATTATCCAAATCCAATTCTCTCTTTACACTTTGATCATGTTAATTCCAATCTATTGAGCACGTCCTCTTCAGACAAAATTGTGATTCAGAGCCTGGAAAACCAGACTGTCGACACCTATAAAGTGCGCCATAAAGGCATTGCAAGCGTGCGAACTAGAAACTCGATGGTTGGTTTAGTCACTTGGGATGGGTATTGCAGATTCTACAAGTATGACGACGAACAGGTTCTAAAGCTCCAATTCAAGTTGAGTAAGATGACTCCTTCTATATCGGCTGCTGGCAGCTCTTCAGAGATAATAGATGGTGCAGATACCTCTTCTAATCAGAGAGTATCAGTGTTGGAGTTCACCAAAGCACAACGGAATTACAGAATGCTGAAGGAGTCTGGTCAATTGATGTTTCTCAATGGAATATCTAAAAACATTGTGAAAAAACGAGAAGAGATTAATTTCGAAAACAATTGGTTGTTTATTGGTTATAAAGATGGAAAAGTTGCAGTGTATACAACCTGTGAATAGATATTTAATAAAGTGTAATATATGACATCATAACTGTTGTAATACTAGTATATTTGGTTTGTGGGAGGTTGATCACCAACATTACTTTGAAAGAACTAAAATAATAAAGCTGTGTTTAGTGTGAAGACATGGAACAAAGATAAATGTTCGAACTAGACACAAAAAGATTGAGGACTTATGTCTGTCAAAATACTCAAACACATTATAGTAATTTTGGTGCTCTAATTATGTATAAGATGGCAACATGTCCGAGCGGTTAAGGAGAAAGATTAGAAATCTTTTGCGATTTTCGCGCGCAGGTTCGAGTCCTGCTGTTGTCGACCTTTTTTTTTCCCTTTTAATTTTTTTTGACCTAAACTTTAGTAGAATTAATTATACACTATAAAGATTTCAAACGTCGTTCAATGCCACACAAATGACCCCCTTATTGTGGCCATTATACTGCCTAACAGTCTCACTGGTACTTAAATCCCATAACCGGACATAATGGTCAGAGCATGCCGTCACCAGATAGGCACTATCGGCACTAAAAGCACAATCCCAGACCCATCTTTGATGTCCTCTTAATGTAGTTTCCAAAGCAAAGTTTTCTGCAGCAGACCATATTCGAGTGGTATGGTCGGCAGAACATGTGGCTAAGTGCTTGCAATCCGAGGATAATAGCACACGAGTAATGTATTTGGAATGCGATTTGAACTTATTGACCGGTCTTAAATTGGTTTGATCTTCATTGTTTTTCATCTCCCACACGTAACAATTGCCCTTATTATTACCCGCCACCAACATGGAGCCATCTGAAGCACAACTAATTGATTGGATAGACACATCGTCCTCCGGTATGAGTTGGTGTGTACATTTATTTTCTCCTAGATCCCAGATTCTCACGTTACCATTCTGGTCGCAACTAATCAATTCTCCTTGGTTTGGATGAATAATTACCTCGTTCACAGGACAATTGTGTTTGTAATTACGTTGAATACTTGGCGACCGCACGTCCCAAACTTTCACTGTGCCGTCCTCACTGGAGGAGCACATCCATTTATTTTCTATCTGGAACGCTATCGACGTGACGTTGTTGGTATGTCCTTCAAAAGAGGTCACCGGGTTTGGATTTGCAGACCGAATGTCGTATAATCTCACCTTTGATTTTCCTGCAGCAGCTAAGAACTTCTTATCAGAGGTGATTTCCAGTCTGTTCACTTGCGAGTCGCTATGTTGGATAGTTCTCGAGCAAACTCCTGTCAAAGCCTCCCAAAAACGAATTGTATGGTCATAGCCGGCAGATGCAAGAATCACCGACATGGCTTTTGATGGGAGCGGTTATTTATGGCTAAACAAGACTGAATTGACCATATAGTAGAAACGTTTGTTTGTTAAGGAGAGGAAAAAAAAGTAAGAGAGCGAGCGAGCGAGCTAGAAAAAATCGACGCGACGATAACCAAAGCGAATGAAAGTATCTTCAAATCATAATGCAAGTCTATAATACATAACTATTCACCAACAAATAAATAACTAACCGGATGCGTTCAGAAATTTGCACTGATCAATTGCTTCTGTTCTGGAGACAGATACGATGGATAATCCACCTTGAATTCGATAATCAAGTCGCCTCTAGTTCCTGGAGACTTTGAAACAGGCATACCTAGACCAGGATACGTTGTAATGGAGCCTGGTTGAGTAGGGGCTGACTTGATCAATGGAATTCTTCTTCCATCCATGGTATTGATTTCCCTACTGAAACCAAGTAACGACTCTTTAAATGATAGCTTCACAATGGCTTTCAAATTGTTATCTTGTCTGGTGAAAAGGTCGTGTGGTTTCTCCACAATGGTGAATCTCAATGTCTGTCTCATTCCATCTTGATAGTCTCCTTCGTTAGGATAAGTAATTTTTGTGCCTGCTTTCCAACCTGGTTTGATATTGATGTCTATTAGTTTCTCTTCCAGCTGTCCAGTAGGTCCTTTTCTTTTAATTTTCATCTTCTTCGAGCCCCCGGTATACAACAACTCTAATGGGACTGGAACGTTAAGATCCACAACGGTCGGTTCTCTGGCAGGCTGTGATCCTCCAAATCCACCAGGCATTCCACCAGGCATTCCTCCCATGCCTCCCATACCTCCAGGCATTCCACCTCCCATCGAACTGAACGTGAAAGGTGAGCCTCCTCTAGATCCTCTAAATCCTCCAGCATCTCCAAACAATTCTTCAAATCCTCCAAATTGGTTGAACATGTTGAAAGCATCGGCCTGAGAGAAAGTACGGCCACCGCCTCCTCCTCCACCGAAGCCTCCAGCTCCTCCAAATGGATTGCCTCCTGCTGGAGCATTTCCACGGGCTGCCTCTAAACCGTACTGATCGTACACTTCTCGTTTGTCCGCGTCAGATAGAATTTCGTATGCTTCTGAAATCTCCTTGAACTTCTCTGCATTTCCTCCAGGCTTGTCTGGGTGGTATTTCAATGCCATCTTCCGATATGCCTTCTTGAGCTCAGCATCTGATGCTGATGCTGACACTCCAAGCAAATCGTATAGCTTTGTCTCTTTAACCATCGTTGATCAATTGAATCTGGATTTTATAGTCCAATATTATCTTTTCTAATCAAACAATACGAGTCTACCCAAATGTTCTCTGTATATAAGTCCTCGAGTTCTAGACCGATAATTATCTTTCCAGCAACTTTTCACTTATATATTAGCAAATGTCCAGTCTTGTGGTGTCTTCAAGTTTCCATAGACCACTTCCAAATATGGAACTTTCTAGAACTGGCCAGAAACACAGCCCAATTACATAGCACAGCCACAATAAAATAAATTACAGCCACAATATTCAATCTTTCGTTTGCTTGTTACTATTTTAGCCTTTACATACACCCAAATTCACTAATCTCATTTCACACCTAATGCACAAATATTCAACTTACTCATCTCAGCCAAGAGCTGGTCAATCTTACCGTCCAAAAGACCATTGGCATATTCGTCTCTGCTGCTTTGATCAAGGTATTGTTGAACTTGTGCCAATCTGGCATATCCTTCAGTGCAAAATCTCAATTGGATCTTGACTAGCGCTTCAAAAGATGGGTCATAATAAGGAACTCTCAGATCCACCAATTGAGGCAATTCCTCCTTCAATTGGTTATTCAAATCGTCAAAAATATCCTTAGCCAATTGCAATTCTCTTTCTGCTCTTGGTAACTTTGTAGCGTCTTTGGCAGGCTTATCCACCAATCTTCTCACCTTACTCTTTGCCTGTTCGTAATCAACTTTCTTGTGTGCTCTCTTCTTGATGGCTTCGTTCACTTCTGCAAAATAAGTTGCGAATTTGCTCACAGGATCCAAAACTGTTTCTCTGAAAGGTCCGTCTAATTGTTTCACCGTCTCCTGGTCAAATTCTTGCACAGCACCCAAATAATAACCTCCCACATTAGCACCTCCAAGACTTCTTGCATCTTCGTACAAATTGTTGATGATTTCTGCCATGGCCACTTGCGACGCAGTCACTGCTCTTAAAGCATCAAGATAACCCTTTGTTTCTTTGGCAAGCTCCGTTCCACTTTTTTCAAGAGTTTTGTATCTTCTTTCCTCAGTATCATAATCTCTGTCAATTATCTTATCGGCTGAACGAACAGTCACCTATCTTCAGTTAGTATCATCTCTTAGATACCCTTTTTTCTTCAGACTTACCGAAGCACCCGCTCTTGAAACGGCCTTCTTAAATCCTTCCCAAGACATTCTTAAGCCTTTTAAACTTTCGGAATATACTCAATGCTCGGATGTATGCAATCTGTTAATATCCAAGAGCTGCTTATTCAGTTTAAAATGCTCTTTTATTTATCCATAAAACTGATGTTTCCATCCGTCTTGTTTTTTTTTTCTGCTTACCAAGAGCTTCTCCGTCCTGTCATGCTTTCCCTACCGCTACCAAAAAAAAGAGGCGAGGTGAACCCGCCACAAATTTTTTGTGGTGTACAGATGTGTGTTCAATAGTAGTACTTGTATGTTTTAACTATTAATCCAAATTACATTCTAGACACTTAATCGCTCTTCGACTTCTTCTTCTTCTTCTTCTCCTCGCCATCTTCTCCTTCAGCCTTTCTCTTCTTTTCCTTCTTCTCCTTCTTTTCCTTCTTCTCTTTCTTTTCCTTCTTTTCCTTCTTCTCCTCTTTTTCCTCCTTCTTCGACTCGAATAGAGAGCCCTTCGATTTCTGGACTTCTGGATCTTTCAACTTGTCCTCTGGAATGGCAGGAGCAGCCACATCTTCGTGGCTGATGTATTCGGTCTTCCATGATGCAGGAGTGCTTTCGTTAGGTCTTCCAAATTGGTCCAATTTACCATCGGCCTTCATTTGCTTCTTTTTCAAAGCAACAGGACCCAATCCCCATCTTCTTGGGTATGTGTCTCTTTCCATGATACATCTCTTAACCTTGGCAACAACACCATGGTCACATGAAGCGAGGTCAACAGTGGTCATTTGAGCAATACCAATGGCAATTGCTTCACCTTTAGTGGTCATCAAAACAACCTCGTCATACAATTCAATGCCTTCTTCGTATCTCAAAAGGCCAGGAATCATTAGCTTGGCACCGTAACAGATGGAGTTGACAGCAGAGTCTTTCACAACCACTCTCTTGTAGCCGACTAGCAAAGTCTCCAATGGAGAAATCACCTTTCTCAAATAACTCTCGTCTCTCGAATTGTCATACAACCATTGAGCATCCATCACATCATGTAACGTCACCATGTTATCGTTTTCAGAAAGCGCACCGGAACGAACTCTTCTAAGCTCTTGCATGTGTCCTCCAACACCCAAAAGCATACCCAAATGGACACACAAAGTTCTCATATATGTACCGGCCTCACAAGAAGCCCAAAAGACGCTCAATCCACGTTTATTGTCAAACTCAAACAATTGCGAGTCGTAGATGGTTCTCACTCTCAACTGTCTCTTAACAGCAGAGATCAATGGAGGTCTTTGGAACAACGCACCTGTCAAGTTTTCCAAAGCTCTGCCCATTTCCTTTTCGTCTTTCAACGCATCATGCAATCTAGCAATACACACATACTCTTTACCTGCACCCTGTTGAGATTTAACCAATCTGGTGGCTTTGTCAATACAAACAATCAAACAACCAGTAACTTTTGGATCCAAAGTACCAGAGTGACCTGTTTTCTCAACTCGCAAGATTCTCTTGATCCATGCCACAACTTCATGCGACGATGGATTAGATGGCTTATCCAAGTTGATAACACCAGAGGAAATGTAGTCTTTCAACTCTCTTTTATGTGGAGAGCATCCTGCTGGAATTGGTGTATAATGTCCACTTCTCACCAACAACTTGTCGTAGTTTTTAAGCAAAAGTGGCCACTCCGAGGTATCACTGGTAGGAACCACTGCATCTGGCTTGATCATGAACTCTTCCTTAGACATCTTGACCAACTGTTTCCACACCTTCTTTGCTATAGTTTCAATCTTTATCTTGTGTCTAAATTTTTTTTTCTGAAAATTTTTCGTACCAAAATTTTTTAAGATGGTCGTGCACGCAGTCCAAACGGCATACGACAAGACTTTTAGTTGTACTGGAGGACTAACGAGTCTTCTTTAATTTGACTTTGACGTCGATGGATATTGATCTAAACAGCATCCCATAGCGAGAAAAAGCAATCTTTCTAAAGCCGTACAAGTCGACATTGTTGATTAGGTATTTCAAAACAATAGCATTGAATTGCGACAGATCGATCCGATCATTGAGAGAAGCAAAACACATAGTAAGGCTTACCTTGTATCTGTGTTGAAGATCCGGCGATTTATTGACACCAGTGAAGATGTCCGGCCCGCTGAATTGAAGCTGCACCTTCAATGTCAGAAGGGCAGAATTTGCCAGAATTGCACCGTTTTTCAAAGACGAAAAACTCAGCCTGGAAAGGAAATGGACAAAACATATACCAACGGCTTTTTCTAGTAGCTTGATATCGTCCAGCCGGTGCTTTCCAAAAGAAATTGGCCCTGTCTGAGCAACAAACTCTAGAAACGTTTTCAAGAACAGGCAATGTTTAGCAAGTCCAAAGCCAACAATCTTCATGATGGAAAGTAAAGTGGGTGCCAACTAGGTAGAATCTTAATTCTTAGAAGGGTCCTTTATACGAATAGAATCGAGATAGTGATCTATCATATTTATGACTGGTCTTCTTCTTGTATGATATTTAGTTTTGACCGATCTGGGTCGGTCGTCGTGTCATTTTCCCACTCAGACTGTTGGAATGAGTTTGAAAAGAGCGAGTCGCTTCGCACAGTCGAGAATCTTGAAGAGAGTCTGGAATGGTGTGCAGTTCTAGGAGATACATCGGTCCGCACGGTATCATAACCATCGTCATCGTTGTAATATGTTGGCAATTTGCGTTCGCGAAGATCAGAGTGGGTAGTATCGAATACTTGCGAAGAGGAGGTGTGCTTAACCAGAGGATCAATGATGGCCGACTCGGGTATGAAGTCTCCCAATTCAGTCTTGATTCCCAGCTCTGGTCTGTCAGTCTCAAAGGGAATTGTTGTGTGTTGATATTTAAAAGATTCAGGCTCTTTTTGACGTCTCCAGAACAAGATCGGAATCTGGAAAGCTGGTTTTTTGACTGTGAGGACATATCGAACAAGACACAAGGCTGCTCCGTTGAGTGCACCTATCACAACTCCAAAAACAATCGCGCAAGTTATAAGTTGGTAGGCAATGCGAAAAATGTCAAGTAATAGTCGCAATTCGATTGTAAAAAGCTGGTCCAGATCAACACCAAGGAACCACGCTAAAATACCGGCTGGAACACGAACAGTCCCGTAGAACACTATTTGGCCTACCGTCAACACCGGTCGGATCAGCAAAAACTGGGTCAGCGAGCCCGCCAGCCAAAACGGATAAACAAGTATATTCATAATGAAGGCTGATTTTCAAGTCGTCAATTGGAGATTCACGGAGGGAAACTTTGATAAACAAGACTTTTGATTATGTTTTTAAATTCTTACTAGTCTCGTCAGGTGATCATAAATCACATGATACAGCGGACACTCGTACACATAATTCTTAGGACCCGCAAATTTTTTTTCAATACTAATTATTCGACTTCCTTTGTATTTGATTGAAAGTCAGGAAGAATTGGTACGAAAGACCTAAATCGTGGACTTGGAGGCTTTGTTTAAGTCTTAGAAGCCTGTGACATCGTATTGCTCGATGTTGCCTCTCTATTGATGGTCTAATGACCATCCAGTTGGATGGTCGTTCGTCCATCGTATTGTTGGAAAACGTTGGCCATAAGACTGACATGTAGCTAATAACGGGCCGTGCAGTTCTGTTCAATCAACCTCCTATTTCTGCCCCGGATTCCTTATGCTCGATGGAATTTTGGGTTCTACTAATGGAGAAGATCAAGCCGACGGTCGACAATGTGATTTGATACTTTATATTGTTCGGCGGTCGGATCGTGAAATTATCATTACCGGTGGCTATTAGTTTTCTGTGGTGGCCTCCAATTGACAATTCTACATTTATAGTAATATGATGTAGCATGTAATTATCCTTATTTAATCTTCAGCAAACTCCGGTCTCAGGTCGGATCTTCTAGGCTCCACAAGTGGATGAAGTTGACATAGATATGTGATAGCCCACATCAAAAACATCATTGCCAATGTGAGCGACACTGTGCTTCTCCAGACACTGTAATGAGAATAGTTAGTATCGATCAAATGATAAACAAAATGCAATTGGAAACTTACGTTTGGTTTTCTTTCGGAGCCACTCTCCAGAACAGAGTTCCCAAGGCTGCGGTAATCACCAATGTAAACACGACAGTCCATCTATTATTTGTTAGTACTATCTCTTTATAGCTGTACCTTCCTGTTCCACACGTACCCGCTCATTTTGTTTGAAACAAAGCTCTATTTGTGGCTAAACTTCCCAAAATTTTATTCAAGACTCCAATTATGAGCTGGCAGCTTCTTATGTGCCAATACCGACGTATAAATATATTTGGTGTAGGTGTTTAAACTGCTGGCTCATTACAGCATACAAATTTTGAGCAGCAGTTTTTCTAGGGCCAAAAAAAACCTTTGGGGGAAGCTAGAAATTTATTTACTACACGGCACAACATCCTTGTTCTTTTGTTTTATTTTTTTCCTTGTTTTCTGTTTAATGTCGTCACAACTGCCATCACAACTTCTAGAATGGCTCTATAGAGTGCTTCAGCCTGAATATCTCCATCCTGTGCTGTGTTATCAGGACATATCGTTGGTCCTGATGTGTTTCCGATTCCTTAAGGTGAAAACAGATATTCATGTGACCGACCGGGGAAAACCGCAATTGATGGCCAAAATCTACGGAACCACATCTCAGAAGGTGGCAATTGAAATCTGGGTTCCCCAAAACTATCCTAAATCCCCTCCGTTGATATATATTCTGCCGGAGAAGGACCAACAGCTGAGTCCCAACAATTACGTAGATGCTAACGGAAGATTCTACCATCCGTTTCTGACCGATTGGATCCATTTGTACACCCAAGATGTTTCTAATGATGGAACAGCACCGAAACATAATAGGCTGTTGAAATTGATGGAGTTTTTTCTGGATTGCATACAAAAGTATCCTCCAGTGACCGAAGCAGTCTCACTACCTTTACCAGAACTGCCTCCAAAGCCAGACGCTCCTCCACAAATCAAATCTCCTCAGTTGAAAATGAACAAAATCAATTTGATGCCCATGCCTGAAGAGCTATCGAACCACGCTCCTAAACCACCCTTGCTGCCTCCAAACCCTAATAGAATCCAAATCTTACAAACTCTGAAACTCACCATGCAAAGTCAACAATCGCTCATGAGACAGCAATTTGATTCCGAAGTTACTCATAACTTGGTTCCTTTACAGAACCAGTTGATCAAACTCACAGAAACAACACTCAACGACCAAAGCTATCTTAATTACCTCTCGCAAAACATCACGAAACAGTCACAGACATTGGAGTCGAAAATTGAACAAATCACGCAGCTCAATGAATATTTGAGCTCTAATTATACCACCACAATCACTAATTTCGATTCACATTTGATAGCAGAAACCTCAGTGTTTAACCAATTGTACGATCTGGTCACCAAATTGAAAGCATTAGAAGATCTTCTGTACAATTTGGAAAAAATCCACGACACTGGCAAGGTGCAATTCCAATTGTATTTGAAATTGGCCCGTCAGGTTGCCAGACAACAATGCCTATTGAAGCTCCATATCGATAAACTAGTCGATATCTGCTCTTTGCAGAGAACCTAAGGTTGTACTACTGTTTATATAACGCATCTCTACACCACACGTTTGTTGCCTATCAGCATATCACACCTCGAGCCGACTGAAAAATTTCTCTGTTTTAAGTAACAATTTTGGAGGATCCTCTTTCAGATAGAGAACAAAACGGCAACAAGCCAGAAACAAGTATCCAAACAGTTAAATAACATTACCCGCGTCATCACTAAAGCACGCTTCACTCATTTGGACACAGACGCTGTTGACCAGTTTTTCAATTTTCGAGTTCTGCTCTTGTAGTGGAACTAAACAATTTCAGACAATTCTGAGAATAGCGAAAAGCAATGACCGCGACCAGTTCCAACGCCCCGGAGAGACATCGTAGCTCGACGATCACCAAATTGGGTAAGATATTAGGCATTTCTTCCAATCCTCAACCGGCTTCTTCAACCTCAACTTCCACTTCTAATAGCTCCAACGCCTCATTAGCATCTGTTCCTTCGTCCCCTACTTTACAAGCAAAGACTCCGCCTCCTGAAGGACACAAAAAAGACCAGTTGGGCTCGCATTCTGCCTCAAATATTTCTTTGACAAGTGCTACCACCAGCAGTACAGCTACCAATGGACGCAGACCCAAAAGCCCCAGACAGACTTTTGCCAATCATGGCAACCATGTTGCTATAATGAATCTTAACTCGGCAGAGGGGATTCAGCCAACCAATTCGAGTGAGGTATCTCTTTCAAGATCGGGGTCGATAGCCTCGAAAGTCCCGCAAGTTGCAAGGTTTTTGATGAGAGACGATGGTACTCATGAACATCATTTAAGAAACACAAAACGACAAGAGAAATTAGGCCAGATGGTGAAGGATTGGCTGGGTGCCAAGAAACTTAGAAACAGTGCGATTTCTGCCATTCCCAACATTCTTTCTTCTACCAACTTGGCATCTTTGGATAATGAGGCAAAGGCTCGAATTGACGTTGCAAATGGTGCACTTACCAGCCCTGGAACAGACATGCCTCCAACTCTTTTATCTGGCCTTTTGAATCAGGTGAAAAGAGGAGACATCACACAATTTTCTGGACCTCGTAATACTATCAATCAACCTGCAACTGCAGTGAGTGTGACGGTGAAAGAGGAGGATTCCGACGATCGGCCTTTTGTGGAAAAATATGGAGAATGTCAGGAAGTGATTGGTCGTGGAGCATTTGGGGTGGTGAGGGTTGCCCATAAAAAGATGCACCAAGAGGCTTCTGAGGGAATCATTGAGAAATTGTTTGCTGTGAAGGAATTTAGACGAAGACCCAACGAAAGCGACAAGAAATATTCCAAAAGGCTCACGCGAGAGTTTTGCATTTCGTCTTCGTTGAAGCATCTTAATATCATTTCCACTATTGATCTTTTGAAAGACGCCAAAAGTGACTATTGTGAGGTGATGGAATATTGTCCCGGCGGAGATTTGTATTCTCTTATTGTGACTGCGGGCAAGCTGGAATATGCCGAGGCCGACTGTTTCTTCAAACAAATGGTTAGAGGAGTTACTTACATGCATAAGATGGGAGTTGCACACCGGGACTTGAAGCCCGAGAATCTACTTTTGACCTCACAGGGAACGTTGAAAATCACTGATTTTGGTAATGCTGAGTGTTTCAAGATGGCTTGGGAGGAAGACGTGCAATTGAGTAACGGAATCTGTGGATCTTCACCGTACATCGCGCCTGAAGAGTACACTCTAAAGGAGTTTGATCCCCGGCCGATAGATATTTGGGCTTGTGGAGTGATTTACATGGCAATGAGGACGGGAAGACAACTCTGGAAGCTGGCCAATGCAGAGGACGAGTTTTTCACCACCTATCTTCAAAAACGTAGAGATGCCAAAGGATATGAGCCGATTGAAGGATTAAAAAGAGCCAGATGTCGTAATGTGATCTATTCAATTTTAGATCCGTTACCTCATCGGCGAATTACCGGTGTTCAGATACTCAACAGTGAGTGGGTGAGAGATATACGGGTGTGTAAGGCTGGCGACTCTGGCAAGAGACACGATTAAAGCTGTAACGAGTTACGATAATAATACTTTTAATCTATTTTAGGTGTAAGGATGTAGACGCAACACTTTTTTTCTCTCCTTAGGTCCCGTCCCGTCCCCCCAGAGACAGGAAAAAAAATAATCCTGGTGATAACAAGGTGGTTTATTGGATTTGGTGTTCAATTGACACTAGCTGGTTTGAAATGGACTCTCTCGCTTACGAATATTGGGCGTGGGAGCGCCAGGTTCTTGAAAAGTACAATTTTTGGATTCGGTGGGTGGGAAGAAGACATAAGATGCTTTTATTCAAACTACTGAAACATCCAACTGCATTCATATTATGGCCAACAACGATTTTCTTTATCTTGAGCTATCCAGCATTGTATTCTTTGTATGCGTTGCCGTCTTCGTTTCTGTCTGGGAGCTTGAATTACACGAATTTTGTCAAATCGGTCGATGTCCAACCTCTTGAGCCTGTTGTTGGACAGACCCAGGAGGCCGATTTTTATTTCAAAAATATCTGGATACAGCCGACTTTGAATTATCATAATGGTTCTTCCTTGGACTACTTTGACGCAGGAGTAGACTTCAAAGAGTCTTATAAGTCATTGGATAAGAGATTTCTTCTGGATATATTACATTTCCAGCAGGATCTGCTGGCAGACTTGGATATGGACGAACACGCAATTTATGTGCATTCGCCACTGGAATATTGGAATAATGACGAACAAACATTGATGCGAGATGAAAATGTGTTAAGAACACTGCATTCTAAAGAATCCCAACAGTCCGTGCTGGGAATACCTCTGTCCCATATAAACCTGTTCTCTGGAATAGTCAAGGTGGATGGGCTTATCAAGAGCGCCGATTCGCTTCAAATATGCATATTTTATCCCCAAACGGAGGAACCAGTGTTTGAACAGAAATGGGTAGACAGTTTGAACCGTCTGCAGCAGACTAACGCAAACAAATTCACCATTTTCAAATCCAACGCCAATAAACAGAACCGGTTCCAAATGATTTATAAGACATGCAATTTCATGGAAGCCTCACTGATATCGCTGTTTCCTTTCTTGGTTTCAATGTATGCCTTGATTTCCTTGACTAACATACATTCGGTTAAATCTAGAGCCGGATTGTTGCTGGCATATTTCGTCGAGGTAGTCTTGGCAGTCTTCTCAAGTGCGACCGTCACCTCATACTTGTACAGAAATGAAGACCTTTTACAATCGCCATTCCCGGTGACGTTATCCATTGTGGTACTTATCAGTATTGAGAATATGTTTAGACTGGTTCTAGCTATTTCTAAAACCTCTGATGAGCTCTCAGTGGCCTCAAGATTGATCCAAGGAACAACTAAAAGTCATCCCATATCAACAACTAATGTTGTGGTCACCATCTTGACAATGATCGTGGTGAATCCGTTTGTCAATGACTCCGGCAAACAATTTTGTTTCTTTGTTTCACTGTCTATTTTGTTCGACCACATTTTACATGTGGTTTATTTCACCACAGTGATAGGAGTCGATATACGAAGACTCGAGCTGGAAGATTTGCTTCAGAGATCAAATCATCATGACCATTTGCAGGATAGCGAAACTAACAATTTGAAGCCATTAGGAAATGGTTCATTCCTTTCTTCAATTCTTTTCAATAACAGCTATAATGGCGACGGAAAAACTTCCTACATCACGCTTTTTGGTCAATACCTACTGAAAGTTAAGCTACCTCTATTCAGTTCTGTTAGGTCTACTTTTGTTGTGATGTTTCTCACTTTATTACTGAATTTGAAATGGACTAGTGGGGTTAAGATCAACGTTCCACAAACGGTTTCTCCAGTATACTCATCCAATCAATATTCAGTTGATGTGCTGGAAAACCTGGGTTTCAACTTTTTCATCAACAAGAGAGGATTTGCATCGGAACTGGCTTCTTTATATCAATCAAGCAACAATCTCAAAAAAAATGTGATGACTATTTCGTTGGAGAAACCTCTGGTGGTTCTTCCAAAAACCTTTTTGGGTTCTCTTCAGGAAAAGACAATCGTTGGAATCGATTTAGGCACCATTTATAATTTCGACATGTTTTACTTTTTAGAATTCTTCAGTTGCTTGATGTTTGTTGTTTCAAGTGTTCCTGTTGTGCTGAAATATTCTCTTGATAAAAATGGAATCAATATGGCCAGTGGAATTGAAGAGTCCTTGGAAGATAGTCAGAAGAAGGTGGGCCGTCATTCAATCCATTTCAACGCCAAAGAATTAGTCATTGGACATTTCTTGGACGTTGTTCGTATTGCCACGTCCTCATGTCCCTTTATTGTGTCTGTGGGAATGGACCATAAAGTGCTAGTGTGGTCACCAATGACTAATCCTCTTCCTCCACCTACTCAATTACCGGTGAGTGGCAGATACCTTCCAATAACACATGTGGTGATGTCCGATACCGGTTCTTTGATCACGCTTTTCAGCAAGAGTGGAGTGGTAAAGTGTTGGTCACGTTCATCCATGTCATTTATATGGACTATCAAGTTTGAAGAATTGTGCAATAGTCTTCCTTTGGAGGCTTTCTTCAGAACCAAGACTGCAGTGAGTTTTGGAACGCGCAAAAGAGCCGGAAATATGGTCTCACGAAAATCTAAGTTGTCAAAAGAAGTCAATCCTGACGAAGAATCATCCTCTGAAAATAGTCCAGTTCCACTGGTCAGGAAGACCGGTGGAACATCAATGAGAGGCCGACAAGTTGTCCATGCAACAATGCTTTCACAAACTAGATCAATCTCGGTGGATTCGACATTTGATCGTGGAAAGACCAATGCACCATTGGAGACCAATGATGATAAGGAGTTTATTGTTGTTATGAAGAATGGAGACATGGTCACGGTGGATTGCAAAGATGGAACTACAAGTAGACTCAATTTGACCAAGGTTCCAATAGTTTGTTGCAAAAAAATCTCTACTCCAAGAGTCAATGACAGATTAGTTGGTCTTACTACTAACGGGGCCCTAGTGGTTGCTACGGTGGTCAATAATAAATGGAAGGCCAGAACAGTTCAAATTCAAACCGAAAGTTATAACTCGGGACGGAGTTTAATTACTCCTGCAGTTATATCCAGAACCTCGTCGATGAATACACAATCTTTACAATCATTACAACAGATCCGCTCGAAGCTAGCACAACCACATCAAGAAGCTGTTAGTTCGGAGTCACCAGAAGACATGCCAAAAAATTATTCCAATGCAGCGATGGAAACGGTTCCATTTGTGGGTATGTTTGTGAGGGCATGTGATCTGAAAGCTGAGCTTGTGGATGTGACAACAGGTACTCTTTTAAAGACAGTCCACATTGGCCAATTCAAACCAAACACATTTAAAGTTTTTCACCCGGAGCCTTCGCATTGTAGGTTTTGTGGATGTGCATCAGTTAGTTCGTTTTCGATAGCGTACACGGAGCTGGAAACAAACATGTTGATTGTTCACACGTTTTCGATCGATAACAAGGCTAAGAATAATATTTGTATGAGAGTCGAGAGAGATCCAAGAGAAACCAGATGTCTTGGTTTTGCTTCGGTTACTGAACATCAACATTGGCTAAGCAATGTGGAAGGCTGGTGCGCTACTGATCTGAATATGTTGGTTGGTGTGAGACGCAAGGAAAAGACTGAAAGTGTTTCCGATGAACCGTCGACACAAAGTTCGTTCCAGCTGTTGCAACAGCAATTGAGTGGCAGTCAGATGAAAAATCGGACACTTAAGACAAACAACAGACAGCATCCTAGTTTGAGCGATATATGGGAGGGTTGGACGATGACTGCGCAAGGGGTTGTGAGATATTACGAGATTCCAAACGGTACTACCTCGGGTTTACTAATAAAAAAATTGGGACCTGTCCGCAAGTTTGGCCACAAATCAATAGTGGTCTCGTTTGGAAACATCATGAAGATTTTGTATTTGGGAAACGATAATTTGATCGAGGAAGGAGAACATGATAGCGAGGGACTGAGTCCTGGTAGCCAAACCTCCACCACGTTAAGTTTTATCAATCGCAGACGCAAAATGAGGTTGATGAAATACGAATTGACTCATTCTACGAATTTTAATGATACCGAAGAGGAGGCTCAGTGAGATGGGATTGCACACGTACGTGCGTGTACTATTCAGTTCTCTTTTACATATACATAGTTATTATTTCTTTTATGCTTTTACTAGTGCGTCGATCGACGCGTGTAGTTGCTTGGTCTGTCAAAATGTTTTATGTGTCAATAAAACATTCGTTTTTTTAATGGACGGGTTTTTGACTTAAAAGGAAATAACTAAAACAAGAGAAAGAGATAAGAAGAAATAACAGAAACAGGATCTATCAAACCGTTTGAAATGGCTCCCTACAAGAAAAGGAATACGCCGAGTCGGTCGTTTTATCAATCTCAGTCTTCAATTGCAAACTCCCAACAAATGGTGATGAAAGAAATGCACAAGAGTCATTACCAGAACCAACAGACTTCGAACAATCTGTTGTCGCATCCAATCTTCAATCTTCCGATCCCGCCTCCTAACGCGATGGAGAATCAAATATTGAACGACGAGGTGGATGTGTACTCGTTTCGGCAATCGGCAATGCACAAGTTTAAGTTGAACAACGATCTTCTTGAAAACGTAATTAGCAAGTATATTCCATTCGACAAAATTCTACCTCCCACATCGTTTCCGAACTGTATGATCAATGGAATTTTGATGGAGGAGAAGGCCGATTTGAGCGAAGAAACCTTGAAAGAGAGCATCAACAAACGCAGTGTTGATGATACCCATTGCGGAGATTTGAAGGTGATGAGGATGAAGGAAGAAGCTGTGCAGAAAGAGTTGGATGAATTGGAGAAGTCTGGTTCCATTGAATTGGAGATTAGCAAGATGTACAAGTATCAATCGGAGATAACTGTTGAATTGCACGAGGTTTTCCAGAGCTACAATGCCAGTAAACTTCCAGAATACATCGAGCTGGTAGACAAAATCCAGGAGGAGTTGAAGAAACGATTTGAAAAACATGTGGAAGAGGAGCCACAACTAAGACAATTTGACAGCACGATTTTGGAGCAGAAAAAAGTGTCGTATGGCGATTACAAGAGTGGAAAGGAGGAAATTTTGAGGAAGAAAAAAGAGGAGGAAGAGCGTAGAAGGCGTGAGCAAGAGGAGTTGGAAGAGCAGAGACGTTTGGAAGAAGAGAAGATCCGCAAAAAACACGAAGAGGAACAGAGGAAGTTCCGCGAGGAAGCAGAGAGAAAGGCCAATGAAGCAGCCGCAGCAGCTGTCGCAAGAGAGGAGGTGATTCCAGTAGCCTCAGCAGCAGCCGCAGCCGTTCCAGCGCAATCAGCAATCATGGCTGATGCGAATTTCGATGATCCATTTGGGGCCAATGGCCAGAATGGCAATTTTGATTTTGATAACAACCTTTTATATGGAACGGCGGATGATCTGATGATGGACGATGATGGCGGATTTGGAGCTCTTGATGACCAGGTGTTTCTCAATGATTTAGATGGTAATTTGGAATAATGTTGTGTATTAATAGTCAGTCTATAAATGTGAATATAGGGAAATTGTGTTCGATCACACTTGGTTTGCTTCTTCAAACTCCAAATACATGGTTCCATCGTTTAATGACTTTTCCACTAGCAAACCCAACAGTGACCAATGTTAGCACCACGTTCATGGTAATTAAGATGATCCCGTTCAGCATAAATCGAGGAGCAAAAATCTTCCAAACCATCAAATGTCGTCTGAAATGGTTGGTCATGATCAACGTGGATAATGTCAGACATAATTGATAAATAATCAGTGTTGTAGAATTCTCCACAATTTTGGAAATCAGCGAGATCGCCTTGCTGGTTGGAGGAATCTTCCACAGACACATCAAAGCCACACAGAGACAAACCACAACAAATGGACCTACAGTATCGAGTAGAATGGCTAAATGTGTGAATGGAAACACAATAGATTCGGTAACAATGAATCCTGTGTCCCAATGGATCGCTTGTAATGTTGCCTGATGGCCGGTGGTAAAGAAATGGAGGTAGCCTAGTAGACCCATTGTAACTACCGAGATCAAGTTTGTGCGGATACCTAACAGATTGATAAGTTCCAATAGAGTGAGGATTTGGTTTATCAACAGAGCCATTGACAGATTTCCCATCGGTTTATTGACCAAAAGCACCCCACACAAAATATTGATCACAAACAAGAAGTAGGTCGAGCCATAAACGTTCCCATATCCAATGATATTTGCGGTCTTTAACACTCGTTGACTATCATTCTGTGCTTTCAAATCCAACCGGATACATAGAGGACCCAAGGACCAGCCCACGTTGCTCGCAATCAGCGAAATTCCCATCACAACCCGTGCAATTGTTAATCTTGTAGCCTTAAAAGCCACCAAAGGAATATTGACCTTCGAAGCCAGATACTCGCTATTTTCCATGTATTCTAATGTCCACATCAATGCAATCAACAACATCAAGCTTCTGAGTCCTTTAGATATCCATAGAGATGCTGCCCCTTCGTAAGATTGAGAAATTTGGTAAAACTTCGCAATCAAAACCGGTAGCACCATTGCTGAAACGTACAACAGCACAACAGACCACCAAGTCACTTTGAAATTAGTGACACACTTAGTTCCCTGCTCCTCTCTGCAAAATCTGATGCAAGAAGTCAAACGAGTCAATAGGATAAACATGATTGAATGATAAGCACCTAATATCTTCTTGTGAGCCTCCCTTTGTTTAAATGATTTGAAGAACGCACAGAATCCAAAAGTTACCAACCAGAAAGTTACAATCTTGTCTTCCCAGATGATGAAAGAGTTAGAGGTGAAGAGAAGCGAGTGCAACAAGACCAACATCAATGCAAAATAAGTCCATCCATTTTGGATAAGATTCTCAGCAACCTGGGCTAAGAGCCAGGGAATCGAATACCTATCTATAATTGGAGCCATGATTCCGTTAGTGATACCCAAAGAAACTCCTAGAAGCACGGCCCATGCAACATCGAGACTCTCTGGCTTGAAGATTATGGTAAAGGAAACAGTGAGCATACTATGAACCAAAGACATTGCCAGCGAGGAGTTGATGAATTGAGGATTGAGCTGCGCTATCACCACAGAAGGAACCAACTTGGAATAAATAATTAACAATATGAGCGAAGTTGCAGTGATACAGATGCCAATTATGATACAGTAGTTGTCGAATGTGGCCCAAAGAGACTTGCATTTGTCCAAAGAGAGTAGTTGGTAGTCATAGCATTTCTTGCTGAACTCTGCAAAAACCAACGGATCGTTCTTGACTTCAGACAATCGCGTCCAACTCTCAGATATCTGCTCAAATAGAGCGTTAATCTCTTCATCAGACGATAGCTGGTCTGAATGCTGTCTATAATTATGAATTTGTAGACACGTGAGATAATTGGCTTTCGCCAACTGCTTAAAATTATCATTTTGTGAGCCGATAAACGCCTCCTCCACAGGAGATCCTAAATTGTTAAAGGGAATTGGAAGTCCCATCAACATTGACAAAGTCGGCACCAAGTCGATCTGATTGACAGAACGGTAGCTTTCTCCCAAAGAAGAAGTATTGTAGTTTTCCTTTGATAGTCTTCCAAAAGCTTCACGCTTCGAATACATAAACAATGTTGACTCCAATTCGTCTTTTGACTCACCACCATGGTTGCCTGTTGAATCCATTCCGTGGTCACCAAACACAACAAGCAATGTCTCATCATCTATCAATTCCATCACTTCTTCTATCAAGGTGTTCATTTGGTCCAATTTTTGCTTCATAGCATAATGTTCTGGACCGTAACGATGTCCACAATGATCAACACCGAGAAAATGACCGATTAGAACGTCCCATTCGCGGTTTTGGTTTTGAAGCAGCGGGAAAAGATGTTCAATGACACCATTATCAACAGTGTGAAGATCCCAAACATTGAGCGATGGATAAGGATAAGTCAAGTTTGGACTTAAAAAGGGAGAAAACAAAGCAGTCCAGGTATCGTCACCCACAAACGCGACTCTGCGATCATGGTGGAATAGTTGGGATATCAAGTTGTCTTCATCAATGGTATCACCATCGAAATTTGAACCGGCATCTATGAAGGTAGGTAATGACCCTGTAGTGAGGCCTTTTAGTCTTTGAAGAGTGGTGGTTGGCGGATCGGCTATGAATTTTAAAAGAAGCGAATTTCCAGGATGTTGAACAAACTTGTCATACAAAACGGGGAAGTTGTTGTGGTGGTAAGGATTTGCTATCTCTTCATCAACAGGAATGACAAAATCAAACCTTAAAGCATCGATTAGCAAAACCACCGTTCTTTTGTAGGGTCCAAATTGCTCACATGTCTCGAGTCCTTGCTGTGCCATACAATTGGATTGGTCTGGCAAAACCTGTCTAGAAAGCAAAAAACCCCTGGTAAAAAACCCAATTCCTATTATTTGAAGCAGTCCAAGCAAAAACATTACCTTCACGTAATACCCATGAGCCATATTGATCTTTCGACTTCTATACAAACTACGTTCATCCATGTAGGAGATGCTCTGTTGTTGGGTTTGTTGCGTTTCCGGTGGGAAGCCTGCTAACTCCTGTTGTTCCGACATGTTTTCTGTATCCATTTTGTATACCTGTTTCACAGAATTTTTAACCTTCGACACGGATCGAAGTTTAATAACTGGTGCTCACTAAAATGCAAGTGGGATTCTCTGTTTTTTTTTGCAACCTGTTATTGGTCCCAAGCTTAATTTTACAAGAAGAAGACACTGAGTACAGTACAGTTAGCTGCTTCAAACGCAAAAACACATACCCTTCTTCCTCTTGTATCAACAAATGTTGCGACTTAAGAAGAAGGTATAACTCTATAAAGCTGTTATTTTTTTTGGAGCTCCCTCGCCCTTTAGAATTTCAAGATTTGGTCAACATCGACGCGCCGATCGACGCACACTATATACAATTGCATCACCAGTGTCGAACAGTGATCAGATGTTGTTCCATGGCCACCAACAGCTTGCGGATGTCCGGTCTGCTGACGTTCTCCTTAAGAATAAATAGCTCCAATGGATGTCTGCCGTTCAAATATTTGAGTAGTTTGTAGAATAAATTGACCACTTCTAAAGGCTGGCCCTCCACACATTTGGAAATCCAGCGTCTTTCAATAGCAGTGGCACTTTGAGGGTCCAATAAAATGGTATCTTCTTCTTCCTCCTCTTCAAAATGGATTGTTCCAGGGCCTGGAGCAACACCTTGAGCCATTCCAGGTAGATTTGACTCAGACCCGGTGGAAGTGGAGACTCGCACGGCTTCGGGACCTGTTGCATCTCTGGTCTTGGTGGTATTATCTGTGGTGACGGCCTTGTTATCTTCTTCGTCAGATGAAATATGAGAAGGGTTTTTAGAGTTTTTGCGTTTATTTTTGCGTTCCATTTCGAGCTCCTCGTCGACTTTAATTTTGATGTCTTTAGTGATTTTCAGGAACACGAATGTTTGCAGATGGGCCAAATAACCATATTTCAAAACCCAGGCCACGGCATCAAGATATAAATCTTTGTGGTCTCTACTGGGAATGATAGTATTGATTGGTCGTGGCTTGAGGATTGAAGAGGATGAGATCAACGAAAGAAAGTTGGGCAATGGGGGCAGGTTAGGGAAATGCTGTTTAAATGGCGCTGAGTCCTTGTAAAGGTTATAAAGTGGAGCCAATGGCGACACAATGTAGATGTTTCGTGGACTGAGAGGCAGAACCGCTTTAGCTCTTCGCCAATACACCAAATGGTTGGCAAATAACTTGACTTCTGCCAGGTCGAGGCCGCTGAGAGTCGATAATCGCGACAGGCTCTCGGATGGTTTGATCATACGGATGAAGCTGGCAATGAGAGAATGTTTTTCAGCACGGATATCTTTGACAATTGATTCTGGATCATCAAGCAATACGAGAGCATAATTGACCATCAGGTCGTCATTGAAATCGATATTTTCATCAAGCGTTTGGTCGAGTCCTAAAGTGGTGAATGGTGAAATTGATGACAGGGTTGAGCCGGGTAGAACTTGAATATGATTAGGAGGAAGCGAATTGAACTCGGATCGGATTGGGATCTGAAAAGACCGTAGTTTATTATTGAGTTCGATGTTAAGAATCTCAGACTTGGAAACTGCCTGATAAGTTTGTGCTATAATTGCAGCCAATGACGAGCTATCAATGATTTTGGAGCATTGCTCATTCAATGGTTGGCCAGCCAATTGTTCTTTCATTTCCAAAATCATTTTCGATTGTTCCCAAACGTAGTTGGATCTCTGTTGTTCGTACCTTAACAGTAGAGCCATTCGACTGACAATATAATGGAACATTTCATCGATTCGATAATTGTACTCCACAACAGGAGGATTCATCACAAACACCAGATGAAACATGTACATTGGACAGGACTCCTTTTTACGCTCAGAATGCTGGTTCTGCTCGCCATTCTCCTCGTCATCGGACATCTTCTTGCTGGTCTTGCGCGCACGTGACTTGGCATGGTTAGACTGCCTCCAGTTTCCATCGTCGCCAACATGGATAGGCAGTCCTAGAAAAGCCATATCTTCAACAGAGATCTCGAATCGGGAGTTACAAAGTTGTTTGGGTGGAGTGACCAACTCACTAACAAAATCAACATCGAATCCAAACAATTTGTCAACGTTTTCAAGGTCAGCGGCAGAATTAACACCCGGCCCGGCAGCCGAGCCGGTTTCTTGCTGATGCTCTCCCATGATGATGTTTTTCATCAGATTGCGTCGTTTATTCTCTCGAGTCTTGCGTTTGCGGTCCTGTTCGTCCAGCATTCCAAGCATGGACTTCCCAGAGTACACGGGCCCGGGGGTGGTGGCTGCCGCAGGCACGTGCAGAATGTTGGCTGCACTGACGTTGCTTTCTGCGCTCATGCTGCCGCGACTGCTGCCGTCTGCAGAAACACTGTAATCGTCGTCGTCGTCATCGTGAAGATTGTACAGGTCAATTTCGGCAAGATCCTCATCTACTTCGTCGTTCGAAGAGCTGGAATAATCATCGTCGTCGGTATTGAGCACCTGATTTCCTAATGGAGTTGGTCTATAGCCATATTCATTAGGCCGAGGAGGATAATGGAATACCAGTTGATTTCCATCATGGGTCGACACACTGAGCAGAATTCCCAGCAGACACGGGTTCGGAAGATACACCGTGCTCATTGCGACCGTCACAAGAAGATAAGAAACTCTAACGAACTCGAATTGTTTATTTCCATTAAAAGCATTAAGTCCTTTAAAGAGCGAAAAGTGCGCGTGCGGAAAAAAAAATCGTTTCGTCAGGTGCCAAGAAACTCAGGGTCTCGATATAGATAAGATGGACTATACGGCTACCCGTGTGCAAAAGTTGGGTTCAACAGTATCCAACAGCCCACAGAATGACGGGAGCACTGCTTGAGCCATCGCACGTGGTTTGTGCCAAATGCAAGATCAAACGAAGAATCTACATCACCGACGAAGACCCGTCGACGCTTAACAAGTACAAGACATGCGATTCATGCCGCAAAAAAAATAAGGTGTACAAGAAAAACCAGAAGCTCAAGCTGCTGAGCAGGTTGGAATCGATGGACCGAACACACCGACCAGCCACACAGACATATTCGGAAAGGGATCTGCCAGAACTGGTGGAAAGACCCCGACATTTACTGGCCGAGGCAGAATCGTCGTTTGAGGTTTTTCTAGAAAAGTTGTCTCATAATTCGACTCAAGACGTGGTGACTTTGAAATTGACCACCGTGGTGCCGGAGTTCCTGGTACGTCGATTTGAATATTCAAACCAATTGGTGGACCAGTCGTTGGTGGTTAGTGTTTCGTCCAACGCACAGAGATTTCAAAATTATAAAGAGGAGGTCAAGAAAAAGCTTCGGGTTCATTATCTAAACCGGTTATTTGACCTTTTACTGCGGGCTGGTTACACGTTCAAAACTCGTTCCACCAACTGGAAAAACGGCAAGTTTTACGCGCAAATGTTATGTCATGAAGACGTTGGAAACCGTAAAAGAGACCTTTCACTGCTGGTGGACGAAGAGGACGACGACCGGTCCGACGGCGACGGCGACGATGCGCGGGTCGCACGCGGGTCGCGGCTTGGCTCCACCGACGCGCCGATCGTCGTTGCCAACCCAAGAAACCAACTCATGTATCCATGCCATTCGAGGCTGAATTACTCGTTTGATTCGCAAACAGGCCAATTGACGCTTGATTTCAATCATCTAAGTCATCGTGGGATTCCATCCACAAACCCAAGTGATCCCAAATCAATTGTGCATCCGAAAAATTCAGGAACCAGTATAGCCTCGCAATGGCTCCGACACATGAACTTGGACGATGATTCTACCGACTTGAGCGATTCCTCGTCACGTATGAAGTTGCTGGTTCAATCTACAGGACTCATGACCTCTACAGAGCCTGGAAGTGATGACGAAAAACTGACTCCGTTTGCCAATGCTCTCAACTATTTGCACGAAAATATCTCTAACAGAGACCATTGACGTTGCACTACGTAGCAAACACTTATATTGTTCCAGAGTAATTAGACCGTTAAAAGAGGGGTATATGTCGCAGCACACTAAGTAAAAAAGAGGAAAAAGAACGAAACAAACGAAACGACTCCATCGTAAAATAAGCTAGCTAAATGTCCTTTCAATAGGTGTTTCCCATTGGTGCAAAGTTGAAATCGGGAGACTTGAACGCGTTGATAGTCTCAAATGACTGTTGGAACCTTGAGCCCGACGGCTGGGCAGCAAAGCCTTTTTTCAACACGTTAGACTGATCCACGACTCGGGCCGGCTGGCTGGGCTTGGCTGTAAGATTCTCCTTTTCGTTTTTGTGTTCACTTGCTGCCACTTTGACGTCGCAGCTTTTGAAGTTGGTTGCAACCACTTCAAATTGATAGCCTTTCAGAAACAAACGCAAATTAGCAAGCATTTGTGCAAACTTGTCGGTTTTGGCCAACTCCAATTGCATCGTCTCACTCAAACGTTCGCCAAGTGGAGCAGCCATTCCAAACGGTTCTGGGAAAAAATTGAGCACAATTGAGTCACAAGTCTCGTTGGTTTTGAGCAAAAGCTCAACGTTATATAGCAATTTCATTGGAACAACCACGTTGCTGAGAAAGTCCTGCTGGATTTTCTTGCATGATTGGCTCAACATATGTTTAACCTTTTTGGCCGTTTCCATCAGATCACGGAACATTGGCGACTTGAGAAGCTTAAGTTCGTATTCATATGGTAGCAATTTCACCAGCTCAAAACAACAATTTCTCGAGTTGCTGTCAATTCCATAGATCTCCAAATCAATCTGGTCTTGACCAGCATCGTCTTGATCTGATTTTGGAAACTTGATGAAAGTGTTGGTAAGTTTCTCCAGTTCGGTGATGAAATTACTTGGTTTGATGCGGTTGATGTTGAAGCTGGAGTTAAGTTGGGTAGAGGTGAGTAGTTGCCATTGAGCACGGTTCAAACTAACAACTGAGCAATTGTAACTAGAAGCAGTGACTTTAGCCACCAACCGTTCAAGTTCCAATTGAGCCAATGGGACTTGGGCTTTATTTTTGGCCGGACACTTGATTACAACGTTATTCTTGCGGATCAGCGATTGTGGAAAGTTTGAAGCTTGTGGAGACACCGGTTCAATTGCAGATTTGTCACTCAATTCAAAAGAGTTGGAAAATTTGATGAAAACGTTGTATTTGCGCATGATAGTTTGGACAGTTTGTCCTCCCACGCCAATAATTTGACGGTGAAACGATTCAGGAACGTTGAAGGTAAGCATTGTTGGCAATTCGTCTTCAAATAATCCAATTCCTAACACCGAGTCCATCAAGTCCGAACATGAAACTTCCACAATAAAGTTATGGTCGGTAAATGGTAGCAACTTGATTGACACTGACGACATGTTCATAATCTTAATAATCTTTCCATTCTTCTTTCCAGCAATAAAATCCTTCTCTTTATTGGACAATTCAATTTGGTACACCACATTGGTGGTAGCCAATTCGCAGCCAATATATGATGGAAATTGAGATAATGGATTGACTGCACTTTTGACACCTTCGGACCGGCCGATCAGCTGGAAAACGTAGTTGCTGTTGAGCTTGGTCAACGAAACAATCGAATTGGTCAAGAAAGAAAGCGAGTCGTTAAAGCTGAGCAATTTGCTGACGTCCACAATAGGTCCAGCAGTCTTCAGATCGTATTTGGAACTGTAAAACTGCGAGATCATTGCCATGAACTTGTCGACGGCGGTGTCGACGTCCTCGACGGAGTTTCCTTGGAAGCTGACAATGTCGCCGGTTCCGTCGCCATTTGAATATCCAAGTGAAGGAATCGAGATGAAACAACCGGTTTCAAACATGATGTTCTTGAGAAACTCGGGATCATCCATAAACAAAATCAAACTTTCACGTTTGATAGGCATCACCGAAAGTTGCTTGATAAAAGGCATTTTGGCCACGCTGTTGATGATCTCCGCCAACATGCTCTTGGCCATCAAGACCAATGGCTTAAGACCAGAGATGTAAATGGTAGGCTTGTGGTCTTCGGGTCCCAATTGGCTGTTGAAATACAATTCGGGAATCAAATTAGGTAGATAGATGTGGCAATGTGTGCGCTTGACAATGTTCTTGAAGTTGGAAAACTCGGTTCCACCAATAAGTGGCAGCAGACTCAACGAGTCAATTTCCAGAAAATCGCAATGAGACTGTGGATTGAGATTGTCGATGAACAGACGGATCTTGTTTTCGGTGACGTTCACACAATCTTGACGTCCTAGAACCACCAGATCAAACTTTGCAGAACCATCTTTGGAATCCACTATGTAAATCGAGCACTTGTTGTACATCGAAATCTCGTCCAAAAACAACACCAATTTCTCTTTGATCTTGCCGATCGAGTTGAAACAATATCCATTTTTTGAGTAATCCAAACAGATCTTATGGCTGGTGATTTCAAAGAAATTACGGAATAGATACAATCTGATCTCGTTCATTTCTTTTTGACAGCTATAACTACCTATAATTGAGATAGTTAGCTTGGATTCTGCTCCACGGAACTCGTTTAAAATCGTCATGATTCCTGTTCCTGCATAAGTCTCATTCATTTGGTTCACCACTGTACGTAAGTGTTGCAAGTTGTCATACACCAGAGTGCCGGAGGGAAGATGTTGCAAGAATGGAAATGACGACACAGCGTCGCCGTCCAAACGTCTCCAATCGGCCCCAATCAGCGACTCGTGAACCACGGCAGCAGGCTTGGTAAAGTAAGTGTAGTTGAATGGGATGGTTACAATTAGTCTGTCATTCTCGGTGGAGCAAGGTTGGAAGTCCAGGTTGGAATATAACGCCATAGCAAGTAGAGAAGCTAGTTATTCTATAGATCACCGGCACGAGCGAGTATCCATAAAACGAACGAAAAAAAAGCGAAGATTGGCGGCGGAAACAGGCTTATGTCTGGTCCGGCTTGGTTTGGTTTGGCAGAGAAGTCCAAGAAAAGCTGTCTGGTTGTAAAATTATGCTTTTTTAATTTTCTCTTTACACTTTGAAGCTTTCGAGCTTTGTGGTGTTGATGTTTTGCCGAATCCGGCAAATTATCAACATGATCGAGCGTCTACTGCAGTCGCGACGGCGACGCAAAAAAACCTTACAATTGTGCGACGGCGACGCGCCGATTTTGGGGTTTGCTGGGGTTTTTTTTTTCTTGGTCCTTTCTCACAAACAAAATTGCATGCCTTTGTATAAGCTTGCTACTTTGAACCTATCTAACTACTTCTAATTGCAATATGGAAAGACCTAGATACTCCCGAAAAACGTCTTCGTCATCAACGACATTGCGAAGAAGATCAACCTCCAGAAAACAGCGAAGAAGACGGTCTTCGTCATCACATTCTGGTCCCAGACCTCTGTCGGCAGATTTCTCGGTCGATGAAGACGCAGATGGATCCAGCGCCATTGAGTTGGAATTCCACGAAAGTCGAGCAACACTTGACAACAGTCTGCCTTTGGATTATTTTAAGCAGGACATTCTGGCAGTGATTGAAAGTCTGCGGATTCCCCGGTGGAGAAAGATCCAGATCAACGAGACGACTGTTCAGGAAATGGAGGTTTCTAGAATCAGTGGGGCATTGACAAACTGTGTGTACAAAGTGAGCTACAAAAACTACTATCCTTTGCTTCTACGACTGTATGGGGCCAACGTGGACGACATCATCGACCGGAAATCCGAGCTTCTTACAATTCGGAGACTTTCTCAAAGAAACATTGGACCCAAGTTGCTGGGATGCTTTTCAAATGGGCGATTTGAAGAATTTTTGAACAATTCTATCACTTTGAATAAAGAACAGATTAGAGAACCAAAAGTCAGCAGAATGATTGCCAGAAGGATGAAAGAACTACATAACGGTGTGCCTTTGGAGTTTGACGAGAAATTGCAAGGCCCTAAAGTGTGGCAACTGATCACTAGATGGATTGAATTGGTGGATTCGGTTGTTGAAGGAAGTACTGAAGAGGATCAAAAAAAAGTGTTTATGACCGATTGGAATACCTTCAAAGGCTTCATAGAGAAGTATAAAAATTGGCTTTATCATTATTATGGCGGAAGAATTCATATCGATGACAATCTGAAATTCTGTCACAACGATACTCAATATGGAAATTTGCTATTTTATAACAAATTCGATCAGTTATCCTTGGATGAAGTAGACTCGGATGACGAGTCGACGACCATTGACGAGACCTTGGCAAGAAAAACATCCACTTTATCCCTTTCTACTTCAACAAGTACTTTACCATTAGTGACAGATCTTGATTACAGAGACGATAAAAATCTAGTGGTTATAGATTTTGAGTATGCAGGACCAAATTTGCCTGCTTATGACATTACAAACCATTTCTGCGAATGGATGGCCAATTACCATACTTTGGATAGTTACAAACTTCATCAGAACATGTATCCAACGCGGGAAGAACGAATCAATTTTCTCAATACCTATGTCAATTACATTCCGGGCTCCCAAACTCCGAAATTACTTCCAATGTCGAGTGCATCGAATGTTTCTACAACATTGAGTCTTAGCAAGACCAGGTCTGCTTCTGTGGTGAACCTGAAAGAAAGCGACTTGCCGGCCAATGTCATCAACTTGTACAACGAAACCATCATGTGGAGAGCTACCAACTCGATTTTCTGGGCTCTATGGGGAGTGATCACTAAAGGTTCGGTGAATACCAATAGTCGCAAGGAGATGAAAGAAGAGTACGAAACTGGTCCTAATGGTGAAGTTTATAAGGTGACAATTGAGGAGGATCTGGATTTGGATCCAGAAGACGAGAGTAATGTGGAAGAAATTGGAGATGATAACGACGATAATTTCGATTATCTACTCTACTCACTGGAAAAAGTGGCAATAGTGGTTGGCGATCTTATACAGTTTGGTCTAATGACCGAACAAGACGTGGATCCGGCAATGGCTGGAATAATCAAGTACATGGATGCCGAGATTTTGCATGCATAGGATCCATCGTATATACATATATATATTAATAAATTTCTGGCAACAAACGGTTTTATTCGAAGAAGTCGTCTTCCTCTTCTTTGTAGTTGACTGGTTCCTCATTCTTTTGATCGGATTCCCAGTCAAACGAATGTTTTTGCAATCCGTCTTTAATAGAAACGTCTAATTTTCCAGCCTCCAAAAGCTCGCCAAACTTCTTTTTAAGTTCCATTCTCCTGGCGTCGGTCTTTTGCTGTCCCTTCTTAGCTTTCTCGGAAAGTTCCTGTGTGTTTTCTGTGTTGGTTAAAGGATATAATGCAATATATTTTTCAGTTTTTGGGAAGTTGAGAACATATGCAAGATCCACCTCGCAATGATGGACCACTTTTTTCTGTTTTTTGATGAGTTTTTTCAACTCTTTAGAATCCTTATCAGACTTGGCTTTTGCTTCTAACTCTTCAAGCTCTTTAGTTGCTTGTTTATACTTTCTCACAGCCTTTTTGCGCTCAAAAAACCGTACTTTGTGGTACCGCGAGGTCAATTTCTTCGCTTTAAGATTTAATTGAACTGAGTCAAGTTCGGCCTGCAAAGCTTTCAATGCTCGTTCATTTTCGATTCTCACGTCGGAAGCCAGGTTTTCTTTTTTCAAAAGCCGACTGATATCTCTAATCTTCTTCTTTATTTTCGAACTACCTTGTCCAATCACGTTGGATATATCCACTGTAGTTCCTGCCATGATTGATTCTATTCAAGAAGGCCTTTATACAGTTATTCTGATTCTCTGGAAAAAAAAATCATAAAAAAAAAAAAAATTTTAGATCTCGAGCCGCACACACAGCCCTGTTTACTTCGTTTCTATTCAAGTCGTCAATCTTATGGTTCATGTATTTCTACTGCTGCGTGAAAGCTCTGCGAGCTTCGCACTTTTCTTCAGCTTCACCTTACCATCAATTATATCCACCTCGTAGCCAGCCTGTTCCAAAACATTGCTGTTGGATGAATCTATGGACGTCCCTTGGGCTTCTAGCTGGCTGACAAACTCCTGGTTCTTGGGATTTTCCAGAAGAAGATACTTTATACAAAGAATGGCTCGTTCCTTTATAAAAGGCTCATTGGTGTCTAAATTACAATTGTTGAGGACCAGTTGAAGGCCATGTTTCTGTCGCACCAGCTCTTGGTTGTCGAAGTTGTGATAAACCAAGGCAGTGACGATTTCAATAATGATAAGTTTTGCCTGTGGAAATTGCTTGGCATTGGCCGGCAACGTTTCATTTTTTAGTTTCTGTTTGAATGTGTTGGTTTCTACTGTCTGGAAGAAATCCAGCAGATTTGGCAGGAAATTGTAGTAGTTGAGCATTTCACGCACATCGTTGTATTTGGTTAGACTCGAGATACAATCGAGAATCGACACCATTTGAGCGTGCAAGAACTCTAATTTTTCGGTCTCGGAAATGTCTAGAACTGGTTTATTCAGTAGCAAGGAGGTCTTAGGAACCAGATATTTGAAGTAATCCAGCAGCCATGCAGTGATATTAACTAATTGAAGTTTCTCCCAGCCGGTCTCTTTACTGCTAAGTATGGTTTGGAACACTGACAAAAACTCACGAACACACTTTTGGCTATGGGGGTTCTCTTTTTCGGCAGTATTGATAAGAAAAGAACCAACGCTCTCGTGGACAAGAAGGCTGAGAAACACGCTGATGTAGATAACTTCGAGTTGTTCACGTTGTTCTTCACCAAGACGGCCATCCTGGTTGATTTCGGCGAATAATTCACAGAGGCATTCAGCCACCAATTCAGCCAACTCGTCGGGATGTTTCGATAGAATATCAGATTGCAAGTTTTCGTCACTAAGGATGTTTTTGAGATACAGCAACATGGGCACAATCAGGTCCACACTCAGCACTCCATGACGACATGGCGATTTAAGAACAAGGGAAATTTTAAGGAAGAAGTCGAGAATGATTCCCAACTCACCCGTTGAATCGCCAGGAACCTTTAATTCGACTCCCGTGCTGGTAAGGTTGCTCAAATATTGGAAGCACGTGACCACCGAGTTGGAATACACGTCCACGACGGTTCGGTCTTCTTCGCCGGGGAGCCTTGCCAATAACTCCATGTATTTCTTACAAAGTGGAATGATGTTTGAACTGTGATTCATGTAGAGAGATTGGATCAGAACGTCGCCGGATATGTCTCTGCTTCGCACGCCGTTGGAGCTGTAGAATTCGGCTCGGTCTGCGTCACTGAACTGTAACAGAGCCCGCAGACCAACCACCAGATTGCGACCAAAAAGAACCACTCCCCGGGTGAGTCGGGCTCGGTACAAACTCAACTGATCGCGTGCACTTGCAGGATCGGTGTCGAAAATGGTCAATTGTAACTGGATCACCTCGGTGATCTTGGACCAGATCGATAGAGAGTTGGCCAGCAGTTTGCGTTCGGTAGCATCATTCGACGTTAAAGTCAGTAGAAACGAGAATTTCGACAGACACTCTTTAATTTCGGGCTCAAGTTGCTCCACCGACTTGGACGACCGCAAAAGCTCGAGGATTTCTGAAAGGATAGTAAGGCTTCGTTCGCGCGTCATGGCTCAGTTTCTGGCTTTGGATTTCACCAGTTGCAACTTATCGTTTGGGTCCTGATGATCTGCTTGCTTCTACACACTCGTCTTGGAGGTGCTTAGTAGTTTCAGCAGCTGGCAGACCCTATCTACTGATTTTTCTGCATCACACGACCAGACAGCAAGCTTAAAGTAGTTGAGAGCACTAAATATTTTTTCAGCCTTCCTCGAGAAAACACGAATTTATATTGACAGAGACGCTCTATATAATTTTGTTACTCGTCGTCGTCGGAATCGTCGCCGTCGAAATTCAATTGCACCGGTTTATCTTGACCAGGACCAAACCATCCGTCTTCAGAATCAGTGTCCATGTCATCAGCAGCACTCTCATATGAACTAGCATTGCTAGAGTCCTCACTCACATCCTCAATGATCACATCTTCGTACTCATTGTGCTGTTCAGACCCAAGTTGTATAGAACCATTGGTCTGCAAAAACCCGTAAAAATGACTGTTTCGAGCCCCTTCACGACCAACTTCCTTGGCCACCCGATTCAAAAACCGTTGAATCAGCCTTAAAGAGCTGGAAAAGAGGTGTCGATTGCGAGTGATGAATTTGCCGTGGCTGGTGAGAATATTCGAGATCCATAAAAGATTGAACTCAATGTGAACACTGTCCATAATTATCGACGCAATAAACGCCAGCAGCCTCTCAACGTAAACAACAGGAAGATCCCGAACGACCAATGGAATGTCCAACTTTCCAACTGTCTCGTAAACCCGATGGATCAAATATTGTTCATTGAGTCGGAAAGCCATCACTAAAGCAGTCATGTACTCGCCACCTTCCAGCACCGCCACAGTGGCATCCGGAGTCACATCCACATCCAAATCAAAAGGATCGAAAATCAAGGAATCATCAACACTAAACACCAACAATCCTTCAGTAGAAGCGCATGCAAATGAGTTGGCACTCGGCGAAAACTGAACACTCGTCACTCTCACCTCCAACCTCGTAGCCCGTGCAGAGATGTCGCCTCGGCTGGATCCTGGCAGTGTCAGATCTCCACGTCTTCTGTCTTCCAAGTCAGATAATTCACCGTCTTGGTCTATCAATTCAAGGGCACCAGCATCTGTCATATTCTTCGAATTGAGTAGCTGCAGAGTTCCATTCAATTGCATGTTTTGTGACACAGTGAACCGTTTTAGAAGAACCTCGTTTGGCAAGTCGTACAAACAGATTGAGTTGTTATTTCCAGCTGCAACCAACGACAAACCATCAAAACTGTATGATATTGTCGAGAAATGTTTCCCCCTTGAGGAGTTACGGGCAGTGAATCGATCCTCCAAAAACCGGCCATTCACAATGTGAGACTTTCCATCGATCTGTCTAACCTGCTTACCGTTCTCAATGTCCCAAAAAGTGATTTGGCCATCCAAAGTTGAAGCTGCAACTTCTTTCGAGTCTGGCCGCATGGCCAATGACAAACATTCATGAACCACATCAAAAGGCTCACTGGTTTGTGTCCGACTGAAAATGTCCCAGATCCGAATCGTTTTATCCCATGATGCACTGGCAAGCAACGGCGAACCTTCCAATCCAAAACTCAAACATGAGATTGGACCTTCATGACCTGCTAGTTGGTCCAATAATTGAGATGTCTGAACAGACCAAACTTGAACAGCAAAATCATCTAACGATCCAGCACAAACAATCTCACCACTGGGGTCCACAGCAACACAACTGAATTGGATTCTTTTGGTAGAAGTGAACACTCTAAAGTTTCTATACCTAATCAAATCCCAGGCTCTCACTGTACCATCAAGAGAGGAAGAAAACATCACTTGTCCTTTCTTGGCAAACACAACCTGTGTGACTGAAGAAGTATGTTCTTCAAAAGTGGCCAGACAAAACCCAGAGACCACGTCCCAAATCTTGATTTTTCCGTCGTCCGACGCCGTTACAATTCTTGCTCCATCAGGTGAATATGCAAGACAATTCATCGCATCAAAATGTCCCTGTTGTTTCAATATATACGATTCAGATTGCCATTCATAAACCAGCAATTGTCCTAGTTTCTTCGACCCAAAAGCTATCCATTCGCCTGTAGAGTTCACGCTGATGGTATTCACTGCATTGTAACCCATTGACAATTGTTGCAATAGAGTAAAACTTGGAAGATCGTACAATCTGAATTCTCCATTGGAAAAGCCAACCACCAACATGTTAGATTTCGCATGGAATGTGACACATTTCACCTTATGATCTGAAAAAAAGAAGTTCTTCGACATGATTCTCCAACTCATATGTTTTTTGGAGTCTGCCTCCTCCTCTTCTCCAGGACGCTCGGTATATTCCCATCGGAACAAAGCCCCATCTTTGGAAACTGTGTATATGGTCTCTTGGTCCTTGTCGAAAAAAGCCTTCATCACGTAATCCCTATGTCCAGCCATGGTCATTTTCACCTCTTTGTCTTCCGTATTAAGCGAGAAAATCCGGGCTGTCAAATCTTTACTTGAAGATAACAAATACCTCGAGTCTCCCGACCAGCTCAAAGCAGTGATATCAGAATAATGGCCTGAATACACACGATGGCGCACAAACGGAGCAAATTGACGATCTTCAGAAAGACTGGGAGTCTTCCACACCTGAATAAACCGACCTGCTGCCAATGCAAAATGAGTACCATCTGGAGAAAACTGCAAGTCATGAACCTTTTCTTTGAAATTGAAATGATGTAACACTGTTCTGGCTCTAAAATTGACTAGAATCGCTCGGCCGTCCTGATCTACAGACAACAATAAAGTTCCCTGTTTATTCAATGCAATGCATGCTATGTTTTTGCGATGCTCGTAGTCCAAAGTGTACGACTTGTTGTTGATTAGATCGAACACAGACACTCTATTCCCCACAGGCGATAGCAAAAGGGTACCTTCTTCGTTAAAAACCAAGTTACCCTGGCAATAAACGGTTCCCAAAAGATTGGAAAACCTAAAATCAGACTTCATTCTTGAGACTTTCTGATTTTATTAGGGATCCTGATGATTATTCTACATGGTAAGCCGTTTTTTTTTTCACTTTTCTAATAAAATTTTTTTTGCATTTACAGGCAGTGCAGCTGGCACAGCCAGAAATTAAACAGCAGAGAAGTTGAGTAAAAAAAATTTTAAAAGATGTATTGTACTTACTTTTTAGTGTTTCTATTTACAAATACTCCACCCATCATGTCGCTTTCGTCCCGGGTGAAAAGCATGAAATTCATGCGAATGAATAACGACATGCCTGTTGAAGACGAACAAAAAGACATAAGCAAAAAATATAGAGATTCCAGCGAATGGAGACTGCCCATGGCCGATCTGATAAGAGAACGAGCTAAACTTCAGCGCGAACGGGTGAGAATCGTTGGATATACACAAGCATATCGGATCTCCATGGCTGGAGGTGCCGAAACGCCCAATGGGAGACGAATGGTTGCCGAAGAAACGTCTGTCGAGGAAGAAGAACCGGCCAAGCCTGAGTCTCGTACAATCGGTCTTGAGGCCTTGAGAGCCAATAGTCGTTTCATGAAACGACGCGAATCATTTGATGAGGACTCGCTCGAGCTAACCCAATTGAAATCTGAAAAACGAGGATCGTCAACAAAAAGAAAGAAAACCAAGAGATAAAATAAAGTCATTTCTTCTTTTTTTTCTTGCCTATCTCAAGTTTCACCAAATCTCCGCTCACAATTGCATCTCGTGCACACGAATTGATGTGTTTGAATCGATCAGGTCCAATATGCGCCCCACCAAACCATCTCGACACTACAACCATCACGTTCCAAACGTCCATGATTGAAAGTAAATGCAACAATCTACCTCCTGCAGCTGTTTCTCCGTCGTCATCACAATCCTGGTATTGGGCTCCGGTATCAGGGTCTCGTATTCTCCATGCAGTCATGTTATGTGAAGCCTTTTTGATTTTACGGTCCTGTTTCAACAGATCCAGAAACTCATATGCCTGCTCAACTGTGTCGACCTTGCGAGCAAACCCAACAAACGTCGACTTCCGGTCAGTGATGGTTTCGGAGATGGACCATCCTGCCAGCGGGTCTGCATGGCCAGACTCCTCAGTCGATCTGATGGCCCTGGCACGCTCTTTTTCTTCATTATATGCATAATCGACTTCTTTTATATCTGTAACTTCTTCGTAGTTGTCGACAATGGCTGTGTTGTCGAATTGTTGAGCTATCGCATCGACAGAATCCTGGTCGGTGGATTCTTGTGGTGTTTCTTCGTCGTCTCCAGAATATAAGATGTCATTACATTCGGTGAAAAAATCAAAAATACAAACCACTCCCTGGCTGAAAATCGACTCCAACACTTCTTGTAGCAATGAAGCCAGATAAGTTTCATCAAGACCGCGTCGATCGCACCGAACATCCAGAATTCGAGGAATCTTGTTCGGATAACTCTCTGGAAACCGGATCTTGATACCTATATATTCGTATTGTGGAATCTGAAACCGGTACACCAATGGACTCACTCGCTGGAACGATTCCGGATAGATCGCCTCGATGGCTCCCAACTCGTCGGCCAACTCTTCAGGCACCATGTTTGGACACATTTGAAAAGAACATGGGGTGAAAAGCTGGGTAATTTTTTTTTTTAGTGAAAGACCAAAAAAAATTGTCTGTGTGTAAATTCAACCATACTAAACACTGCAACGGATCATCATGGACGTGGTAGCAACACTTAAAGAAAAAGGTAAACAAGCCTTTCAAAACGGCGAATACAAGAAAGCAGCTAAAATATATAGAGATGCTATCAAATTAGACCCCTCAAATTCCGTGCTCTATGCAAATAAGGCCCAGGCCCATCTCAAACTTCAAGACTACGAAAGAAGTCTAAAAGATTGCGACGCTGGACTCCAACAAACGGTCGTGGACCCCAAAATTAAAACAAAGCTACTATGGCGAAAATCAATTGCCCTCACAAATCTCAACAAACTCCAGCAGGCCAAACAATGTCTGGAATCTGCTCTTCTCATCGAGCCGTCAAACCAAACTCTGAAAAACGATCTCACACAATTGCAACAAAAATTGAAAACATCACACCTGAAAGACATTCCGATAGAGATAGTGGACACCCTGCCACCGGAGTTCAAACCCAGAACCCACCAATCCCTACAAGCTCACAAAATCAAGCCGACTCCATTGCTTCCTCAGGAACTTTATCCTGCTTCTCCAACCACAATCTTCCTGTCGAACTTGAAAAAAAGACCACCAACAGAAAAGCAAAATTACTATTCATACGTGCTCAATTTGGACACAAACATTTACAAATCGTTATTTCAAACTGTCGGAATCGACGCAGACTTCCTGGAATTCTACATCGAAGCAGCAGTCCATCACCTTGAATTGCCAGAATCTTCTCTCATACCAAACATCTCGTCTCATCTACAACTGTTCACAAAAATGCCACGGTTTCCAATATCATCAATGCTGGTCTCATCAACTAACACCAATACCATGCTGGAGCTACTCAAAACTAAAGCATCACTAGATTTAAAGTCAATATGGACTTGACTCGGCAAAAAAAACATATCATATTAAAAAATCATCACTAGAAAATTTTCCAGAGACCCATCCAGAGCCTTAGCTGTGTTTCTTAGGTGGCACATAGTTCTTGAGACCCTTCCTCTTGTTGATGATTTCCTCAGGCTGCAAAAGCACTTGTAATATCTCGGGCAAATATTCATCAAAGTCGAATCCATAGATCCTGGTCAATACTATCGGACAGGCAAATATCAACACAAATAGAACCAGAATTGTAATCAACAGCAAAAAGTAACCAACAGTGATCCGGGTCCGAGCCTTTCTTCTAGCTGGAGAAAACACAGGCCGCCGTATCTGGTTGCGTGGCTTCAACCATAACAACAAGTATGAATGACAGCTATCAACGTATGGAATGAACAAGAATGGGAATAGACAGATCATAATGAAGTGCGACGTCACCAGGTCGCATGCAAACACAGACATCTCTATAATTTTGCAAATGAATTCCCTTCCAGGTTGTGTCAGCGTGTGGCATCCAAGCCCACTTGTGAGCCATTTTCCTGACCACCATGATCGATTGGATTTATCATGTTTGAATTCACGACTTAAAAACACAATTGTCAGCAACTTGAAGAATACGCTTTGGATTAGGAACGAGGCACAAATTCCTAAAATTGACTTCGACAGATCCCAATTCTGGCACAAAAGCAAAAACTCGAAAAAGACAAAGTGGTTGAGACATCCAAGTATATGTGCAATATTGGCAATGAAATCTGGGAAGTCGGGGAACAAGTGCGTCAACAGTGGGCCCAGCACAACGGAGATGGGGAAAAATGCTAACAAAATAGCCGCATTCACAATTATCGGCCCCCCACTCACAAATGCAAGTCGAAGGATTGAATTTGCTGGACTGCTACCTCTGTTCTCGTTTTGTGAATTGGCAAATAGATATGCAATCACAACTATCGAACTAGCTAGAATTCTTGAGCCAACCTGTGTTATTAAGGCTGCCAAAAATGATGGTCTCTTATAATCGGAACCCAAGTTGTCTCCCGATTTTCCTAACTTCTTTCTTTTTGCCCCAGTCAATTGCATTCTTGAATTTCTCACATGTGAAACCCATGAGTTTTTCTTGGTTGACGAGTTACCGCTTGTCAACCAAATCAAGAAACTTCTATAATCAACAAAGAACTCTGTAAATTGGAACTGGTTTGGATTGAATAAGAACGGCGAAAGGAATAACGCAACGACAGTGCACCAGAAATACAACATGGCTGCATTCCACATGACGAGGGAGCAATAAAGAAGCATTAAGAACATTGTCGACGCAAAGTATAGACTTTCAAAACAAAACCTGGAGTAGAGGACAGAAAATGAGACTCTAGTGGTTGAAAATCCTCTTCCAGTTGCAATATACTTGGCTCCACCAATTGCTAAATCATTGACTAGAGACTGAGCATAGATTCTGCACACAAAGACTTCGAACAAGGGCGACAAAGAAGCAAAATGCCTTGACAGTCTTGTGAAACATTTCCATATACCTCGTTCGGTCAATTCCTGGACACACAATGGAATAAACGAAATGGCAAAAACTATGAAGATGGACAAAATGCACCGTTGAATCCAGGCAATGACAGGGATCAAGCTGACACATCCTACTGGTAGTCTTGTATCGGTGATTGGTCTGTCTTTATCATATTCACAAATGATGGAATCATTTGTCAAGGCCGCTAAATTGACACAAAACAACATAAACATCTTCAAAGACAAAAGAATGAAAACATTGTTCAAGTGGAAACCTGGATGTGCATAATAAAATGACAAAAATCTATCCAAAGGAAGTTGAGTTCCAAGATAGAAATATTCTCTGGATAACATCTGCTCACCCATTCCAGCACCAATTTTAGTGGTAAAATTCAAAATTGATCCAAATCCCAAGTCTCTTCCTTTACCACATTGGAAGTATTCACAATGTTTAATTCTCCCCCCACGAAGGGCAGCATTCATACCGGCATATATATCCTCATTTAAATGCAACCCTTTTTGTGACTTTGAAACACCACCTCTGGTAGTCATGAAAACAGAATTTAGGAAGTCAGGATGACCATAATGAAGTTTACCTCCAACGTATGCAAGCGTACGTGCAAATAAAGTTCCAAAAGTTTGTTCCTTACCAGCTGCAACATCACCAAGAACTCCAATGTTTTCAGAAAAAATATACTCTCTCGTACCAATGATAGCAACAGGGTTCTTTGGATACAATATTTGTGCATTTGGATTTTCAATTGGCTCAAGGTATGGATCGACTGGTGTTGCTAGCTCTTCAAATTCTGCCAAAATACTTCTAATTTTAATACATTCTTCAAGATAGTTGTCTTGGTTGGCATCAATTAACTGAATGTATTCACCTCTGCAGAATACCAGACTATGGTTCTGGTTATCAGCTTTTCCGTCACCCAAAATTGGGTTTCCAGACAATCTAATCCGGTACTTTGGCTTTCTCATTCCATTCTCCAAAATATCACAGCTCCCATCAATCAAAGTGGAATAATAATTGGTTTCGTTGGTTTCGGGATCAATGTCATAATCAATATAAGCAATCTGTAATTCCGGGTACGTCCTCAGTAAGAATTCTTTGCACTCATCTTGCTCAGCATTGAAATCTTTGAGTTTCTGCAAAGAAACAACAATTCGAAACTTTCTTTGTGCAACCACACTAGCTTGTTCCAGCTTTTGTTCTTCCGCAGTTTCTTCAGTGTTCTCTGCTGCATACAGCAGTTTAAGCGCACGTGAATAATTCATAAATCCGGAAATAGTACGGTAAAGCGTCTGTGATCTCAACGATGCCCAAACACGAGTTCTCAAAATGTACTCTGGTGTTGCTGCTTTGAAACCAACTGAATAAAAAGCCAAGTCGTTAATGGCTTCCGAAGATGCATTGACTGTATTGACTTCCGACTCTTTTGCTAACAACTTGGTGTCTCGCACAAAATTGTGCCATTCGAGAGGGTAGAGTTGCTTCAAATATTCCAACAAGGTAACGTTTGAATATTCGTCCTCCTTTTTGATGATCTCCTGCAAGGACAAGGTGATTTTTTCCGAATGATGGGGAATTAAAACCGAGAAAGTAGGCATTTGTTCAATTGGTAATGGCTTTGGAATTGGCGTCGAAAGCGAGTGAGCAAAGAAGGTAAGACGCCTGCTTGCTTCAGAGTTTGGATCCAACACTTCTTCTTTTTTGTGTGGACTCTCACCGTCTTCTTGCTCCATGAAGAATCTAGGTTCGGTCAAAAGCATATTACCGTCTGCCGTGCATGCTTGTTGATAAATGAGGTTTTGCAGGTGGTCAATGGATAAGAGATGCTCACGATACATAGACACAACAATAGAGTTCCATATCTGGCACACCATTGCTTTTCTTCTCGATACACTGCTGGCTGAAATGCTTTGTTGAGATAAAATCTTGGAAGCTATTCTCTTTGGCAACCTGATAAACATGTTTCTCCAGGGCGTCCAAATGGACACTCCACAATAGAAGGATCTGCAGACAGAAAAAGCGACGTTCCAAATGATATACCACAAATAAGTATCGAGCAGGAAAAGCAGCAAGTCTGTAGTGATCATCAATATCAGAATAATAGTAGCCTGCTTTTCACACAAGAAGGAACCAAAAAAGGCCTCACCAACGCAACGATTCAGCCTCATGACACTCAATTCACGAACAGGGTCTCTCAAGCTCAAAGTTAAAAAGAAATACGACTCAATAAACTTTGAAATAAACACTCCAGCCCACAAACCATATGATGCAAGCAGATTCTTCCCTCTGAGTTGATGGAACGAATCAGTGAAGTATTTTGCTGGAAGAAACTTTCTTCGCTTTTCTGATCTGACTGTTCTTGCCAAGGAAGACAATGGAACAACAGATTGGTAAATAACGATGAAAATGGAAAAGAGAAACTGGCAAATGGAAACCGTAAGACTTATTGGCTCGTCAACCGATACACCACTCACAAAAAAGATGTAGAAAGACGGAAGAACATTAATGGTGAAGAAAACGATTGTCAATGCAATTCTCCAGAAGACGGACTGAGCACCAACCCAATTTCTTGGGACAAAAATGGCTTCACTGAGAAGAGACACCAAATTTATGAGCGAAACGAGACAACCTGCCAGAGAGAGTGCAGACAAGGTTGCAGATGCACTTGGCTGATTATCCTGTGAAATCATATAATCTTCAGTATAGAAGGTGTATGAGTTGAAGCAAGTATAGTACCAAAAGACTCCTATGTGGATGTTCCAAATTCTGTTGAAATTCACTAGAATATGGATCCAAGTTCTGTGCTCATGGTAAGTTTTTTGAAATGCTTTTTTCCAAACCACTCTATTCAAATATAGGAAACGCTCACAAGGTAGAAAATCCATCAATCGTTCTTTTGAATCCAAAACGATTCTTTCGAGGCCCTTTCTGTACCAGAACAGCTGATTCATATCATCATAACCTATGATTTTGGCGTGGTCCCTATCACGCTGCACCCACTTTTCCCCAATATTTTCATATAGTTGATCACGATAGAAGTTGTAAAGAGGAGTGACAGCATGATCAAGAAAGCTATGAGTGATGGGTTGTATTTCCTTGGTGAATTCTAATGAGTAAAAGATATCTGCACAACATTTGAAGAGAAAACAAAGACATTCAGGCATAAATCTGATGTTGTTTGCTTCACCCCAACAAAGGAGGTACAGAGCCAACTGAATGACACAATCTTCAGGTAGAAATGAGTTCATGGTTTGTGACCATCTTTGTTGAGACTCTTCTAGCGGATAATTTATATGTTTGCTTTTCTGGTTGACAAATCCAATGGTATCATCAACATCCATCTGACACCCAAAATACCACTTTCTATAATTGGCATTTAAGCCGCCAATGTAATCTGCATGTAAGGTTCTCAGCGCTGTTGAAGGACCCATTCTAGAAGATCTCGAATCCAGCATTCTCATAAGATAGTCATACATATTCTTGGTATTATCATGCTGGAAACCAAAGATTTTGGACAAGTGAATGAAAATGGATTCAATACGCTGTTTGGAAATTGGAATCTCATTTGAAGGACCCCATGCAGGATATGGATCATAGTAGTTATCATATAAATCGGTGACTCCTCGTTCCGCAAGGGTTTCTCCTGGGTTTTCCGCCTCGGCAAAGCTTTTCACTCCAAAAACGTCTCCCAACCGATCGATGTTGTTCCATCTACTTGTGTTGATATAGGGGGTTTTGAACGCACTAAACGGCTGGGTTGTCTTTTCACTCAATGGAGAGTTTAGAATCGGTGAATCTGAACCGTTCGAACCATGTCTCTTATTTGGCGCTATAGGTAGAATGAAGGTTAGTATAATCTCACACCAAAACAATCATGACTAAAAGGCTAAATCACTTACCCATTCCGCTGCTGCTATCATCATCACTGCTTTCTCTTAAATTGTAGGCGTTGTGTCTGTATAGCCTTGAGTGATCATAGTCATAATCTAACAAATCGTCGTCATCTTCATCGCCAGACGATCCGTCAGATATCAAGTTTAGCTGCTTGTTATAAGACATGATATTAAAAGTAGCTGACCAGCAAGCCTACTTTTATCAGTTTATGTTATTTGAGCTCTTCAAGATTCCTTGTGGAAGGAAAAAAAGGAACAAAAGAAGAGAGAACAAAGAGGGGGAATTTGGTATTTTTGTTTTTTATGAGGGATACAATGCGCGAGGGCCCACCTAGCAATTACATAAGCAATTAGCAAGCAAAAGCAAATCTGGCAACGCACTACCGTCCGACTTTTTTGAAAGAAAAATATAGACGAGATGAACACGTCCATGTTGTATTTGCAGACAATTTCAATATCCACTTGATCCTTTCAATATGCCATTTGACGTGTCGCTCTACTCCATACAGGCTGCAATTATACTCGATAATGAGGGAAAGAGGCTGTTTGCCAAATATTACAGTCCTCCTCATCAACAGGCGCAGGACGAACTGATCGCCAGCGAGAAGAAACAGGCCAATTTCGAAGCAACTCTGTTCAAAAAGACTTTCAAATTGAACTCCGACATCATTCTCTTGGAAAACAAGGTGGTTGTTTATAAAGAATTTTCCGATGTTGTGATTTATCTTATAGGCGATTTGAACGAAAACGAAAACCTGTTATATAACGTCTTGCAAGGACTAGTCGGTGCCTTGGAGATCATTTTGAGAAATCAATTGGACAAAAAAGCCATCCAGGAAAATTACGATATGGTCATTTTGGCTATCGATGAAACCATCGATGACGGAATCATTTTGGAAACCGATCCTAGCGTGATTGCCTCGAGAGTTTCGAAACCACCAACCGAAGACGTGGCAAATATCAAGATCGATCTTTCTGAAAAAGGTTTACTCAGTGCATTCAACTTTGCCAGAAAGAACATTTCTGACCGTTTGCAACAAGGTTTTTAAATGTTTAATGATGTATACATAAATGAGATCAGTCGATTCTATAATCATGTTTCTGTGTTTGTAGAGTAAGTCATTTCTTACCCTTCTTCTGACCTGGCTTATCCAAACTTGATAGCTTCAGCTTGGAAGCAGTAATGCATAGCAGAGAGTCCTGCTGGTTGATTGAATTAATCAATTGTTTGGAATCAAACCAATCGGCCCCTTCTTTTTGTAATGTCTTGCTTTGAGCTTGAAATAACCTCAAACTCTCTGTTAAACCCTTTCCTTTTTTCAGGTTTCCTGGCTGAATCTTCACCTTGTAGGGAAACTTGGAAAGAGCGTTGTAAGGAGCAAAAACTAGTAAACAACCAGTGATATTATCAGTCTTTTTTGGAGAAACTATGAGACCAGATATAATCTCATCATATGGTTTGTCGCTCTTCTCAAGACTTCCAGAGTCGTCAAGCTCATTAATCAACTTTCTGAGCATTCTGGCATCCTGCTGTTTCTTTCTAGCTTTTTTGTCCACCAAAGGCGAAATTTCAGGCTTTTGCCCATTTTCTTGGCCCTTGATGGAATCCTCTTTTTCAGTCTGTTTCAAAGTACCTAGAACAGACATCCTCAACTTTCTCTCTTCTTCATCTTGATCCTTATATTTCTGTTTAATTTTCTTTAACTTGCTCTTCTTTCCCCTAATCTTAGTGTTCAGTTGAACAGCAGTCGTTTCCTCCAATGGCTCAGCAGAGCTGGTTGAAGGAATCTCATTAGTTTGTTCATCCTTCACTTCAAACTCATCTTTATTGTCGTCCTCGTCTTTTTCAGCCCCTGTATCACCCAACTTCGACAGCATAATTGTCAGTTCCTCAATCTTAGTGTCTGTGCCTTCATCATCTCCAACCAAAGTTAATCCAATTTCATCATTCCTAGATTTATAGGCATCCTCATACTTCTTGGTAGTCTCATCATCTCCAAGCCAAAGTACACCAAAACCCATAACAAGTTGACAAGGTGGAAGGAAAGTCTTCTCTCCAGAAATGTTCAACATCCCAGATGGTAGTATGCTGCCGTCGAAGTCCTTTTTAGACACGCCAGCACCTTTAATCATCCAAGGACTCATCACCATCTTATTGTCCCAAGCTTTTGTAGTTGAAAGAGAGAAAATTCCAGCTTGTAAAAGTGAAGATGGAGGGACGTCTTTGTTCTTAAATGGATTTTTGATCACAACTTTCAGTGCACCTTCAAGGTCATTCGAGACTAAGGTATCGTATTTGTTATCAAAATAACGATAATAGATCAAATCAACTTGGCTGCCGTCACGACCAGCAATACACAAGAACTTGTCTGAAGTGACAAACCACCAAAATTTCTCAAACCAGAATTTGGGTCTAATCTGTTTCAGTCCACTTGGTTCCTGTATTTTTTTTTGATTTCTCTTTGTATCTTGAAGAATCGATCTTTCGGTGTTTTTGATAGCCAACGAGGCACTACCTTCTGTTTTAACTTGTTTTTCTTGAGCTGCCCTCATTGCATCAAAATACCTTGTGGAATTTGCAAATGCAGACAGCGAGAGGTCAATAACCACATTGACCACATTAGATTTCTTTTCCGGAGAATCTTCATCATCTGAGGAATCACTATCATCAGAGTCTTCATCATAATGATCTTCATCAACTTCAGGGAGCATCACTGTGATCTCATTCTTTGCTAAATTTAAAGGTAACTTAATCATTTTGGCTATCTCATTGTTTCTTTGCTGTTCAATTGCAATCAGTTGTTCGATATTTTTCCAATCCATTTGTTGATTCACCAAGTTTTGGACACTTCTTCTACATTCTTCAATAAGATCATTGTGAATGGTGATCAATTCTCCCTTTTGATAATTTGCAAATTGTAGCTCCTCGAGCTTTTGAATCTTATTTGAATGCTCATCTTTCACCGCCTGCAATCGTTTCTCAGCGTTCGACTGTTGTTGCTGCACTTTAAGCACGCTCTTAGACGACTCGATAGTACTGAAAAATTTGTCAAGAGTCTTGTTATATCCAAGAACCGTTTCAACCTTGGTATTTTGCTTGACTTTGTGAACAGGATCAAAAGGATGGAATTCTTCATACAAATACTCCATATTTTGTAACGACTCGTCCTGGTCCTTTTTGAAGAAGGGATTCGATTTGCCGAGAATATACCCCTTAACCTGACCGATGTCAGTATTCAGCAGCACAAACAATTCTTCTTCACATTCATTCAGTGATTTAATCACGGAGTCTAATAAAGATTGATCATCAAGCAAATCCATGCAGCTTGCAGATGGCACAACCTCATTTTTTGCAAGTTTGATTTGAATCAGATCAGATGACAAATATGCTGCGTTCAGGAACGCAAGCTTGGAAATCGATGGGATTTTTGCAGACGATTTTGCTTTTTGAGCCTCAACCCAAGTAGTAATCTCATCAGATGTGAACTCGTGTTTAGAAGGTTTGAATGGGTTTTCAAATAATGACGAATCAAACATCCCATACACCAATCCCACCGCATATCGATCATTGTTCTCATGTTGGTCCACCAACCGGAATAATGACAGAATCTTGCGCTCCGAATCCAGTAAAATGATATTTCCTGCGCTAAAGAACTCGAACACCATATAGTACTGTCCGTCTGAAAATTCTAGAACCACAACTCGATCCCTGCCCAATTGTTGGATATTCGACACTCGTTTGGATTTCAGGTGTTTTCTCAACTTGACCACGAAATTCGATGGTTCAGGCGCAGTGGGGCGTTGGAATTCCGTTAAATACAGCTTGAACCCGTTTTCAATAACCACATTTGCCTTTGAGTCAGGAACACTGAACTTGAGCAGAAACGATCTATTATTGGCAATTAAATTGTACACATTTTGCAATCGATTTCCTTTAATGACTGAATTTAGCTCTGCAACCAGAATCTGCAGATCCAATGCGTTCACTCGTTGCTTCATCGGAGTTTTCTAGCCCTTTATATATTGATAACCATCAGTATACCCGCAAGAGACAAAGGAAAAAAAAACCCTACAAAATCGTCCAGCCGCAACACTGATTTTTGCGCTTACGTAAGTCCGCATTATGTTCCCAGGAGATAGAATCTGAGACGAGACGTCAAAACACGGACGCATAAAAACAACAACATAATCTTGTTTGGGGGCATTTTGTAGGAACCAGTTCTTTGAAATCAGGAAAATGGACACTCAATTACAGAAAATAGCAGATCTGCTCAAGAACAAGTCCTCCAACGTGACCTTTTTTGTCGGAGCAGGCATCTCCACCAGCTGTGGCATCCCAGACTTCAGGTCTCCAAAAACAGGATTATATTCCAACCTTAAGAGACTCAAGCTGCCATATCCAGAGGCTGTTTTTGATATTGATTACTTCAAGAAGAGTCCCAAGGCTTTCTACATGCTGGCAGATGAACTGTATCCAGGAAAGTTTGCTCCTAGCAAGTTCCATTATTTTATAAGGCTGTGCCAGGATAAGAAGAAGCTCAAGAGATGCTACACCCAAAACATTGACACCTTGGAGAGAATTGCTGGTGTTGAAGACGAATACATGGTGGAGGCTCATGGCTCTTTTGCCAAGAATCATTGTATCGATTGCCAACACGAAATGGATACCGAGGAGCTCAAGAAGCAGATGAAGACCAAAGTGCCGACCTGTTCGAAATGTAAAGGATATGTGAAACCAGACATTGTTTTCTTTGGTGAACCATTGCCATCGAAATTCTTTGATTGCTGGGACGAGGATTCAAGTTCGCAAATGGATCTGGCAATTGTTGCCGGTACCTCGTTGGCAGTGTATCCATTTGCCAGTCTTCCGGCAGAAGCCAGTTCGAAATGTACTAGGGTGTTGATTAACAGGGAGAAATGCGGCGATTTTGAGGCCAATCCGCGTAAAAGTGATGTGGTGATTTTGGAAAGTTGTGATGCAATTGCTGAGAAGCTGGCCGATCTTTTAGGCTGGAAAGAAGAATTGGACAAGTTGGTTGAAGAAGGAATGAAGAGTATCGAGAAGCAAGAATCAAAGACAGAAGAGGAAATAGAAGAAGAGGTCGAAAAGGAGGCCGAAAAGTTGGCAGAAGCCATTGCAGAAGAGGAAAAGAAGGAGGCGAAGGAGGAAAAAGACAAGGAAGAAGAAGAACTGGAAAAGCTTACAGAGAATTTACAGAATATCAAGGTCGAATAAATTTGCAGTTAATCAAACCACTCGAAACAGTAGAATGTTGAATCAATTCCCTATAATACATCAATGATCAATAAGCTTTTTGACGCAAATCTCGTATGCCATTCTGCGTCTAAGATTTTTCATGTCGGCTTGCGAAAACAAAAGCGGTCTTTCTCTCGAAATGTAGTCGGCAAATGTACACACAAATGCCCCACAATCGAAGCTGTTCTCCTGTTTCGGTGCCCGCATCGAGTCGAAATGGTCATATTGACTAAAATCCAGACCGTTCATTCCTTCACCATACATTTTTTTGGTCTCATTGATCATATAATCTTCCAGATTGTATAATATATCGTCGCCCGATCCATACAACGAGTCAAAATATTGGAATGACTTTTCTTTGTTGTTGATCACTCCCAATGCCCAATGCGATTGGTTCAAATTAATCGGCACAAAAATATAATCCAGCTTAGTCACGTCGATTTTGGCTCTTTTGGCCCATCTTCGCACTCCTTCATATCCTCTGGAAGAAAGATTGGAGTAGAAATGCGTGGAAAAAGCATGAACTTGGGGCATAGTCGAAGCGGAAGACTTGGCCCTCTGACAAATTAAAGTCATATAGAAATCAATGACATTATCATTCAACCACTTGCGATCACACAAGGTCTTTAAATCTCGCGTGTAGATGTCTATGTTGAATGCGGAACAAACCAACTGTTGAGGATTAATAGCTTTCCAATACTTCTCAACGACAGCCAATTGACTCGAACTCAATGGTCTAACCTTAGATACATCTCTAGCTTTGGTGAGTTTAACCAACTCTTGCATTTTCGACCTCTCCTCCATGATTTTTTGGTACTCCTTAAACAACTTGGTCGACTCCAAGTTCTCCACATAATCCTCAGTGTCAATTTTGAGCCATTCCAAATCTTTGAATCGGGTAGTACTTCTGCTTATGTTGGTTGAATTGATATTAGGGTTTGCCACAGGAAACATTCTTTTGATGGTTGTTGTGACATTTGATACTCTATCCTTTGAATTAGAATCAAACGGACTGTAGTCATTAAAGTTCATCCTTTTCAAAGCACCAAAATTAGACTTTAGGAACATTGCCTCAATATCCAATTTCTTGTCTGAACGATTTGTTTTCGGTCTATAAAAGAAAGTACCGTAGTCTTGTTCATTAGGAAGAGCTATGGCTTTTGACTTCTGCTCCGACATGTCTTCAGACTGCAATTTGCTAGCCAACAATGATATCTTACTGGAATTTTTGGCATACAATGGAGTATCGTCCATGTCCTTGATCTTATCAGCTTCGATCGGAGTCGAGATACTGGCAGGTACTAGCTTGTTAAACAAAGCTGCCAAACTATCCATCTCTTTTGACCTTTTTCCCTTAGGGGTACTTTCAACTTTGGAAATATCCATCAAAGTTGTTTGTTTTTCTTCTTTTTCATCGGCTTTTGTTGGAGTGGGGATCTCATCTATCAGTTTCATTATGTAAGTACCAAGGACACCTAGGAAGAACATGGTCCAAAGTACGACTTTTTTACCTAATTGAAGGCTGATGAACAGCAAACATTTCAGGAAATTGAAAAATTCTGTTTCGGGATCCAACAGGTCTTTGGCTGGGGCAGAATGAGACCCAGGTCTTGTATCAGCACTAAGAGATTTATTGTCAAAACTTTTGGCTCTTTCAAATAATCTTGCAGACGAGTTACTCAAAACCTTATCTGAAGAAAGTCTAGATGAAGAGGCAAATTGAGTTCCAAAAATGCTCTCTTTAGGAACAAATGGTAGATTGCACACATTCGATGTCTCTGAGGGTTGACGAGACTGGTATAATGAGCTGACGTTTCTAAAACTTGGGAGATTATTATAAGAGAACGACGGAGCAGAAGAAGGGATCCTTGAAAACATGGAAAAGTCTCTTTGTGATGAGAAGAATTCCCGTTCTGCGTCGTTGCCACTTGTTGCTCTCGAGTCTCTGGTCTTGACATTTATGGTGTTGAGATCCGGCATCCTATACAATTGAAGATGGGATTCAATATGTAAACACCCGCGGTATGTCCAAGTTCGGTTCGGTCTTTTATATTGATATTATCAGGCAATGACACATCACTTGCGATCTGTCATAAAAACAAATTGAAAACAAAAAAAGATCAGATTGTCTTGAAAAGGTTCCTTGTGTTTTTTCTTCGCTTCTTTTGTTTCCGGGGCCAATTGGGCGGTGTAAAGATGTATAGCTTTTTTTCGAGTTTGGTGTTAACAAGAAAGAACAAAGACAATTAACAAATAGAATAACCGGCTTACAGTGTGCTTGTGTTAGTTTGACCAATGACGATCGAAAACAGCCACGACAGAGTGGTACGGCGAATTGCTGGCGTAGCATTCAATGAATCTGAAATTGATACACTGGACTCGGAAATTTCTCGGTTGTCAGTAGCCAACACTGATGTTGTTGGATTTCAAGCTCTATTTGACTCTCAGAAACAAAACGACTTGGATACGGAACTACTCACTTGGCTGTTTTTAAAGGCTTCTTTGGCATCCGAAAACATCGAGGGACATTTCAAAGTATGGATTTATCATGTTAATCGGTTTCCTTCGACCACCAATTTGGGCGGATGGTCCTGTTTCTACCAGCTGTTGGACAGGTTGAAAGTCAGTGTTTTTGCAAATGTCAGAACCATACACGAATTTGAGTTTTTATTTGCCAAAATTGCAGACAAAAATCCTATTTCTACTTTCAGTTTGATGAATAAATATCTTGTTGCATTCCATGTATTGGGCACTGATACATCATCCAAAGAAGAACTCAGCGTACAATTGTCCCAGGATATCTTTAAGATACTGGCAACATTGAAATTCCCAAAAGCAGTGGATTCCATCACCGACATCGATTTGATTGTTCAGACTGTGCTCGTATGCAAAGAACAATATATGGTGGACATTGTTTCTAACTCGCTCATTGAGGAGGCATTGCACAAATCGTACCAAAACATATCTCTGATGAAACTCTGGTGTTTGCTAGCAATATGGAAAGATGATCTTCCAACAGCAGTTGCAAGTTATAGAGTGTTCTTGAGCTACGAACACGAAAGAAAGATTCAAAACAATAACCAATACATGGATATCCTGGAGACTGTCGATGTTTCTATTTCTTTGGTCAAGTATCTGGTTTCGAAAAAACTAAATCGAGCTTTATATGACCAGACTCTTGTTTGGTACGATTCGTTGGTGACTCTTGTGAGAGTTGACTTGCACAAAGTAATCGGGAAAGATTCCTACACCACTCTTTTGATACGCAGATTGGCCTCCATCTGGTACAATCTTGGATGTATTTCCAAAAGATTGTGTTTGTACAACACCACAACATCGGAGATTTTGAACGCCAGAATTCGAAACACCAACGAATTCATTTACAACTCAATTGAGCTGATCCAAAGAGTGCCGAAGAACGAGCTGAACGAAAAAGAAATTGCATGCTATTTCTTCGAATACGCAGTTTCGTTGATCAAAACCAGGAAGTTAAAAGAGGCTGTTAAGTATCTCAAGATGGCAATCAAATCAGATCCGGATAACATCAGATATCTGAACTTGATTGTACTATTATATTCTGCCATCGAAGAGAATATAGACAAGGCATTGAAAATAGCATCGGAGGTGGTCATGGGTCTTAAGAGCAAGTTGGCAACCATGGATCCATATAAAGACCTGACCAATACCGAGAAATGGGACATCGTGCAGATGTACATGACTTATGTTTCTCTTGTTGGTATAGATCAAGACACTTTTGAAGCTGTGGAATGCATGCCATTATTCTACGAAGTGGTACATCAATTGTTTGGGTCTGAGGCTGCTACGGAGAACGAGATTGTTGATGAGAAACGCCGAGTTTCGATTGCTGACCGGCCATCGATTGCCGATCCTGATCTCACGAGTTCTCCTTTGGTGAACGGTAAGACTACGAATTTATTGCAAAAAATCAAAACCAACAGAAAAAGCAAGAAATCCAGTGTTTCCGAGGCTACTAAGCTACTTGACGAGGAAGAAAGTAAACTGCTACAAGACATTTGGTTATGGACATCCAAGGTTTTCGAACAACAGACGATGATCAAGGATTCTGAAGGATGTGTGAACGAGGCAGTGTCAATTTATAAACATACCCATTTGACGCATGCAAGATTGGGTCAATTATATATTGGGGTGAACAACCGGTTGGCGTTGCAAGAGCTGGAGACGTCGTTGGATTTAAAGGAAGACGGGAACTTGGAAGGAATATTGGGTTTTTCGAATCTGGTTCTAAGTTCAGAGCCGGGTTCTATATTTGTGAATGAAAATGATAGGTTGGCAGCAATTGCCCGGAGCAAGAACTATCTCGAGTCTTTGACCACCAGTTATAGATATTTCCAATTGGGCGACGTTCATTTCATCTTGTCGCTGATTTACGACCAGATTGGCGACCATGATGGTTTGGAGCAAAGTCTTTTGAACTGTATTTCTTTGGAAGAGTCACGTCCTGTTCGTCCATTTGACGAGATCTGTTAGCCAGATGAGTCTAGAACATTGGATCTTTCTGAATGGCTTGCCAGACCGAGATTTGTTTCTGGGCTGTGCAGGATCTGCATGTTTCTATTTTAAGCTGAGTCTTAAATTTTTTCGAGTTTTTCAAGGCGGTGAACAATAAGCTGCAACGTCTTTGAAACACGGAGAATGTATAAAAACCTAAGGAGTTGTATAGTTTTGAAGCTGAATAAGACGGCAAGACATACTGAAAAGAGTACGGGGTTGACGTGCTGAAGCAAAGAATTGGGTGTTGAAAGCTTCAGATATAACAAGGTATTTTTGTGATACTGTAATACACGAGAGATCTATTCTTTTCTACAGGCACGCGACCAGCTGTTTATAAGATGTCGTCATTTAAGTTTGATACGGTGAATCCAGACAAAATTACATTTGAAGACATCACTGCAGAACATGATTATCGGGTCTATGATCTTTGGACAATTGGAAGTTATGCGGTGATGCTGGTGGAGATTGGCTTGACGTTCGGATTTTTGGGGTCGGATGTCTACACGTTGATCCAGATCTATGCGCTCAACGACTGGGACGACTACCATTCAATCAGTTATGTGCCTCTGTTAGCGTATCGGGTGATTTTCACTGCGTGTATTGGACTTTCGATGATTTGGTTGATAGCTAATTGGTGGTATGGAATCCATCTATTCAAGTCGAACCGGATAGTTCATTCTCATTTGCACGAGGTTGCCAAACAATTAAACTCGCTCAAATCGTATGAGCGGTTTTGTATCTATGAGAGGTCGACCACCAAGTCGTTTTTCGATTGGACTGCGTTGTTGACCTACCGATCATTCTATTTCTCGATCTATTGTTGGTTATTGGCAGACACTCCCAGACAGATTTTGAACGGTGCGACAATTGCCTATTCGATCTCCAACTCGTTTACTTCAGGTAATGTTGTCGACATTGTGGTCGAGATTGCCAAGACCAACCGTACAGAAGCCATTTTGTTGTCGTTCATGACTTTTTCGTTCATTGTCTGGGTCATTTTCACTGCCAAATACATTTTGGTTCTACTTTCGTCAATCTACATAGTCAACCGGATTCGGTCTGAAACTGGAATTGGTTTGCGCAAATACTGTCATCGCCAGGTCGCTGCCAGCGTGATGACATTATATGAAGAGCACGAGCGCGCACATAAACAGGAAATGAAACAGAGACGTAGAGCTCCATCGCTGCTCAAATCATCGTTCGTTGAAACAACAGCAAAAACAGCGCCAGATATCGATTATTCTCCGCTACCACAAACCCATTCTTTTCCATCGCAAATCGATCCATTTGATGAGACCCAAGCCAAGACGTTCCAGCCTAAAGATTACTCCACAGACTCATTGCCTAGTTTCCCAGATGATCCTTTCAATGACGTGATCAGTGTTTCAGGAACCAACAAAAACCGCAGCTTGGCCCGCCATCTTGACATTCCATTTCCAACCGAACTGGTCGTAGTCAACGATAAATCTCCACAAACCAGTGTCAAGGATATGAGCACAACCGATGAACCGACCAGCTCCTACAGACCAAAAAGCACGATCTACAGTTCATCCACTCTCGACAGAACTTTCAAGAGATATACATAGCTAGCTATTTAATACCCGCGTCCGCTGCAACCATTTCTTACCAGCCTCTTGTAGCCAGCTTCTGGTCAGCACGTAGACTCGAAACTTGAACACCAAACATTGGCTTTCCCAAATCCCAACTGTTTTCCAAAACGGCCCGTGGAGAATCATAAGAATTCACTGCATTGACAATTGCCTTGGCAAGTTTGGCGGGATCCTCACTCTTGAAGATACCAGACCCAACAAACACCCCATCACATCCCAGCTTCATACAAAGAGCAGCATCAGATGGGGTAGCAACACCACCTGCAGCAAAATTGACCACCGGCAATTTTCCACCATTCTTCACCAAACCAAGCAAAGATTCAGGCTTAACACGAAGTTGTTCTGCATACAACTGTAGCTCTTTCAATAGCTCTGGATTCTGGCCGTCTTCCTTCAACTTCCCAAATCTTAAAATCACATCCTCTATTTGACCAAAGATCTTGCGCATATGGTATACAGCCTCACTCACATCTCCAGTTCCTGCTTCTCCTTTTGTTCTAATCATTGCAGCACCTTCCTGAATCCGTCTTAAAGCCTCGCCCAAATCTTTGGCTCCGCACACAAACGGAACCTCGAAATCATGCTTCTTCACATGGAACTCCCTATCTGCAACAGTCAACACCTCAGACTCATCAATATAATCCACACCCAAAGCCTGTAACACCTCGGACTCCACGATGTGCCCAATTCTCACTTTGGCCATGACCGGAATAGAAACACACTCCATAATTGATTTGATCATGCTTGGATCCGACATCCTGGCAACTCCTCCTTCCTTTCGAATATCCGATGGAACTCTTTCTAAAGCCATGACAGCGACAGCTCCAGCCTTCTCGGCAATCACAGCCTCTTCAGGAGTAGTCACATCCATAATAACTCCGTTCTTTAGCATCTGGGCCAACCCAGCTTTATGTTGAAATGTCGCCTTAGTCATTGCGTTATGTTTGTTCAAATTGAAGTGTTCATTTTCCTCAATTGAGGGAAATACCACCCATATTTATATCTTTCGACTAACCAATATCCATTAGCCATCAGTGCCGCCAGTTGCCCGATTAGTATACTGTTGATTAGTTGCGGAAGTGCTACCATCGGATTTCAAAGGCTTCTCTATTTTATCCGATCGGGCTGTGCTAACAAATATCGGGTAATTGGATATTCAAGGGGTATCCAGCGTAGTACAACCGAAACCATTAGTCATATAAAACAGGCATTGAAGGTCCTGAAATGGTTCTCAGAGTTGCATCATAGTCCCAATGACTATTCAGAAAGAAATTGTTGTTGGAGTAGTGGCTCTTCAGGGCTCGTTCCGTGAACATTTGTCACATTTGGAAAGTCTTTTCCAGATCCTTGCAAGCAAGCCCGACTACTCAGCCTATAAATTCAGGTCTAAAGCGATTAGAGAACCTAGCCATCTGGAAAATGTACATGGAATTATTCTTGTTGGTGGAGAATCCACCACTATTTCTTTACTTCTCCAGAGATCTGGTCTTTTGCAACCACTTGCAAAACTGGTTCAGTCTGGAACAATTGGGGTCTGGGGTACCTGTGCTGGTTTGATTTTAATTTCCGACCATGTTACCAACACAAAAGTGCAATTGGGTGATCTCAAGTACGAATTGGTGGGTGGATTGGCTGTTTCAATCGAAAGAAACTCGTTTGGAAGACAAATTGATTCGTTTACACAAACTTTGGATTTCAAAGATGTCCCTGCTTTTGAATGTGTTTTTATTCGTGCTCCAGTGATTACCCGGGTTCTTGATAAACAACCTGCCTTGTCCGAAGGAACAGTGGTTGCAACTAGTTACACCAAAAATGGTAGCAAGGTGGAAATTTTATCTACCGTTCAACGAGAAGACCAAAATTTAATTGTTGCTGTTCGCCAAGGCCATATTTTAGGAACCTCTTTTCATCCTGAGCTTGTGGCTGATTATCGGTTCCATCAATGGTTTATAGATGAGTTTGTACTTCCGAGATGTTCTTAAGACAAGGCGTCGATAGACGCCGATCGACCAATTATTTTTTCCCAAGATTCTGGCCTTTTTTTTCAAGCTCGTCGAAATTCTTCAAGTAGACTCATCGCCAATACGTTCACCAACAAGCTAAATAAACATGTCGGACGCCGTGACAAACCCCGAAGAGCAATACGAGTGGATCACCAAGAATCTCCAGGAAGTTTTGAATGCCCAGATCATTAAAAATGTGCTGGAAGTTGAAAAAAGACCTCTCAAGGTTTACTGGGGAACCGCCCCTACTGGAAAGCCACACTGTGGATATTTTGTTCCAATGACAAAACTGGCACATTTCCTCAAAGCCGGATGTGAGGTGACCGTTCTGCTTGCAGATCTCCACGCATTTCTTGATAACATGAAGGCCTCGCTGGACGTGGTGGCCTATAGAGCCAAATACTATGAATTGGTGGTCAAAGCTATTCTCAGATCGATCAATGTTCCAATTGAAAAATTGAAATTTGTGGTTGGATCGGAGTACCAGCTTTCTGCCGAGTACACTATGGACATCTTCAAGTTGTCCAACATCGTTTCACAGAACGATGCCAAGAGAGCTGGAGCCGACGTGGTGAAACAGGTGGCCAATCCATTACTCTCTGGGTTGATCTATCCATTGATGCAAGCTTTGGATGAACAGCATTTGGATGTTGATGCTCAGTTTGGAGGAGTGGATCAAAGAAAGATCTTTGTTCTTGCTGAAGAAAACCTGCCTTCTTTAGGTTACAAGAAAAGAGCACATTTGATGAATCCAATGGTGCCTGGTTTGGCTCAAGGAGGAAAAATGTCTGCGTCGGATCCAAACTCGAAAATCGATATTTTGGAAGAACCAAAGACGGTGAAGAAGAAGATTGCTTCTGCATTCTGTGCTCCAGGAAACGTCGAAGAAAACGGGCTTTTGTCGTTTGTGGAGTATGTGGTTGCTCCTATTTATGAGTTGAAGCACGGAAAGGACAAATTTCAGTTTGCGATTCAAAGACCCGAGAAATACGGTGGAGATATTACCTACACTTCTTTTGCAGAGTTGAAAGAAGACTTCCGTACTGAGAAGTTGGGTCCTATAGATTTGAAATCCGGTGTTACTGACGCCATCAACGTTCTCTTGGCTCCGATCATCAAGGAGTTCAACGAGAATCCTGAATTCCAAGAGGCCCAAGCTAAAGGATATCCTGCTCCAGTCGAGGAGAAGAAAAAGACCAAGAAGGTCAAGGACAGGGGTTCAAGATATCCTGGATCCAAGCCCGAGTCCGGTGTTGACCAGACTGCTGCTCAATTGCAGTCTTCGTCTCTAGAAGGTTAATTTGTATGTACGGTAATAAAGCTTCTATTTAGTATAGATCGGGCTGTGCAGGCTCCCTATCGAACGAGCTTGGGCACAGCCGAACTTCTAGTAAAAAAAAAGAGAGAGTCCAGGGCACAACTATAATGATAAGTGTTTGGTAAGAAAGAGTTTGGGAGACAGGATCTTCTGCTGGATCGAAAACATCTTGATGAGTGAGACACACGGAAAGGTTTTGGGTGAGAAAAAACGGTCGAATGTGGCGTGCGAACGATGTCGAAAGAGACATATCAAATGTGACGGGAGTGGCCCTCCGTGTTCCAAGTGCAAACAAGCCAGCTCCAAATGCGAATATACAGAGGGAGAAGCCAAAGTGGTGATTTCCATGAAGTATTTGGGTAAGTTACATGATGAGATCTCAAAGTTGAAGGTGGATAATGCAAATCTACGCAGTGCAATCAAAAACAATCAACAAGGATTGGAATCTGAGGTCCGGACTGGAAGTCCTTTAGTGAACGAATTGCATATTGATAAATTGCAATCAAGTGGAACTGCATCGATGAGTTCGAATATTAGTCATTTGTTGGATACGAATACGAAAAAACAGGAAGAACAAGAACAACAAGAACAACAAGATTCCAATAAGAAGACGGCAGGAAGTGAGGTAATTCCGCCATTTTTGGATCGATATGGTCGAATTGTTCATTCTAGAACAGGAGAAGGGTTTTATATTGGGTCCTCTTCTATGACGTTGTTTGGTTTGGAAATCAACCGATTGGTGGCCCCGTTGATGTCGAGAGATAGTTCGTTTGGAGCTCTCAATTCTCCAGAAGTGGGGCTACTTAATGAAGCAGACACTATTTTGGAAAGAGAAGGAAATGCATACAGAATCATGTTGGGGAAAACCAACTCTAGGCCAGGAATCGATGTGAATTTTGCTCTTCCAAGTTACAGCTATGCTATGCTATTGGTAGACACATTTATTTCTTATAATGACGGCTGTTTCTATTTCTTCAACGAGGGATTGGTCAAGGAGAATTTGAGACGAATTTACAACGACGATAGATCTGAGTTCAAGCCGGATTACGGCAGCGATTATTTGAACAATTTGAAAGAAAATGAATCGATTCTGGAAACCATTTTCTTCTGCAAACTTCTTCTAATTTTTGCTGTTGGAGAGATGTATTTAGGTACGGCCAATGATTTGAATGGATACAAGTTGGGCGATAAGAATAAGAAGAAGAAACAAAAAACTGGAAGCACCGCCAAACTTCCGGGATCTGGATTCTTCAACCAGGCTAGTGATCTTTTCACAGGTCTGTTTTCCAGTGGAGCCATAGACAACTGTGCCAAAGAAGGAGGAATTGAGGTTCTTCTTTTGTATGCTTTTTATTTGCAGGTGGCAGATTGTACAGTTGCTTCATATTTCTACTTTGGAATTGCTTTAAGATCTTCGTTGATTCTTGGATTCCATGTTGATATTGGTAAGGACTCATTGAATCGATACGAATTGGAACATAGAAGACGATTATGGTGGACCGTTTATATATTTGAGCGAATGGTTGCATCCAAAGCAGGATTACCATTATCTTTAACAGATGATGATATCTCAACAGAACTTCCAAACGACTTCGACATGTCGGAACCTCCAGCAGGATGCGAAAATTACATTTTTCCCGAGGCAGAGTTTATTCGCAATTGTGTGAAAATCACACAGGTTAATGCCAACATCTTGCGCAAGCTTTATACAAAACAACCCTCTTCCAATATTCTTCCAATAGTCCACGAGTTGGTGGTCAGTTTGTTGAAGTGGAAAAAAATGCTTCCAGATTATATCAATTGCGATTATCAACAACCTGAACTGAACATCAGTAGATTGGTCGTCAACATGATGACCGAGTACTTCCAAGGAATAAATTTGGCTGTTAGACCCTTACTATTCCATTTTGTTCTACTAAACCTGAAATCAGAAAACCCTAAGAAAGGTAATTTTTTGGATCTGTCAGATTACTCATCAACCATTTTGACACTATTGAATGCCTCTTTCCAAGCTTCAATCAACACCATTCGCTCTCTTTGGGCTTTGGTGCCAGAAAACATGTTGGCTCTTTTTGGATACATGGATAGAGAATACCTGTTCACATCCACTTCGACATTAATTTTGTTCAACGCAACGTTTGGAGTTCATGAGGCTACTTTGGAGTACCTGGACCATTCATTGACAATGTTGACAAAGATGCGTAATCTTGGAAACCATCCGGCAACTCTACGACGTGAACAGCTTTTGAAACTTTTGACTCTACTGGATTTTAATGGCTACAATTCAGAATTGATCAAGAAACATCACGATAACCTCAATGCTCCAGCATCAGACCTCAACAGTCAGAATGGCTCATCTGGATTCAAATTTAGAAGCCAAGGACTCAACACCTCATTCCACCAGGATGGCCATTCGCCAATGAACCCATCTCCTTCAGCATGGCCTTCGCACGAATCGGCCTCGATCCAAGGAAATTTAAGCTCACTACGCGATAGTTTACATTTTAATCACGAACAATCAATAACAGGATTTGGTCGACTTCCAATGGAAATTGGTAGCATAGACTCCAAAAACTCTCCTTCCATTACGAATTATTTGTCGGCTTCGACTTCCAACTCTAATCAACAGACCTTTTCTCCTTCTCTTCTACCTTCCCTCACACAGATAGAAGACGTTCCTGATTTTGAAAATTTGGTCAGCTCCACCGGAGACATCGAATTATGGAAAGATATCACTGACAGAGCAGTTTGGCTGGCAGGAGACTCGGAATCGGATCTTAACGTTTTGACAGGACTCTACACTGAAACTTCCGAAAAAGACCTTCGACCAGCCAACTAATGACATCCAATCACAAGCAAACATGATAAAGGTATACAAATATATATATAAATATACTTGGACTAGCAGATTAATAAAAGAAAAAAAAACTAATCACAGTCAGAAAGACAGCAATTAAGCAGTAACTTCCTTGTTCTTGTACTCTTCATAGGCAGACAAAGCCTCTTCAAATTGGCTGTTGAATAAATCCTTGTCCTCCAACAAAGCCAAGATTTGTTGATTGTCCATCTCCAACATCATACCAGTAATCTTACCAGCAGCCTCAGGGTCCTGAGCCTTACCAGTAGCAACAATCAATGGGTATAGTTCTTCACCGAGCATTCTCTTTTGCTGCTCTGGAGGGAACTGAGGCAAGATCTGGCTTAGCGAAGCAGCACCACCTTCTTCAGTCTTTCTTCTACCTTGTTGCTGTTGAGCGACTGGAGGTTGTTGTTGCTGGTTTGGTCTGCCACCTTGGTAGTATCTTTGTTGAGGCATTCTTCCGTTTTGAGGATACTCACCAAAGACAGGTTGCATATACATTGGGAGAGGTTGGCCGTTAGGACCAACTCTGAATTGACCAGGGTTCACTGGAACTCCTTGGCCAGGTCTTGGCATACCTTGTTGCATCATCATCTGTTGGCCTGGACCACCGAATGGAGCACCTCTGGCACCAGGAGGCAAGAAAGCTGGGTTTTGACCGTAGAACATTGGAGCCACAAATTGTCCAATACCCCCTTGAGCAGCAGCCTGTTGCATTCTCATTTGGTTTCTGGCTTGAATCTGTTGAGACAATTGAGATCTTCTAACCTCTTTTCTTTGGGCTAGAGCCACATACAAAGGCTTACCAGCAACCATTCTTTGGTGCATCTCGGTAATGGCCTTGGTGGCCTCCTCTGGAGAGCTGTAACACACAAAACCGAAACCCTTAGATTTTCCAGCTTCGTCGAACATCACCTTGGCAGAGGTAATGGTACCATAAGGCTTGAATTCCTCTTCCAATTTGGCATCATCAATAGTATCATCCAAGTTCTTAACAAACAAGTTGAAACCTTGGTACTTGTTGAGCTGTTCTTGTCTGGCAGACTCGTATTGTTGCTTCAAAGATTCCATTCTCTCGCTCTTCTTTTGCGCTCTACCAACGTAAAGTCTTAGTCCATCGATCTCCTTATCATTCAATTCTTCAACAGCCTTGGCAGCATCTTGGTGTCTTTCGAAGTTGACAAATCCGAAACCTCTAGATTTTCCGGTTTCATCTTTGTTCAAGTACACGGAACTGACAGGACCGAATGGGGTGAACAAATCCTTCAATTGCTCCTCAGACCATTCCACGTTGATATTCTTCACGTAAACGTTGGTGAAGTTGGCAATTAGCTCACGAATCTTGGATTGTCTGTCTTTTTTAGCCAAGTGAGGACCAACAAACACTTCGTGGTCATTTAGAAGCATACCGTTAACGTTTTCAATGGCAGCTTGAGCAGACTCGGAGTCTTCGTAATGAACGAAACCAAAACCCTTGGAGTTTCCGTGTTCGTCAGTGGCAATCTTACAAGACAAGATTTTACCGAATGCAGAGAAAGTATCGTGCAAAGTCTTGTTGTCGATGGCAGGATGCAAGTTCTTGATGAAGATGTTACCAGAACCATTCTTTCTGAGCGAAGGATCTCTTTGAGACCACATGATTCTGCATGGCTTGCCCTTGATAGGAGAGTAGTTCAACTCCTCCATAGCTTTTTCACCATCTTCGTGGCTCTGGTAGTTGACGTAACCATAACCTAGAGATTGCTTAGAGACGGCGTCTCTACAAACTCTGATGGTGGAGACCTGTCCGATTGGCGAGAAAACCTCAAACAGGTCGGACTCAGTCACCGAAAAGTCCAACTCTCCAACGTAGAGAGAGGCCAAAGTCTCGGCGTTCTGGGTCGATTCAGCGGTAGAAGACTCTTCAGCGGTGGTGGCTGGAGTCTCTGCTGCTGCTGGTTCAGACACGGACAATTTGTCAGTTTGCTCAGTGAGCTGGTTGATTTCGGCTGACGACATGTGGACTGACAAGAAGGGGAATCAATACAAAAAATGAACAACAATAAATGGATCCAAGTTTTGTTGGTTTTTTTTTTGATTTTTCAACGTTTTTTTTTGACTTTTTTTAAACTTTTTTTGATATAAAGCGGCAGATCTATACTCCAAGTTTAACTCTGCGGAAAGTAAACTTTGTTTGGAAGTATAATTTGTGGTCAAAGGTCAAAAGATCGATGGATGAAGGAAACAGGAGAAAAAGGGGTTCACCACTTCATTTTTCGAGTTAGTTAATTTTTTGCTGAAAAAAAAAAAATAAAAAAAAATTTTCCTTCTCACGCTGAATCCTAAACCGGCAATACCGGGACGATTAAACTTTGGCAGATCTCGACGCGTCGAAATAGGCCACGGGTATACCATCGTCCACTACAGCGGTACCAAACATGTCGAGAGGGCTGTTTACTATGTACATCTCCGGCGGGTGAAAATAGAAACCATAGCATTTTCTTAATACCAGATAAACTGCAGACCTGTTTAACAGAACCTTTAGGTTTGGGCTTCTCAAAGTGATCTGTTGCCAAATCTCCACATCAAGTGGGGGAAGAACGAAGTATTAAATTTAATTTTAAAAATTGGCCGGTGGGTGCAGTATCGCGGCGGTGCGGCGGTGCGGTTAAGTAGCTTAAACTTTAAAAAAGATGCTATACAAAATAACAGAACACTGATCGCAACAGTGTTCACACCATTGTCTGTAGTGATTAATCCACCCACATGGTCATGATGGGGTAGTAGAGCCTTGAACTGTTTCTGGGTTCTGAAGATTTATTTGCTTACAAGCCTTCACATGCCCCTGCTGAAGGGCACGGTTGGATCAAATGAAATACTATTTAAACAGAACAGATATCCCATTGGATGATGATGGCATGATGGGTGTGTATAATCATTCATAAAATGCTATTTCCAACCGTAGTTTTCAGTTTGGTGGCATTTTCCAGCTACCGGGTGTTGGGTATTCCGGTCAATGCGGCAGATGATTTGATGGCTATATCGCCGGTGAAGACGGCCGACAATGACACTACTGTGGATGCCATGTTGTTGAGTCCATTTAGAAACCCAGACGACATTCCTTATTTGTTTCCATTGGCCCAGGAAAATCTTTATGACGAGTTGGTTTTGAACTCGCAGTACTCTCAGATTTCGTACTGTATTTCGTTGGGATTGTTGAGCGAAGGAGATGCTCCCGATGCTTGTCCATCGACCTCGTGCCATGAGTTGACCGGGTCATACGTTGTGGACATTTGGAACGGAATTGTGCACGGATACACACTGGTCAACCACGACACCCAGGAAGTTGTGGTTGTCCTTAAAGGAACGAGTGATTTGGCCGAGTGGGCTGTGGATTTCTCGTTTCCACCCGTTCCGTATACTCCCTGGGTGGTCCAACAGGGTCTCACCGATGAGGAATGGCATTGTGAAAACTGCGCAGCACACGTTGGATTTTTTGAGGCTAGCAGAGATTTTATTGATCTTGGTTATGAGAAGTTTCTTGAAGCTCGGGAGAGATTCCCTGATTACCAAGTGAAGGTGACTGGACATTCTTTGGGCGGCGCTTTGGCTGGTCTTGTTGGGATTGAGCTCAGAATGGCTGGTCATAATCCAGTGGTGATCACTTATGCTGGGCCTAAATTTGGAAACGAAGAGCTTTGTCATTGGATGGATGTGAACTTCTACAGTGATCATTTCTTGGAACAATTGGAAGATCATTCACTTTCCTCGTTCCCAGCCAACTCGTACACTCGGATGGTTCACCATGGAGATATAGTGCCGCTTATTCCATTAGAACAGATGGGTTTTGCTCAAGGAGGAATTGAAATATATATCAAAAAAGCATACCTTCCACAACCATTAGATTCTTTGGTGGTTCGTGGTAAATGGAGCACTGAAAAAGAAAAAGAACTGATCACCGAGGCTGCTCAATCATTGTTGGGAAGATTGAATTTCCTCAAGCCATTGTTGATCGTGTTGACTGTGGTTCTTGCACATGATAGTTATCTATCTTTACAAGGATTCTGTTTTTGATATATGATATCCACTGTGTGTATTTAATATATGTTTTCTACTCTACTTGGTCTCTTTGTGTTGGGCCGCCTTTTTGTTGTACATCTTCTTGATCAACTCGGCACTCACGCCATGGTTGGGCCATGATTTCTGTGCTATTGTCCACAAAGTTTGGTTCAACTTGGAATCATTAGAAGAAACCTTTTGGATTTGGTTTCCGATGTTGAGCAATGCTGTTTTAAGCTTGGCTCCCCATTCCGCCTTATCCAATCCTTTACCCTTGCTTTGCCAAATCCGCAGATCTTTCTCAACCGGTTTCAACAACGGATGATCTGTTCCACTGGAGCTTGAACTGGAGCTTGGTTTTTTCTTTGGTCCAGTTGGAGGAGTTGTGCGATGTTTATCAGGCATATTCTTCATCACTTGATAAAGAGTTGGCTGGGAAGTTGAAGATACTGGCGTCGAAGCAGAACCTGCTCCATTTCCTGGTTTCGGAGTAGCAGTTTTTGATTCCACATCCGGAGAAGACGATTTCTTGACCACTTTCTTAACTCGGCTCGGTTTCCGAGGTTCTGCAACATTGTTCGGACTGTTCTGTAACTCTTTCAAGAATCCCAATAAATAGTCAGTCCGACGAACTAAATGAATCGACCCCGGAGTCTTTTTGCTGATTCTATCTTTCTCCTCCTTTGAAGCTCCAGCAGCAGGAGCCTCCAAAAACATCTTATTTTGTAAATTCAAAATCGGATCGTCTCGAATTTGTGTCCATGCACCGTATCCAAACTTGTAAACTCCAATCAACAGCATTGCATCTTCTTTGGCAGTCCAATTGCACGACCAGCCATGAACAGTCTTTGGATCCTTTGAAAATTTGAATCTCATTGGATCATCTTCAGGAATAAAACTCCGCAGAAGCCTCAACTCTTCCGGTCGGTTCACAACAACCTCTGCATTCATATTCTTCACTCCTTTGTAATCGAACAAAATGGCCTTCTTTTCCCGTTTCTTCGAGCTGTATAATTGCATGGCAGGAGTAGGATGAGTTTGGCCATCTTCACGAGCAGGAATCTTGGAAAGTTGCTCTTTTTCCTCCATCGCCTTGGCTTCCAACTCTTTCAACTGCTCCTCGCGCTTTGATTCATACTCCTCAACCAACCGCGTGCTCAATTCCACCAATTCTTGCTGACATTTCTTCAGAACTTCGACCTTCTTATTGGGAAGAGTACCATCGGCTACCAACTCCTCAATCCGACCTGAAATGTCTCCATATCGTAATATCGCTTTATAAACACTCCGAATTTGCGACTCCGTCAATTTCGTCATGTCCAACTTCTTCTGACGACGATTAGTCGTTTCCGAATCACGATCATCTTCAGATTCATCATATTCAGGTTTCTTCACGGCAGCAAGCCGTTTTCTCGACGCCATTGCAATCTGTTCCTGCAAAAACGCCTCCTCTTTACGCTTCTCCTCGTCATCTTTAATCTTCTTTAACTCATCCTCCGGAATGATGTCGTCCCAATCAACATCAGCCTTGTAATCTGTCACCTCGAACTGCCGCAAAAACTCTTCACCTCCCAAGTTCGACTCGCCCAGGTCAGGTGTGGTCACGTGATCCTCTGCATGGTTGAGCACATCTTCCAAATCGAGATTTTCTAGCTTCTTCTGATTATCGTTGTCTTTGAACATGTTGCTGGCTCCAAACTTGAGAATCTCACTAAGTTCTCCTGAGGTTGGTTCCGACTTGGTTTTGGTCTTGCTGCTGTTATTATCGGTGATTCCCAAGGAAATAATGGCATATTCCAAGATCATTTTCCGTCTGGCTCGTTCCAAAACTTGTTCTTCCACCGTATCTTTCGAAACAAATCGATACACCATGACATGGTTCTTTTGACCAATCCGATGTGCTCTGGCCATTGCTTGTAAATCTGCCTGTGGGTTCCAATCAGAATCGAAAATGATCACAGTGTCTGCAGTCATCAAATTAATTCCCAATCCTCCAGCTCTGGTTGACAATAAAAAAACAAAATCCTTTGAACCAGGAGCATTGAAATGATCGATTGCCAGTCTCCGTTTGTGTGATGAAATGGTTCCATCCAAACGTTGGAAAGCATGGCCTTTCAGTTGTAAATAGTCTCCAACAATGTCTAGAATACGAACCATTTGCGAAAAAATCAACACCCGATGGCCATCTCTGTTCAACTTGTTCAAAAGTTGGTCCAACAAAACCATTTTTCCAGATGACATAATTAATCCCTTGAGGATGTTTTCTCTTGAACCAGATCCAACTTTAGCCAAAACTTGGTCCTCAACTCCATCAAACAAATATGGATGATTGGATGCTTTTTTCAACTCGGCCATCACATTCAACAATGACACTTGTGAACCTTTAGGTCCCTGGTTCAATGCAGTATAATTCTTGGTAAGAATGTTTTTGTAATATTCTGTCTGGACATCCGAAAGTTCGACACGAAGAATACGTTCTGTTTTGCCTGGCAACGACGTTTCAACGTCCTTTTTCAAACGACGTAGTATGAACGGTTTGATTTTCGATTGCAAGTCTTTAATGTAACCCTCGGCCTCGTTGTTGGGCGTATCAAAGTCGATTTCCTGGTCGATATGGAACTTTCCAGGCATCAAAAAGTTACAAAGAGCAGCCAATTCTTTCAAATTGTTTTGCAATGGAGTACCAGTGATCAACAGTCGATTGGTGATTTTGAACTCGCTCAAACTTTCGTACAAAGAACTTTCGGCATTCTTCAAACGATGGGCCTCATCCACAGCCAAATATTGCCAGCGGAAACTTCCCAATTCCGACTTATCTTTTAAAATGTATTCATAAGTGGTCAATAGCACATTGAACTTGACTTTTTTCCGGTTTCCACCAACATAGAATTCATAATCACGGATGTTTCGACGCGATTGAGTATTTCCCATGTAATAAATCACATTGATGTCGGGGGCCCATTTATCAAAAGTCTCTTGCCATGCTGGAACCGTGGATAATGGAACCACCACGAGATGCGGGCCATTTTGTCGTCTGGCATAGATTAACCATGACAAAAACGACACTGTTTGAACTGTTTTTCCCAAACCCATCTCGTCAGCAAGAATACCGTTCTCGTTTCTGGACCACAAAAAAGCCATCCAATTGAGTCCTGTCAACTGGAAATCACGTAGCTCACCGTTTTTGATGAACAACGGCTGGCTGGTCAATTTTTCAAATCGTGGCCGGTTCGACCCATACGAGGCAGATAATCCAGGCAAGATCTTGGAATTCTGTCTGTTTTGGAACTTCTTCACCTCTTGAGGAGCCAATGGAGCTATCTCCGAAGCAGATTCCCAAGTACATTCGTCATAATTCAACCGTTTCCATTTCACAAAATACCGTAATTCTGACTCGCCAGAATCCAAAGTAGCACGCTCACTATCAACAATTCTCTCCACTTTTTTATATTCCAAGAGATTCTCTCTACGAGTCTCATTTTCCAAATCCATCTGTTCGATATCTTCTTTCGTCACAAACGGATCCTTGCGCACCTCACGATCTGTCACAATATAAACGTTGATATAGTTGTCCAATTTCTTGATTCCTTTCAGTGACCTACTTTTAAGACTTTCATATGTCTCCCAAGTATTATGCAAATGAGAAACACCAGTCCATTTGATCATATACTCAAACTCGGTCTTTGGATTCCCATTTGCCAACAAGCTGTGCATGCTAGCCACCTGCTCTTCAGTCTTTCCGTCCTCAGAATCCGAGCCATAAGCCTCATCACCAGCCACGCGATGGTCCAAAACTTGATCAATACCTTGTTCTTCAACAACCTCCTCGACTCCATAATCTTCATAGCCATCCTCATATTGCATCTGGTCCGCATCTTCGTCCACAGACTCCAAAAACTCGTCCTCGTCCTCGTCGTCCAAAGCATAATTCACAGCCTTACCTGTCCGGCTCGATAGCCGTAGTTCAGTAAACTCCGGAAACTCGCTCGACGTTGCGTAAGTCTGTTGTTTTCTCTTCTTTCCACCCCGTTTGCGGCCACCTTCATATTCTGACGAATCCGATTCAAACGCTCCAGTATCCTCAGCATCCTCATCCTCCGACCCAGCCCGTTTCCGACTCCGACGTTTGCGTGTGCTGCTAACGTCCTCGTCGTCCTCATCGGAAAACTCCGACATCACAGCCACCGGCGCCCTTGCACGCCCAGAACGACGTAATCCGTAGAGTTCTGGGTTATTTTCAAATTCAGATCTAATATCTGTCGACATCTTGCCAACTCTGTAGCCGAATGCCTCTCTTTAATGTCCAGAATCGCTCTATCGGACTTCTCAACACCTGCTATTAATTCCACGTCGAATCGCTGTCCACGCGTCGCAATCTACTTTGAAAGCCTGTTCAACAAGTCTATCTGCCAAACGTGTGGTCTGAGGTCTCAATTCTAGAGTCTACACCACGTTTATAGCACACAAACATCATACACGTTTGTATTTTAACAACTGAAAAAAAAAATTTATCATTTTACGTTGCCGAAAAGCAACAGGGGAGGGTAATCGGCCTGCTTTTGCTATAATCTACTCCTTTTATCTCTGTTTACTCTTCACAGTAACGCACGATTCTCGCACACCAACACGCTGGCCAGCATCGTGAACCCGTCACCTGATTCTTTGCTTTGTTTTTCTTTATTCGTCAAATATACAGCACACAATCACTCTGGAAATCCTCCTTCGTGACTGCCGTGCCCACCACAATGTCGCGGTTGACATTTTCTATGTGGCAACAACACATATTGATCCAGAATACACCGTTTCTAGCCACCATTTGCAAGTATTTAGCTGGCATTCCAACCCCAGATTCAAACAAATCACACCCTTCTCACAGACTAACATCTCCTTTAAAGTCGTGCCAGGGTCTAACTCTAGCCATAATCCTTGTAAAACCGGCCCAAGAATCTCCAAGTAAATACCTAAAGATGCACAAAGCATCAAATTGGCCAAAAACTTGCGATCTGCTGATGATTTCAGTGCCCCCGACCCTTTTAAACACAAAAACTGAACTCCATAGGTACAAACCCCCATAACCAATCCAAATGCAAACAAACGTGTCACATCCAATTGTCGAGATTTCCTCAGATCTAAACAAACAAGGTCAATAAATATACTTACTCCAACAACAAACCCTTCAATCATCGAAACAGCAACGTGTCCAAACACGCCCATCGATAGCTCGACACGTCATCTCGCTTTCCAACTAAAGGCACCATCCATCCAAACAGCCCAGCCGTACGCATTTCTCTCTCCAACTATGTTGATCTCCCCAGAAAGAAACAAGAAGCCCATTTTTTTCCGAAGTGGGGATTTCGGCCGCTATTTATAGTTTTGCAACGGGTGAACGTGCAGACAATAAGTATTACCCGGATTTAGAATTAACTCAGAGCAGACAAGCAAGGCAGTTAAGAGGAGGAGGGGGAAGCAGCAAAGCGGACGAGGGTGGAAAGAGAGACGTACAGTTCTCCAACCAGAACATATGTTGGATCGTTTTAGTTTACTTTCATCATTGTTTCCAGTAATAGATAATACTTCGCATTGCTACTCCTTGTGATGATTCCTCTTCTCTTGTATTTTGCTCCTCTTTTTAACGTCCTACAATCTTCCCTCTCCCTTTTTCTTCTCCTCCTCCTTCCCACCTTCCATTCCTTTCCTTATTAGCTCTTCCCCTTCCTCTTCTTCCCTTCGTATGCTGCTCCCTCCGGGTAACGTTTGTGAGCCGCACGAAGATAAACATAAAATTCAAATCGTACATGACAAAAAAAACCCTTCATACAAAAGACAAGTTCAAATATCAGTCTTTCTTTCTATTCGTCTCTGGTGTTAGGTGGTAATGCTGCTTCAGCGGTATAGGGTGTGTGCTGGAGGCTTTGGTCGCGGACTCTGGCCAATCCAAACTGCTAGATACTCTTACTACAAGCAGCCAAACCTTGGCTTGTACCCTCGACAAGACACCACTGAGCTCGAACGAGAGCAATTGATGGGACAATTGCGGGAACTGAGTGCTGCTCGAGTGTATGAACCAAGATATGTGGTGAACTTTGTGATGCGACAAAGAAAGGCGCTGCAGAAACGACAGGCAGAGGGGCGTGAGGAGTTTGTGAATGAGCTGATCACCCAGGCAATGATTTTGGGTCATGAACGACAGATGGGTTTCGAGTTGTTCATCACCTTTTTCAATCATCAACCTGAGATTCCTGACGGGATTCCTGTGAAGTGTTTTGAGGTCACTCGTATCCTTCGTGGAAAATCCGCTAAATTCAAAGGATATTTTCTGCGTGGACAGAGAGGCTACAATCATAAGAATCCAGATCGCAATTTCAACAATTTTGAGTCTAGATCTTTGAGAAAGCAATTTCCACCTAATCTATTGCATACGATCATGATGGAATATCATATTCCTAGAAACCTCAAACAATTGGGATCTCAATTTTATGCTATCATCAAGCACAAATTCATGCGCAACAAAGTTAAAGATCCATCCTTGTACCAAGAGGCATCTGCAACGACAGATCTTGCATTCAATGGTCTTACGAAGTTGGATATGACCCAGGTGTCGTCGGTTGATCAATTGTTCGATTATGTGATGGAAAAAGTTCAAAAATACCAACTTGATTTGAATAACAGCGAGACTTTGGCCAAGATCCATATGAGTGCTCTTTCGTTTTTCATTCATGTGGGAATCGATAGCAAGTTGGTGTTTCAGTATGCTACTGCAGCATTAGATGACTTTAGAAGTCTATTGGACGATCCAACGTTTGTGAAGATCATGTGCACAGAGAACTCTTTTGCTGCCTCTCCTCCAAAAGTGTTTATGAGCACGCCAGATCCACTTATTCCTATATATTACTCACTCCTTTGGAAACACATTTTGGAAAGTGTCGAAACAGAATCTGTTCGACAATTAGCTGCCCATTACGGCGGGAGCTCCGAGCAGCTGCTTGACAACCCGGTGCTCCAAAAGCTGGAACCGTTCATCACGCATCTATCTTCTAAGTCGTTGGCTCTGGTCCCTACCTTAGCTTCCGAGATCCGAAACAAAGGTGTGGGTGTGTTGTCGAATCCGCCCAAAATCGACGAGTTCTTGGACTCTGGACCTTCTTGCGAGCAATTGATTGACTATTTGGAGCTTCTCAAGAAGTATCATCGTACATCGGTTGGATTTTTCCCCAAAATCTTAACTTCTCGGATGTTGCGACCAGTGATTGAGTTGACTTCGGGTGAAAATTTTGCTTTGACTTGGGAACTGCTTTTCCATTGTAGATTTGTTCTAGCTGCTGGAAGAATAAAAGCTGTGTGCAAACTGTTTGCCAAAAAACTGCGCAAGGGAACACTCAAAGACAAGGTAGTTGTGTTGCGCGGATCATGCAACCATGTAGATCTGTCCCAGGGCAACGCTGCTCTTGTTGCTCCTTATCATACAAAGGAATTACAAATCATTCGCAATTGCTATTCGTTTGAACTGGTGGTCGAGTTGTTCAATTACTACCTTTATTCTGAAAACAAGATCAATTGTGGAGAGCTGTTACATATCTTAGAAAGAAAATGTGAATACCAGCATAACATGTTTGTTTCGTGCTGGCTAAAACATGAGGATAAATTCGAAACTTGGCGAGACGAGGAACGGTTTGTCGATAGACCTTTGCAGATGTCGGATCTGCAGCAGGTGTGCAAACAAATGGTTGATCATCCAGCGTTGAAACGTCCTGGTTGCATATCGAATCACAACCTGGGCTTGGTCCGCAAGATGACTTTATCCAAATTGGATCACCAGGAAGCACCATTGGATTTATTGGTTGTGTTTTCGCTCAAAATGTACCCTGAGTTGAAACAGTGGTTGACTGACTTAGGATTGAGACCGTATGTGGCGCAGGATCATCTCGATGTCTTTTCCAATTCCGCGGTTCGCCAGTTTGTCAAGAAGCCTAATTTCCTCACTTATGCTCCATACTGGCTGTTTGTTCGCTTGTACAAGCAGATTTTGTCTGGTTCGTCTGCAGATGAGAAGTCGCGATTACATTCTCAGTACCTTAAAATGATGAATCGAACAACTTCTCGGCATCCAGAGCATTATCTATTGCAAACTTCTGTTCCTGGTGAGATTGACAGGTTATTCAAATAATGGTGGGAGGGTGTACATGTATATAATGGTGTCAGGAGGTGCTGGTCTGCCACGCGTGTGCCGTGTCGCGTACCATTCCAAAAAATATATAGACGTACATAATATTTATATGTAACAAGACATTTTGAATGAAAACAAGCTAGCACGCCATCAGAACCAGCGAAACTACATCGAGTGTTTGGCTGGCAGCTTGGACACACACGAAGGTGGATTTGAGAGTACACAGGTTTTTTAGCAACACGATCCGACAGCCAGCCAGCGATTTAGGCGGCATCGAATCAATCACAGAGGAGTTTTAGGTTTTCAAGAATAAGGAGGGCAATTGGTATGCCTATAGACACAAATAACAACAGCGAGCAGCTTGACGTGCAATCCGACGAGTCTGTTGGCGGTGAAGAGCAACAGGGCTCGTTTAGGGTGAGGATACCTCTCACTTCGAACCGCAGAGGACGGCGAATCCTGTTTGACCAAATGATCGATGCACATGCTGATGGATTACCGTCAGAGCCTGCGTGTGGGCCGCATGATCACATTCGATGGTCCAATGATGATCACCTTAACATCATTCCACGGGTGTTGACGACTGACGCGCTGGCAGTGGCGTCAACGTCGTTTTTCAAAAACCATCCAGAACACAACTCCAGTGACGACATTACATCTTTTATTCATGAGTTTGGGTTGATGGGCTTGATGAACAAGAACTTAGTGGATAAAAAAACTGATTGCCGTCGCAAAAATGTGCCTGGATTAGGTACAAAACGTACTTACTCGCAAATGGACGCCGGTCGGGAACAACAGCCTGTTCGAGGTTCGCCACGGTCTAGTTTTGTCCAGCCAGGAATGGCTTACACAATTGCGAATACAGATGGAGTGGCCACCACTCTACGGTTTACTGAGCTGTTCGAAGATAATCTCAAGGCAAAAGGCGTGATTGAATCAGGTCAGGTCAGGCTCGAGTTTGTTGGAAAGATTGTCGATTTCATCGACAACGATCTACGATGTTTGGATGGATCCAAGACTGGAATTGAGGCATCGGTTTTTAGTAATTTACTTCGAAATGGGTTGTGTTTCGACAAAGATTTCCGCAAGTATATTGGACGACACAAGAGGGCCAATGCAGACGATCCAAATTGGAAGCCGTTCTATCTTGACAAGTTCGGCTATTTAAAAAGCAACAGTTCTAAAGCACAACCGTTGGGTCGTCCGAAGGAGACCAAGTTCCCAAATTCATCCATTTTTCATAAAGTTTCCAGCATGTGTGGTAACAAAGGATCCACTTACAAGAGTTTGGCGAAATGGTTTGATTTGCCGCCATTCAACGAGTTTCTCACGACACCGTCACCTCCTACTCCGCCAGGAGGCCGTCGTAAAAGCACCAATAATCCAGAAACTCTGTTGGTTTGTCAACAGTGCCAGGATTTGATTTTAGAAAACTTCATTTTGATGAAACTGGAGATTGACATTGAGGATTTATTGAAAGAGTCCAGAAGCATTCAAACCGATTTGAAAATCCGCAACGACATGCGGTACAAGCGTCGTCGAAGACTTAAACCGTTGACTTCGTACAGTTCTCCAGCGTCAGCTTCTGCCAGTCCGTCTTTGGAAACAAATCCTGTGGCAGCTCGTACTACTGTGACAATTCCAGTAAATCCTGTTGGACGACCACACTATTACAACCACGATCGCACCCGTGGAATTCTTTTTGGCACAGGCCACCAACATTTCATGGAGAATTTCAGACAGCGTGATGAGGACAGGCCGCGGCGAATTCGACTGCTGGACTATCTGGTGTCACGCCAGCAATGGAGATACGATCCTGATTTGCCTCAACAGTTGCAATCAAGGCAGCAAAGTGCTGGCGATGATGGGTTTTCCACAGATTCTGACTTTTCCGACGACCAGATCCGTAGAAATTTCATGTTGGATGGACTTGATCATAACGACGATGCTTTTGATGAGGAAGAAGCGTGCGAAGATGACGACGATGACGAGAATGACGAGGATTTGAGCATTGATGAGTTGTACGACGTGGAGTTGTCAAGTGGACGATCGCGCAGAATTGAAAACCTGCTATTTGAACGTAATTTGAACCGCGAGCAACAGCATCATCGTCGCGGCCATGTTTTGGCCAGAAAGCTATACAAGAACAACCAACATAACACCAAGTTCAAACTGCAAATGTACGTTTCAATCAACAGATTGACTGGTGAGCTTTATTTGGTTCCTGGAAATTTGGATAAAAACAACTGGAGCTCTGAGGAAAACGATGGTGAATTGTTTGAAGATTACGCCACGTTTTTGCGACTCTACAAGTTGTTCAACTCTCCCTTGTTTGCAGACCAGGACCATGAAGAAGATGGGTTTGTGTATTCACAATGCAAGGAGTTTAGAAACTATGTGGAGAAAAACAAAAAGCCAGAGAAAACCCGCATTGAGAAGTTGCTTTTGTTGAGTCTGATCACGAATCCAAATTTGTATTCCATTCGTCAGGATACCAAGCCAATGCCTTTTGACTTATCGGGCCCCAGTGCAGTTGCGCTTTCGCCTGGCATTTTACCTGGCATGGCAAGTCCTCTGGGACCCCGCAAAAACAAAAAGCACCACGAGGATGAAGTCGAGGTGAAAGATGCTCTTGTCAACTATTTCAACGAAAACATCAACTTCAATTACGATACCCGCAAGCTACTCAAGTTCAGTCCCAATTATTCCCGTTCCAAGAACAACTTCAATCTTTTTGGTTCTTTCTATTCGTTTGGGTATTCGTGATCCACATATATATATAGGTATATGGATTTTGTTCGCATTTATCTCACCAGGAGCCTCCGTCCCGTTTCCGTTGGGCCATCCATTCTTTTTTGCACTCGCGGTACGCTCTGAAGTATTCGGTGCAAACTTCTTTGTAGTCATCGTCGTGGTTTTCCATACACCTAATGGCCATTTTTGACGATTCAGCGCACGGATCATAATACCTCGATGGTTCTTTAATGAGAAACCGGTCCTTGTGAACCCGCTGTGTTGGGTTATCTGGATAGAACTTGACGGTTGTTTGAGAGTCCGATTGGGTGACGAAACTGGTCACTGGCTCGGCTGCCTGGGCAATTTCGGCCTGTCGCAGGCTTTTGTTATCAATTTTCCGTGATGACACTTCGGTTTGTGTATTTTTTTCCTCATTCATTGCCGAAAAGAACTGGTCAGTAAGAGACAGAGAAGATGTTTAGAAACTGTTGATTTTTCATTTGCCGGGAAGGACGATTTCGGGCTGTGCAGAAAAAATATTTGAAAAAAAAAAAAAGATCCAAAGAGAAGATGTTGTTTGATAGAAGATCATACAAAACAAGACAATATGGACGATCTGTGTAGAAGATGCAAAACAGAGCCCACTGAGGTGATTTCACGTAAGGATCATTTTTGTTGTGGTTGTTTTTGTCGGTTTATTCGTGCAAAACAGCGCAAACAAATGCAGGACGACCGGTTTAAGGTGAAGTTTGGACGCAATTTTGACGACGTTAAGGAACGAACACCGCGAGTTTTGCTTGGATTATCATTAGGAGCATCGTCTTTGGCTTTGCTTGATATTTTAGTGTCCCAGCTCGAAGAACATTGCGAGAACGTGCGGGCTTTTCAGGGCTATCAATTGGTAGCTGTTTGCGTGAATGAAGGAGACAGCAAGGAGACTAAGGAGCGTGTTGAGGCTATACGACAATTTTATGGTGAACGAACAAACCGGGTGAAGATCAAGTTTTGTGTAGTGGATGCACAGCAATTTTCAAGCCGTGATCGACTGGAAACTGTGTGTGTTACAGACGATTTCAAATCGTACCGGGAGCCTGTGGAAGCACAAGACGGCGCGCGCGCGGTGTCTTTGGCAGGGCTACTGGGCCAATTTTCCAGCCGGTCTTCGCGTGAGGATTTCCAGGAGATTTTAGTACGGGAGCAGGTTTTGCAGACGGCTGTTGCTGAGAAGTGTTCGGTGGTTCTTTTTGGCCATTCAATGACCAAACTTGCTGACGAGATTCTGGCTTTGACAGTGAAAGGTAAAGGAGCCGAAATTGCCAATCGGTTGAGTGATGGGGATGTCGATGTGGCTGGTAGCAAGATTCATGTGATCCATCCACTACGGGACGTGCTATTATCTGAAGTGCGTCAGTACGTGCGATTGACCGGATTGGAGGCTCTCGCTCCTGCACCAGACACAGCTATGCCACATCGGCCCGCAAAGAACAAAACTATCAACGAACTAGCACGTGATTATTTCGACGCTGTTGAGGTGGAATATCCAGAAGTGATTTCCACTGTGGTCAAGATTGGTAGCAAATTGGCAACTCCCGACAATGCAGTCGAGGTGCCATGTGTGCTATGTGATCGTCCGGTGTACCATGATCCCAAGACATGGCTGGAGCAGATCTCTGTTCGCGACGGCGCGGCTGTCGCGACGGCCGAGGAGCGCGATCTGGCTGCCGCTTATGCTAACTTGTATTTGGACGAACGGTCTGATACTGTTTGCAGGGAAGGTGGAGAGCAAGCTGCTCTATGTTATGGATGTTTGGTGAATGTTGGTGTGGGGAGTCGGTGTGAATGGCCGGTGCGTCGTCCAACCACTCAAGAGATTCTGGACGAGTATGTTCTGAGCGACGCGGACGATTGAAAAAAATTTAGCTGTTTCTAAGCTATGTATATAGAATCAAGCATTATTTACGGAATAAACAGTTGAAGGGTGATTATTATGAGCCAAAATCCCGAAAAGTGAGTGTTTTCAGACTCGATCTCTCCAATCTTTTTGATTCAATTACTAACAGTATTCAGTGCGTTGGAAGCTGTGTTGAGTTCGCTTGCAGACTGCGAGCTTGAGATGGACGAGGTTGAAAGAGAAGTGGAACGATTCAAGTTTGGCCGCGCGCAGCCGGTGTATTTGAAGCGTAGGGCGTTGTTGGCTGAGATTCCAAGTTTTTGGTACATTGTCTTGGCAGAACATGAAGATTTCCAGGAGTATATACAAACTGATGATATGAAATATCTGGAATTCATCAAGGAGATTTATGTGGAATATATGGTTGATGGCGAGGATCCAGACAAGTTTTCCATCACTTTTCGATTCGAGTCTCCGGAAGGCCAGATTGCTACTCAAACAGTCACAAAACAATTTGAAAAAATACACGATCCAGAAACGGGAGAAGAACAATTGGTTTCGAGCCGGGCTGAAATTGAGTGGCCGGGCGAGTACGATCCAATCAATCCCGTACTACTTAAAGCCCGTGGAGGCCAGATCGACAAGAAACGGTACCGTGCAGGAATGAAGTCGTTTTTTGCATTTTTTGCCTGGACGGGCCGGCGTCCCGGCAAAGAGTACCGCCATGGTGAAGACCTGGCGTTGCTATTAGCTGAGGATATTTTTCCGCACGCGACCAAATATTACACCGAGGCTGCTCCCGGACTGGGGGATGTGGCTGAAGACGATGAGGTGGGGTCCAGTAGCGAGGAACTGGATCTGGGAGACGAAGATGAGGATGAGGATGAAGACGAGCCTGCTACCAAAAAGTCGAAATTGGTCTGAGATTAATTAATGTATGTACAAACTAAATGTGTGAAGAGCCCAAATCTCCGTCGTCGTCTTCGTCGCTGAACATCGGGTCGTCATGAAACTCGTTGGCTGGTTCGCTGGCTGGTAATTCTGCAATGTCGTCGTCGGTCACAGTATATGCGTCGACGACCGAGTATCCACGTCGACGGAACAACGATCTCGTTTTAAGAACGCTGCTTCGAATTGCCTGAGAAACAAGAGCCACTGTTGTAATGGCAGCTGTTCGAGTACTGGAAATAACCCGGTTCAAGATGGTTCCATTATTCTCAACCAAACTGAAATTACCATCGTCGTCCAAACGAATCTCACCATATCTATTTTGGTAGAATTGGTAGCCCAACACTGCCACAAATAGAACCAGTCCTGTGACTATCAATGTCCAGAAAACATATTGGAAAATCTTGAGAGCACTGAGACTGTGCTGTTTTTTGAATTCTTCTTCCTGTCCCTTGCAAGCAATTGGGCTTTCGGCCTTGTCGAATTCTTGGCCTCCTTCACAAGTTGATAAAGGAATCCGTCTATATCCAGTAGCAGGATAGTATTCAATAGGATGATTTTCTTTCAGACAGATCGACTCATGGCTTGGTGGATTGTATCCAGGAACAAGTCTACAAATTCCATCCATGTCACGATAATAATTGAAATCACACTCGTAATCTTGGCGAGTACAAGCACAATTGCGCACAGTCTTGTATGGTTCCAACAGTTTCTGTCCCACGTGACACAGCTTGCCAGGAATCTTTCTCAAAAACTGAGTCTCGTGACCAAACAGACAATTATCCGATTGGAACGGATGTTTTGGAGTCCAAAGCTCGAAATCATCAACATCTGGATGTTCGAGATCCATGTTACATTTCTCCGACAAAAGTTGAGAAAAGTCAATTCTAAAGACTCGAGTTTTATCTCCTCTGGCCAACGGAACTCTGGTGAAAAGCAGGAATTTCAACGAATTATCGGAAGGAACAGTCGAAATGTCTTCCACCGTCACTTTTTCATCTGTAAACTTGTAATCCACCCATGTTTCTCCCTCATCAATAGAGTAAGATAACACGTTAGTGTTATCCTTTCCATTTACTAAAACAATCACAGAACCTTGATCACCGTATTCCCACATGTAAACTCCTTTCTTCACCTCTTTCCAAGTGATACCACCATCTTTTGTAAGGAAAGTGTGACCATCATAGTAATTTTCCAATTGGTCACCAACATTGCCAACTCCAATCATCATTCCCACAGCACTCTGTGACGAGAAGGTGTCTCTATAATCTTCACGTTCTGTATAACCGTGCAAATGCAACGAACAATCATCCAATGACTTGCCACTACAGTCATATTTGTCTCCGTTTGAATCCACAAATGGTGGCTGAACTAAAGACCATTGTGCCCCGTCGTTATGAGTGATCATCGATTGCAACTTCTTGCGTGAACCTCTCTTTGCATCTTTATAATTGGACACTTGATTCACAATAATCACGCCTTCCAATCCTGTCATCTGTTCAAAATCCACATACCCAGAAACATCTCGATTGACATGTTCTAATGAAAGAACATACGATGTTCCATTGCTGTTGGACTTGAGAATCGATCCGTATTCGGTACCTTCCAGCGGATTCGTGGTCACGTGCATGAACACAGCCTTGGAAGCACCAGAAAGAGTTGTATAGGCCTGCTGTTTGTCAACATGGAAGTTGAATGGGAAAAAAGCGTCCGCCCAGTCAATTCCATTGAGTGAGACGTGGGCCCTCAGTTCGCCGTGACTCAGACTTGTGGCAGCCACCAAAAATTGTCCAACTTGTGCAACACCAACCAGATTCTCCAACAACACTTTGGCACTACTTTTGTACAAATCTTTGGAAGCAACCAGTCTGGACATGAATTTTGTAGCTTCATTGGCCTCTTTTTCACAAACAATCCAATCTGGATCTGTTTTTTCTTGTAATCCACCGAAAAATTCGCACTTCTTGATGTTTTCCTGAATCTTAAGCCATCTTTTTCCATTGGCATACGTGTGGAATGCTGCTGTTCGACATGCTTTAGAATATGGATCATCACATCCATCTTGTCCCACAAATATCATCCGGTTGTGGTTTTCTGGATGGAAATATAAAGAAGCCACGCCAGCAACTGCCTTACTAGGCGTCCGGAACGACTTCCAGTTGTCGGCTCTATCTTTTGAATACACGATTTTGTCCATGGTTGCAAGCAAATAAACGTTTGATGGGAAGTACGGATTCAAATAAATGTCAAGAAATTCTTCGTTTGGAGCAACCTGTTCCCATGTAAGACCCTGGTTATGTGTCACATACACCGCATTCTGGTTTGTCAAAGCCAACAAAGTCTCGTCCTCAGAATTGTCTTTGGCACTTTTCTCCAAATACACATACTTCTTGACTTTTCCTTTGAATGTAAACAAAGTAGTTTTCACCTTTCCATCATCTACACCATCTTTCGAGTTTTCTGGTGCACCTTCCGGCTCGTCAGGGTTGTCATCAGTATCATCTTCTTCATTTCCTGCTCTCTGTTCAACTAATCCAACTTCCACTGCTGGACAATTCTTTACTTCCTCGACACCCCGTGTGGCAGTGCATACATTTCCCGGTTTTACCAACTGTCCGTTAGGAACAGTATAAGTTTTTTGGCCTTTAATGCATTGTTGCGCTTGTAATTGTTTCTCCAATATCAAATCAAGAACACAACCGTTGTCAGACTCAGAATAACCAGAATCACAAACATAATCGTCAGCAGTGCACTCACAAATAGTCTCTGTTGGGATTGCCTCACGATACAATTGACCAACAGAACAGTTGGAATCCTGTTTTCTTCTTGAAAACACTGTCTTGCGGCCCATAACACAAACCGGCTCCTGTTTGGAATCGACCATTGACCAATCTTCAAAGTCTGATTCAGAACAAACTGTCTCGTAAACTCCGGCAAAGTTCAAAGCAACAGTGATATATTCATTGGACTCACGGCCCACAATGAGGAACTTTTGGGACGTGGAATCGGTCGTAGTGGTGATTAACATTGGAGTAATTGTTTGATCGATGTTGAAAGACAACCAAGTTTGACCGAAATCCAGCGAATATTTGACCTCATTGGTAGCCTTGTTTTGCATGGCAACTAGAATGGCTCCCGAATCACCCATTTCAAATACATGAGGACCTTTCAATGCTCGAGACCATGATAATCCACCTGTAGTAGAAACAAAGGTATCTGCTTCTTCGTATGGAAGCAGCTGATCTCCTGTGTTTCCAACTCCCAATAACAAACCTGGAACCTTTGAAGAATGAGTTTTTCCTGGATCGGCAACAACCAATTTATTATGTAGATGCACCAAGCAATCATGCTTACAATTCTCTAGTACCAGATTAGTCCAACTGTGACCATTATCCATAGAAAATAAAGACTCAATTCGAGGACCATCTTTGATATTTGCCAAAATCACTCCGGAAAGTCCTTCCAAATATTCGTAATCAACAATATTTGAATCTGTATTCAGTGACTTCAACTTCAACTCAAAAGACCGCTGTTCAGTTGATCCAAACAACTTTCCATTCACGTTCAAATTAACAGTACCAACAACCGACTCGAGTAATTGCACACCCCCATTAGCCTCGGCAGGCACTCTGAAAGACCCCCAGTTCACCCCGTCTTTGGAAACATGGACAAACTTGTTGGAACGATCAGTGAAACTACCTCCGGTGGCCAAAAGAACTCCGTTAGAATATCCAAGCATTTCTGTGCCAGAAATCATGCCACCTTGGTCTGAAACGAGATATTTGGTCGATTTGAAGAAGTCGTTGGATTGCACCAATATCAGGCCTTCTGATGAATCCACTGCACAGACAATTGACTTTTTGTCATTGGAGTCGATGTTTGGAGCAGAATTCACAAACAAACATGAATGTGCTTCGGTCAGTTGGCCATATGATTGAAGGTTATCTGTGGAATAATAAAATTGTCGATTACAAATTCCTGAAGAAGCTGGAGAATCTTCATCAATACAGCTTCCTGCAAAAAGCATAAGATTGGAATCCAAGGAATTGAAAACCAACGGCGAATCGTGTTCCAAATTCGATGCCAACACCTGGTCTGCCAAAGTTTCAACAGTGGAGAACTGATTCCAGATTTTCCCTGAGTCTAAAACCATATAATGAGACTTATCGTCTGTCAAAACGTACGCTCTGGTTTTATCGAACGGGTGATGAACAATCTGCCGCGCAGGATCAGAACCCGTGTCAATAGCGTGCCAACTGGCTCCATCGTCAGTAGAATAATGTACCTTGTTTGTCTGTTGATCATGATATAGAACGTTTGGACTGTCTTCGAAATATATCAATTGCTGTGGAGAACCTTTGAACCGGTTACTGGTGGCCCGTGCACTGAACGCAGCAGCACCCGAGCCCAGCACTAGCAGCCATCCTATAACACTAGTTGGTCTCATGGCGTAAAACCTCTGGCTTGACTAATCAACTTGAAAAGCGTTGTATTTTGCAATCGTACAAAATTTTTTTTTTAAACTCCACACCAACCTGCCTGTTAAACCCGGTCTTCTCGCTCTGCTCGGTCTGTTGCAACTTCACCGTTGTAACCTGCGTGAGATCTTCCCGATAAGCTGCAAAAGCCCGAAATCGCCGCGACAGAAAAAAGTTCACGGGCCGGCTACCACAATCTCCCTGGCTGTGCAAGTGAAATAAATATTTTTTTTTTGTCTCTATCCAAGCCAACGAACGAACTACATACTATCCAGGATTTCGCAAAACAGACTCTGAGACTCCATGATCTCGCAACTGCTCTCAATGCACTCAATTGCCTTTAAAGCATCCAAAATCTCATCGTAGTATGGCGGATTAGTTTGTGAAATGCCAAACTCAGAACCTTGTGCATCTCGCAGAAGGTCTGTGATTCCAGCAAGACTTAGACGGGAAAGTAGCTTGGAATTCATCACCACCCGGCAAAAAAATACATTTATCCCTCGCCGTTGATAGGCAACAATCACTTCCTGCAAAATCTGCACAGCAGAAGAGTCCAACGAGGTCATTCCGTCCAAATCAAACACCACATGTCTGATTGAAACTCCACCCTGTTTATGTGCAGCCGGGTGTAACTTGGTCGACCCGCAAAGCTCGATCCGTTTCAACCGAGCCTTGAGATCGTTCGTGTTGGTAAACGTTAAAGGTTCAGGTATCTTGACTATCAAGCATCCATCTCTATCTTCCAAATCAAGCTGGGACCGGCTACCTGGTGGTACTTCCAAAATGCTCTGTCGCCGATACTCTTTGTAACCGTTGATGGTCAATTCGGTAGACCATGAGGCCGGATCGGCAAGTCCAATCACGTTTTCGTCAAAGTCCGAATTCACAAGTGTATCGGTTCCTGCCACTTTCGACAAGATTTGAATCCGTGATTTTGTCGAGTGTTTTATCACCCGAATCACAGAGTAGAAACATCCTAATGCCACTCCCACCTCGACAGAATAAAATAAAGATGCAGTAAGTGTTACCACAAACGTGACCAATTCGTTATACCCCTTCACCCGGATATGGAATTTGATATCTTTAGGTGTTTCCTGGATCAAAGAAAGTCCAACTGTGCCGATTACAGCGTTCAAAACACACATTGGAAGATAATACATGTAATCCAACAGGTAGAATGCCACCAATAAAGTGCACAGTCCCATGAAAACACCCGACATTGGTGTTTTGGCTCCATTGACAGAATTCAATTTCGATCTTGCATACCCACCAAAGGAAGGCAAAGACCCAAAAAAACTTAAGGTTAGACCCACAGCTCCCAAAGCCACCAATTCACGGTTTGACGAAATGGGTAAATCCAGACTTGAACCCAACGATTTTCCTGCAGTCGAGCTCTCGAAAAACCCCAGGATTGCACACATGAAAGAGATTCCAAAAAGTTGTGCATACAATGGTTTCAGGTCCGAAGAAAACGGCATTCTAATCTCGAGCTCATCCACTTTAACTTTACCCAGAATACGGATTCCCAGCTTATCGAACCTCATAAATGCAGAAACGAATGTGGAAAGCAGCACCACCAACAGAATTTCTGGAAAAAATGACGCTTTTTTATAACGATGTTTAACAAATGTCTTTTTTATATTTTTGGCCAGCAAAAGCATGGCGAACGACACAATTCCCACAACAAGCGTGAGACGATGGTACTTGTGTGCATATTGATAAATAAAGATGCATTTTTCGTATGCAGAATGAACATGCTGATCGGCCGGCAACGATTGTAAGTACGATTCTATGCCTATGATTGAGATGAGAGAGTTGATGATCATGGTTATACCTATTGCTGTGATGAATCCTTTGAGAAGTGTCCCACATAAAACGTTATCGATGAATCCGAATCTTAAAAGACCAAAAGCCAGCAAAATGGCTCCAGACGTTGAGGTCAAAACCACCAAAATGCTAACTGGGTCTATTCCATCATTGTGTTTAACGATCTTTTCAACAGATTGGCCCACAATCATAGACACTGCTGCCTCTGGACCCACAATCATTTGCGGAACGCTGCCCAACATAGCATATACAATAGGCGCTATTGACAGACCTAACAATCCACAAACAGGTGGCACATGTGCCACGGCAGATGCAAAGGACATGCTTAATGGAATTTGATATGAAGCCAAAGACAATCCTGCCACCAAATCATGAAGACAATAATCCAGACGATATTCTGGCATCCACGAGAAACAGGGCAAATAATACCGCACTTTTTGCGACCAAGTCAGTTGTTCGGCATCCTGTGCTCGAATAGCTTGGAAACCTGCGGGTGTTTGAGAAGAACTTGAAGAACCTCTGCTAGGAGGCATAATGTCGTCCTGGGCAATGGATCCAAAGTTTGGAAACATATTGTTGTTGCCACACTGACAAGATCCTACACTCTGACATTTAGGACAAGATTTTGCCTGGCTGTGAGAAAGTCCCAACTTCGCCTTGGCATGTGCTGACCGGGCCAAAGACGAACTTGAACTGGGATCTCCTCCATCTTTTTCCTTGGCCGACATCGAGCTTCTGGTGCTTCTGGCGTCCGGAGTTGTTGAAATAGCCAAGCTTGAATTTCTAAATGACATTCCAGTTATCTAAATCATCCCCAACAGACTTGTTCAGGGGCAACTTCACCCCGAATAAATAAGATATGATGGGTGTTTATGTTTTATTTTTGTTCTCCACCGTGCGTGCTTCTTGTTGTGCTTACGTAAGAACACAAATATGCGAATCACACTTAAGCGATTTCCAACGGCAGCAACAGAGAAACGCACACCCACCGGGACGGCCAAAAAAAGGACTGCAGATGGTTGCGTGAATATCAAGCGGAAAGGGGCGGTTTGCTGTTGATGTACCTTGCATGTGACTGAAAAAAATCCAGAATTATAGCCAATGTAGCATACAGCAAGCAAATCTCGTCATCGATTTCGTGGGAGCTATCTGGTGCACGGATGTGAGTTCGAAACGTTATCGAAACTTTCTACCTTCCCTTTTTAAGCATATAAAAATGGATGGAATTGGATTTGCGGAAAAGTGATTCGGATAATCTGGTTTCAAGACTTGACGATATTTTTGAACGGGTTGATTGGACTTCTATAGAGTTTGAAAACAAGAGCATACATAGCAGCCAGGCAGCTCAGTATAAACAAACCCAGTGTATTTATCTGTTTGTGCATTAGTTGTCTTGTTTCCCCACAAGATATCGGAGGAAGGGCTGTTTCTATGATTTGAAGCAACCTTGATGGGGTTGAGGAAAAAAAGTACAGAAAGGATTTCCAACAAGGTTGGTGGCGACCTTTCAATGTCGCAGGAGTGGAAGTCGATTGGTTCGAGTTCAGAACAACAGACCACAGTCTGGTCAGGCAGCCAAGCCCCGCGCCGGCCGGCGGCGTCAGGGCAGACAAAACCACGTTCCGCTTCAAATCCAACACCACGAAGTCATCGAAATATAGATTATTTGTCATTTGTGGAACCGCATCCGGTGTTTCCACCTGCTTATTCCACACTTGCTCCGGGAAAACCTAAACCGGTTTATCCAAACGTTCACGAAGGTAAGGAGACTTTGCCAGATTACAATCCAACCGTCTATAAGATTGCCAGTTTATCCAGAAAACTCGAATGGGTTTCTCCATACGAATTGGCACACCAACGACATTGGAAATCTATTGTTTTGGAGCTTAACTCGACGCAGTTAAACGTTTACAATCGCGAGATTCCAGTGCGGCCTTCTTATCAGAATATGGCACTTTGCTCCGGCGACCTTGATCTTTACAAGTCGAGACTCACCACTGAAAGGGATTTGCGTGAACGCGTTCAATATAAACAACATGGATTGCTTTCTCATTCAAACTTGATAAGGTCATATTCGCTACAATATGCGAAAGTGGGCATCGCTATAGATTATAAGAAGAAGAAGCATATTTTGAGGCTTCGTGCCGAAACAGAGCAGTTCTTGTTGGAATTCCCAAGTGTCGAGTCGATGATCGAGTGGTACTGTTGTCTCAGTTTGGGAATAGACAATTCTCTGGATCTCAATAGACGGGAAATGCCTAAATACAGAACTGTTCCGCGCAGACGCAGACGGCAGAGAGGCAGCAATAACGGGAATTCTGGCTCCCTTCTCATCAGAAGTTATAGAAGACATCATTCGTTAGAAAACATTTTCAGGAGAAGAACTAGCTCTGCAGACCTCACCAATTTGGTCTCTAAATGGAAAAACAAGCTGACTCCATTTTCTGCCAAGTCTGATCGCAGGTCTAGTTCTTTTGTCGGATTGGAATCCGACCTTATTGGTGGATCTGTGGAATCTTTTCCTGTGCCCTATTCTCCTACAGCGGATCATACCCACTTACAGGAAGATCTTTCTTTAGAACCTTTGGATCTGGGCTCACCTATTGCTGGTAGTCATGACGAAGAAGAGGAAGAAGAGGTGCTACAGGATGAAGTGGAAGATGGAGATGATGAAAGTTTTTCGGATGAGGAAAATGCATCGGATTCTAACGAAGAAGAAGAGGAAGAAACTCAGGTTCAAGATGAGTCTGAGGCTACCTTGATAGCCTCAGGACCGTCATCGGACTCGATATCGCCATCCACATCGATTCCTGATATTCAACATCCTACTCCAATCACCTCCACTCCCTCGTCGACAATATCCAATGATTTCACTAGTTCGCCTCGATTGTTGCAGCAACCAACTCCTTCCACCTCGGTTTCGTCGGCAAGCATTGCTACACCAGACATGCTTCATAGTTTTGATCCTGATATTAAATGGGTCGCCGATTACAAAATGCCAACTAAAAGAAAGGTTTTAAGAGACTCCATTAGATGTATGACTACGTTGGCCGCCAATGAAAGATGGTCGGGCCGGTTTCTTGTGCGAGATTTAGTGCATTCAGGCACGGTTTCGCCAAACCATTCATCCAATTATATATTATCCCATCAGCAGGTTAGCGAATGTTTCACGGGAGCTTCTGCTGCACATGTTGGACGACACGAGATAGGAGTCGGATTTGTGCGCAGAGAATACAGGCCTCTGCAAGAATTTGTTGTGAGTCCTTGTGGTCTCATTCCAAGAGTCAATGAGGGCAGCCAATGAACAGTGTGGCCAGACCGGAAAAAAAGCATCTTGATAGAGCTTGGGAGTTCACTATACAGATCATTATGATTGTTTTTTTTATGTAAGCGCATTATACATAACAGGTTTTACATCTCTACACCTACCATGGAAAAAGCGGGGTCGCCGCAGCTTTTCCACCTTGCACCATTTTGCACCCCTGGAGTCAGCCAATGAAATTTTGTTAGATGCAAACCGACAGATGGCACCCTGTGTTTTTTCCGCACGGCCACGGCCGGTAGGATTTACGTAGAAAACAGGAACCTACGAATTAACGGGCCTCAAAAAAAAAAGAATAGCATACATCTGTTTGTTGTTCAAATAAGTGTTTGTCTTTTTTACCAAGCTGGTTTTCAGCATACTTTAGAAACCAGAAACATGGTGTTGCGTACAGTTGTCAACTTTACAAGACGGTCAGGGTGCTCATGTGCACGCAGAAGGGCATCGAATGCTTCTTGTGCCGATGCAACGGCCAAAGGCTTCAAGGTGCGGACCTACTCTCATCCGTTCTTTAAACCGTCATATATGAAACCTCAAGATGTTAGTATTGCGGAGAATGTGGCAAAAGAAGGGTATAAGAACAAAACTCATCAAGGTTACAGTAATATTATTGTTCCGACCTTGACGGTGACTCAAAATTATGTGATTTTTGATCCGTTGATGAACAGGAAAAAGGATGAAGAGCTTGCAGAGAATCGGATAGTTTTGAAAAAGGCCAATCACAAGGTGAACAGAAATGGCCATGTTAACATTAGCATGGTAGCCAATGCAAATGGTCAAAGAGTGTTGAACGTTAGGAGAACAAATTCACATGCTGTGAAAACAATGGTGTTAGGCCATATGCAAGTGCAGCAAAGATCATATTCGACATTGAAACAGGTGGAACAAGATTTGGCGAATCTTAAGATCGGTTCAAAGTCGCCAGTGGATATTTCTGTGTCTCCAGCAGAAACCTTAATACCTGAAGAAACATATGAAGTTGATGAAACATTCGATGTTGTGAGATCACAAGAACAAATTGTGGAATCATTATTACAACAAGACAAAGCTAACGAAGTGCTGGCTGTGTTTTTGAGAATGAGAGGCAATGGAGTTGTGCCACATGTGGATCTATATAACAAGATCCTTAAATCTATTCCGTTGCGTACCAACACTGAAGAAACTACTGAAGAAAAACTCACCCATCTTTTGAACGTTTATTCTGATATGCTGTCTAATAACATCAAACCTTCCGATGCAACCTATGAACTGGTGGTGGGTCCTCTTTTGATTGGCGCTCAAAGAAGTTTCGAAGCTGCAAAATTCAAAGATGGTTTGGACTTCTTGAAGATTGCTCTGGAACTATTTTTGATTAGTCACAACACAAACACCCAAGTCAGATTTGATGACAGTGTTTATTTGAACTTGCTGAAATGTTTCAACGAATATCAGGTCACCTCTGCAATTCCTATTCAACGCTTATACCAAATGTTGCAAGAGAGAGTTGACTTCACCACGAATTTAGAATACTATTTGAACTTTATTAAGTTTGCCAAGTTTTTCAAAGATACTAAGTTGATTGAGTCACTTTACCAAGAACTAAGCAAGTCTTTTGATTCGCATATTTTGAAGTCAAACCAATACATAATATATTCAGTCATGGTGGAGTGTTTAACATACTGTGAGCAAACTGAACAAGCTTCCACGTATTTAGATTTTGTCATCAATTCCGTTGAAGACAAGTTGGCTCCAGAAAGTCAGGAGGGAATCTCAATGATTCTTTCCAGTTATATCAAAGGTGTTTCTGCAATGAGTGCCTCGGAAGCCTATGCAGCTTATTTGACATTCAATTCCATTAATTGGCTTCCAGAGGTCTCTATTGCTAGTCTGATGAATGTTTTCAAAGGATTCTTAGATGCCGATAATCTGCAGGATGCCAAAAAGGTGTGGGAGACGATGGTTATCAGGCAAGATTTTGACAAATCTGTGCATTTATTGAATGAGGAAAGCAACTTTGCATACCTAGCTTCATTTTTAGACCATTACCTAGAAGTTACTTTGGCCACGATGAACAGATCGGATATCATTAGACTTGCCAGGGAAATTATTGTGAAAGATTCATTAGTGTTGTCCAACGAACAGTTGTTGAAATTGGTGTCGTATTTGAATGCTAGCGAAAAGCAATTGGAGTTATCAACCAGTTTAATTATTGATCAGGGATACAAGAAGGACTTGTTGAAGACAACTACTTTAAACAACTACTTGTCTCTTCTGATCGACGTTGTGAGACCATCACAGTTTGCTACGCTTTTTAGTTCGCAGCTGTTTAAGTCCGCTGTGGAGCAGTACAGATTGGTCAACGACAATATTTACGGAATGATCAAGATTTTTGATTTTGTGAAGAAAGTTTCGCTGAATGGCTCGGAACAGCTGAAATTGAAAATGAAATATTACGTGAAGGTGCTACAGTATGAATTTGAAGATGCCTCGAACCACTACGTTTCTCTTCCTAGGGAATTGAACGAGTTCAAGTCTTCTTTGGCTGATCTAGCTACCGGTACGAGATTATGATTTGATGATATATGGGATATTTAGATAATACAAGATAAATCAAAAAAGAAAAATTGGATAAGTCTATGTCACGTGTGAGGGTTGTACACCTCCGACCTGCAGTCACTTTTTTTAATAAAAATTTACTAGCACCGTGTAGTATGGCAGCTGGTTCCCTAGAAAAATTTTCAACTCGTCGGGGAGATGCGCGCGAGGATTCCCGTCTGAGAAGCTTGGTCACCAGGAGGAGGAGAGTCTGAAAAAATATTGAACTTTGGAAAAAAAAGAGCCTAACATAAAGCTTTCTATTGAAACAGATCTTGTACAGTCAGGAATCAATACATTAACAAAGTATCGAAATGGGTATGTAAAGACTTTATGCGCACGCACACACTGAAGATGGACAACCAATACGTGACAGGATCTCAAACGTTGTTTTAATAGGAGACAGATATTTGATTACATTTGGACGAAATTCGATCAGAGTGGATACCCCAACACACAAATGATTAGTTGAGCAACATCATTCCAGGCATTATAAACCTACTCACAAGCCCTTTTGAAGGGGAGGAAATACACAGTTATTGCAGTCATTATTCAAGTGTTGGTACATCGTATTTAAACATCAGTGGTTGTTTCAATGGATTTATTACTAACACACACCCTCTAGTTAACGTTCCAAAGACCAGAAAGACCTACTGCAAGGGTAAGGCCTGCAGAAAACACACCCAACACAGAGTCACTCAATACAAGGCTGGTAAGGCTTCTTTGTACGCTCAAGGTAAGAGAAGATACGACCGTAAGCAATCTGGTTACGGTGGTCAAACCAAGCAAGTTTTCCACAAAAAGGCAAAGACTACCAAGAAGGTTGTGTTGAGATTGGAATGTGTCAGCTGTAAGACCAAGATGCAACTTCCATTGAAGAGATGTAAGCACTTTGAACTTGGTGGTGATAAGAAACAAAAGGGTCAAGCTTTGCAATTCTAAGTTTGATACAAGCTGGCTTTTAATATGTATGTTTATAACTTATCAACTGTTATGAAATCAAGTTAATCATCAATCAATCAATCATTCAAACACCGTTTTGTGGTTCAATAGACTACCTGTAGTAGGTGTGTTGTCACATCCTTGCACCAGACTGTGCTTTTTTTCTCCCTACTTCCTGCTAGCTGGAAGCATTTCCCAAAAGGAGTGTACTCCTTACAAAGAATTGATCGTGTTTTGTTTTTCTTTGTGATCTCAGACTGAAACAACAAGAAAGTTTATTTGTTGTCTTGTTCTGTGTGCACCTGAGTTGAATTCTTGCCTTTGGGTCTTGACTTACTATTTGATCTTTTCAGCAGTTTGTTGAAACTATCTAACTCGTGTTTCAACTGCGCACATACTCGAGCAACACTGCTTGTTTGGTTCATCATGTACACTCCCCATCAAGAGACTAATGCTAGTCAGCAGCAACAAATGTACGAAATGTACCAGCAGCAACAACAACAGCAGCAACAACATCAACATCAACATCAACAACAGTCGCAATATAGGCCACCCACAAGTTCACAATATCCGAACCAAGGTATATCATCATCACCTCATAATCAACAGCCCGGAATGTTCAACTCGACAATTCCAAATATGCAATATCCAATGCAAAATCAACAGGCTTCATATCAAAATTTCTACAGTTCATCTCCCACAAGAACCCAATTTACAGAATTCTATCCACAACCACCTTCGAGTCCGTCTAGAAGCATTCGTTCTGCGAACCTGGCACCTGTTTCCTCAAATTCTTCGTTAGTGTCTCCTCAAAAGACAGCAATGAAGCAGCCGGATTTACCATATTTCAATCCAAATGCAAACAACAGCAATTCTAACCTTTCTTACAAGCAAAGCATTCAATCATTCCAACAGCAGCAGCAGCAGCAACATCATCTTCAACAACAGCAACCATCAACAGACTATGTCTACTTTGACCGTCACCCAGAGTGGTTTTCAAAGCCTTCTCAAGATAAGGCAGCTGCCATAAAGCTAAAGCTAGAACATTATTATAAAACTGCGATAGAACATGCCATTGAAAGGAATCAAAGAAGAATCACTTTTGAGCAGAAAGTTGGTACTGAAAGCTCTGGAGAAAGGAAGAACAGAGAGTTGCAAGTGTTCGGGAGAAATGAGTCTCAGTTTTTGCGACTACGTAGAACTCGTTTGAGCTTAGAAGATTTCCAGACAGTAAAAGTGATTGGTAAAGGTGCGTTTGGTGAGGTGCGACTAGTCCAGAAAAGAGACACCGGAAAAATCTATGCTATGAAAACGCTTTTGAAAAGTGAAATGAGAGAAAAAGATCAACTGGCGCATGTCAAAGCAGAAAGAGATGTGCTAGCAGATGCTAATTCTCCATGGGTGGTGTCTCTATACTATTCTTTCCAAGATCCATTATACCTGTATCTGATCATGGAGTTTTTACCTGGTGGTGATCTAATGACGATGCTGATTAAATGGCAGATTTTCACCGAAGACGTCACTCGGTTCTACATTGCCGAGTGTGTCTTGGCCATCGAGGCCATTCATAAACTTGGATTTATTCACAGAGATATCAAGCCAGATAATATTTTAATTGATATGAGAGGCCACATCAAACTATCTGACTTTGGATTATCGACCGGCTTTCATAAAACGCATGATTCCAACTATTACAAAAAGTTACTGGATCAAGACAATGCCAACGGAGTTGGCAACGGATCTGCTGGAGGCAGGAATTCCTTCATGGTGGATCCTATCAACTTGACGATGTCGAATCGTCAGCAGATGCAAACTTGGCGGAAATCAAGAAGATTGATGGCTTACTCAACAGTTGGTACCCCAGACTATATTGCTCCCGAAATCTTTGTCAACCAAGGTTACGGACAGGCTTGTGATTGGTGGTCTTTGGGAGCCATTATGTTTGAATGTCTTGTTGGTTGGCCACCATTTTGTTCCGAGACTCCAAAGGAAACTTACATCAAGATTCTGAATTGGAAGGAGACTCTTCAATTTCCGGAAGATATTCATTTGAGCCCAGAAGCCGAGGACTTGATTTTAAGACTACTCACCGATACTGACCATAGATTGGGTCGTAATGGTGGAGCGAACGAGATCAAGGCGCATCCATTTTTCCGTGGAGTCAACTGGGACGAGATCAGGTCTGTTGAAGCTCCTTTCATTCCGAAGTTGAGGTCGATCACTGATACTAGATTCTTCCCTACTGATGAGCTTGAAAATGTTCCTGATTCTCCTGCTTTGACCCAGGCTGCTCAGGAGAGAGAGAAGATGAAGGGCAATGTTGCTGGTGGAGCAGACACGAAAGAGGATTTGCCTTTCATTGGTTACACTTTTAGCAGGTTTGAGTATCTCACCCGGAAAAATGCTTTATAAGAATGTTTAGGCTATAGTCTAATGCATTTGATGGATATTTAAATTTGTAAAAAAAATGAATCTAGTTGATATCAATCTTTCTTATAGGATTTGAGAGTGAAAAAACAATTTGGTAAGAAGTTATAATAAGTAGACAGAACAATTGTTAAGTATATGGAGGAACATAACCAGTTTAAATCCAGCTACTTAGCTCAAACTGTTGACTCCAATAAAACAAAATATAACTGCTTATGATAAACCAACTAGTTACTATTTTGATTATTAGCCCTTATGGCCAAGTTGGTAAGGCGCCACACTAGTAATGTGGAGATCCTCAGTTCAAATCTGAGTGAGGGCATATTTTTTTTTTATGGACAGCTAAATTCAAGAAAGTTCAACTAGAAATACAGCTTCTTGATTTGTTTGCTGATAGTTTGAAGTGGCGCTCAAAAAGGAAGGAATACTATCGCAATGTCTGCTGAACAACCAGGGAGTTCGTTAGTCATGCAAGTTCTATCAAGGAACTCATCGTTTGGACTTTCAAATTTCTCCCAGTGCTCATAACCCTATAAACTAGAGGAGGAATCGAACAGCCAAATCGGGGAGGACAAAACAAATGGAGGTTGACTGAACTGCGGGATGGTATTTTCTTTACAAAAGAATTCACCGAAGCAATATTTGAAAACATCATTCTTGATCCCCGAAACTGATATTGACAATACTGAGCGACAACAATTTCAATTGACAATTTTCTTGAACGTTTTACAATGTCAGGTAAGTGCGGAACCGATCTTTCAAACAAGTCTAAATGCTAACAAACACACAGTGACGGGTGGGAGCTTACAACAACCTCTTACGGCTGATGAGAAGAAGTTCTACAGTCAGATCTTCAAGACGTTGGACAGTAAACATGCTGGAAGCATCTCGGGATTGGCTGCCAAACCTTTACTGGAAGCTTCGAATTTGCCTCCACAAGTGTTGGGAGAGATTTGGAACATTGCAGATCCGGACAACACTGGTGTTTTGAACCAGTTTGGATTTTGCTTGGCAATGAGAATGATTGGCCATATGCAACAAGGAGCCACGTTGGCTCCTGATCTGGCACAAAATGCTCCATCTCAATTGGCCAAATTCAACACCATTCCTATCAATTCAACTGGTGGTAGTCTTCCAATAAACACGACCGGCTCAAGAGTTCCCTCGAATTCATCTCTTGATTCGCAGCAAGTCGTCATTCCAGTGTTGATGCCACAACAGGCCAACAACTTCGGAGCCATGTTTGACAAAGCTGCTCCTTCAGGTGTTCTGCCTGGTCTCCAAGCAAGGGATATTTTTTTGAAAGCTAGATTACCTACCCAGACCTTGGAAAGAGTGTGGAATTTGGCAGACCAAAGTCAGTCTGGTCAGCTTACAAGACCACAATTCATTGTGGCCATGCATTTGATCCAAAGCTTCCTCAACAAATCAATGACAATTCTCCCTACAGTCATTCCGGAGCAAATCTGGTCGGTGGCCAACAACCCATCTCGGCCGTTACAGCAACTTCCCCAGTCACCAGTGCCTCATCAACCATCTGGTGGCTCGCTGGGCTCAGATTCTACAAATCTAAATACCTGGGTTATGTCAGTTCATCAAAAACAACAATATGGGGCTGTATTTGACAACCTTGATAAATCAAAACAGGGCAGGATTTCTGGGGATGAAGTTGCCCAATTTTTGATGACGTCCAAACTGCCAAACGATACGTTGGCCACTATTTGGGAATTGGCAAATTTAGACGGCTCGGATTCTTTCAGTAAACAAGAGTTTTCTATTGCAATGTACTTTGTTCAAAAGAAACTGGCTGGTTTTGAGCTTCCAGAAGAAACGCCAGCAGCATTGATCCAAAGCAGCTTGGTTTCTGATACCCCCAGTCCTGCTGCTACTGGTACGTCCACATCACAAACGGCTCCACCATCTATTCCTAAACCTGCACCAAAATCAAAATCGCATTTGGATGATTTGATGGACGTTTTTGGAACTAACCAACCTTTGCGTCCGGCCTCAGAAAGCATAAAACCGGCAGTTCCTCCTGTTCCAATATCCAGGTCAACAGGAACTAGGTTAGACGCAACAACAACTGGTAGTCGTCCGACATTCGTTCCTACTTCGAATTTTGGTCGCCAATTGCAAACTCAACCTGAACAGAATTTGGGACCAGAATCATCAGATGATGAAGAAGAGGGCCCCGAAAATCTTGACGTGAAGACGGCCAAACATGCGCCACCTGCTATTCCAGGTAGAAGTCAAAAACCACACTTTGATATGTCCGATTCCCAATTGGAGCAAGTTGCAAGACAGCCAACTGCCCCAAATTACGAGGCCTTGAGATCAGCAACCAGTCAAAGTTCGGGTGCTCAAGTCAATACACCTTCTTCTGCCCAGTTTAGCAGTCAAGGGACGGGAAGCATGTCTCCTCCTTCTTTTGACAATACATTCACTAATCAGGCTGCAGATGCATTTTCAAACCAGGGATTTTCGAACCAGCCAACAGGTGGGTTCTCGGAATCAGGTCAGTCTAGACAAGCTGTTTCGGCACCTTCTCCACCCGTGTACGCTTCTTCGCTTGACAAAGAAGTGTCAAATCAACTCTCTCAGGCAACTGTTGATATTGCAAACTTTTCTAACCAAATCAACTCTTTGACAGTTCAAACTACGAACGTCAACTCTAAGCGAGACAGAGCACAGAAGGAGCTGTCTAGAATTATGCAGGTCAAAGAGGGAATTGAGGCTAAGTTGACACAATTGAGAGCTTTGTATGAAAGAGAAGTTCAACAAGTCACCGAAGTGGAGAACGTTTTGATCAAATCGAGGACCGAAACGGAGAATTTGAGGCAAGAACTATCTTTGGCCGAGGCCAACTACCATTCGGAACAGACTAAGTTACAGCAAATTCAGCTTGAAGTTGAAGAGTCTCAAAAGGATAACCAGACGATGAAGGAGAGGCTTGGTGTTTTGAATGCTGAAACGATCGACTTGAACCATCAGATTGAATCTCTTACGAACAAGCTTAAACAATCAGAAAACATGAGAGCAGTGACCGAAAGTCAAGTGTTAGGTCAAGAGTCGCAAAACCATGAGCTCAGATCAAAGATTGAAGCAGTTCAAAAATCAATTAGAGAAATTGAATTAAGACATTCACAGCTTCTTTCAAGGTCTAGTGAACTTGAAGATGAAAACATCGATTTGCACGAAAAACATGGTGACTACAGTGCTCAGTTTGCAGAGAAGAACTTGAATTTCACAGCTGCGCTCGCCTCCGGTGCTGCGATCCTTGGTGTTGCCGCTGCTTCTGCTCCACTTGCTACTGAAAGTGAACATAGCGAACAGCAGCAGTCGGTTGATGGTGAAACAGAAGTCCCTACGTCCTCTTTGGATGATTTTGATGACAACGATTTTACCGTGCCTAGTGCCCAGGATCTCAGACGGGGAGCTGACGAGTCTGTTTCAAACACTACAACTGGTTTTGATTCATCTATAAAATCTAGATCCGAGCCTGGTACTTCACAAACTTCGGACATCGATGACGGAAACCAATCACAGCAGCAATTCTCTTTACCTTTTGCAATTCCTCATTCTGAAACATCTTCAATTCAAAACAACCCATCCCAGTCTGTTAGAGGTGATTTTGATGTCCCTGATTCTCCAACATCAACTATTGAAGAAGAATCTGTGCCTCCAATGCCAGTGCTAAGCTCTCAAATTTTACCAGAGGGTGCAGAAGAGGACCTCCCAGAACCACTTTCTTCTAACGATAATGGCGAATCTTTTGAAATGGTTAATCACGATGATCTCAAGGAGACTAATGCTAACATCCCAGAACCAGATATTCCAAGACAAACTTTCACCATGCCTGGAAGTATGCCTGGCGAGTTCGATGAACTAGCTGGTTCGAGGGATGCTACTTCAACCACAGAAATTTCAAACGGTACAGAACAGAGGGATTTGAAGGATCAATCAGATAGTCCGGAGTCGGATGATGATGATGATTTATACACTGCACCTGCTCAAGTGACAGAAAATCAACAGAGTTCCAGCTATGCTCCGGTTTCAGTCGATGAGACCCGTGAACTGGAAACTCCTGACGAGGAAGAAAAATCAGTGACTCCTCCATCAAGCGTTCCAAAAGATGAACTGTCGCTTAAGCATGAAGAACAGAGTCCAGAGCCAGCCGATGGAGGAAATAAAGCTTTGGTGACAGGGTTCTCGGAGGAGTTCCCTGCTTTGCAGGAAGCTGAGTTATCGGAGAATGAGACATCAGAAAATGAAGACGAATTTCATGACAGCATATCAACTCCTGTTCAACAAACTAAGGACATCGAGGCTCTTCAGCCTGCTGAACCTAAACCTTCATTTAACCCGTTCACTGCTACAGATCTTGAGCCTGCTGTTGAGACCTCTAAAGGTGATAATATGTTTGACGATTTGGGATTGGAAGAAGCAGATGCCGAGGATTCTTTTAACACTTCACAGTTTGACAACTTTAATAGCTTTGATGCTGGAAATGTCCCAGGCTTTTCGTTTTCAAACCCAGCAGAAGAAACACCAAGTAACACCAACGCAAACGACGACTGGGAGCAAGTGTTTGCTGGTTTTGGAAATGGTCCTCAGGTTCAAGATTCTTCAGAGCATTTTGATCTTCCTCCAGCTTATGAGCCTAACGATACTTTTACTCATGGGAACGAGATTACCAGTAAAGGTGCAGAAGTGGAATCTCCCGAGCCTTCTCATTATGGACAAAGCCAACAATTAGCCATTGAAGAGTTGACAGCCATGGGATTTGAAGAAGACCAGGTGGTTGACGCATTACAAAAGAATAATTGGCAATTAGACCTGGCCACGAACTTTTTGCTTGATTCAGCATGAATGCGATGTATACTGTTGTATTTAACAAATTTCAACTATATGTTATTCCAGACCTCCGACTCTTTCCTCTGTTAACCTGTTCAATTTTTCCCGTTTCAAGTAATAAGCCTGGCGTTCTGTGGTGTAGTTGGAAATAAAGCGGTTCAATTGGTCTTCATCAATGTCAGATGCACTCGCTAGCATCTCGTCCACTAGCGATTTACAAATATTATCTTGATGCTTGATATTATTCTCGATAGCCCTCGCTATCGATTCTTTGGAATATTTGTTGAGTAGATCAAACATTTCCACCTGTAATCGATCAAATTTGTCTAATTGTTGCTGGAAACCTTCCAATTGGTGATTGATTTCTTCGGCTTTTGTGGAAGTCGAGGTTTCCACTTGGGAAAGTAACTTCTTTGCATATACAATTTGCTCTTTTAACTTGGACGAGACATCTTGGGCAACTTCTTCAAAGCTTTTGTGCCGGTATAAATAACTTTGAGCCAGTTCTGGATATTGAGCCAGTTTCTGTAGTTTTGCAGTGCTAAGTTCATTGAAATATTGTGGTAATTCTATAGGGAAACTCAATTGTTCGGATATCGATGCTGGAACCAAAGGATAGTCCAGCTTGTCATATTCAATAACCTGCTCATCCAATGGCTTCCGAGGCAAAGTGGGACGCGACATTACAAAAGTTTATGCTGTCGAGTTCCAATAAAGATGAAGATGTTCAATATGTTTTTTACATTTGAAAGAAGGGACCTGCCTTTTTAAATTTTAAAGCTCCATTTCCAAAAAATTACCCGGTTGAAAAAGCCGTACCTGTTCCCCACAACACTGAGTTTTAACTGAAAAGACTCATCAGCTACACTCAATGGTGTATTAGAAAGCCTTTTGAAAACTAGAGTTGTCATTTTGAAGATGCTTGAGAGCAAAACAGGGGTATGACCTCCAAATAATTTCCTCTTTAACTTCCTTAAATTAAAACCTATGCTAATGTAATACTCAAAAATTGATCTTCTTTTGCACGAATATCCATTCGCTTGTCCAAACACTACAAAACTATCTTGATAGCAATCACCTACAAGCCCATTTCCCAATAAACTTGCCAGCCCAAAAAATATCATCACGTGACGCAAAATTGTAAAGCTGCGAAGACAAAAAAAACCACTATTCTTGTAAATACCTGTATAGTTTCTTCCTGCTTTCTTGAATAAGTGGCTAGATCAAATATAAAATGCTCCAAGTCTTAAAGGTTTCACCTGCAAAACCAACTGCGGTAATGATTATGATTCATGGACTTGGCGATACCGGAGAAGGTTGGAAGTTTCTTGGAGAACTATTCCATAAACAGGAACAGTTCAAGCACATCAAGTTTTTGTTTCCAACGGCAGAAACACTTCCTTTAACATGTTCTGGAGGAATGCCAACTACTCAGTGGTTTGATATTGTGCAGTTTGAAGATCTTCATGCTTTGGGTGATCACAAGGGAATGTGGAAGAATGCAAACCAAATCAAGCTCTTGATTCAAGATGAGATCGACAGTGGAATCCCTGCAAATAGAATTGTGGTGGGTGGATTTTCACAGGGCGCAGCTTTGGCTCTTGCAGTAGCCGCATCCTATAATAAGAAACTGGCAGGCATTGTTAGTTTGTCTGGATTCTGTCCAATAGAAAGTAGCCTTCCTGAGAAGGTGGTGGATGCCAACAAGCAAACTCCAATATTCCACGGCCATGGTGATATTGACCCTGTGGTTCCTTTGCATCTTGGCAGGGCCACTGCGCAAATTTATCAGAAGCTAGGATTTAAAAACTATACTCTTAAAGAGTATGTTGGATTGCAGCATTCGACATGTCCTGAAGAATTGGATGACATCATGGATTTTATAAAAAGAACCATTCCACAGAAATCCACCTAGAAAGGATAGATATCAATTCCGAATTGCTTTTGTTCAATCAATTGTTTTTCCACTTCAACAGCCCACAGCGCAGCTCCTGTGTGATTTGTGAAGGAGAAATAGATGTTCAGTAAAGGTATTTGTTCCAGACATAAGGAGATCAACCCATAAGTGAAGTATAAATGCCGGTTTTTGTGCCATAGAAAGTTTGTTTGAGCATTTGTGTATCCCTTTAATTGGAAATACCGATGGTGTCGACGAAAACCAGCTCTAGAAGCTCTTAACAAAATCACTATGATAGGACCTAGAAGAGGAATTGTGCTGAGGAAAAGAAAAAATAGCTCACGAATCACAAATCTTTCTGGACCCAGAAGTCTCTTGCAATTTCTGTAACATCTTCCAACAATTGTCTCTCCAGCATATCCATTGAGTGAGTTGTCCAGCATTCCCTTATATAAATGATTATAGCCCAGATGCAATTCTCGGTCCATGACATAATCAAACGTCAATTTCAAAGGTTTGGGCAGGAGAAACAAGGAGTTAGTCACATTTATAACAAACGTCATCACCTGGAACGTTGTCGGGCCAATGAAGGAAATCAATCCTCCAGTGAGAAATAATGATGATATATAGAAGCAAATGGCTGCTCCATATATGAGCACAGTGACAAACACCAATGGAAACAAATTCATCTTCAAGTATTTCCAGCATTCGATATGAAAAGTAAAATAAATTATTCCCTATAGAATTAGAATTTGCAATTTTTTGTTTGTAAAAGAGGACGACTTACCTTGAAAGGGTACACCAAAGTGATCCAGACAGACATTGAAGTGCTTTAAGTTGGAATAGTTGCTTGGCGCTGTAAAAGGATCAGAGGATTTCCTCAAATCAGACTGATGTTTTTTTGGCCCCTAAAGCAGGATACATCCGTGCACCGCACACTATTTGATAAACCTGATAATGTTTTTGTTAAGCAAAAAATCGTTTAGAAAGGTTTATTTGTTCAGATTGCATAGCTAATTCCAATTATTATGGCTGCTTCACAACTTAAAGGTGGAAGCTTTTTGAGATCCATGTCTCCGCTTCCACTACTTTATGGCCGGAGTGCAGAGGCGCAAGATGGGACCAAGCAATTGGGTCCGAAAGAAAAGAAGTACGTTTCAAACATCGAGAAGGCTTTGACTGCGTTCGATTCTGTTGAGGAATGGGCAGATTATATTTCTTATTTGAGCAAGCTACAACGAGCCTTACAGACAAATCCCGATTTAACCACCGTTCATTGGATTCCTCTTGAGTTTGAGGTGTCTAAAACATTGTCAAGATGCTTATCTCCAAAACTTCCTAGCGGTGTCCACAGAAAAGCTTTGGAAGCTTATACACAGATATTTCAAATCATGGGACAGGCTGAAACCAGTCTTCATGCATCCACTTGGTTGCCAGGCCTGTTACCTCTCATGTCTTATGCCAGCATTAGTGTCAAGCCCCAATTAATTGAATTGTTCCAGAATTACATAGTTCCTATTGATTCCACAGTGTTACGTGTGATATTTAAAACCATTTTATTGAGTTTATTACCTGCTTTGGATGATACCACATCGGAGTCGTTTGATGCAGTCTTAAGTTTGATTAGTGCATTAAAGATCCATCTCAACAACGACTCACATTTTTGGCAATGCCTGTTTCTTTGCATAGTGACATCGCCTGATAAACGCTCCGGAGCACTCGAATGGTGTATTCGGAAAATGCCATCATTTACATTGAAGGAAACAGACGAGGAGACTTCTGAGTCGGTGGCATCGAAAGAAGACATTTTGTCCCGTTTGTCTGAAGAGGCTAGGGCCTGTGTAACACCAGAGGCTGGCCTTTTGATAAAGGCTTTTAGCAGAGCCTTAGCAGATGACAATCTTTTTGTGCAACGGGGCTTTTTTGATCTATTAATATCCAAACTACAGCTCAAATCTGGGGTGCTACAAGTTTTAGTAGCCGACAAGGACAAGGAGGTTTTGATTTTAAACGCAACTGGAACCGTTTTACGCAGAGACATGTCACTCAACAGAAGACTATGGAACTGGTTATTGGGACCCGAAAGTACAGAACAGGTGGCAACGCCAACTAAAAATCACACAGAACAACCAATTACTGCGCAATCCAGATCGCAATACTTTGAAAAATATGGTCTTGATCATCTCACCAAGGCTCTCTTTTCACTATTAGATGGGGTAGCAACCACCAAACCAGCATACCTACAAAGAATTGAAGCATGTAAGATTGCAGTTGCTATAATGGATCGATGGGAAATAGGCCAGTTGATCGTGCCCAAGCTACTCATACCAATCATCAAATGCGCCAAAGAAACTCATGATTATGAAAATTTAGACATTTTTGAAGAATTGATCAGAAACGCAAATGCATTTTTCGATAGTGTGGAAACCATCAATATTTGGTCAGATGTCCTAAAATTGGTCAAAGAAAAAGAGATAGACTTAGTTTTGTTTATCATCAAGAACTTCAGAGTTGAAGAGGAGGATATGGTGGTCACGCATCTACCATTGATGTTACTTACCGTTCTTCTTGTATATGATGGTGACGAAAGCTGGCTTGGTTTGATGAAGGGATTGTTATCACTGATTCCCCAAAGAGCGTTCCTTCCAATCGAACATGCCGACACTGAGTATACTAAAGTACCACTATTGATTAAAAGTTTCACTGATTTTCAAGTTGATGCAATGAAGAAATTGGAGAAGTTTTACAATGTTACCTTAAAGGATAAAGAACTAGAAACCTTGGGAGAAAAACCATTCAATACAGCAAATTTGAGCGCAGTGATATTGACTCTAACTACATACACTACATCCAAGCATTTAAAAGAGAAGAAATCTATTTCATTCTATCAATTTTGTGAGCTACTTGATGAGCTCCTGGAAAAAATTCCAAAAGGTGAGAAACCTTGGGCAGATCAGACACTGTTAAATGCAGTCAACGAGTATTCTTTGACCGAGACCGATGAAGAATATATTCCAATAGCTTTTGGAATATCACTGATCTTTCGAGTTCTTGTCAGGCAAACAACTGGAGTCAATCTTCTACGATTATTGAAAAAAGTGATGGATTTGCTATGGAAATGTTTGGCATGTCCAAGTGGAAGATACCAGGTTGAAACTGTGAAGATGATTTGGAAACTCGAAATGAGTGTTGACTCCCATTACATTGAGGCTGCATTGGCCTCATCGTTTCTAGCAGCTGATAGACTAACGAGGATTAAGGCATTCAATGCTTTGTGGACGCACAGCCTATCGCTGAACGAATCTGATAGCATTCTTGTACGTCCATTACAGCTTCTCCTTGATGACTTGAGCGGAGATAACGAAGCCAATTCTCTGATGGTGGCTCGGTGGATTAAAGCGACGATTAACACAGGTTCTATCAACAAAATCTTCAAGATTTGCTGTTCTGGTTTGTTACTGAAAAACAAGTTCATTGGATCTGGTGTATTTAGCAACGAAGAGGACGAGGACTTTACCCTTTTTGCTTATCAACTCTCGACGATTCAGAATTTATTAAACATCGACGTTGGGACATTGGTGGAAGTTTTCAGCACTGAATTGTGCCAGATTGCAAATGATGTTGAAGTGAATATTATAAATTCGAATCACTGGGATATTTCGACTTACAAGTCGTTGCTGGTAACTATCATAACCAGATTTTTGTCTATCAGTCTTCCTGAAACTATGGATCAAGAAACTTTTGATAATTATGCGTCATGCGTGAGAATTTCCTTGGGCTTGATGGAACTTTTGATTGATGGCTCGGAAGCGGACTTTGTGGACTTACCTTCATTGCTTATTCAATTGAGCAAAAAACTTAGAATCCATGATACAGATGGTGTTACCGTAACTCTCTATCTGAAAACAACTTCAAACTTTATGAAGATAGCCAGCGAGTCTAAATTGAAGGTAGATTTATTTGAGGTGTCTTCTGATGGAAAGCCTCCGAAGTTTGCAGAGGTGGTTTCAGATGGGATTATGGGAGCAGAAACATCGCTGGTTTTGGCTTCGTGGAAAAACCTCGTTTTTCAAGCCTCCATCTACTTTCCAGAGTTGGTGTTTCGATGCACATATACTTTGACTGCTTGTATTTGTGAGAAAATTGATGAGCTTTTTGCTTTAAACACAAGTTATTCAACCTCGAAAACAGACAGTACGGAAATGCTTGCTGATTTGGATGAAACGATCTTAGAATTGATTAACGCTTTGCAAGATCTTTTTACTGTTTCGCATCGGTATTTGCTGGGTACTGCTTCTGGACTACTTACAAATGATGCATCTTCCGGCAAAGAGTCTAGTTTCTTTGGCTCTGTCATGCAGGGTGTGTTCCAAGTTGAAGCACCAGATGAGAAAAACGAAGAGTACAATAGACGGTTGGAGATTTTGCAAGCATTGAAATTGGCAGTCGATACGTGTTTCCGGATCTGGTTGTGGTCTGATGAGAATTCAAAAGTGAAGGCCAATACTTTAACAGTTAATCCGTCTTCTCCATTAATAAGTCGAATGAATTCAGTGACTGGTATCGTATCGAATTCACTCAATATGAAAATAATAGACGAAGAAAAACCTTCGTTCCTTAGCTTCACCAAGTCTATCAGTTACAATGCTTCCAGAATGAAGTTCAGGTCTAAAAGGATGTTAGAAAGCATTTATCTTTTAGAGCCACTAGAAACTTTAGAGACTTTGATTGGTTGTCAAAAAGTCCACAATTTTTCAAGAAACAAATATGCAATGTTCAAGATAATCCATATGTTGGATGGTGCCAAATCAGAGAAAATGCTACCCTTGCTGCTCAATTCCTTGAACTCGAGACTTAATTTTTCTTCCTTACCTATCAACAAAAGATCATCTTTGATAGCCGAGCTCAGTGACAAAGATATTTCTGGATTTATGGTGGATTATATGGAATCCTTGAGTAGCGACTCAGTCGAGGATATCTGGCCCCAATCGATCACCTTTCTTAAGGATGTGCAGACTAATTCGAGCACTTACAGGCATTTATTTGCGGATCTTTTGAGATTCACCACTATCATTGGATTCAAACTTTCTCAAGTGAGTTTTGGTGAACAAAAGAAAATCAAGAAAGAAATGATTGAATCGTTTACAAAGATTTTAGCTCTGGCTACAAACCTCAAGAATGCAGCAGAGGAGCAATCTTTAACTTCTATTCTTAATCCCATCAATATGCTTCCCAGTGCCGACACAGTATCTATGGAACCGAACAATTCTTCGTTGACTCTTGCTAATACAGATAGTAATGTCAATGGGGGATCTACTGGCATTGCATCAATCAACAAATCTTTGTCAAGTATGCCATCTACAACGGTGATTAGAGACACTTCTCCTTCTAAAGAACCGATTTCTCTTGATAAAGATTCCGCCAAGGAAGAACTATGCTCTGCTTTAATTGTTGTTATTCCAAAGATCCCAGTTATTGTCCAAGATACTGATAAAGTGACCCAATGTGTTTCCACAATTATCAACAGTGTTTTGATTCCATTGACCAAATACAGATCATTGAGTCAGACCCCCGAGTATCTTTTAAATCTTTTCCAAGCAATTGCTGATTTGCCTCAATCGTCTAATATGAAACTTTGGAAAGTGGTGTTTTCCGACTTGTTGATGGATTCCAAATTCTTCGATGTGCAGATTAATCCGAGATGGAATTCAATGTTCCAACATTGGATTACTGAAGACCGTGAAAGGGTGGATGAATTGATTGCCAAACTTTTACCATACAATGGATCGTCGACTCTTTTTAATTGGAACGACTCGGAAATCTCTAATAAAACATTGAATTTGAAGAGAATCTCCTATATCTTTTTGATTTCACCAAAAGATTCCTTGTTAAATTACATCAATGATTTGCAGGTGAGAATCGTGGACATGCTTAAGAACTCTTCTAATGCATCTTTGAAGCCATACATTTTCTTGCTGGTTAGAATTGTTGTTTTGAGATTTTCAGATCCACATCTTGTCACTCTATGGCCAGTTGTATATAATGAACTACAATTTGTGTTTCGTCAAGTTTGCGAGAGTCTTGTTGATCCAGGGTCTGAAATCCAGGGTGAAGGCCCAAATCAGGCGGAAATCAAGCTAGATAATGAACTGGTCTTGCAAGCCTGTAAATTGGTGGATGTTTTACTTGTTTTGAAACCGGAAGAGTTTCAGTTGTTTGAATGGCTTTTTATTTCAGATTCAATGGATGCGGTTTACAGAGACTCTCACATTCCCGTTTTGTCTCTTATTGATAAGATTAGCGGTTTAAAGGTGTTCCGGAGCACAGATGCCATTCCTGAATCCAAAATCAGTTTGTCTACTGGTGGCAAGAGGTTTAAAACCCCATTGCTCAATGGACACAAAGAGATCAATAGCATTCTTGATTTACGAGAGTTTGTCGATAAAGTTTCCATTTGCAACTACGAAAACGAGTACAGTCTGAGAGAGATCAATTACGATGCAATTGAGGAAGATATGTTTGATGATTTGTTCAATTAGGGTATTTAGTGCAGTGATCGTCTGACTAGGAGAGTTTCTGGAATTTATATATGCTAAGGACTTCCCAACCGGCTTTTCTTTCTATCAGTTTAGTTACATTAAAATTAGGATTTTCCAGTAGAAACCCAGTTTTCACTTTTTCTGGCTTATTGCGGGCACAAAATAGTATGTATGCTTCACCGCCGACTGCCAATATTTCATTCAGATCGGACAGAAGTTTGTTGGTGACCTGCATTCCATCAGGGCCTCCATCCAATGCAAGATCTAGCCATGCGTTTGACTCGATATTATGGGGAATTTCAGGGACTGTTTCTGATGGGACGTAAGGAGGATTAAAGATCAAAATGTCGATTTGATTCAATTGGAGACAAGATACGAGATCGCATTGGACCGAATCAAAGTTCAAAGTGGTGGAATTTGTTTTGTTGGTCGATATGGCTGTGTGACAACTATGCGGGTTGAGATCGGTGGCTAAAAAATAACCGTTGGGCACAATGTGTTGTTTTAGAAACGTGATCACCACCCCAGATCCAGTTCCTATTTCCACTACCAATGGGCATTTTCTAGAAGAAAAAGCAACTTGCTCCTGTTCAAATAGGTCCAACAGAAGAAAAGTATCCTCGGCAGGTTCGTATAGATAATCGTAGCACGGTTTGGAAACGGTGGGTGTGGGGAGCATTTGGTGCAAGTAGTTTTCGAAAATAAAATAGAAGAAAAAAAATACACGGAGGGCGTATTTCGAGCTCTATATATAATTTTAAAGAACTATTCAATATACCAACCTAATACAATAGAGAACCACTTTTTATTTTAACTCGGCTAGAAAATGGTGGAAATCAAAGTCAGAGTAAGTCATCGTTGTGTTTGTTGGAATTGAATTGCAGAAACTAACCTTTTTTAGAGCTTGACAGGCCGCATGGTACGTATAAGAAAACTGGTCAGCTTAACAAAATAGAAGACGTGATCTAACAGGTTTTAGATCAGAATTGATGTCGATCTTTCAGACAAAGTGAGTAGATGGGTTTTCAAGACTTCTGGTGATAATTACTAACGAAACAGGTGATCAACTTGAAAGAGACAATCGAGGTGAAGGAAGGTATTCCTCCCCATCAACAAAAATTCCTGTTTTCAGGTAAACAATTGTGAGTGAAAATGCTTGATATGTTTGACTGTACACGCAACTAACTTATTTAGGGACGATGATAAGACGCTGGAAGAATGCGGTGTTGTAGCAGGTTCGGATCTACACTTAGTGTTGTCTTTAAGAGGTGGAAAATGATCTAGTTGTGGCTCTTGGTACTCCCTTTGAGAATTTCTTACTTAATAAACATGTTATTAGCTAGCTATTTCACATCAACAGCATGTTTAGTGCTTCACGGACCTACCTTCAGGTGGTTGTAGTAGTATCTTCATGGTCTCAGGTGTCTCACACCTGCCACCTCGATTGGCCTTTGCAGGTTGAAAATTTAAGAGTTTTTTTGTAAACAACATGAAAGATGAATGGTGGATCGATAGAATTCTAACTGGTCATCTCCATCAACACATGTCTGGATTTTCGTTTGGAGCACGTACGAGCTCTCCGGCAAGTGGGTTTTCGTTTGGCAATAATTCCAGTACACCTGCTTCAACTGCTGGTTCTACAGGAGCTCCAGCAGCTTCAGGGACAGGATTCTCTTTTGGTAACAAACCAGCAGCAACACCATCGTTAGGCACAACCACCAACTCCCAGCCTGCAAATACAGGATTTTCATTTGGAAAACCAACAACCAATGCCACTACAAACACCGGAAATTCTCTTTTTGGAGGCAATTCTAACACCTCAGGTGGTGCAGGATTTTCCTTTGGTAACAATAACTCAAATAACGGATTGACTGCTTCGTCTGGACAGACAGCCCCTACTGCCTCATCTGGCTTGTTTGGAAAGCCGAATACAGGCAATTCATCTAGTTCAACTGGATTATTTGGCAACAACAATACTCAATCCACAGGTGGTCTTTTCAACAACGCTAATACTAACACCACGAATTCAACAGGATTGTTTGGAAACAACAATGCTGGCACCGGATCATTTGGTGCTGGAACTTTGACAGGGGCAGCACAGAGTAATATGTTTGGCAATGCCGGAAGTTTGTCGACTCCGGCTGCTGGCAACCAGCAGCAGCAGCAGCAGAACTTCAGCTCGCAGCCTTCATTTGCATGGTCCACCAATCAGCAATTCCAGCAGCAATCGCCTCATCCAACAGTATTGCAAGCTCAAAAATTGAGTCAACAGCAGAACCAGCAACAGAATGGATACACACCTACTATCGCCGACCAATTGACTAAAGTGAAGAGGTCGTGGGATGCCAACTCTAACCAATGTATGATGAAAACTTATGTTTACAACAAGGTTCCTACAGAATTTAACAATTACGAGAGACCTGCTGAGGAGTCTGCGGAAGACTGGGAAAATGCCATGAAGTCGAGACCAAAAACATACAACACGATTCCTGTGAAGATACGGGGATTTGAAGATCTTTTCAACAGATCGAATTTGCAGATCGAACATATCAAGAAATCCAGAGTGTTATTGAATAACATCAATTCGAGTTTGCAGAGTCTGAGTGACAAACACGACTTGGATTCGTTAAACAGATTGGCGCAATGTAAGATTAAACAAAAGCTTTTGAGTTTGAAGCTGTTGAAAATAGCTGTCAACTTGACTGTTTTAAAATATAAGGGTTATCAGTTGACCAATGATGAAGAGAAGTTGATTTCCAAGTTCAAGGAGCTGATCAATTCTGTGGATGATCCAATTGGATTAAACAGGTCGAATGAATTGTGGGCAAGGTTGAGTAATTTGAAACAAAGATTGATCAATTTAAACGTCAGTTTAGAAAAGATTGATAACTCAATGGCATTATCTGCCTCGTCTACCTCGGATGGTAGCAACAACCATGTGACGAAAAACGAATTGGTTCTCAACAAGCTGGTCAACATTCTTTCCAAACAACAACAGGGAATTCAATATTTGTACGAGCTGATTGAGAACGATAAAGAGTTGGTTAACAAGTTGACGAACAGTAATTAATGTGTTTGTATCCATAGTGTAGCTAATCTTAAGAGAGGAATAAGTAAGTAAGCAGGAAGGCCCCGCCGCGAAAAACCAAACATCAGTGATAAAAAATTATACATACATACGCAAAATTTAAAAATCTGTCCTCTCTTGAAAGATATTTATCCACCAGCAAACTACGATGGAATCGACGTTGATCTACCGAATTTCAGATGGTGAGTACGAAATCAACTAGTTCAGGTTGAAAGCTGGCTACTAACTTGATAGGACTTCCTTTATCTGGATCCATCGATGACGACTCTGACCCTACGTTGACAGAATTGAAGAAGAAATGTAAATTGATCATTTTGAAGTTAAATCCCCAAACCTCAGAGCCAAGAGCATCGATTGAGTCGGGATCCCATACGGTGCATTATTTGATTGTGGATTCCATAATATATTTGTGCATCACGTCCAGCAGTTTTCCAAAGAAACTGGTGTTTTCGTATCTTTCGGAGATCTCAAACGAGTTTAGCCATGTTTATTCCAGCGAGCTCGACAGACCAAATTTGAAACCATACCAATTCATCCAGTTTGACTCATTCATCAGTAAGACCAAAAAGATCTATAGTGATTCCAGAGTGCAATCAAACCTTGACAAGCTCAACAATGATCTGGTGGACGTCAAGATGATCATGAACAAAAATATCGAAGATTTGCTCTACAGAGGCGACTCACTAGATAAGTTGCAAGATCTGTCTACAAATCTCAAGACCCAGTCACAGAAATACAAAAAATACGCCGAAAAAATCAACTTCCAACTGCTACTCAAACAGTATGCGCCCGTGGTTTGCGTTTCTTTAGTCATTCTACTCATCTTGTATAGATTCCTCTTCTGATTTATGCGTTTTCAGCTTGGAACTGTACCACTTTCTCCTTGTTGTTCTTGGCTGCCATCACCAAATTCAAAAACGCTTCTCCCAATAGCTTTGATTTCTCAACCTCTGGAACGTACGCATCCACAATGTTGTACACATCGTCTTCGTCTTCTTCATCATCTTGTGCACATTTGCTCAACCTTTCGAACTTGTTTCTCATCATCACCATCGAAATCACAGCTTTCAATTTTTTCTTGGCTGTGTAGTTCTCTTTGATGTTTGGAACTAAGTTCACGTTTGCCACGGAGGCCTGCTCGGTGAGCCATGGATGACACATTAGACGATCAGCACTAAACCTGCTGTCCTGGTCGACTTCCAAACAACACAAAATAAACTCTTTGGCGTCTTCGCTGATGTCTTTCCAGTATTCCGGGTAAAACTCAACCATTTGTTCTGCCTCTTCCAAGAACTCATCTATCGATGCAGCTTTGTAAGGACTAAATCCACACATCAAGATATAACATACCACTCCCAAAGACCAAATATCGGCCTTATAGTCGTACCGTTCCTTGGTGTATGTTTCTGGCGCAGAATAGAGGAAAGAACCGGCATAATCCTTGATATACGGCTTTTCTCTGCTCAATTTCTTGGCAATTCCAAAGTCTGCTATCACAATCGGACTATCCTGATCTGGAGTCAAATACAAGACGTTTTCGGGCTTGATGTCCCTATGAACAATATTCTTGGAATGAAGATATTGTATAGCAGATGTCAATTGTCTCATGACTTCTTTGGCATCTGTCTCTGTAAATGCCACTTTCTTGACTATTCGATCAAACAGCTCACCTCCAGTAGCCAACTCGGTCACAATGTAAAAACTTTTGGTAGATTCATACGACCCAAGAAACCGAACCACATTTGGATGATCCAGCTCTTGTAATACAGTGATTTCATTTTTCACAAACGATTCGCGATCTCCAAGAATGTTCTTGTTAATGATTTTCACAGCAACCTGCTTTCCTGTCTCCTTATCAATAGCTCTTCTCACAAACCCAACAGACCCAACCCCCAGAAGATCTAGTCCAACTGTTAATAACGGAGCTCCTTAGCTCTCCAGCTTAAACTCACCCTTCAATTCGTACCGCTTTTTGAAATGGTAGCTTTCTTTAATATTGCCAAAGAAGCCCATCTATAAACCTCAACGTTACTTTAATATCATGCCTCTGAATTCACTGGTGGCTTATGATGGGAAACCTTATGCAATATAAAATAAATGTCTATACAGATTCCTAATTTTTTTTAAGGCGCAGCAGCGAGGCTGATGTCGATCCATACAAGGCCTTAAACGAAAGCCAGCATCCCCTGAATCATCTGTCTCACGTGGTAAAATAGCTCGCTGATTCCACCATCAATCACCAAATTTCCGTCACTGATCTTCCGCACAGCAAGTTGATTATTAACCACCAAACTACCGTCTCCTTTGAACTCCGCCACATAATTCATCTGCAACAGCTTTCGGCGTAACTCAGTCAGCTTAACATCTCCAATGCTAATGTAATTCGACACGGGAATCATATTGGAACTTCCAGGAGGTGCAAGTCTTAATAATTTGCTCCGACTGTCTTCTTCTGTAGCAACAGGCTGAATTTCTCCGTAAACATGTGCAATCGAGTAGCCACCAGTAATGGTTTGCCAATTCAAATGATCATTCAACTCCTTGCTAATGACCAAATCATACGAAGTGATCACATTACCCAAGTCAATCTTCTCATTCAATTTCGACCGAATGTAATCCGTACCCAGAGCTCCGCTGCTGCTTTGTTTGTAAAGATCTAACATCTTGGTCTTCTGCTGGGCCATAATGGACTCGAAAATATCAATAGCCCCTCCGGTAAACCCATAAGATGTGTTTGGTAACAGAATAACTTTTCGTGGTTTTAAAGCACCAAATGTTATTCTAGTGGATCTCAGATCAGCCAATCCAGAAAGATCCACAAATGCAAGCCCACACCGAACAACAACTTTTTGCTCTCTAATTGTGCGCACTTGTGGATCCACTAATGGATCGAGATTGAATAACGTTTCTTTCTGCTGTCTGACTCTCGCATCTGTATTACCAACCATCATATTTCTTCTCATTTTCTTCACTGGTCTTTTAACAGTCCGTCTCTTTCTCTTTCCGTTCTCCATGTATTCCTCTTCAATCACCTCCTCCTCTTCCTCAATATAGCCACCCTGATTAGGAAGTTTGTTCAAAGGAAACTTCTCATCCTCTCTCATAAAATCGCTGTGTTTAATAACTTCTCCGTAATCATCAATAGTCACCCTTTTCACAATATATGGAAACATTCTGTTCTTACCTCTGGCAGTTCTAACATCGAAATCCATTGGCATCTTCAAGAGTTTTTCCACAGTAATATCCTCATCCTCATCTTTGGCAGAATTATGATGAGTGGATTGTGTGATAGCCGAGGAAGTAGTAGTCTTTGCTTGTCCATTAGTTACATCGCCATTAGCATCAACAGCACCTTCTTCTTCTTCTTCTTCTTCTTCATCAGAATCCGCAAGAAGCTCGTCTTCTTCGTCCTCCTCTCCAAGCATTGTATCTAATAAATCATCATTCTTTCGTTCTTGCAATTCCAATTCTTTCTGATGATGTCTACGCTCTTCGACTTTTTTATTATAGGCATTCAATTCTGTACCATGAAGAGGCTCTTCTTTCACGGTGGAAAGTGTAAATTCTTTCTCGAAGATTATCAATGAACCATCTTTCAAGTTGTTATCACTTTTGACCTGAGATTCCCAAGATTTGTAAATTTCATAAGAAGTGGTATCGAATCCTGGTCTTTCTGTCATTATCAATGCAGTGTTATGTTTCGAGCATAGTTCCATAAAACATGCACGGGAAAGAGACCCTTCATTCATATCTACACCATCCACAAATATAATTTTTGGTCCTTGCTCGATAACATTGAGATCATCTAAGGTTATCAGTTTGAATCTGTTGGAATCGAATGGCGTTTGGTTCTGATTTTCCCAATTCTTTGTAATGTCGGGTGACATCCATTCCAACATATTGGCAGAAAATTGTAATGCTTTAGTGCCTGTAAAAGACACCAAATAAAACGATACATCTTTAGGAACATTCTGATCGAGAAGAAGAAGTAGCTCAAAAATTCTACCAGTAATTGTAGTTGGAAATAGAACAGAGGTCCCGTTCATTAATGTGAGTCTCACCAATTCCAAGAACTTATCGATTCTGGCTTTTTGTGGCAAAGGAGAACCCAGATCCGATCCGCTGATCAAGGTGGTTGGTCTCATCAAACTTGGCTGATTCAGTCTCCCGGCTCTCAGAAACGAGTCTTTCGAATGATTCCATGATGGAGCATAAACAATTTTCTCAGCTTCCTTAGTGAACAGCCAAAACGAACCTCCAAGGGTATGACCTGAATTATATCCAGTGATAGTGATTCCTGAAAGTGTACCAGTCAAAGGAACAGACTGAGAGTAATTCAAAGTGATGATCGAGTTGAAGCAATTTTCAACATCTTGGACCTCCATGATAGCATCATTCAATGGACCAATAAGTCCTGCAGATCGATATAACTCTATTGTACTCAATCTTCCAAGTTTTGAAATGGGAAGTGTAGAGTATGTTTTAATTCTACGCAAAATCGGGTACTTGAATAACAGGTATGCAAAAGCTCCAAGATATTCTGGAGCACTCTGCGACAAGATGATGACATTGATGTTAGGAATGATGGGCTCTAAAAACTGGAGGTCGGACTTGCCGTCCCATCCAGGATCTGCTAATATGGTTATTTGTCCATCAAAAGTTAAAAGTCTGGCCTGTGTTTTGTTTGAGTTGCGTAATTGGTCTGACTTTTGTTCTTTGAGATCGTGTTCGTCACCCTGGACTTCATCTCCATCTTGTTCCATAGAATTGTCCTCTTGTAGAGGATCATATGAATCCTCATCAACATCGTCTTCGATTTCTGCTAAGATACTTTTTTCATTCGGTGGTGGCGAAAGTGCAATAAACTCAAACATCGCACACTGCTTCTGCCACCTTGATGGGATTTTCAAATATCTTTGTTCCTTTCCTTGTCACAATTATATTGAAGGACATTTTTCGTGCTGAAGAAAAAAACACACACTTAAGAAAATTCACGCTGACATAATCAAGCTGTTTCCTCTGTCCAAAAAAAAAAGTGAGGAGAAGAGCTTCCATTTTATTATGAGACTTATCATCATTCAGTGTTTGGTTGGAGTTTGGGTGAACTTCATTTCTCATCATGTCAACATCTAACACATTGGACACCATCTCAACGTCTCATGCCACCGATAAAAGAAGAGACACCCAGTATGTGTTTGAGAACGCACCATTGCCTAAGGAAATACCCCACGTTAAAGAGATCGGAGCCACTACAGGTCCTTTAATTAGTGCATCTTTTTTTATCGGAGATAGATGCAAAGCATACAATGACGACTTCATGCAATGCCACAAGGAAAATGGATCTAATGGTACCATCAACTGTTTGAAAGAAGGAAGAAGAGTGACCCGTTGTGCTGCATCTGTGATTAAAGATCTGAATGCTCACTGTAAAAAAGAATTTGAACTTCACTACAACTGTTTGAATTTTTCTAACATGGAGCTGAAAAACTGTCGAAAGGCAGAGACGCTGTTAAACAATTGTGTTTTTACAAGCTTGGGATTGAGCAAGAAGATTCCGGACGACGGGGGACGTGAGGTGTTCAAACCAGGAAATCAAATTTATCAGCCAGTTCAGCCTCATTGGAACAGTGAACAGGCCTTTTTACTGAGCCAAAAGGAAAAGAGCTCAGAGACATAACTCAGTTGTGCCTCTCTATTTATTACTATTTATTACTATTTATTTATTATCACTATTTATTGTTATACACATCTGTACACCACACCATGAGATAGAGGGTTGGAAGGGAAAAAAAGATCCCTCTTTTCTCTTGCTGGTAAACACCTATCGATTGGTGAATTACACTTACATTTTACAAGATGAGCCTGACCACGTTGGTTGAAAAACGCACGTCTGGATTTGAACTTGAAGCTAGAAATAAGAAGGCTAAATCACATGCCGAAAATGCTATGGAAATCATGTCCGACTTGTCCCAAAGAATTACTAGCTACACTTTAACTGAAACATACCAATCCAAGTACTTCAAGATTTTGGAAAAGGCTCTAGGTGATGAAATTCAAAAGGATAGTCCATTTTTTTTCTATAATCCCGATTGGCTCACCAAACAAAGAAATAATGGCCATGTGTTTATCTTTCACGTTCAATATGGAGAAAAGCAAGATATGAAAATCTCCGATCCCATTTTCCAACTCGCAGGAAATCAAAACTTTCCATACAGTATAGTTACACATGCTCGATGTATGTATTGCACTAAAGTGTTTGATTTCAAGGGTAGAGGAAATATCAACAAAAGTGATTCGAATGTTGGAACACATTTGAAAAATATCCATAATGTAAAACCCCCAAAATTTGATAAGATGCCAATAGAGATCGCTGATCAAAAATACGATAATGCAGTTGCTTCCAGTCTTTTAAACTTCTTGGTGACAGAGTCGATTCCCTTAAGAATAATTGAATCACCAGCTTTTCAACAACTCCTACATCATTTGCTAGAATCATACGCACAAAAACGGGAGCAGTCCGTTTCCCAATATTTTGATTCCCACTTTACTCTCAACGCCCAAGTTTTGGAGAAAATGATGGACTCTAAGTACCAGAAAGAAGTGGACAAAGTACGCAACCTAATATATCGACAAGAGGCAATTTCCATTGTGGTTGATACTTGGAAATCCAGAAGTAATCTATTTCTTGGAGTGACTTTGAAAGGGAGCAGCTTTGAAAGCCTTGTAACATTTGATCGGATTGAGAAGTTTCCAGAAAAGATTGAGCATATGCTAGAGGAACTAAGTCATGAGTATGGTATGAGCGGGAAAATTCTCAGTGTTACTTCAAAAGATTCTGTTGCTAACATTATTCCTGAAATTCCACAGGTTAAGTCGGTTACCTACTTGATTGTCAATATGGCTTGCGAAATTCTTCGCTCTGTTTCAACTAGAGATGGTTCCCACAATCTTTTATCACTTTGTGAAGAGTTAGTTTTGATGATTTCCACTAATACTGAATTAGCTGGATTTTGGAGTTTGCTTTTGGAATCGGGAAAAATGCACCGGTTCGAACATGCTACCGACGAACTGTTCATATACAAAACATTTCTCAAGTTCTATGATTTGATAGTGCTTTACATGGCAATTACAACAAAAAGAGTCTCTGCAGAATCTGCAAATGTCGAAGCTTTTAAGATTTTAGATGGGCTCCATATAAAAAGAGGGGGAGCACAAGACTTGAATTCCATGAGGAACAAGATCAAATGTTCGTTTTTAAATGCAGGAATCAAAGCCCAGAGGAACACATATTTTCCGACTGAACAACAAACCGTGATGTGTCAGCTGGTACAGCTAGGAGCTTTGAGATCAGATTTGAAAACTCTTGAATTGGTTCTAGATAAGTTTGAGGATTGGCTTCAACTGTTTTCATCGAAGAGTTATAATACACTTTCCTATCACTCCCAAATTTACCTGAACATTCTGCAGATGTATCAAGCAGTGTCTGAAATATTACAAGAGGAGCTATCGATATTGAAAACTAATGGAGACATGAACTTGCCTCACTACTTCAACATCAATGAGCACCTCTTTACTTACAATAAATTGAATGGGGAACTGGTGGATGAGTTCAAATCCCTATTTAGAACTTCGAGTCCATATCTGTTAAACATGATAGCAGATTCTTACAAGAATTTTGAATCTGAGTTCATGCTACTTTTTGAAAATGGGTTTTTGTTGCTAGGAGGATTATTTGACGTGCGCAATCGAGGTATAGCTTTGAGGGCTACTATTAACGAGCAATATAAAGGATATCAACACCACCACAGAGCAAGAGTCTCAAAAAGCAATGAATTGATCATTGAAGAACTTACCCGTTTTTTAGCTCAAAACGACTCGATAAGAACGGATGGAACTTCTGCCAATGTGCAAAGCGACCAGAATGCGGGGGAGCACAATAGTAGGTATATTGACACATTTTTCCAGCCCACTGCCGAGCCTACTTCATTACAACTCATCAAGGAAGTGTCCAAATACGGGTCTCTCAGAATAGTCGCCGAAAAGGTTGGACCAAAAGATCCCGATATGCCAGTTTGCAGCAATCTGAACGATTGGTTTTGGTACAGTGAGGATTGTCCTTTGCTATTGCTCAAACAAATCTACAAGATATTAAGACAAGTCCCCATTTCGGCCCGGCTCTTAACCAACCAGCCAATGGAAAACAGATGTTTAAGTGCAGCACAAGTAATTGTATCAAAAACACTCAGCACTGCATCGTTGCAACTAGATGATTTGCTGCTGGATACAAACTCACATTCAGGAATGAGAGCTGCGGAATAAGTTTGCAGTATGATTTCCTATTGCGGACATGCACCTCCCAATACGCTCTGAGTCTGCTATTGTTGTCTAGCGTAGCTTATTTATGTCGTGTGAGCAGGTACAACAGTTTTGCAAATTACCGTTAAATTTTAAAAAAGAAAGAGGCCCACGTGGGAATTACCCGTTTCTAGAACAAGGCGGTGCAGGGGTGTCCAGTCCTTTTTTTGGCCATTTACGGAGACTTCTCAGACGATAAGCCGACAGACCTTGAAAAGCAAGCGTAGGGAAGACACTATTGAGTCTTTGACGAAGCGTATTCGGTGCTATACATACAGCAATTTGTGAAACGTCCCGCAAAGTTTCTTACCCTCTTTCAAACAAGGTGCATATAGAGCTCCCCTTGCATTGGGAAACCATCTATTAAGATTTCAAAGCGATTGGTACTTTAAGCGATCCGACAAGGGGCAGGCCTAGTTTCATACACAAGAGTATAACACACGAGACCTGAGACCTAACAGGAGGTTTGTTCAGGATAAGATAGCCCCCACTTGATGATACAACAAAGTATTGTGAATTCAACTGTACAGAGACAAGTACCAGGACTACCAAAATTTTTGCAAATAGACGAGAGCCCGGCAATGGAACAACATGAGTCTAACCCGAATCATAATGCAGAAATACCAGACGTTCATTTTGATAACATGGATATTCAATGGTCTGAGTTCACCAATTTACACGATATCCAAAATCTGGATGATATGATCCATCATCAGCATCTCACAACCAGTGATGAGACTCATGAGACTCCTTCTAGCAGCGATTCTCCAGACCAAAACCAGCGTCCTGAAAAGTTCGTGCAATATGATCCCTTGGTTCACGGAAATGTGCAGCAGCAGATTTCCAACCCAGTTGCTTACCAAGTTCCAAATCATTCTCATAATCAGGGACAAGGAAACACCTCGGTGTATTATCCACCTACCTCGCCTGAAATGTTTCATAACTACCCAGTTCAGCGACATCAACCACGCGAACAACAGTTTGAAACCACGTCTCAGCAAATGGCAGGCTCTGCTTCTGTGAGACCAAATGATGTTTTCACGCCCCTCATTTCGCCAGTGGTGACTCCTTTGGAGAAAGCTTCCAATCCACCATTTACACATGGATACACATCATCTTCAGGGATGTCAAAGATATCGGATAATTCAATGACTCGAAAAATAGGCTTTAGTCCTCTCACGTCTCCAGCTTTGGAGTTCCAAGGATCACGGTTCTCAAACCAAGTCGATGGCCTGAGACAAAAGCGCAAAGAGGACCAGCAGGTAGTCAGTATGTCTCCTCCAGTGACAAATGAAGAGACTCCCAGGAGAGCTTCCTATAAAAGATCAAAGACACCGATATCAACACCGGTATTTGGACCTTCGAATCCTGGGCAACAGCAAGTGTCAAATGGTTCGGCAGCAGCTGCTAGATTAAAACAGTCTCCTTTGGTAAAGCCATCAAATTCACCGGTGATCGCTTCTTCTAGTGTCTCGTCAGGATCCCGGAGATCGTACAAGGCCAAGAAAAGAAACTCGTTTTCCCAAAGTCAGCCAAATCTGTTTGATATGCTTCCAGAAGCTGCTACATCCAATGACCTCATGCTACCCCCACCACATCCTCCTATAAAAGAAAAGGAATATGACGAACCAGATCAGGAACCACCGAACGACTCAGACGCAGCAAGAATACGGCCTCAAATGTCACACCAATACTCATTTGTTGAAGGAGACGACTTCGAAAATGGATCCCATTCTGCTGCTACACCAGCTACATTAATGTCGTTTGCTATTTCCAGTGGGTCTGCCAAGAATTCGCCTAGACTGGGACCAACCAGGAAAGATAGCGTGCTAAAGAATCCTAATCATGATGCCAAATCAGCCCAATCTTCGCCAGTGATTCTCCCGTCTTCCAATCCAATGCTTCTGCAGGATCAGTCCGGGAATGCTATTCCTCCATTACATATGAACTCAAAAACTTCATCGCGGTCGTCTTCCAAGGCTTCAAGTCTCAGAACATCTCCTATGATTTATCACAATGATGATAGCCAGCCAACTGAGGCTCAGGATCCGATCTCTTCCACTGGAAATGGTCTGCATCACCGCAGCAACTCGTCTTCCTCTTTGAAATCTGGCCATACTGACAAGAAGATCAATCATAAACTTGCTGAGCAAGGCCGCCGTAATAGAATGAACACCGCCATACAAGATCTTGAAAAGCAGATTCCCGAGGTGCTAAAACAAGAGGTTTCTGTTCCTTCAAAGGCCACCACTGTCGAGCTTTCTTCGAAATACATCCGCATATTGACTGAGGAGAACGAGTCTTTGCAGAGAGAGCTCATGTCGTTGAAGATAGAGTTGGATAAGTTTAAGAATTTCAATGGAAGTCAGAGTACCAACAGTATCAGTCCTTTTAGGGTCGATGATCATGAGGAGAAGTGATTTTGCTATGATTTGCATTGCTTGTTTATTGGTAGCTTATAGAAGCCGATCGATCGAGCTGAAACCATCATTATATTTTGTGGAGAAAATGCTGCGCCACATCCAGCCACGCACCAGCCGGACCAAGCAACTTTTGTAGGCAAAAAAGAAAATGAATTATTTGAGATAAAAAAATATAGAGACCCATTACTAATTGTAGCCAGACTCCACCTGAGTTTCAACCATTGAATGTCACAATTGGAAAGAGAACTGCGATCTCCCTCAAGACAGAAATCACGGGCGTCTGGATCAAGAACCCCGTCGAGGTCGGGAGCCAGAACTCCAGGATGGAAGTCTCCAGGCACCGAGCCCGACCATGACGAGTTGGAAGATGATTTAATGGATATGAATTTCATGCGATTAGATGAGCTTGTGAGGTCGAAATTAGAATTGGCAGATCTATCCCCTGGTTCAAGCTTGGTGGCAAATGCGTCATTGAGTCGTCAGGAAAGTCGTGCCACTTCATTAATCGGGTCAATTATTGAGAGTGACGAAGATGTGCGCACCGGATCTGTTGATGGTCCTGATGAAACAGGAATTGTGCAAATTTACTCTATCACGGACATCATTACTGCGCTGACAAGTTCAAGGAGCAAGATTAGCTCTTCATCCAGAGAATTTTTGTTTGGAGAGCTCCATCGAATGATTGTCAAGAAGCCTTTAGGAGTGAATGGATCCGTAGTGAATGAAACAGATTTGGAGTTGATGATCTCGTTCGTAAAGAATGCAAGGTCATCGCTGGAGTTTGCATTGGCTCTCCGTGCCACATGTGCTTATGCCGCAAGCGATATTGACGAAATAGCCACAGTGGTAGTGGAGAATCTTTTTCCTGTACTTTTGGCGAAAATCTTCAGTGTGGAAGAGCCAAGTGATGATGATTCTGGTTCTGGAATTATTAGACCGAATTGTTTGGTTGCTTATGCTAGTATGTTATTGGTGATTTTCAATGAGTCCAACTGTTATGGTCTTGATCAGTACATGGACAGTTTAATGGAGCTTGCTGAAGGATTTGGTGCTGGAAGTGGCTCGAAACTGGGCGAAAACGACGAAGATACAGTGGTGAACAGTTTGAACGCGATTGGAATAATATTAACTTTAATGTACACTGCGGGAAAGGATATCAATGGACCAATACAGGAACTTCTTCCTCGGTTGACAGGGTTTTTGCCAACTGATTTCAGCAAAAAGATTCAGAAGGCTGCAGGAATATTGATTGCATTAATGTATGAGTTGTATGATTATGAACAAGATGAGGATGAGCTACCATATTATGACCAGCAGGAATTGACGGATATGTTGACTCTTCTTGTTCGTGAATCCTCCAAAAAAATTGGTAAGAAGGATAAAAAAGAAGCTCGTGGTATTTTCCGTGAAGTACTCAGGACGGTTGAGAAACATTCATCAGAGAATCTGGATTCGGAAGATAACGAAACTATAGTTCTTTCACGTTTCAAGTTGACCAAGTCGAAAACACTGCCAATCACAAATTGGTTTGAGTTCATTAGACTGGTGCATTTGAAATATATTTTTGGTTCAGAACTTAGTCTGCACTATGCTGCTTCTAAAGAATGGCGTTATTTGCTGACCAAACCTGATGATCAAAGCTCTCGTTTTGATAATATTGATTTGGATTCTTCTATAGGCAAGAAATCTTGGAAAGATCAAAGCAATGTTGCCACGGGTATCAAGAAGGATTTGAAGATTAAAGAGGCCAGAGAACTCAAAGTTCGCCAGCAATTAGGTGATCTTTCGCTGGAGTGATTGGCTCAATTTTTTCCAAACACGAGGATCCAACTCGAATGAAGTTTCCGTTCTTCGTGTTCGTTGGTTCTTCCTACGTAAACGATCCTGTTCGGATGCTGTTTCCGATTCCGTGTGTGATTCCACAAACCGTGAATTTGTGAAACTGCTGAGAAAGTTTGCTGCAATAGTTTCATTCGAACTATTCCTTGGTGATAATGGATCGTGGATTCGTGATTGAATGTACATATACAGATCCAACTTTTGATCCGGATTATCGATTTGCAGATACTGGAAATTGTTGAGAATCAAATGATAATCGTTTGCTGATAATTGTGGATTTTGTGTTTGATTTTCATCTTTTTGGGTTGTAAGTGTGTCTTTGAAGTTGGATGATTGATAAGATGGATCTACATCTATTGAAACTGGTGATACGTTCAAAATTTTGTCCGATTTGAGATATTCGATTGGTTTGGACTCTTTATTGGTTATTTTGCTGGGCATTTTGGCTTTTTTTCTATACTTTATTCCGGAATGGCGCATGAAAATGGTTGTATTTGTATCGTTGTCTTCTTCTCCGTAGTAATCCAGTTGCACTTGTGCACGTTTGGTTGAGGCTCTTTTAGGTTTCTCGGTAACAGGATGTTTGAAAAGATCATCCAAAAACGTCAGTTGTGCTCGAACAAAAGCAAAATTCACTTTCAGTTTGTCCAGTATGCCGAAAAAGGGCTCTTCGTACGATACTTGGTCATGGGAATCTTTAATATTGTCGATGATCTGTTCTCTGTTGTTGAGTCTGTCGAAGTTGAGTCTGTGGTTTCGGGATGAAACAAACGTCGAAGGAGTAAAGGTGTCCACCACATTGGTGTTATCGTATCTTAGAGATGTGGGATTGTGCGTCTCGCGCAAACTATAGGGGTTGAGACCCAAAAACCGGTCCTTCATGGCTTGTGGAGGTGAAAAGACGGCAAGACCAAAAATGCGTGCACAGCCCGGACCCAGCGACAAAAAATATACGGAGACGGAGGAGGGCCAAGTTTTATTTTTCTAGAGCGGCGAGGCCCAATCATACCAGGCAGAAGTAAGTGATCGAATAAAGGAGAATTAGTACGGATTATGGCGTCGCTAACAAGGGCGAATTTGGAACTGCACGAAACGCAGAGCCCTGGCGAAGAGTCCGACACCGATTCGGACTACACGTACGAAACAGATATCCTTTACCATGACCCGCAAAAAGAATGGGAGGAGAACTTGGTGCAACTTCAAACGTTGATCAATTTCGTGGTGTTACCAATGGTGGGGAAGATTTTAGGAAGACGTTTTGCGAATTACATTTGGCTGAAAATAGCTAGCAGAATATATACATAATAGATTATGGGTGGTATTTCATCAACTCCAGCAGCAGACCCTCATTGGCCAGCTTGAGGGTCGGATTCAGGACCTTGAAGATTTTGATTAGTTTGTTAACGACGGATGCGTTCAGCAGCATCAGAAGTCCGGGTAGCATGGGGTGTCTTGGATCCTGTTGTTTGAGGAAATTTATGAGAAGAATAAAGGTATTTTTGATCACAAATCGCAGGTCGGGAAGATAAAAGTCGTCATTATGAGGTGTTATCTTGCTCTGAATATTGTTGATGTAAACGTTGGATGAGAGTAATTTGATCATCGAGTCGACAGTCAATTCGGGTTCGGTCAGTTTGTAGCCAAGTTCCAGAAAGCTGTTGAAATCGACTGTTCGGACTTCGATCTCGGACGCGTTGGTTTGCTCACGAGATCTGTTGAGAAATTCAAACAAATCTGGAGTGGCGATGTGGTATTGTTCAGGTCTCACTAAAACTTGTATCAGCTCATTAAGCACAGTTATTTCTGTGTTCAACGACATCTTTTCGGTAAACTTCTGTGCACACGCAAACACACGGGTTCTGCAAAGGCGTGGTAAGAAATTTCCCTTGATGGTTTTTCTGGCTGGAAATAAAATCCCAATATATCAATTTAACCGAAAACCCTGTACCTGAACAAAAGACGAGCCCGATTGCATTGAAGATGGACTTTTTAGCGAGAGAGGCTTTTTTCCAGCACATCCCTGCACAGCACAGTAAGAAAAAAATTAAAAGGCCGGGCTGGCCTGCACAGCCAAGATCTTGGCTATCGCAGGGGGCCATGTGGGTGCTACAAAAATAGGGAGCGAGGAGGAGACGGCATATGCATATTGTAATGACAGGTTATTATTTTATTGATAGACGGAGAAGTAACTGGGCTAAAGACGGTGTTGGAATGGTGTATAGTCAGATTGAAAGTTGGGTTTCCTTTGAAAGTTGAACTTGGATCGAACAACAATGAAAGAGCAACAAATAGAAACGCAAGGACCAACCCCTGGTGGGTTTATTTATATCGTCAAGAAATTGCCAATCGAATTACAATTGAATATTTTTGACCGGGCGTTAGGTTTCTGTAAGTTGGATGATATATATCACAGTTTATCGGCATCACAGGCTGCCGGACAGAGAAGTGCAATCGATCGGTTGATGAGCAAAAGATTTGTATACTTTCGACAGATCAACAATAGCTGGCTGGAAATCCGATCGTCAACGCAATTGGAATCAACCAGAACAGATAGCGATGCTGTCAAAATAGATTTGGGCTCAATAGAGTCTCAACGGTTGAAAACCTTGGTGCTTTGTGGAGTTATACGGATCAGATATTATCTGCTTGGAAAAGTTAATGATAGGAACACATGGATGTTGCAATTTTGCGAGCACTTGATTTTGGATGAAGATTCAGAAATAAATGATGAATTAATGAAAAACCTAACAAAAGTGAGAGAACTACGTTTAAATGCCGAAACGAGCACCAATTACCAGCTTCTTGCTCTTGCGAAGAATTTGGATTTAGTCCAGGTCAATTTAAACAATGGATTTCCTGGCTGCGATTATGCTGCATTGTTTGAAGATCTAAAACAGAGATCTGTGTTGGATGGTTTTACTTTAAAACTATCTCTTCGTGTATTCAACAATCCAACTGTAATAGGATTATTGGAGGCACTAAGTGGACTAGTGCAATTTTGCATGGAGAAGAATATCAAAGTTCAAGCTCGATTTTTGAACACTTATGATTCCAAATTCCAATTAGATTATATTCTTGATTCTGTCAAATCTTTTGGAATAATCATTCGAAGTTTGGAATTGGATGTGGTAGCCAGCAACTTGTGTCTCATGGATATACTTGAATCGACCACCAACCTTAATTATTTGAAATTGAACTCATTCTCTCCTTACGGCTGTGAACTAAATGTGTCAAATCGTGCCGGCATCATACCACAATCGATCTCCAAGAACTTAAAAAAGTCTGAATTACGAGGCTTTGTAATAGGAGAACCTGCCGTACTCAGCTCGTTTATCAACGTTACCAAGCTTAAATTAGTTGATTGTGCAATTCCATCGGACTGTTTGACAAATTTGCAAAGTCTTAGATACTTGCATCTACAGAGTTGTCGTTGCAACTCAATCAATCTTCCAAAAAGTCTGATCGAAATCAAGTTCACAGAGGAATTCGCAGCTTCACACCTATTAATTGGCAATCTTGACCAAGGTTTGAGTTTGAAAGTTTTGCAATTAAAAAGGACCACATTTTACATCGATTGTCTGAATGACTTACCTACAAGCTTGGAAATACTGGTCATTGAGGAATGTGAACTAAATGATTATTCGAGCACAAAAATCAACCTACCAACAGGACTAAAATTATTAGAAATCCGAGGTACCAAAAATTGCACCAACTTGTACAAAGACTGTTCGCAGATTATTCGATACCTGAATATTCCTGAGCTATCTGATTTAGAAACCTTGATTGTGAAAGGAGGGTCTTCTAAAATAACATTTGTGCCATGGCTCACCAGCTTACCACCACATTTGAAGGAGCTAACGCTGGATATGCAGACTTCAAACCTGAAGAAGCTCAAGCTACCAACCAGTCTCACTAAATTTAGCATTCGAATTGAAAACAGGACAGATCCTTTTACCATGTTCAAAACCCTTCCTCAAAGTTTGGAAGAACTCGAGCTGGTAACAAGATCCCTATATTTTGATTTGATCAAAACGAACATTAACAAATTGAAACTCAAGTCTTTCAAAGTTAAAATTGACAGACCCGAATCCCAGAAGTCTATGATTGTGAAACTTCGGCTCAATGAACTACCGAACACTTTAAAGAAGATCGAGTTCAGCAGGCAAAACTTCAGTTCCAAGAAGTTGGAACTGTTCCTAATATGCAATGAGATAACTGAAAACTTCAAAAATTCTGGGCTGATCAGCAACTGTTATTCGATTAAGGAGTTGAAGAAAACAGGATTTTTTAGGCTCAAATCATAAGATACTTTGATTGTGTCAAATATATACATATTAATGTGGTCTTGCTTTAGGGCCCCAATATTTGGTTGGATTTTCCTGGAATCTTACAATCTTGATATTTCTCAAAGTCTTGAGCTTCTTGCTAACCTCATTCGTTTGGAATAGCCAATCCAAATCAGAAACAGATTTGTCCGCCTTCAACGATTCCAGATCTATGCCTTTTCCAATGTCGTTGTTTTTCAAAATCTGGTAACCAGCAGTGCACTCACCAAGCTTGTCAACATTAACGTCGTTTTTCTCACACCATTTCCTGCCTATATACCATATGACCTCAAAGGGAGCATCGGTCTTGATTGCACTGCTCATTGCATGTGTTAGAGATGCCTGGTATCCCAGGTTTCCAAGAGCAGCAGAGAACATATCGATGGAAGGAGCTGGGCATTTCAAAACTGACGAAAGAGAGGTCGTTTTGAAGTAAAAAGGAGCATCAATTAATTCATTTTTGGCCATTGTCAGCATACCTTTGATTCTTGGTAGAGTCTTGAAAATCTCATGATCTGCATTAGTTTCGAGTTCAAGCACCTTGTCAATAAACGATTTGTTGTGGAGTGGTCCGGCCCACATGGGTCCAGTAAGATGGTTAGCAAACCCGCAAAAAGTACATGTTGGACCAATTGGTGGACCTTTTGCAAGACTGAACTTTTTCGTATGTTGTTTAACTGGTGAAGTAGGATTTTCTGTCCATTTTCCCAAAGGCTGGTTGTGGACCGAGCCGCAACCAGAGCATTTGTATGTGATCATTGTAGTTGATGCCAATTCCTTAACCTTGATAGGAGCTGTTCTGACTCTGATGAATAATCTGACATAGAAATCAATTGACAAACACAATTGCGGCTCGATTGTTTTTTTATATTTTGCAGCAGTTGTGGAGATCATATGAAGAACCAATCTTAAAGCAGCTTCATGTGTAGGGTCTCCATGCAAAGGGCTTCCTCCATATAAGGCAAAACATTTTTCAGGATAGCCATTTCCTGCCAAGACTCCAAGATCTGTACAGGTGACCAGCATCAGACCTCCATCCTTTAGTGCGTTCAATGCAGAATCCACGAAAGGAGAGGCTGTTCCATAAGGATCGAGATCAACTACATGGAACATGCTTTTTGAAGCTGCCATGACTTGAATGGCATCACCCTCGTTAGCTTTCACTTTGTGTTGAGCGTTGTTATATTTGATATTAACATCGATGGCTTTCACGGCTTCTTTAGATAGATCGTTGGCCACAACTTGAGAAACCAACGGGATCTCATTAGCATATCTTATGGCTCGAAGACCAGACGCAGACAGAGCTTCTAACACAGAGACATAAGGCTCTGGTTTCAGCTCTTCTTCTTCTTTTGCAGAATCGACAGAATCACCATTATTCAACTTTTGTTTTTTCTTTGCTGTTTTCTCATCCAAGAATAATTCGGACCAAGCACGGATCGCTAAGCTACTAAGATCTCTGTTATACTGTTGAACAGGATTGTAGAAAACCTGATCTGGTGGAAACAATACCGATGCTGATCCTTCTTTCAGGACCTGATATTTGGAAGCATCTATTTCAGACATTCGAAAGATTGAGCTAGCAGTACGAAATATCTTGCCCAGATAGCTTTTCATGCCCAACCAAAGTATCTTCAGAAGTTTATGTACCTAGTTAGAAAGGACCAAAAAGGAAGGAAAAAAAAAAACGGAAACGGAAAAAAACGTCTGGTGTACAGATGTGGCCGGCCACAGTCTGGGAGCCAGTCCTTAATTGGAGTAGGCGTTGCTGCTAATGAAAGCTAAGAGGTCAAATTCTTGGTCTTGCGTATCTCTATCCTTCTCATCCAGACCTGCACTGCAGTCTGTGGAAAAAGATGTGGTATTGGTTTTGACATTACCAAAATGGATAGAACTGGTGGCAGATTCGCTTGCTCGGTTGGTGAAGGTGGTGCTGATACCACTACTGGACAGGTCAGTGGATTCCTGTCTTCCAAACGAGTAGAAAGTGGATTCATGCTGATGAATGAGTTGATCATGTTGTTTTCGCAATTCTTCAACACTGAGGGCACCATGTAATTGGTAATCAGTACTGGGCCCTGCAACGGAGTTGAAGAAATTATCGATTATAAGCTGATTTTTCAGGTACTCCTCGCCATTTAATTGGTTATTAATGAGCTGGGGATCGAACAAAGGCGGATGTATTGAGAACGTGACAGGGTTCAAATCTGCTGGGGTTCGGGACTTTGCAGTTTGCGGCACTAATGGAGCAGGTTGTGAATGGCCACTATGTTGGCTGATAGTTCTTACCAAAGGAGATTTGGAAGGTGCAGGTGTCACGCAGCTGACTGATCTATTTCTGATCGCGAGTCTGCCGGAAGGAGTCGGGGCAGTTGGTGTATTGTTCGAAGGAGAATATGCGCTAGCAAGGCCGTAATATCCAGTTGGATTAAGAGATATAGGTGGAAATTGCGATTGTGAAGAGACCGAGTTGATGGAGACAATGGAGTTCGAGCGTCTTAAAGTTTTCATTTTCTTGGTGTGGGAAGTGTTGACGGGCGAAACTTCCACTAGTTCATCATACAACAATTCTGGATTAACTCCAGTATAATCTTCTTCATTTTGGGTGGGAGTATTGACAATTGGAGATGCTAGCAGTTGTTTGTTTCTCGAACATTCCATGTGTCCAAACATAAGGGAGTTGGTGGAATCCGAACGTTCTCTTGAGCTTTGCTTAACAAAGCTCTGAGGAACTTCTGGATGCTGAAAAGATCCAGCAAAGAAACCATCTGGTTGAGGAGTTGCACTCGAAATGAGAGAGGTGATGGAAGAACTGGTGGAGAGAATTGGAGTTATGGGAGTGAAGGGTGCAGTAGAAGTAGCCGAGGTTGTTCCGGCAGACGTTGGAGTGAGCGAGAAGTCCGGAACACTTATTAAAGTGGAATTCTCAATAGTTTTCACTATAGGTTCTGGCTTCACTTTGCGAGTATATAGTTTTCGTAAAGTCGACCGTTTTGAATTTTGGCAGGGAAGTCCGACAGACGAAGAACCATTTGCGAATGGCATGCGTATCAACCGAGCACCTTCAATCGTTGGGTCAGTCGAGTTCTGTGGCAAAGCTTGCTCGCAAGACTCTTTGGGCTCTCTTTCATCTCTTTTCAAAGAACGATTTCGAAAAAGCCTTGAAACGCGGCCCGGGCCAGCAGGCTTAATTTTTTCCTCCTCTGAGGTCGCATTGGACCCCGCAGGCTCTTCAGGAGCGGATGACGGAGTACAGTTCACAAACAGAAATTCCATAGGAGTGCCTTCCTTGCTCACTTTCGGCTTGATATTGGTTTTGCGAAACCCATACTTGTTGGTGTTTTCGGTGTTGGAGCTCATGGCCATATTTTGGGCATTTTGTATCATTCTCGACTGCTTTTCCACCTCCTCACTTTTAAAACGATTGATTTTCCATATCTTTTTGGAATACGAGACTGTCTGGCCTCCATTTTTGGACTGGCTACCATGGGGCTCTGGAGTCTGGGCTTGCAGTTGTGCAATCACTTCTGTAGTAGGTGTATCGATAGGATGATAGTCAGTGTAAAACGAATGTTCTAAAGCTTCTCTCTGAACATTAATTAAATTTCCGGAAGTATCAGATACCGGCACACTGCTGGGGTCCTCTTTTCGGCTTCTTTTGTTCATCTTCATTGTGGAAATTGGACCGTATTGTCCTTGGATATACAAGGTACAAAAACACTCAGTTTGATTCTAGTTTGTTCGTAAGCTTGGGAACAAGGTTTGTTCTTAAAGGACAATTGATCTCAAAGCTCTGTTTGTCCACAGTTTCCAACTATTTCTCAATGGACGTGTGTAGTCTGGTTGGACATCAGAAGATATGCTGAAAAATTTAAGTACCAATGAGGAAACGGTCAAGGCTGTTTAATCAGGTGCGGGGTGTGTCAACGGCTGGTGTAAAGATGGAGATAAAGGAAAAATGTGCATATAAACAATTTGGAATTTGTATGGGGGAACTGGAAGGCAAGCTTTCAGCCCAATATGAAACGAAATCCGAAGGAGTTGTTAGACACCTTATCTGACTCGGATGAGGAAACTCCACAGCAAGTACAGAAGAGCGTTTTAAAACCAAAAATTACTTTCAAAAGAATAAAGAAAGAGGATGCTTTGCGGCTGAAAGAAGACGTTGAGCTCAAGACGAGCAAAGGGCAATTACTTGAGGAGCCGTTCGACCGAAAGGAAGATGTCATGCAGAATGAGAAGTCAGATTCAACCACAAATTCAGTTTTAACAGAATTGGCCCGACAGGAAAAACAATTGCAGAACCAGAGGTCACAGACCCCAGTTTTGGAAGTTGATGACGGAAGTGGCTCCGAGGACCTGGAAAATGACCGCGACTGGTACACTCAAGATGAACAAACTACACATCAGGCTTTAGAAGATGATGATTATTTTCAATTGGAGGAAGAAACTGGTCCTAAATTTCGCCGGAAACCACAGTCTTTCAAGGATCAAAAGGCTTTTACTGATTTAGAAGAAGCCACTCCAGATGTCGATATTGCTGTTCATCGTCTGACGCCTCCGTTTTTGGACTCTGCCACCATCATGAGCAACAAGCTGGAAATCATCGATACTATTAGAGACAAAACAGGAGATCTTTACAAATACAGTAAGGCTGGTTCTTCTTTGGTGAACGAGAGACGAGCTAACAAGGATCGCAAAAAGAGTGCGAGAGACTCTACAGACACAAAGAATACAAAAATAGGAAAGATCACTGGGGAAGGAGAAGAAAATATTGATGGGGACGAGAAGGACGAGCAAAGTCGCTCAGGAAGGGATTCGAAGTTTTTCTTGGAATCTAATGGCACAGATCGTGAAAGTGTAAAACAACAAAGAAACAAATTGCCTGTTTACCAATCTCGTGCAGAGCTATTGAGAGTCATTCAGGAAAATCAGGTTATTGTGGTTGTTGGGGAAACTGGATCCGGAAAGACAACGCAGATTCCTCAGTTTCTGTACGAAGAAGGATATTGCAACAATGGTGGATTGATCGGAGTGACACAGCCAAGAAGGGTTGCCGCCATGTCTGTATCAAAAAGAGTGAGTGAAGAGATGGGTGTAAAAATAGGTCAAGAGGTTGGGTTTAGTATTAGATTTGAAGATCACACATCGCCAAAGACGGCCATTAAATTCATGACAGATGGTATCCTCTTAAGAGAAGCTTTATTGGATCCGGATTTGGATAAATACTCATGTATTGTGATGGACGAAGCACACGAAAGATCTCTTAATACCGATATTTTGCTTGGTCTGTTCAAGAAAATCCTGGCTAGACGCAGAGACTTGAAACTGATTGTGACTTCTGCTACCATGAATGCAGACAAATTTGCAAGATTCTTTGGGAATGCTGAACAATTTGATATTCCTGGCCGCACTTTTCCTGTGGATATTTTTTTTTCAATGGTTCCAGCGATGGACTACGTTGCTAATGCTGTCAAACAGGTGATACGGATCCATCTTAGAAACGATCCAGGTGATATTCTATGTTTCATGACAGGTCAAGAAGACATCGAAACCACTTGTGAAGAGTTAGAAAAAGAATTGGCTAAGCTTCTTAAAGCTGACGAGGAAATCAAACCCCTTGATATCCTGCCTATATATTCCACCTTGCCGGCAGATTTACAAGCTATGATTTTTCGAAAATCTAAACATCGCAAGTGCATTGTTGCCACTAATATTGCTGAAACATCTTTGACGGTGGACGGAATTATGTTTGTGGTCGACACAGGACTGATGAAATTGAAAGTGTATAATCCAAAACTTGGAATGGACACTTTGCAGATTACCCCAATATCTTTGGCTCAGGCTAACCAAAGATCTGGTAGAGCCGGAAGAACAGGTCCAGGGGTTTGTTATCGGTTATATACGCAAACTGCATCTGTCACTGAGATGTTTCCAGAACCGATCCCTGAAATTCAACGTACCAATTTGACAAATACTATACTACTTTTGAAGTACTTGAATGTGGAACAATTGCACAAGTTTCCTTTCTTAGATAGACCACCTATTGAGACAATCAATACTGCCCAATATGACCTTTGGTCTCTCGGTGCTTTAGATAACTTTGGAAGATTGACCTCTTTAGGTAAGAAGATGTCGAATTTCCCAATTGATCCTGCATTGTCAAGATTACTAATTCTTTCTTCATTGAAACATTTTGAATGTTCCAAAGAGGTGATTGCTATAGTGGCCATGTTGTCAATTCCGCCCATTTTCATTCGACCAAGTAATGATGCTACATTACAACGTCGATCAGATGCTGTACGAGAAAAATTTCAGGTAGCGGAAAGTGATCATCTGACACTAGTTAATATATTCAATTTGTTTGTTGCCAACGGTTCCCGAGAGTCTTGGTGCAGCAAGAATTTTTTGCAATACAAGTCTTTAAGAAGAGCCAAAGAGATTCATGCTCAACTTTGTCAGATTATGAATTCACAGCGACTCACTATAGTCAGTAATCCAGATTGGGATGTGATTAGAAAGTGCCTTTGTGCATCTTTTTTCCACCAAGCTGCCCAATTCAAAAAGTATGGGGAATATGTGAATCTTCGTACTGGACTACAAATGAAGTTACATCCTACTTCGGCATTGTTTGGAATGGGAGACCTTCCAAAATATGTGATTTACCATGAATTGCTGCTAACTGGTAGAGAGTATATGAACTATGTGACTGCTGTGGATGGAGAATGGTTGTGCGAGTTTGGAGAGATCTTTTACACTGTCAAGCAGAAAGGGATGACAAGTAAAGAGAACCAAGCGAGAAGAGAGCAGGAGTACCAACGACTCCTGGAATCAGAAAAACAACAGTTGGAGATAAAAAGCAAAAAGTGATGAATTGGACTTTTATTTTAAATTAAAAATGATGTTGTCGATGAGTCTAGTGGTACCTTTAGACTTATCCTGATTCGAATTAGGAACCCAGACTGCCAGACTCAATATGCATTCTCTGGAGCGGTCGATCGCGGTGTTTTCATCCACATAATCAAGACTCTCACTATAATTAAACGAGATATAATCAACTGCAATTTGAGGATTGATGTTCAAAATGCAGGCTTGAATATGTTGTCTCAAAGCTTCTGGAGTTTCAGCTTCGCGATTAAGATACATCTGACGGGCTTCAATCATAGATTTGTAGAGAATACTGGCTTGTGCTCTGACCTCTGGATTGAGATATGAATTTCTAGAGCTTAAAGCCAGTCCCGAGGGATCTCTGACAGTGCTCACAACTTCTATTTCCACGTCCATCAACAGATCTTGGACCATTCTTTTGATGACAATAGACTGCTGGATATCTTTCTGTCCAAAATAAGCTCTTGTTGGCTGCACAATGTTGAAAAGTTTGGTCACCACGGTAGCCACTCCTCTGAAAAATTGCGGTCTTGATTTACCTTCCAACTGCTCCGAAACTCCGGTAACAGACACAAATGCTCCTTTTTGCTGAGAAACATCCAAATCGATTCCATTTGGATACATTTCCCCCACAGAAGGAGCAAACACTCCAGCCACTTTGCGTTTCTTGTCGCTGGATGTCACAGATTCGAGCAGTTGCAGATCATGTTCCAAATTACGAGGGTACGAGCTCAAATCTTCTGATGGAGCAAATTGGGCGGGATTCACAAAGATCGACACAAGTGTCACATCGTTTTTCTCCAACGATTTCTTGACCAGAGACAGATGACCTTCATGGAGATATCCCATTGTGGGAACGAGTCCCACGCTCAAATTTTTCAGCCAGGACTCTTTTCTGAGCACTCTGAGATCGGCTATGCGAGTAAATACACGAATGCTGGAGACTGTCATGTGAAATAATACACTTTGTATAACCACCGGTTACCTGCTATACGAATTTGGAAAATCTATGGGCAAATTTGTTTATATATATATATGGAGAGAAAAGGTCTTCGGACGAAAAGAAAGAAAAAAAAAAACTTTAACTTCTGCTCGGTCGATCGACGCGACTAAATGCAAAGCTGTCAAATCTAGCTTTTGGCGTTTTCCATCAGTCTTAGCAGATTTCTGAGAAGCATGCAAATGGTCACCTTACCAATGGACGGAACATACAAAGAAGCTCTTTCTTTGACATCATCGTTAAAATTTTTGTGGCTGGAAAAATTAATAACGACTGCTCCACGTTTGACGTATTCGGATGGAAATTTGTATGACTCGGTAGGAACACCGGTAATAATAACATCCGATTGTTGGGCAACTTGCTGCAACGACAAATCGGAGTCAACTACCGAATGTTTCTTCAATCTCAGACCATCTCCACGTTCGTACAGTTGAATATTGTTGATATCCACGGAGTAAACAGTGGCTCCGTCGTTTGCTAAAAGTGCAGCCAATGGTCTTCCCACAATTTCAGACCGGTTCACCACTGTTATAGTCTTTCCATAAAGACGATCTCCGTAATTTAGTAGAGAATTGTAGACTCCAAGATATTCTAATATCTTGACTATGGCAAGAGGAGTGCAAGGAAGAATCGACTTCTTTTCTTGTGCATCATCCAAGAAACGAATATTATGGTACATGTTGGAAATATATTTGAAGTTCAAGCCTTCAACATCTTTATCAATCGAGACACATTGTTGTAAGTATTGATCTTGTCTGTCACCAAAAACTGGGAAGTACACTATGATTCCGTTGACAGAGTCGTCATTGTTGCATTTATAGATTTGTTCTTCAAGCTGTTCTTTTTCTAGCTCAATTAGCTGATATTCAAAACCTAAGGATTCACTAGTTTTGCCTGTCCATTCAGCATACATCTTGGCAGCAGGGTCGATGTTTGCCAAGAGACCTACCAATTTAGGCTTTTGGGGAAGTTGAGTGGCCGAGTCCAGAATCTCATCAGTGAACTTTTTGGCAATTTTGGATGCAAGAATTGTTTTTCCAGCAGTCATAGTTCCGTTTCAACTTGGTTATCAAATACTATTTTGAAGGATTAACGTCAACTATTTCATTAATAAAATATATCTTTAGTGACTTCTCCAGATTCAGGCTGTGCGCAATAATTAATTAGAGCAGATTTTTTTTCTTACGTCGATCGACGTACAAAACGACGCAACCTATAAACTCATCACTTCTCCCTTACATAGACTAAATAAAGTATCGACTACTTCAGATTGTCATGGTTGTCGGGACCAAAGGTAACATGACAGCCATGTTGGGTCTGGAAAAACATGAATGACGCACCAATGAACAATTTTTGCGGGAGAAGCGGAGTATATTGTATTACAGGCGGGAATCTCATGATTCTTGAGGAAAAAAGGTACGGGGCAAAATTATGGGGAGATTGTTTTTCAGGTTGCGGAACAAATTTTTGCTTGGGGCCCCATAACAATAAGAGTGTTTCTTGCATATCGGAGAAACCTTCGGATAATCATGGATTATTGACAATAAACATTTTCAACATGGTTATTGTCAGAACCTGTGTGCGCGGTGGAGGCATTGTTCTTTTTAAAGATCTGGTGATGAAATAAGATTTTCATTTGTGGGTTCGCACCGTTTTTGGTAGTGTACTGCGGGCGAGTCACCAAAAATCTTGTCTGACGCAGCTGGAAGTTTTCTGCATGGACAATTATGCTCCGCAATATAAATATGGACAGAAAGTTTAGTTTTGAAGATTCAAACCACAATACAAGTCCAGTAATACGTAATATAGATACATTATGAGTTTAGAATCAGAAGTCAAAAGACTTGTTGAGGAGTTTGATGTCTCGGAAGAGACTCTTCACAAGGGTGTCGAGAGATTTATTGAGCTGGCCAAAAAAGGTCTAGAAAGTGACGAGGACAAGTATGGTTTACCTATGATTCCTACATTTGTCACGTCAATTCCTTCCGGATCCGAGAAGGGTATTCTATTGGCTGCCGATTTGGGAGGAACCAACTTCAGAGTGTGCTCGGTTGCTTTGAACGGTGACCATACTTTCAAGTTGATCCAACAGAAATCTCATATCCCAGCAGAATTGATGGTGTCGACCTCGGATGAGTTGTTTTCATACTTAGCAAGTAAGGTCAAGGCCTTTTTGCAACAACATCATGGTGAGGCTGCCGGAACATCCACCACTTCTGAAAAGTTCAAGATGGGTTTCACTTTCAGTTTCCCTGTTACACAGACTGCTTTGAACGCGGGATCTTTACTTAGATGGACCAAGGGATTTGATATCAAAGATTGTGTGGGACAGGATGTCATTGCATTGCTACAGAGACATCTGGATTCCCAGGATATCCCGGTGACAGTTTCAGCCTTGGCTAACGATACCGTTGGTACTTTGTTGGCTAGATCTTACACCGGTTCTAACAAGGAAGGTACCACCGTGATCGGATGCATTTTCGGTACCGGTACCAACGGAGCCTACAACGAGAAGTTAGAAAACATCAAGAAACTACCTGCCAATGTTGTTGCCGAATTGAAGGCCAAGGGTGTCACCCATATGGTTATTAACACCGAATGGGGTTCCTTCGATAACCAATTGAAGGTGCTTCCTACCACCAAATATGATGTCGATGTGGATCAATTGACCAGCAACAAGGGCTACCACATGTTTGAAAAGAGGGTTTCTGGTATGTTCTTGGGAGAGATCTTGAGGCATATCCTTGTGGACTTGCATTCCAAAGGATTGATTTTGACTCAATACCCAGATTATGAATCTCTTCCACATAGATTGAGAACTCCTTGGGACTTGAACTCGGAAGTTTTGTCCTTAATTGAGATTGATGATTCGACCAATTTACAAGCTACCGAGTTGTCATTGAAGCAATCTTTAAGATTGCCAACAACTCCACAGGAAAGACTGGCTATCCAGACGTTGACCCGTGCTGTTGCCAGGAGATCTGCCTACTTGGCTGCCATTCCAATTGCTGCTCTATTATCCATGACCGAAGCTTTTAAGGGCCACCATGTCGAGGTTGATGTGGGAGCAGATGGTTCAGTGGTTGAGTTCTACCCTGGTTTCAGAACCATGATGAGAGACGCCATTGCCTTGACCCAGATTGGATCTAAGGGTGAAAGACGGTTGCATATCAACATTGCCAAGGATGGTTCTTCCGTCGGTGCTGCTCTCTGTGCTTTGAGTGAGCAGTGAGATGATCAACGGATGTTTTACGATTGCTTTTTTCATGTAACCTTTTATAAACTAAGAGCTAAAAAGACACACAAAATTACAAATTTGTGCACAGCCGTATGGAGCCCAGCGTGCGGAGTCCGACCGGAGTAGACAACAAGGAACAAAAATGACGAGGCCGCAGCAAAAAATTGCAATTACCCAGTTATGACGTTGTACAATGCCCCTCTCCTCCTTCGGTGAATGTGGTATGCCTTGCGAAAACAGCCATTGTAGAAGCGAAAAAAGATAACTACAGACTTACTTAGATACTTCCCCGCAATGTGTTAAAGAGGGGACCGCGAAAACAGAGGGACAATCTATGGGGGTTAAGCATGTGTTCATATGAGGGGTAAGCAAGGCTTTCGTGGGGAGTTTGGCCCGGGATGGGGGTTTTCTGATGGTTTTTTGTCCCATCGGAGGGTCTGAAAAAAACATTATGTCACAGATGCCGGCTAAAAATGGCGGGGAGTGCCTATATTGTTGACAGGTATATATAGGAGGGAAAATAATTGATGTTTACTTTTGTACTCTATTGTTGAGACTTGGTCCAATTGACATGACAAAGAGATATATTTGTCAATTTTGTGCCCGGTCATTTTCCCGGTCCGAACACAAGCTCCGGCATGAACGTTCACATACCAAGGAGAAGCCTTTTCAATGCTCCATCTGCAAAAACGGTTTTGTTAGGCGAGATCTTTTACAACGACATTTGCGAACTGTGCATGGACTGGTGTTGAAACATAGCATCGATGGCAACATTTCCACCAATGATGAGCTTCTTAAGTCCCCTTCAAGCTCGGGACCTGGGTTGCAAGTTCTTTCCACCAGTAGCTCCGCAAACAATCAGGAGACAAGCCCTCAAACTCTTCCTATTTCAAGTACAACATCTAATAATAACGAATCTTACCTGGCCGACGATAATGTGCTAATGACAAATGAGAAGAATATCATTTCTCTCCTCACCTTGTCCAACAAATTCAACCATTTAGACCTGAACTTGAAAAACTCCATCACCAACTATATAGTGGTATTTGGAACTTGTCGAAGGTGGCAGGGAGAATTACCTTCAATCAGCATTGGCAAATTGCTCTGTGTGAACCAAAACGATGAACTTCTTTATCTGGTTATTTGTTTGGGAGCATGCCATTTGCAGGAATTCAATGATGCAATTCTTATGTTCAACAAAAGCTGGGATATTATCATTGATAAGATTAGCGATTCAAAAATCAATTACAATTCAGGCGAAATATTCAATAGATTTGTGGAAAACCTGATCATTCTCAGCTACATTTATCTCAATTATTTTATCAACTTTAGCAACTCCCCCAAACCAGGTTTTGATCAGCTCTTCAAGAAAATATCAATTCCAATCGACGTACTTTTTGAGTATCTCAACAACATAATCAGTACACATATGGCTAATACTGATGGGCCAGTGGTGGCCGCATCTGCAGCACTTGCTACAGCCCCTGGGAAGAAAAACGCACCGCATGTTCCTCCAGCCTCATCACAGACTTTGGAGCCATTTTACTGGTATGCTTACTTACTTCTTTCACATTATTCATTTGTCTACAATAAATCGCCATCATCGCTTCATCTTTATCTTTTAAACAAGAAACCACCAGAAGATGATGATGATGAGTGGAAGGTCCAGTCTGAGGAGACATTAGGACAACTGATCAATAGTCTTTCTGTCATCTCTGCTTCGTTGCAGAGCTTTGTGAATCATAATGATCTCACATTAAAGGAAAAGATTATTATCTGTGGACTGATGAACGAACTACAGATGGTTAAATTCAACGAAACCAACAAACTTAACAAGAACGTCATTCTACAGCAGGGTCTGTTTAAAGACAACAAGAACTTTTTACACAATGCCATCATTCTGGCAAACAAGAATTTCAATGTTTCTGCCAAGACAGGAACTAACTCCGAAGACGAATTCTCAAGCCTGTTGGCCATTATAAAGCGGAAATTATTGATTAATTGTCCTTTGAAGTTTACAGACTTGCTCTCCAATTACCTTGTGCTACCAAAATCTGATTACAATTGGATTCTTCTTGCCTTAACATTAAAGGAATTTATCTTCGAGACGGAATCTCTTATCAATGACAAAAACTTCCTCAACAACGACAAACCTATCATTGAATTTGATCTTACCAAACTGGTGAGTTTTATTTATATGGATAGCAATTCTAGTAACAATCATACAGAACTCGGCGACGATGAAGTCTACAAGAATGTCCATAATTTTATCTCCACACCATTCAACTCCAACTTTATCATCAATAACAACCTTGGAATTACAACTTTGCCTATTCTGCTATTGTCGTTGGTCTATATTGACCAGAATCTTGCAGCAAATAAGCAATCTCTCAACCTCCCGGTGAACAACTTGATCATGGTCGAGTTCATAGTTGGGAATTTCTTGATTTTGATCAGAATTTTGAACTTCTTCAAGAAGAAATACTTTATTGATCTTTCGATTCCACTGGAGAAAAATTGGCATCTACAGGGTGTGGGTGCCCAAGGGCTAAAAGGTGGAAATGATTGCAATTCTGAAGACGAAGAAAACGCAGAAGATGACGAGGATGAAAGTATCATTCTAGCTGTGATTTTTTATGTTATTAACGAATTAGGATGTCATTACGATAAGATGGCTAACATCTCTACTGATGGTGAGAGAAGACGAGCGAACAGCATTTCCATCGGCGAATTTAGTAACAACAACGAGAAGTTGAAAAACATGGTGAGTGGTGCCAAAGATAACAAGCATGGTGGAACCACCAAATCAGAGGAGACCATTCGCTCTCAGTTGACTAATGATGCAAAGTTTTACATGATCATGAAGAATTTGGAATATAATTTCAGTTCCTGGCTTCAAGTATTTATGTCGGAATTCAAAAATCTTGACAAGTTCACCAACATTTTGTCTCAAGTGTTAGAAAATGAGGTCTACAGCAAGTTGCAAAGTCATCAAAGTGCCAGTGGCCAGTCACACACTAACATCGATGTCTTCAATTTAATGTCCTCTCAGTCTCATCAGCAGTCGCAACAACATCAACAGCAACACAATTCTTATAATTATCCACAGCATCCCTATTCTACTCAAAATTTCAGACTCACAGCTCCCAGTATGGCTTCCTTTCCAAACAACAACGAGCTTTTGTATCTACAACAGCAACATCAAGAGCTCTATAACCAACAAAAGCTCTCCAATTTTACCACCTCTTCTGCACAGTTGCAAGGGTCCATTTCTCCACCGACTACAACCTCTGTGCAACTGAACAAAGATGATAATCGAATAAGGCTTCCTCCTATCAGTCAAAATTCTCGACAACTTCCTAATCCTTTCAGATTAGGGAACACGATCTCCAAGTCGGGCCTTGGCCCTCCAGAAGGATCCTCGGATCTTCTACAGGCTGCATCCAACAGCCTGGACTACGACAAGAAATGACTCTTTTACTAAAATGCTTCTTTTTCTGTTTGACTTCTTGGTGGTTCTTCTCTTTTTTCGGTTCCTTGTCCCCTTCTTTCCGTTTACACTACTTTATTCCATCCATTACTCTTAGGGGCCTATCAGCAGGTATCTAAAATACTTGCTTAGATTGACATATATCGTCAATTCATTAATCGAAAACTATTTATTTGCCAGCGAACCGTTGATTGCACCACTTACAATCTTAGAGCTGTAGGTATTATTAGACGAAGCCTGTTGTTGTTTCACACTGGAAACTTGATGTCTTCCAGGTAAAGAATCAGATACAAACACAGCTTCTTCCTCCTGTTCTGTTCCAAGTGTCACCGAGCCCAATGCCCAAAAAATTACCAAAAAGCCAACCACTCCAATCACAGGATTTTGGGAGCCGGTGGCTGTGCTATATTGTCTGTGCTGACCCGATACATCTTTTCGAATCCCATTTTTGGGTGCCCTGTAGACAAAATCATGATCTGCAAATTGACCAGAAAGCATCACCCGTCGTTCAATCTGTCTCTTTTCGTTCTTGAGGTTTCTTTGTAGATGCTTGTCAAAGTCAAAATGAGGCACCTCATCTGTGCTTGATGGTGCAGAGGTGTTGCTCCGCGATCTTGGGTGTCGATACACAGGTTTATAGCCGTGCACTGGCCGTGAATGATGGACTGTGTTTGTTGATTGGGTGGTCGATTTGTCATAATTGGCTCTTTTCATGGGGTCTACTAGGATTTCGTAGGATCTTTTGATGGATAGATATCTCTCGTTTTTGTTCTGGAGCTCTTCTGGAGTGAGCTTTTGAGACTTGAGCATATCTGGATGGTATTGCAAGCTCAGCTTTTTAAAGTTCGATTTGATCTCCACAGTAGAGGCCTTGTGTGATTTCAGATTTAGGTTCATATAATGATTAGTGTGCCGGTTGCAAATCATAGGTGAGGAGCTGAGCCGTCGAAGCGTCTGTTTCAGTTGGTTTCGTTCCAGCAACCTGCCCAGCAAGATGGATTGGGAAACCAACATGATCTGTTTCTTATGTGATCAAATAAAGCAGGTAACAGACGTTTAGGTCCTAGCAATATTATTTCAGTATGCTATTAAATTCTATGTGTGTCCCCTCTTCTGACATCTATCCGTCACTTTTTTTTTTTGCTTTGCTGGTTAGCCCCGATAACCCAGATCAAAAAATTCGGCCGATATGATGATGGAGATAAAGTTATCCCCTATGTACAAAATTATTCGTCAAGATCATCGGAAAGGTCGAGTTGGATCCAGCTAGGCCATGCTAATTCTTCTATAAGCATCCCCCGAATAGTGCCCACAAGAAATCGCTCAATCTTGCCAATGTTCCGGAGAATCGACCCGGAACTCAAGCCAGGAACTTCATTGGCATAACTCCCCAGTTCTCCCTCGATTCTCAGGTCCTTGATGATATCCATTCTGTCTCTGGTCGAAGACAATAATGCAGGGCCGATTTCTGAAACAGACGATTTTCGAGACTCCTGTCTCTGTTCCTCTACATTTGACCCTGAGTCAGGCTCGTCGTCGTTGATGTCACATAAAAACGAAATAAACAGCTTTTGGTCGAGATAGGCAGCAACTGCGAGCGAATGTACAGTCAAATCTGTGATTTTCAGTCGAACCGGCAGTTTGATGAACTCACATGTAGGATAATTCACCAGCAGGTTGCACACGACCTCTATGTAAATGTTTGATTCGAATTTAAGGTCCATGGTGAATTGGATATCATTGTCGGTATTTCTGAATTGCTGTTCGTTTTCGGATTCGACCGAATGCTCAGTGAAATTGCCGTTGCCATCAATACTCAGATCAGCAGTAAGCGTACTCAACTCAGACTCTTCCTGTACATCGCGGAGGCCAAATGCACCCAAACCAACTCCATAAGACGAGTTTGTTCTTGGAATAAATAGCGAGCTTCTCGATATAATGGGAGATCCCAACATGTTGGCATTTACCAACATTGAAGCAGGGGAAGGACTTCTGGACATCTCCAACGTGGATCTTGATGGATGTTTCTGTGGTATTGGACGCATGGATTTTGGTCTTGAAGGTGGTATTTTTTCTAAATCTTGATAAAATTCGGGAAATGGAACATCAATATCTCGTATGGCAAGCTCTGGAGATCTATCTCCCAACGAGAACTTCACTACTTCCAAACCATTCAAATAGTTAGGAAGTTCTATTGATCCAAGTTTCTCATTGAGAAACTGCAAAAGTTGCAAATTTATGTTGTCATCAGACGAAATGGAGCTCCAATTAATGTCGAATGACATCCGAAACTAGCTGAATCTTTGTTGGAATGTTTTAGGTTGTATATCTCAGTCTTGTTGGTTTGTTTTTGGTACCAGATCCTTTTTACTTTGTCTGTGGTGTGAGGTGTTTTTACGTGAGGTAGCTCGGTTTGCAGATTGCTCGCCATATTTTTGAGGAAACGTCAAAAACATTTGCCATGTTCTTCCTGTTTGTCATTATATCTGTAGCTAAATAATCCCCAATGTTACAGTGTTTGAAAACACCTCTGTCGTGTTCAACGCGAAGATTTGTGCGGTTGCAATCAACACAGCCAAAAAAAAATGGAACTGCTGTGATGCTAATGAATATGGGAGGACCGTCAACTGTGCCTGAAACAGCAGACTTTCTTTACAGGTTGTTTTCCGACGGAGACCTCATTCCACTTGGGAGATTCCAAAACTTCATTGCAAAACTGATCACCAAACGTAGAACCCCGAAAATTGAGGAACATTATAGAGAGATCGGAGGTGGTTCTCCTATCAGAAAATGGTCAGAGTACCAAGCCCAGAAAGTGTGTGAAAAGTTGGACACATTATCCCCTGCAACTGCCCCTCATCATCCTTACGTGGCTTTTAGATACGCCCATCCACTTACTGAGGAAACTTATAAACAAATGTTGCAAGATGGTGTAACCAGAGCCGTGGCCTTTTCGCAGTATCCCCAGTTCAGTTATTCTACCTCAGGCTCTTCAATCAACGATCTGTATCGTATTTCTAAAAGAATTGATACCAAGGCGCAGATTGAGTGGTCTGTTGTCGATAGATGGCCTAAAAATGATGGGTTGACTACTGCTTTTGCCAACCATATCAAAGATTCGTTGGCCACTTTTGCACCGGAAATCAGGGAAAAGGTGGTGGTGTTGTTCAGTGCACATTCATTACCAATGGAAATCGTCAATAGGGGAGACTCATATCCTGCAGAAGTGGCTGCTACTGTTTATGCTGTTATGGAAAAATTGAACTTCTGTAACCCTTATAGACTTGTTTGGCAATCCCAAGTTGGTCCAAAACCATGGCTCGGTGGTCAAACTGCCAAGATTTCCAAAAAGCTAATTGATGAAGTTGATGATTCTTTAGCCCCAGGTGTTGTCATTGTCCCTATTGCTTTCACTTCTGACCACATTGAGACTTTGCATGAAATTGATATCGAGTTAAAGGAAGAATTGAAAACTCCTCACAAGCTCGTTCGTTGCGAGTCCATGAACGGAGATCCAATCTTTTTGGATGGGTTGGCTTCGGTGGTCAAAGAACATCTTGATTCCGGTGAACTTTACTCAAAGCAACTACCTCTCGATTACGTTCTAGGTAGTCAGACTGCTACAAACATATTCAAGCATCCATCCGAATTTTTCGGCAAACGGAAACCTGAATAAACACCAACCTTTTTTTTTCCTGAATAATGTACATAGCTTGTCATATTAGAAACCTATTCTTTTTGTCCGGGTTTTTTAAACCCTTCTTCGATGCAGCTCAAAACTTCGTCATACAGCTTGTTCTTAACAGACTCCTTATCTTTCCTTGATGCTGTTGTAGCATCCTGTTTGGGAATGATTTCCTTGATCACAAATGCGATATCACCCCATTGCTCTTCATCATCAACTTTTAATAACCTTTGGTATAATTTAGTCACCAATTGCTGTTTATGCTTGTCCTTATCGACAAACGGAACAACAAATTTGATGATCTCTTTGAATGATTTACGGCTCAGTTCAGAATCAGCAATTAACCCGCTGAACATATCGATGAACCCATTGTAAATTGCGTTGTCCTTCGTGGCCAACTCGGTGAAAAACAGCTTACACATGTCCACTATTCCTGCATCATCATTCACATACAATTTGGCCATTTGCGATAATTGACCTTTCACTTTCACCTGTCCCGCAAGGATTAAAAATGTCACCGTCATTAAACAAGTTCTTTGAACCATAATATCCTTATCTTGAAGTCTACCGTACAAGAAGTCCTTGTTCGTATCAATGATATTGTTAAAACAAACGGCCATATCCCCAAGACCAAGAACAGCATTGCTCCTTACTATTGAGTCCTCCGATGTTTCCATAAGCTTCAAGTATAATCCAAGATGTTCTTCGCAGAATCTCGGGGAGATGCACATTAGCTTGGACAAGCATAACACAGCTTGTCTTTGCAACCTTTTATCATTGTATTCAGACTGCTTGGTAACTATCTCTTTGAGAAGTGGAACAAATTTAGCCAATAATCCAGTTTCACTGTACAGTAATTCTTTTTCCTTGATAACCTGAATGGCGTCTGAAAAGTCATCTTCAGTAGTTCCTCCAATCATATCCAGTTCATTTTCGTGCTCGTCCTTTTTGTTTTCAGATGCAATCTTCTTCTTTTTAAACTCAGCCTCACACTTCTCTAAATGAACAATGGTCTTCAATCCAATGTGGCCAATCAAGAAGAGTAATTGTGACAGCGACACAACCTTATCCTCTAGGTCGTCCAACTCTGGAGAAAATACGTCATGTGCCTTAGCTTTCAGAATGTCAGAACAGACAATGTCTGGATGCGAAGATATCACATAGATAGAATTCAAAGCCTCCTCTGCCATTCCAAACCATCCTCCGTCTTCCGTGTATCGAAGAAGAACTTTAGAAAGTTTATTCACAGTTTCATCTTCTTTTGACATTCTATAGCTATTGATAGATGCTTTTGGAGGCACTATTCTTCTCAATGCAATGCATGAAAACCGAGAAAGAATCCAATCATTGCTTTTTGAATCTAATCCTATTTCGAGAATTAGGTCTAGCCCCTTAAGTGCTATCTCATGGTCAGCAAGAGCCAACATACCAAGAACGACAATAGCACCTTGTTTTTGCTTCTTTGATGTTTTGTCATTGCTAAAGAATTGCCAGAGCACCTTAACCGGTTGCTGATCAATATATTCATTCACATACAACTCGCACACCAATTTCTCCAAAGAAGCAAAGTCGGCCATGGAAGAATCAAACGTCAATTTAACTAGGTTTGATGCAATATACGAGGCCCGTTGAGTATCTGGTAAATTAGAAGGAGTAGTCAGATACAAAGATTTGTAGCAATCAATCAGCTTATCGACCACAAGATTTCCGTCTTCGTTATTGCCCTTCATCCACACAAGATGAAGCATTCTCTTGATACCTTGTGCACAGTTTTCAATTCCATATGCGTCGGCTAACACAAAGAAACTCATGGAATCAATAACCTCATTTTTGGATTTGGAGTAAAGCAGCTCGCAACACACATCTGCAGCTCTGTGAACCAGCTTGATAAAATCAACTGCATCTTGGTAATATTGATAAGTCAATGAGATTTTATTCACCAAAGCGGGATCTGCATCGTTTTCAAGAATTTTGGAAACGTTGGCAATAGACTGATTAGCTTCCTTGTTATCGTCTCCGTCTCCGTCTTCCTCGCCTTCTTCATCCTCTTCTTCATCCTCTTCATCCTCTTCATTTTCTTTTTCATTCTCATCAATATCCATTTCATCTTCGCTAATCTCATCTTTGTTGCTACCTTCTCCATCTTGCTGGTCGTCTTCGTCGGCAAATAAATCTGGCTGCAACTCTTTCAGTTTATCTCTGGTTTCCTGCAAGCGTGTTTGCCAAACTGTAAGTTCTAGTCGATCTCCATGCATCACATTATATGGATGAGTGAGAACAAGTGAAGTCAAAAGCTTTATGGCATTTCTTCTCACTAAACCAGACTTATCTTCTAAGTGTCTCACCGACATTTTGGTCCAACGCAGTCTCCGATCAACAAATTTAACTTTCATTTCAGTGAGTTTGGTAACAGCTTGGATCGCCCTCATACGAACGTAGGGATTGATATCCATAAATCTGTCTTCTAAAAGCTCAATAAAGCTTTCGGCCTGTTTTTGATCTGTGTCTAAATCTTCTTGGGAGTGCGCCAAATCCTTGATGATATTACCCACAGCTTCAACCACAGCACATCTGAGTGTAAACGAGTTATTATCCAAAAGCTGTGCCACCAAAGAGATCTGTCTCATCACAATTCTGGGAGACAATTCAGACAGTTTTGTAATAAAAGTACTTATTGATTTAGGCCCGTTGGTATCATTTTCATTAAATTGCTTGGCACTGACATCTTTCAGCACTTCATCCGTTAACTGGTGGTGATCGTAGTGTTTGCTGAGGGTATCCAAAAGTTCTGCCATAACTGTGCTTAGATGTTGAAAGTATGTCAGATGTTGAAGAATTGCATTTTGCTCGTGCGAAGATTGACCATGTAGCTTAACGGCCATGCAAATTGCTTTGAAAGCGTACATTTTAACCGACACGGTCTTTGCTCTTTCCGGGTTTTCCAATAATGCATTGATGGGGTTGAGAAACAAGGTACCCACAAACAAGTTTCTTTCTGGAGTAGTCTGGTACAATAAGGAAAGTTTAAGTTTGAACAGTTGAGTCACTGAACCCAACAGATCTTCCAATATACTATTAGTCTTCTTCCAGTGATTTTTAGAGTTTGAGTCTTTCAAGTTGACCTCTTCTCTACCCAAATAAAACAAAATAACATGGGCCAAATAACCATATAACTCTAACAGTTTCTTGTGTCTAGAAAAAAGGTCCACATCTCCGCTTTCGAGAACCTGGTGTGTTTGTTCAGCCTGGTTGGTCATCGAGCTGGAGATCAGATATGCCAATTGGTATTGTAACCGGGATTCTAATTGCGGATAGCAATGGGTCAAATTTACCAAAGGGTCCCAATATTCATCCAAAAGTATCGCATTACAACGAACAGCCAACTCTTCTGTGATTGCAGCCAAAAACTCATTAGAGTCTTGTCGGTGATCCAGTTGGAAAGAATCCAGCTGTTCTGGAAAAGAAGTCAACAGCTGCGACAGGTTAAACTCCACTTCCATTGTGTTTCTGTAGTAGAAATTGTTAGTCCAAATCGGCGCAACTTGATGAATGGATGCTGTTGTTTGTAGTGATGTCAAATTGGTTAGTTTAATGTTTTATTTGTTTGTTTATCTTTTTGTTTCACACGCGATCCACATAAAATTATTTGGGCCGTGCTCAATCTTGACAGTCGAACCTAAAATTTAATGTGTGACAAAAAAAATTGTAGTGAGGTCCAAACCTCTCTTGTTCTTTCGCTAGTCTTATCATTGATCAAGATGTCCGAAAGAAAGGTGATCAACAAGTACTATCCACCGGATTTTGATCCTTCAAAGATCAAAAAGGTGAAAAAACCTAAAAAGACAGGTCCGGCATCATGGCCTACAGTGAGATTAATGATTCCATTTTCCATGAAGTGCTTGAAATGCGAAGAGTATATTTCGAAATCAAAGAAGTTCAACGCAAAAAAGGAAAACACTAATGAAGATTACTTGGGAATAAAGATCATCAGGTTCCATTTTAAGTGTCCAAGATGCTTTAGTGATATTGTTTTCAGAACAGACCCGAAAAATGGAGACTTTGAATGTGTTTCGGGGTGTAAACGCAATTTTGAAAAGCGAGAAGACAAAATAAAATCAGATGAAACTATGGAGAATCTTCTGGAAAGACTTCTGGAGCAAGATCGTAAAGAACAAAAGTCTAAAGAAAAGAACCCATTATCAGGAGAAAGTGCAATGGAACAGCTAGAAAGACGACTGGCAGAACAACAGAAAGAACAGGAAGCAATAGAAGCAATAGATGAGTTGCAGCAGCGCAATAGAAGGTTGGAAGAATCCAGAAAAAAGTTGGAAAACGTAGTGGATCAGGAAGAATTGGACTCATTGGAGGCGAAGAAGGCGTTTGAAAGCTTTCAAAAGCCTGTCATTGCACAGGGTCCCAAAGAGTCCTCCGGTGGACTTCTTGCTGGATATTCTTCTTCCGAAGATGAAGATGAAAATGAAGACGAAACTAACACTAGAATCACTGTCAAACGTAAGAAACCAACTCTGGGAGTCTGCATCAAGAAAAAAGTCAAAATTATTTAGAGAAAGGATTAGGGTTTGTATCATAAAAATGGTAAATGTACAATTATGTTATTTAATCTTTCATTTTTGCGTAACCTTTCACGACAGTGTCGCTGACACCAATACGTTTTCTTTCCAAAGCAAGCATGAGATCTCTCAGAACAACACCTGGCTCTTCTCTGGCTTCCCTGTATCTTATTCCGTTGTCTCCTCTGGCAGTCACTGAGTCTGTCTTTGAAGACGATTGCATCCAAGAATATTTTTTCTTTGACCCACTCATCATTAATGAGGCTGTTATATTGGTCTGTTTGTGCTCGGCTATCATATCTTCCTCTTTCTTGTCTTCCTCTAAACCCAATGCAATTCTGCGCTTTAAACGTTTCTCCTCTCTTTCCTTCTGTTTGGTGGCTATGTCTCTCAATGCTTTTGATATCTCGGATTTTGTTCCTGAGGCTGATTGTTTCTGTTTTGTCTTCACTCCGCGACGACGGTGTCTGGACATCACCACCGAGTCGGTCACCAGAGTTGCCATATAGGATTCACATGCACTCGACATGAAATTGATCAGATCCTCGTCAAACTCCATCTTTCTTAATCCCTGTTCCTCCATTGTTTTGTTCATAAACCAGGCCAGCTGATGCGGTCTAAGGAAGTTGTTTGGACCTATTTGCTTGCGCGACACTTGCAATCCCCCAACCATCGCTTCTTCTTCAGCTCGAAGATTCACTCCAGCAGCAGCAACCGCATCTGCTAGTTCTTCTGGATTCTGTTCACCATTCTTTCCTGTGCCTTTCTGTCTTCCAACTGGTCTTTTCTCTGTGGGTCTCCATTGCATTTGCTGTGTATTGTTTTCAGTTTTTACTCCCTCTACTCCCAAATTCAATTGATCTTCCTCTTGTTGTTCAAGCAGTTCGTTTACAAAGTCCATGTTGGGAGTTCCAATGTTTGAAGGAACCTTGCTTGTCGACTCGCTCAGTCCTCCGCCAGGAGTAGCAATTTGCGGCGTCGCTAACCCGCTCCCAGGAGTCCCACTCTTTCGTGACTCTTCCATGGGTATTAAAAATAGACTACTAGATAGTGCAAATGTGTGTTGATCTCTCTTTGACCGCAACAGTGCTACTCCAGCTGTTTGTTATTCAATCCATAACTCTAGAGAAAAAAACCCTCATGGTCCGGGTAACTAAGGTTTGGGCTAATTGTGGGTTTTGTTTTCAGGCGGTGCAACAAAAACCTTATGAAAAATTTATTTTATCTTAACTTTTCACTTAGTGAAAGCATCTATCTATCTTCTACTGACTCACCAATCTTTGCCCGTATAATGTCCACAAAAGCAAAGTTGAGCACGTTTCAGGGTCACCAGAATTTTAGACTGCGATTGGTTCTGGCCACTTTGAGCGGGAAACCAATCAAAATTGAAAAGATCAGATCAAATGACTTGAACCCTGGTCTCAAAGATTATGAGATATCGTTCTTAAGACTACTGGAAAACATCACTAACGGATCTGTTATTGAGATCTCATACACGGGTACTACGGTAGTGTACAGACCGGGGCTCATCATAGGAGGAAGTATCACTCATACATGTCCAGAGGGTAGAGCATGTGGCTATTTCATAGAACCAATGCTATATCTAGCTCCGTTTTCCAAAAAAAAGTTCTCCATAGTGTTCAAGGGTTTGCAATCTTCTAAGGAGGACCGTGGAATTGAATTTATCAAATGGGGATTGATTCCCGTGATGGAGAAATTTGGTGTGAGGGAAGTTGAATTGCACACTTTGAAAAGAGGGCCTCCTCCATTAGGAGGAGGTGAAGTCCATCTGATTGTCAACTCGCTCATCCCACAACCCCTTACAATTCATGTTCTCGATTACCACAAGATCTCAGCCATTCGAGGCGTCGCCTATTGTACTCGAGTGTCTCCTTCGGTGGCCAACAGACTTGTTGATTCTGCAAGATCGGTACTTAGGCCAACCGGTTGTGACGTTAATATTACCACCGATGTTTGTAGAGGAGAGCTTGCTGCAAAGTCTCCAGGATTTGGTCTCACATTATTCACAGAATCGAAGAAAACCCCATTCAGATACATTGCAGAAGATATTGGATTGGGTGGAGAGACTCCTGAAGAGGTTGGAGAACGAGTGGCATACAACCTACTTGAGCAAATCCATAACAGTGGAAGTCTTGGTCGCAATCAGCTTGATCTTGCGTTTGTGTATATGGTCATTGGAAAAGAAGACATTGGCCGTTTGATCATTAATAAGAAACAGATTGATGAACAACTTGTGCTTCTGCTTAGGGATATCAAGACCCTATTGGATACAGAGTTTTATTTCAAAGAGACCGATGAATCCGAAGACTCACTCATTGCAACCGTGAAAGGTACTGGTTTCACAAACGCATCGAAAAAAATAGCATAATGTATATTAGTCCAATACAGACTCCATCAATTATTTCAATGGCATATCTTGTAAATCATTAAAAACCCTCTGTAAAGCGTCCAGCTGTAGTTCGCTGTATTTAACTCTTTCAATAAACCAGTCCTGGAAGGTTTCGGAAACCATGTACTTGGTTTTTTGGAACAGACGGAACTCACTGACAAAAACAGACTTGACCATCATGATTCTCACAATTAAAGAGTTCAGCTCCTCCGTGGATTGCGTAAGTAAAGAAACAAGCTTGTCGACCTCTGATCCCCTAATATCAGACTTTATTTTTATTTGAAATAATCGTTCATTGGTTCTGGTAATCTTGTTGAGAAGAGTATGGATCTGTTTTTCTGAGATGTTCTTAAAGCTTATCATTCTTTCAATCAAGAAATGTAAAGAAGCTAAGTATTCTTGCAACTTTTTGAAATTTTCCAATACATCAGAACTCAAAGAATTCAGCTCATCATCCTTAATTTCCTTTGTTTTGGTGAAATACTTCATCACCTGCTTAAGAATGGTGTTTATTATAGACATATTTTGAGACTCTTCAGGTTGATTGTGATCACTGCCCACAAGGTTTTCAACACCATACACCAAACCACTTGTCTGGACGAAATGGCCTAGATAGATCGAAAACCTTTGGTTATCCATTGAAAGCGCTTGTTCTCTTTTTTCGATCCTTTCCACAAGAATGCATAGTTTGGACCAGACGTCGGCAAATTTTGTGAGATTTAGATTGATGCTTTGAACGTTTTCCAAAAACTCGAGCTTGCGATAATCGGTAGTATTTTCGTTCCATATTTGTGTGATGTTGTTGATAATCGAATCATTATTAACTGTGTGGTCAGGCTCATTTCTCTCATCTTCGTCATCTTCCGAATCATGGCTTTCTTTCAGATTTTTAAGAACTTGGTCCAGATTGATCTTAAATCTTCTAGGTAAAGGAATTCGTGTTCCATCAAACTCGTCACTCAACTCGATGTTGGCGAATTTTTTCCAATTGGAGAAATCGTTTGGAACAGTCAAAAACATAATCACCAAGTTCTCTTTGGATAGAATCGGATGCTTGCTTAATTGGTACAAAAATCTCTGCAAGCCTCTTCTCCTTCGTTGCAAAAAAAATGAATCTGTGGAGGTTGCTACTAGAAGTTAGTGTCAGTGAAGTTCTCAATAGAAAGTAAAACGTGCAATCAACTTACAAGCAAATTTCTTAGGTGGGAGCTCGGGAATCAATCTAAATGGATACTTCCTCCAAAGGACCTCAAGTAACCAAGCAAAATCGCTATATCTTCTAATGATCTTTGTTTCTGAAGAGCTGTTTGGTCTCTGGTCGTTCTGATAGTATTCACTCGGAAACTTTAAATTGTGGCTGATCAAGTAATTGATGTGCTTGAACACCAATCCCTCTTTTTCTGGGATTTCTTTGACTCTAACAATGGTCTTGTCATCGCTGTTATGATAACCCAAGGGATTGAACGATTTGACCAATTCGTCATTCCACGTGTCAATTTCATCTTTGATGTCACCAGAGTATTGATCATCTCCAGCTTCGCGTTCCGCAAACGAATCTGTGGTGTTTACTAGCGGGTCTTCCACAGTTGGTGTAGGGTCTGCGTTCAGGCTCAATTCGCCAACTCCCGAGGCAGTATGATCCATCGCAGTGTTCTGTCTGCTTTGAAAGCCCATAGATGCAAAATTGTTCGATAGAATGTCATTCGAGTTGTACGAGCTCCAATTGTTGTCCTCGAGTACTGATGATTGCATGTTCTGTGTCGCTTTGCTTGCAGGCAAAGCCCACGGATCCTCTTCGGCAAGAGGATCGTTAATCGATCCAAAAATGCTATCAGACATGTTCGATTAGAAACAGAACTCTGGAATGTTATTCTGTCAAATCAACAGCAGAATTTTGGAGTTGATCTTTCCCTGAAATGAAGCAATTTGTTTTGTATTTTGTTTGCGATGCGTTACATTTCCTCTTTTGACTCGCACCCACAGAAAAGGAGAAATCAAAATTTAGCAGCGTCGATCGACGACCAAGACTTTCGACCATTCGCAAAAAGTAAAAAAAAGTGTGCAACCTCAATCAAGTATTCTTCTCCTTCTTGGTATTGAACATAGAGAAATGGCAAGTCCGGTGTCAAAAGTACAATCGCAGGTGAGATTGAACTCGGGGACACCGAGTAGCACGGGGGGGTCGATGCAATTCCCTCCATCTTCGGCTCCAAGCATCAATGTCAGACAATACAACAACGAAAATACCTTTCTGTACCAACAAGTTCTGAAGTTCGAAACGGAATTGAAGAACCTAACAACTTCAATCCAACAATATGAGCCGAATCCTGAAATTGCTGCTCGACTGGTTACGTCGATGGACACAATCAACAAAGAACTTAACCAACTTGAAGTTCTTCATGATATGAAGATGAACCAAATTTTCAAACAGAGCAAAGAAAATTTGGGATTAAATGAAAGCATGAGAGATATATTGACATCACTGACAGAATGTAGGAACGAATTAAATGACTTGCCAAAGCTGAGTGTACAGGAGGAAATTGAGCTACAAAATAATACCACCAACCACAAGGTGGAAGAAAGAAAGCCAAAGCTAGAAAGTATCAAACAGTTACTTGCATATGCAATGAAACTGGCCAAGTTTTCTAAAATTCCAAGGACGTTCGATGGTTTTCTGTTACCTAATAATTTCATTTGGCCCGGTGACGATAATATGAGACGTGGAATGCTGGCCACTGCCTCAATGATGCCCAACGAAATTATTAGAAACGAAAATGGATCCGACGAGGAAATTGAAGAACAGGCTCAGGATATTTCAATGAAAGAAGATGAAGCACAACCAGAACAAGATGATGATGATGATGACGAGTTTGTCCCCGAAAGACGTAACGACGAATTCCAAAGCTCAGCAAGTCCAGAAAAGAAAGACGCAGCAGCAATCATGGCCAATATCGACTTGTTTGATGATTCGGATGAAGAGTAATAAATCACTCGTTCTTAGGCTTCAAACTGTCTAATTTGGTGATATAAGAGCGAACGTCTGTCTCCAAATTGAGCAGTGCCGTCTTCACAGCATCCACCTCCTTATCATCGATCGTTGAAGAAGAACCTTCAGCTGTATTCGCTTGCATCCATTCGTCAAACTCCTTGGACAATTTATCATAATTGTTCTTGATATCTTCAATGTCCGGCACAACCACGTTTTCAATATTAAGCTCTTCCTGATTATCAAACATAGGAAGTTTCTTCAAAGCACCACGCAGATCTGTGGCTGAATCGTAATGTTCTTTCAATTTCGTTAAAGAAACAGGTTTTTTGATATCAACTGGAGCTGTGGCTGGCTGCAAATGGTATTTTTGTAAGAACTTGGAAAATTTTTTACCCCATGGACTATCAAAGAATGCAATAACTGTAACACATGAAATATGGACCCAGAAATAACATGACTTCCAAAGATTGAACGAAGGAACGAATTCTAGCAGCACAAATGGCTGACAAATATAGCCAAAAGCGGCTTGTGTAACAAGCCAACACACGACATCATATGCAGGTTTGAACTTTGATACGTTAGAGTTGTCTTTGGAACTGAACAGAGGCCTGAAATTTCTTCTGAAGATCTTACCCACTGTTTGTAAGAATGCACCAATGATGAAGGTCATGTAATAGCCAGGCATAGTTCCGTGCCAGAAGGCAGAAACAAAGAAAGTTAGGAAAGTTGGGAGCATTCCAAACTGTAATTTTCCTGTCTTTGGATCTCTTCTGCATGTTCTTAAATAGATATAGTTCTTGAGCCATTTGTTTGTATTCATATTCCATGCTTCAAGACAATCATGAACATTTTGACCGAATTCAAAAGCGTAAGGATCAATATTTTGCACCCTATTCCAAAATAATTTATCCTTGGCAGGATCGTATCCATTGTAACCCAAACCTGCCACAATACACCCCGCTTCACTGATGGACCAAACAGCGTAATATTTCATTCTGTGAACAATTCCAAGGAGCCAAAGGAATCCCACTTTATAGAAGAAAGAGCGATGAAGGTCAAAATCTTTAGAGACCGCATAATCGAGCGTGATGATCGGTCTGATGTGCATCCATAACACGGCCCAGAAAATACCCTGTGCCGCCCTCATCAATGCAACGCGGCCACTTCTAGGGATTTTTCTCTTCTTATTTTTGCCTGGTTTTTTGTGTTCCGGAACGTCATTGAAGATGTCGGTCAAAATGAACTTCTCGTAATCGGAATAATCAAAAGATGGACCGGCAACCAATGAAGCATAGAAGAACACATAACCCAAAAAGTATAATAAGGGCGGGTGTTTTAAAACGGCACGCGAGCGTTGATATGTGTTCAGTCTTGCATTGAACAGATCATTGTCGCGATGGTAAAGCTGCCCGTCGCTAATGGAGAAACCAAAAGCACTCAGTTTCATCACCAAGACCATCTGTGCACTTGTGATATCAATGACCGAAGGATCATAGTTGGTAACAAAAAATTGTGCTCTAACATGGTTGATGCACAGAAAAAACATCAGACTGACGAGGTTAACCCATGGCATTAGCTTGGATTTATAGTACTTTGTCACCACATATGTGAAAAGAGCATTGAACAACAGAACGAAAAACCCTGACCAGATCTCAAGAATACCAAAAATGTAAATTGCGCTCACCGCAACAATGTAGTAGTTTTTGAATTGAAGCTGCTGATCTGGGATCCGTTTGAAAATAGCACTAATAGGAAACGACAGAAACAAACAGGTGAGTATTTTGCATGAACCTTGGTCCAATCCTGAGTATTCTGAAAAAAGGCTGATTGCAGGTCGAAATGGATTGACAATCATATCGAAATAACCAGGTTAAGAGACTAACCGACGAAATAGATCAGAGACTTTTATACATAGGTTTATTTTGTTTGTTTGCCCAAATGAAGCTCCAAAAAAAATCCAAAACCCTGGCTGTGCAGTTTTTTTGTCAATGGCCAAACGAGTATCAAGCAATGTCGAATATTTTAAAGTGATAAATATCTTTACTTTGTTTTTCAGCTCCCCCCACGGCCGAATGGTTCTTTGTGCTTTCCGTCACAACGGAATTGTAGCAAATCGCTCGTTCTCAAGAAGTCTGACGAACTTCTCGTCAGCTTTCGCTTCGCATTCTTCGGCTCAGACATATGTTATCCAGAAAAAATTTGGGTACTCAAGGCCCTTGATGTACCAATTGATATCTGGTGTTGACAAGTATCACGAGTTCATTCCTTACTGTACAGATTCATTTATTAGAAGAACAGATGAGGCCGGCCAGCCAAGTGTTGCTGGTCTTCGGGTCGGGTTCCAGAGCTTTAAAGAAGAGTTCACTTGTGATTTGACTTGTCAAAAACCTTCTCTAGTTGTGGCCCAATCAATCACACATTCACTTTTTAAGTTTCTTTACACGGAATGGAAATTACAGGCGATAGATGATACGCATTGCAAAGCAGAACTCAATTTGAAATACGAATTCAAAAACGAGCTATACAACCGAGTCAGCTCGATTTTTGCCCGCAAAGTGGCCAACTTGATGATTAAGGCATTTGATAGAAGAGCTTACGAGATTTCTAGAAAACAACAAGAAATTTTGTAGACTTTTAGCACATGGATAATGAATAGAGACTTGTAATGATGTGTGTTTTGTGGTGCAAGGATGTATAGCGCTTTTTCTGAAGGTGTAAAAGTGAGGTTCCCCTTATCTCTCTACATATCCAACAGTAATTCATTTTTATCTCTTGAACAGCTAGGATCTTTTGTGTTTTACTCAATTCTAACGATGTCTACCCAAATCAATCTACTGGATGCTGTCAGTGGCAGAATGTTTGAATATGCTCCCAAATTAATGGCCTTTGAGTTTGGATCTCTTCATTCTGATAAAGTGCTTATTTTTGTGGGCGGATTGGGTGACGGTTTCTTGACAGTGCCTTATATACCACTTCTTTCGCAAAAGCTGTCCGAAATTGGCTGGTCCTTGATCCAAATTCAGATAACTAGCTCATATATTGGTTTTGGAACAGGCTCTTTGGCACGCGATGCATCCGAAATCTCCCAGTTGGTGGCCTACTTGAAGTCAAATACCACTTCTGCAGGCTCACGGAAAAAGATTGGACTCATGGGCCATTCCACAGGAACTCAAAACACAATGTATTATCTTTCCAAGCTTGAGAAGACAGATCTCACTCAAATAGATTTTGGGATTTTACAGGCCTCTGCTTCTGATAGGGAAGCCATGACTCTTTTATTTGATGATATTTTGGATGAATCTGTTGAATATGCTAAAATGTTGATTGATAAAGGCGAACCTGATCAATTGATGCCAATCAAGTACGGATCGAAATTTTTTGGGGCTCCTATTAATGCTTACAGATGGTATTCGTTGGGTGCTATGCGTGGAGATGATGATTTCTATTCCAGCTATCTAACTGCAGACGACTTCAAGCAAACTTTTGGAAAGGTCGAAAAGCCAATTCTGCTTCTATATAGTGGAGAGGACGAGTTTGTGCCACCTAGTGTGGATAAAAAGGGCTTATTGGAGAGATTCAGAGCAGCTACCGATCCAAAATATTGGTCGCCTCTCAGTAAGGTTGTTGAAGGTGGCTCTCATAATTTGGGCCCGACTTCCAAAGAAGGTGCTGCTGATGACGCCATTGAAACTGCAATCAAGTTTATCAGCCAACAGGGGGTGTGAGGCTCAAGTAAATTTTCGGACTTTAGATTTTGCTCATAATAGAGTGGATCATGGAGACAGGACAGTAGGTTCTTCTTTAACAACAAAAATGGAATTCACTCTATATCTAAATATCGTTTACATGTCATTATATGCGCCCAGATCTTTACTGAGTTTTTTCAAAAAAAAAGACTGCGATCTACTCAAGTTCTTGAGCATGATGGTTTCGTTGGTGGAGTCCTGGAATTCAACCAGATTTTTGAGAAGGAATGAGTGGATCTGGCAAATTGGATAATTGTTAGGGATTTTTTCTAACAGCTGGGTGAATCTGTCCATTTTTTCAAGAACATTGATATCATTTGAGTCTGGTGTAAGTTCCTGGAGCATATGGAAATTATTGAGAAACATTTCTAATAATTCTTGATTTCCCATATCAAGATATCTTTCGAAAATGAGCATCAAAAGATTTTCAGATATACTTTTATCAACTGTACTCAAACCTGCTGATGATGCCGAAGACAACGGAGGAGACAATGCATTTGAATCTGGTAATGTTTTTTCATCCACCGGAAGCTGTAACATACTGGCAAATGACTCGGCGCTCTTGAAATCGCCAAGTTCACAAAATTTGGTGACAATCTGCTCGTATTCAAATCTTTTAAATCTGAGAATGATTAGCAGAAGAGGAAACTCCTTTTCAAAAGGGGTCAGTATCAGATAACTTTCGTCTACAATCAGCTTACGATCAATGATAGACATGGTGTCTTTATTGACCAATGAAAGATACTGATATAGCTGATCATGGAGCTGCATCACTTCCGGATTACCGAATCTGTTGGTCTCAATCTGAAGAAATTTGTAAAGCGGTAGTCTGGGGATATTCAGTTTCTGATATTTCACAAACAGCTGGTCAAGCTCATTTTGTAGATCGGAATCAAGAATAGATAGCATTTGGTTCAATAAAGATAGAATCAAGTCCCCAACAAATTGTTTTTCGTGCTTGCAATCAATCATATATTTTAAGTAATCTCTTTTGATCTTAGGTTCCTTTTGCAGAAGTTGTAAGATCTTGATTTCATGAATATCGTTTTTTGCAATATTTTGATTGGTGAACAGTCGAAAGCCAAACTCTGGATATTCTGCCAGTAACCACTGTCCATAATTCCACACTGTTGTCGAGTCTTTACAACATTTTGAAGTCAGGTAATTGAGAAAATATTCCAAGCTTTGGGATTTTTCTTTTATTTTCTGATCATAAGTGGAATCTTTAAACTCTTGTTGTAGTAATTTTTGCCAATAGTAAAGGAATTGATGGTCATCTCCTAATTTTTCATAAAATTTTGCAAGATAATAGTACTTTTTATGGGTCAGCAATATCTCGATTGTCTCATTTGTACTGTATTTGACCTCCATCAAATAAGAAATCAACTCATCGCTATCTAAATGTAGCTTTACCAACGAGATTTCTATTGTCATCAAAATTTCATGTTCCTCGATAGCTGGGTCAGAAAGACTGGTAGTCAAATACAACTTCAAAAATTCATTTGATTCTTCTCTTCTGGTTTCATCTTCATTAAACATTTGGCGTAATTCTTCCACTTTAGTCACTAATCCTTGGTTGATCCAAACTGTTCCTGAAATTTCCTCTTGCTTGGCATTCATGATATATATCAACACTCTAGGATCCAATAACTTCAAATTCCCGCACCAAACTTCGAAGCATTGGTTGAACATGCGGAATTTTAAAGCCAATAGTCCTAAAAGATACAAAATGAATTGTTTCTGTGTATCGTCCGACCCGGTTTCCACTTGATTATTGTCTGTCTTCGTTTTGTATTCGTCGTTTATCTCATCAAACACTTCATAGCAACAGCTTTCATCTGCCTTATCATATATTTGCATCAACCTGATCGGCTTGGGCTGTGATTGAAGAAGCTTAAAGCTCGATCCCAGGCAATCATAAATGATAGAAGAAGATACACTAACATATCTTTCTTCTGATAAATCTGACTCCTCTGCAATCTTCTGTAATTCCTCGGGGGTGGATTTATACACTATTGGAGTTCGAGTCAAAATGGTTCGCAATTCCTGGTTCTCTGTCCTGAATAGATGGCTTACACTTTGGATTGTTGGTCTCTGGGATTGTGGAACTTTTATGGTTTGAACCAGTTGTTGATCATGCAGTGAATGAATCTGTATTTGGTTGTCAGCAAATACAGCAATGCAATATGGATAGTCTATTATCACAGAAGTTGGATAACTGGTCCATGAAATTGTACCTCTACTAACATCTCCATTCATATTCACCACCATTCCAATGGCTGGATCCTGCAAACTTGAGCCTCCACATGCCATCAGGATTTCGGAAGGCGCCACTCGAGCAATGATTGGCTTGACAGACTCGTCGGATTCGTTGGAAGATAACGGGAATAGTGGAATTTTTTGGACCTGGTCAAGGTCTATCAGATCATAATTTGTGTTTGTTCCGACAGCAGCATATTTAGCATTGCGAAGACCCTTTAACGAGTTTGGATAGTTCACATCTTTGAGCAGTTTCATGCTCTCTTCAAACACCCGAACCAATCTGATAGATTTTCGAGTGAACACGCTGACATTTACAAACACGTCTCCATTAATATGATCGATCCCAGAAACATAATTGTGGCCATTTGAATCCAAATGCAATTGATCCACATCTACCGAAAGATCAACAACATCCTTGATTTTTCCTATGCTGGCTGGTGAAAGTTCTGGAAGAATATAAGCACTCACAGTGGATCCGCAAAGAATCAAGGCTTTAGAAACTTGTGGTAAAAGTAATATTTTATCAATTGATTTGGGCTTTGCACCACTCAATCTCTGTCTGGAAACTTGCATATATCCCATTTCATCATCTATTCGATACATATGGATCAATTCACCTCCACTGGTTCCAACATACAAATTCAACTCCCATGTTTCAATATAAGTGATGGTATCATTTTCCAAAGGAATCTTGTTGACCAAATCTACCAATGAATAAACTCCGTCTGATATCTCTATTTTTTCCAACTCCCGAGAAGTTTCATCTTCAGGTTCTTGCAAACCTTCTTCTGCCTGTTCTTCTGCATCTTGTTCATTTTCTTGCTCTCTTACTGATTGTTCGGTGCCATTATCAAATTCAAGCCTCTCTTCAGCACCAGAACCCTGGTCTTCTGGAGCTTCTGGATCCATTCGTCTACTCAGGACTCTCTACTCTTCCATCCACATTGAACCTCTCGATATATTCATCCCCAATAGTTTTCCTACCTTAAATTTAAAAAGGTCGTGCGCAGTATACAATTCTAGCATAGGTATAACATTGTACATACCATAGTATTCAACCAAAGAGTTTTAGATCGGACTTCATGATCGCAGCACGTTCTTCATCACCATTCTTCTCATCTTCAGATTCACTGTGTTCCTCCATGTCAATTTTTCTGCCAAGCAAAGAAGCGAAAAATTCATCAATCTGATCATCGTTCCACTCAAATGAGGTCTTCTTTGGCACCTCGAAATGTTGTAGTGGCTCTTGGACCGTATATTTCAACTTTCTTCCTTTGGTAGCCTTTCTATCATAATTCTTATGAATCTTGTTGGTGCTCAAAGTTATGATAGCAGAAGTCGACATCGTCTGTTTATCAGTAATCTTCTTGTCAACCATATCATTTAATAAAACCCTGTAAAAGTCATCGTCATCAAAAATCATTGTTGCCAAAGGTGATTCCAGCTCTGTAACAGGATCATGTTGTTCTTCCATCTCTTCAGGATCCTGGACTTCCTCCTGTTTCTCTTCAATGTATCCAAGTGGTGTCACGTTCCTTCTGTTCAATCTGGTTCTTTTAATTAATCTGTCCATGTCTTGTAGGTTGTTTTCAACTTGAGCATATGCATTTTGGTTGATGGTCTTGAACTTACCAGCTTGTAAAGCAGTAGATCCAGATGAAGCTTGAACCTTGTTAGACCACTTGACCAAAACGGCCTTCTTATATGGCTCAAGAATCTGATCCAACCGGTCAGTTTCTTCCAAATACGATTGGAGATTTCTCTTCTTCAGGTTCATCGAAGTCTCGGAAGGTGTCACCTTGTCTTTAGCATATAGCTTGAGTCTAGCCTCTATCACTTTATCAAGCAATTCATACAAAACATCTTTAATCTCCTGTAATTGGTGCTTGGTGGTCTTTTTGCTGAGCTCTTTATAAGATTCCTTGTTTAAAGGTAATTGGTTTGCGCTCGTCAATGCTTTTTGGATTTTGATTCTGGAATCCAAAATCAAATCAAACGTTCTATGTTGGTTGACCACAGAATATCCTTTTAATGCATCTGTTTTTGCTGATATAGAAAGTCTGGAAGTGATTTGTTTCTTTTCCTCTGCTAGCAATTTGTTCAATCTTGATCTGCGGTAGTCTTCTTGCTCATCTTCACTATCTTCACTATCTTCGCTATCATCTTTCATCTCTTCATCATCTTCATCATCTTCCTCTTCTTCCTCCTCTTCCCCCTCTTCCTCCTCTTCCTCGCCTTCTTCACTGTCAGTAACATCGGCTAAAATATCAGAACCATTTATCTCTTCCTCCTCCTCCTCCTCCTCCTCCTCATCGTCATCATCTATATCTTCAAAGACATCAGCTCTCGATGTCTTCTTACCAATATACTTATCTCCCAAGCTCACTGTCGAATCTCTGAGCCTACTCTTGTTCGTTTCAATGTAATGGCCTCGTTTTTGCTCCTCTTCCTCGCTACCACTACTGGCACTTTCGTCCTCACTAAACCCAGTCTCTCCGTCTTCTATATCATGATCTCTCACCTTCGGTCTCACCATGCGTGCCACAATCTCATCTGACACCAATTTACTCTTTCTTGCCATCTTTTGTGTCAAGTTGGTATATTTTGATATCTAATAACCTCTCACAAACTGGATCTCTCCGTCTCCTATATCAAGTCCTTCTATACAATTTTTCAGTAGTAAAAAAATTTTTTGAATTTTTTTTATGCCCGGGCACTACTCTACGATAAGAAAACTAGTCAATCATCCGTATTACCAAAGCCCAGATCTATATATCTTATATGTTCAATCCCTTCATCTCCTTGCTGAGATTTTTCAAAGAAGAGGCTCCGCCACCTTCCTGTTTCTTCCTTCTAACTGCCAGCTTACTTTTCGATACACTGTCGGCAGCCTTTTTGATTTTCTCAACCTCCGCATCCTTCTTCACCACACGTCTTCCTCCCTTTTCAAGGGTATAATTATCTAGAAAATCGTCCACAAGTGACGCCAAATCTGACCTCTCATTTTCAAAACTGAAAGGAGTGTAATCATCTTCCTCCTCCTTCTCATACTTCTCCTTCATCACATCATATTTATCGTCAATAATAGTCATCTGTTCTGTACGACATAAAGCAGAAGAAGACATGGAATATGACGAAGTATCAGTCACTGCACCCTTCTTTCTCTTCTCCTTCTTTTTCGAACTTTTTGATTTCATCTTCGTAGCATTTAGGTCAGGTAAATCTGCAATCATATCCTCCTCCTCCGCCTCTGAACCAAAATCATCATCAGAATCCCAATCATTCACCACTTTTCCTCGGGCTTGGGCTTTCTTAAACTTGCTAAAATCTTTCTCCCAATCGAAATTCTCTGGCATGTGATCAGAATCGTAATCAGCATACTCATCCTCGTAATTGTCCATATCCCACTCCTCATCATCCTCATAATATTCTGTCTCTTCATACTTTCCAACACTGATCTCTTTTTGTTTCCCAGAAAGCAGCTGTGAAAAAACATCAATGTCATCTTCGTCCTGTTCTCCATCAATGTAGGCCTCATCATTTAAGGCTTCCAGCACCTCTCGGAGATCGGGGTTCAAATCAGGTCTAAAACCTGCAATCGAGTCTGGGATGTCCTGTTGTCTTTGATAATCATACTCAGTAACTTCTTTAGAAGGTAAGATATCCTCTGGTAAACTGAATTCCTTTTTCTTGGTCTCCTGATCACCCTTGGAGATGAAAACCCCCTCCTTGTCTTGCCCAATAGGCCTCAAATGCTGCATATAATCATATTTCGAATCATCGAAAGTAATACCATACAATGCAGCTTCTCCCTCGTTTTTTCTAATTCCCCCATTCTGGATTTCGTTATCAAGTTCTTTTTGAAGTTCGGTTTTTGTTTCTAATCTCTCCTTCTTCTTCTTATTGTTCTTCTCTATAGGCACAAAGACCCTTTCACTGGCATCTTCATCATAGAACTGTGAGTCTTCATGAGCTCTGTAGACCAAAGCAAAGTTCTGGGCATTTTTCTTGTCGATCCACTTTCTCGACGACATCGCTCGTTTGTTGGTTTCAATGCTTAACTAACATAGACTTCTTATGATCCTTAATTTTCAAAAAAAAATTTGTATAAAAATATTTTTTTCTACCTTCAATTCTATCGACGCGACGCCAGCCGGTACCGTCGCTTTCCTTGAAGCGTAAACAAAAATAAAGCTCTAAATCGATCAGCTCTTAAAGGAACAAACAAAGTCCCGTCAATAGAACCGCGCCCTTTTCAAATATCCAAAAGCATGAAAATTAAGCTCAATAGTTGTTATGCTGTCTACGCGTGGCACTGGGACGTTCCAGACGACGAAGTGTGTGGAATTTGCAGAGTCTCTTTCGATGGAACTTGTACTACTTGCAAGTATCCAGGAGATGAATGCCCATTAGGTAAGTATTAAGAATTGAAATTTGAACTTTCTGTACTAACATCATCGTCTCCACAGTCATTGGTGAATGTCAACATGCTTTCCATATGCATTGTATCTGGAAATGGCTGGAAACAGAAACAGCAAAAGGACTTTGTCCAATGTGTAGACAGCCATTTACGATGGACAAGGAAAAAGAGGTTAATAAAGGAGCTACATTACCAACAAATAATACGGCGTTTTTCCCAGCTTCAGGAACGAATGATGATTTTTTGGTAAACGAGATGACAGAACCTGCTAATGACAACATGTCCATACAAGACTTTTCATCAGGAATTGATACATAGGTGCTTGCGATAACAATGACTGTTTTGCTGGTTTTGAAACATTCTGCTGCTTTAAATGTGACACAATCTCTTAGGAACCCAACCCTATTTGACTTATCTGGTGCACGGATGAATATTTTCTCCTGATGCTCAAATCGCTTTTTTTTTTTCATAAGAATTCTGGTTCTTTTAGATAGGTGACTCACTACACTAATACACCAGCATAGAGCGCAATCCATATGGCTATCGAGACTGAAAATACTCAGCAGAAGTTCACGATTGTAGTGAAGGTGGGATCTTCGTCCATTGTGGACGAAAATACCCGCGAACCAAAGATTGCCAATGTTTCTATGATAGTGGAAACATTGGTCAAATTGCGACGTCAAGGACATCGGGTGGTTCTAGTCTCATCGGGAGCCATTGCAGTTGGTTTGCATCGTATGGGTCTTGACAAAAAACCCAAAAAGTTGTCTGCTGTTCAAGCTTTTGCCGCGATCGGACAAGGAAAACTGATTTCTCTTTGGGATGATATGTTCAGTTACCAGAATCAACGAACAGCCCAGATTTTGCTAACAAGGAACGACATTCTCGACTTTTCGCAGTTTAGAAACGCTGAAAATACTCTGGTAGAGTTGCTCAACATGGGGGTGATTCCAATTGTGAATGAAAACGACACCATTTCGACGCAAGAAATCAAGTTTGGTGATAATGATACTCTTTCTGCCATTACGGCAGGTATGTGTAACGCTGATTTTCTGTTTCTACTGACCGATGTGGATTGCCTATATAAGGAGAATCCTCGGTTGAATCCAGATGCAAAGCCAATATTGCTGGTCAAAAATATCAATAGTTTGGACGTCAATACGAAATCGTCCGGATCGAGCATAGGTACTGGAGGAATGGAAACCAAGTTGATTGCTGCCGATCTGGCAACTAATGCTGGAGTGACTACTGTAATTTGCAACTCGACTCGTCCTGATTACATGATCAATATTGCTCATTATATTTGCGAGAGTGATGCAGATTTTAGACATGCTAGCAAAACCTGTCTACCGGAGACACCTGAACAATTTGGAGAAACCAATGAAACGGAATTCAAGAAACTAAGAAAACTTGGCATTCCTTTGCATACAAGGTTTATTGGCCAACCAAGAAACACGGTGAAAAACAAGGAATTTTGGTTGTTACATGGATTAAAACCTGCTGGTTCTTTAATAATTGACATGGGGTGTTATCAGGCTATTACTCGTAGAAACAGAGCAGGACTTTTACCGGTGGGGGTGATTGGACTAGAAGGTACTTTTGGCCAATTAGAATGTGTGGAGATCAGATTAGGGACCAAATCAGAAACCACTGGTGAATGGGACAAGTCGAAGAAGACATATTATGTGGGACGAGGCAGATGCAACTATTCATCAGACGAGATCGATAAAATTAAAGGTCGTCATACTCACGAACTTCCCTCCATTTTGGAATATTTTGACTCCGAGTACGTTGCTCATCGCCAAAACCTTGCATTTCCTTTACATCCAGACGCAGAGCTTGCTGAAATGTTGCAATCTTTAAGAGTGCAATCGTGATCTGTATCCTTATAGTGCACAGCCTGGAACGGCTAGGGTGCGCACTAAAATTTTTTAAACTTTTCTCTCGGGGAAATAGACATAGCCAAAAATATAGAGAAACATATTTAGCATTGGAGCAAGGGAAGTTTTAAGGTGGCGATTATTGGGATAATTTTGCATAAGCATATGGTGTTCCAGGTATGAGCTCGGTGCCTCTGGATATTCAAAAGGATGGGTATGAGGATACTCAGAAAGTTCCTGTAAGACCTACAGATAGATCACTTAAAACAGACCTATTACAATCAGCAACTAATGAAGATGTATTTGAAAACGGCAATTTTTCGGCCAAACACTTTACCAGGGATGCGACAGGAAACGATTTAGATGTCTCGACAGAATTTCCAGATCCAATGGATCAATCTGAAAATTCAGGCAACCTTGAAGGAGTGGCCACTTCCGATGTGGATGCATCAAATCCAGTGACTATAGCCGGTGGTTTCAACGAAATGTCAAACACGGGAGTCTCCACAAGCAGTGCTTCTGAACGAAATCGAAGACCAAGTATGTTGTCCAATTTGATCTCTTCTTCATTGGCCACCTCCAACACTACAAAGCTTCCAGGTTATTTAAAAGAACCCATGAACATGACCAGTGTTCCAGACACTTCAAGGCTTTCCGGTTCGCCTGGTATTGATGTGGAGACTCCAAATCCACATGTAGTTGAGATTGTTGAGCGGCATCTCAACACCGACCAGAAGACAAAGACAGGTACTTCTCCGGTAGGCACTAATTATGACACTATGAAGCGTCAAGGAGGAGACATCATTCAAGATGTTTACAATTGGGTGAGTGATCAAAAAGGCTCTTTATCTCCTTTGAGGAGAGTTGCCAGCTCAGGTTCAATACAATCGTCTTCCAACACCGACAATGTTATTTCTGATAATGATGAACCGGTTGGTAGTAGCGATCCACTGCTCTCTGCCAAATATGTGAGAGTCCCGGGTGGATTTAGACGCAGTTTTATTGCTAAGAAGAATTTCGATCAACAGATGAACGAATTAAGAGACAGTCTTGTCGAGAGATCATTTGACGAATCATATGTGCACAATCATCGCCATAGTATCAAATCAAAACGGAAAACAGTGTCCAATGTGAATTTTTTCACTCGAAATTTTATTGAATTCCTTACTTTGTATGGCCATTTTGCAGGTGAGGATCTCAAGGAGGATGAAGAAGATGCTGTTGGTGATGACGAATATACTGACGACCGGTCAGCTTTTGGTGAAGAAACAGGATTTGATTACACTGGAAGTCTGGTGAGTGATTCTGAGGAGGAGGATGCAATTACCGCAGATGATTTGGAAGCACAACCTTTATTGTCCGTACCAGCTTCACCAGTGAAACAATATCAAACTGGAAGACGAGGTAGATCATCAAACATTTCTGTGGGCAGCAATTCAGCCCCTGGATCATCTTCTTTACAACAACAACTCTTGGTAGGATCGAAAAAAATGCGACTCAAGCATCGTAAGCTTACCAGGCCAAAAACTTTCATAAGAGATCCTTTGAAAAGAAAAAAGGTTTCCACTAAAAAAGCATTTCTTTTGCTTTTGAAGGCATATGTTGGAACTGGAGTGGTCTTTTTACCAAAATCGTTTTCTAACGGGGGTCTTCTTTTCTGTAACATCATGATTGTGGCGTTTTCAGTGATGTCCTATTATTGTTTTCTCATTCTAATTTCTTGTACTTCCAGAGGTCAGGTTTCTGGATATGGTGACATTGGAATGAAATTGTTTGGACCCAAATTGAAGTTTATGATTCTGGTTTCATTGGCCTTGTCTCAACTGGGCTTTTCGAGCAGTTATGTGGTGTTTGTGGCAGAAAATCTTAAGGAGGTCATCAACACGATGTTTGCGAAACAATATACAATTGCTATGTTTGTTCTTCTTCAACTCTTAATTTTCATTCCACTTTCATTGACTCGAAATATTGGAAAGCTAAGCTCGACAGCTTTGATTGCTGATGCTTTTATTTTGTTGGGATTAATTTACATTTATGTTTGCTCGAGCACCCATCTAATTATCAATGGAGTGTCGCCTAAATTGTCCATGTTTAAGAGCGATACATGGACACTATTCATGGGAACTGCTGTGTTTTCATATGAAGGTATTGGACTGCTGATTCCGATCCAGGAATCTATGGCCAAACCACAATATTTTAACCGATTACTGATTCTAGTTATGGTGGCTGTCACTATTATATTTGTGACTCTATCGACGGTGTGCTATTTAAGTTATGGAGATGACGTCAAAACAGTGATTCTCATGAACTTTCCTAAAAATACAGGCACTTCGGTCATCCAACTGTGCTATGCAGTTGCCATCTTGCTCTCAACGCCACTCCAACTGTTCCCAGCAATCAAAATTTTCGAAAATTATCTTTTCCATAAAAACAGATCCACTTGGAAAGAAAAAATCCGCAGAGGTTCAGAGGCCAGATCGTTGGATCTGGCTCCTTTTTATGACTCAACGTTGCAGAATCTTTCTCCAGTCAAATCGAATAGTTCGCAGGCTCCTGCTGAAGAGATGACCGATGATAATGGAGTGATGTCTGGAAAATCAGATCAGACCATTAAATGGCTCAAGAATATCATACGGGTGGTCATTGTCTTGGGAATGTGTTTTATTGGATATGCTGGATCCAGTGATCTTGATCGATTTGTTTCTTTGATCGGCAGCTTCACGTGTATCCCATTGATCTATATCTATCCACCTCTTCTATATCTGAAGTCGTATGGACCTGAGCTTTCGAATTTTTCCAAAGGTGTCAATTGTACCATTTTTGTCATTGGATTGGGAATGATGTGCTACACCAGTTTTCAAACGGTGTCCAAATGGAGCATTTGAGATATTTTAACCTTTTATAGCTTTGTTATGCATTATGTCTATTACAAAAAGTCAGCTTCGCCGTAATTAGATTTCTTTGCAGCTTCCATGACATTAGTCCAATTAGTCCGCAGCAAAAGAACCACTTCGAGACAAGTAAGAATAAATACCGATATCGTAAGGCCTAACCAGAGACCCATGATTCCAAAATCGAGCTTGAATGCAAGACAATAACAAAGAGGCATTCCCAATAGATAGTACGAGCACAAACTCGTGATAGACCCAACATCTTGTCTTCTTTGGCTTCGAAGAAGACCTGCACTTGTGACATTCAAGGTGTCATAAGATTGAGTAATGAATAGAATGGGTAAGATCTTATAACACGAGTAAGCGAGCTCGGCGTCGCTTGTGAAAATCTTTGTGATTGGCACCATCAACACAGAGAGGATTGTTGTCACAGTGATGCCTAATAAAACTGCTCCTTTCATATACATGAGCGTGCAATTTCGAGCTTCATTCTCATGACCTGCACCAATAAACAATCCGATTCTGGTAGAAATCGCACAACTCACTGCAAATGGAACCTGATAAACAAGCGAACCAATAGCAGAACAGATAGATTGAACTGCCAAAGCTTTTTCTCCAAAATATGCAGCGGCTAGAGCCATCACTTCGAACGCAAAATATTCCGCTTCCACTGCCACCAATGAAAATAAAGCCAAGTATATTTGATCATACAATCCGGTGAATAAAGCATTCATACTGAAACCTTTCCAACACTGGCTTCCATCCACAAAAGCGACGTATAGCAGAAGCAGCACAGCCATTGACCAGAAAGAAATTGAAACAACAATTGGTGCTCCTATATAACCAAAATCCAAAGTAAAAACAAACACGTAGGTTAGCATTAGACTTGCGGGAGTGACAAATATCAGCACATAAGTGGAAGCATGGAAGATGTTTTGTGCCTGCAAAAACTTCTTACCCAATTCGAAAATTAATAGGCCTGGTATTCCAAAAGTCACAGCACGCAAATACGTCTGGGCCAGGTTCGCAAGCTCAGGATCTGGTTGCAAAAACCCTAGTATTGGTCCACTGAACCAACAAAGTAGTATCATTGGAATCAAAAGTATGATGTTAACGACCAAGTTCTTTTGAACTAAATCACCCACTCTGCCATAGTTTCCTGCCCCGTATGCATGAGGAGCAAAGGAATCTACTGCCGTGACTGCTCCTTGAATGACTCCTAAATATGTGATGTTCATATACATGGTAGCCAGACTTGCAGCTCCCAAAGCTAAAGTGGAAACTCGACTAATCACTAGTAAGGGGCTCACACTGAGAAAGTACTGAAGAAAGAAGGCGACTGCGAGTGGAAAACTGGACTTGCCTATCACTTTGACTTCGCCGGTTGGACTGATTATTTCTGGAAGCCGAATTTCGTGATGAGTGTCATTTATCGTTGTGTCAATAGAGCCAAAGCTAGGCACATCCTGATCCAGTTTGCTGGTCAATGAGGTAGCTTCAGACATGACTATGGTTTCGAAGAAAGCCCCAGTAGTTAGAACTCCAGGCTATAATTTTCAGATAAAAAAAATCGCGCTTGAGTGAAATGTTGCTGAAGCGAATAGTAGAAAAAAGCCTGTTGGGCCGTGCACATTTCTTGGAGTTCACCATATTCTCTTATCAACCATATCAAAACGTACCACAGAGTCCAGCTTGTCTTTTTCTTCCTGAGCTTTACTAATTCTGATTTCTTCGAGAGATGGCGGGACGGACTCGTGACTTTCGTAAAATTGCGATCTCATTGCAGGGTCTTTGAGATTCGTCAGGGTGACGTTTGGAATACCCTGGACAAAATCGTGTTTAGACTGATTTGAACGTAAAATTCTGTTGGACCATCGAAGTAGAATCAACGACAATATCAGTCTAATAAATATCAGTAGCGAAAAGACTAGCAATACTAGCAAGAAACCAAGAATCTTGAAATTTTCCTGTTCTTCATCATAAAGAAAATGCTTGACCCATGGATATATCGTCATTTTAGTGAAAACAACGACAATAGGAAACACTGGAAGTCCGGTTCTTCGAAGTAGAATATCTGGATAATCATTTGAAGTCTGTTCCGAAAGATTCGACTTGAAGCTGTTTATGTAGTCATTTGAGAAGACTCTGGTATATTTGCTGTAGATAGATGGTTTGATTCTGTTGAATTTAATGATGTAGCAATGTTTAAGCCAATCAACTAAAACCTCGGAGCCAATAACTGTAAACATGGGTCCAACTAGCAAGCCAATCCAGTTGTTCAAAGTTGTAGAGAAACTTATATGGCTGTACCACGAGTTTGGTCTCAAATTGTCGAAAAGAGACATGGAGTTGCTATTAGTGTACACTTGGAACAGGTTTCTGGACGAAATAATAAACAGCATTACTAGCATCTGGAACCTCTCGTTCAGATCAGCACATGAGACTTGAAATAAACCTTCTCTTTCACTTCGTTTGAACACAGAGCTTTTCAGTTCCGCAAACTGATTGGATAGGATAAGTGTTAGTAAAGCATTCGAATAAGAATTTATAGCCACATTCAATGCCATGACCTGATAAGCCAAGATGTAGGAATGGAACGATAAATAGCACACACTGATGGTAGTCACGGTGAAGAAATTCAATAGTCCCCGGTAATTCAACGTCATCTTTTCTGCATTTGTATTGACAACTTTAATATAGTAAACGACTTTGATAATGTCTTGTCCAACAGCACTCAATAACTTGTCAGCTATTTCCAGAACCCCCACCATGAAATACAGCTTGACAGCTGTTCCGGCTCTAATATTATGATAGATTTTGCTGGAGTCCAAGGTTCGAAGAACGAATAAACTGGCAAAGATCAGAGAAACAGATATGAAATCGTTTTTTGTTCGGTAAAGCTCTGCAACCAGACGTTGGGGAGTTTTGTTAGAATTAGTGAAGAAAGATCGAATCAACTTGTAAAAATGAATGGTGAATCTGAGTGGAACTATTGTCAATTGTTTAAGTAATACAATCAAACAGTACACGAGGCCAAAAACCATGAATTTTTCTAATGCCAGAGGAAGTTTAATGAAGTTTAATAGCAATTCAGAATTGATAGACGGATCTTCAGAATCATTTTGCATATTATTTTTCGACTGGGAGTCTTCCTTTGATATATTAAGTTCTGTTAACAGCAATTTCCATAGGGTCACTCCTCCAGAGTTCTGTTTCAGCCCCCCTGAGTCGGAGCCTGTGATTTGCGGCGATGGAGAAAGATCAGACGTAGTAGGTCTTCTACTTTCGGTTGGTTTTCGTGACGATGTTCTAGCGGGACTTTTTTCGCCTGCAGTGGACGTTCTGTGTTTTGAAGAGCTTGTTGGTCTTCTGGAAAGACCCTGTCCGTTTTCTGTAAGCTCCATGGTTGTAATTACAGCATACAAAAGGGCCGATAAACAATCTAAGAATGTATATGTGTATGTATCTAGCGAGAATCGTCGCGGGCGATTTCAAGACGAAAAAAAAGCTGGGGTCGACGCGTCGCTAGAGACAGGTCCACCTTGGTAAACATACAGTTTGAGCACCATAATGGGAGTTTAACCAGGTTCCAGATGCCATAAATGCACGCAGAACATCTCAATAGACTCAACTACTTGTTTTTATGGCATAGGAGACATATATAAATTAGAAAGTTCAAAATGGTATTTATAGTGCTCAGAAAGAAAAAAGTACTAGGGACTAATCAAATGCCAGTTTGTTTTTGTCCAAATGCAAAGCTTGACGAAAAATACAATACCTATAACATCAAATAATCGTTGACCTCTTTCTAGCGTTTCTCGATGGCTACTGGCTTGCAAATCACAATTCGGGAGCTGCTTGAGATCGTACGGCCGTACGAAACTAAGGCCACCTTGACACCCAAGGAGGCAAGCATGCTTACGTTTGGGTTGATAGAAAAGTTGATGGAGAACCGATGCGACAAAGATACCTTGCGGGTTCTGAGTCGATATTTATCTACACAAACATATGATGAACTGGTCACGGAACGAGTCATCAACCACTATTGTGGTTATCCACTATGTGACTTCCAAGACAGTAACAGGATCAAAGAGATCAAAGTCAATCAACTGGTTTCAAAATTGAGATTGCCCAGATCTTACAATTCGAAATATTGTTGCAAAAGACATTATCAAAGTTCAGAGTTTTATAGAAAACAGCTGAGCTCAGAAGCACTATTTTCCCGAACAGAGCTGAACCTGCCGTTTTTCCACATAAAGGCCCCGGAACATTCCATTATTCTACTGGACGATGTATTTGAAACGAAAGAGCATAGTAATTCCCAGGATATTGTTGATTTGCTGACGAAGATGCAATTGGACGACCCGCATTTGGAAACCGACGAACTCATAGAGAGATTCAATAGCATTGTGGTGCTGGAAAACGAAGGCATCCACCAATCGGATGCAGTATACGGACACAATTAGGTATTTAGGTGTTATAAACTAGTTCACATCATTATTATAAAGATCTATAATTTTCCCAGTTTATCCAGCTTGGTGCCGGATTTGAACTTATGATTGGCCATCAGCTGGCCTAAACTTTCATCCACTACGTCAGTGTAAGGTCCAATCTCTCGGAATTCCACCTCCTTCAATAATCGCTGCATGTTCTGCTTCGAGTTGGCAAAAATTTCGTCGAAATCGGGCTTCAACTTGTCAAAATAGCAATGTAATTGCTGATTATGATGCAGAGTGTCTCGTTCTATAGCCTCAGAAACCGCCCTGATCTGTTTTTCGCAGTTGTTCAAAGTACCTATCCAATCATTATTCTGAGTTCCAGATAGTTCATTTTCCCACTTCTGTTCCATTTCGTATATCCATAGCCAATCGCGTTTATGCTGTTCCAGCATATTCAACTGCAGAAGATATTCACTGTGTCTACGACGTTGTCGAAAAACAGCATTAGTTCCATCTGTTTGTAACTTGGTATTCCATGGAGTGTTGATGATGCCAATGGTATTGTATGTCCCTGCCACACTCACCACCCGTGCGCTCGAGTCTTTTTGAAACCGCACTTTCAGTCGTTTCAAGGCTGTGTTCGCACGGTGATGGAGCACCTTGGAGCTCAGTATTTCGTCTATGTATTTCGGGTCCAAGGTGGTCTTTTTTGGAAGAAGACCAAGCCGTTGTCTTCGCTCAATATATAAATTGATCCAACTTCGAAGCTGTCGTTTTTGTTTCTCGATTTCTTGTTGATCTGGAGACTCCACTATTTTTTTTTTAGTCTGTTCGATCACTCGGTCAAATGCACTTTTCTTTGTCTTATTTGCTTCAAGACGGTGCATCAGATCTGCAAAATACGACTGCTCGCCCTTATCTAGTCCCAATAAGATTTGGTTGAAATTTAGACAGTCTTTAAAAGCATTCTGTGCCACCACAGAGCTCTGTATAGTTCTATGTGACCGAAACAGTTTCTGGATTTTTTCAATCACCCGTAACTTTAAGCTAGGTGCCAAATTCTGACATCTTAATGTGTTTCTTAAAAGTACTCGATATGTGCTCACAACTGCTCGACGGTGCCCGCCAAGTCCACTAAAAGGCAGAACCATTGATTGTGGTATATACAAATAAGAAAGCGTATTCGAAAAATTATTTCTTTATTTCTTTTATTTTTAAACAGAAGAAACTCGGTCAAAGAATCTTGGAGAAATCATCACCAAATTAGTCGAATTTTACATACAATGATTGATCAAACCTTAAATTGGTATAAAACAGACAAATGAACTGACTGGGTGAAAATCTTAGACTTCTTAGATAGGCCGATCCACCATACTAAATAATGTAGATTATATAATATCATCGACCATAGGTTCTTTTAATGTTTATGATATTTGGATCAAAACGGCTTAAAACTGACCTTAGGTGAAGCTTTGTCTGGATGGATTGGATTGGGCCTTTAAATGCCAAGCTACTGGACCCAAAATCATGCTTTAAGACAATAAAAAGTTCAGATACCATCTTACGAGTGTATTGGTGCAAATTTTTAAAATAGTCATCTGAGGCAACATGTCCGAGCGGTTAAGGAGAAAGATTAGAAATCTTTTGCGATATTCGCGCGCAGGTTCGAGTCCTGCTGTTGTCGACCTTATTTTTTTTAGGAATTTCAAGACTCCGCCCTGTTAACAGCTTGAGCAACAAGAAAGTGCCACCAACAAGACTAGGCTCATAAAATTGTGGCCCGGGTTTTCTGTTGTAAGATCTAATAGTGTTTTATTTTGAATACAGGAAAATCACCCTATAAAATCGATTTTAAATAACATCGTCAAGATCGTCTGTAGACAGTCCCCTCTCTCCTTGCATGTTCTCTGGTGCCTGGATTGTTGGAATAAACTCAAGAACAACATAGGTAATACCAAACGATAGTATTAGCACAGCAACTAGAACCCTGATAACGGAACCATGGAAATTTAGAATGGCAATTAGAACGTATATCAATCCTCTTCCTAGAAACGAAAAGAAAGAGGAAGCATATCCGTATAATTGAGGAGGGATCTTGAATTCGAGATATCCAACCAACCCCCCCAAAACTGCAATGTATAGACCTTGGAAGAAGTATCCAAAACCGCTGAACAATTCAGTAAGGCCGCAAACCACCTATTGAAGAGAAAAGTGATTAGTAGACAGTTCAATTTCGCATATTCATGTGGCCTCACTTACAGATAAAAACGCCACCGACAGGTTGACGACCTTGAAAACAGTGCTGTAATCAGAACTATTTTCTAAATCAATTCCATCCATCTTAAAACAATTAATACTTTTAAACAAGTTTCTTTCCAGTAGGTGGTCAAGTTTTAAGTGTCAGCTTATCTGTTATTTTTTTTCTACCCAAACAAATGCTTATTAAAATTTTGTTAGGGCTGGCTACAAATGATATAGACAGCAGTAGTGGTTAACTATTATAATCAGAAAAATAAAAGTCAGATTGCTACTTGAAAAAAAAGAAGAAAGAGGAAGGATCTAGCTAACCAGTACTAACTATAAATCATAAAGCAACGAGAACATAACTTGAGAAAAAAAGGCACATTTATACAGAAAACAGTTAGCAAACTTACTCTTCGTCTGGTTTTTCAGCAGCCTTTTCAGGAGCAGGTTCATCTTGTCCTGCTTCAGACATGTCTGAGGTCCACAAGGTCAAGTTGTCTCTCAACAGTTGCATGATTAAAGTGGAATCTTTGTAGGATTCTTCGGATAGGGTGTCCAACTCGGCAATGGCGTCATCAAAGGCCTGTTTAGCCAAATGGCAAGCTCTATCTGGTGAATTCAAAATCTCGTAGTAGAAGACAGAGAAATTCAATGCTAGACCAAGTCTGATTGGGTGAGTTGGTGGCAATTCAGTAACGGCGACTTCAGAAGCAGCTTTATAAGCCTCTAAAGAAAGATCAGCAGCTTCCTTACGTTTCTCGGTAACAGCAAACTCGGCCAAATATCTGTGATAGTCACCCTTCATCTTGTAGTAGAAGACCTTCGATTCTCCGCTCTGTGCAGTTGGGATCAAATGCTGAGTCAACACCGATAGAATGTCTTCACAAATACTCGATAGCTCTTGTTCGATCTTAGATCTGTATTCCCTTATAAGGGTAACCTGTGCTTCGTTTCCTTTGGCTTCTTCCTTTTGTTCGATCGAAGACACGATTCTCCAAGAGGCTCTTCTGGCACCAATCACGTTCTTGTACGCAACAGATAACAGGTTTCTCTCTTCAACAGATAGCTCTTGTCCGGAGGAGGCAACAGCTTTCATGTTTTCAACCATTTCCTCATACCTTTCAGCCTGCTCGGCCAATTTGGCGAGGTAAACAGAGTCTTCACGGGAAGCTGGCATTTGTAATCTGATTTTTTTCAGTTAGTATTCGAATACAGACTCAAAATACTGCAAGATCAACACCAACAATTGACTTAAATCAGAGGGACTAATTTCGCCTTTGTTGTCGTAATTTATCCAATGTATTTCGCCCTGTGCGTTTTCATCTCTTACGTGTTAACCGGTTACGAGCACGGCCACAACGGCAACAATCAACGGATGGATGAGGAAAAAAATCGCAAAAGAGACCATCCTTGCACCGCAAAAACACATCCAAGAATAGGTTACGTTTTTTTCCAACAACTTCCAGACATCAAAACATTGAGTTTTCATGGCTAGAATTGCTCGCAAGTGGCCAATAGACAGTGTACCAATGTACCACAATATGTCAGAGACCTCTTCGAGTGCAATTGGATAAAAAAATTGAGCGATATTCCTGTAAATGGAAGTGTCTGTTGCGGCACCTGAATCTTGCTTTTGCCCCTCAACGTTGTAAAAAACCAGTGATGCCTGGCTAGGAAAAAGCCCGACTAGTAGTGTTGCCATGTTGAGGATGCTCCACTGCCACCATGTCAATCAATTTGGATTTCTTTCTGTATCTTGTTTTGCTTGCTGTATCTTGACAACAGTGAAACTGCTGTGTTTGTCTTGCAATTAATCTGATTTTTGAGCATACTTACAAATATGAATGGGTATGTGGTTTATCACAAGATGGTGTTTAAAAACTGAAACAAAGTTAAGTAAATGTTAGATTTATAAAATGAAAACACCCAATTCATAATAAATAAAATAAATAAAATCACAAAGGAGCTCTTGCAAATTCCGGTTAGCAGGCGCCGTCAGGCGACCTTTCCCTCGGCCATTCACCAGCCTTTGGGCACGCACAAGCCGTCCCGCGAAGGGTGGCGGGCTTGGGTGGCTGCTGCAGAATATCCCCCCTCTTTGCTGGAAAAAAAAAAATACACGCAGAAATTTTACCCGGCCGCAATTATGTCACAGGCTGTGCAGAAAATAGAACAAAAAAAAGAAGCTCCAATCCTACCAATGCCAAAAAGGGGATAAATTTATGGATTTGATTTCTCAGTTTAAAGATCTATTACTTTTATTTATTGATTAGTCAATTTCATTGGCTGGCATTCCTTGATCTTCAGACCAAATCTAGCGTCTTGGCTCAACTGAACAAGCTCATTGACTCCTTGAGCTAGCTCCCCAGATAGTTGGAATTTGGAATGAACCCAACTTGGCTTGGAGGTGGATACACCACCGCTTAATCTGATCAATTCGTTAGAAGAGCCATTCAAAACAACAGTTGAGAGTTCCCTAGCAACAGGAATTTCTTTCGAGGCTTTGAGCAAAGACTTCAACTTCAAAGCAGTAACTCCCAATCTCGGAAGAGGTAGCTCTAGACCAGGCAAAACAGGATTTTCAGCATCATACCCATTCACTCCAGTGGAAGTAGAAGTGTTGAGAACCACCTGCAATGGCAGGAATCTGGCGCGCTGAATAGGTTTCGTCACAACAAGATGTCTGTTAGACAGCTCTGACAAGCCTAATCTTGCTGGCCTCAAGTCCTTATTTATGTTATTGAGTTGCTCTTCAACATCTTTCGAGAGATCGAATGGGAATCCAGAAGTGAGATGCGATAATTTGAATGGATACACTGAAAGCTCCTTGTCAATAGTTGACAACAGCTTTCTAGAAGACCTGAGTTTCAATTGATGAGAAATAGCAACATCTCGCACAAAAATGCTTGGTTTCGGGTTGAAAACGGATTTCGAGTGATTGGTGCCTGTGATATTATCGATGGTTTGCAAAGTGACAAGACCAGGACCTCCAACGTTTTCCAATGGTGCCATTTTAATATCCACAACGTACACTTCGCCAGGCATAACAACAAAATCGTCAGTTGGAATGGCTGACGAGCTAGTCACTCTGACGTTCTTGCTTTTGTCGTAGGCAACCAATTCTTGTTGCTCTTGGCTGAATTTCGAAGATTTTTGCAATAATTTCAATTCTTGGTCGGCTTCAGACCAAACAACACCTTTGAAATCTCTTTCTGCCACAACACCTTCAGCTTGTCCCGCCAAGAATCTTCTAATTCTTCTAACTTTGGATGTTGGAACCACCACACAGTTGAAAGTTTCGGCAATTGAATCGACAACTTGTCTAATAAGAGCACCCTTGACAAGTCCGGTACCATCAGCCAAAGATTGAGGGATTTTTTCTGGAGTTAATGCGGTGGCTAGAAGAGCGATCACAGTTTCAGATGCAATATACGATGCGCAAACAGCATCTGCAGCTGGTCCTAATAAAGGACCAGTCGAGGTTCCTGCTGGGTAAATGACCAAAGTATGAGACACATTAGATGTGTAACCATCAACATGACAACCAAGATTCAACGTCACAATGTCTCCAGCTTTGAATTTAAAGTTGGTTTCGTCGTCAAGTTCTGGAGAATATCCTATAACTACATCGTTCACGTCGATGGTCACCGGTTGTGCAATTCCTTTTTCTCTAACCTGGTTTTTATACACAGATTCCATGGCAGATTTCATATAACTATCTCCCAAGAGACATAATTCGGCCACAGAGTAGGGTTCATGCTGACCCAAATGGTACGAATCGTTGATCAATGAAGTCAGATATGTCAAACAAGCCTGAGTTATTTGGCCGGCAGATCTATATTTGTCTAAAACTGTCAAATCGAGCACATTCTTCTTTTCTAGGAGAACATTTCTGTCCCTTTCTGAAACCGCTAATTCCATCTTGAGTCTTGGGTACAGTAATATAATGAATCAAGAGTCTCTACTACAAGCCTAAGAAATCATTTTTCAAAATTTTTTTTTATTTAAAATTTTTTTTTCAGCAGGGCACACGACTTGGCCTATTGATAAGAAGAGGCTATTATATGGGAGCAGGTCTAAACTGACAGAATCCAACAGAAGCAGTTGAAGGAAAAGGGCATTATAACAAGCTACCGATATAAACACAATGTAGAATATGGAGACATCGGCAAGATCGACATCAATTGAAAGATGTTGACCTGCTTAAATGGCAGTTCTGATTTTCTCGCTTGAAGGGAACCTTAAAACAAGTGCACAGCCAGAAATGCAAACACGGGCTAGAAATAAAAAGACTCTATCTGTTTCTAAACGGGGCCTAAACTCGATAAAGTTGAAGAAGAGCAAGAATAGAATGTGTGTTCGATTAGTTCTTCTTGGTGCTCCAGGAGCAGGCAAAGGAACTTTGACCGGTAGATTGTTAGAAAGCATCCCTCATATTACAGCGATCTCAACGGGGGACATTTTGAGATCTCAAGTGAAGCAGAAGACCAAAAACGGGTTGATGGTGGACAAGTATCAAAAACAGGGTATGCTTCTTCCGGACAATTTTATGGCAAAATTGGTGGAAGATGAGATCTCTCAGAAGAATCTATTTGATAAGTCTTTTCTATTGGACGGGTTTCCAAGAACATTGAATCAGGCTATTGAGTTGGAGAACAACCTAGCTGATCGAACAATAAATCTTGTTATTGAGCTAGATGTTCCTGCTGAATCTATCATCAATAGGGTTTCCAAGAGATGGATGCATTCTTCGGGAAGAGTGTATAACCTTGAGTACAATCCTCCCAAGGTTCCTTTCAAAGATGATGTTACTGGGGAGCCATTATATCAACGATCCGATGACAATACTGCTACCTTAAGAAAAAGACTGGATATTTATTACCAGGAATTGTATCCCATCGAGAAGTTTTATAAGGAGAGAGGGGTTTATAAGAAGGTTAAAGGAGAAACTTCCGATATCATTTTCCCCAAGTTGTTGAGTTTGGTGAAGAATAAGTTGGATTCAGAGAAAGTTTAGTGGGTACAAACAAGAGGGTGGAATAAGCTCAGATTTTTGTAGATAGAAGGTGGTGCAGATGATTGCTTTATATAGAGCCATCGAGCGAGGCCGAGAAAAAAAATAAAAGGGAGATAGAGATAGTCATGTGCAATAGATAATATTAATAATAGTAGGATGTCTGCAGAGTCGATGATGCAGGATTCGAGGTCCATGGACAGCGATGATGGACACGACTACGGCGAAAAAAACAAGAAACGGACAAGGTCTGCACGGGCATGTTTGGTTTGTCGGGAGCGGAAGGTTAAATGTGATGTGATTACGAAATATCCACAGAAATGTTCAAATTGCGTGCAGTTTAACATCAATTGTGTTCTTCCTGAACCTAGAAAGAGAAAAAGCAGCAAGATCAAGAAGTTGCAGAGCGAAAATAGTTTTATTGTGGACGATTCGGTATCTGACGGAGTCCCTCAGTTCATTCAAAAGGACCCTCGAAAAGACTTTCCAGAATTGTATGTGCGTCGATTGGATCCTGCTAAGATGCTGCGAAGGGCACCTTCACTTTCTGCAATTGAGGAATACGTCGGGACTTCGACGCCATTATTGAGACAGGTGGTCAAAGAATACATGGATTTACAAACAAGCAAACATCAATTTGAGATGCTCGAGCTAGATCAAATTGACTTCAGTTATCTTGATACTCTTGGATGTTTTTGTCTTCCAGATGAAACCCTCTTTCGCAACTATATCGATTCGTATTTTGAATTTGTGCATTCACAAGCCCCCGTGATCAACAAAAAACAGTTTCTTAGAGATTACGCAACTCTCAAGAATCCACGCAGTTTGCTCTTACTACAATCAGTGCTTTTTGCCGGGTCTCGGGTTTATAATGAGCCAACCTGGTCGGACATTGATAGACATAAACAAGAAAGAATGAGTAAGGTTCTTCATCGCCGAGCAAAGGCTCTATTTGAGGCACAGGTGGAATGCGAATCGATGCCTCTATTACAATCGATGATTATCTTTGGGAACTATTGGGACACACAATATCTTGATTCGAGAAATGGAGGGGTTTATTCGAACGTGAAAATGGCAATAGCTCTTGCACATTGTCTGGGATTACACAAAGGTGTGGACGAAAGGCTGGATTTGTCTGCAATGGAAAGAAGTATCTATAGACGTATTTGGTGGGTGTTGGTCATAAAAGATACTTATACTTCATTCACATTTGATAGACCCTGGGCAATTGATATAGCTGGTTCTTTAGTGGAAACTCTCACGAAGCAGGACATGGTGGATGTTTTGGAAGACGAGCAACTTGATATTGACAAGGAAGCGAATAACTTGAAACAAACCGAGATAGATTTTTTCCTTCATAAAATCCAATTGGCTTTAATTATAAGGAAAATCATTGATAATCAACGCTTGATAACAAAGGTTTCTAAAGAAGGATCATCTACATTTCATATTTTGAAAGAATGCGATGCAATGATGGTTCGTTGGTTGGAAAATTTGCCTGAATCTTTGCGCTTTAGCACCAACTCTCGTAAGGGAACCCAGAATTTTTATGGGGCCGTGTTGGCATTGGAGTATTATTCGATATTATTGTTTGTTCACCGCAACAACATCATCAGCAACAACTACAAAACTCTTGGTGACGAGAAAAGCCCTAATTATTTTCCATCGTGGGGTGTTTCGTTCAAAGCTGCGTATTTGGTGACTATCGTTGGAGAATATTTATTGAAAAATGGGTATTTGGAGAAGTACCATTCGTTCATCATTTACAGCATGTGGTCTGCAGGCGTGATGATGGTTTATCATTTATACAATAAGGACAGTAAGATCTCTGAGATTGCATATCAATCGATCTTGACTGGACTTTCGATTCTTACTGAAACAGCCAAGAAATGGCCCATGGCCAACTTTGTTTGCTTCAACCTCAACTCGTTTCTGAACGACAAGTCGAAGCAGATGCTGGTGATTCGAGGGATTTTGCGCAGTGTGAACACTGAGGTCATTAAAGACACAGACAAAAGTTACGAATCTAAAGCTGCTTTGGAAACCAGCACGATTCTGGATAAATCTCTAAGTTCATATGGACCCAAGAAAGAGTTATCCTATGGAACTCAGACTTTGAGTGCTGAACGAGTCACAATAACTCGGAGGTCTCCTGAATCCAAACTATACGAGGATATGGGTGAAAAATCGGCATTTTATGGCTCTCCTACAGCTGCTACTCGAAACCTGACAGATTCTAATAGGTCGAACAATCCAGGAGTCTTTCCTGTCTATAGCGACTCATTGTCACCTCCAATTACCCGTGGTGTCAGTTTTTCTGGTGTTGCTGAGTTTGGACCCGAGTCCGACTCCCTTGCTTCCCCGGTCTTGACCGATACAATTATAGCTGACATTATAGATGACAATTGGCTACCATCGTTTGATGTTCCGAGTAATTTTGCTGAGCCTTCCGAATTCATGTCAAACACTGATATTTTATCCACTAACGTGGTGGACGATCTTTTTGGGGTTCTTGGGAACTCCGAGCTAGGATTTTAGTAATTTATGGACACACAGACTTTCGTATATAAATACATAATGAAGTGCGAAGCTCTAAAAATTTCACTAAAAAAAAGAGTACCGAAAAGTGCATACGACCATCTCCGCAAGAAAGAAAGACCAATACATTTAGGTTTTTTACCGCCAAACAAACAACTTCCAATAGGATATCTGGGTAATCTCATTGGAAAGTTTACAGATCCGTTTGAATAGAGCCTAAAATTCATGAGATTGCTCTGTTCAAAATGCTTCTTTTGAACAAGAGTGTTTTGGGTCTAAGACCTCAATTATGGTCTTTGACCACAAATTTAGGAGCAGCAAGAAACTTGTGTTTCCTTCAGACCAAACACATTCATAAGCCAACGTTCGTGCCACCTATCGCTCGTGCCAATACTTTTAAAACAAAACCTATCAGTTTGGTGTCGGAGTTCAGAAGGTACAATTCCAATGGACAGCAGCAAAAGTCTGACTCAGAACAACCTAAATCCAAGACATTTTCGGAAATTCTTGAACTTCTTCGATTGGCCAAGTCGGAAATATCTACAATGTCTTTGGCGATTGTATTTTTGTGCATTTCCTCGTCGGTGTCGATGCTTTTTCCAATGATCATGGGAAAAGTGATAGACACAGTACGTGATCCTGTGGAGAACGATGAAGAGAAAAAGGATATTCCAGATCCCCAGAAAATCAAAATCTTATCTTTTGAACTCCCAGCTGCACAATTTTACACCACTGTGGGAGTCATTTTCCTAGTGGGATCATTAGCTAACTTCGGAAGAGTGGTGTTATTGAGAAGAGTGGGAGAGAGAATCATGGCAAAATTGCGGCTAAATATTCTCAAAAAGATCTTTTATCAAGATGCCAAGTTCTGGGATTATAATAAGAGTGGAGATTTGATTTCCAGATTGGTTAATGATTCCACTATAGTGGCTCGCTCGGTGACTCAAAATGTTAGTGATGGATTGCGATCTTCGATAAGTGGACTGGTGGGGATCTCGATGATGGTAACCATATCTATGAAACTCACAGCTTACATGACAATGATCTTCCCGGTGCTTATCTTTTTTGCAATGGTTTTTGGTCGTCGAATCAAAGTCATTTCCAAGGATATTCAGACACAACTAGGAAATCTCACCAAAGTTTCTGAAGAGCAGTTTAATTTTACAAGAACCATCCAAAGTTTCAATAAAGAGTCCTTTGAAGTTGGGAAGTTTAAAAAAGAGGTGAAACAGCTTTACGATTTGTCGATGCGTGAAGGAAGATTAAATGGATATTTTTATGCTGGAAATGGATTTGTTGGAAATGTGTTTTTGATATTCTTACTTTCGATAGGAACTCAAATGGTCAGACAGGGAGATTTGACTATTGGAGAGCTTTCTTCATATTTGCTTTATACAACGTTCAGTGCATCCAGTGTTTATTCGTTGTCGAACTTCTATTCGGAATTGATGAAGGGAGTGGGTGCATCTGAAAGAATATTTGAGTTAATCAAATTAAAACCTGCCATCATTCCAACAAAGGGAGAAAAGGTCAATGTCACAGGCAATGTTGAGTTCAAGAACATTAATTTTAGGTATCCAACGAGACCCAACCATAGAGTTTTTGAAGGTTTAAACTTGAAAATATCCAAAGGAGATCATGTCTGTCTTGTGGGGCCTAGTGGTTGTGGGAAGAGCACAATTGCGCAGTTATTATTGAGATACTATGAACCTGGAGCAGGGGATATTCTGGTGGATGGCCACAAGCTCTCAGATATATCTCTTGCACATTTCAGACAGCAGGCAGGTATAGTGCAACAAGAACCAATGTTATTTTCCGGAAGTATAAAGGAGAACATCACTTATGGAAAAATGAATGCCACAGACGAGGAGATTATGAAAGTTTGTGATCTTGCTAATTGCACCAAGTTCATCAACAATTTCCCTGACAAGTTTGATACAGTCATTGGATCCAAGGGTGCGCAATTGAGTGGTGGTCAGAAACAGCGGATTGCTCTAGCTAGAACTTTGTTATTAGGGTCTGCGGCTGACGAGACAATGAGACAGAAGCTCAATCTACCAGAAGTGTATAATGCCAAGGGAGAGTTGTTGCTTGGACCAAACATATTGATTTTGGACGAGGCTACTTCAGCTTTGGATGCCAAGTCGGAAGAGGCTATCAAACGGACTTTGAGGTTGCGGCAGCAAGCAGGATTGACCACTATCAGTATCGCTCACAGATTGAGTACGATCAAGATGAGCGACAAGATTGTGGTGTTCAATCTAAAGGGAAATGTTGTTGAGTATGATGCATTTGAAAAATTGATCAGCAATCCAGATAGTGAGCTAAACAAGTTACTCACCAAAAGTGAGAGTGGCGACGATACCGAGGAATCTTTGACTGAAAAGGAAAAGGAAACTTTATAATTCTGTATATAAACATCATTAAATGCGTTCTAGTGAGGATCACCACTGGAAACCACTTCCCAGAGGACCACTTGCGATTGGTTTTTAAGAACCACCTGAACATTTTCTCCCGGCAAATGTTCGTTATGTAGACCAAACGCTATATTTGAGTCTTGTACACCGTATTTGACTACCCCGAGCCATGAGACCTTATTGCTAAGAAGATCAATGACAGTTCCGGCTATTTGTCTTGGAAACAAACCTCCTTTCAAAGAAATTCGATACAGTTCCTGATCGTCTTTCATTTCCAAAGTCTCTGAATATGAAGAAATATGAGGTTCTGTAGAATCAAATACAGATACTTGAGGACCTTGGATTGAAACGTATGTGATCCATTCCAAAGTTTGCACTAGCCAAGATTCATCCTTTTGGATAATCAGATCTGGTTTTTTAATCTTACCCAAATTGATAGATTTCCACTTGATCTCTTTTTCATCACTCATAGTCAACTCCACAAAACCATTGATTGCAAAAGTGTATGAATGGGGGTATTTCTCGCTGTACCAGAGTAATCTCATGAAGTTTTTATCGTCAGTCTTGATGTTGGAAAGATCGAATTGAATCAGGAAAAACTGTTGTTTCAACTTCTTATTTTGACGACTACTATTGCATAATTTACCTTTCAATCCAGACTTATAGTATGATTCTGCTGTCAATCTCATTGTGAAAATTCCTTGGGTCAAACTGAAAGTATCTTGATGATCTAAGTTTTGCGTACAACTGAGTAATGAGATTGACTTAAAATTTTCTTGTTGTGATCGAGGAATCAAATCCTGCAAAAGCTCATATAGCGAGCATTTGATGGTTTTACTTTTGAAAACCATTTCGTTGAGTTTGGTCTGAACGTCTGAATCTAGAAACTCTTGTTTTGGAAAAATCACATCAAGACGGTTCACAAAATTGTGTGTTTCCAAGGTATCTCGCACACGTGACCAGCTGGATGCCCACTCGCCTCCAGAAACATGGCAATGAGCAGGATTCATTGCAAGACAGGGCACAAAACAAGACAAAATTCACCAATATCTGATCTTTTCCTCTTTTCCTCTGTTTCTTTCCATGGACGGTCGTGCGCAACACTGGAAATTTTTCAGATGAGTCTTAAAAAGGATTTTTCAACATTGGAACAAGAACAAGACAAGATAAAGGAGTATTCATTGAAGACATATGGCATATAAACACATAGAACAACAGCCGGAAAATCCATTTTCGAAGCTGGTGACTAACCAGACGATAGTGGAGATTCCCGAATTTGAGCTCGAGTCCGGAGATGTTCTGTATAAAGTGCCTGTGGCATACAAAACATGGGGAAAACTTAACAACAACGGAGATAACTGTATGTTGATTGCACATGCACTCACGGGCTCTGCAGATGTGAAAGATTGGTGGGGTCCATTGATAGGCAAAGATAAGGCATTTGATCCTACCAAATTCTTCATTATCTGCTTGAACTCGTTGGGGTCTCCGTACGGTTCGGCCTCTCCTGTGACCAATGATCCAGAGATAAATGAGCCTTATGGTCCCGAGTTTCCTGTGTGCACTGTGAGAGACGATGTTCAGATCCATAAGCTTGTTTTGGAGTCGTTGGGAGTTCGTCAAATTGCGCTTTGTGTAGGAGGGTCCATGGGAGGCATGCTGGCTTTGGAATGGTGTTTTGTCAAGAACAGTGAAGGAGAACTGTTTGCGAAGAACGTGGTGGCCTTGGCCACCAGTGCAAAACACTCAGCGTGGTGTATTTCTTGGGGAGAGGCCCAAAGACAATGTATTTATTCGGATCCCAAATACGACGATGGATATTATAGTCTGGACGACGCCCCGGTGAACGGACTGGGAGCCGCGCGGATGGCTGCCCTGCTAATGTACCGGTCGCGCAATTCTTTTGAGTCACGGTTTGGCAGAGACCTACCGACGCAGCAGCAGAAGTCGAAAATTTTGTTGGACTCGCGGACGCCTGGCGGGGGCGACGCGACGGCATCGAGTGCGGTCGAGGATCCGGTGGCATCTCCAAAGGAAGAGAATTGGCAGATCCACAACGATGGATCCACAAGAGTCAGAAAACCGTTTGAATCTCGGCATGCCAGTAGGTCAAACTCAATGGATTCGCTAGCTTCTGTCTCCGATACTGATAGCTTAAGCACTTCTGTGTCTGCAGCCTCTGCTAGCAAAGGTAGACAGCGTCGTAGACCCCAACATTACTTCTCGGCACAAAGTTATCTCAGATACCAGGCACAAAAATTCCATAAAAGATTCGATGCCAATTGCTACATCTCCATCACTAGAAAGCTAGATAGCCACGATCTAGGACGGGACAGACCTGAGTACGACAACGATGCTGGAAAGGCGCTGGAATCTAGAACCCAGCCTGCTCTTATCATTGGAATTGACTCAGATGCCTTGTTCACCTTGAGTGAGCAAATCTACATCACCAAGCACATGCCAAACTCAACTTTCAAGAAAATCCATTCTCCAGAGGGCCATGATGCATTCTTGTTGGAATTCAAAGAGGTCAACGATCTGATTATGCAATTTGAAAAGCAACAACTCAAACACATCATGGAATCCGAAGGAAACAACATGGATTGGCAAGACGAGGGAATCGATTCTGACAAAAAGGAAAGCGTTTTCGGAGAGGCCGAAGATGTGGCCAATTGGTGAAGATAATAGACCTAAGTTTTCCACTTATACATACATAATAATAACCAACATATCCCCTTCCCGAACCTATAAACCCGTACTCGTAATATCATAGCCTCAACCTAAACAATCAACCATGACCCTTCAAACTCGTCCTCCTCTCCTCCCATTTCTTCTTCATCGCTCTTCACAGATGGAGTCTGTCGGCTTTTGCTCACCGACAAACTTCTAGCGTACTCCATCTCGCTGTATATTGTCTCAATAGCCACCTGAACTCCGCTTTCTGATCGAATCTTATTGCCAGCTTGTCTAGCCTTCTCGATGATACGTGTGTTTGTCGTCACTTCTTTCAAAGCTTTGACCAAAGACTTACAATTCAAATCTTTTAAAGCCACCCCACACCCAAGATCTTCCACTCTCCCCGCATAAAACTTCTGGTCTCCAAAAAAAGGTTTGATGATGGTTGGTAGTCCAAACCGTAACGAAGCCCCTGTGGTACCTGAGCCTCCGTGATGGACTGCAGCATCAAGTTGTGGAAACAACCAATCATGAGGAACGCTTCCAGAATTGTAGATTTCTGGAGGAAGAATCACCTCAACTTCACTCTTAGAGCCTAGTCTATCAGACCATCCTTTATTCAAAACACATCTCACATCAGCTTCAACCACGGCATCAACCACTGCTTGAGTCAGCTCTGAAGGGTTTGAAACAACAATCGAACCAAACCCAATGTACACAAGCTTTTTACCATCCTCTCTGGCTTGCTTGATAAACTCTTTGAGCGCAGCAGGAGGCTCATAACTTTCGCTTTCATTCAAAAACCAATATCCAGTAACTTTGACCCATTCTGCAAAATCAACCGACGGAGGAAACACTGTCGGAGAAATATTGTACAAAAATGGAATGCTTGTCTGCTTCATATCTGCCAATGATGTCTTTGGCAATCCCAAAGTTTTCACACGCCATTTGTTTACTTGATGTGCAGTTCCTCTCCAATACCCGTTTTCAAAAGCCACGTGTGTCATATAATTGTAAGCACCACCAAGCTTTTGATCTGGAACCATGAATGCGTGTGGATATGCTCTTGTTCTTGTCCAGGGCATTGTGAAGGCCCTAAAATAGGGAATCTGCAGCTTCTCCGCAATATGGATTCCACAGATAGAAGATGGAGATTCAATCAATATGTCCGTATTTTGACAAGCCTTCCAAGAAGTGACCAGTAAATCATCGATCCAGCTTCTAAACTTCGATTTTGCTTCCTTAATAAAATTATAATTAATGGTAGGATGAGTCACCATCAATGCCATCAACTCGGAGGGGTCTCCTGCAATTGAAGCAAAACTGATACCGTGTTTTCTGATCCACGGTTCAAACTCCTTATGGGTCACAATTTTAACCTGATGACCTTCTTTGATCAAAGCTTTGCCTAATGCAATATAGGGCTGCACATCACCCCTCGAACCAATGGTCAAAAGAGTAAACCTGTACGATTTCGAAGGCCTAACATTAGTTTTGGTCAGAGGATGTTCCTCAATAATAATAGGAACATCCATACCAATTTCGTCATGAATTCGACTTTCGAACATTCTCAATCTAGCAGACGCTAGACTCGTATTGGAATCTGCAAGCTTGCAACTCTCATCTCCTGACGACTCACTTGGATTTAATGCAGCTGCACTATCTGTGCTCGATTTCTTAAACATATCAATTTGTTTCAATAGTAGAAATTCACAATCATCTCTTGCTTGGTCGCTGGCGAACTCAAAAAATAGCTCTTCATGACCATGAATAACTACCACCAAGCCAGAATAACCAAACCGAAAGCCCTTCTCCCTGCTAATATTCTCAATATCCATGAATGGTAGTATCATTATCGTGCCCGATCCAGGCAAAGTCGAGCGAAAACACATCTCATTCGATCCTAGATAAATTTTGCCGTATGTTGGCAACCCCTTCACTAAATAGGCATGGTATGTCGAAATCAATTTCTCTGTATCAGTTAAAGAGAAATGCTTTCTGAATCTTTCGGCAGCGGCTTTTCGTTGATCAACATCTCTCACCAAGTACATATCTTCTTCGGCTCTTGCAAGCGCACATTTTTCATCATAATGGGCAATAGATGCCGTGGATATCAAACTATGAGTAAAAGCAGTCAAGCCCTGAACCAAAGAGCGGGTCGACCATGTTCGTTTGCTAATTGTTCGTGCCGTTTTATCCAAGTTCTCTTTATCTGCTGTCAAAATATCTGAATTTCTTTCGCCGAGTTGATTATTATCGCTGTCATATTCATCCTTGATTTCAATATCTTCTGCTGATATTTCATCATCTGATAACTTGGGCACACCCTCAGCATCCAAAAAACTTTCTATGGCCTTCTCTTGTAATTGAGACTCTCTTATGCTATCTTCGGGCTTTGGAAAAGACGAATTTTGTCGTCCGGTCTGCAGATTGCTTGATGTTTGCACCATCGATGGCGACCTTTTCAAAAGTTCAATCTTGGACTTTAGAAGAACAGATTCTAAAGCCGTTTCATCCTCGCTCTCAAGACCCTCAGATATCTCTATTCCTTCATCTTTAATAACCTTTTTGATATCAAGCACAGCTTTCTCTCCCTTCGAGAAAAACATCAGGAAGTAATCATCGATGGCAAACGTATCTGCACTCTCTATCACTTTGATTCGCAAGTTCTTGGTAACCCCTATAACTGATGTGAGTTCCAAATCAACAATGTTTTGAAGCGGGATCTTGATTGCCACTTGGTCACCTTTATTCTTAGACGAAAAAATGTGTTTCTTCAAGCTTGAAACCCACGATCTTGCTGAAGCTAGATTATCAGCTTGAAACCAGTGGGTTCTTGATTCAGTAATGATCCTAATCCATACTGGTTTACTCGGATCCTGGCTTGAAGAGGCGCTTTGTAAAATCTCTGCCCTCAAGGCCGTTCGCAAATCTATCACTGTTATTGGGAAATAAAGATCGGTGGAATTAGCATAAACACTGAAAGTGTTATCTCTTAAAACAGCCCATTTTCGATGTTCTCTCAATGATGGATAAGATTTCGTGGTCAAGGCTCCGCTTTTGGAAATCGAACCTTGCTTTTTTGGGAGAAAAGCAAAAAACAGGATATGAAACTTTGTGATGTATAAATGGCCTTGCAACAAAACGTCTCCCATTAGCCAGCATGGATAATCGCTGATGAATTCATCATTATCCGATATATCAAATGTCTTTTTCAACTTAATTGAAAGAGCAACAGCACGCTTTTGAGCCAATTGGTTGTTCTCATCTGCAGACAGTCTCCTGACCACGGAAAGTTCGAAGCGTGATCTAGTTTTCCGCAATTTGCGCTGCTCATGAGCGTTTGTATCCTGTATTCTCTGTATGACGGTTCTATTACTGTCATCATTTATAGTCATTTCATTCAGATCCAACGAACCGGGATTTTCACCTTCTGAATCCTCTATATTTTGGCCAATGTCGCTGTTTTCATCTGACTCGGTTGTGGTTCGAACAGATAGAGCAGTATTCACGAAAGGCTCTGCGTCTTCTCCAAAATCCTCCACTGAATCCAGTGGTTGCTCGTCTCCTTCGAAATCCTGGAAACCAGCATATACGCTTGCTGCGGTCAAGAAGCTGACAAACGATTTGGAAATACCTTCTATTGATGGTTTATCTTTGTCAGAATTCGATAGTCTATGTGGCGGGAGTCCCGAGAGCTTGGGGGTTGGAACTCTAGAAAGAGGTTTCGACACTGTCTTGATGGGCGAATGTCTAGATATGGAATTCAAAATCCTTTGCGGAGACAAGGCAAAGCGTCTCTTTGACGGGCTTTGAGATCCAGACTGAGAATCTTTCCTTGTGAGTCTTTCGTCCTGGTCGATATCTGTGATGCCAGGTTCCAGAAACTGGCTGTTTTCCAGTGATAATGAATTGGACTCGTAGGCAGGATCTGGCAGCCGTAATGGGCTGGCACTTTCGGAATCGGACATTTGCAGAGGTTCAGCTTGGTCCTTATCCTTTTGTTTAGCGCAATCTAAATAATAACGGTGTTTAAAACCAGATGCGCAGGCCCTTGAACTATTCTTAAAACAGAACAATCTTGCCAAGCCAGCGTGTCTTTGCAATAAACACAGAACCGTCTGCACTGATCGAGATTTTAATTACTAAATAGATACTGATGAAACAGGAGGGTCCTTTTAATAAACCTTTATCATACCAAAATCTAATTTTTTATGCCGTCTCTCCTCGCGCGAAAGCTCACGCGCGAAGATTCCGGGGGATGTCAAAAATGACACCCGGCATCGCGCACGCAGGCCGCGCGAAGACAGGGCCTCAGGGAGGGAAGAAAAAGGTACAGAATTAAAAGTACATTGACTTTTTAAAATGCTGGTGCGTACTAATTTTCCCTATCGTCTTGGGTTTGGTCTGCACTGCGATATCCATTCTTGATCAACCAACTGGTTCTCAAAGAATGACCCTTCAAAGTACAAAGCAAAGCACAGACGAATGCAAGAACAATCAATGCAGCGTTGATAACACACGACCAGCCGATTCCAATGGCATCGAACATAGGAAGAGTGATTCCAGAGCCAATGGCCGATCCAACGTTTCTAATAAAATAGTTGGACCCCAAGGCAATCGGAGACCCAATCTCAGGATGACTGCTGGAACAATAGGAGTTGATCGGAGTGTAGACAAACGTCTGCGAAAGACCATTGATGAACATGGCCACAATCGGTAAAGCAAGTCCACCTTTTTCTTCCTGGATCGACCAACCATAAACCAGGGTAGTCACAAACATAACACCCATTGCAATCCATGAAGCACGCAACCGATCCTCACTGACTAATATTCCGTTTCTTCTCTTGATATGCTTCTTTAGCACGTAATCAGCATATCTACCAGAAAAAAACGTCGAGATCACCATTCCACAGCCAGGAGCAAGATAAAATAATGATCCCTGAATTGGGGATGTAAAATTAAAGCGAGGATCCACCACGTATCTGATCGGAGTCAATAGCGCAAAGTAGTTGAGCGAGAGACACAAAGTAGTGACTCCAAGAAGCGAAAGAGTTGGAACTCTTAATGCCAGAATGACTTTAAATGGATTGACAGCAATGACTTTGAATTTTTTTCCTGTCCGTTGCTTCCAATCGTCAAACTCAAGATGCGGAGTGGTTTCTTTCAAAAAGAAAAACGCCATCACCATAACAAACAATGTGATCCCAGCCTGGACCCAGTAAATGATTCTCCAGGTGGCATAAGTGATGATGACACCAGATATCACTGGAGCAAATGCGCTTGCAGCAAGGGTTCCCGACAAACACAAACTAAGGGCTGTTGACCGTTTGGTGGGCTCATAGATGTGCGCGCAAACAGATGCTGCAATATTAATGTAAGTGTAAGAAAATAAACCGGTCATGGTTCTGAACACGAAGAACATGGGCAGATTAACCGAGAGTGCTGTTAGAATAGAAGGAATCAATAACAAAACACTCATCATCAAGAAGATCGGACGGCACCCGTAAAAGATGTACAATTGGTTGAACAAACAGGGAGCAGCAGCAGTCATCAGATTGAACACAGTACCAGAGATGTTAATCACTGAACCAGTGGTATTAAACTCCTCAGCAATCATTGAAACAGCAGGCATGTATGCACTTGAGGAAAAAGGCCCCAATGAAGACGACAGAGCCAAAATAAATAGAAACATGGCTTTCTGATTTTTGGTAAAACGACCATATCTGAGCTTTTCTTCCTCAGTCAGCACAAATTCTCCATTTCCCTGTTCATCACTGTTTCCTGATCTTTCAATATCTTTGTTCTCCACATTTTCGGGAATCACGATCTCTAAGTCCACTTCGGAAAACCCGTCTTCTTTTTTTGATGACATCTTCTCTTATTTTTTCAAACGATAGTTATTAGCGATACTTGGCTCTTAGGACCCATCTCAGCTAGCCAGCTCAGAAAGTAACCACCAAACGTTGCAAATTTGCTTTTGGAAAACCCCTCAAACAATACATGGAATTTTGCGTGATTTTATACCTCACATACTAGTCATCTCAAAGTGGACCCTGCTCCTATTTTTTTTTTCTTAATTTCTCCCTGTCCAAACATGGCATCTTCCCGCCGCGAAGATACCCGACTGAGATTACCATTTTTGGCTAGACTAGTTGAATCGCGTCGCAAACAGTCTGAGAGAAAAAACAGTTTTCTATTGTTTCCAATTGTTAAACTCATTAGCCACAATCTCTGCCAACTGCAGTGGCAATTACCCGTGTCAGTAATGTTAGCTAGGGACCTGCTTCCAGCAAGTGGGCCCATTACTGGCGAGCCAGGTACCGAGATGAGTCATTTAGTTGGTAAATGAGCTCATTAAGTGCCCGTCTTTCACTTCTGCCAAAGAAGAACCCGATCAGACCATTAAGATGGCCCGCGACCAACGAGACCGAACCTACCACAAAGAACAAAATCGAGGCCCATGGAGCAATGAAGGAAACAACCACAATGACCGGCAAAAACGCAATGAAAACAAATACAGAAACCCAATAGTGTACTATTCTTAATCTGCTTTGCCAATAATTGGTGCTCGATAAATATCCTGAGATTAAATCGCGTAATTCCTCGTACAGATCCAATCTGGTAGCATTATCTGCCTTTTGCATCATATCAATGACTCTTGGAAGAATTTTGAAAGTAGCAGAATAAGCAAAATGGTCCGAATAAGAACCAATCCCAGGAATCCTTTCGGTGAAATCAACTGATGCCGAATTCACCTTTAATCTTGCTGGATCTATTAGAGCATAATCCAATCTGCATGCTTCATCTATACGTCTATCTGCCCTCCAAGTATTAAGCGTCGAGTCACAAGTAGCGCCTCCAATCTGAATCTGATCTTCAGGACTCATTTGTTTCAAATCTTCAATGTTGAACGCTCCATGAAGCTCTTCCCAACTATCTCTAAGACCGGCTTCTTGTTGCAAAATTCTATAAGGTAAAGAACCCGGTCTAGAATTCAAATCTCCCACAAGAATCACTGCATATCCTGCCTCTGTTAATGTCTGAGACAAACAAGCGATATCCCATGCTTGACAAGCACGATGACATGAATACGCAGCACTGCCAGTCAAAGCATAAGGGGCATGCATATGCGAATTTAACAACGCAATTGGCGAACCTTTTTCATAAGTAGGTTCTAACAACGTCACAGCAACAGACTTCCCAACATACCAATCTCCTCGGAAAAAGGCCGAAGGCGTCCCATTGATAGGAAACCTGTAAAGAAACGATCTCTTAATAGGAACCTTGGATAGAACGGCAAGTCCAGGACCGGTGAGGATTCCTGAAGAAAACAATCTTCTATAACGATATTTCGCACTGCATACAGAATCAATGTATTCCCAATCTTCTGCAGTCCAGATTTCCTGAAGAGCTACGATATCATAATCTCCTTCATCTCGTAACCTATCTGCAAATGCCCTCAATCTGGCTTTTCTATGTTTCGACACATATTTCAATCCCCACGTGTTGAAGGTCAACAATTTGATTGTATCGGTTATAGTTGATTCCATTTCCTGCAATTCTATCTCAACTTCCGATAGTTTAGATGAGTTCATGGTCCTTCAATCTACAGCAGTCAATGTGGTTTCTTGTACGAATATCCTTGTGTTTTTTTTTAATGCTGATTTATTTGTCTACACCAAGCGGCTCGAGCACCGAATTTAATAATATAGCTGACATAAGCAAATTATACAAAAGCACCGGGCCTGTTTAGAAATCTATTGGGATTGATGCTTGTTGATGTGCTGGTGGCGTTCCTTGATAAGTTGCATGAATTGTGGGCTTCTGACAACCAGATAGTACACCAGAAGGTTCCCAGAGAGAGTCAGCGCAGCCATTAAAGTGTAGGTACCACCAATAGTCATGGAATCGGTCATGTTCGAAAGACAAGCAACAAAAATGGCTGCCATTCCACATCTTCCAAGATTGTTCAACGAAGCAACAGATCCTGCATTTTGTGGGAAGAGATCCACAAATAATGTTGGCACCACATTCATTGGATACATCGAACCAAGTGTGATCAGAAACGAGGTGACCAAAAGAATGGCAACACTTTCTTTGTATTGAAGACACCAGCCAAATACGAGGGCTGCAGAGGCAACAATCACAGTTGGCAGAATAAACATTCCTAATCTTGCACGTATGATATCGAATGGTGGAGCAGAGTAATCCAATTGTTGGTCATGTTGGTATTTTTTGTTGTAATTCTGCTTGGCTTTACGATAAAGATGGTCCATGAACTTTCCCGAAGCAATTGCTCCTATCATGGTGGCCATTCCCGGAGCAAAGAAACACAAACCAATCTTTAATGTCGAATATCCGTAATATTTGGACAGATAAGTAGTCAAACTTGTTTGGGCCACAGTCCATGTAGCAAACACCATTGAGCAAGGAATCAGGGTTAGGTAGACTTCTGGATAGACCAAGAACTTGAATGCTAAAAGAGGGTTGTATTTTTTGTTTTTGTCTGGTTCTATTGTTTCTCTATTCTTGTCAGTTAACCGTTTTCTAAAATACAATAATGCCAAAGAACGGTGATACCAATGTTCAGGAGTTGCAGACAAATTACCAACAAGTGACCGTTTGGTTTCTGGTAAACATATCAGAACAATGATCAACAAAACTCCATCAATTATAGCACTGAACCAAAAAATGGCTTTCCAATTCCAAGCACTGTCGACCACTGCTCCAAGAAAAGGTGCAAATCCTTGGCCAACCAAAGTGAATCCCGAAACCATACCATTTATACCTCCTCTATTTCTTCTTGTGGTGTAATCTCCAATCACGGAAGAGTTCACACTCACCACCGGAGCCACAAACGAGGCCAGTAGACATCTCAGAAAAATAATGAGCCAGTACGAATCCGAAACCGCAAGTCCGATGTTGGTGGCCAGCCCTCCGACCAAACAAATTAGGAGGATCGGTCGTCTGCCGACAAAATCACCTGCGGTGGAAACGAAAACTGGCGAGACAGATTGTAAAACGAGATAAGCCACAACCGTCAAGTCTGCCTGTTTTTCAGTAATGTTAAAGTAGTTTTCGATCTCGGTTAAAGCAACCCAATATATGGGCATACTTAAAGACGATGCCACTCCGGCACCGGCAAGCATCACACTCATCACTCTAATCTCCCGTTCTGTAAGAATAGTATGCGGCACTTCTGGATTTGCATAATCCGAATCCACTCTTTGCAACTCCTCCTTCTGTTCAGTCTCTTCTAGCAGTCTGGGCTCCTGTTCTTGTGAATTGCGGATCTGTCCCGATTCAGAACTAGAATTGGCATTGGACCCCTGAGACGAGTGAAACGAGTTGGTTTCCATGACAAGTCCGTTTATATGTGTCTATCAACGCGGCCGCGTACGCGTGTGGACTCCTGTCTTGCAATGCGGTTCTAGTTTTTTAAACCGTCGGCCTTCAAGATACCTTTGATTTTTTTTTTTTGTATTTGAAGATACCATCACAAAAGTTACTGTGGCTGGTGCAGACTGCTCAACTGGCGGTGCAGACTTACAGGAACACGATTTTTGGAAGATCGACCATGAGGTTTTAGACCGCAGCATTGACGAGCTACTGGCACTTGTTCTATGAAGTAGACAAAATAGATCTATAGGGTTTTCTCCATTGCTCAATTGTTCCGGCTCCATGGGTCTTTCAAAAACCATATACAAAACCGTTAAAATTTTTAATTACATGCGGCTGTACGGCTGTACGGCTGTAGGTTGGATCTTGAGACTTTATTTTTTTCTCAGCAAGGCATGTCAGTGAATGGTATCGGTAGGTATAAAGCCTGAGAAGCAATATATATATCTAGCTATGTCTACATATAAATTAAAAGGGTATCAGTTGAGGCTTTGAGTTGTCGCACATGCGAAGCAGCAAACATGCTAGCTTTTGGAGTCTATTAGGGGAAGACAGGTATCATTTTGGTGGATTCTTCGGAGTGTTAATTAAAAACCTAGATTTGCCGGAAGAAGAGGACTTGCTGGGAGTAGTGATCAGACTAGAATCTTCTGAATCGGTTGGGTTTCGCAATGGAGGAAGCACAGGATCATGGGAGACTTGAGACGAGGCTTGAGATTTGACCATGGGAAAAGAATAAGTTTGCTGCTGTGTATGGTAAGGGGAGGAATAATAGTATGGAGGCGGAGGTGGTGGGGGTTGTTGTTGTTGCTGCTGTTGCTGTTGTTGTTGTGGTTGTTGAGAAGCAGCTCCAGGCTGGCGTAAAGAGGCGTAAGGAGAAGAAGATGGCTGACTATGGAAGCGCGGAATGGAAGGTCCTGGTTGCATATAAGGCACAGAGGAGGTATAAGCGGGATCACGGTATAAATATGGAGAGCCCAAAGATGTAGAAACACTTGTCGCTCTTGTTTTCTCCAAAGAAATACTTTTGGATTTGGTTGGTGAGGATGGGTGTCTTTGATGTTGGGGCAATGAAGAATCTGAAAATTTTCTCTTGGAAGACGATGTAGGAGAAGTTGTGCCACCAGCTGAAGGTGTGGTAGCACTATAGAGCATTTGTTGATTCGATGATCCTGGAGTGGCTGTTCCTTCTGTGGAAGATAGGTTTGATTCCTTCGATCCAGGTCCCGACCAATGATGGAACTGGAATTGCTGCTGTTGAGGTAAGTTAACTTTCCAAACGGAGGTGGAGCCTGTTAAAGAAGGAACACCAGTTGTTGTGTGAGATCGTTGATGGGACATGCCTCTAATTGGAGATCGTTGTCGATGTTCTGTCTGTGATTCATGTTCCAATGGGTTTTGCGAGTGTTGTCTTTGGTGAGGAGTCCGGTATTGAAAAGACGGCTGACTTACTGTGGAAGGCGAAGGAGGACGATGCTGATATTGCGATTGGTGTGGTTGTTGCTGTCGTTGATAAGTAAGTAGAGATTCTATTTTTTGTTTGGTTTCTTCGGGAGAAGTGGTGGCAAACAGTAAAGGTATGAGTTCTGAAGGGATATCTATTGAACGGGCCAAACTGAGGAGTTCGATTGCCAATTGGAGGTTTTTCGAACGCAATTGCTCCTGTCTTGTGCGTTCCTGCTCGGTTCGAAAAGATATCATGGCCTCGAGAGCTTCCTGATTGTAGGGCCAAGTGTCGATCTGGACTCCCAGAAGATCCGATAGGACCTGGAGTAACTCTGTAGGTTCTCGCTTGGATTCAAAATGTTCATATTTGGAGGTTTCCAACACAGGATTGATCAATTTCCTCAACGGAGAAGATTGTCTGGGCTCTTGTTGTGAGGGCTCTCGTTTTTGGGGCTCCATGGGAAACAAGGCTGGTGTTTAAAGGGCCTGATTGCAAGGGGCTGATTCAAAAACAAAAGCTGAGATTTGCAATCGCGCTCAGTTCATTTAGCAGGACAACTTGTACAAATTATAAACACCCAAACACCAAACCTGAACTTGGCCTGAATTGTCCTGAAATTCCCTTTTTTTATTCAACCTTCAATTTTGATGTGCTTGCAAAAAAGCTCGAGTATGGAAAAAATTGTACCGAATAAATCACTAATATCAATTTTTTTCCACAGGGGTTAAAAAGGACTCCAAAGTAAAACAATTAAACGACAAACACAAACAATCGTGCTATATTGGGCTATTGGTTTGGACTTGTTGGGAAACTGCAGTGCATCTGCATCCACACTCATCTGTTATTGTGTAGCGCTCTTCTTTTAAAAATCCCTGCCTCCAAATCCCCAAACGGCCAGCCAGATGCCCACCTGCTGTCGTTTCATCCCCGTGTTTGCACGCCTGTCTGGCTTTTCTCGGAGTCTGGTTCAACGTTCTATTGCCAATTCCACCAATCCATTTACTCGTTCAGGAAATCTTATTGCGTAACTACGTCTGCAGACTGCAATAAATAGGTATTGATATTCCTTCTTGTTGCAGATTGCCTTATTGTCTGGACGCGAGATTAGTTAATTAATTGTTGCTGCATTTTGCACACCGATTCTAGGAGGGTCTTTTTATTGCGCTCTTGCAACCTGTAAAATGGCCTAGCAAACTGCTTATTTTAGAACAAATCTATTGATACATACCACACCGGTTACAATACCATCCAGCAACCTTCTTGACTTGCCCCAGTTTGTTTTTTTTTCTTTACTGGCCTTTCATACAACATCTGTGGGTGTCGCGTGGAGCATTGAAAATATTTCCACATGCATTTCTGAGCAGCATACATCCGTGCACCAGAGCACCGCCATGTTTTATTCTCTAATCCAACATTTTTTTTCCCAGTCGGTTTGAAAATAAAGAACCATTCGATCTCTCTTCTGTGTGTCACCCTATAATCATGTCTCTTATTGACGGGAAGTCCATCAGTAGCGAGCTTCGTGCCGCCATTGCCAATGAAATTAGTTCTATCAAAAAAAAATACGAATCTTTCCAGCCTAAACTCGTCATCATCCAGGTCGGTGATAGACCAGACTCATCAACATATGTCAAAATGAAACTTAAGTCCTGTGCCGAGGTGGGAATAGACGGATCGCTGCAAAAACTAGATTCCGATGTGAGTCAGGACGAGCTGGTCAGTAGAATCGACGAATTGAACAAGGACTCAAAAGTTCACGGAATTTTAGTCCAGCTACCACTCCCAGCCCATCTTGACGAAGAACTCATCACTAATGCTGTAAAGCAAGAAAAGGATATTGACGGTTTTTCCGAGTTGAATTTAGCTGCTATCTTCAAGAAAAATGCCGTGGCCAAGTTCATTCCATGTACTCCAAAGGGAATCATGTATCTTCTTGAACACGAAAAGGTGGAAATCTCCGGTAAAAACGTGGTGGTTTGCGGAAGATCCGATATTGTTGGTGGTCCTCTTTCCAAATTGTTAGAAAAGGCTGGTGGGACAGTCACAGTGGTTCATTCGAAAACTACTCCGGAACAATTGAAGTTTTACTGTTCACACGCAGACATCATTGTCAGTGCAGTCGGTAAAGCCAACTTTATCACTGGCGATGTGGTCAAACCAGGAGCAGTAATCATTGACGTGGGCACAAATTACGTTCCTGACTCTACAAAGAAATCCGGCCAAAGGATGGTGGGTGATGTCGATTTTGAAGCATGTTCAAAAGTAGCTTCCAAGATCACACCTGTTCCTGGAGGGGTTGGTCCTATGACCGTGGCCATGGTGCTTGACAACATTCTAGAAAGCGCCAAGAATGCATCTGGACTGTTGTAATACATCCTAATCACTTCAACTTGTAATTCTATACCTCCACATTTATCTCTCCGCCTCAACGCGTTGCATTAAAAATGATGATATTTACTTATTTCAAGTGCGCAGTAGCATTCTCGTATAAGGATTGCCAAACAAAGGCCTCACTTAACATCATCTCCAAATCATCCTCTGTCCAGTCTTCGGTCTTGGACGCATCCTGCAAATACATGATGATGTCTTGGAAATCCATAGAAAGCAACTGTTCACTAAACCTTCTAAGGAATGCACAGCACACGTAGACATGGAACTGATTGAATCCAGTGGGGAAATTAGAAATGTATGTGTCCCACATTCGCACTATCAAATCCATTTTCAGTTCTCTCATTAACATACAATTCATCCATCTGAAAGAAAACTGGATGAAATCAATCCCTTCATCTTCAAAATGCTGGGCAAGATATGGTTCATCTCTTTTAACCAGATTTCTCAACTCGGAAACTTGTCTGATGATTCCTGGTTGTTCATGGATATAATTGTCCTGTATCGTATCTAAAACTTTCGTTAAACACCAATAGGTGTCGGCCTCTATGCTATTCATGAGTTCCTTGGGCAGAGCATTGGGATTAAAATTCTCCACTTCGATCGTGTCTCTCAGATACATTGATAGAAATATCTGGAAAAACGGAGTGGCCAAGTCATTGATACCTTGAACATAACCACTAGCAGGATGTCTCACTGCCCATAAATATAAGATTTTTTCTAAAGATCTCTGGGTCGTTTCGAACGAATACAACTTGATTGAAGGATTAGTTCGGGGAATATCTATTGTGATCTGGTGCCATACAGCTTGGTCTTTTTCGTTCTTGAAAAGTTGAGTCATACTGCTCGTATACTCTTTTCTTTTCCTGCTCAGAACAGCAACTCGAGTCGAATCGTTTGTTGGCAAATACCCAAGCAATACTTGCCAGACCAGTGGTCTTATTGATGAGGGCACACCGCTCCAAGATTGTTTTTTCAATTCCGACATTTCAAACGGTTGTTGTTTTAAAGCCTTGACGATCTTGCTGTATCGAGTCTGGTCGTTTTTGGGAGCTGTCTGCGACGCCAGTATTGAGTATGGGTCTTTCATAATGTCTTCATAATTCGACTTCAAAAAAGGATATGGGGAATCTGTACTTAAATCCTCGTCTTCTATATCCTTCTTTTCAACAGGCTCTGGAATGGCCCGAGGCATGGGTGAATCTTGCAACTCGAATGAGTCCTGGATCCTCAACTCGGAAATATTAGGATAGAATTGAGGGGCATTTCGTCCTGGTGGAGATACAGGCACGTCTAGGTCATCAATTTCGTCGTCCCAATCGTCGTCATTATCCAATTTCGACGCAAAATCGTAGTATTTCTTGGATTTCGAAAAGTTCAAGCTCGATCGAGGAGATTTGGCAGAACTGTTAGAATGCACCGATCTTGAGTCTGGAGATGAGGTTCGTTTCTGTGATCCTTCCGATTGAACCAAATCCAAATGGGAAAACGAGGCTCCAATGATCTTTTGACTGTCGATGGTCAGTGACGACTGGTCTGAAGGAGATCTGCGAAGCCCTGCCAGCGATTTTAATAACGAATGGCTAGGCTGTAAACTTTTATATCCCTCTGCTCCAAACACAAAATCATTCACCTGTGACATTTCCTAGAAATGAGTTAGGATCAATTGTACCATCTAATTTTAACTTGTCCAAACTTACACTATTGGGATGTTGATAGCCTTTCTTCCCCATCTTGTTCTGATTTGCTTCACAACCAGCAAGTTCAGGACCCAGAAAAGGCAACAAGAACTCCAATCGAAGTATTTTCACAAAACCTCCTCAGGCAAATGCAGCAATCACAAGCAAAAATGCCTAGTTCTAAACCCAATTTTATTAATTGGAGTTGCCTGTATACTAACAACTCGCTCCCTCGCTCCGTCCCTCCAAATGTTTTTGTTCGTTCCAATGCGCCACAGCACAGCAGCAAAAAATATATATAACATCCGTACACCGTCTACACTCCTAGTCTAGTTGTACTTACAGATAGCTGTCTCAATTAGACCCTTGCATCTTTCAGGCCCAGACCCCATAATTCATGCGATTCATTCATGATAAAAGTAATGGATCTCTTGGAATATCCTTCTTTACCCAAAAACTTTAGATTCTCGATAACTTCCTCCAACAAAATTGCCTTACCTGCTAAGATAGAATCTCCAAGACCTTTATACGCAGCATTGACCACGTGTATATGGAAATGGTAATAAGATGGATGGTAGTGTACAAAAATTCTCAGTTTATCGGTATCGATCTCCCAATCAGGATTCTGTTTCTTGTAGTAAGCAGGAACCTCTGTTCTCAAAGTTTGTAAGATTCTCTGCAAATATGGAATATGCGATTCGTTCAAATCTCGTATGGAAGCAATGTCTTCCCGAAATGCAATACAACATAAATGAAGTGAATCAAAGTACCTGCCTTCCCATTTCATGTCTGGAATGAGCACGAAATCTTCATTCTTCAACACGACTCTGTCTGCTTCTGCCCCTTCAAAAAGAATGTTTTTCACCCATTTGATCCGATCACCTCTCATTCTTGAAATGTATGGTTTCACCACTTTCTCGTACATTTCGGGAGTTTCCTTCACCATATGCATTGCCGGCTTTTCAAACTTGCGTAAGTGTGTCTCCGTAGCAGGATAAATTAAAGTCATTTTTGAAGCTGGATGTGTGGCAAAATCCTGCTTCAACAGAGCAAATGCCCAGTGATACACGTCATTTGATGCTATCTCCTGTGTCTCGGTGAATGGCAATTCCTTTTCAAGCTCTGCAACATTGAAATCGCACTTTTCCAGCTGCAAAATCGCATCTTTTGCTTCGATTGTTCCCAAAATTGAAACAACTTTGACCTGAGGATCGTAATTCAAAACCCTTTGATATTTGAACTCCTTGATTAGCTCATTTATCGACGACATGATACAAGTGTCTTAGTAGAAACATATATGTCCATCATAAGTCCGTCCTGTTTCTTCTCTTCAAATTTTTCTCTCTTTGGGTAAACTGCACAGCCCGGATCTTTGCCCCAGACCAAGTAGTATAGCTGTTTTCATAAATAGCTTTATTTCGTATTATTTGATGGCTAAATATTGGGGAATTCCAAAGGGCAATGGATTAGCTACACAATAAGTCTCCTCGGCAATCCACGGATGTCTCAACAATTCCAATGCACTGGGTCTTTGAGCTGGATCTACTTCAAGACACAAATTGACGAAATGTCTCGCTTTGAAAGCTATGTTGGATTGAGTTTCAAAATCTGGAAACTTGGAACTAGAAATTTCGCTCATAAATAACTTCTCATCATCCGTGTTTGTCACCGGAATGTGGCCTGTAAGAAGAATAAAAAGTGAGACTCCTAGAGACCATATATCACACTCTGAATAATAGGCAGTTTGTTCGCCGTCAAGTAGCACTTCTGGTGCCATGTAGCCATTTGTTCCTGTTCTTCCATAAAGTCCAAGATCAGGATCCATTCTTTGAGAAAGACCAAAATCAATCAATTTCACATTGTAGTTGTCGTTCTGGGTACTTGTCAAAACAATATTCTCAAGCTTGATATCTCTGTGAACAATATTATGGGTGTGTAAATAAGCCAACGCTTCCACAAGCTGTCTGGCAACATTTTGAACATGAATTTCTGAAATTCTTTTTTGCTGTCGTAGTTTTTCAAGTAAATCTTCCCCATGACATCTTTCTGTCACCAGGTATAAGTTGACCGAATCTTCGTATAGATCGTGTAACTTGACAATATTTGGATGCGAGATTGAATACAATAAATATGCTTCTTTTGTAAGAGATAGTCCAGACTTTTTTGGCTGGCGACTGGCAATTTTAACTGCTACCTCTTTACCCGAAGATGTTTTTGCCGAATACACGTTTCCATACCCACTATCGCCGGGTCTACCTAATAACGCCAAAAGTCTCATGTCTTGACAATTGTAGACAAGAAGAAAACTTTCACAGCAGCTTGCTCCATCTTCTTTATACTCAGTCCCCAACTATTATTAGAACGCCTCCTCAACGTTATGGGAAGGGAGGCCTTCCCCAGATTTTTGCAGTTTTAGGGCGCAGCTCGCACAGCCATGAAAAAGCCTTTACAATTTTGATAGAAGATGGCTGGAAAAGGCGACGACAAGATTTGATCGATGGCGGCTGGGAGAGCGTGCTTAGATATGACGGAATGACGTGCAGACGTCAGTGCCAATGGTAGCAACGAAGAGGTATTGATGGTGGCAGTGCCAGCCATATTCCTAGGCTGTTTATTGATAAAAACGCATCTATTGTTTGGGATGTAGGGAATTACTTCAAACCAAACTCAAAATGTATCTGCTGTTTGTGTACTGCGGCGTAATGGTGTTGATAGTTGACTAGTTTGGCCGGTTTAGTTGCTAATTATATCATGCCAACCGGACAAAAAGGGGGCGCAACAAAAATTATAACACCGCCACTATGCACTGCCACGTTGATGGCTTTGTTGCTGCCTAGTTACAAAGGAAAGTGGCCCAGATGCAGAGAAAAATAATATTTGTATAAACAAGGCACAGTGGAATTCGTAAAGGGATCTGGTGAATTGTAAGGACATTGGACACAGAAATGATGGAAAAGTTTCTACCTGACAAGTACCCTTCTTCAGATAAGAAGAAGGAGTACGAATTCCTGGAGACTTTGGGTGCTGGATCATTTGGAACAGTTCGGCGAGCCATTGTTAAAAAGACGGGGGAACCTGTTGCTGTCAAGATCATTTTAAAATCACGACTTAAGGGTCATTTGGACGTTGTGTTAAGAGAAATCAAGTTGTTGGAATCTGTGAAACATGAACATATAGTGAGGCTGATCGATTGGTTTGAAACCAAACATAATTTTTATATTGTCACGCAACTAGCCATTGGAGGAGAGTTATTTGATCGATTGATCCAAAAGACCTCTTTTACAGAATACGATGCATGTAGCATTATTTACCAGATGTTGACTGCTGTGGATTATTTACATAGCAGAGGAATTGTCCATCGAGATATCAAGCCCGAAAACGTGCTTTATTTGTCCAAAGAAGAGGATTCACCAGTGGTTCTGGCTGATTTTGGAGTGTCAAAACAGGTGGATGCCGAAAACGTTGAGAAATTGACTGGGGTGGCCGGGTCATATGGATACATTGCGCCGGAAATCTACGCTTCCGAAGGCTATGGAGATCTGTATGGTCTCGGGAAGGACGGATATACCAAGTCGTGTGATATTTGGTCTGTGGGAATTGTGACGTTTACTCTTATTGGGGGATATTCGCCCATCAGAGCCGAGACTCCACAAGAGTTTCTGGACGAGGTGAGAACTAATAATTTTGTGGTGTTCCACCAAAAATACTGGAAAGATATCTCGGAAGCAGCCAAGGATTTCATCCTCAAGAGTTTAGACATTGATAACAGAAGACGTCCTAATGCATCGGCGCTGCTACAACATCCTTGGATCCTCAACCATTTGGCCATCAAACAAAAACCAAGCCAAGAAGCCAACATCATTAGCAACATTCACGAAGGATTCAATGCGCAAGACAAACTCCGCAAGGTGTTTAGACTGGTGATTATTCAAAATAAATTGAAGAAACTCCGTGACTTGAGAGAGGCCAGTGACTCCAGTTTTGAAGAAGGAGAAGAAGATTTCATATTCCATGGAAGTTCGACTGATTCGATGTTGATGGAAAATTTCAATAAGGTGAACATTTCCAAAGCAAAAGAAGCCGAAGAGACTCAGAAAATTAAAAGTGATACACTTGCAACGACGTTCCAGAACTTAGTCAGAGCAGCTCAAGTGAGCAAGGACGAAATCAGAAGATACCAAGAATCCGAAGACGCAAGCTGAACACCCTACTTTTGTATATTCAATCAGCAAATGTCATTCGAAAACCAACTTTGTTTTTTTGCTTTTCAGGAGAAAAGCTCTTGTTGTATTTCTCGTAAATAAATCTGCTCCAACTCTTGAAGAGACAACCGATCAAGAACTTTAGCAGCTTTGGAAGACATATACTCACCATTTTGTTGCTCTTTGCCCGATATTAATGTATTTGGAGAAGCAATTTCTGGCTGCAATGATCCGCTCATCTTCTTTATTCTAGGCGAATCCACAGCGGTCGAAATCTTGAACGATTTCTTAGCAGAGGTGGGTTTGGTCTTTGCAACCGTGTGAACTGCATCTTTGATGTTCTCAATTTGCAATACTGGATCCCTCGTTGTCAGTCGCATAAGTCCACTGTACCAAAACTTGGAATCCAAAAATCGCAATAGTTCCTCGTCTCTTTTGCTCTTGAAAATATTCACATTCAACGGATAATACTTATCTGCGTGATGTCCAAAATCTTTCATTTTGGCAGTAGACAATTCAACGTTTCCTAACTTGCGATCTCCATGAGGCTGCATTTTAGGCATATTCTCTGGATAGTATGTACGAAACGCTCCAATCTCCACGCTTCCCTGCTTGATGGTCTTCTCTGGGTCAATAACAACAGCAACATACGGATCTTGAAAGCCCTGATTCACCTCCTGCGTCTTAACATCAATCCCGGAAAGCCAACATCCAAATCCTGGATGAGAATGATACCATCCAATGATATTTTCGTTCCTATTGGGAAGTTTCTTTAATTGATCAAGATATTGTAACATGAACTCATAAGCCTCATTTAATGGGTTTACTCTGCTTTCTGTTCCCTGAACAGGCAACGGATAACTGTCTAAAATCACCATCTCCCCACCAAAAACTTTTCCTGTCATCATCCCCATAATCTCAATAGATCCTCCAGACCGCGCATGAATTGTCATCTTGAGTAATGCCAAAGTAGAAATATGCACAGTGTGGAAGAAGTGAGGGTCCCGACGCCACAATTTCGAATCCAAGGTAGCTTGGTCTGAGTCCAGCTCATAAAATCCATCTACCTGCTTCTGTGGAGTTTCTCGAAGACCATGGAACCCACTAGCCTCATCTAGCTGTCTTGTTTCTTCCAAACCATCCAAGTCAGATCCGGAGCTCGCGAACGGATTCGACTTCCCATTTGCTGCCATCAATTCACAGACGATCGATGCTAAGTCAATAGTGCGCACCATCTCGACACAACTCCAACCAATCAAATGTCTGAATCTCGTTCCAAATCTTTAAACTGTGTGCTTCTGTATAATAATATTCCTCTATTTTTTATTCCGTTTTTCTGCTTAGCTAAGCAGCAAGAATCTATAAACCCTATAATTATTCGCACCGATTGTCTCTCAACAACTTCTCCTTCAACAGATGAACCAACTGCTCATTTCTAAGAATCTGATTCAGCTGAGCAGCCAGCTCGCGTTCGCTGGCCTTGCCAGTGGTTCGGAGATCACCCTCATCCATGATGACAGTGCTCGAGTCTTCCGAAGCAGAATCCGACGGATTCTTGCTGAACTCGTACGCTTGCGAATCAGTACGCACTAAATATAAATTGCGGAAATTTTGTAACTTTTGGAGTTGCTCGTCATCAGATTGGCCATGATTAATCATCGGTCTTTCTAATGGCTCTTCCTCATCGGAACTGCTCGGTTCGGATGAGCTTAATGAAGAAGCTTGAGACCCAGCGGTTTTTAAAATCGGCCTGTAATTACTTCCGATTGAAATCGACACCCTCTTGCGCTTTTTCTTCATTAATTCAATTCCATCGACCTCATAAAAATCATCTGTCGTCTCATCATATTGCCAGATCTTCAAATCCAACCCATACGGCTTAGGCTCGATGCAGTATAGAAAGCCGTGTTGAACATCCAATTCCGTAAGCATCTCTTTATTCAAGTTCATAAAATAGCAGAGTAACACCCGTGTGATCACCCTATGAGACACAATCAAGACATGGTCTCTCAATCTCTCCAATTCAATAATCATGGGACGTAAACGAGAAATCACATCCAAATAGGACTCTCCCCCTAAACCCGGGAACCGATAAGTTAGTTTATCAGCCATTTGGCTCCTGAATTCGTCAGGATATAAAGCACGGAAATCGTCTTCGTTGACTGAATCCATTGATCCACATCCCAAATCATTCAACATTCTAAATGACTTTAAATGATAGTCTCCCCCTTGATTTTCCTGCGAAAAATAGGAAACCGTTTGTAAAGTACGTTTAAGATTTGAGGTCCAAATATTGAACTCTTGCTCCAACTGAGGTTTGGTGTGAAACGAATTTTCGTCTCTCACATACTCCTTGTTTAACTGGCGTAACTTAAACTCTTGTCTCTTTTTGCTAATAAACTTTGGAAGTGCACGAGCAAATCGGTCTCCTGATTTTGTTAGTGGAGAATCGCCTCCTTTTTTGCATTGCGCATTAAACTCACTCTCACCGTTGACAGTCAGCCAAATCTGTCTATCAGACAGGTTGAAGTTGAGTAAAAAGAAAACACATTGCGACGAAAGATACCCGCTAATGTTGTAGGAAATTATTTTCTTGCCAGCGTTGATGATCTTGACGTATTGAATGTCATGAACCTCGTTTTCTTTTTCCTCTTCCTCGTCGATTGTCTGATAAACCTTTTGATAGTTTCTCAGTCTATTTCTAAAGTCATCCAGAGCTGCATTTCTATCCATCGTTCTATAATCAGGACCACTCAGTTTCAATCTAATATTTTTCTCGATCAACTCTTGGTCTGTGCAAATGCTCTCTAAAAACAAAATCTTTACTGAGCCGTTGGTGCGTGCGTTAATGGTCTCGATGACCCAGCTTCTGCGAGCCTTTGTTGTATTTGTGGCGTCAAAAATCCCCACGTTACCTTGATCCACCAAAAGAAAGTCGATTAGTTGGTCCAAAGTTTCTCTTGCCCACTGTTCTCTCATCTGAAAATTTTCGGTGTTATGGGGGTCGAAGAAGTTGGCGTCGTGGCTAGTTCCTCCATTTTGTTTCTTAACAGTTGGTCCCGGAACAGGATAATCACTTGGTTTCGCGTTCTTTTGCCTTCTGGTGTTTCCAACGTTGAAAATCTTTGTGCTATATTGCATCCAATTCAAATATCTCTGTAATTTTTTGGTGATGTAAGACTTTCCGGTGGCTGGCAAACCCACACAAATAATGGCCAACTTCAAAACCTCGGTCGATCTGTCGTTGGAAGCCGTTATTAAGTTTGTCTGGTTTGTTTCGGAGTCATTGCTGTTAACCACGTGTAGACTCGAAGTCTGGCCGGGAATGGAGATGGCGGAGGTTAATGCAGAAGATGAAGGGTGTCTCGACATCAACAACGGCGAGTTGAGTTTTGACGAGTTTAGCGAGCTGGGAGCGGTGGTATTGGTGCTTGTTCCCATCGAGGAATCGACGTGGGAGAGCCCAAACTTGCAGTCTAGATTCGTGCTTCGATCAAACAAAGACATCTTGTCCAGTGCGATCCACCTTCCTCGATATATTGAATTTCTCCAAACTTTTCAAGGGTTCCGAATCTGACAATTTAAAGTTTCTAAATTCAACTTTCTCAAATCTTTTTTCTTGTTCTCTTTTTCGCCTTGTTCCTTTTTATTTTCTTTTTTCTTTCCCCTCTTATCACTATAATTTTTTTTTTTTCCCTCTGACTGTTGTAGTCCGAAGGTCACCGATTTCAAAGTGGGGAATTAGCAGAAACGGATTATTTGCTGCACTGCTATAAATTACAAACAAGTCCTAAATTCTGGCACTTTAGAGATCCATTACAATTCTACGCATCTTCACCACGCTCTTGATTCCCGAAAAGGGTCTTTGCACACCTTTATATTTTTGACGTCCAGGCATGACTAGATCCTCCCATTTCTCCGGTGTGACTCAATGGTCAGCCTTAAATACCTTCTAGCCCATGTATGCGCTTTCTTGGACGTATCTGACTATGCACATCTAACAGCTTCCTGTGGAGTCTGGAACCTCACCAGAGTAGTTCTGGCAGCTCTGATGTTGTCTCTAGTCCATAGCTTTAATCTCGTCGCCATTCACTCCTTACAAATTATCTTGCTCCTATTCCTTAAAATTGAGCCTCGCCGGGACCGTTTATGCACGTCTGTGGCTTACCTAATCCGTCACGAAAAGACAAAGTTAGCGAGGGGGTAGTGTACTGGCAGCCAGTCCCTTCTTGGTTATGTAAGCGCCATGTTGTGTGGCTCTCAACAGAGAATAACCGACTTTTCAGTCTGGAGAGAGAAAAAAATAGTTGAAAAGAATCAGCTGGAGATTTGAAAAAAGTAGGATAGGGTGAGTGTTGTTGCAAGATGATCAGAGGACTCACCAGGTTTCCGCAGAGGTTTTTTCCGGCTGGATGTGCCAGATTTTACTCTTCAAAAATCGTCAAGTTGACGTCTGAAAGCTATCCAAATCTACAGAGAAGTTCCAACTTCAGTAAGGTTACTGGGGAAAATATCGATTTTTTCAAAGCTGTTGTTGGCGAATCGGCTGTGATCACTGATTCGGATGATCTTCTGTTCTATAACGAGGATCAGATGCGGAAATATAGAGGTCAGTCAACAGTTTGTTTGAAACCTAAGAATGTGCAACAGGTTTCTGAGATTGTCAAATATTGTAACGAACAAAAGCTGGCAGTGGTTCCTCAGGGTGGTAACACGGGGCTTGTTGGAGGAAGTGTTCCTGTGTTTGATGAGATTGTGATTTCGTTGAGCAGTATGAACAAGATTCGGTCGTTTGATTCGACTTCTGGAATCTTGAAAGCAGATGCCGGGTTGATTCTGGAAAATGCGGATAATTTTTTGAATGAGCAGGGATATATTTTTCCGCTGGACTTGGGAGCCAAGGGATCATGTCATGTTGGTGGAAATGTCGCCACTAATGCTGGAGGATTGAGATTAATTAGATATGGTTCTTTGCACGGATCTGTGCTTGGACTAGAAGCAGTTCTTCCAGATGGTACTATTTACGACTCGATGAACGCTTTGCGTAAGGACAATACTGGATATGACTTGAAGCAATTATTTATTGGGTCGGAGGGTACTTTGGGTGTGATCACAGGTGTTTCTGTGTTATGTCCTTCTCGGCCAAAAGCAGTGAACATTGCATTCTTGGGACTTGAATCCTATGAGGCTGTTCAGGAAACTTTCAAAAGAGCCAAATCAGAACTTTGTGAGATTCTTTCAGCTTTTGAATTTATGGATAGAGAATCGCAATTGCAAACCAAGAAGTTCTTGAAATCGTCTCATCCGTTGGCTCAAGATGATCCAGACGTCGACGTTCCAGAATTTCCATTCTATGTTTTGATTGAGACCTCGGGTTCCAGTAAAGAACACGATGATATTAAATTGGAAACCTTTTTGGAGTCTGTGATGGAGGATGGTACTGTTTCCGATGGTGTTGTTTCTCAGGACGAAACCCAATTGAGAACATTATGGAATTGGAGAGAAGGCATCAGTGAGGCTTCTACTGTTGATGGAGGAGTTTATAAATACGATGTCTCGTTGCCTTTGCCAGTGATGTATGATTTAATCCATGCTGTTCGTGAGAAGTTGGCTGCTGCCGGTCTCAGTTCTGTGGAAGATGCCTCGAAACCAGTGGTGGATGCTGTTGGATATGGACATATTGGAGACGGAAATCTCCACGTGAACGTTTGTGTGAGAGAGTACTCAAAAGAAGTGGAGTCTTGTTTGGAACCATTCGTGTATGAGTGGATTGCCAAGAACCATGGCTCGATTTCTGCCGAGCACGGACTGGGTTTCCACAAAAAGAACTACATCGGATACTCCAAGAGTCCGGTGGAAATCCAGCTCATGAAAGAGATCAAAAACAAGTTTGACCCTAATGGAATCATGAATCCATACAAGTACATATGATTCGATAGACATAGATATGGAGAGACATTTAATTTCCAACTATAAAGGAAAGCCTCAGTAATAAGCACCGGCTCGTGCATCTGGCTTGGTTTGAAGTAAAAAGACACATAGTAAAGTCGGCACTGGGCGAAGAACTAAAGGCATGAAAGGGGAAGAAAAAGCAGAGAGCAAGAAGTCTAAGGGTTCAGTGATCCAGATCATCATCTGGATTTGCAACCTTCAAAACCTTTCTGTTATAGTCGGCAGCGTCTGCAAGAGACCCATCGCTGAGTCGTCTGCGTCCGAGCATTATTCGTCCACTTCCACTTCCACTATCGTTGCCTCCACTGGAATAGAGATCATCTTCAGGCGATGCAAAAGGATCTTTGTTCGACTTGAGGGCTTCTTCGTAAGCCAAGTCGTCAGCAATGATTGTGTCGTCGCTCTCGTCTCTGCGTCTTCTCACCACGAAGAAAAGCAGCAGTCCAACAACCAAACAAGCACCAATGGCTCCTCCCACTGCGCCTCCAATGATGGCAGCCTTGTTGGACGATCCTCCTTTCGAAGAGGAATCTGAACTTCCAGAGGATGAGGTGGCAGAGGCTGTTGAGGATGAAGAACTGGTGCTACTGGATTCGGTCGATTCCGTCACATAGATGACGGTAGTTTGCACAGTTCCACTTTCCTGCAACACTGAGGTGACGACTTCGGAAGAGGCCGATGTTGTTGTTGGTGAGGTGGTTGAGGATGATGAGGAGGATGTTGTTGTTGACGAAGATGTTGAAGTGGTGGATGAAGAGGTCTCTTCTGATGACGAGCTAGCACTCGAGCTAGATCCGCTGACTGTTGTTTGCGCGTTGGCAGTAGACGACGAAGACGTCGAGGAAGAGGATGGGGAGGATGATGAGGAAGACGATGAGGAGGCTTCTGAAGAAGCGGCGGACGACGAGCTATCGTCCGAGCTGTCATCATCATCGTCATCGTCATCGTCATCTTGTGAGTATACCGTATAAGAATCGTCACCCCCACAATATTCAGATGGGTAACCAGCACAGCTCACGTCACACGAAGAGGAGCTTGTTGTTGAGGTTGGTTTTGAGTCTCCACAATAACATTCGTTACCGTTAGTGAGTGCAAAATAATCGTAGGAGGAACACTCTGACGAACAATATGAGGACGACTGCCAAGTGTACGTTCCCTTACTCACGTATGAAGATGGAATAGAAGAATAGCATCCCAATTCTTCCACCGAGAACACTCTGGGTATGAGGGAAATAATAAATAGTAGACGTAGACCCATGACTGTGTTTGTTTTATGGTTTGAATGATGTGAAATAGCTATGAGATTATCAAAGAACGACTGAGTTGGGCGATGGGATATGAATGAGTGTCTGCTTTTTTAGTTATTTTTGTGCAGTTGTCTTTTGTTGTTGTTGTTGCACCAGGTTTTGTTTCACCACAAGATCACGACTTTAAAGCGGCACGGCACTTGAAACACGCGACTATGGCTGGTACGCAGGCGTAGAAGTATGAAAACTAGCAAATATATAGCACGCCGAGACTTTTCATAAGGTCTCCAACACCTTAACTGCTGAAGAAGACTTTTTTGGTTCCAATTACTGATTTGTCACTCCTTTAATTTTCCTTTCGCGGCGCAAAAGGAGTATGAAAAATTTATTAGTGGAAAAAATTTCGTGCCGATGCGTGTGAGATTGGGGAATGGGCGATGGGGCGGCCGATTTAGTGCTGAAACACGCTCTTTTAGTGATGTAGACGCGGGCAGGCGAGGTTTGGGAATCTGCTGGAGAGGCTGCAAATGGGTTTTGATGGTGGACGAGCCGTCCTGGCGACACTGTTTTGGCGTCACCTGTTGCACGACAATGTTGGGCGTGGTACACTACCAGTGTCAGGACTGGGCGGTGCACGAGAGGAGGGTAATAAGTTTGGAGGCTGAACTGGTTTATTAGCAAGCGTCGCGTGTATTTTGAGGTTTGAAGATAGACACGGCAGACTGAGTGGATGAGTGGATCGAATGGTGAAGGACTTGTTTAAAAAAAACATATAAAAGGGGGGTGGTCCGTCCAATGAACAAACAGTATGGACGCCTAACGGGTGCGTGTTTCCCCGTGTAGAGGTGGAGAAGGTGGCCCGCGGTTTTCGCGGGCCAGCCAGATAGAAACAATTAATTTACATGGACATAAAGGACAGACCCGGGTAGAATTGAGGTTCTGGAAGAGAAAAGCAATTATTGGGATGCACACCGAAGTGGTTCCGGAGTCGGAACAAAGCATTTACGATGAGCTGGTGACAATCAGACAGAAGCTTTCGTTGATGAAAAGAGACCGAAAGACATACATGAATTCGAAGGAGATTGGAGAGATATATGAGAGTGTTTTGGAGAAGGTGGGACAACTTGTAAAAATAAGAGGCAATGAAGGTCAGGTGGAATTGCCAAACAAAGTGGATGTTCTTGTGGATGAAAATTTCCAGCTTTTGAGTTTGTGTTTTGTGACGTGTGGATTGAAGAACACTGCGCCGGCAACGTATGCTTCTGTTGTAACTGTCCAGAGATTGTTGGAACACTTGAATGATAACGAGATATTCACGCATCAGGATCTGAAGCCTATTAGAGAGAGATTGGACGAGATCTCCAATATCATTAGTAACGATAAAGAGTCGACATCTCCAGCAGAAATCGAGCTATTGCAGTCGAAACTGGAGCAATCGAACAAGGAATACGAATTATTGGCCGATAAGATCAACGTGTTACCGGAAAATATCCAAAAGATCATGGATAAGTTGATCTATGTGAAATATGGATTATTGGATTTGATCACCGATAACGAACAAACACAAGGTACAAGAGATCCCTTGATTGATATGGATTTAAAGAAATATTCTAAACAGTTGGAGGAAATCCAATCTGAATGTGAGGTGGCTTTTTCTAAAGAGGTTCATGGAAAGGGAGAAGGATTGATGAAAGGATTGATTGATGATTGTCATTATCTGATTAAAGATATGGAAATTGGAGCTGATATGGTGAGTCCAGATTTGACAGAAATATTCAACAAATTGGAAAAGTTGAAGTCGACATTAGAAAACCTGCTTATGACCCGAAGGTGGACTTTGAGAACGACAGATATCTTCAATTATCAGAAAGAACTTAATGGCATCGATGCTTTAAGAGTTGACGGATATTTTGGCAACAAGGAACTTAGAGGCCAGGCCATTTTGCTATATCTTCTTAGAAGATGCTATGCTATTATCTATAAACTTCTGGAGAGTTCTGAGCCGGTGAGCGAGAGTTTACAACCTTTACACAATCAATTGACCACTGTGCGCAAGTGTTTGCTGGATCTCAAGAGAATGGGGGTCATTTCTTCGATCAGGGAGCTCTATCCGTATCAACTCAAGCTGGCCTCGATAGATAATCAGCGTGTGGACGGTAAGTTCATGATAGATGATCATATTCCTGAAGGCCAGGGCACTTTAAATGCATTATTGGCTGAATGTTTTGACATTGTACACGAATTGAAGATCGAATTCTATGAGCAAGAAGGTGCTGAGCAGAAAGATGATAAGTCCAAGTTCAAGGCCAATGTCATTGGAACAAAGGCCTTGCAAGACACCAGTTATGATTACAACATTGTTGATGAGGTTGAATATGATGAAAATGAGGATAATTTGGCAAGTTATAATGAGAGCATAAATGAGAGTGAGGACCTCACAACTGACGCTGATTTGTGAATGTATATATGTTGGTTTTTGGTTACGGAGTGTCTGTTTCTTTATAGTTTTCAACTTAACACGGATATATATCACGGGTTACCCGGACCAGATATGTGTTTTAATGGCTGGGGAAGTTTGGAAATTCGTCGAGGCAATTTTTTCCTTCAAGAAAACACTTTAAAGCTGGCGGCCAGGTTCTGCTGAGTATGGACAGTTTTTGAGAAACAAACGAGACACTTACAGCGGACATTTGGGACACGCGGTGAATTTTAAGCGGCGATATTAATGGACGATCAACGAAAGATTCCAATTGGGAAAATACGACAAGAAATAATCACAGCATAAAGAAGGAGAGGACCGGGGAACAGTATAAAACATGTCAAAGTTTTTTGATTCTTCTTCTATGGAAAAAAATGGGTCAGCATTGCACGTTTTGCCAGATTCGTGGAACATGTGGTACTATCGTAAACAGAAAAAGATAGGAGGTGCGTTTGACACGCCGTTTGGAGAGCCTGAAACAGTCCAGAACGATAATGATCAAACCCACACGCTGGACAAATATTTGCAATGTACAAAGATGGTTGCATTTCCTAAATTTGGGGCTGCCAGTGCAAACGAAACGACCGAAACAATTGATACTGTTGAACAGATGTGGCAGGCTTTTTGCAACCTAAAGAAACCCAACACGTTTTCCAAAGGTACTAGTTTACTGGTTTTCAAGCAGGGAATCAAACCGATTTGGGAAGATCCAGTGAATCAAAAAGGAGGTCGATGGATATTCAGGTTTACGAAAAGATCCACAGTTGGACCGATAGCTGGGAAATCGATGTCTTCATACGATCTCACGACAATCGAATCTAATCGGTCTCGAAGAAGAATGGCTCTTGTTTGGGAAAGAATTTTGATGAAAATGATGGCCAAAACGTTTATTCCAGAGGACAATGTGTTTAAGGAGTTTCTGGATGATGATATTAGTGGGGTTGTTTTGAGCATCAGAAGAGACGAGGATTCCATAGCGATATGGAATCAGAATCTATGTTTAACCAAGTTCCAAGAATGTGAAGCTGAGAAATTTAAGCAAATGTCTATCAAATTACAGGAACATTTTGCCAAAATGGAAGAGTATCCGGACGGAGGGGTTGACGATAAGCCTGATGATGATGAATATGTGCTGCTTGATAAAGAAGAGGATGATGGGGATGAGGAGGATGAGGAGACCAAGGTGAAGAAGCAGATGAAACTGACGCCGTTTTTGATCAGACGAGGCATCTGTGATGCGTTTTTCCGGATCGTTCGAGAGGTTGATGCGATTATGGAGAAGGAAGATCAAATTGCAAATGGCGGTGAAGTGGACATGACTGATGTGGTTTATGGCACAGATCCTGGACTGGATAATAAAGTGGAAGGCATTTTAACTTTTTACAAGCTTCATCAAGTAACACAGACAAATCAGACGAGCAATACGAGTCAATCGAACGAGCATACTAATGGACATGCGCCATATCATGGGAATGGACACCATCATGGGAACCGGTTGAATAAGAAGAAGTCGACATACTTGAAGAAGGATACCCGCAAGTTTCCTAGCAGACGGCATGGGGGCCGGAATGAAGAGAGTGGAGATTCCAAGTTGAAATGGAACAAGGCAGAAGAGAAAGAAGGAGGCCATGGAGGCAAGCATGAGGATGAGGAGAACGAGACTGGAAATATATTTGCTGCTTTGGGAAAACAAAGAAAGACGCTTGTTATTGACGAGACTGGTTCTGGGGGTGATGAGGTGAACAATCTGCTTAGTTTTGGATCTCGAAGACGGCTGCAACAGATGAAAAGGGCATGAGTTAGATGGATAACGATTGGAAAGGAGTAATAGAAATAAGCTGTACATACGAAGATACGGAATGGACATAGAATGTGTGATTGGGGTAATCTAATAAATAAATAAATAAATAAATAGGAGTGGTAATCTAGTACTTCTTTGAAAGAATAGCATAATCTTCACCATTGACCAATCCCAATGTTTTTGGAGTCAAATGGTCTCTTTTCTTCACGAAGGGTGCTCCGACCGCGTCCCGGTCCAAATCCTTTCTTTCTTCCAGGTGTTTTTCCACAATCAGCATCTTGTAGCTCTCCAATCTGTGTCTACGACATTCCATGTAATCGTTGCGGAGTGGTTTGCATTCATCGTTGTTTCCTGTTTCGGAGCTAGTCATGCACTCGACCACCTTCTGGAAGTGGCCAAAACACTTGTTAGGCCCGCCGTTCCGGCCGATTTGTTGTAGAGGAGCCATTCTATGAGGTTTGAACAGGTCCACATGGCTTGAGGAACCAGTTTGGTTGGGTATTTTTTTACTCCACATTTGTACGGAGAACGGGAATCTGTGGGCGCACGACCTGGCCGGTCTGGCCTGGCAGGCCTGGGGCCATAAATTTTTTCCATGGTTAAGTTTTAAACACAAGAAAGAGACGAGTTTGTAGAGCGGTGGATGTCGTCAACAATGGAACATAGAGGACGACAAAGCTCGAGAAGGTCACTATTCAGCGGGAAACCGTCGAAAGTGGTTTATTTGGAACCCGGACACCCAATTCACACAATAATTAGCAGCGCATTGACTCCAGAACAAATAGAATGTATCCAGGTGATGGTGAGAATCGACGAGATATCCAGCATGCTTCGGTCGGAAAACTACATTGTGGATGGCCGCGAGAGGTCGCCGTCGCCTGCTCCAGTGTACGATGCAAATGGAAAAAGAACCAACACGCGAGAAATGCGGTATAAAGAACGATACGAAAGCGAACGGAACAAGTTGATCGACCTGGCCCTTAAGACCATTCCAGACTATCGCCCGCCTCCAGATTATCGCAAACCTGTGCGGACGGTTGAGAAGTTGTATATTCCTTCAAATGAACATCCGGAGATCAATTTCATAGGGCTTTTGATTGGACCCAGAGGAAATACTTTGAAACAGATGCAAGAAAAAAGTGGAGCCAAGATCGGGATCCGGGGCCGTGGGTCAGTGAAAGAGGGTAAAAATACTTCGTCTTTACGGCCAGACCAGAACAATTTAGAAGACAGTTTGCATTGTTTAATCACAGCTGATTCTGAAGACAAGATCCGCAAGGCTATTCACCTTTGTAACGAGATCATCAATAAGGCCATCCATGCACCAGAGGGACAAAATGATTTGAAAAGAGACCAATTAAAGGAACTGGCCATTTTGAATGGAACATTGCGGACATCTGAAGACCGTGTGTGTTTGAGTTGTGGAGAAAAAGGCCATAAACGGTTCGAATGTCCGAATTCTGGACGAATGAGTTATGTCCAATCGTTGGTTTGTTCTCGATGTGGAAAGGTTGGCCATTTTGCCAAAGACTGTCGTGCCAATCTCCAAGAAAACACCCAAATTGACCAGGAATTCGACATGATGATGAGAGATTTGACTGGAAACCCTACAGAACAGCCGTTGATGCTCGAAGACGTGGAGGAATCACGCAAACGACCATACTACTCCAACGGCCAAACCCCGGAACCGACTCCTGACACCAAGAAAGTTAAACCCGACTTGGTTCCAGCAGTCGAGCCATTACAACGTCCGCCTGGTTTGGTCTTGGGAATGTCCAGTTCCATCCAAACTACATCGCTGCCCCCTCCACCTGGTGCTAGACAGCCTCCTCCTCCAAGAATGATGTCCAAATCTTTAGGACCTCCTCCTCCACCAAAACCAATCTCCAGACCACAACCTCCGCCTCCTCGTCCAAAATAATGTTCACCAAACTACAAGCTATTCATTCAAGCATATATCGTTACTCAATTTCTAGTCGTACCTATGTAATTACCATTATCATATTTCTTACATGTAAGCGCACTCCAAATGTTTTCTAGAACAGCTTAAGCAATCCGGACTAGTGCTTCCTTCCATTTTGATACATTTGATCTTCTTGAACCGACAAGTGTTGCAAGAAGTCTTTTTTGGATGTTTTCCAAACGAGGCTGGTCCTGTGAGAGGTAATGAAACACTTGGTGAAGCAGCATCTTCCAATAAAAACACCTCTTCTTTTGGCGATAACGTCTCGTCATGTCCGCTTTCACTGCCGCTATCGACGCTAGCACTGGCACCCGAGGATTGTTGCATTTTTTCCGACTTGTTGAACTTGATGATGTCGTTCCTAGTGAAACCTTTGGAGAAGCAACAAGTGAGTTTCTTAGTGCTACAAGCAGTGCAAGGTTTGAATTTGAGATATCTGAACTGGCTCAATTTGGTGCTGAACCGTTGTTGCTGGTATTGTTCGGTGTCGATTTCGAAATATTGGTAGCTCGAAGAGTCTTCGAAAAGAAACTGGCAGTTTGCAATTTCCGAGGATCTTTTGATAGGCGAGCAAGTGAGATTGGGCACTTCAGAGAGAACAATGATTTCAGAATCGCACTTGATTTTGCGGGACCTACAACAATCGCACGAAGGTCCGGATCTTTGTCTTTTTGAAGCGGCAGAAGGGGACGCCAATTTGATCGATTGAGGTTCCCGTTTGATTTGTGTTTTGGAAGAAGCGCTGGTGGTTGATTGGATAACGAGATTGGAGATCTCCAGTTTTGGCGATTTTCTGCTTTTCTTCGAAGCCGATGAGTTTGAGTCGATGGATGACTCTGAAGACGACCGTTTATGGACGTTTGTAGTGGACAAGAAAGTGTAGTTATTGGTTTCTTGTTTTTTATTGGAGCTGTTTGAAGGGAGCAGTGACTGCATCGAGGCTGTTTGTATGAGCAGGTCGAACTTGGACACTGCGGTGGAGTGCTGGCCGGGAACAGGTATGGATTCTGGGGGCAGAATCAGTTTTGGTAGCGAAGGCAAAGGCACCGAAGTGACTCTTAGCGGCGTGGTGGTGGCATAGGTGGTGGGAATGTTGCTGTTAAGCGACAGTGAGTAATTGGAAAGATCGGTTATTGGAGTTCTGGACTTGACGAAATTCTGAGTGCACATGATGGCAGAGTTATTATGGCGTTCAATGGCATACAATTGGCGCACACAATTAAAAGACCAAATCACAAACACAAAGCAGATACGGAAAAAGTACGGATATCGAGCAGTTTATGTACTCCGAGGCTACGGAGCTAATTGGGAATTGGACCGGGCCAAAATAGCTAATCACTTGCATTTAAAAGATTGGAGAACGGCTCAGGCGAAAAAGAAAAGAGGCCGAAAAAACTCCATTTCCCCCACGGAAGTGTATACAATAGGACGGAGGGACAGTGATTATGGGGTCCGGTAGGGGTGTGTGAGTTTTTTTTATCACGTCGTTGGCACAGGGAGTTTCCGGACTACGGAGCCGGGACACAGGTTGGGGTAAATGGACAAGATTAAGATTATGTGTACGAAATGGCATGATTTTGAGACCATGCAAAACAGGTACACACTTGTAAGATTGTTTGTGCATCTCGACCGGATCACGGACACTTGCACGGAAATCCATAGGGCCAAATACAATACGCCGTAAGTCCGTGCAGTGGTGCGGGACTTCCTAGTTAAACTGTGCAACTCCGTGATCAAGGTATGCCGGAGACCCGTTTCGGGGGGTGTTTGCAAAATGATCCTGTTTACGGTGTTTGAAGAAAGAGCCTATCATACGTGGATATCAACGCTCCTGGCCACCTTTAGCCCGTGTTCGTGTTTACTGTGTCATGCATCGCAACTTGGTGGATGACTCTTGCCTAGCGACAGCAATGGGGGTGCGGCTGATAAAGAGTGAAATATATCGGCTGCGATATTCATTTGAGTGTAGAAAACCGGAACCAATAAAAAAAATTCCTGCACCGCGGGTTTCTGTGAGCCCTTCTGGAGATCCGCTTGCTGTCGTCCGAGCATAAAATCTGTGAGCCATCTGAGCCATACAAACAATAGGCTATGCGTAAATTTATTGACTACACTAACCGGGCTGAACTTCCGGAGACCTGGGCCCAAACAGATGGATCCAAGCAATCTATTTGTTTATCAAAAGTTGCCTGGTCGAGACTTATAGAGTAGTAATACTATTAATCGTGCAAATCAAAGATTTGAATTCGGAGTCATAAGGGTCTGGAATTCGCCGTTGTCCAGTTCTCCGTGCTCCAAGTCCGGCACGCGCATTGCGTCAAGCAAGGCTGGAAGCTCTTCAGTTCCGATTTTTCACGGAAAAAAACGGGGTGCGCCAATCATCATGGAGGTTGTAAAAAATAATCGACGCTTGGTGAGAGGGGCGAGCATGAGCCTATCCGTCACCCAATATCTGTGGGGGGTAGCCAACGTCAACACTCACTCGGGCCTCAAGTCCGAGCACTCTATCACATGACTCTAACTGTTGCGTCACGCTCAAGGTATGGACATGGAATTGCAAATAATGCTACAAGAGGTGCATTGCTATCTTGTTCTCCGCCTTTCGTCACTCCGATATCCGATCTTAGCGAATTATAACTCTACAATTCTTGCCCCAGACAGTCAATCTGCGTGTGCAAAAATTTTTTTTTTGTCGTCGACTCGGGCTAGCAACAATTTGCAAAGTAGCTTGCGCCTGACTGCCTGCCGTGTCACTCCACCATCTGGTTGCCCACGTAACCGGAGTCACGCCCTGGATACTCCACATTTGAAACTATCCTATAATACCCACGGTGCGGACTTTCCCGAAACGGAAGTTGTTTTTTTTTATCCTACAGTGAGCGGTTTGGAATCTCCGCACGCCTTGTCTTTCGCAAGATCATCAGATCTTGTCCAATACACCACATTAACTCGTTTATTTGTTTACAGATGCCAAATACTCCTCATGCAACTTCTTCTGCTGCTCGTGTAGTTTGGTGAGCTTTTTCCGGGCACTCTTTGTCACTTCTTCTCCTTCAACAGTCTTGGCAGGAAGTCCAGTCTCGTCCCACTCGGAGTAAAGTTTCCTATACTCTTCGGTCTTGAACATGTCCAATGGACTCACTTTAGCCTTCTCAAATCTTTCTTTCTCCTTCTGTTCCTTCAACTTCAACTGTTCCAGCTTCTTGCGTTCTTTTTCCAGTTGCATCTGAATCTTTTCTTCCTGTTGTTTGATCAATTCCTGTTTTTCTTGGTCACTTAAAAACTTCACCAAGGCTCCTTGGCCATCTCCACGATCATCCAAAGACACGTTCAAGTCCAAAAGATCCTTATTTCTTAAAGAATCTGTTGCTTCCAAGAAAACCTTGTAATCAGCTTTCGAAATGGCAGCACTACGCACCAAATCTCTGAAGTTCGAAAGCACTTTCAAATATGGTAGCAAAATTTCCTCCTTGTTTTCGGGTAGGTTTTCTCCTGCAACAATTTCTTCAATCCATCCAAGACAATCAGATCTGGTCTCAAATCCTAAAATCTTCAAAATTCTCGTGATATAAAATACAACTTGGACGAGAGCATCAATTTTGATCTCTGCTCCAACAGTTGCAATATATGTATTTGAAGAATTCACTAGGTCCATCAAAGATCTGATTGCAAATGGAGTAGATAGGTTGTCGCAGAAAGCTGCATGAACGTTCTTCTTACAGGCATCAAGATCTGCAAAGAGCTTTTTCTCAAGGCTCCCAAACTTCTTGGAGATGATTTGTCCAGCATCCAAACGATGTTGATTGTCATTCTTCAATGCTCTCACGTTTTTGAAGAACTTGTTCAACGACGACTCAATGGATCTGACCTCGTTCAACAGGCTTTCTTTGAAGTCAAGAGGATTGTTCCACTGGACAAGAGCAAAACATAATCTCAATTGTCTAGCAGAAAATCTTTCTAGGGCCTCCTCAATAGTGATAAAATTCTTCAACGACTTGGACATCTTCTGTCCTTCTATGTGAAGATGACCAGTGTGTAAAAAGTAGTTCACCCATTGTTTGCAGTCGTAATGTGCCTCAGACTGTGCCAATTCGTTGTCGTGATGAGGAAAAGCAAGATCAATACCACCAGAGTGGATATCCATCCGATCACCCACAAAATCTGCAGCCATCGCCGAGCATTCTATATGCCATCCAGGTCTTCCTAGACCCCATGGGGACTCCCACGAAGGCTCGCCTGGTTTTGAAGACTTCCACAAGGCAAAGTCGGAAGGATTCAATTTAGTCTCAGACTGTGATAACGATCCTTCACCATCCTCAATCAACTCCATATTTCCCTTGGACCACGGTTGCAACTTTGCATAATCGTGTTTAGGATCTTTGTCAAATTTGGCCACGTTGAAGTAGACAGAACCGTCAGAAGTCACATAACCATATCCTTTCTCGACAATCTTCTCGACAAAGTCGACAATTTCTGGGACATATTCAGAAACTCTTGTAATAACTGTAGGCGTAAGAACGTTCAAGTTGGCCATATCCTCGTCGAACTTCTTTTCCCAATACGATGAGCAGGCTCTAAAGATTTCTGGATCAGAAATCGAGGAGCCCAACTCTTTGTCTAATTCCGGAACTATCACATCTTGAGTCTTGCTCAAAAACTCCTTCACAGAAATATCTTGAGCAGATTGAATGGCACCCAACGCTGCAAGACACACCTTCACATGCATTGGAAATTTGGGCTTGGTGAGTCCGATCGTACTCAGATCCAAAGAACTGGCCCATTGTGCAAAATCCAGAGACCCCGATTCCTTAAACTCTGGAATATTCAAACTTATGTATTGGTCAAGACCCTTCTGTGCCTTTTCGACAACCACTCCTGTGATTTTTTCCTGTTGTTCAAACGGCTCTGCAAATTTCTTGAATAGATACTCTTGTCTGGCCTTCACGATGATTTTATCGTCAATATCGGTCACATTCTGGACGAATTTCACATTGTATCCAAAATAGTCCTGTAGAATTCTCCTGTTGATGTCGATAGTAACATAATTTCTGGCATGACCCATATGACTCGAATTGTACACTGTTGGTCCACAACTGTACCAGGTCACTTCATCCTTCGATTTCGGTATGAATTCTTCTTTCGACTTGGTCAATGTGTTATACAGCTTTAAAACAATCTCCTTCTTGCTCACATCAGCCGTGGGTTTGATCCATGTCGGCTGCGAAGCAGAACTTGTAGAGGCCATTCTTGAAACAAATAATTTCTCTGCTATATGGACGTCACTTATTAAACTGGTCTTGCGGCTCCCGATATATCTAAATGTCAGGTTTCTCAACATATAAGAACAACGTTCAAGATGTTACACTCCAACGGCGTCGTCACTGTTCTTCTTCCCGCCACAAACAAACTTCTCTTGTTCTACTCAGTTCTCAAATTTTTCATCCTCCAAATCCATTCGGTGTGATTATGTAATCATGTCTCAATAGAAACCCATACACGAAAAAAAAAACGGTTCACCCCTTCACGTCCTTGATGATCTGATAAGCTGTGGGACTAGACGTCAATAGAAGGTCTTCTGGACGAGCAAGTTGGCAAGATGGCAAGCATCTATAAGCTGTCAATATCTGGCATACGGTCTTTTAGTGCCGATAACCACGAGACCATCCAATTTAACAAGCCATTGACTCTTATAGTGGGCTCTAATGGGTCGGGTAAAACCACCATTATTGAATCCTTGCGTTACGCCACCACTGGAGATTTGCCTCCAAACTCGAAAAATGGGGCCTTTGTCAACGATCCAGCAATGACAGGTGGAACAGAAACAAAAGCTCAGGTCAAGCTTGCATTTCAGAACATTAATAAGACTAATATGATCCTAACAAAGTCCCTTTCTGCCTTCAAGAACTCCAGAACCAAATCCACAAGTTTCAAAACGCGAGAAAACCAGCTTGTTGCAATTCACAATGGAGAAAAACAAACTGTCACATCGAAAATTGCAGACATTGAGAACACTGTTCCTATGCACCTTGGTGTTTCGAAGGCAGTTTTAAACTATGTGATTTTCTGTCATCAGGACGAGAGTTTGTGGCCGATCAGTGATTCGGCTAATTTGAAGAAGAAGTTTGATGAAATTTTCGATTCAGTCAAGTTTATCAAGGTTTTAGAGACCTTCAAGACCATAAATAAAGAAATGAATGTGGATATCAAGCTGATCAACAATAACGTGGAACATTTGAAGAATGATCGGGCCCGAGCACATCATAAGATGGACGAGATTCGGGAACTCAATTTGCAGGTGGATTCTTTGAATAAAACCTCCGAACAATTGTCTAAAGAGATAGAAGAGATTAACATGCAAGCAGATAAACTATTCACTTCGAATCAAGACTACGAAAAGGTTTTGAATCAAATAGAGTATCTGCGACAGCAAAAGATGAACCTGGACCAACAAATGAGCATCATCAAATCTACAACAAAACTAATCAATCTTCCTGCAGAGGAACTGCAAAGTCAGCTAGACAATTTTGCAAACATTTTGGTGGACAAGCAGAAAGTTGTGGATGATATGAAAGTCCGTTTGGAAAGAGAATCAGAAGAATTATCTACCCTCAGACAAACATACAATGCCAATGTTCTTGAAGAAGGTAAGCTCAAAGGTCTACGTGACCAATATGAGCGTAATAAGCAATTGAAAACCGAATTGGTTGCCCAGCTTAGAGGTGATTTGAACATCTCAGATCCAAATGAATTCGATCAAGTTTTGAATGGAAAATTACAACTGTTGGAATCAAATTACAATGCTAAAGAGCAGGAATTTAAGTCCCAACTGGAGGATTTTGATTTTGAGCTTACCACAATAAAAGAAGATTTGACCAAAGAAACACAGCATTCAGAATATATCAAGCAAGATGTGGAGAGCTTGAACTTTAAAAAGGAGGAAATTGAAAAGGCAGTATTGCTTGTGAGCAGTAACCATTCCAAGCTTGAGACAGAAAAGATATCCTTAGCATCCAACATGCAAGAATTGGAAAACCTGAAAAAAGAAAACGAGATCGCAAGCATTTACGACAAGATCCTTTTTACAGAAAAGAGAATTAGAGAGCTTGAGACTGAGCAGGATGACTTGAATAAGCAAATTGGCCAGACCAGTAGACAATCCGAGACCATGGCGAAGGCTTTCTATCTAAACGAAGTCAGGAGAAAACATGAAGACTCTATTGCCACCATTTCCAATAGCATAGAAAACGTTTACAATGGTCTTTTTGGAAAACCTTTGGATGTTTCCAGCTGCTCAACGGAGTATGGATCTTTGAACAAGGAGTTGGAACGGCAAATAAGCGAAGAAACAATAGCTTTCGAAGAGTCTAGAAAATCTCTCAACTCTAACGAAGCCCAACTGAATCAAATTCTCGTGACCTTCGAAAATGTCAAGAGTGATATTCAAACACTTAAGCAGGAAATTGAAGTGGTTTTAGGGCCTGGTAGAAAGATATCGGATTATGAAGAACTTTTGGAGGATGCTGAATACGAATATAGCGATTGTGAAGGTGGCCTGAAAGTGCGACAATATTGTATCAGTTTTAATAAGAGAGCGATAGAACTGATCAAGCATAAGAATGCATGTCTTCTTTGTCATCGGGACTTCCATAATGGTGAAGAAAAATCAAAAGTTTTAAATTTACTAGACAAGCAAACAGGTTCTCTCGAAGACAACACGACTATGGAAGAAGCTTTAGATAAGGCAAAGAAGGCATTGGACTCGCTGAAGTCAATTTCACAGAAAGTTACCAAATATACCGAATTAGAGACATCTGAACTTAAGAGATTGGATGACTTGATTCAAAGAACTAGATCAGATGTTGCGCTCTCTACAGACTTGTTTTCAAATCTTGAGCAGAGGTTAGGCGGGCTTAGAACGACGAAACTGAATCTGGAATCACTAAAACCTTCTCTTGATGAGCTTGTCAGATTGAGCAGAGAAAATAGTAGCATTGATGCGCAATTAGAATCATTGCAAAATCGTTTAGCTATAGTTGGTGGTGTTATTCGAAGCATTGAGGAGCTAGAACTATCCCAATCCCGTGTCAATTCAGAAATCAAGAGACTTAGAGTAGTTTTAGAGAATCTTGGCATCGAACGTGAAAATTTGTCCAGAAAGAAAACAGATTTGGAAAACTCAATCAAAGATAAAAAGCTGGCTATTAGTCAATTGGAGAAATCAGATTTAGACCAGATTAATATTCAAAAGTCATTGGATGAGACTGTTCGTGAATTGAATAGGTTGAGCGACTTGTTGGTCAAGAAAAAAGTCTACATTGATCAGCTGCTAGCGAATAAAGAAAAGCAGCAAGTGAGTTATGACGAATTTAAACTGAAAGGAGAAAATGAATTAAAAGCTCTTTCTCCAGAGATTGAAAATTTGAAATCTATCAAATTAAAATTCCACAGCATTAACGAACAACTTCTTGAATTTGAGGATCAATTCCAGTACAAACTAGCTGATTATGAGCAGCGCTCTGTTGATTTGAAGAATTTGATTTCTTCAAAAGAAAGTGAGTTAGATAAAAATTCTTCTTCTCTTCGGGCCTTGGAAACTGAGCTCAAGGATGCTGACAACGAGGAGAGAAACATACGTTACAATTTGGATCTTCGATCTTTGGAAACTGAGAAAATAAAAGTTGAAACCACTATTGATGAACTTGTACTACAAAATGCCGAATCGAAGCGACAACAATTCTTGACAAAAAGTCAGGAATTGCGAGACAAGCAGACCGAGTTACAGAATAAGTACTCATCTAAACTTGGCGAGATGACTCAACTTTCAAGACAAATTCAGTCGGTGAAGCAAGAACTGAAGAGAGATTACAACAACATCGACTCGCGCTATACAAAGGAATATGCCAATTTACAAACGAAACTATCCATGTTAACCGATCTCACAACATACTACAAGGCCATTGATAATGCAGTGATGGAATATCATCAAGTGAAGATGAAGGAAATAAATAGAATCGTGGATGAATTGTGGAAGAAAACTTACATGGGGAATGATGTGGATACAATTATGATTAAGGCGGATCCAATCAAATCTTCCACTTCAGCCACCACCAGATCATACAATTATCGGGTTGTTATGGTCAAGAACGGTACTGAACTGGATATGCGTGGAAGATGTTCAGCTGGCCAACGAGTTTTGGCAGCAATCATTATAAGATTGGCTCTTGCAGAATGTTTTGGATTGAATTTTGGTATGATTGCCCTGGACGAGCCTACGACAAATTTGGACGATGAAAATATAGAAAGTCTTGCGAGAGCGTTGAATAGTATTATTGAAGAACGTGCCAGCCAGAAGAATTTCCAGCTAATAGTTATCACGCACGATGAAAAGTTCCTCAGGTTTATGAACGCCATCCAGTTCACCGACCATTATTATAAAATTATCAGAAATGAGAGATTGAACTCCACTATCAATCAAGTTAGAATAACTCATCTGGATGAGTGAGCTGGTATATATTTATTAAAGAAATCATATGAATTCATGAGGCTGCCTTCTGGCTTTGTAATTTGGCAAGAGTGTCTTTGACAATCTTCACTTTCTCGTCACCTCCGCCCTTTTTCCATAAATACAAAGCTTCAATCGCATAATTTTGAACACTCAAGTTCCTCTGTTTGTCAGAAGCAAATTCGGTCACTATGTCTAGGATTTTAAGATCCAACACCAATTCCCAGCATTTTGCCTCGAAGTCTCCTATTTCTCCATTTTCCAATTCTTCGCCATCATCAGAAACCGAAACCACTTGAAAATGCATCTGACCCAATTTGTAAAGAATCCGTCCTAAACTTCGTAATGCCACGCATCTTTGTCCCGGAAAAGTTGATCTTAAATAATGTGCAAGCTCTGGCAAAGTATAACCTGGCAATTCTGGATCTGCCGAATGATGGTGTAATTCTCTTGCTGTAGCGTAATTGTTAATATTTTCAGATGTGACGAGATCACCATTTAAATCGAATCTAAGTCTCGCAACAGAATCGTATGCTATGGTGGTTGGTGTTTTTGGAATTGGAGACATCCATTCTAAAGACTTGACGTTTTTTGGTAGTTTTGGGAAATATCTCTCGTGCAATTTCTCGTTAAAGTCTGGATCATTGATGTCCAGTTTTTCAATTTCCGGATAATTAGGTTTTGGAAAATGGACTGATTGAACAGTGTCATGATTATCCAACGATGAGAGTTTCTGTGCTTGTTCCAAAGAAGGAGCCATATCGTCCAAATATTGTATATCTTCCCATTCATCATCTTCTTCTTCTTGTGGTGTAACAGCAGGAGATTTGGTTTTTTTGCTTGATCCGTCCAAATATTTAACAGTTGCTTCATTACTAAATCTGACTTTTTTGTCTGATGAAATGGAAGATGTCGAATCTTTACGGAGAGCCGGTTTCAAACTTGGGCTTGAAGCAACCGACTCGGTGTCTGATTCCACCACTGTTGATTTCACAGAGTTCGATCTCATTTCTGGTTTATTTGGCTCGACATTTGATTCGGTTGAAGAGTTCTTGGCGTACTTCTTGTCGCTTCTATTAATCAACATTTGCAACACTTTGGGATCCAAAGAGTCTATTAGTTCCTGTTTTGCTTGCTCGCGCTCCTGCTCAGACATCCTGCTGAGCACTTCGATGTTTTCCAAATGGATCTGTTCCTTTTCCGACAGTCCTTCATAATTAAGTTTCCTATCCTTTGGATCTTTAAAAGTCCTACTGAGTGGAGGACCACCAGCTTCTAATCTGACCGTATCAGACGTGGAGGCAATTTTCTTGCTTTGTAATTTGGATCTCCATTGACTGGGTTTTCTCTTGGCTGCTGCTGGAAACCCTGTTAAGGATCCTGATCCAAAACCTTGGAATCCCGGTCCATCTTTTGACACCACGGGATCCGTCACTGTGCTCGAAACAGCCACCTCATTCTCAACAATATCTCCAAGTAAATCCATGCTTGTATTTTGTCTTGTGCTGTGTTAGAATCGGCACGATCAACAGAATCCCACATGTCTACATATATTAAGAAAAATTATTACGAGACGTTTTTTCGTCTGCAAATCGCCTTGCGTCGATCGACGCATGACTCACAAGGGCCCGTAAAGATAAAGCGCGACAATTTGATAACCAGGTGGTTTCTCTCTGTTCATCCCAAATTGAATGGAATCCCGTAGTTCCTCCTTATCATTGAACTGGTGAACGGATCCAAGGCTGTCTACTTTGTGGAGAGATGCCCCATACAATGTTTGTAGGGTGCGGCATAATGCATATTTCCCCTCATCTCCCTCTCCCCGCGCCGCGTAAAATTGCCTCCGAACCCCCAGTTGCGCGACATCTTCCCGGGGTGAGGTCTTCCCCTCAAAAAAAAAAGACAATTTTCTGCTGGCTGACATGGGGTGTCTGTCTTTGGAGCTTAGCCTATATAAGAAGAGTCGCTCAAGATCATATAAACTTGAGCAGCCTGTAAAGTGGGAGGGATTAGTTTGGCTTTTACTTTAGAGGTGAAATTGGAATTGACTTTCTCAAAAAATAACAAAATGGCCAGAGATTTCACCATCGAAAACATCCCACAATTGCCTCCAGATCCCCTATTCGGTCTCAAAGCCAGGTACTCCGAAGACTCTAGAACAAATAAAGTTGATCTGGGTATTGGAGCTTATAGAGACAATGACGGCAAACCATGGATCCTTCCTTCAGTGAGACTTGCCGAAAACTTGCTCCAGAACTCAAAGGACTATAACCATGAATATTTGCCAATATCTGGTTTCAAGGCTTTTACTGATGCAGCAGCAAGAATCATTCTTGGAGCAGATTCTAAGGCTATCAAGCAAGATACTTTAGTTTCTATTCAATCGCTTTCAGGAACAGGTGCATTGCATGTGGCTGGAAAGTTTCTCAAAGACTTTTATGTTTCCGGCACTTCCAAAGAACCTCCAATTATCTATCTTTCCAAGCCAACATGGGCCAATCACATCCAAATTTTCCAATATCTTGGCTTAAAAACAGAATCATATCCTTATTGGGACAACAACACCAAATCACTCGATTTGGAAGGATTTGTGAAAACTATTGAAAACGCTCCAGAGGGTTCTGTGTTCCTTCTACATGCCACTGCACATAATCCCACCGGTTTGGATCCTAAACCAGAACAATGGAAGAGGATATTAAAAGCTATTGAAGATGGCAACCATTTGGCATTGTTTGATTCCGCATACCAAGGTTTTTCCTCTGGATCTTTGGATAAAGATGCCTGGGCAGTCAGGGAAGCTGTGAATTCCAACTACAAATTCCCAATTTTGATCTGTCAATCCTTTGCCAAGAATGCTGGAATGTACGGTGAAAGAGTGGGAGCCGTTCATGTTGTGCTTCCAAAACACGATTCTGTACTTAATAAGGCGATTTTGTCTCAATTGTCAAAAATCATCAGATCAGAGCTTTCGAATCCTCCATCTTATGGAGCCAAGGTTGTTTCTTTGATTCTAAACACTCCAGAGCTTATGAAACAATGGGAGGAAGACTTGGTGACTATGAGTTCAAGAATTTCTCAGATGCGTCAAACTTTGACCAAGGAACTCCAGAAATTGGGAACCCCAGGGACTTGGACCCATATTGTCGAGCAGCAAGGTATGTTTTCCTTCACAGGGTTGACTCCTGCCCAGGTTGAAAGACTAGAGAAGAATCATGGAGTGTATCTTGTTGGATCCGGTCGTGCCAGCATTGCTGGTTTGAACGAGGGAAATGTCCAGCGCGTTGCCCAGTGTATAGATGAAGTCGTCCGTAATGCGTAGAGAACTGGCCGGTGATTGTTTGTCTTGATTATATACAAGTTTGATAGTGATAGTAATGGTATATATACACCTCACACCTCTCCATTTTTTCCCCAAGGGACCATTCCTCTCCAAATTTTTGCCCTACTTAAGTGCTCGACAATTTTGTTTTGCATGTGCGTCTTTCTGTACAAGCACCCATAGCACTGTCAATTGCAGGTTGAGAGCTATAAATAGCGTGAGTTTTTGCACTTGAGACAAGAAAAACACGTTTTGTAACAACTGCCAGTGATGTCGAAAAGACAAACCAAAAGATCATCCCAAACAGCCGATTCGGTTGCTGTGCCACCTGCGCAATCACGCTCCTCGGAATCTGCTGTGTCTGATGTTTCAGACTCGGAAACTGCACCATTGGAGGTGATGAAGAAGAGGAGATCTTCATCAATGTCGTCGATTTTCTCGCTGACAGACGAACCATTGCCTCCTGTCAATGAAACAGATATCATTGCTTTCACTACGGACAATAGACATCTTTCTTTCATCAGAAACTTGCACATGGCAGACTTCATCACCATGTTGAATGGATTCAGTGGATTCTATTCGATCATCTCGTGTTTGAGATTCACTTTGACCCATCAATCGCATTATGTTCAAAGAGCAATCTTCTTCATTTTACTCGGACTTTTTTTCGATTTCTTTGATGGAAAGGTTGCTAGATTAAGAAACAAGGCCTCTTTGATTGGCCAGGAATTGGACTCTTTGGCAGACCTGATCTCGTTTGGTGTGGCTCCTGCATCAATTGCTTTTGCCATTGGCATGCAAACCACCGCAGACGTACTTCTTCTGACATTCTGTGTGCTATGTGGTCTGGGAAGACTTGCAAGATTCAATGTCACTGTCACAAATATTCCAAAGGATCAGACTGGGAAATCCAAATACTTTGAAGGTCTCCCTATTCCAACCAGTCTTTGGCTCGTGTTTTTGATGTCTTTCTTGGTCTACAGAGATTGGTATGGAGACAATCTTTTGGGAGGTCTATCGTGGCAAGGCACTTTCTACGAATGGCATCCACTCAGTGGTTTATTTTTCTTGCAAGGTTGTCTGATGATTAGTAAGAGTTTGAGGATCCCAAAACCATGATGTACGTTACACGATGCATTGCTTCACAGTGTCTAGAATGCTTATACACGTGAATTACCTTCTATTTTATTTTATTTTTATATTCAACACCCCAAAATTCACTCTTCGTTATTCCTTTAAAGCCAATTATCGGAAAGGCTTACGTCCCTTCACCTCCCATGCCAATCTTCTGGCCTCTTCATCCTCCATTTTCGAGCTCGATCGCATGTTTCTGAGTCCTCCATCTTCAGAAGAATTCGAGCCAGGCCGGATGTTGGTTTTCGTGGCTGAAGACAGGTTTAATCTGCCGAAATTTTGAGGAATTGGGGTTTTTGTAAGCGAGGAAGAATGCGATCTGACAAGCTTTGGAATCGATGATTGTCTTCTGGCAGTGCTTGCCAATTGAGTTTTCGGTTGCGAGCTGACTGGTGTTTTCTGGATAGAGGTACGTCCAGTTCCGCGAAGATACGATCGTCCTGGTCTTGTAGGTGTCTGCTTTGAATGGGCAATTGTACTATTACCAGGAGGAGGCATAGTTTGGCGGTCTTTCTTTTGTTTTTCAAGCTTTTCGATTTCGGCTCGCAAATTGTCAATTTTCGCCTGAACTTCGTCCAATTGCTCTTTCTGATGCCATGTCTTTGGCGTCGGAGCCTCTTCGAAATTCACACACCACGCATTGATATTCAGTCCAAACAAAAACGCACCAAAAGACTCATTGAAGTTGGTCAGCGATTCATGTGTTTCGTTTAGCCGTAGAAGCTTCATGTGGATAGATTCCAGGTGATCTATGAAATCAAACTGCCGCGTCCTGTCAAAGAATGGAAGATCGACTTCCATTCCCGATCCCGACTGCCCACCTTCTGTTGAATTCTCGTCATTTTCTCCAGCTGCCAAAGATCCAGGAGTAGATGCCACTGGAGGCTGGTGTTGTGAATGGTACGGTGATGAAAGTGGATAGTGCTGTTGTTTCGACGCCGGCGACGTGGACGTCCCAATAAGATTAGACGAACGCATACTTCGTCTGTTCTGGTTGGGAGTAGTCGGCCTCACTATTGGTAGTCGTGTGTTGTTCGAATTATCGGTCTCTTTCATCATCAACTGTTTATATTCCCATGCTCTTATGCTACTTTTATATCTTTTCGAATCATTTCTTTTCTTATCAAAACATTGAATGGTGGGAAGAAAAAAAAAGCTACGCGTTCGTGAGCGAGTGTGGCCTGCCGGTGTACGGATGTATTATATACAGGGTGGTATAGATAGCGTCTCTATCCAAGATATCTGTTGGCATGCCTGAGTTTCTCGGCCTTTGGATTGACCATTCTTCCACTTCTGATGGTCATCACCAGCATAATTGCCGAGGCAAAAGACAGAGCCCACCAGGTGACCAAATATTGCAGATGGTTGTTTTTATAGTCGAGCTTTGGATATTTTCCTAACGGCACCCCAGCATCAATGAATTGTAAAGGGTTGAACTCTTCAGACGCATCAGTTGGGCCAGTAGAAGAAGCAGCCACTGGCTGTTGTGTTGGTTGTTTTGGACCAGATTTCCAGAATTTCCACCATGGAGTTGAATTAGACACGGCAGAGCCATTTTTCTCGGCCTGATCGATCGCAACGGTCTGAGCCAGCCATTCTGGTTTGTCTCTGAAATCCTCCACAACTTGTGCATAGATCGGTCTTGAATTTGTTTCTTCAGCCATGGCGTTGAGGTCGACGTAATGGAATAATTTTAAGCCCTTTTCGTGATCAAAATGGAATCGGCCTTTGACAGGGGCAACTCTTAGCAAACATTCAATGGTGATTTCACCCTTTGGACAAGAAAGATGTTGCAATCTTCTATTTTCAGGAAGCACCTTATCTTCTTGAATCCAACCTCTATCGACCAACACCTCTCCCCCACCGTTTGATTGAACAAATGGACACACCAAAAGATATCCTTTCATTCCATCATGCAATCTTGGACCCACAAAAACCTCTCTGGAATAATCAAATTTCCCTGTCATCAAGACCCTCCGATACTCGTGATCCGGAACTTGCTCCGGAGTAAGCGATTTAGGCAATGGACTAGGAGCATAAGTCAATCGATCCTCACATTCGGCGACCAACTTGTTCTTCCACTTCAATCTTTGAAGCTGCCAACAACCCAGCATAAACGTCACCACCGGTGTCAAGCACAAAATTGCAAACACTACTCGCCGAGGGTTTTTAGGCTGCAATTCCCGACCTTTCACCAATTGCTTCGTGGTTTTCATTGGATTCCAATCGATATTGTCTGTCTTGATAGTGGCATAAGTCCGGGCTTTGAAGGAAGCTTTACCAGGATTCCCAACTGCCATCAATCGACCCGAAAGTCCGAGGCCTAAGAACTTGCCTCTCATAAGCATTCTGTTCGTCATCCCTTTGAATCCTTCTCATTAGCTACATCAGCAAGTCGCACAGGCCAAATCTGATTTTTCAAGTGGTTCTTCTTTCGTGGGTAGGGTAATACTATTTTTGTACAACAAGAGCTCTGTCGCGCACGTTCATCAACATCGAGAATATCGCTTCAACTCTGCCACTATCAAGGAAATAAACCAACTCATCGATCAATTACAGCGAGTGCTTTAAACAACAACAATTGCTGAGCTTTAATTCACTTCCTCCTCAAACTCCTGAATTGCTATCTTATAATGCCTGATTCATTATACATCTTACTAAATTACATTATTTATTAATTTTTCAAAACAGCTTTCCGGAGTATCTCGACAGGATCTTTGTCGAGATTGTCAATCTGTTTGAATATCTTGCACCACTCAGGACCAGAACGCGGGTCAGCCTCTCTGAATGTTTGTTCCAGTTCCTCCACCTCACTCTTGCTACCATGTTTCAGTAAAAATGAGTAGTATTGGATGTAGTAGTCTCCAAAACCAGGATCTTTGTCATGACAAGCATCGAAGAATTGTTTGGCCCTGGCAACTTTGCCTGAAAGCCACATATCTTTTGCAATTGTCAGAACAATGATTGGATCGTCGTTTGTGGAGTTCAAAGCCGTGGCGTATAAGTTCTTTCTCTGTGTCTGCTTAGTGTAGCTGATATTTTGGGCCCAGAGCATAGCTGAGTTGGGGATATATTTCAAAGCAGTAGCAAGAAGCCTCTTTGCTTGAGGCAAATTACCTGATCTTTCTTCCAATTGGATTCTTTCGAGATAAATTAGATCACTTTTTGGATTCTGCGACAGAGCCTGGTCCAACATTGATCTGGCTTTCACCAATTTTGCCAGTTTGGTTTCATACACACGAGATAAATGGATCCAGAGAAGAACAGAGTGAGGACACGCCTTGGTGCCCATGTTATAGGATTCGCTTGCCTGTTCATACTCTCCCCGATCTTCTTGAATCTGTCCCATTTGCAAATATAATTTCTGCTCTTCAGGGTGATAAGCAAGTCCCTCATCGATCAAGTTCATTGCTTCATCCAAATTCTTGAGCTGTCTTTCCAAAGTGACATTTTTATACCAAACTCTAGATGAGGATTCTCCTAACTCATCCCGACAAGTTTGGAACAAGTCTCTAGCTCTGACAATGGAGCCAGTCTTCGACTCCAACTTAATTGCTGCAAACCAGAGATCTTCTGACCTTGGATTTTTATCCAATCCTTCTGCAATAATCGCTCGGGCCTTTTCCACATCACCGTCTTCAATCCATTTATCCTTGGCATACATCAGAAACAATATATCAGTATGTGGATTCGAACTGGTAGCCATCTCGTAAACCACAGACAGTTGCTGACGATTGCCCAGCTTTCGTTCCATCGCAATATAATCCATCCATGGGTCAGTATCCTGTGGAAAATTAGCAGTGATGAACATATACATCGACCGTGCCACCTCTATGTTCTCGTTCTTGAAAGCCACATGAGCATCATCTCTCCAAATATTCAACTTCTGCTCGTCTTCCATCTCAGACATCCCAAAACTCATACATCCAAATACAATTGCTCGGGTAGTCAACTCAAAGCCCTGTTCTGCGCAGAGCACAGCCTCATGCAGCCATTCGTATCTACCCAAATTCGAGCCTGCTTCTTTAAAACACTTCTCAATAAGCCGATTAACTTTGATCTCATTCTGAGTAGTTTTCTCCTCCAATTTTGCTCCCGCTATCCAAAGAACATGTGCCTGCTGCGGATCAATTTTCTCCTTGGCAGTCTCCAAAATATCACTGCGATTCGCTGCCGAGTCGATCTCCACGAGTTTCAACCACAATTCTGTAGACTTTGGACTCAATTCCACAGCCTTCTTCAACATCTTCACAGCCAATTCCAAATTGTCTTCATATTCAACCACTTGCAACCATAATTCAGCACAACTGGGCAAAAACTCCAGTGCTTTTTTGAGAATTCTCTTCTTTGACAATGTATCTGTTTCCAGCGCAGCTGCTTTCAACCACAACTTTAAGGACTTGGGATTATACTTCACTCCTTCTGCAACCGTCACTTTGCAAAAATGAACATCTTGCTGGTTCATCTCGATGTTCACCAACCACACTTCTTCCGACTTCACACACCTCTCACAACCTTCTTGGATCAACTCCCGAGCACGTCGATACTTCTTGGCCTCAAATTCCAATCTTGCACTTGCAATCCAAGTACTTGCTTTATGAGGATTAGATTGTCTCATCTTGGCAAACAAAGTTCGGGTCTTGTTATAATCCCCAATATTACTAATCACCTCCAATTCCTGACCCCCATCTTCATCCACAATGTCTCCTAAAGCATTCAAATACTTTTCTTGATCAACAGAAAATCCATGTCCATTACCGATATTTGCAAGCTGTCCCGCCAAGACCTTATCTTTGGCGATGGAAACTTCTACCAGATCAACATCTCCATCTAGCACAGTACCCTCCGAATCTTGCAAACCAGCAGTCACAGAATCAGAGTTTCTGTAAAATCTTTGCTGTTCCTGAAGTTCCTTTCTCGCACGTTTATTACGTCTGGTAAAATCCCCTGATTCTGGAAGATTGGCCCATTCTTCCAAAGAAACTGAGGACAACTTCTCTTTGTAATCTTTAAACTCTGCACCAATCGTTTGAATCGATTGACCAATACTGATATTCGATACTTGCAATCCATCCTCTTTGACTTCCATCTCTGTGTGTTCTCTTTTGCGACCCTTCATTCTTTTCATTCTCAACTTCTCTTCTATCTCATCATATATTCGATCTGCTTCATCATCTTCGTCCTCAATCTTGCCAAAACCACCTGCATCATCCTCATCAGCATCCAAAAAACGGCCCTCTTCATCATCGTCGCCCTCCTCCTCCGATTCAAATGACCCTGCAGGCAATCTCGAACTGCCATAGTCGGCCTGTGTAGTGAACCCAGTGGCTCCTCTTCCAAGACCTGCAATGTATCCTGCCGGAGCCTCCTGGCTCAGAAAACTCTTGCGATCCATTGCCGGTGAAGTCTTTGAAACAGCAAACACAAACGGCCTACCTGCTTTATTCTTTGTCTCCTACAAAGAGAATCTTTTTGAGATGGCTTTACGGTTTTTCTTTCAAAGCAGGGCGCTGACGTAATCTATCCGAGAAGAGGTTTAAGTGAAAAAAAAAAAAAAAAATTTTTTTTTAAGAAGCTTTCTATTCACAGACAAGACACTTAAATAGCCATCAATTGCGTGTTGGAAGTCCAAGCAGGTCAGAATGTCGAAACGTACAGCAGAGGACAACATTGCAGAGAATAAGGCGAAAAGCAGTGATGCTAGAGTAACGATAGAAGATGACGATTACAGATCCAAAGTTGAAGGAGAGATGGAGGATCTGTCAGGAGATGATTACGAAAGTGAGGGAGAAATCATTGAAATAGATACATCAGGAGAAGAAGATAACGATACAGAGATGGGAGATGTGGAAGACTCAGCTGAAAGAAATAATAAACAGATTGAAGAGGTGGAACAGGAGCAACTTGAAGATGAAAACGCATCTGGTCAAGGATTATATTTGCCTCATAGATCACGACCATTAGGTCCAGATGAAGTGTTGGAAGCCGACCCAACAGTTTATGAAATGTTGCACAACGTCAATATGCCATGGCCATGTTTGACCTTGGATGTATTACCTGATAAATTGGGTTCGGAAAGAAGAAGCTATCCTGCCAGCATGTACTTGGTCACAGCCACACAGGCACAAAGAGCAAAGAACAACGAGATGATTGTCATGAAACTTTCTTCTTTGGCCAAGACTTTGGTGAAAGATGATGATGATCAGGAGTCTGAAGATGAGGACGATGAGGACGATGAACATGATCCAATCTTGGAGAGCGAAACACTTCCCTTAAGTCATACGACTAACAGACTACGAGTCTCTCCTTTAGCCGAGAAAACTAACAAATATTTAACAGCCACTATGTCTGAAAGCGCAGAAGTCCTTATATTCGATCTAAGTTCCCAAATCAAAGCGTTCGATACTCCTGGATATGTGATTCCAAAGCAGAACAAAAGACCTATACATGTGGTCAAAAACCACGGAAATGTGGAAGGGTACGGTTTGGATTGGTCTCCATTAATTTCTTCAGGAGCTTTGTTGAGTGGAGACATGTCCGGAAGAGTTTATTTGACCACTGGTGCCTCCAGTAAATGGGTCACCGACAAAAATCCGTACCAAATCAACAACTCGTCCATTGAAGATATCCAATGGTCTAAGGCTGAAAACACAGTGTTTGCAACTGCTGGTGTTGATGGTTATGTCAGAATCTGGGACACTAGATCAAAGAAGCATAAGCCTGCCTTGAGTGTGGTGGCATCTAAAACAGACGTTAATGTCATTTCATGGTGTGATAAACTCGATTACTTGCTTGCATCTGGCCACGATGATGGTAGCTGGGGAGTTTGGGATCTAAGAAACTTCCAGCCGGGATCTCAACCTTCGCCGGTCGTTTCTTATGACTTCCATAAATCGCCAATCACATCTATTTCTTTCAATCCATTGGACGAGTCGATTGTGGCTGTGTCTTCTGAAGACAACACTGTAACTCTTTGGGATCTTGCAGTGGAAGCTGATGATGAGGAGATCAAGCAGCAGAAGGAGGAGTCAAAAGATCTTTCTGATATTCCTCCTCAACTTCTGTTTGTCCACTGGCAGAAGGATGTAAAAGATGTGAGATGGCATAGACAGATCCCTGGAGCATTAGTCAGCACAGGTACCGACGGTTTGAACGTTTGGAAGACTATTTCTGTGTAAATCCCATTGTATAGAGCGTCAAAAAGTAATTATGAGAATTTCTCAATGCGATCAAATGGTTCTCAGTAATGGGGAGGTTTCATGGGCTAGATTTTCAGACTCTATTCTTTGGACTGCCGCCTCTTCATCATGACGAACGTCGTATTTCCAAGTAAAGTAGACACACATGACTAACAACACCATTTGAAGGTTAGCAGCCGAGAAATATGGCAACCAAGAGCTCCATTGAGATCCTGGTTGCATATATAACGACAGACTCCAAACATAGCCTCCAGGGGTTTGTAATATCATCATTTGGATCGATAAAGTTCCAGGATGTTTTAATTTGTAGGTTGTGTATATTTGAGGCAGATATTGTGCCGTGGCCAACAACGTGGAGAGGATTCCACTGAAGTTCGCAAACTGCAAGGCTGTGTTGTAATTGGTGTTGACAAACATCAGATAGATAGCTGCCAACAAGTTGATGGTTGAGTAGGCAACAAACATTTGGTACGACTTGTATAGCTTGGTGAATTCCATTTCGTTTTCATAAACCGAGGTTTCTGTCATGTAGACACACAAAATTAGGATCATGGAGTAGCCCAAAGCCTGAAGACTGACTTGGAGCAATCCCAATTGCGAGTTGATACACTGGAATTTTGTCAAATTTGAGACACAGCATTCTCGTGCAGGCAGAGTAACCAGCAACAAGTTTACAAAAGCTGAGAATCCCGAGGTGGAGCCTAAAAGTAGGAACATGGGGGATAGTCCTTCGCTTGTTCTGCGATTGATTATCTTGATATGTTGTGGGATGTAGGAAACATAGATACCGATTGCCAACACGGAGCCAATGAGAAAGTTCAAAATTGAAGGCGATTGATATATCAAACACGAATCTACCATGTTGAGTTTGATAGAGTTGATTGTTATTTATTTGGGTTGAATAGAAGGGCCTCTCCCTATCTTTTTATTTTCTCCTGGTAATCTCTTGGGGTGCCGTATTTTATTTAGGCAGCAAGAAACGAGTGAGATAATAAAAAGTGGGGACAAGACAAGAAGACGGTTTGGCCGATAGATCAGAGTATTTGCAGGCGACCAGAGAAAATGACAGTTCCAACAGCATTTGCAGAAGCCACGCGGTTCTCCACGTCTCATGCCGAAATGAGATTGAGAGTGTTGAGTTTATACCGAAGATATTTAAGACATGCCAGGAACTTTGTTAACAACTACGACTTGGATATTCCACCATCGCAGGTGAAGACCAAAATTAGACAGGAGTTTGAAAGACAGAGATTTGTGAGTGATTTGGCAGTTCAGAATGTTTTGTACATGAAAGCTCAGATGGAGTTTCAGGAATTGGTGAACTTTTGGAAGCAGCAATGTCACGTTATGAAATACTTTGAGCCTTACAGCTCGTACGATAAAAGCTCTGGAGACGACTTTCTTGGCAAATTCCTTAAAGGAGCTAATTGATAGACCTGTCACTACCGACATATTTATTTATCTACCTATTTATCTATCCATCTATTTATTTATTTATTTATTTATTATAACTCTTGAGTTCATTTTCCAAATTTCCAACTATTTTGTGGCATATCTTATCATCGATGATCTTGATAAACCGGATCAGCTCAAACGAGGTCTCAAAGTCCTTTGTCAGCACCAGTTTCAGTAGAATCTCGTTGACAAGTTGAATGTCCCGGTCGCTCATAATCTCCTCGTCATTCTCTTCCTTTTCGTAATTCAACATGATGATGAAAAAATGAGCACTCAATTTAAAATCTTTCTCAACATTGAAAGTTCGATCTAACATCTGGCGAGGACTCTCGCCAAATTTGTTAAGAAAAACTGGCCAATAGTGCACCTCTATCTTTTTAAGACAATTCAAATAGACCGAGTACTCGGCCCCGGTCATCTTGATCAGCTTGATCAATCTATCAAAATACTCATCTTCACCATCGTTACCGGATTCGTAGCAGTCTTGAACATATCCAACCAGCAGGAGCTCAAGTACAAAAACAAAATGTTTGAAACGATGGAACTTCTTGTAGATAGACGTCAGACTCAAAATATTATCGTTATCGGATCGTTCCACTTCCAAATTCAACCGGATGTAGTGATCAACCACGTTGTTCAAATAATTCTTCTTTGTAGGCTCGACTTTCAAGTTGGAACCTGATGAATAGTCAATCTCAATGCCAAAGATCATGTTCTTGTCATTCATCAACGTCAATGGATACGAATTTGTTCCATTGGATTCCACTGAACACTCACCATTAATCACTGTTTGTATCTGGGTGCCTGTGCTGATTCGAATTGGCAAGAGCTTCATCATATTCTTCTCATTGGTGAAATCGTAATGCAAAATATCGCACCCATCAAATAGAGCAACTAGATTGGGTGTCAACTTGGCTGCATATTCAACCGTCTGGCTCACCAAGTATGAATGGTAAACAGCTTTTTCTTTATGGGCAGCCACCTCCTTTTTGATATATGTCAAATCGCAATTGGAAAGAACTAAAATATCATCATCATTAACTTTCAAGATGGACTTGAAATTATAAACCACAGACTCGAAATCTTTTTCAAAGCAGTTTTTCAATTGATACACATTGGACTTCTTGAAAAGCAAAGAAGTCTTGCTTTTACCATTGATATTTGTTTTCTTGGAGTTTTGAATTTGTAACTTCCAGGTGTAACAATTTAGTTTATCTGTGACAACTAACAATTCATCATTGAATAAATCCAAATTGAAGCTCAAGAAGTTTTCTTCAAAATTAGTATCTGCAAAATTGAAACCCCAAATAAGTTGTTCATACGTGAACGATTCATTCTTGTCCAATATCTTAGATGAGAAAACAACAACTTCTGATTTTGGACTAGATTCGAACGTCTTGGATCCCAAAATTAAATGGTTTTTCCACCAAGTACAGGATCTGACAGGATTAGACTCGTCTTTATCGCCCTTGTCTGCTTCAGTCAGTTGTTTCCATTCATTGTTGAGTAAATTGTAAATCAGCACATCATGGCTTCCAACCACACAAACATAATTTCCATCGTCACTGATGGAGCAGCATCTGATTTCTCGATTACTCATTTGAAATGACAATGGAAGCATCACATCAAACCATATGTTGGTTTCTTTATTTGTAGTCTCAATCATTGCATTTGTACTTTGATGATGATCAATCAAATTCTTATCATAAGCTTTGAAAAGAGATAGGTAATCATGGGACAACAAAACGGGTCTTTTGAACGAAACAGAGTTGAGAAGTCGTGAATGATTCAAAGTGACCAAGTTCAGCTTGTATATCCTGTTTTCTGTTGATAGCAACAACTCAAAATTGCTGACAAAACCGATGTTCAATGGCCTAAGCCAGGGTGAATTGTCATAGTCATATGTGCTAAAGTTCAAATTACCCAAGGTGGAGTAAACGTTCCAGCCATTTTCATATAATGCAATAAAAGAATCCCCATCCGGGCTGAGAATCAAATCCTTGAGAAGTGTAGAAGAAACATGCTTCTTGATGCTTTTAAGTCTGGAAACACTCATATCCCTATTGAATTTGTAAACTAACAAATCTCCATTTTCCAATCCCATATACAGCAGGTTTTTGAAATGATTAATCAGACATTTGACAACTTTGGCAGAGTCCAATTTCTGCTTTTCGACTTCAACATCATAAATCTGTTTACCAATAAAGTCAACATTATTGACATTTCCTGTCTTTTGTACTAGCCAACAATTTCCACCTTGGTCTAGCCACACAAAGCATCCCAATTCAAAGTTGTAAAACAGTTCCTTAGTAAGTTCGTTATGTTCAGTTTTGTACCAGTCGAGCTCATCGACCAAAATAAACTTGATGTGTTTGCCCTGATCTTTTGCGTCTATATCGTATTCGGCCTGTGCAGAAGCCAATTGGATCTGTTGAAAAGCATGCGGTTTTGAGTTCACCAGGAGCAAGTTTCCATTCGAGCTGAAAAAATAATCAGCCAATGGACTCTGCACATTCAAAACAAGCTTCAATCTCAGTCCATAATCGTAATTGGGTAGCTCGTTGGTATTATCGTTTAATAGTACATTGATAAAACTCTTGACTATGTTTGCTCCATTCGAACTGGCGTCACCAGACATGTCAGATACCACTGGAAGACCATTTTGGATAATCTTTCCCTCAGCATTGAATATGGTGAGTAACTCATCACTGAGCTCATTCTTTAATGTGAATATTAAAAGGATATTTTTAGAAGTCTCAATAGCAAACTGTTTACCATTGGGTGACCTCCGCACTTTCAAATTGTGTCCGAACTCCTCCAAAGAGTTGCTCGATCTAATGTGTGCAGCTATTGGAGAGTATGTTCTAGAATCAAATAAATAAAATGACCGATGAGTTATTACAACATATGGATAATCAAGGTTGTTGGTTAACAGCTGGATGATGGGGTCCTTATGAGGATCTGGATCATGATTAATTGTAGTCTCCTTCTTCTTAACATTGGAAATCTTACTCAATTCCTCAGTTTTCGGTAAGGTCTGTGAGAATGAAACTAAATTAGGCCAAAACATGCTTTAGTTCTCAAGTAAAGAGCCGTGGTTTTGTCCTTTTAAACGATACGGTTTTTCCTAAAAACATCGAGAGGAATTTCTTTGTTTTTTAAAAGGCCACAGCCTCGGAAATTTACAACTACCAAGAAAGTAACTGATAGAGGGGTATATAATAGAAACAAAAAGTAGGAGATAGAAAGGAATCAAACTATGGCGTGTATGCATCCTTGGAGTTCTATCAACTAGCTAGTCAACTCAAAGATACAAAAGCAAGTCACAAAAAATAGAGGAGATTTTCAAAGTAGAAAACAACGCACATCGTATTAACCCAAAGAATTGAAACTCAACCAAGCGGAAATTGTTATGGAGGGAGACAGTCAAATTAATCTTTCAAATTATTAATGTGCTTTACTCCATCATATCTTCCAAAGGAGCTTCGTCGGCGTAGTCTAACTCTTCGTCAATGTCATTGGAGTCTTGGTATTGTTGATACTCGCTGACCAAGTCGTTCATATTAGATTCAGCTTCAGTAAATTCCATCTCGTCCATACCTTCAGAAGTATACCAGTGCAAGAACGCTTTTCTTCTAAACATGGCACTGAATTGGTCACCGACTCTTCTGAACAGTTCTTGGATGGAAGTGGAGTTTCCAATAAAGGTGGCAGACATGTCCAAGTCTTTTGGAGCAACAGAACAAACAGCAGATTGAACATTGTTTGGAATCCATTCGACGAAGTAGTCAGAGTTCTTGGTTTGAACTTTGTACATCTCGTCCTCCACCTCCTTAACAGAAACCTTTCCTCTGAAGAAGGCAGCAACAGTAAGGTATCTTCCCTTTCTTGGGTCGGAAGCTGCCATCATGTTCTTGGAGTCGAACATTTGCTGTGTCAACTCAGGAACTGTCAAAGATCTAAAAGATTGCGATCCAATTGAGGTCAAAGGAGCGTAACCAACCATGAAAAAGTGCAATCTTGGGAATGGAACCAAGTTGACAGCCAATTTTCTTAAATCAGAGTTCAATTGACCTGGGAAACGAAGAGATGTAGTCACACCAGACATGACAGACGAAACCAAGTGGTTCAAGTCGCTGTATGAAGGTTGGTTCAATTTCAAAGTTCTGACACAGATATCGTACAAAGCTTCGTTGTCAATACAAAAAGTCTCGTCAGAGTTCTCAACCAACTGATGGATAGACAGGGTGGCATTGTATGGCTCAACAACGGTATCAGAAACCTTTGGAGAAGGCATGACAGAGAAAGTGGCCATCATTCTGTCTGGGAACTCTTCTCTGATTTTAGAAATCAACAAAGTACCCATACCAGAACCGGTACCTCCACCCAAAGAATGAGTGATTTGGAAACCTTGCAAAGAATCACAACCTTCGGCTTCTCTTCTGACAACATCCAAAACCGAGTCGACTAGCTCAGCACCCTCGGTATAGTGACCTTTGGCCCACACATTACCGGCTGAAGATTGTCCGTATATAAGGTTATCTGGCCTGAACAAGTTACCATATTCTGAAGATTTCACTGTGTCGATAGTACCCGGCTCAAGATCGATCAAGACTGCACGTGGAACGTACTTTCCGCTGTTTGCTTCGTTGTAGTAGACATTAAGTCTGGACTTTTGGATATCGTTGGTTCCGTGGTAGTTTCCCTCGGCATCTAATCCGTGCTCTCCGCAGATGGTTTCCCAGAACGCAGCACCCTATGCTTGTTAGTAGACGCGTCAATAACAATTGGTTTCCTGTTTAAATTACTTACAATTTGGTTACCACACTGACCAGTAGACAAATGGATCTAAATAAAAGGCTTTTGTTAGTATTTTGCAACCTTTAAAATATACCATCACGTAACATCATGGCATCTTTGGTTTCAAATATACGAAAGAGAGCCATAGATTTGTTCCTCTATTGCTCCCTTTTGCAACTGAAGACGGCTTCAAGCTCAAAACTTACAATTTCTCTCATCTTTTATGCTATCTTGGCTTATACTTGGGTATCTTTTCAACACAAAATATCCTTTTGACCAAAACCTATCTAAAGAAAACCTTTTTGTCTTGTTTGACAAATGTAAACAAGCTTTCCTGTGAGCTGCTTGTTTTTGGAAAAAAACATTTCGCTCAACGCCAAAATGGGGAGATATTTGGGTGGCACACTCCTTTGTTTACTTTTCGCCAAATCCAATTACATAAGCAGCTCACCGTAGGCAAGGGCCGCGTAACCTCATGGTATATACACTTTACTATAACCTTCAACCTTGGACCTGCAACAAACACATTCGTTGAAGTTGCGCACAAACAGCGAGACTCGACAGTTTTCACAAATGGCCAGACATTTGCAAGGCCACAGAATCACCTGTCGCGAGTTGACGTGACAAATCACACAGTTACCCAGCTCGTCTTCGCCAGAGCAATGTCTTTTTTCTCTAATCAAATCTTTCAATTGAACCTCCTGGCTGTAAGCATCTTTAAATCTACGTCTCGTGAGCATTCCCGGAGAATTAAACATGTGATATTGTAGAATCCGCCCGAATCTGATTTCATCTGCTGTTTGAGGATTTAATAGACTTTGAAACTCACAAGGGTCAATTATCTCGTTTAAGATCGCTTCATTGGTTTCCATTTCGTTCACGGCATCATGGTCTTGATTATTGTAATCACTGTAGTTGTCAGAATCATCATCGGTTCCATCGATGATTGGTGGATAGTAATCGTTCGAGTCATCTTGCTCGGTAAGTTGACTATTCAGAAGCAAATCTGCGTATCTTGCCTCCAATTCTAAATCATCAATCTCGTTGATGTCAACCAAATTTCTGGCTGCCAACAGCTCGTTATTTCGTTCTCGGATTTTTTTCCAATCTTCTTCCCGAATATCATTGAGCACATCATAAGTTTCAAGAGTGTTCTCATGGAGTTTCTTTCTAAAAAGCACTGCTCCCAAAAAACTTCCAAAGCTCTTGAACACTTTCTTCATGTCCTTCATTCGTTTGATAATGACCCATGATCTATCCTGGCTTTTGCTTTGTTGATTTTGGTGTTCAACCAGCTCTGGATGATTTATTATCTCATTCCCGTAACCTTGATCGCTTGGAAACTCCGTATCCACAAATGTTGCAAGAGGAAGAGAAACTTGCGAAAATTCTTTGACATAACTTTGCTTGGCTGCTGCGTTGATTACAAAAGAGCCTGTGTTGATCAGGGCCGTGTAGAAGTCATCCGATAGCGAGATATTGATCGAATCTACGTGGTCAGTCAACGTACTGAACGTGAGATCGGAAATCGAGCCTTTGAATAATGCAGCCAGCATGAAGATGCAGAAACTGGAGACAATGATTAGCAAAGTGATCAGTTGGGGAAGATAACCCATCACCACGGTGAAGGGAATAAACAATAATCTTCCAGTGACAAATATTTTCAAGTAGAAAGCCAAAGTAAAAGTCCCAATGATCATAGAAGATAGCAACCTGTAGTTCTGACGGTTGAAAAGCCCTAGTATTTGGATGTTCAGCTGGTTAATTAATGCAATGGCGCCAATGATAAGCAGCTCAATTGATGGTCTTTTTGCGGTCTGCACTTCTTGAAATGCAAGAGAATATTCAAAGAGAGTCAAACCATTTTCGATGCAGGGTTCGTTGCCATTTGTCACTGCAATGAAAGTCTCAAAGACCTGACTAAGACAAAGTGAGAGATAGAAAGGACGTAATATTAAGGGTGTTGGTCCATAAAACGTTTCTTTATGTTTTCCTTCAGTGACAGTGATTCTTTCGTAATATTTGGAGCTGTAGCTCATACCTAAAAACGTCAAGTTGTAAAAACTGGTTTCATCAAAGTCATAATAACTGGGAATGATTTTTTTCAAAAAGTCGGAACGACAGTAAAGCTTGAGTGAGCTGATAAGACCATAGCTGCCATCCACCAGTAAATATATGGCCACAAGTCGTAGTAACAATTTGGAGATAAAAGGTAATTTCTTGTTGGTTCTTGAAGATGCAAAAATAACGATTCGGTTGAGAAGCGTGGCTGTGAGCATACAAAACACAGCAAAGGGCGAAATGCAATAGGATATCATGGACTTGCTTCTATTACCTGGAATGCCCGACTCGTTCGATTGTTCTATAATGGCGTCTGCAAACGAATCAAACAGTCGCTTCATCAGCCATGACGACTTGATGATCTCTGAAAAATTATGGCTTGCCGAAGGATCTATCACCGACGCCGTCACATCCACTGCTGTAGAAGCCATGATTGTTCCGGCCTGAACAAATAAATTATTCCCCTCGTCTCAACTTATCCAAGACGGCTTATGCTGGTGAATTAATTCTCTCCCGTTGACACGCAGAACCACGCAGAAACTTGGTTGATAGCAGAACAGACACCTCTACACCACAAAACATGTCAAGTGCCCCTCCCTCCCCCTCCTCCGTGGCATAGAATTAAGGATTACTTGAGCGGAGAAGCTTCTGGACTTGTACCATCTGGCTTTGATAACGCATGGACTTTCATTAGTGCAGCTTGTAAATTACTTAAAGTCTGGCTTTGCGCACAGAGTTTTTATTGCTTCACAGATAAGACGAGCTGGGGGTAAAATTACCGAGACAATTTTTTTGGAGCCGATTAGAAGTCAAAATCCCTAGTACTTTCACAGTTTATAACACACCAAAGAAAGACATGAGTGACCAATAGAATGTTGCAGACCGACCCCATTTTAGAGGCCGATAGCCAATTGAAACGATTGTTTCCAAATTTGAAATATGGTGCTGGATCGCTTTTACTCGATATCAGCTTGCCGTCGGTCCAGGAATCACTAGTATTGGAAGACCAGATAGATGAAGGGTCTGGGGGAACAATTATCAAGTGCAGAAAGAACGAAACAAACTCAGTGTATGTGCTGAAAAGGTTTTTGAAAAGACCAAGTGAGTCTGAAAACAGCTACATTATTAACTCTTTAAATGAGTATCTCACATTGAAGAACTCGGGAAGCTTGAACAATTACAAATCAATATTGAGAACTCATTCGTTCTTTGTGGACAAAGAAATGGAAGGTCTAACTTGTTCTATCCTACTGGACTATTGCAGTCATGGCGACCTATTGTCATTACTTTCAAAGGCACGGAAAATGAACATTTCCATCAGTTCCCAGTACAAAGACTCGCTCTTTCTCAAAGCATTGCAAGTGGTCAAATTTTTACATTCAAAAGATATTGTTCATCGTGACTTAAAACCTGAGAATTTCATGATTGACAGCAAAGGAGAACTCAAACTCGGAGATTTTGGAAACGCTCTAGATCTAACCCAGTTGAACAATTACGAGATAAATGGCGAATATTTATTCTTAGGAACAACATCTTTCAAATCCCCTGAACTATTTTCATTTAAAGACACCCCTGTTGATAAACTCAAAATTACTGAAATCGACTTCAAAGCGATTGACGTGTGGTCTTTAGCAATTTTATATTTTAACATCTCAATTCTTCAGCGCCCTTGGACAGAAGCCCGTCCAAGCGACCCCGAGTTCCGCAAATTCAAAAGTCAATATGAACTTGCAGGCCTCGATCAACTCGACTGCTACCAATTGAATAAGCAGCTTGGATACATATTCCTAAAACTACCCGAGAACAGCAGAACAACAGTTGTTAGAATGTTAAATCCCTCCCCACCAAATAGGCCAAGCACAGCAGAAATTCTCCGATCGGATTGGATGATCCAAACAAAAATTGATTTCGAAGAGTATTCCAAAAAGAATATCAATAATGGAAAGGATGATGAATTCCTGCGATTGTTGAATCTTTGAATTGCTGATCTGATGAACTACCTAGATGACTGTTTAATCCTTTATAGGTTCACTTTGTAAATAACAGCAATAAAATAGATGAAGGACGTTAAATAAAATCAGTAAGAAGTCTTCTCTAGAAGGCGAATATGGGCCGTTTGCTGTGACAAACAAGAAATAGAAAAAACACACAGTACTGGCCTCGATGAAGCGTAAATGCAAGTTCCCAAAAGAAGCGGCGAAGACAAGGATGTCACTGATGCTCTTTTATACATCAATTGCACCAGTCTGGACACAATCAAATACCTCCGGTTTGAGCAAGGCGGAAGTATACTTTTACCATTAATAGATAATGACTGTGCCCATATCCTTGGATTGGGAGTCGTAAGAATCGTCATTAAGAACCATGTTGAGTGGTTCTTCGGGTTTCATAATATTATTGGAGCCCATTGCAGTGAATAAGTCATGGCATTCCATGTCCATTTGGACAAGCCGCTTTTCAACGGCAACATCGTCATCATCGTCATCATCTAGATCAAGATCTTCCGAATCAGAATAATAAAGTCCTGAAAAAGATGACTTGCTTGAAATTGGACTATTAGTACTAGTTTGACCCTTTGGTGTGGATGTATCAGGGAACAATCCTAGCAACTGCATTGATCCAACTAAGTTTTCCATCAATTTTTGTTTAGCAACATCTGCAGAAGAGAGGTAGTGACGCGAATTTGAGTTACCAGTACCCCCATAAAGCAGGTCTAAAGTAACATCTTGCTTATATTTCTGCTCATTAATCTTGCAGTTTTCGGAAAGCAGAAATGGGGAACAGAGAGACGCAATATCGTTGTAGCTGAAAACCATTGGTGGTTGTTCAACAGCCGGGGTTTTAGGTTTTTGAGATGATTTCTTTGGCTTGGAGGTCGCAGGACAAGAAGACAAAGAAGAGGAAGACGCACCTGCAGAGTTGGTTTGATGGTGGTGGTGATGGTGATTACTTCTGCGTTGTCTGCTCTGGTTTGATTTCTTGTCTTGCAACGTCATTTAGAGATCAATAACGCTCTGGAGAGTTACCAGAGACTCTGAAATGAAAGAGATTTCAGATCATTAGGAAATCTTTCGCATTTTATAATTGGGAAACAAAGGAAACAAAAGCGACACAAAGATAGAAATCCATCACAAATTAAAAATGTGGGAGCACCTATAAAAGTGCGGGTATAGATTGTGCATAAATTAGACACATACATGTACATATTACATGACTATCGGAAAGAATAAAGATAATTGTGATTGATAACAAGACAAAATTATCGTTCATAGAAGATTATATATTCTGAGTGTTCGACTTGAAAGATTAAATGTAGGTTTTTTTCAGTAGTTGGTTGGCATCCTAAAATTTGGTTGGCTAAAAATTTAAACTGCTTTTGTTCTTCTCTACATCATATTACATACATGATCGTACGTCCCGATGCCAGTTTGTCGTGATAGAGCCTTTTTGCCCCACACGCGCGTTTACTAAAGCAGGGTAACATCTGTGCGGTTTGCAAAGCCAAAAACACAAAGGAAATAGTTTTGCGACCGTTATTGTAAATGGCAGCATGCTGATATTTACCCCATGCCATATACGACTATGAGTAAAGATCAGCATGCATGTTCGCACAACGACTTGAAACTGTTGCAAAATCGACCTCATTTTTGGCAATCCAGCCAATCACAGCAAAGAAGCTGACATAAGCATCAATTTAGAAGGGCAAAAAAATCGACGTTTTCCAATTTTCCTATTTCCACAAAAGAAAAACTAAACCCATCTAACAAAGCAGATAATTAACAATCGTGCTATGTTTTTTCCTTTCTGAAGGGTTGTTTGTTTGTTTTCGCATACTTCCTATTAGAGCTCGGTCATCAGTCGTCATAGCGTTCAAGATAGGCTACAGCTACAGTTTGGTTTGAGAGTTACTCACTCAATTTAATAACATTATCAACAAAGTAGCAACGCTCTCCCACCCAGTTATCAAGGCTTCAATAATTTTTAATTGAAATAATTGGGTGCACACAATCAAGCTTTAAGAATTCAAAATAAGAATAGAGCAAACGGCCTTCTTAGCAGGTCAGAGAGTCAAAGCTCGAACAAAATTAAGAAGTTAATTCTTTCCAAGCATCTATTCTCTCCATTTGGCTTTTTGGCTCAAATTTTTTTTTTGCCTTGGTTACAGAAAAAACGCGTTTTTTAGTTGCATATTAATTTTCACTATTTATTTTAGGCAATTGAACAACAACCGAACAACATGTCTGATAACATGGTCGATCATAGGCCTCCCAACAGCTTAGAGATAGGCCACAACAATGCATCCGAAGACACGCTGACAGCATCCACAAAAGACGATAACAGCGAAGAACAAAAACAAGTAAGAGATAACGGAGACTTGGCAGGACCTATGATGAATTTATCATTGAAAACAAATCTTACCTCTTCGATGTCTTCGCAGCCAATACAGGCAGTGTTGAAAATAAGAAACATCCCATTGGATACTACGTTGAGAGAAGCATTTCTAATATTCTCGTTATGTTTGGAGGAAGTGCTTTTCGTTGACCTCGTACATGAAGTCGAGTCTCCTTCGCATAGCTCGTCTCCTGCACCTTTGAATAATAGCTCTTCGATGTCGACATCGCTTTCGAGCCATGGATCGCTTTCCTCAAGTCTTGTCATAATAGCAAAATTTAGTTCGTTGAAAACTGCCCAACAAGTGGCGCAGCTACTGGATGATAAATGCTTATTTGGCACTGCATTTCAGCCTGTGACAGTTGAACTTACTAATGACCAATCCGAGGCCGGTTCCTTATTTGCTAGTTCGCCTTACGTCCAAACTTCGCCTTCAAATAACGCGGCCGCATTGCCAATTATAGGAGCCCTAGGCCCTCCTCCACCGCCTAACTCTTTTGGAATGAACAAAAGGCCAGTTCTCAGCTCGCAAAGATCGAGATTTCTTTTCAGTGACCCATTTTCGGGCCATAACAATAATGGGGTGCCTCCTCCAGGTTCTTCTACCTCTTCAACATCATCCACTACTTCCCAAACCCAAAATATTCCTCCACCCACAGCAGCCGCTGTATCAAGTACTATCGTTCAGCAACCTTCATCTTCGCAAACACAACCTGCATCGACATCAACTACCGCAAGCGCATCTACCCAAAACGTGCTAGAGCAGCTAACTTCTCCACTATTGTCATCAAGCGGGAAGAGCATGCTCCTCATGGATCATCACGGTGACTACGACCAGATGGTGAGGCCATGGTCAACAGCCAATAATAGCTTGCCATCTTCGCAGCCTCAGGCTCCTAATGGTAACGCAGTTTCAACCCAGGCCGGCACGCCGACAAAATCTATGCCTGAACCCTTGACCATAAATACTGGGCTACCTTCTTCAATTCCAACAGGTTTGCCAACCCCAATCACTAACGAATGGGACAGACGGAGGCAAGGGTCAGCATTTTTCAACGGAAGCTCCTCAGCACAGTCTAGCTCTGCGTCGAACCAGGTCAATGGAACTTCACAGCCAATTCTCATGAATGGACCAAGTACGCCGTCTATTACATCTCCTCCATTTCAGCAGCAGTTGCAATCGCAATCGCAACAGCAACAGCAACAGCAACAGCAACAGCAACAGCAACAGCAACAGCAACAGCAACAACAGCATATCCCCGAACTATCATTGTTGGCAAGAGTGCCACCACCAGCAAATCCAGCTGATCAGAACCCTCCTTGCAATACACTGTATGTTGGAAACCTTCCACCAGATGCCACTGAATTGGAACTCAGAGCTTTGTTCCAACCTCAAAAAGGTTTCCGGAGATTATCATTCAGAACTAAACAGAACACTTCGAACAACTCCAATTCTCACCATGGACCAATGTGTTTCGTTGAGTTCGAAGATGTTGCTTATGCAACAAGGGCTCTTGCAGAATTGTACGGACGTGCTCTGCCTCGTGCGAATGGTAATACCTCTAGCAACAAGGGTGGTATTAGACTCAGTTTCAGTAAGAATCCATTAGGAGTTAGAGGACCAGGACAAGGAAGGAGAGGTTCTTCAAATCCTGGCTATGGAACTACAAATGGAGCCGGGGTCCAACAAAATGGAGCTGTAACAAGCTCAGTGAACAGTGGTGCACAGAATGGTAGTGTTGGCCCTCAGGCACATAATATGGGTAATGCCAATGTTGGGTATAGTGGGTTTTCGCAGTATTCATATCAGCAGATGCCGTTGTCCCAATTTCCAAAATAACTGATTGCATCGATGAAAGAAAATATCGCTTCTTGCACAAGGTAGATTGATATTTCACCACCTCTGCCACATTCTTCGTTTGAATTCCGCTGCAATGCATTTACATTTGTTGTTCGATATCCCGGTCCTTTGTGATACCACCGAACTGTACTTTTAGTTTTTCTCATATGCGATCGATTTTGATTTTGATTTTTCTAAGCGACTTTCAACGAGATTTTATTCCAGGGACACTTACTAGTTCATATTGCAATCATGAGCTTATCCAACTTTGATTTTTCTTACTATATGCGTTTTCCTACTTTTTTTTGCTTCCCCATGTTTATTATATTATCTGTCTACTACATTTTCGATTGAATTGCATATTTTCAGCGATGTTTTGCCAACTCTGGTGTAGTATTAGTTTTCGATTTCGACACATTGATCGACGCCGATGTAATTAGGAACATCAACGTCCCATTTCTGGGCAATGCTTTGATCAATGAACCTGCCACCAAGAAAGTGGCTAGAGCCTGGAGCAAGCTTCAGGGAACATGGTTTTGGTGCCGTTAAAGAGACCAAGACATCTGGTTGATAATTTTGGATTTGATCGGCTTGAGGACCTTCGTCAACGTCCCAACCTGAAGGAATATCCACGGCTATGATTTTCTTTTCCATTTTTGATTGGGCTTCTAACATTTGTGCAATCACTTGGTCAAACGGAGCTCTGATTGGAGGTTTAAATGAAAAGCCAAACAACGAGTCCACTATGAGATCGCATGATGCCAATTCTTGTTTCAAATTATCGTTGACGAGGTTGATGTTGAACAACTTGATCTGGGTCACTAGGTTATTAAAAATAGGCCTATTTGTAGGCTTTGGATAGTACACCTTGGGGTTGTAACCAAATAGCTTGAGATGTCTTGCTGCAACCAATCCATCTCCTCCGTTGTTTCCCGGACCGCAAAGAACCAAACAGTTTGGACTGGTCTTGGGCGGATACTTCTTGTAAATGGACTGTGCCACAGCAAGACCTGCTAGTTCCATCAATTGGTCGATGGTGAAGCCGCAGGTGGACATCAATTCCTGGTCTAAAAGGGCTGCTTTAGATGCTGCAATTACTTTGAATGGCATGACAAATAGTGAGTGTCAATTGTCAAACGATAGACGATTGCTGCCTAGTGGAAATATCAAGTGATAAGTTGACCCCGGAAACGACTATTGACCCGTGCTGGCAAATGGCAGACATGTTTTTTTCCAACGCGTAAAATGACAACACAAAAATTGTTGAAAGAAGAGAGAATGTGATAGTAGAACCAAGCTGCTAGGTTTGTGAGAGCTGAGACAGAGATTGATACTTGGCAATGTCATCAAATAGAAACTCGTCGGCGTTGCTGAGACGTCAGAAGGACCTGAAACGTGGTATCCGTTTCACCATGATGGTGTGTGGATGCTCAGGTACCGGAAAGACTTCCTTTGTCAACTCGCTGCTGGATATGAACATTCTTCCACATAGATATCAATATTCAGACAACTCGGGAGTGGACACAGTGAGAAAGACCATTACTTTTGCTAACTTGTCCGGAATCATCCATGATGCGTCTGAATACGAAAAGACTTTTGATCCGCAGGTTTGCGACCAAGAACCTGGAATAGCAATCACCGAGACGTCTGTGGAGATTCTGGACGAGGATGACTCTAAATTGTTGTTGACTATCATCGATACACCTGGGTTTGGTGACAATATCAATAACGAGATATGTGACACCGAGATCATCAATTTTCTCGAACAGCAGTTTGATCTGGTCTTGGCAGAAGAAACTAGAGTCAGAAGAAATCCTAGATTTGTCGACACCAGAGTGCATGTTTGTTTGTATTTTATTACACCAACAGGACATGGGCTAAGGGAGTTGGATGTTGAAACCATGAAAAAGCTTTCGAAATTTGTCAACGTCATACCTGTGATTGGCAGGGCCGACTCTTTTACTAAGACAGAACTTATCAATTTTAAACGAAACATCATGGAAGATATTGACCATTTTAAGATTCCAATTTATCAGTTTGAATACGAGGCAGATGATGACGACGAAGTGGTTGAAGAAAATAGATATCTTTGCGAACTGCAGCCGTTTGCGGTGATTACTGCTGATGAGGAAGCAGAAATAAATGGAGCCAAAACAAGAGTTAGAAGATATCCTTGGGGGACTATTGATATCAACGATTCCAGTTTATCAGATTTCTCGATTTTGAAATCGGTTTTGTTAGGCTCACATTTGCAGGACTTGAAAGACATCACACACGATTTCCTTTACGAAAACTACCGTACAGAAAAATTGATGACAGTTTCTGAGTTGGAAGATCTAAATGGTGGTGATGGGCAAGCAGGAATACCTTCTGAACCACCTTCAATGTCCAATCTTGCTGACATTGCAAACTCCAAATCGATGGCCAAGTTCGATACCCAAAGAAAAACCTCGTTGGAATCCTCGGGAACAACTAGAATTACCAAGGATGTGGATTCTCTTATTTCCAAGACTGGTGGTATGACATTGCATTCTTCTAACAATGAAAGCAAGACTGTGGATCCTCCAGAAATCATTAAAGGAAATCCAGACTCTAACTATTCGTTCCAGAACGATGACGAGTTGACTTCTTTGGTGGAAGAGGAACAAAAGTCTATTCTTCCAACAACTCCTGCTTCTGGATCTACAACTCCAATAACCACTCCTAGATTGCCATATTCTCCGTCAGTTTCATCGCAATATTCCGGCTCACCATCGATCAATGCCAGACAACTCAGAAAAATGAGTGAGACTGTGCCTTATCTTTTGAAATATGAAAGTCTTGTTTCGAAACACCAGAAACTTGAGGAGCTAGAAAGAAAGTCGGCAATGGAATTGGCTAGAAGAGCAACCGACTTAGAAAAGAAGGCCATGGAACTCAAGATGAGAGAGAAACAGATGAGAGAGTTATTAGCCAAGAAACAGGAGTTGGAGAAGAAAAATAGCATGATCAGTGCTGCCAGCAATGACGACACTGCCAGTTTTGTGGAAGGAGATGACAAAGCAGAGTAGGCACACACGGGTGGTTGTGCATGGCATAGTTTTACTTTCTTATTAACTTCGTATATCCGTCTTGTTATTCTTTTATTATAGCTGTCTATCTGGTTCCATACCCTTCATAAATACTATAGCAGTTAACGGACACCAACAGTTTTTGTGTGGTCGACGCGTCGATCTATATATATATTTACTTTCTTGCTTTTTACAGTCTCGCGACGTTGAACAAAGAAACGGTTTGAATTTTACAGCAATAGCGTCAAGAGGTGTTGGGTGTGCAACTAACACAGGTATCAGCAGCTTAGATAGGCAGAACTGGCATTTGGAGTAGGAGCACACACGTGACTTGACAAGTCTTTTCAATTTAGGCCTACTCAGGAGAAAAAAAGGTATACAGAAACAGCCTTTTTGTTTTCACTTGTGGCATTTAAGACCGAGTCTGAAATTACTAAATAGAGGGCTAATCTTCTTGGAAAGTTGCACATACGACAAGAGAATATAATCACTGAATTTCGATTTGGATTATACGCGTTTCGTTATATTGGAAGTGCTCTTCTGAACCAATATAGAAAAATGGACTGTGTGCGACCAACTTCTCCCAGAAGGGTCAAAGTATACACTTTGGAAGAGGACAAATGGGTAGATCGTGGAACGGGATATTGCTCAGGAGTTGTTGAAGGTGGTCCGCATTTTCTTGTGCGAAACGAAAATGATGCCACAGAAACTTTACTCAAGGCAACAATTGAAGGGTCCACTCAATATCAAAGGCAACAAGACACATTAATAGTTTGGACCGACAAACAGGGAAATGATTATGCTCTTTCGTTTCAGGAACCAGATGGATGTTTGTCTTTGTGCGAGTTTTTGATCAACATTCAACATACAATAGAGCCAAATATTTCACTGGTGGCTGTGATATCGAATGGGCAAGATGGAGAAATAACCGAGGTGATTGCTGGACCAGTTCCCGAGCCATGTTTCCCTACTGATGAAAATTTGGTTGAAGTTATAGAATTGTTGAACCAGGGAACCAAGTCGAATAAGTTCAAGCTGACCTTACGTGATTACATTGAAAACAAGGACTACTTAAAGAGTCTCATTGAAACATTTGAAAGAAACGAGAAGCAGAAGAACTTAATAAATCTGTATTATCTCTGCGATATTGTCAAAACATTGGTGCTTTACAACGATACGTCTATAATGGAGATGTTTGTGGAAGACGACGTGATCATCGGAATAGTGGGTATTTTGGAATACGACCCAGAATTTCCTAATTACAAGACCAATAACCGAGAGTATTTGAAGAACAGGTCGAGTTTCAAAGAGGTGATTGCTCTTGAAAATGAAAGGGTCAAAACTCTTGTGAAAAAAACATTTCGGTTGCAGTTTCTCCAAGACGTTGTTCTTGCCAGATTGCTAGATGACTTGGCATACAGTTGTATTTCCACATTGATATATCTCTATGAGGAAAGTATATTGAAGTTTATCAAAGATGACGAGAAGTTTCTTTCAGATTTGTTTAAACTTTACACCGATGAAGACGAATTGGGGAGAAAGAGAGATGCTATCAAACTGATTCATCAATTCACTTTGATTTCTAAGAAATTCCAGCCTATTCCAAGATCGGAATTTTATGAAGCTATGATTGATAAAGGACTAGTCCAGCTTATTCAATTTGCTTTCAAAGATGAGGTCACCGAGAGCCGTGTTCTTGCGACGGAGATCATCGTGACCATAATTGAACACGACGCTCTTTTGTTCAACACGAAAGAAACTGAACGTGATTCAGAAATGGATATGACTTTAATTATGATATTAATCGATGTTTTGATACGCGAAACAAACATCGGATTGAAGACACAAGCATTTGAAGCTCTGAAAATGCTTTTGGATCCTTCCAACCTTACCCAGCCACAATGTCAAATTGACTCTTCTCCTTCGAGCAGGAATAATGATATCAGTGAAGTGAACAACCTTGAAGAAGGCTATTTGCAAAGCTTTTACAAAACTGTGGCTACGCAGTTATTTCGTCCAATAATCGAATTAGAGGAAGGGCTTTGCTTTAAAATGAACAAGCATATGACAATAACCTTTTCAGATTTATGTGAGCTTCTCAATTTCATTGCCCGGGAGCATGAAAGACCAATGAGCCGTTCTTTTATCTTAGGAAACCACCTGCTAATGGGAGTTGGGAAGTTGCTAAGTAAAAACTTTTCGTACCAGCTGAGATTGAGTGCATTGAGATGTATTAAATCGATCATCATGCTTGATGACGAGCTTTACACCAACTATATGGTGCAGAAAGATGTTTTGAAAGAGTTTGTGAACATGCTAAAAGAGACTAGCCAGTGTGACAACCTGGTAAGCTCATCTTGTTTGAGCTTGTTGAGTCTGATTCTTCAAAACAAAGCTCTTTTGAATTTCAAGTTTCTGTGCAGCTATTTGGTTTCAAAATACTCGGATATTTTGAAGTTGAATTATCTGGGAAGGGAATTGATATTGTCAGTGGCTGACAAAACGATGCAACGCGACGCAACCGAAGAAAGATTGACACCTGAAGGAGACGAATCTCTTCGAGCTGAGCTTGCTGCAGATGAAGAAGCACAAGAGGTCAGTTTGACGTCGCCAGATCCTCCTGAAGAGGAATATGAAGCGAATGGCGGTGTCGAATTGAATGCACACAATGAGGAGACCAACGAGCAAAAAAATCCTACTCCTGCTGAAAAGAAGGTGCGACCGGGAGATTTTGACGACGAAACTTTGATGGTGATGTCTCCTGAAAAAAAGAAGAAGCTTAGCAGTATCATAATGAAGGCTGGAAAGATATTTGGCATCAACAACTACAATGGCAATTCTACCAATACCATCCAGAATTCTTTTGAAGGAACCGAGGACCAATGAGCTACGAATACCATTACTTTATATTATCACCTCGCATTACAGTTCGTTAGTGTATATGACGAATTTATTAATTCTTTTTCTCAGGCGCGGCAGTTTTTGTGGGGTAAAAACATGGCGGTGGAGCAAGACACATAGAAAACAGATTCACATGTTTTTAATGGTCATTTCAAGTGGAGAGTTTGTTCAAGAGTTTTAATTCTTTTTAGGAATTATGCTCCTTATCTTGTTATAGAGCTGCGATTAATAATGAATTGTTTCCAAGCTGAACTGTTGAAAGTCTGGCAACCAGACATGTTTAAAGGCAAAGTTGCCTTGATCACTGGGGGAGCAGGCACTATTTGTAGAAGACAAGCCGAAGCTCTTGTTTGTTTGGGATGTGATGTAAGCATAGTTGGTAGAAACGTTGAAAAAACAGAATTGGTGGCACAAGAAATTGATGGGATCCGACCAGACGTGAAAGTTTTGGGATGTGGCGGATGTGATGTTCGTCAAATTAATGATTTGGTGAAGGCCGTTGATCGTACTGTTGTTGAATTGGGACGGATCGATTTTGTGATTTGTGGAGCTGCAGGAAATTTCATTGCAGATTTCAACTCGATGTCTGTAAATGCGTTTAAAACAGTTGTGGATATTGATCTGTTGGGTTCTTTTAACACAGTCAAGGCATGCTACAAACAATTAAAATTGAATCGAGGAAGCGTACTGTTTGTTTCTGCAACTTTCCATTATTATGGAGTTCCATTCCAGTCGCATGTGGGTGCAGCAAAGGCAGGAATAGATGCGTTGTCAAACGCATTAGCAGTAGAATTGGGTCCAATTGGCATAAGAGTCAATGCCCTGGCTCCCGGAGCAATTGGACAAACAGAAGGCTACTCAAAACTAGCAGTCAGCAAAGAAGGATTGGTTAATAAGATCCCTCTCCAAAGACTTGGATCGGTGGATGACATCGCAAATTCAACCATCTTCCTATTCAGCAAGGCTGCATCCTATATTACAGGAACCGTCCAAATAGTGGACGGTGGGTTTTGGCATATGGGAAACCTGGTGACTGGAACTTTGTATCCTGAGGTTCTCAAACAAAAACTGAACGGAAAGTCAAAGTTGTAATGCTAATTCATATATATATATATTTCAAACCCCGAGCCAAACCCCGAGCTCCGGTTTAGCTAATCTATAATCTATCTATATCTTGTCTGTCTCAGGGTTATTCGTACAATTGCAATCAGATCAATTGAGGCTTGAAAGTAATTGCCAACCAGATGAACACTCGTCATCTTCAACAGCCACAATTTTTATCAGTTCCCAAACGGTGAGGACGGGGACTTGTGCTTATCGCTAGGATTTCCAAAATAGGAAATCGGCAACTGAAAAAAATTTCCTCGGGGAACTAAACTCTTGATCGAGTATGTGACAGGAACAGGCTATTTGTATAAAAGTTATAACAATTCACCATCCAACTCTTGAAAATCGTTTATATTTCCTAAATCACAAGATTGCCATGTCTCGATTATCTGAATTGTCATTAAAGGCATCCAGCAGACATGATGACCAGCGGGAATCTCGCATCAACCTATTTCTAGATGCACTTTTGGTTAATTTTCATCCGATGTATTTTGTCATCACGATGGGAACCGGAATTACCAGCGCTGTTCTTTATAGATTTCCAATTGAAAGCATACGAAGGGGGTCATCGTATGTGGGAATCGTGTATTTTTTCATCAATTTGGTGGCATTCTTTGTGATCCATACTCTTTTCTTCTTGAGATACTTCTTTTTGCATAAACGTTACGATAACGTTTCTTTCTGGTTACTATTAAAAAACCACAAACTCAATGTGTTTTTAGGAGCAGAAGTGATGGGATTTGGCTCGATCATCAACATGATCCATTTTCTCAAACCTGAATGGACTGTTTTCGCCTATGTTCTTTGGTGGATTCAGGTGGTCTTGACATTATTATGTGCATGGGGAGTCACGTTTGTGATGTTCGGTATGAACCAATTTACCGTTGAAGATCTCAATGCCACTATTCTTTTGCCAGCAGTGACTTTGACAGTGGCAGCATCCACAGGCTCGATTGTTGGAGACTTCTTAGTGGAACATCCACATTGGCAACTATCTTCCAACATAATCACCTTTATGCTATTTGGAAACGCATTGTTGGTGGCCATTCCTCTCATTGCTGTGTATTTTTACAAACTGTTGGTCACCGGATTACCTCCTAAACAAACTATCTACACGTCGTTCATCCCGATCGGGGTGCTGGGACAAGGAAGCTATGCAATTCTGCTCAACTTCGAAGCTCTGGGAGAACTGATCGTCTCACACAATGGATTGGATATTTTGGGTTTGAATCAAGGTTTCTCTAGCGAAGCATTGCTTTTGGTCGACACGTTGCTGAAAATGACATCTATATGGATCGCAATGTTTCTAATATCTATGGGTGTCTGCATTACAGTTGTCGCAATCTTGAGTATGCTAAAATACGGAGCCTTTCATTCTTGGACCAAAGCCATGTGGGCATCCACGTTCCCCTTGGGCACTATGGCAGTCTCCCAGGCACAGATCTATAGCATGACCAAAGTTCTTGGATTCAAAATCAGTAGCACAATCTACTCAGTTGCATTGATCCTCATCACCACATACTGTCTCATCAACACCTGCATTCATGAGATTCCTCATAGACAATTGTGGAATATTCTCACAAACAAAGATTTCCGCACCACATCTGATGTATAATGAAATTTAGCTAATCTTCAACAAACCGACTTGAAAATGATTTTGTAAAATTATCAACCTCCTGTTGTTGCTCTGTTTCGTCATCCGGAAAAATGTAATCAATGTACTCTTCTTGAAGCCCGTCATGAGGATTGTGCCTAAAATTTCTTGTAAGTTTTGGAAGTCGTTTTTCAACAGCAGAACAAGACTCTTGGTCACCATATTTGCGTTCAAAACCTAATAATGTTTCCAACAAAATCGTCCGACTCTTGCTGCCAATGTCCTTGAAATGCTTGATGGCTTTATTATACATGTCTCTGCATCTTTGTTTCGATTCGGAGGTAATCTCAAACTCGAACTCAATCTCTTCATCTGTCTTTTCAACAAGTTTTCGATATTTCTCCAGTTGTGTTTCAGTAGGAATTTTGAGTTCCAACATACACCTTGAAACCCACGTCTTCAAGTCGTTGTTGGTAAAGTCCACCAGTCTGTCACTTATTTTCCTAGCAGCCTCGTAATCATGTTCTTCTAGTTCATATTCTATAGCTGCTTGCAAAATCTTAACTCGTTCTGGTTTTGGTATACTTTCCTCATCTGCTCCCAATTGGTAAATTGCACGACACCTTGGTCCATCACCAAGTAAACTCTCCAAATTAGCATAATCTATCCAATTCAAAGAGTCTTCAGGAAATAACTCCACCAATTTGTTGTAAATCGTCCTGACTCTATCGAACTCTTGTAGTTTCGTTTCCATTTCAATATAGAACTTGATTATTTTGGTATTGGGACATATTGCTAACGATCTTCCCAAAATCTTACGTGCCTTGGTCAAATTCATTTGACGGATTTCAAATTCTGCAAATTGAATCCAGATCCGGGCAAAAGTAAACTTCTTGTGAGGAATAACAGACAGCAACCTTTGGTATAAGCTTCTAGTTTTCTCAATTTCTTCATTAGTGCATTCTTCCCAAATTGTAAACCGAATCCAAATGTAGATGTAACTCATCCACTCAGACTTCAAATCACTGTCTGGAGTTGTAGATACAGCGGTTTCATACTTCATCCTCAACTCCTCTGTTGGAAGACTTATGCTTTTCTCTAGAAAACTCAAGTAAATCCACCAGGTTTCGTAATCGCGCGGATTCTTATTCAAATCCTGTTCATAAACAACTCTTCTCTTATTGGAAACCGATAATTCAATGTTATCACTATCTCCATGTTGTTTCTCAAATTCTGTGTAATTGGTATGGAATTTCAATTTTTCGGCTTCTCCAAGGTGTTTGAAGCCGTAATCAAACAATTTCTTAGCCTCAGGCCAATTCTTTTGACTCACCTCGTATTGAATCCACGAGAAGAGAATCTTAGAATCAAGTCGATTGCTTGCGTTTAAGGATTCAACAGCCAATCTGTAGACATTGCGCACATTGATAGAGTCCCCATGAAGTTTTTCGAAATCAGCCCATAACAACCAGGTCTCAGAATCGGGTTTCACCAACACAAATTTCTCAAAAAGTAATCTCGCGTTTTCAAATTCATTGTATCTTGTTTCAAATTGAATATAATGAGTCCAAACCTCCGGTCCCGCTTTCCATCGAAGCCATTCGTCAAAAATGCTTCGAGTTCCAACAATGTTTCCCAAAGATTCCTCCACTGTGACGTATTGATACCATAATTTATCAACTCTGGGAAGTAATTTGGTTGCTCTATCCAATAAATTGCGTGCATGATTGATATTTTTACCTTTAATTTCCGTCTGAATGTATCTGATCCACAAAGAAACCTGGGTATGGTCCACTTCCAAAGCCCGTTCAAATATGGATCTTGCACGAGGATAATCGTGCTGTTCAACTTCAAACTGTGCGTATCTCATCCATTGTCCAAAATCAAACCTTTTGATTCGCAGAGCATCTTCAAACTCCTTTCTTTTCCGACCTTGAAACTCGTGCAGTTCCTCAAGGTCTGCAATTTTTATTTTGGCAGCTTCCAACGGTTTATCTCGTTGTTTGTAAGCATCGGCCATTATCTGCTCTGCAGTCACTTGAGTCTCGGCAATTTTGCCGCTTATTGGCAAGTTTTCACCACTCATTTTGCAACAGATATGATGTTGAAGAGAGAGATAGATATAGAGACAAGGAAAGATCTTTTTTTTTTAGTATACAAATATATTTATTTTTTTGTCCTGTTATACTCTGCGCCGATCGACGCGACGTTGATAGAGTGCTCCAATTGAAAATGTTCCGCGTGACAAGAACGCGTTGCAAGAGAACCATAACAGCATCTGTTGACAGCAGAAATTAACATGTCACCCATCTTTGAAGGCCACAGGTTTTTGATCATCCAGTCGAGTGGGCTGAATGCCTCGCGGGCTGAAAACATCAAGAAACAAATCTTGAAAACCGGGTTTTCTGGAGACGAAAAGAGCATCATAATCAAGAAGGACACAGAGCTGATTCCATTGCAAAATGACAAGCTCCTTACAATATCGTTGGTAATTTCTAATACCGTCGATTTTGTCGAGTACCAGATGGCGGAGGATTTGATGATTCCAGTTGTAAGGGATCAATGGGTCGTGGATTCGATAGCAGCTAACATAGTAGAGGCTCTCAGACCATATTCGCCAGATCCCAAGTATTTCATGAGCGAGGTTTCCGTTTGCTGTGCATCATCAATTGGGCTTGGTGATCAGGACGGGATCTTCACAGCAGTGCGGTCGTTTGGAGGGATCCATACCGACGCATTATCGAAAAGAACTAGCCATCTGATAGCTTTGGATATGAAAGACGATAAATGCCAAATGGCCAAGGCATTTAATGAAGCGTGCGAGAAACCAGTGATCAAAATTGTGTCTCCAATGTGGGTTTATGACAGCATAATGTGTCGCAAGAAGCTGGATTCCACACCTTATCTGATACCTTTAGACAGTACTAAACGGACGTTCAAATCAATGGTTGATGGAGGTTTTCAAAACACAGACACCCTTTTTGCCGGTAAGTCATTTTTCGTATGTCAGGATCTGGATCTGTCGGATCATATGAAAAAGTCTCTGAAACAATTGATTTCCCAAGCTGGCGGAAAATGTTCTTTTGATCTTGAAGCACCAGCTATTCAAGACGGCAACAAATTCAACTGTTTTTTGGGAAGGTACAGAACAGGAGCAGCATACGACATTGCTTGTGTTCGCAAGTTTCATGTTGGAAACTTGAATTGGCTGTTTTGGATGCTGCTACGCAAAGAATGGTCATCTCCAACAGCTAAATTGCTACACTATCCGTACCCATCGACTGCACTTCCAGGAATGGATCGGGTGGTTGTTTCCGTGACACATTATCGTGGAGATTCCAGGCTGTATTTACAACATTTGGTGGAGATTATGGGAGGAACTTTCAACAGAAATCTACGGCAATTCACAACGACCCATCTTCTTGCAGCAAAGCCAAGTGGTGAGAAGTTTAAATACGCCAAAGAATGGGGAATCAAATGTTTGAATCATTTGTGGTTGGAAGAATCGTACGCAAAATGGTGTCTGCAAGATGATAATGATGAAAAATACGATCTATTTCATAATCAAATGGATGTGGCACGGATGGTTGGGCAAACCCGATTGAATGAAGGAGTGCTCAAAACGATAGGATCGAGTCAGCCTGAGGTGATGGATTTGAGCCAGGATGATGATCAAGATGTTGAAATGAAAAGCAGCAGCATAGCCAGTCAGACTCCTGAATACGATAAGGAGAACATTCAAAGCAAAAGACGAAGCACACCTAGAAAGCTTAAAGGTGCCGAGCAGACCGAAGAAGCACCAAGAAAAAAGGTCAAGACCAACTCAAAGCCCTACAATATAGTGGCAATTCTGACTGGGTGTGACAAGGATTTCACGTCTTCAGATTTACGAAATCTTAACAAGGTGGGAATCGAAGTGGTGGGACAGCCCAATAGCAGTCTCAATTGTATCATTGCTCCAACAATATTAAGAACAGAAAAGTTTTTGAAATCCTTGAGCAAACAACCAAAATACATTCTTTCTCCGTTGTTTCTGTCCGACGTCTTAGGAACCATTGATTCGCATAAAAAGCTTACCGATTTTGAGACAGTGATGCCAGAAATAGAAAATTACAGTATTGGATCATCTATTGATTTTGAACACGATTTGAAGATGAAAGAATTGTTTTTGCAACCATCTTTGAAAGAGAAAAACATCACCAATTTGATACAAAATTCGAGCTCCAAATTGTTTCAAAACATGGACCTTTGCATTTCTTCCACGATTCCCGGTGGACCTGAGCTCATAAGTAGCATCATAAAGTCTTTTGGATGCCAATCGTGTCAGGTTTTCGATAAGAAAGCCAAAAAGCTGGCCAAACCAGTTTCGGATACAAGATATCTGCTATGCGAAGCTAATGATAAAAAGCTAATTGAATTGTTCAAAAAGCTGGTGGGAAACGCCACTTACCGCATTGTCGAGTGGAATTGGGTCGTCATGTCGATCTTCAACACTCGGCTTGTGGATGATAGACATATAATTGAGGAAAGAATATAGTTTTAATAATGAGCGGACAATATTGGTCGAGTCAAAAAAAATGAGCCCGTAGCCGGGTTCGAACCGGCGACCATCAGATTTGCAATCTGGTGCTCTACCACTGAGCTATACGTGCTTAATTTTTTTAGGAAACTTTTTATAGCGTTCTTGAGTACGCAGTATAAAACCGTTTTCATATCTATCCCTAGCTTCCCAAAAATTGATCTGTTATGAATGGAAAGACAGCTTGGAGAAACAAAGAGTCTTAATATATGATATTCACACCATTTTACGACACAAAGAGAGTTTACCGTATTATTCCGCTAGACAAACGCCTATTTAAGGCTGTGCAAAAGATGGGAACCAGCGAGAAAGTGCAAAGAAAAAAAAGTGCCAACAAAGAAAACTTGAGCAGGTTTTTATATGTTTCTTTGAGTAAATCCGAAAACCTCTCATAGAAGGGCAAGATGAGTGGAAATTACAACAGAGCTGGGTACGGTGGCGAATATCGTGGCAACCGTGGCAACTCGTATGATGGAGCAGACCCGTATTATTTCTCAGGACGAAGCAGAGGACGAGGAGGAAACGAATATCATTCTTATAATTCATACAAAAGACCATACAGAGAAACGGGTGCTCCATATGGATACAGTGGGTATCCTGGAACACAAAGAGGTGGTCATGAGCAGGAAACTATCGCAAATGAAGAGGAAGCTAACAACCGTGGCTATGCTCATGAGGAAGAACACCAGCAGCATCAACCAAGACCGTTTCGAGGCAGTTCTTACAGAGGGTCATATAGAGGCCGTGGAAGGGGTGGACGAGGTGGATATTCTGGTAACCATTATGATTACTATTATGAGTCTGGATATCAACAGTACAATGAGCATGGGTATGATCGTCGAAGCGGCACCGCAGGAAGTGATTCAGCCGAAGATGCCCATGGTTCCCATGGAAGCATAGATTATGGAAACAGGAATGGAAGTCGAAGCGAAGACGACAAAAGTTTTGATAGGACGATGGAAAAAAAGGAGGAAGATGGAACGGCCAAGGTTGTAGAAGATACTGATCATCACTGGGTGGCCCGACTACGACTATCTGGAGACAGTAAGAAGTCGATTAGTAAATCTTTTGCTGAATTACAAAAGATCAATGAGACTTTATTAGAATCCGCTCAAAGAAAGCTCCAACTAGAGATCGATGTCGAAAGATACACGCGTCTGAGCAAGACAGAAGAGGTGAGATGTCGATTGGCAGAAGAGAAGCTTGAAGCATTGAATTTCATATGATTTGTGGTTTATATATCTACATATTTTTCGCTTAATACTGTACATTACGATGGTCTTGCATCAAGTGTGTGCACAGCCTTGAATCAATATAACCACTGATAAATTTTTCTTGTGCAAAGTGAGTTTGCCACCATATACACAACTTCACGAGGTTTAAACCGATCAATTGAGCAAGAATTAAGACTTTGAGAATGTTTTCGATCCTTGAGAACTGTGACAGGGTGCCAAAGGCACTTATTTTTGTTTGTTCGATAGTGGGAGTGTTCAAAATTGTTACAAAAGCATTGGAATTTTTCACCATCATTGCCGACTCGTACATTCTTCCTCCAGTGAGTTTGGCCAAGTATGGTGCAAAAAAAGGAACATGGGCAGTTGTGACTGGTGCATCTGATGGAATTGGCAAAGAATTTGCTCTTCAAGTGGCTGCCAAAGGATTCAATGTTGTTCTTTTATCCAGAACCCAATCCAAAATGGAAGTGATTGCTGCCGAGATCGAGTCCAAATACAAGGTGCAGACCAAGATTGTCAGTGTGGATGTTTCTTCGGATGCTCCTGAAATGTATGAGAAGATTGAAATGGCATTGAAAGGATTGCCGGTGTCTGTTTTGGTCAATAACGTTGGAAGATCGCATGACAGTCCTGTTCCATTCACAGAAATTGCGGACGACGAAATGGAGAACATTATGGTGATTAACAACACCTTTTTGCTGAAAATGACGAAACTCACTCTCCCAATAATTGAATCGACGTTGGCTTCCAAAAAATCTGCTAAAGGTTTGGTGCTCAACATTGGATCGTTTGCCGGATTATTCCCTCTTCCATACCTCTCTGTGTATTCTGGATCCAAATTCTTTTTGCAAGGATGGTCTACTGCTTTGGCAACTGAGCTTTCGTCAAAAAACATCGATGTGCAATTGGTTCTTGCTTATTTCATTACAACTGCCTTGTCGAAAATTAGAAGACCTAATTGGTTGACCCCTACACCTAAGAACTTTGTCAAGGCAACCATGAGAAACATGGGCAGAAGAGTGGGTGCCCAGGAAAGATATGCCACCTCGACTCCATATCCTTCTCATGCTCTTGTTCATTGGTTCGGTGCTACATTCTTGGGCACTTTTTCCAAGACTCTTGCTTTCATCAACTTGAAGAGTATGAAAGCTACAAGAGCGAAGAAGCTCAAGAAGCTGGCCAGAGAACAGGCTGCCAAGAAAGACTGAGTAAAGCAGAGTATGTACTGAAACCAAACACACCCGTGCACCGAAGGGCTGGAAAAAAACGTAAACAAACAAAATTTTCTGTTTTGAGACAGATCACGAAAAGTGCGCACTGCAAGTGGAATTGGCAGTATACAACTCAGTGCAAAGGTAGACATAAGCGGGGCAAAGGAGAAGCTGAGCAGGCAGATATAGAACGAACAAGTTAGAGTCTGTTTTCTATATTGATAAGAACTGACAGTTACACACGTTTGCTCATTACGTTTCATATAGCTGGATATAAGCAGGCGGACAAAGAAAGATACGGGAATATTGGGACAATGGCGGAATTGAACGACTTTGAGAGATTGGAGAAGATTGGAGAAGGTAAGTAGGAAGGCTTCGAAGATGGAAAGAAGGTGAGAAACTAACATGTAAAAAAGGAACATATGGAGTGGTTTACAAGGCCTTAGACACAAAACATAACAACAGAGTTGTGGCGTTGAAGAAGATCCGGTTGGAATCTGAAGATGAAGGAGTTCCATCGACCACGATTAGAGAGATCTCGTTGCTAAAAGAGCTCCGCGATGATAATATTGTTGGATTATATGATATTGTTCACTCCAATTCCAACAAGATCTATCTTGTTTTCGAGTTTTTGGATATGGATCTAAAAAAGTACATGGAATCGATTCCTGAAGGAGAAGGTTTGGGCCAGGATATGGTCAAAAAGTTTATGTTGCAACTTGTTCGTGGACTTTACCATTGCCATGCCCACAGAGTTCTTCATAGAGATTTGAAACCACAGAATTTGCTTATCGATAAAGAAGGTAATCTGAAAGTTGCGGATTTTGGTCTTGCTAGAGCATTTGGAGTGCCTTTACGCGCTTACACGCATGAGGTGGTCACCCTATGGTATCGATCCCCAGAGATCTTGCTTGGTGGAAAACAATATTCCACTGGTGTGGATATGTGGTCGATTGGTTGCATATTTGCAGAGATGTCGAATCGCAAGCCATTATTTGCTGGTGACTCTGAAATCGACCAAATCTTCAAGATTTTCAGAGTTCTGGGAACTCCTACTGAAGAAATCTGGCCCGAAGTCAACTATTTGAGTGACTTCAAACCAAGTTTCCCTAAATGGTCCAAACAGAGCCTGGCCGACATGGTTCCTGGGTTGGATGAACATGGCATCGACTTGCTAGAACAACTGCTTATTTATGACCCTGCTGGAAGAATCAGTGCCAAGAGAGCTTTGATGCATCCATATTTCCAGGAAGAATTTGCACAACCTTCGGAATACCCTCAACAATCAACCATGCAGGTTGATTCTTCCACCATCTACGTTTGAACTGATTCAGGGAGATCTTTCTACTGTTCCGGAGCACGGTTTTTTATACCCATCTAATGAGTTTTCGTTTTTTACTTTTTCTTAATCAATAAAATACTCTTAAATTGCTCATTCGCAAGCAATATGCGTACACATCACAGTCTTGTTCCTGGCACCAAAGCAAATATAATACTTAGCACAGCAGTAACCAGACATATTAGGAAGAGCACAAAAAGCGATCTTTTAAATAGCAATCTCTTCACAAATGGCTCACGAATCGGCACCACTCCAAAACTGGATGCATGAGTCTCGCTGTAGCCTGCAAAGTAAAGAATTGGATCCACACGATAGTATGAACTGAACAATAAGTAACATGCAAAGAAAAATGGAATGATGACCACCCATCTGATGCTTTTGGGTTGATAGTTTAGGAAAATCAAGGTATAGCCTGTCCAGAATGCAGCAAATCCACAGATGAATGATCCAATGAGACGGTAGATTGCAGATCTAGATGTGACGTTCGATAGGGCGTAATGTCTTAAAAAGCTAGGATACGCCTCATGTTCCATTGCTTTGAACACAAACTCTCTGGACTCATCAAACACCTCGGGGTCATCACGACCTTCGACCTGAAGTGCTCTAATGACTCTTTCCACCATGTCCTGTGGTATCACGACTCTTTTTTCCGCGGTTTCGAGAAAGTAAGTTCTTAGGATATGTTGAGAAGATTCATGCAGCTTTTCTCTGGTCACAAATTGAGTGCCATTCAGAGATTTTCCAACTGGTTGGAGATCCTGTTGGATCATAGTTTCCACCATTTGAGGGTCAATAATAGAGATTCGTTTCGATTCACGGCTTTGATCGGATTGTGGTTGCGAAGAGCTGTGTGTGCTTTGAGATTTGCGTTTCAATTCGTCAATTTTCGCATTAACAAGCGGGTCACTGGACCTGACAGAGGTTTCACCTCGTAAAAACGAAGACATTCTCCGCGAGTCGGACTCTTCTAAAAGATTGTTTCTCATGAGTAGTTCAAGCAACAACGATGACGATTTCGAGTCTCTTGCACTGCTATTGTTTGAATTTCGATTCGAATTCATCGATGGAGGAGGCGTATGGTCATGATATTGTGTATATGTTGGTGCTGTTGTGTTTTCAGGCAGCACAAAAACAGTAGAATCGTTCGTCCGTTCGGCATTCCGCACTTTCTCGCCCATCACCAGCGATTTCTTTAGTCCCTTCACATAAGCCTTACACAGACTCATGTGTTGGACAGTGTCTATCCAAAAATCAAGATAATCAATTGATTTTTGAGTGTCTCTCATGTAAATGTAGAAAGACCACAAGTCAACAGGCGATTGTGTTTTTCTATTAAGAATCTCAAACAGAGTTGGCCATCTATCCACAGGTCTTTGTTGCACTTTGGTCTTTTCCGAGTCTGATATTTTGGACTGCATTCGTTTTTCCAGGTCATCGGGCCTGGAAAAGTTCGATTTCACATACATGTCCTGATGCAAGGGATCAGTCCGATTTGCATGGAAACCACTAGCAGATTGGGCCATCTGGATATGTTTTTCGAAGCAAAAGCCCAGCTTTTCTTCTTGATACGGTGTGCACAACAGGAGACTGTTTTTTGTAACGTGTGAGCAGATTGAATCAGCACTTTTCTATGCTAACAGAAAATCCCTGATTGTATGTTTATGGTTTTTTTTGTGGCTGGATTTTAAAAACATCCCAAACAATCAAACATCCCTGCACGGCTTTAGTGCCATTTTTTTTTCTTCAATGTTAATTTGCACACGACTTTCAAACCCTCGGCTATTTAAAAGAGCGTTATTCGAACAGGATAAGAGGGACAGGTTTAACAGGCTGACAAACATAATTGAAGTGTATATCCGTTTGGGATAGAGGACAACAAGCTCTTGATTCTTTTGTTTTGCCGCTAAAAAATGTGCCATAGAAACAATGGAAAAGTCCCATTTGCTAGGAAACGGAAGCATAATATTTAAAATGAGCCTCACGGAGCAGCATTGGAGCGTCTAGGAGAGAAAAGTGAGACATTTGCATTTTTAATCTTGAACTTGTTCCCAACTATAAAAGGGTTTTAGTGGGATCGAGTCTTGTGATCTGGAAAAAAAGAACACATTGCTAAAACAGATACACATATAGCTTTTCCAAAATGCCAATCGAACTAGTGCTTAGTCCGATTATGAGACCAGTGGTTCTCGCCAAATCGGTTCTTTTCCATCCACATCGTCGTTCCTCGCGGTACGTTCCTCATATCATCGATCTTGACGACACTAAATGCTCCGAGTTTGCTGTCAGAAGAAGGTTTGGTACTGGATCGAAAATCTTTGATGTGTTTGACACCAAAGCCGAGGACTCGGGGCCTTTGGGGCCATCGGACGCCTCAAAAAGACTCTTTTGGTTTGTCAGATCCAGAGCGGTTAAAGGTGCCTATAAGATGTTCAACTCCGACATCTTGGCCACCGGTCCTAATGGAGAAGACGAGCCATGTGCTGCTCTCAGAGCCGGTTTGAGATCCAACATTCTGCTCATCAGAGCTCCAGAAGTCCCGGCCTCCGAATTGGGTTGGCACATCATCAACCACAGAGTCGATGCTTTAGATCAATACAGAATGTTCACCTTAGCAGACGGCCAGACTTACCAATGGACCACCGAAGGAAAATTCCTCGAAAAGGTCAAGAACGTTGGAGAGAAAGAATCTGAAGTGAGAGAAAGAATTGGTCAAGTTATACCTGCTGGAGGTTCTGGTTTTACCTTGAAAGTGGACGAGACCAAGATTCCTAAAGAATTGGCTTTGGCTTCTGCTTTATGTTCCTACATCGACCATTGGAACACCAATCTTTCTGTTGGTGGAATCTATTACGCTAGAAAGTACTCGCACGTCAGATGGAAGAGAGACTGAGTTTCCGGTGTTTGACTCCATGAGACGTCCGTTTGGTACATCTTTGTTTTTTTTAACTCCCTTATAGGTTACAGATTTCGATTTTACAGACTCAAAAATAGAGGCCCCCCCACCTTCTTTGTGCTATGTAGCTTTGCAGGAGCGGAAAACCGGAAACTACCAAAACACGTAATACCGGAAACCGCGGCCTAAACTTGCTTGAATAGTACACGACCCATCTTAGTGAATGTTAAAGTGAAAAATTTTTAAAAATAAGTCATATAGTCACCACTTGTTTAAAAGTCCAAAGGTAGACTGGTGGAAAATTGTAAGATCTCGTCTCGACTGAAAACACTGATTTGATCCCAAAAATAGCTTATTGGAAAAAATCATGGCGAGCAAGATCTTAAAGTCGTTTGCTAGACAGTTTGCTACCAGACACACTAGTGTGAATCTGGGTCGACAGATCTCTGTTGGTGGCACCTGTTTGGCTCGTTCTTATGCTTCTCAAGTGGAAAAGGCTTCTTCTTATGCCGGTGCTGGGATTTTGTCGGGATTCACCGGTGAAAATGCCCATCAGTTGGTGGACGTGTCCAAGGTCCTTGTGATTGGTTCTGGAGGATTGTCGATCGGACAAGCTGGAGAGTTTGATTATTCTGGATCTCAGGCCATCAAGGCTTTGAAAGAAGCCAACAAGCAGTCGATTTTGATCAATCCAAACATTGCAACGAACCAAACTTCGCATGCTTTGGCCGACGAAATCTACTATTTACCAGTGACTCCGGAATACATTACTTATATCATCGAGAGAGAAAAACCAGACGGTGTTTTATTGACTTTTGGAGGACAAACCGGTTTGAATGTGGGTGTTCAATTGGAGAAAATGGGGATTTTCCAAAAATATGGTGTTAAAGTGCTAGGAACTCCAATCAAGACTCTTGAGACTTCCGAGGATAGAGATCTATTTGCTCAAGCTTTGAACGAAATCAACATTCCAATTGCCGAGTCGATTGCTGTGGATACTGTTGATGATGCTTTAAAAGCTGCCGAGAAGATCGGATACCCAATTATTGTCAGATCTGCTTATGCTTTAGGTGGTTTAGGTTCTGGATTTGCATCGAACGAGACAGAATTAAGAAATCTTGCATCCCAATCCTTGTCATTAGCTCCTCAGATTCTTGTTGAAAAATCGTTGAAAGGTTGGAAGGAAGTTGAATACGAGGTTGTTAGAGACAGAGTTGGAAATTGTATCACTGTTTGTAACATGGAGAACTTTGATCCATTGGGAATCCATACTGGAGATTCGATTGTCGTTGCTCCTTCTCAGACCTTGTCGGATGAAGAATACCATATGTTAAGATCTGCAGCCATCAAGATCATCCGTCATTTGGGTGTTGTTGGTGAATGTAATGTTCAATATGCTTTACAACCTGATGGATTGGATTACAGAGTGATTGAGGTGAATGCTCGTTTATCTAGATCATCTGCTTTGGCTTCTAAGGCTACTGGTTATCCATTGGCTTACACTGCTGCCAAGATTGCTTTGGGATACACTCTACCAGAATTGCCTAACCCAGTGACCAAGTCTACTTCCGCCAACTTTGAACCTTCTCTGGACTACATGGTGACCAAGATTCCGAGATGGGATCTGTCCAAGTTCCAGCATGTCAAGAGAGACATTGGATCTTCGATGAAATCTGTTGGAGAAGTGATGGCTATTGGAAGAACCTTTGAAGAGTCTTTCCAAAAGGCCATTAGACAAGTCGATCCTTCTTTTATTGGTTTCCAAGGTGCGAAGTTTGAAGATTTGGATTTCGAGTTGTCTAATCCTACCGATAGAAGATGGTTGGCTGTTGGACAAGCCTTATTGCATGAAGGTTATACTGTCGACAGAGTTCATGAGCTTTCCAAGATTGACAAATGGTTCTTGTACAAATTGACCAACATTGTTGAGATGCAAAAAGAACTCGAGTCAATTGGCTCTTTGTATGGAATCACTCAAGATGTGATGTCCAGAGCCAAGAAACTTGGATTTTCAGATAAACAAATTGCGCTTGCTGTTGGATCGAAAGAAATGGATGTTCGTGCCAGAAGAAAATCGTTTGGAATTGTTCCATTTGTCAAGAAGATTGACACTTTAGCTGCCGAATTTCCTGCAGACACCAATTATCTTTACACTACATATAATGCTACGTCTCATGATGTCCAATTTGATGAGTTTGGAACAATGGTGCTGGGCTCAGGTGTTTATAGAATTGGATCTTCTGTGGAGTTTGACTGGTGTGCTGTTTCCACAGCCAGAGCTTTAAGAAATGCTGGTAAGAGAACCATCATGGTCAATTACAATCCGGAAACCGTTTCCACTGATTTCGATGAGGTTGACAGATTATATTTTGAAGAGTTATCTTTTGAAAGAGTGATGGATATTTATGAATTGGAAAACGCAAAGGGAGTGGTTGTTTCTGTGGGAGGTCAACTTCCTCAAAACATCGCCTTGACTTTGCAACAAGAAGGAGCTAAGGTTCTGGGAACCAATCCAGAAGATATTGATAAGGCTGAAGATAGACACAAATTCTCCAGCATTTTGGATTCGATCAATGTGGATCAACCAGCATGGAAAGAACTCACTTCTGTGGATGAAGCCGAGAAGTTTGCTGATCAAGTTGGCTACCCGGTGTTGGTTAGACCTTCATATGTTCTTTCTGGTGCTGCAATGTCGGTGATTAGATCTGCCTCTGAATTGGACCAGAAATTGACCAGTGCTGCTGAGGTTTCTTCTGATCATCCTGTTGTGATTTCCAAGTTCATTGAAGGAGCACAAGAAATTGATATTGATGCTGTTGCTTCTCATGGTAAAGTGCTGGTTCATGCTGTTTCGGAGCACGTTGAAAATGCAGGTATTCATTCTGGTGATGCTACTTTGGTTCTTCCTCCCCAAAACTTGGACCAAGATACTATGACCAGATTAAAGGAGATTGCCGACAAAGTGGCAGCTGCATGGAACATCACAGGACCTTTCAACATGCAAATCATTAAGGCCGACAATGCCGAGACTGGAAAACCAGACTTGAAGGTGATTGAATGTAACATTAGAGCTTCAAGATCGTTCCCATTTGTTTCAAAAGTTTTGGGTGTGAACTTCATTGAAGTCGCTGTTCAAGCTCTTTTGGATAACGGAGTTCCTGCTCCAGTGAACTTGATGGATAAGAGGTACAATTATGTTGCTACCAAAGTTCCTCAGTTCTCATTCACCAGATTAGCTGGTGCAGATCCTTTCCTTGGTGTTGAAATGGCTTCCACCGGAGAAGTTGCTTGTTTTGGCCATGACTTGGTTGATGCATACTGGACTTCGATGTTGTCTACAATGAACTTTCATGTTCCAAAGCCTCCATCTGGTATTTTGTTTGGTGGAGACTTGAGCAAGGAGTATTTGGGCCAGGTCGCCAAGACTTTGAGCGGAGTTGGATACAAGTACTACACTGCTTCTGCCGAGGTGGCCAAATATCTTGGACAGTATGTGGATGTTCCAGTTGAGGTGATTGAGTTCCCTAAAGAAAATAAGAGAGAATTGAGAGAGGTGTTCCAAAAATACGACATCAAGTGTGTTTTCAACCTTGCCAATGACAGAGCCTCATCGTTGTTGGATGAAGATTACGTGATGAGAAGAAACGCAATTGATTTTGCCATTCCGTTGTTCAACGAGCCTCAAACTTCGGTTTTGTTCTCGCAATGTCTTGCTACCAAACTTCCACAATTACTAGCCAATCAAAAGGGTGACCAGGCTGATGGACAAGTGACCATTCCGTCTGAAGTCCAGAGATGGAGCGAGTTCATTGGCGGCAAGCCAGTGTGACGAGGTGGTATATAATTAATTATCATAATGAATGAATTAAGTGTTTAGAATCATCAAATGCAGGGGGTGTGCACCAGCCACATTTCCCGACACCTTTTTTTTTTTTGCTCGTTTGAAAGTGCAGCAGCAGCTTTTGGTCTTCTGGACGGGTCAGAGAAGCGTGCAATTTACCTGAATATACATACACCCACATAGCGTGTGACACAAGAGTATGGGACTTTGTGGGTCGAAAGAGGACACTGGTGGGGCAGCAAACCCATCAAAAGCCCCACGCAATGTTCAAAAATCGAACGAGTCGTCGTCGCTGGGCGAAAAGCCAACAGACTCAGGAACCGTGGCTGCTCGACCAGATGATCGTCAGGGCTCCAAGAGTAGCAAACCGAAACAGGAGGTGAAGATGTTACTGTTAGGTTCTGGTGAATCTGGTAAATCCACCATTTTGAAACAGATCAAAATCATCCATCAGAATGGGTTCACCAGAAGAGAATTGTACGACTATAAGCCTTTCGTGTTTAAAAACATCACCGAATGCGTCCAATCGATCATCAAGGCTCTAAGACAGTTTGATATGGAGCAAGAGCTCGAGAAATTGAGTCCACAAGATACTCAACGACTGTTGGATTTCGAGATTCCGATTGGCGAAGATTACGACCAATTCGACGCTAAGATGGCCGAAGATATTCGGACATTGGTGGCAGAGCCGGTGACGACACGGCTACTCGAGGCGCGCAGAAACGAGTTCTATATCTTGGATTCGGCCCGGTATTTCTTTGACAATCTGGATCGGATCACTAGTGAAAACTACATTCCTAGCGTGGAGGACGTGCTGCGCACGCGGAAACAAACATCGGGAATTTACGACACCAAATTCCAACTCGAGGATATCGACATCCACTTATACGACGTGGGGGGTCAACGGTCGGAGCGCAAGAAATGGATCCACTGTTTTGACAACGTGACAGTGTTGATGTTTTGTGTGGCTCTTTCCGAGTACGACCAGGTTCTTTTGGAATCGTCGAGTCAGAATCGGTTACAAGAATCGTTGAATTTGTTCGATTCGGTGGTCAATTCGATGTGGTTCCGCAGAACGTCGATCGTCTTGTGTCTCAACAAGATCGACGTGTTCATCGAAAAGCTGCCCCACTCACCATTGGAAAACTACTTCCCTGATTATGTGGGGGGAAACGACGTCAACAAGGCAGTCAAGTACATTCTATGGCGGTTCCGCCAACTCAATAGGTCCAACGTCAACATCATGCCTTACGTCACCCAGGCCACCGACACATCCAACATCCGGCTCGCCTTTGCCGTTGTTAAGGAGACAATCATTCATAACGCTCTCATGGATAGCGGCATTCTCCAGTCCTGAGGCCTGGTTCGGCATTTCCGGCAACACCGCCACCCACCCTTTCCAATCCCCAGAAATTTTTTTTTTTTACATCACCCACCTTACTTACTTAGCAAGGCTTACTTAACTCACTGCTTTTTCCTCTGTATAGCACCCTATCAAATAATAAAAACAAATCTAGTCCATCTGTTAATTTTTGCGCTACATGAGCATGCCCACTTGCCAATTGCACCGTGTATAAATGATCTCTGCCGCCATCTCCTTTGTTGCGGCCTACATTGGGCTCATCCTCTCCATCAACTTGCTCTTCGGAGCCACCTTCACGGTGGGGCTGGTCTCCTGGTTGAAAGTGTATCGGCTTACATTGCATGTTTCCCATGCAAGCATTACCGCCACTTCTGTCCAATTCAAATTGCGGCCTTGGAACCTGTTTTCAAACAAAGAACCGTGGGTGTTAATGTTGGTGCACGGACTAACGATTGAGGTCCGTGGGGCCCGCAAGTCGTCTGTGCAATCCTCACGCGATCCAATTGACCCTGTCGATTTGTTACAAAAATACTGTCGCTGGCTGCCCATTGTGGTCGAGGTCAACGAGGTCCGACTGTTACTGCCGGGGTCCGAAACCCTCCACGCAAGACAGATCCACTTAAATGTCAACATTAGCAAAAATAACAACCCCCTCGGAAGTCTCGATGTACACGCAAAGGTGGCTGTGAGCACAGCCACACAAGGATTAGACCAAGTCCTTGGCCAGGCAGAAGCCAGTTTCCAGGCCAAACTCCAACCAGGCCATGCAATCCACGAGGTTATGTTAACCTCGACGTTGAAAAATGCCATCATCGACCTCAATTCGTTGCAATCTTCCCCACATGAAAACCATTCCTCTTCCTCGGTGTCGGCTACCGATTTGCTTGGCAAATTGCAATTGAAACACCTCTCGATCAGTTTGGAAGATTCAATTATACTTGAAAACGAGCTTCATTGCTCGGTTGAAGACCTTAAGTTGCTTATACATCAGATGGACCAGGACGAGACAGAAAGTCTACGGTATTCTGAAAACGAGGTCTACAGTGTTCTAGTGGGCCTTAACTCGCTAAAATTGAATCAAAAGACAGGTAAACATACCCTCGTTTATCTGCCGTTTCTGAACTTCCTAGCACATTGTAACGCGGCGACATTTGCGTCACTAATAGACCGACGCAACGACATCGATTACATACAAAAGGTGGCCGAATCAGACGGGTTCTTGGTCAATGCTACGTTTTCTGTAACTAGTGTCGTTATCAACACGTCTTTACGACAATTGTTTCCACTAAAGTCCCAAACATCCCCACGCAAACAATCCATTACAAATTATTCGCATTTATTCAAGTTGCTACCAAAACTTCAGCTAAGAATCCAACTGCTTGCCTCGACCGTCGAAATGGAACTATTCCAGGGCTTGGGAGTCCAGCTTAAAGTCCAAGACCTTGTGTTTGATACCTCGTTGACCAGCAGTCTCAAATCGCTATTTGAACTCTCGCAAGAACTGCGCGTGGCCAGTTTCCTGGCTCGGAACATTCAGCTATGTTTCATTGGGAATGAGGAGCCTTGCAAGTTTGGTTTTGTCGACCGACTCGAGTCGGTGTTGTGGCTGAACAACCCCCACGGAACTGGCTCGTTCACCCTCGACGTTAATGTGGGGTGTCTCGAGTTTCTACTGACGAACTACTCGGTGTTCAAAAAACTCTACTTGGAAAAGAACTCGATCTTCCCGCTACTATCTCGTCAAACCCACCCAACTACCCCGACTATCTCGTCGTCAACTAATTTGTTCAACTACAAGCTCGCTCTCGATAGCTTCAAATTCGTCGCATGCTTCACTAACCCTGTCAAATACTACAACGGTGTCGATCAAACGCAGATGAACAGCTACCAAAGAGGAGTTTCTTTGGAGGCCTCAAATCTTGTAGCCGAGCTGGACGAATCAAGCAAGCTGAATGTGCATCTGAGCCGGTTGCAATTGTTTGTTGTTCGGGATTATCAGACAGAAAAGGTTACAGGACCAGTAGTTTCGTTTTTGGACGCCAACAAGGTCCACATAAAACATTTTTTTCCTGAAAACAAACTTTCCGTTGTTATTCCAGTGGTAGATGCCACTGTCTCTGCAGAAGTCGTTTGGTCCTTGCTGTTTGTGAAGACGGTGGTGTTTTCTGCTGTTCCCGATCTTGCGTCGATGTTTGCTACCGACGCGTCGACCCGTACCGATCGGCCTCGGTTGCAATACATGTTGGGATTGCATTTATTGATGGTGAAGTTTGAGATGCCAGAGGATGTGAACTTGGCACTGGAACTGGACTCGATGGAGGTGGTACCGACTGTTGATGATGATCTGTTTGTGCGGTTCAAGGCGCTAAGATTGTATGGGGTGAGTCCGTATGTGGAGGGGATGTGGAGTCCAATTTTGATTTTGACGGATTCTAACGTGGTCGTGGGGATGGAAAGAAGCAACAGCATCCCAACCCAACGGAGCACAAAGCCTGAAGATGTTGATTCCGATGATGACTCCAACGTTTCGGTGATCCTGACCTCCCGCTCGATCCGGTTTGAGATTCCATTCGAATACGTCTTTTATGAGGCATTTGACAACCTCAGAGCCTTCACCAAAGCCATTGTGAAAATGCAGGCCAATTTCCAACGGCTGATGGATGTTGACGAGACTGAGACCGAATTCAGTGTCCCCACGCTGATGCCTAGCAAAGTGGATGCTCCTCCACGTCTGCCACGCATGAAAATTCGCACACGTCAATTCCAGTTCTGTATGCACGATGATCCGTTTGAAGCCGCATTGAATCGCTCGTTTTTGCTTGGTCGGCTGGAACAGAACTTACGGATCTCCAAAATGGCTGCGTTTGAACGGTATGTGAAACGGGTCCAAGCCGAGCTGGAAAAACAGTTTCCTGCACTCACATTTAAGAACGGCCAGGCTATGCGCCCGACTGGAGTTGAGAAACAGGACCCTCCCAAACGGCCAGATGTTCAAAGTTCTCGCACTTCTTTGAACTCTAAAAGTGGACGTGGTCCGTCGCAATTAGCCAACGAGGTGATGGCAGAAGATGTGGAGCAATACTGGCAATACATGAAGGAAGTTCACCAAAGAATTCAGCTTCCACGCAATAGAATGTTAAGCAATTTGAGTCGATCATGGATTGTGCGGGTGAAGAACCATGAGACCGTAAGTGGGGGTGGATACTTGCGCACGTTGAACAGAGTGCGTGGGGGTGAAGATCCGTTGATTTCCAAAACGTTTCTTGACAAATATCCAGTGGTTACTTCTTCATCAATTCCGCCACTTTTCTCATTGGAAATGGTGGATGTGGATTGGACGTTTGATGAGCCTTCGTTTGGATTGGAAAGCTATCCCGAGTTTCTCCATCGGGTCGGGAAAGGTGTTCCAAAGACAATGGAATATGGCATTCTGGTTCCAATGAACTTGAAAATTGCCTGCTCTCGACTCACCGTGTTGATAAAAGATTACCCGGTGCCGCTACTATCGTTGGGTGGGGCCAAAGACGACACTCGCCGTGCTGTTGTATTGCGTGGGGATTTCGTGGTGGCAGAACATATGTATGTCCCAGAAGAAATCAGGTACAATTTTGTTCCGTTTGTGTCTCAATACCACGACCCAGCTCGGATAGAGAATCTATATGCAGCCCATGTGTCCCGGACAATGACCAACGTCAAATTCTACACCGATATGTTGGTGACTGTTGAATCACTCAAGTCGGCCATTGTTTCTTGGTCTCCTTCATATCAGCCTGCTCTTGAATATGCCATGGACAGTTTTGACGTTCTGTCCAAACCTCCACTTGATCCCAGTCCCAAAATTGGGTTCTGGGACAAAATCAGTCTGTTGTTCCACGCAACGTTCCGGTTCGATATCCGCAACGGAATCCATTTGTTCATCAAGAGCCGCACATCGCCATATGATATGTTGGGTCAGGCTGGTGGGTTTGTGTTTCGTTGGAACGATAAAGTGGATTTGCGTGTTAACAGCACGGGTCGGCCCCAGGACTTTTTGATAGTCGAGAGCAGCAGTTTTGAAATCATCATACCTCGGTTTCCACTTGACAGTCTTTCCTATCTTCTCAACAATTCGAACCCTTATGATCTTGAGTATACTGTGAGCAAGACGGTGTTGAAATTACGAAGCCAAAAAGTTGTCTGGAAGATGGGTTTTGTGTTTGAACGTAACGTGGATGCGGATGAAAAGGTTATTCCTGGCCAGGTCGAACGTACTTCTAAGTTCCGGCCACATTACGACATGACTTTGCGAAACCCGTCCACGTTTGCAAACGAAACAGAAATGAACGATTGGGATTCGTACCGTGGCTACCGCAGTCAATACATCCACATGAGTGTTTCTTTGGAATCGTCGATGGTCTCGTCGACAGGCCCACCCACGCAGAACTCTGCACATCTTACTCCACTCACGTTCTCTCACTTCTTTGTGTGGTGGAACACGTTCAACAGTAGCTTAGGTTTACCAATCAAAAAAGGTAAAATCTTCAAAAACAAGTTCTTGGATTATAGGCCATCGCAAAAGTTTGGTAGCAACTTGTTTTCCATCAGCTATGCTCTTGCTCTCAAACCGGTGAAACTCACCCACGTTTACATCCACCCCACCGACATCCAACCAAACAGCCATTTGGCATTCACAGGATTGAAATGTTCTGTGGGGGGTTTCCTGATGGATTTACACCAGGTGAAATGTGGTGCCTCCACGTCTGGTCCCGGGCCAGAACCTGAATATCGGTTAAAGTTCAGCCAAGGAGAAGTCGATTTTGTTGACACCGATCTAAGGTTGTTATGTGCCGAGTTCAATGAACGTTCTGCCGTGGGGATCTTGGCCAGAGACATCGGTCCTACCGACACAAGTTCGTATTTTGATAACTCGGACTCTTCGTTTAGCGATGAGCGTAGTCGTGACGACGCTGCTGACGGCTCGTGGTTTGATATTGATGACTTTGTCGAGGTTGACACTCCAAAGATCCACCCCACCAACCCCCACTGGCGAGCCATGCCACTGGCCTCGTCGCCGAGATTCTCATATTTTCGAGACGAAAATACTAATACGGTTCCTTTCCCGTTTAACCAGGTGCAACAACTCACCCACGAGTGCTATTTGGGTAACAACCACCCTGAATTGACCCCATTCAACGTTGCCGACCGGCGGGTGTGGGAACTGAAAGAGCAAATTGTAAATATTACCACGACCTTGGATTCGTTACAGTCTACCCCGGCGGAAGAAAAAGATCTTCCAAGTGTCGCAAAACGGAAATCAGAGCTCGATCAAGAATTGGTCGAATTGGAACATCGTTTGCATATTGCTCGCTGTTTGCGCGAGAGTTTTGAACGGGGCAATGTTCCAAATCATGACGAGTTTGACAACGATAGAGACACTTCCGATATCGAGACGCAATATACAGTCTCGCGGGTGACATCGCGCAAGTCGCGCAAATCGGGAAGCATAATGGGGGCAGAAAGCACCACATCCACCTCTGCCACCCAACAAGGAGTGTCCACGTTCCGTCATCGGTTCATCATCTATCACGTGATGTTCTCGTGGGGCCACCAGATCCGTAAACGGTTTTTGAACTATATTGACAACGTTGCGTATCGACGGTCTTTACTGTTCAATTTGAGCCGTAAGGCGATCAGACTGGCAGAAGATCTTGCCAAAATCCAGAAAACCGATCGACGGGCGCCGGAATTTGCCGGAGACGATGCTTTTGTGGGCTTTGAACAGTGTCCTAGTACGTTTGACGAGTTTGAGCGCAAGCTGAAGGAGACTGGCGATCTTGACGAGGTGACCACAGACGATGCGTATTTGCTGAAGTTTATTCTTCCGCAGGTTTGCGTCGATGGAGGACAGAACAACGCTGTTTTGGTGTCATCAAAAGACATCACGATCAGTTCGATCAGTGTGAACTCGGCGGGGGTTTGTGAAGACGATGATTCTGCCGAGATCGAGACGAGAAACGGGATAGTTTTACGAGATGCTTTTTTCTATGTGTTGGAGAAAGAGCATGCGATGGCTGGCCAATACCGGTTTTTCCATCACCCACATAACCAAAACTGGCCACCCACACTACCGGTGGAGATGTACTATGATACTGCTGCGCTACGCCACACGATTGTGATTTGGAATATCTCTATGGGGCTGATTTTTGTCAAGCCCAACAAGTTACGGTACGACGAAACTGAACGATGCAGTGTCAGCAAGTTCAAAGAGGTGATTCATGTGATGGCTCCGGAGATCTTGGTCACATCGAATAGCAGACAATATATGATCATGTATCGGACGGTGATGTCGTTGATGGAATCGAATCGTAGCGAGAAACAGAAGTTGAAGGAGAAGATCAAGAGTTTGGTCAAGTTTTCTGTTTCGGAGGATCTGGAACAGATGATTGAGAGGATAAAGGTGTTGCAGCAAAAGGCACGGATTCTGGCCGAATGCAAGAGGGTCCGTTTGAATTTACAAGGTGATCATGAGAAACAGGAAGATGTTTTCCGGATCGATGTGGAGCTGGAAAAGTTATATTTGGAGCTTAACATCATTGTTTCGTATCTACAGCAGACCAAGGCTACCAAGTACAATGACTCGTACGAGGAGCGTCTTTGGGTGTTGAGCGCGGATCAAGTTCGTCTTGAATTGCTAGACAAGAACCAACGAAACTTTGTGACTGTCGACGCAAGCCGTGCTCTTTATATGACAGACCAACGGCCAGACGGGGCCAGTCGTAATAAAGTGATGATCGAGTCATTCATTGCAGAAGATTTGCAACCAAATGCTAAATATACAAGCATTGTGGAAAGACATGGTGATCAACATGAACACAAACCGATGGTTCTTGTGGATTGGACAATGTTGGAACCTGTTGGGGGGATTCAAGTGGTTGAACATAAATCGATTACATTTATTCCAATCAAACTGGAAATTGATTTCAAGACGGCCAAGGATATCTATGAGTTTGTTTATCCAAAGATGGAGTTGGAAGAGGAGGAAGAAGAGGAAGAGGAGGAAGATGAAGAGGAAGATGAAGGCAGTGCAGAGCCGTCTGATACAGCGTCGACGGCCGAGTCGACGGCCGGCTCGTCGACGGACATGATATCTCCTTCAAAATCGAGTTTTGAATCGACTTATTCGTCGTTTTCAGACGTCAATCTTGCTGGTAATGAATCGGATGATGCCAGTCGATTGACACGTCGGTTTGGTAAATTGTTGTCGATTTCAAAGTCTTCGATTGGATCACGACATTTTTCCGATAGTTCATCAACAGCTGACAATAGCGAAGTGCACTTTTCCAATGATAAAAAGCACAATTATTTCAATACTGACGAAAAACAATACATGGGCCAGATGATTGAAAGGTCCAAACAATACCAATTCCTTAATAGAATCACCATTGATCCTCTCACCTTATGTCTAAGTTTCAAGGGTCAAGGTTCATACAAAGTGGTGGATGTTCATCGACTGGTGTTGGACATTCCTAAGGTGGAGTACTCTAATAAAGTTTGGTCTGAAGAAGACTTTTTCCAGCATTTCAAACGGGAAATCATCCGGCTGGTGCTGAAAAATACCGGCAAAATCATTGGTAACAAATTAACTAATCACAAACGGTCGAGAATTTCTAAGCTACTTCATCGCGACACTGCTGATGAGCCTCCTCGGACTGCTCGGGTTGTCCAGACTCGTTCTCCTGCTGCTTCTGGCTCTCCAGTCCAATCTCATGTCCATCATAATACCAATTATCCTCATCATCATCATCATTCGTTTGCGGATCCTGATTGTTTGGAGCCAATAGTTGACCATCCGCCTACTCCCATTGTTGAGGAAGCAGAGGAGGATTTTGACACCGATGTTCGTACCTATGCTGGTGATGAGAAAGATTGATCTTCTATATATCTTGTATATATCAGCACAGCCAGAAATACAGCGGTCGTGTGCGGTACAAAAACACAGACATGGCTTGCAAAATAAATGTATTGATTATTTATCTGTCAAACCCATTTGGAAAGGAGGGATTGCACTATTTATACAGTTTAAGAGCCACCGGACTTGGCAATCGTGGCAATTTAACTTTGTGTGTCTGATAGGTGCAACGGAATCCGGCTTTTTTGCGCTCATTAAACCTGGAAAACCAGTAGATCGTGTTGCAAAATGGATTTCTTCAAGGATATCGTGAACAAAACACAAACCATGCTGGATGGGTCCAGTTCTGGAAAAAAACCCAGCAAAGACGAGATTCTATGTCGGGAGTTCAAATTGCCAGATGGTGAGCGAATAGTGGACGAGGCGTCGGTAGAATTGATGGTAACTACCAAGTATCTTGTTTCGCGGATGGAAGCGCAACAGGTGGACAGTTCATTGAATTCGTTCAGTGGGAAATTGACATTGACGTCGAATTTTCTTGTTTTTAAGGATTCCTATGATAGCATGATGTGTTCTTGTGTGATTGAATTGTTGATGATCCAAAAGATCCAACGGGTGCATCGGTCTTACGATTTTGCAATACAACTTCAGACCACCAGCGATCTCGAGTTGACGATCCAATTTGTTGGAATCAAGTCTCAATCGGAACGGTTTGGCCAGAATTTGACCAAGTCTTTAAAAAGGAACCTTTCAGAGGTGTCGAAGTTGAACCTGTTTCAAATGGGTCTTTATTCAGAGTATTTGTTGTACAAAAACCATTGTTCTCATTTGAAAATCGAGGTCCCAACAACTGGAGGACTCGGATGGGTGTTTAAATTTCCTGGAAATGCACAAAAATTGAACGATCGGCTGAAAATGAAGAAATGGTTCGACTTCTTCAGAGAATATGGTCGCAATTTTGCATTGATCCGCAACATTCCTTTCTACAAATTGGTCAGTTATGGGCTTCCGAATAAGCTCAGAGGAGAATTATGGGAAACCTGTTGTGGATCTATTTATTTACGGTATTTGCATTACGATGAGTACAACAGATTATTGGTCGATTATGACGGAATGAAATCTCTGGCCATTGAGGAGATCGAAAAAGATCTCAACAGATCGCTTCCTGAATATCCTGCATATCAGAATGAAGAAGGTATTAACAGACTCAGAAGAGTTTTGACAGCTTATTCCTGGAAAAACCCGGAAATCGGATACTGTCAGGCCATGAATATCGTCACTGCTGCGTTGTTGATCTACATGTCTGAAGAACAGGTGTTTTGGTGTTTAAATGTTCTCTGTGATAAATTGATTCCAGGCTATTATTCTCAGACTATGCATGGTGTTCTGTTAGATCAGAAGGTGTTTGAGGCGTTGGTTAGGAAAACCATGCCGATTATTAGTGATCATTTTTCAAAACAGGATATCCAGCTTTCTATCGTCTCATTACCATGGTTTTTGTCATTTTTTCTCAACACCATGCCTTTAGTGTTTGCCTTTAGAGTTGTTGACATGCTTCTTTTACATGGACCAAAAGTGCTATTTCAAATTGGATTGGCCATTCTCAAAGTCAATGGGGAGGATCTATTGAAATGTGAAGATGATGGCGAGTGTTTAGCAGTTTTCAAAGAATACTTTATGAGTCTCGACGAGCCAGAGCCTTCAATTCTCAATAAAGAAAGAACTAGAAGCAAGTTTGACAATTTATGGGAAGTGGCGTTTAGAGAGTTTTCTGTTGTGGATGAGAAGATCATCGCGCAGTTCAGAAACAAGCATAAAAACGAAGTGTTTCAAGGAATCGAGATCTTTGTTAAAAGAGCAGCAATTAGAAATCTACCAAAAACTCCCAACCTTAACCACGATCAATTGTCCAATATATATGATAGATATTACGGGGTTTTGATGGGAGACGATGGGGCTGCAATCAGCAGAGCAAATCTGACTATGAATTATGAATCGTTTCAAACTTTCATGTCGCAATTGGTTGATTGGGTGCAACCAGAAGGTGACTTGCAGCAAGAAAAGTTTCTTCATAGATTGTTCAGCAATTGGACTCATGGCGAAGATGATCTCACTTTGGAGACTTTGGTGTTGGGAATCAATAAACTGGTCGAAAGAGATATCATGAATTCCTTGTCAAACTTTATTAAATTATATGACGTGAAGAATACCGGCAAGATCCGCAACGAGCTTGTTTTACAACTTGCAGAAGACCTTATTTTTATCACTTCTCCATGGAGGGATGGATATGTTTTCGATGATATGACCAATAAAGCCATTGAGACCGAGATTGCCAAGAAGATAATTGAACGGAAGAAAATGATGAAAGAGCAAGGAGTTTCTTTTGATGATCAAGAGATTAAATTACCGAGCGAGGTCCGTTTCAACGACGAGAAGTGGAGAAACAAACAGAGCGAAAGATATCTTTCTTCGGGATCCAATTTCTTGAAATTGGCATTCCAGTACGCACAGGAAGAGACGGATCCAGACCAGCCCTTGATCGAGCTGGATGATACGACCTCATCGGCTGACTCTGATAAATTGAAACACAATAGAGCTCTGGATCCATCGAGTCCGACATACATTACTGCTTCGACATTTAGAATGATCATTTTGGCCGACGAGACTTACGAGTCGTTTTTTCACCACGACTTCTGGAGATCGTTCCATGTCAATGACAAAGTCGGACAGAATCCAGGCATGGTGAACAATTTGCGTGGAATGTTCACCTCATTTCTTGCAGACGGACGAAGAGTTGCTATTGAGGTCCGCAAACGGATGGATGATGCCACCAAGAACATTTCATCTACTTCTGATCAAGGATCTGTGGCTACCAGAGGTTCCAGATCTCAAACCTTGAGCTCATACAATGAGGAAGACGATGATGATTTTGGCAACTTTGTATCACCAGCCACAGATATTTTGAATGACGTTCCAACAGGAGGAAACGATATTTCTGTTTTGCATGACAAAAATGAGATCGAGTCTGCCACCAAACTTGCAAAGAGCTTACAAAACACCTCTTTGACTTAAAGGAAGACATCATCAAGTTTATTCAAATAATACATAGATTTCAAATACCATTCTTCTTCAAGCTTTAATAAAAAAATAAAAATGCACCATAATGACTGCAAGAACAAAAAATGATACTTGTTTATTTCAAAATGAGAGACTCAATCAATTCTTATTACCAAATAGCTTTCTAAGCTTTCCAAATCTCTTCTTCTTCTCTTCTCCAGATGATTCTGCCTTCTTCGAAGGCTTGTCCTTGACCATCTGCTCACTAAAGAATCTGTGGTTCGCCTCTCCATTACCCTGCACTTTAGGTTGTTGCGCACTAAAACTTCTCAAGGTACCTTTAGATGGCTTGGAGTTCACATGGCCTCCATTTCCCTGCGGTATATTATACGACATTTCACTATCGGAATCAGAATCGTTAAATCTCGACTTGAAAGGCGCAGGATGGCTGGATGCAGATGGTCGAGTTTCCACTGCAAGAGTGTCTCTCAAAGTCAATCTATTGGTTCTCTTTGTGTTGTTCTCGTCAATGGCTTTTTCGAAAGAAGACTTTCTTTCCAATTTCACACCAAGTTGTTGAACATATTGCACATTCAAAATCGACTCGTTTTTGTGTGGAGCAGCATTTGCCTTTTTGTACAGTTCTGCAGCACGAACTTGAGCAACCGATTTGCCTCTATTCTGAGGCTCACTCTTACGTTGTTGTTCTACTCTATCCATGTTTGGTGGATATTGACCTCTGGTCGCTTTCGTGGCAGCAGCAAGATACGCAGGAGTCTCGCTGGAAGTTGGGAAACCTCCAGTGGTATCTCTTCTACTGGCAGGAGAAGCAGTGACTGGAACTCTCATGCTGGTTCTCATACCTCTTTGCTGCGTTGATAATTTCTTTGCCCGTGATGGCGAGCTTGTTGCCCGACTCGAAGCTCCCGCTGAACTTTGTTGAGCCAAATTCAACGATGATGACGAAGCCATTGCATTCAATCTCGTATTCTCGGCAGTGGCCAAAGAAAGATATGCTGTCGAACTAGCAGAGATATTATTCAATGACAACCGCGAATTGCTATTTGTGTTCTTAAGCACGGATTTTCTTCTGTTGAGCGGACTTTCTGTTTCTGGAATTTTTTCTGTATTTTCAACTTCATTAATGATAATTGGAGAAGACAGTGACAACGATGAAGGTCTTCGTGGAGAACGAGGTGGAATTTTCAGATCAGTCCCAGGAGCTCTTGGAGGAGTCAAAGATTCCTTCTCAGAGTCTGTAGGAGATTCTCTACTAACACCTAAAGTCGGTCTCAATCTTTGGGCCATTGACTGAGGCATATCGTGTGTTGTGGTGGTTGAAGTGACTGTCTCATTTGCCATCAAAGAGTCGTCTGCAGTAACCATTGAATCATCTTGAGTTTCCTGTAATTTGGTGGATAATGAGGCATTTGACCTATTGGTATAACCATTCACCAGCTCCAACTCAGTGTAATTGCTCGATGCAGCACTTGACATTGATTTGTCATCTGTTAAAATAGCAATTTTGGAAGTACCAGTCTGTTCTTCTAAAAGAGGATTAGAGCTGGATGATTGGGCCAATAGTTGACTGGTAGTTCCAGAAGATGCCTCGGAGATCATAGACGAAGTTTGGCCAGCCTCAATTTGCTTTTGTTGTTGTATGGATTCCAAGATTTCTCGTTCCTTCTGTCTAACTAAAGCCTCAAGTCTTTCTTCTGCAAGCTCTTTTTCAGCTTCTGTATAGTGGTTATCCTCCAATTGGTGGTTTTCAATTCCATCTTCCGCATTCGAACTGAATCTACGTTCTCTTTCTGCCTCTTCCAAAAGCTCGTTGCGTTCTCTTTCAAATTGTAGCCTGACTGAATCTTGTTCACCAGACTCCTCCAATTCAACAGCCTTAACTGTGATTTTTTGGTTGTCGGCTTCTTCATCTTCCAAAATCGTTGGTTCCATAATCATCGAAGTATGTCCTTGAGTATGCATTGACTGGGCACTTTTCTTTGGCCTCAAGACTGTTTCCTGTGTTTCTTGAGTTCTTGGTGCAGGTTTAGGTTGAACTTTAGTTGCTCTTGCTTGGTCCTTCACCAACGAGCCATTTCTACCCATCGCTGTACCTCTTGCCTTGTTAGATAAGGAATTCATAGAAGCTGATCTTGCTATAGCTCTGCGGGAAGCAGCATTATTGCTGGGAGTTGCGGTTTGATTCGGAGCCGGCACTTCAACACAAACTAAGCCGTTTGCAGAAGGAACCCATTTTTTAATCATTTTAGGGGCGCTTTGCTGGCTCTGGGGTGGCTTTCCAGGAGTATAGGCCATGTGAAATCCCGGGTAATCGGATCCAGTGCTACTGAAAGACTGTTGATGTCTCAAATTTCCGCCTGCAGACCGTCTTTGTGACAAATTAGTCATCGATTGTGATCTGCTAGGACCAGACGAAACAGGTCTGCTTTGTAGAGGTCTTTGTGCCACAGGAGAGCCTGAAGAGTAGTTGAAACTGCCCGATCTTGAAGTTGGTTTACGCATGCTGCTGGCCGAAGTAAGCGAATCTTTTCTGGCACCCAACAAGCTTGCTGTACGATGAGCTTCAGAGTTTCTTTGTGGCTGCTTGGGCAAGTTCAATTGGCCAGGACGATGGTCGTTCTCCTTCAATGCTTTTCCAATGACAGTGGCTGCAGCCAAAGCACCTGCTGTAGGAGCTGCCGGAGGCGCTTGTGTTGGTCTTGAATGTCTTCTTGTGCCAAACATTGAATAATGATGCTGAATTCTATGGTTTGCAAATGGATCCAAAAAATGAATCAGCCGATGTGGTTGGATGGGGGCCTAAGACGGGGAATTGCTAGTTATCAATCAAACAAACCTTGCCAATTCCATGCAGCTGCTCAATTAGGCAAAATTCAAAGCAGATGGACCGCCAAACAGGTGTTGTTTTCTTGTCTATCACAGGAAATTTCAGCTTCATGCGATTTCTGCAACGTGAACTTTTCTTGTTTACCTGGCGCTTTGGTTATGTAGCCCTTGAAACCTTCTCACGCAGGAGCAGCGCACAAGCCTCACAAATACCAGGCTGTGCAGTCGCCAAGACAGGCAGCCAGAATCAACTCGGTGGGAGATCTGGTTTGAGGAGGAGGTAACCCCCTTTTTGGGGCCCACCCCTATAAATTGGGTTACCCCTCATGGATCTTACACCCCGTGGCTATTTCCTTAGTAAGTCTTCTCCCATCGAGTTTTTTCTAAAACAAGAAAAATCTTTTAAACAACTGCAATTTCGATTCAATTGTATATTCTCAAAATGACCATCACTACTCTGAGATCAAACATTCTGGAATTCGATCTTGACGGTACAATCGTTGACTCCACTGAGGCCGTCGAAAAGGCATGGGGAGAACTGCTGGACAAGTACCCACATATGAATGAAGACGGGGAGTTTTTTCACAAGACTCACGGTGTCAGGGTGGTGGATATCTTCAAGATGTATCTGGAAAAGGACTTGATCAGTGATGAGTCCACGGAAAAGGCAGTCCACGATTTCCACAAGCTGATCAGTGTCAAGTACGGTTCTTTGAGTCGTCCCATTAACGGAGCTCCGCAACTTTTCAAATCCTTACACGAATTGCCATGTCAACCGTTTTGCATTGTGACCAGTGGAACTTCTGTGCTTGCCCATGATCATTTCGATTACGTGCTGCATGAAGCTGGTGTTCGCAAACCAGATATTCTTATTGCAGCCGAAGACGTTGAGCTTGGTAAACCTAATCCTCAGGGATACCTGAAAGGTGCAAAGTTGTTGCAAGAAAAATTGGGCTACGAGGTGAAATCTAAAATCGTGTTTGAGGACGCACCTTCCGGGATCCGTGCGGGTCTCGATTCAGGAGCAAAGGTGATTGGAATTGCATCCACTTTCGACGCAGACCGTCTATACAAAGCAGGTGCCACTTACGTTGTCAAAGACCTCAGCAAGGTTCGTGTTTTGGGCTTTGAGAATAACGAGGTGGTGTTAGAACTCGACCATTTCTAAATGGATTGGCCGTTTCTGCCGAACGTCTCTATATACAGTGACCAGTTTCTATAAACATATTCAGCTCCAATAGCGATCATAGAAATGATGCATTTCAAATAGAACTTCGATCATGATCAGATAAATCACGATCCATTCCAAACGAGTACCTTTTCTGGTTGTAAGAATATCCATCAACGCTCTGGACTCGTCGGTACAATAATCCAGCTTCCGGTTCAATATACTGATTCGAACATTCACGTCCAGCACACGCGAAACCTCGTTGTAAATCTTCTCCAGATTTGGCTCGGTCCAGTACAGATCGGGGGTTTCCACCAGCTCAGAATATAAATTCAGCTTTCCACGAAGTAACATCAATTTTCCCGACGAAATCAACACCTCTTTCGCATTGATTCCCAGTTGTTTTCCCTTCGACATGTTCTCTGTTGTCTTTTTCGTTAACTGAATGTGTTTTTCCAACGATGACTCCAATATAGCCAGTCTTGTAGACCGTGAGATCCCGTAAGAAAAAGCTAACTTGTCCAACAACTTCTGGTAACGATCTCCTCGAATACATAGAATCTCTCCATCGATATACGACCCGTTCTTCAAATCGGATGCAGTAGTCGACAAATCCATGTCTATATAATCCATATCCTCAGTTTGGATTTCATAAGGAGTCATTGTTGCTTTCTTGAACAGAGAAATGATGGTATCCAAGACTTCGGTCTCGTTCATGTCCCATACAACGACTGTTCCTGAATGAAGAACAAATACATCCACTTGCTGATCTTTGCGTTGAGAAGGCGAATACTCAAAATGAACAGCTTCGTTTCGAACTATCTCTTCGCTCTTGATTCCTTGTTGATGAAGTATCTGTCTGATTTTCTCCAGCTCGTATAATTCACAGCTGGTCACCGCCACACAGGGTCTTAAAGGATAACCTTTATGAGAATCCTTGATTCGGAGATCATTTCTATAGGAATGATTAACCAAAGAATCGTTGTTCAGTCCTGTTCTTCGAACAGTCTTCCTTGGGAAATTAGTGGTTGTAGGAGCAGCAGCTCGAATGACAGCGGTTGTATGCAATTTTGCAGCCATCCATCGGTTCCGACAAGCCACCGAAGGTCGCAAAGTGGCCAATGCTATCCTTCCAAATCCTGGCCCAAACATATAGTATATAGGTTTCTTGCAACGATTTCAGCTTATGAAGTGATTAAAACTTTTGACACACAAATGATTTTTTTAACCACCATTCTATCGACGCGCCGATCGACTTGCACTCATTCAATCCGAACCTATTTGCTTATCATCCCCACCTCGCCAATCCATTGCCGAAGCTATAAAGTTCCTGTCAATTGCTTCTCCTTACTCACCTCCTCTATTTTAGCGGCCTCAGCACGTGAGCCGCTCCCCACTTTGATCAACACCTCTGGATAGACCAAAATTAAACATCTTGACCAGAAAGGAATCTCCTCGCGGAGCGCGCCTCTAAAAAGGGAAAAGATAAGAAAACGGGATCGAGACGAATTCTTATCTTGACAAAAAATATTCAACCAATCGATAGATAAACAGATAAAATCCAGCAGACTCAAACTAATGCTGTTCTAAAAGCTTTGTTTTCAAATGTTTCAATGCTTGCCGATCTGCTGCAGAACTACTCAGACGAACTGATCAACACCTTCGTGCTGGCAATTGTCAGCTATTTGGCTTACTCGTGGTTGGTGTATCCACTTTATTTGAGTCCTCTGGCCAGAATCCCAGGACCTAAAATATGCGCTTTGACCAAATATTGGATTCTCTATATTAGTTGGTCTGAACAGAGAAATCGATACGTGGATTATCTTCATTCTATCTACGGTCCTATAGTCCGTATAGGACCGGAAGAAGTAGACATTTCAGACTCCAATTACTTGAAAGAAGTGTATGTGAACAATCTCGACAAAACATCGTTCTACACTCAATTCAAAAATTTCGGTTCTTTCAACACCTTCTCCACTGTTGATAAGAAAACTCATCGTGATAGTCGAAAAGTTTCTGCCAAATTCTACTCCAAATCCAACGTTCTTTCCACCCCTGTCCAGACCAAAATCGAACGAGTGATGTCGAAACTACTTAGATTGCTTGATCAAAACCAAAACAAACAGCTTAATGTGTTTTATCTCTGGTCCATCATGGCTATGGATGGTGTGACTAGTTTTGCGTTTGGATCAAAAGCAAGCAAATCTTTGATGGACGACCCCTTCGATTACGGAACCAGCATGATTACTGCTTTTTTAAACCAATCATCAGCATGGTTCTGGACCACCAGTATGCCTCAAATGTATCGTTACGTTGTTCCGCAATACGTTAGAGACGCTTCTAAAAAGGCATGTCAATGGATCGACGACCAATTTCACGAGGCATTAAATAATCCCAATGACGATTGCGATACATTGATTAGCGTTCTTCTTTCACAAACATCAGGATCCAAGATGTCCATGTTTGACGAGCTGAGAACCAAAAGTGAAAGTTTCGACCACATTGCTGCTGGACATAATACTACAGCCACCACTTTAAGCTACTTTTACTACGAATTGGCAAGAGACCCAATAAAGCAACAGCGACTTATTGAAGAGCTCAAAAATTTCAATAATGGAGAGTATTTGTCAACAGACAACTACGAATCATTACATTACGCAGAAGTAGAAGAACTTCCATATTTATCTGCCTTCACACAGGAGGTTTTCCGGATCTACGCTGCCATTCCTGGCCAGGAGCCTCGTAGAGCTCCAAAGGGCGGCTTTATGTGGAAAGGAAGCAAAGAAGTGCCACCAGCATGGCTACCAGAAGGAACTATCATCGCCATGCAACCATGGTCGTTGCATCGAGACCCAACAGTTTTCGAACAACCTAACTTATTCAACCCCGACAGATGGTTGGTTCAAGATGAATTGAAACTCAAGGCGATGAATAAACAAATGATGCAATTTGGATCTGGGTCTAGAATGTGTTTAGGTCTTCATCTGGCTACCTGTGAAATCAAACTGAGTGTTTGCAATGTTTTCAGCAGATACAAAGTTCGGTTGATTGACGATTACGATTATTCTCAGCAAATCAAGATGAAGGACATTTACACCACTTTGCCAGACTCTCGCAACGTTCCAATAGTGTTTGAGTCTCTTTCTTAGCAGATCGAATGATTTGTACAGTTTTCTGGGCTGTGCACATTGTACTGAATTTTTCACATATATATTTTTTTCACCCCTATCTTGAAATTTTTTCCAGTATGGTGAAGAAGAACTGATAACCACTCAGATAAGTAGAAATATCCAAAAATGACAGGAGCCCTTCCAGATTTAGCCACAGACGCCGTTTTGAAGCAGTCGGTGCCAGTTCCTTCGCATTTTGTGGAGGTTCAAGGTGTGGACTACTCGAAACCAGAGAGTAGAAATGCTAGGGCCACAGACCTAGTGAAGTCGATGAAAACCATGGGTTTCCAAGGATCTTCTTTGGCAAAGGCTTGCGATATCATTGATGACATGAGACAATGGAGAGGAAAACATATTTCCGAGTTGGAAGAACACGAAAAGAAGGGAGAGTTTGACGAGGAAGGATATCAGAAAACTACGATTTTCATGGGTTACACCTCCAATTTGATCTCGTCGGGTCTCAGAGACACTTTAAGGTTTTTAGTTCAACATAAAATGGTTTCTGCCATTGTGGCTTCTGCCGGAGGAATTGAAGAGGATCTTATCAAATGTTTGGCTCCAACTTTTATGGGGGAATTCTCCATGCCTGGTAAACAGTTGAGAGACGATGGAATGAATAGAATTGGCAACTTGATTGTTCCTAACGACAATTATTGCAAATTTGAGGAATGGATAGTTCCTGTTTTGGATACCATGTTGGAGGAGCAGGAGGAATTTTGCAAAACTAAAGGATCCAACTCGCTGGAAGCCGATACTCCATTTTGGACTCCATCCAGAGTGATTGACAGATTGGGAAAAGAGATCAATGATGAATCGTCGGTGTTGTATTGGGCACACAAAAACCAGATCCCAATCTTTTGTCCAGCTTTGACAGATGGTTCCATTGGAGATATGCTTTTCTTCCATACTTTCAAAGCGTCTCCAAAACAGCTTAGAATAGACATTGTTCAGGACATTAGAAGAATCAACTCTCTTTCAATGGAGGCCTCTAAAGCCGGTATGTTGATTTTGGGAGGAGGACTGATCAAACACCACATTTGTAATGCATGTCTGATGAGAAATGGTGCCGATTACGCAGTTTATATCAACACCGGACAAGAATTTGATGGATCTGATGCTGGTGCAAGACCAGACGAGGCTGTTTCATGGGGAAAAATCAAGGCCGACGCCAAATCGGTGAAAGTGTTTGCCGACGTGTCATTGGTGTTGCCATTGATTGTGGCTGCTACATTTGCCAGTCAATAATATATGGTTTCAATAAATAAGACTAATAAATAAAGTAAATAAATAATCGGATCATGTCTACACTCGGGTAGTCACTTTGGGCTCCCACTGATGGATCTTGGGCTTGGCAGTGTTGTATGTGACAAAAGCGCCTTTGGTAGCCGTATGGTTGATTGGAGGCACAAAATTGGTGGCATGAACAACCGATTTCTCCTTATGTTCAAGTTTGGTTGGCGGCTTGTCGGAGCCATATGCCAGCCAATAATGCCATCCCGGCTCTGAATGGGACGCATCAAATTTCCAAAAATCTTTATATTCCACCCATCTAGTTCTCATATGGATTTCCTCAGGATCGTTGGTTTCATAATACTTGTTTCCATAACTGTCTTCACCAACTAGAGACCCGGACTTTGTGTCGTTGATCATGTACATCTGCCGCAAAGATCTGCGCAATCCATTTTTCCAGACGTTTTTTACCGTTCTGGCAAATGAAACCGACATTGTAGGTCTTTTGGAGTGTTGATGTGATCGTTTGCTTCTATTGTAAATCTTTTGTTCTAATCGAGTTTAGAGATATCTTTTTTCAAATGAGGGGTTGCGTCTGGTGTACGGTTGTGTGGTTCTGTCAACAAAAAATTCTGCTAGGTGCGAGGAGTGATGCAGAATTCAGGATCGCCGCTTACAGGCCCGTTTTGTTAGGCCCGGCTACGTAGATGAAGGTAGCTGATTGGCCACAAGAGCCATTTACACCCGCCTCAGCTGGTTTCTGAGTCGATTTTTCACTTCTTTGGCTCTTCTGCAAGAGTCGAATGCCAATTTAGAGGAATTGACGGGTCTAAAAAGTGTTTTTTTACATCGTATTAGTATATAACTTGCAGCTCCTGGATCCATATTTTTTCGACTTGCTGAAAAATTGTCGACGATTTTTTCTCTGTGAAAAATTTGTTTAAATAGACACAGATCCATTTTTTTCTTTCACCTTAAGAGTCATCTCTACTTAGAATCATACTCATTTATTCATAATGTACAGAAACCTTGCCAAATTGTCCAGAACTGCTGGATCAAGAGCTGCTGCTGCCGCTTCAAGAAGAGCCGTGTCTAGCATTGCTAGAACCGCCAGACCAACCTTGACCAAGACCCAAGTGTCTGGTGTCAGAGGTATCAAGAAGATCAACTTTGGAGGTGTCGAAGAGATTGTCCACGAGAGAGCTGATTGGCCAAGAGAGAAGTTGCTCGAGTACTTCAAAAACGATACTTTGGCTTTGATCGGTTACGGATCCCAAGGTTACGGTCAAGGTTTGAACTTGAGAGATAACGGATTGAACGTCATCATTGGTGTTAGAAAGAACGGTGCTTCTTGGAAGGCTGCTATTGAGGACGGATGGGTTCCTGGTGAGAACTTGTTTGATGTCAGCGAGGCTATCCAAAAGGGTACCATTGTCATGAACTTGTTGTCTGACGCTGCCCAATCCGAGACCTGGGAATCTGTCAAGCCATTGCTCACCGAAGGCAAGACCTTGTACTTCTCCCACGGTTTCTCTCCAGTTTTCAAGGAATTGACCAAGGTTGTTCCTCCAACCAACATCGACGTGATCTTGGCTGCTCCAAAGGGTTCTGGTAGAACCGTGAGATCCTTGTTCAAGGAAGGAAGAGGTATCAACTCTTCTTACGCCGTCTGGAACGACGTTACTGGTAAGGCTGAAGAGAAGGCTATTGCTTTGGCCGTTGCCATTGGATCTGGTTACGTTTACCAAACCACTTTCGAAAACGAAGTCAACTCCGACTTGTACGGTGAAAGAGGTTGTTTGATGGGTGGTATCCACGGTATGTTCCTTGCCCAATACGAGGTGTTGAGAGAAAACGGTCACTCTCCATCAGAAGCTTTCAACGAGACTGTTGAGGAGGCCACTCAATCTCTTTACCCATTGGTTGGAAAGTACGGTATGGACTACATGTACGATGCTTGCTCCACCACTGCTAGAAGAGGTGCTTTGGACTGGTACCCAATCTTCAAGGACACTTTGAAGCCTGTTTTCCAACAATTGTATGCTTCCGTTAGAGACGGTTCCGAGACTAAGAGATCTTTGGACTTCAACTCTCAGCCAGACTACAGAGAGAGATTGGAAGAGGAATTGCAAACCATCAGAAGTATGGAAATCTGGAAGGTTGGTAAGGAAGTCAGAAAGTTGAGACCTGAAAACATCTAAGCATTTGACAGTTTAGACCGCAAGCCGATTTTATAGTCATGAATGGCTGAGATGACGCTTGTTGTTTCAAGGTTTTATCTGGGTTCTATCGATTTTTTTGGTGATTTAAAAATAACAGGAGTTTGATGTTTTCTTCTCGTTATAATGGTGTGTATTTATTCTTTCTTAGTTATGCATATAGGAACGGCATGTTTAATGAATAAACAAGTTCGGCAGTTATATCAAACCCCGATAGTTTGTTGGTGGTAGCATCCCCTGGAAATTATTGTATGGTCACGTGACTTACCACAATTTTTTTTCGCTATTTGGTGAATCTTGTAAGTGGTGACAAATCAACCGTGTGGGGCAAGCCTATATAAAGGAGACCAAATACTGGGATTATTCTACAGCAACAGTAGCAATTGATCTTTAAAAACACGTATAATTTGATAATTTGATTGAGCGACCAATAATGTCTATTCCAGCCCCAAATAACGGAACCTTGAGACTTGGATCCACTGCTCCAGACTTCCAGGCAGACACTTCTAATGGACCTATTTCTTTCCATGAATATATTGGAGATTCATGGACCGTTTTGTTTTCTCATCCAGATGATTTCACTCCTGTTTGTACCACAGAACTAGGTGCTTTTGCTAAATTGGAGCCTGAATTTGCCAAGAGAGGCGTGAAGTTGATTGGACTTTCTGCCAATGGAACCGAATCTCATAAGGCCTGGATCAAGGATATTGACGAGATCACCGGATCCAAGTTAAGTTTTCCAATCATTGCGGATCCTAACCGGGAGATTGCTTTGAAATATGATATGATTGATTATCAAGATGCCACCAATTTGGATGATAAGGGAGTTCAACTCACCATTAGATCTGTCTTTGTGATTGATCCTAAAAAGAAGATTAGATTGACTCTTGCATATCCCGCATCTACAGGAAGAAATACTGCTGAAGTTTTGAGGGTGATTGACTCTCTACAAACTGGTGATAAATACAGAGTCACTACTCCGATCAATTGGGTTCCAGGAGACGATGTGATTGTTCATCCTAGTGTTTCGAACGAAGAGGCCAAGACCATTTTCCCGAAATTCAGAATCATTAAGCCATATTTGAGATTAACTCCGTTGGATGTGGCTGAAAATTAGGAACCATGCTTATAGTTGGTGTATACTTTGGTAATGGATCTGTATATTTATCCGGCTTCCCCCAGATCTGGGTGCTCTACGCCGTGTGACGGGGTCGACAGGCCTCTGCCATTTGCGTGCCGGCTCTCGGAAAAAAATTCCTGCTGGGCCAGTGCACTGCGACTAATTCTATAATTAGCAGGGTGCGGTCGTCCCCTGCAAATCTGGTACGTACCAAAAAGGCTCAGATCATGGGAAAACTAGGAAAAAAATAATATATACAAGACACTCTATCTGTTCTTACGTGAGACCGGTCATATAAATTCGCTTCAAGCTCGCTTGCCCATATCGTGATCTTGAGATATTTCCAGATCTGCGAACCCAGGCACATATTAGTGAGTCAGATTAGTTGTGTTGGGCAGACCGCTTCTTTCTGGAAAATCCTATCTATCGATGAGCACAGAATCCGAGAAACTCGATACAACTCGGCCTGGTTCCGGTAATACGCCGTCGTCCAGGGCTAGAACCCAAGTTGATTGCAGACTTCTCTTCTTTTGTATTGGAGTGTTTGTTTTCAGTTTCATATCCACTTATTCGATTCTCTCGTGGTCTCATCCTCCCCACTCTTTGAGCGAAATCCAGCCTTTGGCCGAACCCTCCACAACGGAATTTGATTATTATGTTGAAGACTCTGCACAAGAGGAACAACTGGATGAAGATATAGACGGCGAGCTCATTTATTTGGACGAATCCGAATCTTCAGATACCATTCTGGTCAAGTTCAAGTTGATGAAGAAAGATTCTTCCACATCTAACAGCTCATCTGTTGGCTACGAGGACTCGGCCTCGTCTTCACTTTCGGCTTCTTCTTCTTCTTCGTCAATCTCCAGCAGTTCTTCGTCTGCTTCAGAATCGTCTTCCACCTCTTCGTCCTCAGAATCTTCGTCCTCGTCCAGTTCCGAAAACTCTTCAAGTTCACAAACCCACTCGAGTTCCGAAAGTTCGTCTTCATCAACGAGTTCAGAAAATTCTTCAGAATCTAATTCGTCCAGCTCTTCCAGCCTTTCTAGCTCTGAGGAAAATTCTTCCAGCTCTTCAGAAGTCTTTTCCTCTTCCAAATCTTCCTCTTCTACAATCACCAGTTCATCATCTGAATCTTCCTCTACAGGACCGTCGGCTTCTTCGTCGTCCTCAGTTGTCTCCTCCACATCCTCAACCTCAGATACTTCATCTTCATCTACATCATCTTCTTCTTCATCTTCGTCTTCAGATACATCTGTTACATCCTACTCCTCCTCTACGAGCTCTTCTTCCACCACCTCCGCAGAAGCAGCATCCTCCACTGACGAATCCTCATCTTCCTCTACGGATTCCACGCAAACACGAACATCCACCATTGCTGCTTCGCCATCATCCTCCATCAATGAGGACAGCAACAAGAGCTCTTCTGGACTATCGTCCAAAAACAGAAAGATTGTCATAGGTGTGGTTGTTGGGCTAGGAGTACCAATCCTACTTCTGCTTGCATTTGCTCTGTTTCTGTTGTACAAAAAGAGAAAGCAAAATAGCCAATACTATGTGGATTCAAACGGTCGTAACGTGGGATTCATCGAAAGCAGCTGGTTTTCCAAGCTGGCGTTCTGGAAAAGAGGCCAAAATAAAGGCGATTTTAGCCAGGATGATGATGAAGAAGATTTGAGCGGGTTCAACAAGAACTCGACTGGAGAAACCGGTTTTGTTGTTGACCGGGCAAAGACTGTGCGGCACACCAACCATGCTACAAACTTCTAGTTAAGTTCTAGTTTGTTTTGCGCTGTTGTTTGATTATTGCATACAATTCATTTGATATAAATTATAATAAAAGCTTTGGAGAATTCGATAAGACTATAAACGGGACAAAAAGGCTAGAGAAGTAGTAGTAATCCGCAAATCCAACTATACAAGGTAATGGAGGACGGCAGTAGTTTGTCTGCCCACCCCATGTAGACGGAATAGGCAACCGCTGTGGATGCTGCTGCAGTGGAAACCTTCACAGAGGACGAGGCAGCTGCTATGGAAATTTGACTGGCAGATACAGAGCACGAGGTTTCAGTGCACGTGACCGAGGTTTCAGCGAGTGAGGACATATAAGAGGTAGTTGATTCTGAACAGGTTGTTGTGGTGACTGTAGCGGTTTCCGCGGTGATAGAAGTGGTGGAGCTTGTAGAGACTGAGGGTGTTTGAGAAGACCACGTTTGGAGAGATTCCGTAGAAGTTGAAGTTTCCGACGAGGTTGAAGTTTCTGACAAGGTTGAAATTTCTGCGACTTCAGAGGAAGATTTTGATGTGCTTTCGGAAGAGCTTGTTGAAGAAATATCTGATGTGGTTTCCAGAGTAGTTTCTGAAGCTTCTGACAGTGTTTCTGATGTCTCTGTTGCAGCAACTGTTGAGTCGGAGCACGGAAGAGTGTAGTACACCGTAGAAACTGAAGTCACTGTTGTTGAAGTTGAATCTGAGTCGGAGCATGGCAAAGTTTCTGTGACGGTGGTCAGAGAATACGTGACCTGTGTGGAAGTGACTGTGGATGTTGGGGTAGTGGATAGTTGAGTAGAGGAGAGCTCACTGGAAGTAGAGCAGGTGGTTGAGCTAGCGGCGATGACGGTTGTGGACTCAGTGCTAGATTTTGAAGACTTGGTAGAGCATGTACTGGAGCTTGTACTGGAGCTTGACTCAATTGTAGTGGTGGTGGACTCAGATGACTCTGTGCAGATTGTGCACACCGTTTCCGTTGTAGTGTCGAAGGAGGAAGTGGTGACTGTAACGGCAGTAGAAGGGGTTGTTTCCACTGATGGGATGGAGGAACTGGTGTCAACTGATGAGACGGAGGTGGTTGGACAAATATAGGTAATGCTGAACAGAGTTGTCTTGCTGGTTTCAACAAAAGTTCCTGAGGAAGAGGTGATGGTGGAGATAAAGATGGCTGTAGAAAGTGTTGCAGAGCCTGTTGCACATGTGAAGATTGAGCTGGTGGTGCTTGTAGCTGCCACTGTAGACGTGGAGCTAGATGAGAACGAGGTGGAGGTGGTTGAAGAAGAGGAGGTGGTTGATGAAGAGGAGGTAGTTGATGAAGATGAACTTGTGCTGGATGTGCTGGTGCTAGTCGAAGTACTACTTGAGCTGGTGCTGCTGGTGCTGCTGGTGCTGACAACTGCACTGCTGGACTCGGAGCTAGAGATGGTGTAGGTGGAATACGATGTGCTGTACGATGTGGTTTGGTACACGCTTGAAACAGTAGACAAGACACTTGTACAAGGTGAACATACCACCTCCATCGATTGACATTCAGTACAGGTGGTCACGGTATCTTCATCAACATCCACCTGAGCAAGACCAATTTGCATGTTTTCAATATCAAACACCACATATGCTGAGGTCAGAAAAGATTGACCAAGCACAAACAGATCATCAGACTCAGAAGTCATTAAAGAAAGATAGCAAGTATCTTCAGCTTCAAAAAATAACTGGTTTGCCTCGACTTTGATCTCAATGTCATTACCATACACGAACGTGTAGTAGGTAGTGGTGATTTCAATGGATTCACAATCCACTGTGTAAAGACCTGAAGATTCATCCAAAGTTCCGTTCAGATCAGAAACCATTTGAGAAAAATATGTTGATGGGACATAAGAAATCACTGAAGAGGTGTCAAAGTAGGCAGTGTATGAATCTGCAGAACCAATGGAGCTGCCAAATTCGTTTTCGATGTCGCTAAAATCAACATAATAACCTCCACTGGACCCGCTGCCAGACGTGTACGAAACAATGTCCAGGTACTTTATACTGCCCTCGTAAAGATTATCGTCCACTCCTCCAAGAATTAAGTATCCAGGAGACCTGTTATTTTTTAGACAGAGAGAAAACGACTGTTTATCAATGAGACCCTGGTCGGCCAAAGCAGCAATAAAATTGTTGTATGTGGTTGAACTGTTTTCAAAGCTCTGTAAACCGAGTCCAAGAGAACCCGGATAACCAAACTCATTGGAATCTGCAACCGCAAATTGAAAATCATCAACACTCAACGAGCCTCCAACCAAAAACGTATCTGTTCCGAAGGTTCCAGAAACTGTGTCACCAGTAATTGAATCCACAAATGAAAAGGTTTCATCAAGCGACGAAAATGTGCTGGATAATCCAGAATCAAAATTATCAGAAGAAACCCAAGAATCAGCTTCTCCTGTGTTGATCACAAAAGAAATGTTGGTGTAATAATCACCAATCTCAACAGAAATCTCGTAATAATTACCGAGCAAGTTCTGAATAGAAAACTCTTCACCAGAATCTTCTCTCTTTACTAATCTTGTTGGCTCACTTCTCAACTCAAGTTGAACTGGCTGTGGAGACCGCTTGGCAAGTCTAGAAAGCCCAAATGGCAACGATTGCACACATTGTAACAGAGATATTAGAAAAAGAATGTAATATGTTTTCATCTTTAAACGATCGACTGGGAATTTGGAATGAATCCTTACATCACCCAGTTGTAAAAATGGGAATACATTAACGATATATATATGGTTTCGACCTGTTTCAAATTGAAACAAGACCCCTTATTACACTTAGCTCTATGCTAGCTACAGGATACATCATAATTTCAAAACTCATATGATCCAGACCCGTCTAAATTGAGAACTTTCTAAATATACTTCGAAGACTGATTTTAGCTCCATTTTTCTCCATCGATTATTCCACCAAACGCAGGGGAAATTTTACCATTTCTAGATGATTCAATGAATTCAAACATAGACTACTTGCTGATGTTTCAAATTGACACATCGTCATACATCAGTTCTTCTCGGTTGGTGGTGTTCTCTCGGACCAGATCTCGAGGAAGAACCCAGATTCGCGATCTTGGTAGCAGATATTTAAAAAATTTCCTTTTCAGGAAATCTCAATGTGCTTATCGATTATCTGTATTGAGTATATATTGGTATCAATTCTCGTTCAAAAAAGCCTTAAACTCGTAGCAATAATCAAAACTATCGTCGTCATTCGGAAACCAGTTGCCAACTTTACGAGTCCATCTGATTTCCTCGGATTTCCATGCCTTGTACTGGTCATTTGTAATTTTAAAGTATTGTCCGATCGATGCTTCTGGTCTTTGTAAACTAATCTTAGACGAAGAAGATGAACGAGTTAATGATGGCTTTTTAGAAATAGCAGACCCACGTTGTCTTGAAAATTGCTTGATGTCTGTAATGGTATCCTCGTCGAAATCCTCAAATGGATCGTCTTCATATTTCCCCGTCAAACTGACCCATCTCAATTTCTGATCATCAAAAACCATGTTACCGACAACTTGTAAGTTTTTGGAACTTTGGCTTGTAACAAGTTTTGAAGGTTTTAAGTTTTGTTTTTGAAGGGAAGGCATCGATTTCTTGGTGATTAAATTTGGTTTTTTGAAAGCTTCAAATAAACTCAATTCTTCTTCATTTCCACACCATTTCATCTGATGTGGATCATACACCATCTCTCCATATTTATGCCCAGGAATCACCTGTCGTGCTTTATGGCCTCCCATAGACCTGATCATCTTCAGCTTACCCTCTTTACTGAGTCTGCTATTGTTGGTCACTGAAGAATCGCCAGTGCGATAATGGACATGGTGGTGATGATGATGGTGATGGTGATGCTGACGTCCATCTCTGTCAGTATCTTCTTCTGCATATTTGGATAGATCCAAAGCCCGGCTTTTTCTTTTCAACTTCTTGTAATCAGACAGTGTGATGGTTAAATCGTCGGTAGGTAGATCTTCTATTTCATCAAGCTCATCTCCAGTACAAACCATATTTCTTGATCTCAATGTTCCATAACTTGTCAAGTTGTCACTGGCAACATGACGAGGGAGATCCATACTGGAAGATATTTTGCGTATTGATTTCTTACCAGGAGAACCAGCTGTATAAAACGGATTACCCGTAGCACTTCTCATCAACACGGGCATTGATGCTTTTGCTTTCAATTTTCCAGGACTTCGACTTACCGATGGTTTACTCATCACTTTGAATCTGCGCAGTTTTCCGTTATCGAGCTCTTCGAAATCTTCAAAATCGTCCATCAAGACCGAATGATTATGTTCAAAATAGTTTGGTTTGTACTGTCTCAGGCTCTTACGCATAGACTCATATCTCTGCTGAGTTTTTGCTTTTTCCAGTTCAACTTTGCGTTCGGCTTCCAATTGTCGATATTGCAGCTTTGATTTGAGATCCAATTCGTTTTCAAGCTGGTCAAAATCATCAGCATAATCACTATGTTCGGTCTCACTTTCTGCATATTGGGAGCTGTTGGTTGAACGATTACTACTGGGCTGAGATAGCACAGAAGATAATGATTGGATGCTTTCCGATCTGGCACCAAACAATTTCAACGCTCGTGGTGTTAACGTATTTTTAGACATGGGTATATTATATCTAGAATGTTCGTTTTTTGTGGCAGGTTTCTGAGGAGATTGGAGATGGACCTGTTTTACCTTATCATTCAAATCCGTGTCATCCAAATCGTCGCTGCTTTCATCTGCTTCCTGATATTGTGCAAGAAGTCGTTCTTTCTTCTGCTGCAAAGTCTGATTGAATTTCTCCACGTTTTGTTGGGTCAAAGTTGCAAATTGGTGGGCATTAGATTTGTCGTCGTCTCCATCAGACTCGCATACCGTCGACAAATGTGGGTCATGAACATGGAGCTTGTCAAACAAATCGTCGAGTCTTTGATGGCTGAACTGAGGACGTACCTGTTTCAAACTGGTTTTTCGGATCACAGAGGTCTTAAAATTCGAATCAATCTCGTCTCTCTCTTCTACTTCTTCCCTGGACATTCGCTGTCGCGACGACTTATGTAACATCCTAGTGTTTTATGTCTCTTCAAGTTCGAACTAATGGTTCCAGAAGACAAAGAAAAGTGTGTTGTAAATGTAAACAGAGCCACCAGCCACCAACGGCCCAGGAAACTAAAACAAATGTGGCTGGGGAATGCTTGGTAACACTCATGAATTTTTTATTTACAAGTTTCCAAAAAGGAGAAAACACAAACACACACACAAAAAAAAAGATTGGTGTTTCAAGTTGCAAAAAAAGCGGTAATCAACCGAGTCTGGTGTTTTCGGACAAACAAACGGCGAGCGGGACAATTCAAGAAAGAGTTAAACAAAGCAGCCACGCTTAAGTGTCCCGCGCTAGTATAATAAGCACGAATTTTTTCTATTTTGGATTTGCTACGAGTCACAAAAAGTCGGAACACCACAGCACTTTATTGGTTGATCTTTAGACAACTAAATGCTGTCCACTGCCAACAAAAGACATGGGGTTGTTCTTTCGGGGACAGGAACTATCAACTCCAATGGGCCTTCGTACAAGCGGTTGAGCAGACAATCAGGGTCTTTGTCGCTAAATAACCTGCTCAAAGATGAATCCCTATCAGCATCGTCCTTTGACATTCACCACGATAATGTGTCGACGAGATACATTTCTGTTTATGGGGAATCTCTTGGAGAGAATCTTAATAGATTGAGAGGAGCTCCAAGCAGAGAAAACTTGAAAGATAGAACTTCCAAGTATCTTAACAACCAATCCAATGAGTCACTGTCTTGTCCCAAATTGAAGAGAAAAACTCCAATTCAATCAAGAGGGGTCTCCATGTTGAAGGAAAACACTCCTTTGCAACAAAAATCAACAAACAGGCTGTCAATGGCCTCGCTATCCTCCTCTGTCTCCACGAAATCTGCCAATTCAAGTCTCAAATCAATAGCACACAAGTTTGCAAGTGCAGTTTCGGGTTCCAGCGATAAGGGGCAAGAATTGAAGCCGGAATTCGAAGACACCGAAATTGCACCTGTTGAAATTAAACCAGTTGATGAGGAAGAATCTGGCAATGTTCAATTGAAAAAAAAGTCTTCAAGATTCAGATTAAGACATTCCATTTCTTTAAGATCATTGACATCGCGTGGAGATGGAGATAGTAGTTCGATTGTGTCCTCATCTGTTTCTTCTAGAAGATTGAATTTGAACACATGGACTAAATCGTTTCTTGGTGGAAGGAGTGACGCTGCCGGATCTAATATTTCTCGGATGTCTATGGATAACTCGGCAATGAAGTCCAACATCTCTCTTCCGGTTCCTAATCAAACATCAAGAGACAAAATAAAAAACAAGTTGAAAAGTTCTACATCATTGCTTTCGATTTCATCATTCATTTCGGCTGCTCCTTCCACTGGCACTGCCAAAGTCGCCAGCGACGGAAAGGAGGTTTATACCATCAAAGCCAGTGAGTATGATAATTTACAATACCGTCTTCTGCTCAAACTTTGCAACCAGCAAAGAGAGGTCTCATTTAACACTTTCATGAACAAGATGAGATCTAAAGATAAATCGTTAGAGAAGCTTGCAGAAGCTTCCTATAGTGAGGTGTTTTTAGAAAGAGACACCAACACCGGACGTCCATATGGCGTTTGGAAAGTCATCTCGTTTGGAGACGAGCTCAGCGATCAACCTTCTTGTAAGGAGTTGATTCAAGAGCAATCGATCACCATGGCCATGTCTACTGTGAAAGGTTTCGTTAGAATGAAATCTGCCACCGTTGTCAAAGGTCCGATTCCTACCGAGCTCTTGCAACTTTGGGATTCCTACAACGAGATACATGGTTCTGACAATATAAGGCCAGATGATTACCACAGCCAGCAATTACACTTGATTCTCAGATTAGAATATGGTGGACAAGATCTTGAGCATTTTGAAATTAAAAGCTGGACACAAGCTTACAATATCTTTAAACAGATTGTCGGCATATTGAAAAGAGGAGAAGATTCGTTTGAGTTCGAACACAGAGACCTACATTGGGGTAATGTGGTGATCCGTGACAAGACCGAGACGTTTGGAGCATCAGACTCTCCCGAAGACTCTTTTGCTAGTCTCACTTTGAGAGACAGCAACAACGATCCAAAGTCACTCGAGGTGAGTCTCATTGATTACACTTTGTCTCGGGCGAAAATTGGAACCCAAATAATGTTCACGGGACTTGACAACCCCAGCTTTTTCAAAGGTAAGGGTGACTATCAATTTGAAGTCTACCGTATGATGCGTCAAAGGTTGACTGGAGATACTTCTTGTAAAAGATCGGATTCATTCGATGACAATGTTGGATCGGAATTCAGTGGATCTGGTGTTGATTGGTCAGCAAAATGTCCAGCAAGTAACATTTTATGGTTGCATTATCTGTTGGACAAGTTGATCAACCATAAAAGATTGAAGCCTTTAAGGCTTAATCCTTTGACCAGGTCAACCAGCTATTTGAATATGAACGATCTTACCGAGGAAGTTGACAACTATGAAAAATTGGTTCAGCTTCACAGATTGCTTGATCCGTTCAAGAAAAAGAAGAAGTTCAACAGGGAGATTTCCAATGTGGATGAATTGATTTCATGGATGAAACAATCCAAAACACATTGAATTTGCTCTGGGTTTGTGTCTTTGCTTTGAATTTATTTGCTTTAAGGGTGGTCTTGGTGGTTATGGGTTTTCTTTGTGAGGTCGCTTGCCTTGTACAACGTTTTGTATCTTTTGTAACATGATTAATTACTAGAAAGTGTATTGTGAGAATTGTTTAGTTGGATTTTTGTTTCTGTGGGGGCAAAACAGGTTGTTGAAGAGCGAAAAATTTGACCATGTCCACCAACGACCAAAACACTCTGTTCAGACAGAAACACCACACAATTAGACCGACAGACCCTTTGGTAAGGAAAGGAAAGTTCAACATGAGTGCCTGTAAGATCCATGGGAAGATCCCTGGACGTAGATATAATAGACTGGTTCTTGAGTACCAGACCTTTAGAAAATTGATAGGGATTGTGGTGAGCAATTGGATCATTCTCGAAGTATACGAGTCGATTTGGCGTTTTTGCGAAGACAATTGGGACTCCACATGTTTGATCTGGTTGTTGATTGAGTCGAATTTTCTGTTTAATTTTGTCCATTGAGCGTAATTGTCTTGAGCACTAATGGCATTGCGTTGCCTGTTGATAGAAATCAGTTCTGCTTTCAAGCTTTGTAGGTCTTTGTACTGTTTGCTAGAGCTGAGTCTAACAAACACCCAATACACTTGTGTTTGCACTTTTGCGACAGAGACAATTGAAACAGTGTTGGAAAGAAGTGTCAACAATGTTATGATCACAAAAAGAGTCTGTGTGTGCATTTTGAAGAAGCCAATTCTAGTAAATTGTTTCCAAGCTGAAGGATGTTTGTTGAAATGGAAACTTGCTCCAAAAAAATGCAGAGATGGGTCGGTATATAAAAATTTTTAACACGACCGCAAATTTTAAGGACGAGAAGGAAAAAGAGATAAGTGGCGAGAGAATTTGTTGGCAAGAGTCTGTTTGCTGTGGAGACCAACAATACAGGAGACTGGAACCTGCAAAGAGGAACACAAAGAGTGTTTGAAATACTACGAGTGGGAGAATTGGGGGACCGATTTATCCAGAAACACACCAACCACGATCGATTGGAATACACTTGAGACTTGTGCTTAAAAAAACTGTAATTTAGAAGGACAAGACGGGACCGAACAAGACACACACATACACCAGAAACACAAAACGTCTGGATAAACACAAATAATAGAGGGCACCGCAATTTGAACCAAAATTATGTCGTCGATGATGAATATTAGCAACGATTTGGAATCGAACTCCAGCGAAGAAATGGACAGCTGGATCTCCCAATACTGTTCGATGTTTGGACATGATTATTTTGTGGAGGTTGCGCCGGAATTTGTGGAAGATGACTTCAATTTGACGGGATTGAGCTCCATAGTGCCATTTTATCGAGAGGCATTGGACGTGATTCTGGACCTGGAACCCGAAGTTCCTATCAAAGCATCGAATGTGCCTCTGGTCGAACACGCTGCACAACTGTTGTATGGTTTGATTCATGCCCGATACATCTTGACCAAACAGGGACATCATTTGATGGCTGAAAAATACGAAGAAAATTGTTTTGGAACATGTCCTAGATACTTTTGTGAAGGAATGAGGCTCATACCTATAGGAAGATATGATCAGCCAGGAATTGAGACTGTGCGTTTATATTGTCCATGTTGCAACGATATCTATTTGCCTTCGTCTTCGAGATATTTGAATATTGATGGGGCCTTTTTTGGAACCTCTTTTGCCGGGTTATTCATAAAAATGTTTCCAGAGATCGATCGACAGTGTCAGGAAAGATCCAGAAAACAGTATGAATTGAAAATGTTTGGATTCAGAATAAATGAGAAAGCTGCATCGGGACCACGAATGAAGTGGCTCAGACAATATCCAAAGACCCCAGAAGAAATAGAAGAGTACAATAAATGCGAGTTTGATTTACCCAGATTGAAAAACCAAGACGGTGACAACGAGCTTACAGATCAAGATCGAATGAGAGAAAGTGATGATGAGGATGAAGGGATTGGAGAAGATGAAGAGGATGAAGAAGATGAGGAAGTTGACGGTACAAATGTGCGAATGAGTCATGATGGAACTGAAAGTATGATGAGTATTGCCAAGGACTAAATGTCTCCTGTATGTTTATTATTATTGTGATTTTTTTGATCTCTTTTTCTACTTCGGGCTTTACGATTTCGCTTGCTGGACAACAAGCCTGTTGGTGTCTTCATACTTTTATAATATCATTATTTAACTTGATCTAATTGATGAAATGGAGGACGACAAAATGCAGCACCAAGCTAGCAAAAATGTAGTCTCCGAATGCTCTTTCTGGGTTTATTCCTTTGAAAAGAGGCTGGTTTTCGCTGGCAATTTGCAATCTGAGCGACACAGTCAGCACAAACTGGGCCACTGCAGCAATAAATCCTCCCAGAAAAGCGTTGAATGGGAAAGTACCAACCAGAATACAGAACACAAATTGGAGCACTCCCACAAGCACCAAAAAGACCAGAAATCCATCTATAAGTCTGAGTTTCTGGTTGTTTTTGGTCTCGGCCACGTATGTGTTGAAAGAGGTTTGAATTGAGCTACTTAGCTCTGTCAAGAGGGAAGTGGAGGCTGATGATATGGCAGCTGTTCTTGAGTCTGTGTCATTGGCAGAAGTCTTGAGACCTTTTGAGCTGGCAATTTTTGCCTTGACATCTTTCTTCGCCATTGTGTGTTGGTCTAATCAATGGGTCTTGTCGGTTATGTTACAAGAAGAAGGCTTGTTGCGCCTTGACGTGTTCTCACAAGTTTTTTTTCAGAGAAAAAAAACTCAAGACAAAAGGCTCGAATAACAAAACAAGAGAAGGAATAAGGTCTTTTGTTGACCGGGCAAACGATATAGAAATGGGCGACGAGAAAGAGAAGAAAGAGAAAAAGGATAAGACGGCGAAAGTTCCTAAAGATGCCGTTCTGGTCGACCAGTTACCCAACAATTCTACCGAAAACGAGTTGACCGAATCCACCATCATGATCACAAAACCTCCATCTTTAAGAATAGTACCACCCATCAACTTCTGTCCTGTGGAACGACAATTGTACAGATCGGGCCAACCATCTGCTATCAACCATTCGTTTTTGGAACAACTGAACTTGAAGTCTGTAATATGGTTGGCTATTGAAGATCCACAAGACACTTTTCTACGATTTATTGACGAGAACAATATCAATTTTTTCTGTAATTTGGGCTACGATTCGATTGATTCGAATTCATGGGACGGGTTATCAGAATCTTCAATCAAGCAGGCATTGGAAATCATCGCCGATAAAAGACATTATCCATTGTTGGTGTGTTGTGGTATGGGAAGACATCGGACAGGTACTGTGATTGGATGTTTACGAAAGCTACAAGGCTGGAATCTGGCAAGTGTCAGTGAAGAATATAGACGATTTACAGGTGTTAGAGGAGGAAGAATATTGGTGGAATTGCTGATCGAGGCTTTTGATGTGGGCACCATAGAAACACGCAAAGAAGTGGCTCCCGATTGGCTTGCGAGATAGAAACCTATGCGAAATGGATAATTGTCTATTTGAATATATATACAGGAGAGATGGGAGGATTTTAGGCACTTATTTTTTAGTCTCCGGGTCCATTTTCTCTTTCTGTCGTTGCTTGAATCTTTCTTGTGCAGCTTGAACAGTTTGTAATGCTTTTCTTCGACGATCATTGCATTGTTCCCACGAAAACACCGATCCCAAAAGCAATCCACCAAATCCCCAGTTGATGGCTTTACGGAAATCCTTATGATATAGCAAGATCACCGAGGAAAACACAAACATACACGAGAATCCAGTAAGTCCTGCGTCTCTGAAACATGGAATCTCAACCAATCTGCTGATCGAGAAGTCTTCTAAGGTCAGGTTGGAAATAAACCGGGTTATTTCCTTTGATTGCGAGAATTTTTGGGGTTGTGCTGGATTCTGTTGCTGAAGCACTTCAGATGGTTGTTTGTAATCATTAGAAAATTTTGGAGGAACATCTTCCAGGAAGATTTTGGGTTTCTTAGTTTCTGTGTCCTGTGAAGACTCTGGTGTCTTTTTGGTAAACGGCCATACCATGATTGATAGCTTTTGTTTGAAGTCGAATCATTCATCCTCCTTCACTTTTCAAGTAGTTTTAACAGGAAAAATTTAGACTGTTGCACTGCCACATTGCTGTGCCACCTCTGCCGGGTAACTTAGTGCACTCTCATCGACGCGTCGTTTATAGATATTCAGTTATCTGTGGCATCCTGATTGCCTTTCAATACTATTTTATTGGTAAATTGGGTTTCGTTTCGAACAACAAAGGTTATTTTTCCCGTGCTATTTTAATTCATATCCAATCAATAAAACAGCTGCTACCAGACTGTACATTTGAGGTTTTTGCAGAGATAATAGAGTGCTCATCGAGCTTATAGAAGTCCTTCTCATATTAAACTGCCACCAGCATGGGCGACTCTCCTACACGAAGATTGTCAAGACCAGTGCCTATTAACGCAGCTGGAGAAGATGGAAGAGATGCCAGTCGAGATGCCAGTAGAAGGGCTTCAATGGCCAGACTGGCTGCGTCTCCAATATATAATGGGACGCCACTTTCCAATACATTCAATGGCATGCTTCAAAAACGAACAGATTCAAATTCTTCTTCAGTTTTCATCGAAGACCGTGCAAGTCCTGGAACTGCAACCACATCTAGAGGACTTCCGATCTTGTCAAAAGCGTCTCCGCCTAACGCTATAATGGGATCCCGTTCCGGTACACCTTCATCTGATGGTGAAGATAATTCGATGATGGGTCGCGGTGGCTCGGTTCCTGGTGAGCCTCCACTATTATCTTCTTCCTACAGTTCGACTGTGGAAGACCCGGTGATTTTGCGAAATGTGAGCAAGCATTTGGCCACTGATGCAAAGGCCTCTCTCAAACTTCCAGGAGGTGACATCACTAGAGAACTATATACTATTCCTGCAAAAAACAGTCAGACGTTGAGAAGATCAAGAAGTCTGACGGGATCTGATCTTCCTAGCGAACGAAGAGGATCCATGGCTTCACAAATAAGACTCCCTGGAGGATTCAGAAGACAATTCATCATGAGCAAAAACTCCAAGTTTGGCCATCAATTGCATAAACCAACATTCATCACCAGAAATTTTTTGGAATTTCTCTCCATCTATGGTCACTTTGCTGGTGAAGATCTTGAAGATGAAGACTATATGACTTGTTCATATTTGATCGATCCGAAAGATGCAGACGAAGAAACTCCACTGTTGGAAGGAGGGTCACGATCATATGCTCACCGTGGAACTGCTTCAACTCTCAAGTCATTTTTCTTGCTTTTAAAATCATTTGTTGGAACTGGTGTTCTATTTCTACCAAGAGCATTCTATAGCGGAGGCTTGATCTTCTGTATCGTGGTGCTATTGTTTTTTGGTGTGCTTTCTTACTGGTGCTACTATATCTTGGTTTTAGCTAAAATCAAAACTCATGTGTCATCATTTGGAGATATAGGAGCCACTCTTTACGGTAAAGAAATGAAATTCTTGATTCTCACTTCGATCATTCTTGCCCAAATAGGGTTTGTTGCCGCATACACTGTGTTCACTGCAGAAAACATTAAAGCATTCATTTTTAACTTCTTCGATATCAATGTTTCAATTGGCCAGCTCATGATATTCGAGTGTCTTGTCATCACTCCTTTATCTCTGATAAGAAACATTACTAGGCTTTCCTTAGCTGCTTTGCTGGCAAACGTATTTATTCTGACGGGATTGGCTACCATTGTCTATTATTCTGGCTTGGATCTGATTAGCAATGGACCTGCTGAGGTGGCTTACTTCAATAGCGATAAATGGTCTCTGTTCATTGGGGTTGCAATCTTTGCTTTTGAAGGTATTGGGCTGATTATCCCAGTTCAGGAATCCATGAAATATCCAGAAAAATACCCATTGGTTTTGGCTGCTGTCATCATTGTGTGTTGCATTCTGTTTATAGGAGTTGGTTCCTTGGGTTATTTGACTTATGGTGCCGACGTCAAAACAGTTGTTATTTTAAATTTGCCCCAGAATTCCTGGGCAGTGAGCTCGATACAGTTATTCTATGCATTTGCTATTTTACTTTCTGCACCATTGCAACTTCTTCCAGCCATCAGAATCATCGAATCTCGAGTCTACAAAAAGCGGTCGGGAAAGACAGATACGGCTACCAAATGGTCTAAAAACCTGTTCAGGACTTCGATCGTGGTGGCAACCAGTGTGATTGCCTATTTGGGCTCTGCAAATCTCGACCAATTCGTCTCCTTTGTGGGCTCCTTCGCTTGTATTCCGCTGGTGTACATGTATCCTCCAATGCTCCATTACAAGAGTTGTGCGGAATCCAGGGCCATGAAGCTCTTGGACATTGTTCTTGTCATCTTGGGTGGTATTGCGATGGTTTATACTTCATACCAGATCATTGTTGGTTGATGGGACTAGGATCTACGGGGTATTTATTACGGCTGTAGAACAATCTACAGGATATATCATTACTAGGGGCCAATAAAATTCGTGTGTTTTACCTGTGCTGACGTAATCGTGTTTTGTCAAAAGTTGGAAGTAAGCAAAAAAAAAGTTAGTAGTTGTGTTGAACGTTCTTATTTAGAAGAGCAGAGCTGTTTGTGATCGGTTGGCAATGGGAAAGAGAACTTTCTATTCAGACGAGGAGGATGTTCTTTCGACTCCAGGGTTGAATGAAGAGATTCCAAAGGAGTTGAAGAAAAAAGAATCGTCTTTGACCGGACCAAACAAGAAGTTGGTGGACGGGAAATTGATCACCACTAATCCAATATTAGAAAAATATACGAAATCTGCCCGTCAATATGTCATGAGCAAGGTGGAGCTGGTTGATGCTGAATACCGCAACTTGATGTCGGCAATGGCCAATGAGCAACGGAACCTTATTCAGAAATATCATGAGATTGTGGTGGAGCCTGTTCTTCCTAGTGGATTATATGTTTTAACAGGAATGCTTTCTGGCTCGATTTTTGTTCGTAACAATTCGCTTCCAATCAGATTCTTGGCTCCTGTGGCATTGGGTCTTGCTTCGTTTGGATACTTGATGCCTAAAACTTTCTCCAATATAGGAGTGCGTTTGGATTCGCTACAAAGAAAGTATGCTCCGCAAGTGAGTAACACTGTTGACAATTCGGTGGCGGAAGTTCAGAAAGTGAGCCAGGAAGTTGAGAAAACACGCAACGAGATCAATCAGAGCCTGATCGAAACAGTGAAAACCACAAGACAAGCTATTGAGGAATGGGTGAATAAGAATTGAGACGTGTTGATGGATGTATAAATATATAACTAGACAGTTAAACAACGACTGGTTTTTTCTCGAACGCACTCATAAAACCAAAAATACCCGCCATATCGACGTATCTTCTTCCGCAATCAGCCAAATACTTGTCGACCACTCCTTGATACACTTCGAAAGTGGCTCTATTTTGTTCAACCAGAGCATCCAGCTCGCCCTGGTTCATGCTAACAGGCTTATTTTCCTTGTCCTCGATGGCAGCAGCAAAGGTGTCAAATAGAGGTTTCAAAGCTCTTTTCTTGGCCTTATCCACGTCAAATAATGACTGCAAATAGAGTAGCTGGTTGTATAGCTGTTTATCAGAATAGATATATCTCATGATACCTTTGCAACCATAAGCTTTTCCACTTTTACCGATGCATCTCCTTCCGTACACCGACACCTGTCTGGTTTTGATTCCACAATCGTCACAGACAAGCCATCCAGCATAATAGAAAGACACTTCTCGTCTTAAGAAAGATTCCAATTGTGAAGACACTGCCAATGGAGAGAGAACATCTTGACATGAAAGACATTTAATACCTGAAAACGTGATTTGGTATTGGTTTGAGGCCTGGATTCCTCCAAATTGAAACTTGCACTGACATGAAGGACAATTTAAAATCAAACTCTTTGAGTCTCTAAATCTCTCGCTATCTGCAATTGTCGATTCCAATGGTTGCAGTTCTGCAGAGCTTTGGTTTTGCAAATACCGCGCTCTACTTTCGTATTTTCTGGAATCAAGTCCAAGAACAGAAGCTAATCTGACAACATCATTACCTTCGATCCGTTCCAAAAGTCTTTCAATTGGAGCAAAGATCTGTTTCTCTAGGTAATAGTTGGCATCTGGTTTATAATTGGCCTTTTTCGACAACACCTCTGCAATTGCCCTGGCTCTTTGAGCAACATGAGCTCCTTCATCCAATCCTTCATCAGTGATCACAAAAGTGATCACCGTTCCTGCTCTCATCAATTTTCCTTGTTCTTTCAATCTTAAAGCAACTTGAACTTGCGGTAAAGTCTTTCCTCCGGGATATTGTGCAGGATCCTTTGAAAGTCGGGTGTTCATAGCTAATTTGATCATTGGAATCTCGTTGTTCTTCAACTTGGAAGTTATCTCCTCAAGATGTTGGTAAATGTCTCTAAGAGAATCTTCGGGATCAGCATCACCTAGAATCTTCTCCAACACAAACGTCGAGATTTCCTTTGACAATGGACAAAACTCTCTTCTTCTCATGTCCAGCCCTTTGACTTCCAAGACGGTCTTTTCAGAACCATCAGGATTGATGCTGGCATTCATTGCAGCGTACTTCTTCTTCGAATGAAGCAACAATTTCTTGAAAACGTTATCGATATCAATCTCCAAAAGTCTGTATCTCTCATTCACCTTGGCCTTGAAACCTTCTCCAACTTGAATGGCTTCTTGGAATTGGTCAGAACCAGTGTCTATCATCACAGAATCAGTATCACCATACACCACCCGAAGACCAATACTCTCGGCCAATTGACGAGTGTCCATTAAAATCTCACGTCCTCTATTGGTGACCAGCATGGCCAATGGTTTGGCATAGAACCGGGAATTCACATATCCCAAACAACCATACATGGAATTGGCTGTCAACTTGAGAGCTTGTTGTTTGATATCGTATTGGGCTTTTTCAGATTCGCTGGCTCTTGAATCTTTAAGCAGTTTTTTAACCTCACGACGTCTATTGACCAATTGTTGCAACAATCTAGGAAGAACGCCTTGAGCAGCATCGGCAGAGGGAACTGAAGGAAGATCCACATCCGACGACAAATTGGCTCTGTTCACGGTGGTAAAACAAATATTGAACTCTTGAATAATCGATGGATACAAAGAGTTGAAATCCATGACCAAAATATAATTCTTATGTAGACCTTTTTCCGGCTCAAACACCAAACCACCTTGATATTTTGCCTTTTTTCTTGAAGTCATGTTACTCTCTTCACCTTCTCCTTGATCAAGATCTTGTTGTGCTTGGATCTGTGCGGCAAACTCCTTCTGAGCTCTGGTTTCTTTATCAGGAACAATATAACCATTTCTTGTGAACTCATGCAACAAAATATACTCATTTCTTCCAGCTCTGGTTCCTCCTAATGTATGAGACCATGCATTACCTGCTAGATTGGTCAATTGCTTAGATAGAGATAAGATCTGGATCTTGAAAGCTATTTCGGCAATCACTTGCACTGACAAATTGTTATCATTAAGTGCAGTCAACAAAAGAGTCGAATCTTCAGCAAATTGCGGATTGGCAAGATTCACATCCATCATATTGTATTTCTTGTTGCAAACAACACTAAACATTTCAGGAAGCTCCCAAGATTGACATTTACTGGTCAATGATTGACCCATTTCGTTGGCAATATCGCAACATAAGCGGCCAGAAAGAAGCTCTTTCATCAAAAACATGTTATTTCTTCCGGAGTTCTTTCCAAACTTGTCAGGCCAATCTTTTCTCTGTCTTCTACCAAAAGTCGACCATCCGGAAACCTTCAAATCATGCATTCTATGAAGCACAACTTCCATCACCATTCCGTCCAATTTGTGGCCCATGAAAACGTCAGGATCTGTCTTTCTAATGAGTCCAACCAAACAATTAAGCATGGTTTTTTCGTTGTTGAAACTTCTGATTGAAATGTTTTTCTTAGCTGCCGATTGAGATAGCCCAGGAGGAAGAGCAAGAGATCCACCAACGGGACGCACCAATGTAACGATGTGATCTGGAGCCAAATTCTCTTTGGCAGCAGTATCTTGCGGCACATTATTGTAAACAGCCAAGGAAATGGATCCGACCTCTTGTTTTCCTTGCTCCAAATTAGTCAACGATTGAACATTAATACTCAACACGGTCAAATCTGGTGCAGGTTCATTGGTTGCCAAAGGAGTGATAAAGTTGGAAGAATCCACAGAAACTTCAACTTTGCAATGAGATGAGTTTCGCACAGAGTCAAAGTCTGCATTTTCAATTTGCAACCAGCACGGACCCATGATATTTCTTTGAAGCACGAATGATTCAAAAATACTGGACCCAGTGCCAAAAATGTGCCAGAAGGTGTCTCCTTCCAGCTCCGGAGGTAACATAGTGTTTCTACTACGAGGGGTCTGGAACGGAAGCAAGACTTTCAAATATTCTGTTTCTTTGGGAACACCAGCAAGTTCAAAGGCATATTTCTTGGTTTCTGGTTTGGCTTTGATCTGTGATAAACCATACTTATCCATCAATAATGGAACCAATTCTTCATGAACATCCATCGCAGAGTTATCTTCCTTTGGAAGCACGTACAATTCTCTATTCATTCCCTTCACCTGAACCATTCCAGAAACAAATTGACCATCGGCAGTCTTCACCTTTCCAAAAAGAAGTAAAGTGTTGTCGACCTCTGCATAATCAAGCCAGAACATTTGTACATATTTGGATCCTTCAGAATTTTTAGAAATCACTTGGTCCTTCTCCATCTTTCCAGAAGTCGTAGGGGATGAAGACAACATCGGGGCAGTATCCAATGGAACCATTTCTTTCACTGGAGATTCTTCTAAAGTTTTCACTTGTCCCTTGGAAGCACTTATATTAATTGATCTGTCGACAGCAACAGTTCTACCTGGAGCTCTAATGATCGCCATCTCGTCCTCCGAGTCGTCGTCGATATCGTCATCCAACTCATCCAAAATGTTGGTCTGCGTGGTTTTCACTTTGATAGGAGAAGAAGGAGTTTCTGCAAAATCTGGCGTTTGATCAAATTCGTCAGTATTAAATAGATCTTCAGCACTATGAGGTTCAGGATCTGAATTCAATTTCACCTTCTTGGTAGGGATAACATTCTCATCTTCGAACATCAATTTTCTGAAATCCAGAGGTTTCACCGAAGATGGCGATGGCCGTGATTTGTCGGCCTTGAGAGAAGAAAATACATTGGTACGTCTCGACATGCTGCCAAAAACAGGAGTCGATTTGAATTTCGACGCGGCAGAGCTGGTGAAATCGTTCAAAATGTCGTCCACATTGCTCGAATCCAACTTTCTCTTAGGTCTTTCTGTTGCGTCAGCACCTTTAAAAAAGTTGGCAATCTGCTGATTGTTGTTTTTTATCTTGGTGATCTTCTTTCTTTTGGTCTTCGATTCACCGTCTTGGTCTGCTTCACTGGCATTTTCGTCCTCGGAATAGTAGTTGTGCGTGTTATCCCAATCGTCAGCTCCTGTTTCAGCATATCCATTTGCAGCGTCATCGACAATAAAGTCGTCGTTCAACAATTGGTCCCTCTTATGCTTTCTATACTCTTGCTCATCGACCTCCTCGTAGATGTCCTGATACTCGTCTTCTTCCTCTTCTTTCACCACGAGTTTTGCTCCGGCCCTGGCAGCCTTAAGCCTGGCTAATGCTGCGGATCTGGCCATTGGTAAAATGTGATTGAATCAAAACGTATGGACTTGGTGCTGTTCTGAGATGTAACACTTTAAATTAACGAGATAGAAAACGCGTTTGTGAGATTGGAAGCGCGTTTTTTTATATGAGAAGTCTGCACAGCCAGTTTCCGACCAGTCTCCTCTCCAGCCACATGCTGAGCCACGAGGAACTCAGACTCGGGGAAAAATAAAAAGACAGTCAAACGAGTCAAGCCAGCCACAAAGCTTATATACTAACAATCTGTCTTCTGGAATTCTACACCATGTCATTTGCCAACTTCGACATCGAGGCACAAAAGAAAGCCGCATCCGACAACTCTGTGCGAAATGAGGTGACAAACCGAATATCTGGCGAATTATCCGACCTCATTTCCCATATCTCTCAATTTGATAAGCTCCAGCAGCAATTGGGCACTAAAAGAGACAACTCTGGGTTAAGACGAAGATTGAGTGCTCTGATTGAAACATGCAACAAACTTCATTTGGGAATCGACCGCAGTCTGGACGAACTGGACGGAAACACTAGCGCCGATGCTAATGCTACAGTTCTATTCACCCAACAAAAACTCCGTAGTCAGTGTTCGGAAATGTTCAAGAACTACCAAACCATTTTGAGAGCTTACAATGAAAAGATCCAGTCGGTTGTTGTAGACGAACAATTCAAAAAGAATGAACAGTCTACTATAAGGCCAGAATCTCAGGCAACAGAAACAACTCCACTTTTGACTGAGAATCAACAGCAACAACAGCAACTACTTGTTCAAGAAGAAACAATTCGAGATTCTGAGCTCGAGTTCCATGGATCTATGATCCAACAACGAGAAAATGCTATAGAAAACATTTCGAAAGGAGTGCAAGATATCAATAAAATCTTTGAAGATCTTAACGAGATGGTGAATCAACAGGGAGACCAAATAGATACAATTGAAGATAACCTTCTCACATTTTCGGGAGACAATCGGATGGCTCACCAAGAATTGGTCAAGGCCGATGCGTATCAGAAGAAAAAACGGAAATGGACATGTATTTTATTTGTGGTATTGGTTATCATCTTGGTGATAGTTTTGGCAATAATCAGCTGAACATGTACATACAAATACCTATTTGGATCGAGTTTCCTCCGAAGGAGTGGCAACAGAATCCAAATCTGAGTCTGGAATCACATAACTTTCGGTGTTAGAAGACGAAGACCGATGCTCTGGAACCACATAGCTTTCGGTACGAGAAGCCGGATACGAGCTGGTGGTTTGTTTTTCCCACATTTGTGATTGGACCCACTCGAAAACTTGATCCTCTCTTTCTCTGACGGGATTTCTGTTTCTCAACTGACTTTCGGATCTCGGCTTTTCTGTGTATGAGCCCACCACTGTTTGTGATTGGTCCAACGATACACCCACCATCTGGCCACGACGTCTTCGTCTCTTTTCTTTGATCCGTTCAAGCAACTCGATAGCTGCGTCTTCAACAAAGTCCACTATCTCCTCCTTGTGCATGAGAACCACCGTGGCGATGGCGGCCCCTGCAAACAGACCAACCGAAACAGGAACTGCAACAGTGTTAGTGGGTGTTTTTCTTGGGGTGTTTTTGGGTAGTTTGTATGTACTTACTTGCTGGAATCATCGTGTTCAAGCCGATTAGAAAGAAGATTTCAATTAATTTTAAGCAAGATGTCACTTCATTTAATTTCTATTGCTTCTTATGCTGATAACGAGCGCGCCACCGCGCCACATGTCTGTTGCGCCTTAAAAAATAATATAAAAGACCCATCATGTGCCTCTTATCTGTGTTTCGAGAGGGACAAACAGGTGTGGTGTGGTGGTGTTTGTCTAACAAGATCCATGGCAGAAATCCCAGCTTCCCGTCTCTTCAACACGGTGGGCCCTTCGGGACTGAAGCTGGACTTGTCATACATCGTTTCGAATGTGGCTGTGTGCTCTGGTCCCACAGATCAAATTGCAAAACGACTGTGTTCAAACGGAATTAAGGAGTTAGTGGAGGTGTTGAACTCAAATCATGGCGCAGGAAACTGGAAACTGATTAATTTACGAACCGAAAAGATCGGATATGACCCGAAATACGTGGAATCCCATGGCGGTTTGTTTGTCCATCGACCGTTCATGGATCATAACCCGATTCCATTTCTTGATCTGCTGGGCTTGACCAACGAAATCGAAACTTTTCTAAACGAAAACAGTCGCCACGTGGTGGTGGTCCATTGCAAACATGGAAAGGGCCGAACAGGATCCATAGTGGTGGCCTATTTGATCTTCAAATTTGGTACTTCTTTCCAGGAAGCCAATAATGTGTTTGCACAACGGAGAAAAATGTATCGGACTGGAGTCACTATCTGTTCACAAGTTCGATATCTCAACTATTTTGAGTTCTTTCTAGGTGATACAAAAAGACAAATTCTCTATAAATGCTTGATGAAAAGCAACTTTCGAATCAAAGACTTGCAATTGGAAATCCATAATCCAAGTGGAGTTCTCCGTGATAACCTTAACAAGCTGACCATCAGCTTGTTTCGATTCTCTTCAAATGGAGAAACAAAAGAGAAGGTTTGTTTGTTATCATCTCAAGATGATTGTGACAATCGCAACAAAATAATATTTCGGCCGCGGGAACCTATGGTGGTCGATTTCCCTGATATGATGATCCAGATGGGCTTTTCTTTCAATCGACAGATTGTTGGAGGAGTTGGTCGGTTTTGGATCAATTTGGTTCTGGAATATATGAAGCAGTTTGTCATAGCACGTCCCAGATCGTTCAATGAGTATTTCTTCAGATCAACCAGATCTAACCAGATCCAGACGGAACCACTCCGATTTGAAGTAGAATGGGATCAAATGGATGGATTTAAAGGGACCAAAAACAAGGGATTACGTCTTCTTGAGTCGGTTGGGATTGAATGCATGGTAGAGCTCAATACATGTGATGACCTTTACCATGCCCAACGCCAGTTGAAATCGCATTTCCGTGGCTCGAATCTGCTTCGAAAATTTACCTGAATCATTAGACAAGATGTCTCCTTTTATATATTTATACACTGAATGTACGGCACTGCATGCTAACCACCTTTTCTCTGATCTTCCAGACGAGTCCACACCTCTTTTATCACCTTCCGGATATAAGTGAGTTGCTCGTCGTCGTCTGATTCTGGTCTATTTAAAATCTTGCAATTTTCCACTCGATAAGGCTTAGAAATCACCAGATGGTTGTCAAACACAACAATATTGTCATTTTTGTCAATAGAAACATCTCCACTAGGAAGCAGATTAAACAAAGTGATAAAGATTTCTTTTCCTTCTGGAGTGAGCTTCTTGCCTGATAAAATCTTATTCATATTGTATTTGGCCTCGAACTTCTTCACAAGCTTAGCATTGGCCGACTTATAATTGTGGCCAAGCAGATTCTGAGAAATTGGAAATGGAGGGCGGAGCTGATTCTGGAACTTTTCGTTGATGCTGAGGGGCTTGGTTCCCAAATTGGTTGGTTTTTGTTTCGTCAGACTGACGATGGTTTTTATATAGGTATTTTTGATCACGACAAAATCGTCTTTTCCGGAGTCTGATATCACCGAAAGTAAACCATTGTGGGGATTATACGAGTGAATAATACCAGTTATAGTTTTGTCGGCATTGTTGGTGATTTTGACCCTAAAGAAATCATGTTTTAGTACGATGTAATGTAAAAGTGTTGCAGTATGCAAACTCTCCAACTTACTTTAATCCAACACTGTTATCCAAGCTGAGCATTTCAGCACTGTATGATGTAAAAATCTGTGTATTATGCTACTGAGCACTGGTCCTTCCGCAACTTTGCAAGGTTGTTGTTGTGTTTAATACGTGTTCGACGTGAACCAGTCAACCAGGACGACCGACATTTTTCAGAAATTGATGTCCGGAAGAATTCTGGGGGGTCATCAGCCACTGTCTATGCGCCACTTCAAAGCAGACAGAAATCCTATTTTTTGTGGCTCGTGTACGATTCAAAACAAAGATCAAGACATTTTTGGGCAACTTTTCAATTAAACCAGTTGCAAGTTATATTTATATGGCTCATTGGCCGCAAAAACACCACTTCAGATGCAACTGAACACAAACTTTCTTGGGACAGACTCCCAGTTGGATTCAGCGACGGAAGAAGAAATTGCAGAAGAAGAGTTGAATGACGATGAGCGGGAGATGAATGGCGAAGGCGAACTAGAAAACGACCTGGAGGACCTCGACGTCCCATTAGACGATCTTGATTTGATGGGCGAGCAATTTCCAGAGACTATCATTGACAGGGGAGAAATGCTCGAAACCACAGACGATCAGGATATTCTTTCATCTCCCCATAGCAGCTTTTCTTTCACCGACAACGATGAGGAAGACGAGAGAGAAATTGACGGTTTGAATAACTTCAACATCATTCTGGAATACCCGGAGCTTCAATTTGATTATCGGGATACATTGGACTTCAATAACGAATACAACGATTGGTTCAGTGCCAACGACTTGAAGGGCCTGAAGTTGGTCAAACAGGTGTTCGAGAATCAGAATACAAACGAGAAAGACTTGAAACTGGAGATTGAGAAACATGTGCTAGCATTGAAGAATAATTCAGGTTTTAATGTGTTGAAACCTTTGCTCTGTTTAAGTTATATTGCCATGGGAACTTTCGGCAACGCCGAAGACCAATTCCAACACCAAAAGACAATTGCCGATACAACCACTTTATTTTTAAATGAATCGACCATTTCACCAATATTGGAAATAATTAAGATCAAAGCTGAAGCACTAACTGATATGAAACATGATGAACATCCTTTTGATCCGAAAAAATTGATTCTCTGGTCCAACGAGTTCTACCACTCGATGACCATATTATACACCATTGTCACATACTCATTGACCCAAAAAGACGGTTATTCTACTGAACTCAAAGAGTTCTCTGAAATCATTTACAAAAACAAATTGCTTTACATCCTCGTGAAATCTATTGATAACTGGAGATGGCTGACTAGTGATGTTGGGGATAAAGAAACTGGCATTGGATCTGCCGCAAATGCCCATCCTAGAGGCATTCAAATTAACTCTTCGTCTGTGGGTCAATATTTTAAGATAAGGAATGTGATAATGCTAGTTTCAAAGTTGATTCTGTTGCAATTTGGAGGAAAAGATCGCTTGGACTCTGCAAAGTCGTTTTTGAAATATAAATTTGAATCTGGACGGGTGTTTTCGAACGCTACTGGTCAGACAGTCGGTTCCCGTGGATCTAAAATTGATAAGATCACTCCTCTGGATTACCAATATTATCGCAAGGAACTTGTCACGAGATATCCAACCTTCACGCCGCCCGAACATGAGGTTTCGAAAATCCTGGAATTGAACATCACTGCTGACCAGGAATCCGGACCGAGCACATCCAAACTCATCAATACCTCATCTCTGCTGATAAACCAGAAACACCATTTGAGAACCAAGTTGCCGATAAACCAAAACATCAACCCACCAGAAATACATATTACAACGCCGGCTCCATCGCCTACTCTAAGTCCACAGCATACGGGGAACTCCAAAACTCACTCCAACATTTCAGAACTTGAGCATTCCAACGGACAAAGTAGAAAAAAAATGTTTATCACCCAGCCCCATTTTGCAAACCTCTATCCATTTACCGAAGAGGTTCCTGTGAGCATCCAGGAAGCCACCAGCATATTTCACAATCATGTGGAAGAGAATCTGAGTTCTTCTCAATTTATAGACACTTTTGAGGACTTCATTAAAGAAGAAAAAGGAGTTTCCCCCGACAAAAACAAGAGCCGTCAAAGCTACGTCTACACGAAGCAAGACATAGAAGGGAACCCTATATTTGCGGAAGAAATTATCTCGTTGCAGAGAATCGAAGATTTCTATCACAATTGTTTACCGTATCTGAACTCTTTGGCTATCGTCTTGATACAAATTATTGCTTCAAACACTCTTGAAGCACCCCCTAACTACAAATCGCAACATGGAATCACCGAATTTCCGCAAGCACCTCAACTAAAGAAGCCATACACCTCTTCTATGTTGACGGATTATGATAAGCAAAGGCTTGATGTGATGCGGATGAAAGAAACATGCTTGAAAGGAGCGTCCAGTATCATTTTCATTTTGTTGAAATGGTTCAAGTTGTCGCATGTCTTGAAATATGAATACTTTTCTCTACTGCTATTTGACAATGACTTCTTTTTAACCTTGTTCAAGTTTCTTGGCAGCAATCAACTCCAGACTCAATTTGACAACTCTTTTGATTTTAATGATCCTGAGACTTTGATCAGAAATAGAGTGGTCTATTGCGATTACGGAGTACTATACAATTTGAAGGAGTTCAATTTTTTTCGAGCTGCCCTATCTCTTTCCAGCTCTTGCACAAAGCCTTTTCAAGCACCTACAGAAGAGGAACAAGTTAATTCAATATTTGAATTTAATGCACAACCATATGAAACTTTCATTCCTCCATTCAATGGGCAATCTCGAGTCAAGATTCTCAATCCAAATTTCAGATATTGTTTAATTCTTTCTCAATTGCTGAAAGTTTTGTACTCAACCATTTCTAACTACAAGGTTCAAAGAGTCTACAAGCTTTTGGAGGTTCTTCCTACGGAGACTTTGCGGTTCTATTTGACCTTATACAACCGCAGTTTTTACAAGCCGATTCTGAAAACCATCAAGTTGATTTGTCCTTTCAATGGAAAAAAGTGGAGATCCAATAACATGGATCTTATTTCTTTTGTCTATCTATTCTACAAGATTGGGCTTCGGGATCAGTGGCTTAACAATTTGTTTGTTTTCAACTTAAATGAACGACTCAGGCGTTCTTGGGAAAATGAGTTCTCGTTGAGATGTCTATTGAAGTACTACAATTCCACCAATTATCCAGACCAGATGTCGTCGTTTGGTTATAACGACGTTGGTCGGCAAATTCCTTCTCTGGATACCGAGTTTTTCCAAATCGAACTCGAGAAGCTGATTGGTGAGGAGATGAACGAGTATGCTGGGATCGATGCCAGCTGAACAGTCGTATATTGCGTCTATCGGCGCGACGGACCCGATATAAATAAAAAGACGCGAAATAATAATAAAAATAATCGAATAAGTTTTGTGAGAAAAAGTTAATCAAGTAAACAACAAAGTCGATTATCGATAACGGCTCGTTTAGAACGCTCTCCTATGCAAACGTCCAGGATGTCCGAGTCCGATCAGATAATCAGCAATTATTTGCTGCGACTTTTGAAAAATATCGTTCCACAGCCGGACTTTGAATTGGAATTCATCCACCAGCTGACACAAGAGGTGTTTGTCTTGTTGATGCAATCTTATGTGCAAAACCGCCCAATATCGTACTCTTTGGGAGCTTTAGAAGAGTATCATTCTTATTTTGCTCAAAAATCCGGCGATTTGGCTGTTTGGGATAAGTTGCAACAGACAGTTGAAGATCTTTTGATGTTGAAAGATCCAGAAGAACTAGCAAGATATTTGATCAAATTGGACTCAATAGTAAATGAACAAGGACACAGACAACAGGGAAGAGATTTCACCAATAGCAGCAACGTGGGGGCAGGTTCATTTGTGGATCTGAACAAACGCAGGGACAACAGACTGGGCAATAGACTTGGACATTTCGATTCTTCAGGCATAGTGGCCAGTACTAGCATGGCCAGTAACCCACGATTCATTTTATCCTCTCCCGGACTGGCAAGCAGGCCTGTTTCACAAAGTTTTCTTAATACCAGCAACGTTCCAGGTGAACCTTTGAGCCATTATCTTATTCCCTTTTACTATCAGGATCCTGAATCAGGCCTTATTCCTGAACACGAGATTGTTCGGAATCTGGTATTTAGCTTGAATGGCTCGACTTCTGAAATGTTTCCCTTTGATAATGATACCATAAAGATTCCCAACAACATAAGTCCTGGCACTTCTGGTCTTCTTCGCCAGCTTTTCGAGCCAGCTTTGATCTACAAGCATCTTAAAAACATTTTGAACAACCCTAGAACAATGTCAAATTCACAGGTGAAAGTGGCATTTATGAGTTTTTTGCAGCAAGAATTACTAAACTACACAAGTTTAGTGAACTCGCTTTTAAGTCACACTAATCTCGAAAGCAAGAGCTTGACCCTAAGGTATATCCGTCTTCAATTGAGTGACTACATAATGAAACTCCGCATGTTGTACTATTTGACGAGCAAGATACAGACTCTTCCAGTGAACGAGTTTTTATCTTTGCTCTACAGTCATACCGAACTTGGTGATGTTTTGTTGAAAGATCTAGCAAAGTCTTTATTCAGAGTTTGTGTGCGCCCCTACTACGAGATGGTTAAGACTTGGCTGTTCCAAGGAGGCTTGAGTGGAGCCGATGCTCTCAAAGAAAATTTCTTCATTACGGTAGACAATGCAGGCCAGAAAGACGGACAATATTTCTCAGATAATTTCTTAACGCAACAAAAGTTGCCAAACAACTTTGTTTTCCATGCTGATAGAGTGCCAGACTTCTTAGTTGGTCAAACTGCGCACTCCATCTATCAAATAGGAAAGTCATTTATGTTCTTGAAAAATCAGTGCAACGAAATGAAATGGTGTTTGGCTTTCTCCAACAAACACTCTGCGATTTTGCTTAAAAATGGTGATTTTATTGACCACTCTTCAAGCAAATTGGAGAATTTGATTGCTAACCAATATAGTGAGATTGTGAACTACATGTGTTTTGTGCTCTATCAGAAATTTGGGCTGGTTAAGGAGATTGAGTATTTGCACCAGTTACTGTTGATGAATAAAGGAGATTTTATCAGTTCTTTGATTGTGAAAGGACTCGATGTGTTGAATGAGTCGTCTGCAGCTCTATCGTCTCACCATCTGATGAAAGTGTTACAGGAATCCATAGAAAACTCAAGTATACGCCACTTACCGAAAGAGGTTCTTGACAGACTCGATGCCAGAATTCTGGAAATGGGACACGGAAATATTGGATGGGATGTGTTTACGCTGGATTTCCAGATCAAATATCCGGTAGATCTTATCTTGAATGGTCAGTTGAATTGTTCCAGAGAATATTTGAGGATGTTTAATTTTCTGTTGAGATTACAGAAGGTGAATTACTTACTCAATCTGGGATGGTGTGAATCCAATAGCATTCGAAGAAGTTCCTTAAGATCGATTGAGAAAAAAACAAAATTAGTCAAAAGGAAACTGAAATTGGATGTCAATTACTCGTTGTCGGTGTTGGACTCGCGTTGTCTATGGCTTTCGAAAACCTTCAAACGCTTGAACATTTTGAGAAACGAGTTCGTGAAATTTGTCAACATTATCACAAGTTTCTTCGGCTTTGAGATCATTGAGAAAAAATATCACAAATTACTAATGACTTTCCGAAAAAACGAGGAACATGATTTGAAGATGTCACGCAATCAGAAAGGAATGAAGATTTTAGAGTCTGGCCGGATCCAAGTGGACGCATCCTTTGCAAAAGAGGCCAATAATGTTGAGGAGCCTTCGTTAATTGAACTTGATTACTGTTCATTCAACTTGGACGAGTTAATCAAGTTGCACCATGATTACATCACCTCGATCACACGGTCTCGTCTTTTTGACATGCATAGCAAGTCTTCTAAAGGAAAGAACTCGGGACTGTTTTATATCGAGCAGATTGACTCTTTTATCGATATCATTGGCCAATTCATCAATCTGAACGAGGAATTTAATAATCTGCTGGTGGATATGTTATCTGTGACTGAGATGTTGAGGGATGATAGTCATTTGGATGTTATGAATAAGGACCGCTACGACGATTATTTGAACTCGATTGATGTCAAGCTGAACAAATTGATGGAGAAGCTGACGGTGGAGATCATTGAGAACTTCGAAGATAGTTTGGTGAAGTTCACAGACGACCTGACTGTTGATCAAGACCAGAATCTTCGGTGTCTTGGAATCATGTTGAGTAATTAATAATATGTATATTATTGGATATAGGGTATCAAGACGTTAACTAGGTTACGCGGGTGTGTGGCGGAAGAGATGAAAAAATGCACCCCAGATTCCACTATTCTGGGCGACTTCCCCGCTTGCCAAAAAGTTAAAATAATAATTGAGAGAGAAAAAAAACACCTCTATTTTCAGGAGGCATGTGAATTTTTGTCACGACAAGAAACTGTATCAACATCTAAACACAGGACTATATAAACCGTCAATATTGCCTGTGTTGAGAGATACATCCGACTGAAGTCTGGTTTTTAATCTGGTTTTTGTAGCGGGTTTTAAAACGGGGTGTATTTTTCCAATCAGGAATTTTTGATTTGATGACTAGTACGGCTTGATGGAGAGGGTCCAAAGTTAAACAAGTGACAAGAATAAATTATATTAAAAAGTCAAGTGGATCGTAGAATAAGCAAAAGAATCAACAATTTTGAACAATCTTCGTCATGGAAGAAGTCGACAATGCTGTGGCGGAAAACGTTTATGTGGACAACTTGAAATCATTTGCTGCTGGGGGTTTTGGAGGTGTCTGTGCCGTTGTGACTGGGCATCCGTTCGATCTAATTAAGGTGCTACTTCAAACCAATCAGTACAAAACGTCTGTAGATTGTGTTCGAGGAACGTTTGCTAAGCATGGGCCTCTAGGCTTTTACAAAGGGGTCACCTCGCCACTATTAGGGGTGACTCCCATGTTTGCTGTTTCCTTCTGGGGTTACGATGTGGGAAAGAAACTGGTGTGTGCTGTTGAAGGGCTGGATCCATTACATTCAAACTTGACTATTCAACAGGTGAGTGCTGCTGGATTCTTTAGTGCCATTCCTACCACTCTAATTGCCGGACCATTTGAAAGAGTCAAGGTTGTGATGCAAACATCGAGCCAGAAAGTGGGATTTGCACAAACAGTGGCCAATTTGTACAAGCAAGGAGGCGTGAGGTCTGTGTTCAAGGGATCGGGGGCCACCTTGGCAAGAGATGGACCAGGATCCGCAGTTTATTTTGCCACTTACGAATATTTGAAAAAACACTTAACTTCGCCGGAAAAAGAACCTTCTGTGACGGCAATCATGACTGCTGGAGGATGTGCTGGTGTGGCCATGTGGATGGCTGTTTTCCCAATTGATACAATCAAGTCTGTACAGCAATCTTCCGAAACCAGCATATCGATTCTCCGAACAGCCTCTGGAATCTATGCCAAGGGAGGTATAAAGGCCTTTTTCCCTGGAATAGGACCTGCTCTGGCCAGAAGCTTTCCTGCCAATGCAGCTACTTTTCTTGGAGTTGAAGTAGCTAGGAAGTTTCTGGATACTTTGTTGTAATGCTATATTTATGTCTTTTTGCTATAAGAAGTTGCACCTCTTTGTTACCTTGTAAAGCGAGCAATCGGACTTGGATTCTTTTGCACAGCCTTGTTTTGTTCGATAGATCGGGTGGAAAAAAAAATGATCCATGTGTTTTCATTTAGTTGGTGAGCTAGCCTTTGATTGCTTGCAATTGCAGACTTTTGCGTGGAAAAGACCACTTTTCCAGTGAGAATTGTCCTTTTTCAGCTTTATAGATTTGGATTATTAGAACAAGATGGGGATTTATCTTCCATCTGGCTCGCTTGCTCATTTGAAGGAGTACAAGTAAGTGAAGACAAGACTATATCGAGACACAAATACTAACATTGTTGTTTGTTCCAGATATCAATCGGAAGATCGTTCGTTGATGACTAAGTATGTGTTGAAGAAGTTTTGGGTCCAGTTTGAAAAGATCTTTCCAATGAGCATGGCTCCAAATATGGTGACGTTATCTGGATTGATGTTCATTGTGGGGTCTTTGTTGCTTGTATTTTATGTGGATCCAAATTTGGACAAAGAATCGCCAAAATGGTGCTATGTGGTGTATGCCGTTTCGATTTTTTTGTACCAAACGTTTGATTCTTGCGATGGTATACATGCAAGAAGAACCGGACAATCCGGTCCTCTAGGAGAATTGTTTGACCATTGTGTTGATGCTGTCAACACATCGTTGTCGGTGATTGTGTTTGCATCAGTGGTGGGGCTTGGAAAGGGCTGGATGGTTTATATGTCGCAATTTGCGTCGCTTGCAAACTTCTATCTGTCCACCTGGGAGGAGTTCCACACCCATAAGCTTTTCTTGAGCGAGTTTAGTGGTCCTGTCGAAGGAATTTTGCTGTTGGTGGTATTGTTTTTGACAACAGCAGTGAGCGGTCCTGGTTTTTGGAGAAGTACTCTATTTACATTGGATCTTTCCTCGCTTGATATGTCATCTCAACATCCAATCACTTCTCTAGATTTTTCTCTAGTTGCTGGGGGAATCATCCTTTATTTCAATATCCATTCTGCAAGAAGAAACGTTGTCAAGGCAGTGTCCAGTCCCCACGACCAGGTCAAGGCCATGTATGGTCTTGTTCCATTTTTCGCCTACTATATGAGTGTTTTTGTGATGTTGTTTCTTCACGAGGCTCTTTTAAAAGTGTACACGATTCCAATGATGCTCACCATCGGCTCCACTGTGGCTTTCACTGTGGGAAGAATAATCTTGGGACATCTTACCAAACAACCATTTCCCTTCTACAATGCTCCAATGTTGCTTCCAACACTCCAGATGGCTCTAATCTGGGTTCTCACCAGCATCTACGGACTTGAATACGAACCGGTGGTGGGACTGGTTGCCTACTTGGGGTTGGGTCTTGCTGTTGGGATCCACGGAATGTTCATTGTGGAGATCATTTACGAAATCACCACCTATTTGGACATCTATGCTTTGACCATCAAGCATCCAAAGATCGAGTGACAAAATCATCAAATAAGCAGTATGTAGATAAGCTGATATATACAAAGTCCTAGACAATTCATGTTTGCTATTTGGCTGTCTGTTGACCTTGGAAAGCTCCTTCCGAACCTGGAGCTAGTAGTTCGTTCGAGCTCTGTTGCAATTGCATTTCCTTTTCCAATTCGTGCAACTGAGTCTCGCCGAAAATGCCCAACGCCAAAGGAACACCCAATAGCAAGGCTGAAGAAGTGAGGATCCAAAGGCCCGAGCCACATTTCTTGGCTGCGGTAGTCAACGAGGAATAAGTCGATTCCACAGTCCCAGCAATGGTCTGTCTTTGTTCTGGAGAGATGATATCTTTCAAGGCCTCGATTCTTTGTAACAGCGTTTCGTTCTCGTCAAACTCGTCTTCTTCGTCGGATTCCACTTCCGAATCCGAGCCTGTTTCCTCCTCCACGGAGTTTCCGTACACCTTTTCGTTTTCGGCCTGTCTGGCCTCCGATTCGTCCTCGATTCTTGTTAGGGTAACCATCTTGATGTCTGAAGAAGAAGAGCCAAACGTTTTTACTTTACAAAATATTTATTTCGTTGAAAAATTTTTATCGAGCAACTCCAGGGCGAGCTCCACTGGTGAACTCCACTGGTGAACTACACTGGTGAATATTAATGATAGCGTTCTGGTAATAAATAATGAGTGTTTCTATAAACAAAAGCGATGCTTCAGTGTCCGGGATCACTTTGCTTGTGCGCTGGTCTGTCAGCCTCTCACTTCTCACTTACAAGTAGACAACATATGACTGATCACCTTCAATAATTGTTCGTTTTCACAAGCAGCACTCACCCTCTCCTTGTCGTTTAGTTGCTTATTCACCTGGTTCTCGCTCTGATGAGAACCCTCCTTCAATAACACGACTATTCGAAACCGTTTAGCTAGACATCTTTCCAACCTCACACGGATCCCCAATCCAATCAAAGTAGCTAGTGAACAATGAGTAATCGTGGGAGTAATCCTAACAATCACCTCACCAATCTGTGTTTTGTCCTTGGGATCCAGAACCTTGATATCGGCCAAATTCACCACTGCCAATTGACCCAAAGTAAGAGGGTGTTCTGGGTCGGAGATCGATGAAATCAAATCGTAAACTTCTTGTGAATCGATCGGATCACTATCCATATCGCCATCCTCCGAAGATAATGAACTGACGTCTTCAAAGTCCTCTGTTTGGCTCAACAACGATAAACTCACCAGGTTGCTATACACCAACTGCTCTTCTGCTTTTTCTGTATTTTTCTGTCCAATTTCGTAGTTCTGTGCGCCATCTCTTGTGGGCAGCTGACTGGTATCCAAAACTGTTGGGTTTGCGTTGATCACTTCCGACATTTGATAATTTAATTATGGTGGCAAAACAAAGAACATAGGCAAAAGTTTTAAATATATTTTTTCTTAACAGCAACATTTTTCTATCCTCATTGTTTCGACTGTTTCTTAGGTGGCTGTCATGAAACCAATTCTTATAGGAATCAGTGGAGCATCCAGCTCGGGAAAAACCACAGTGGCCAAAGCTCTGTGTAAATTACTAGATAATTGCATTTTGATCCATCAGGATGACTTCTACAAGCCAGATGAACAGATCCCTTTCGACGAGAATCTACAAGAATACGACTGGGATTGTGTCGAGTCGGTGGATTTTGACAAACTCAAGTCGACTCTGGCACACCTCAAGACCAATCTAAGCTTGAAACCAGACCACAAGACCAAAGAACCCGACATTTGCAACCGTTCGATGTCTCCAGAAGTCCAATCTGATCTTAGTCACACGATCAAGTCCAAACTACAATTGCGTCCAGATCAACCATTATTTGTGCTTTTGGACGGATTTCTTCTGTTCCACGATACCGAACTCATTGATATGTTGGATCTCAAGTTGTTTTTCAAATGCGATTTCCAAACACTCAAACAAAGAAGACTTAATAGACAATACGTGATAGATAATGGAACTTGGGTCGATCCTCCCGACTATTTTGACAATTTGGTCTGGCCACAATACTACAAAAATCATCACCATCTGTTTGTTGACGGGTCCAATGAACAAAAAGTCAAATCCAACACTGCTCCATTAAATGAATTTGCAATCAACCACGGAATAGTGGCCTTCGATAGCGATAATTCTACAAATTTCGATAAATTAATGGAGTCTGTCGCACATTATATTATGGACAATATATGATTACATCTGCTTCATTTTGCCTTTTTCACAGCCTTCATCTCCTGCTGATAGATCTGCTCAGAAGTCTCGGTAGGTTTCCGTTTCTTTTCTGACTTCATACTCACCACTCCGGATCCCTTGACGGCCTTGTCAAGAGTCTTTTTCGACCAGCCTGACCCGTGCTCATTGATGGCATATTTATTGAGATTCAAAGAATTGATCAACTCTTTTTGCTTCTCTCTCAAGGCCTTCACAGCCTGTTTTCCCGATTCAGTCAAATCTTCCTCCAATTCTCTTTCCACGTCCTCAATATCCACCACTGCTTCCATTTCTCCATTCATTTCTTGAACCTGTTCATCGTGGATCTCAGGCATCTCCTCAGAAATGGCTTGTTGCAAGACCGATCTGAAATAAGTCGACATCTTCCTAATCACCTTGGCAAACATGGCCATTGCCTGGTTAGGTTCAATTCCAAGCTCCTTGGCCACCTTATCCATATCTTTGTGCTGCAATCCAATGGCTAATAAAATCACCGCCTGAACATGAGATAGACTAACTTCCTTAGATATTTGGGCTTCAAAGAACATCCGGGCAATAATTGGTAGCATGTCGACAATCACATGATAGTCAATTAAATTGTTAGAGTACGACTCCAATCTCTTCAAATCAAATGGAGAAAACACCTTGTCAAGCTGCAATTTGGTCAATGGCTCAACTTCTTCCAATTTCTGGGTCTTGCAGGCATCAAGCACGCTCAACGCTTGCACCGATTGTAAGCTGGCAAAATTGTACGAAAGAAGACTCACAAATCTTTTATGGAAATCTCTACCGTATTCATCAAGCCATTTGTTTTCCCTGTTCTCCAACACCTTGAGCATCACACAAGTATGTTCTCCCGTAAGATCGTTGGTAGTTTGTCTCAAATAGACAGGAATATATCCTGAATTTTTCCAGAACTTGAACAATGGAGAGGTCAATCCATAGGAAACACCCATGTAGTGCAAATAGTATGGAGGTTTATGTGCCAATTTGATGAATAGTGGTTGTAATTTGTTCTCCTTTCTAGGCTTGATCTCTTCCTGTAACACTGAACTCTCGATATCCAAATCTGTGAGTCTTTTCAAAGAATATTTATCGTCTTCAAAAGACCCACTTTCACTCACATCGGTGAACTTTCCTTCAAAATAATCGGTTAATAACTCTAAAGCTCTGGACCCATATCCCATGTTCATATATTCTGGATGTGTGGCTATTCTCACCACTCTGGCTCCCGAAAGTGAAGCAAACTCGTCATCTTGAAATTGTTGAGACACTAGCCAAGGAATGAGATCTCCTCCCGCTCTAATGCCTCTATTCAAGCTGCTTCTGATACTTTCCTTGGAAATCTCACCTTCCAAGGCCAATTGCACCACACATAGCGGCGTAGGAATTGTTCCATCTTTTCCAACGTCGGGTCCAAATAAAGCATAAAGCTGGTGAGCTGGAGCATCCGACATTAATTGCAAGTCATTTGGCGAGTTTTTATAATGGGAAGACACAAATAATGCCATCATCTTCTGCAAAAACGTCTCGGAAACGGCATCATAAGAAAACAGAGTGTCTCTGTTGATATAGAAAAGACTGCATTCGCTTGGATGAGGACATCCTCTAGTCTCATATTTGGTATTTTTGGTCAATTTTGCATCCAGACAAAGTAACTTGTTCAACCATGCTTCCACTGGATCTCCCGGTGCGTATCTGATAGGTTCGTCCAAGTTCACCTCGACCAGATTGCGTCCTCTGATGCTGATGTCAATCTCTTTATCCTTTTTTCTGTCTCTTGAGATAACTTGGGTCTCGTTTTCATTTCCAATGGATTGGTCTCTCAATTGCTGAATCAGCTTCAACGATAATGATCTACCAGTACCTTCATAACCATTAATTGTGGAAGCCATAAATACCAAGTAAGGCCCAAGCAGTTTCTTCACCACAGGCAAAGGAATTGCAGCTGCTTCGTCAATAATCACCAGTTCGGCCTGTCCCAGCACATGGCTATCAGTAGGAGAAATATACTGAATGGTTTGTCTATGAGCAGATCTTTTGATATCGACTCTAACAATTGCCTTGTCAAATGCAGGATTTGTGGATTGTATGATATCATAATCTTGATGTTCAACATATCCCATGGCATCAAAACCTTTAAAAATAAACTCGAATAACGTCTTCAAGTTCTCTGGAGATGGAGAAGTCACAAATATGTTGGAATAATCCTGAGCCACTGCAGCTGAAATTGCAATTCCCAAGGCTGCAGACTTACCACGACCTCTTCCAGCAGTCAGAGCCACTGTGGTCTTCAAGGTTTTATCTGCAATGGAATCTATAAACCTCAAAATAGCCTCTGCCTGATTCACAGTTTTGGCCAAAGCAACCAATGATCCAGCAGGCTGGGTATCTTCCAGACTTTTCTTAAGCTCAAGTAACTCCTGCTCTTTTGGAACAAGCTGCTCGTCATCTTTTGGTGGTAAACGTTTGACACTTCTTCCTCCGGAAACAGGCAACACGTTCAGCTCGTCATCCAGCACAAGACAGTTTCTGCAATCAGCAAGAGATAACAAGAACCGTTCATTGAATCTAGCAACCACATCATTGTGTGCCTCTGTTCTGTATCGCGAATGAATATCCATGGTCATAGTGTACAGTTGTTTTAAAGAAGCCATTGATTTGAGTAACATCACAACCACTCCTCCTCCTTCGACAGTCTCGATAGTTCTTGCCATTAAATTTGGTGTTAAACCTTCAAAATCCTGTAAAATACACATTCCGTAGGTATTACCTAGAATTTTCTCTGTTTCTTTATAATAGACGTATCTGATCTGCTGGTTGGTGATGAAAACTTCAAATGGATCCAACTCATTAGGCTCTCTTTTACCTCTTTTGATATCTTTTTTTATTTTATCTTCTCTCTTCTTTCTGTGGGACGTAAATCCTAACAGTTTCTTCTTATAAGCCCAAAGAATCGACTTGTTCATTTTCAAATTGGCATTCATCATCAGATAATGCAGGTTAGGGATCTGGTTTCTAGAACGGTCTCCAACCATGATGATAAAGCTTCTCTCTCTTGTATCCACTCCATTTCTAATCAATGATGCAATTCTTGCGTCGAGCACCTTTTTCTTGTTGCCACTCATCTTGGCCACTGAGAATTTAGATGATTTCTTCTGCTCTATAGATAGTACAATCTATATAAAATGAAAAATTTTAGGATATTATAAAATTTTTTTTTTGTGCAGTTCACGTCTGACGGCTGTGCAAGTACCACAAATCAGGTGTCGTGAGATTCGAAGAAAGAGGAGTTGATAGCGTTTGAAGGAATAAATAAAGAGTCTAAGCATTCTTATAAAAGCAAATAACATTTTTCCAAACATAGTTGGTGGTGATGTTCAATTAGCTTCAAATTTAAACTATTCAAGTGTCTTTTCGATTTGATAAGACGGTGTAAGTATATTAAATAATTATGTTTAGTTATCTAGATAGATATAATAGTTTACTGATTTTTCAAATTTGCCTATAAATCCAAGCTTAGCTTTTTTTGCTTTTGTTTTAAATTACCTCACAGTCTTCCTTTTCAATGCTTCAACCGGTTCCGTTTCTTTCTTGGTCGTTGACTTATCGAATTCCCGAGGAGGATATTTGAGCCGCACATGGACCAGCTTAAAATAAATTTTTTTGGAAAAAAGATTTCTTTATAGATGAAGGATCTGGATATATAATGATGAGTGCTGAAACAGAAGAAGCTGGAATTATGGCAAATGTTGCAGAAGAGAATGATAAGCAAGTGGAATTGGTGACTGATGAAGTTGAAGAGGGCAAAAAAGCTGTACCAGATGAAGATATGAATTCAGGTGACACGAAGGAAGACATAGACGAGGTGGAAGAAGAGGTGGTAGATCAGGTGAGGGAAGAAGAGGATATCAAAGGCGAAGAGATAGAGAAAGGAGTAGAAGAAAAATTGGAAAATACTAAAAAACCAATAGATATATTCGATGAAAGCAACAAAATATCGTATTCTTCAGACGAATACGAAGGCTCTGGAAATTCGAGCTCGGAAGAGTCGAGTTCAGGGGAATCGAGTTCAGAGGATTCCAGCTCGGAGGAAAGTTCTTCTGAGGTCGTAAGTGGAGACGAATTTGAAGAGGAGGCCAATGAAGGTCCCATAAGATCTAAAAATGAAGTTGCAGATGAAATGGCTCCTGAACTCCCCGAGGATTTCCAGATCAAAGAAGATGCTCCCATTGAATTGATTGGAGAGATTGTTGCTTTGGTGGAGAAAAGCGTTGTGATTAAGGCTTACATGTCTGGAGAAATGCGGGTGTTGAAAGAAGGATCGATTTTATGTTTTGACGACCGAACACTGCTGGGACCATTATTTGAAATCTTTGGCCGTCTACAAGCCCCATCTTACAGAGTCAAGTTCAATAGTACTGAGAAGTTTGAGGAACTGAAAGGAAAGGAGGGCACTAAAGTGTACTATGTTGTTCCAGACTCGCAATTTGTGTTGACTTCGCAGATCAAGGCTGTTAAAGGTACGGATGCCAGTAATTGGAACGATGAAGAAATCCCGGAGGAAGAACAGGAGTTTTCTGATGACGAAAAAGAAGCAGCAATGAAGGCTTTGAAGAAGAAAAAGAAGAATAAGAAGAAGGAAGATGAGCGTTCTCCATTGCCAGAACCCAAGAAACAGAAAATCCCATTACCGAACCATTTCAAGTCGCAATTGACCTCTCTTCCAAAACATAAACCAGTATCACAGCCACAACAACATGAACAACTTCACCAGCAAAACGTGCCTGCACCCCAATATAATCCTCCTATTCAGCAGCAATACATTCCACAAATCCAACCGCAATATTCTCAACCTTTTCAGAGTCAATATCCCGCCGTCATTCCGCACCAGTATCCGCAGCCTGTTCCATATCAAAATCCAGCTCTGCAACAAGTTTCACCTGAAGCCATCCAACAGATGTCTCAACTACTTCAAATGGCATCCAACCAACATTATCAACCCCAGTACCAAATGCCATCACAGCCTTACCCAGGCCAATATCAAATGCAACCAAATCAGTATCCGCAATACACCCCAAACTCATACTTTTCTTACCCGGTGCCACCTTCGGACCAACAGCACACACCACTCCCAAAACCAGCATCTTCAGGATACTATAAAAAGGCTCCATCAGAGCATTCTGATGAAGATTACGATCCGTCTCAACAAGGATGATATATTGTATATATAGCGCATTAAAATTTAATGTTTTCAAAACTCTTCTTTGCAACCTCCAGTGCACTACTGGGGAATCCTGCAAGCTCGGCTATTTCCAGAGCATGCGAATGCGAGCTGATTCCACTGTTCAGCTTGTGATCAAAAATAATCTTTTGGTCTATTGGCAGCTCTCCTTCATTGATTCTACTGAGATTGGTTTGATAGAAATCCAAACTCTTCTCCATCTCGCCATCCTTTGCTATGAGTCTTGCCAATTCCGGACCATAATGCGTAGCAAACAATACTTTGCACTTACTATGCTTCACCAGATGGGCTAGTGATGCAAATGCAATCGATATTCCTTCAACAGTAGAAGTTCCTCTACCCAATTCATCCACTATAGCCAATGAACGACTCGTGGCATCTCGTAATATTATCGCAGTCTCATTCATCTCGACCATGAATGAGGACTGGTGTCTGAAAATGTTATCTGAAGAACCAACTCTCGTGAAAACCTTATCGATGACACCTATATGGGCCTTTTTGGCAGGAACAAATGATCCAATCTGTGCCAGAATCGCAATCAATGCATTCTGTCTTAGAAATGTACTTTTTCCTCCCATGTTTGGTCCTGTGATGATCCAGCCTCGACCCGATTCTAAACTACAATTATTAGCAGTAAAGTTTTCAACTCCAGTCACCTGTCCTCTCAAACCTTCTTCCACCACCAAATGTCTTCCTTCTTCAACATCAAACACTGTACTGTCGTCAACCACGGGACAAACTAGATTTTTTTCCCTTGCGAGTGAACTGAACGAAATACAAGTATCCAGAAGTTCTATTATTGGTGACACTTTCCGAAGGTCCGTGCTGAGATTCAAGAGATCCTGTTTCAAGTCTTCTTCAATGATTCGTTCTTCCAAGATGATTTTTTCCTCGGTGGATAACAATTTGGAACCAAGTTCAGCCCATCCAGGAACAATTAACTTCACTGACGATTTCGTCCTCTCTTTGTATGCCAGTTGCAAGCCGTCTAAGATTTCTGGAACTATTTTACGAGAAGTCTTCAATTCAGCCACAAATTCAAAGCTCCTCAAATCTCTGATAAGTCTGATTGATCCATTATAACCTTGTGCTTCAAAAGTGGATCTGAGCTTTTCGAGAAGAGAACCATGTTCTTCCATTAATCTATCATAATCTGCTCTCAATTCTTGCAGTTTCCTTGATGCTGTTGGTTGGAAAGCCCAATGTTTTCGAGTAATATCCGAATCTAATCGATTCATATCAGGTTTTGTCAGTAACACTTTAGGATTCACAGTTGAACTAATTTTTTTCGAAAAGACCAAAAGTTCTCCACAGTTCTTGAACTCTTCAAAAATAGGAAGCAGCATCTTCCTCAAACTCTTGTTGGGACTCTCATCAACTATCTGATACATTCTTTCAACCAAAGAAATGGTATCACCTAGCTCAAAATACTCATTCAAATCAGCTTTACCATTGTCTGCTCTCCTCACAATACGACCAATATCCGACGTCTTCTTGAGTACTTGAACCAAATCATCTGCAATCAGCTCGTTCTTCAAGAAAAGTGAGACATAGCCCTGTCTTCTACCAATTTCCTTAGCGTCTCTAGAAGGCGATAACAACCATGTGTTAAGGAGTCGTGAACCCGGAACAGTCACTGTCCGATCAACTATTTCTGCTAAAGCTCCGACTCTAAAGCCTCCTATGATGGTTTCGGTGAGCTCCAAATCTTGCGCTGCTCTTGGATCAATGTGCATTAATGTATCGGGAAGAGATCTTTTTGGAAGTTGGAAGTTCATTTTATAATCAGGAACACATTCGTCCAAATAATGGAGAGCCATAATAGCAGCGCTTTTCTCTTTGATGGTAAACTTCTCCATTAAACTTTGAACCAATCTTCTGTTATCCGAGAACTTGGGAAGAAAAGCACCAAGAGGTTTTGTCGTAGAAGGAACAGAATACTTGCTAATATAATATTTTTTCAAATCTCCAAGTTCTGGAAACCATCTCCCACTGACAAGTGAATCAACATCCACATGGTTATTGATTATGATTTCACTGGGGTTGATTCTGGTGATGGTAGCCATCAGATCATTAAATGAAGTTTCTAACACATGGAACAAACTCAAGCCAACATCAATCCAACAAAGACCAATTTTGAGGTTTCCAAAGTCTTTTCTGAAGGGATCTTTTGGAAAAGATATGCTCAACAGATAATTAGTACGATGATAATCTCTTAATCCTTCATCAACCACAGTTCCTGGAGTGACCAGTCTGGAAACAGGTCTTTCAATGGAATTGGTGATCTGATTCAATTTCTGATCACAAATCACTGCCTTATGTCCTTGACCAAATATGATTTGTAAATATTTATCCAGTTTATAGTCGGGGAACCCTGCAAATGCAACGTCTTGATTTTTCAGCTTCTTCTTAGTCAATGTTAGACCCAACATAGCAGCGTATTTTTCTGCTTGTTGAAAGTACAATTCGTAGAATGAACCGACTTGGATCAAAACCACATAGGTTCCATCATTTCTTTGTGAATACGAATCTATGGTATCTTTCATTCCCTGATAGAAATCGGTCAACGAATTATCCAGGGTTTTGGATCCTTGATCCCCAAACAAATCGCTCTCATCTTTGATCAATCCACTTTTTTTGGTCTTTTCCGACTTCCTCAACACCTGTTTGATCTGTGGAAGTTCATCTAACGAGATTCTTACCACTTCTGACTGCTGTCTTTGGCAGATCCGGCTCGAAGTGCTCAGCACGCGAGTGAAAAGTCGCGCATGTTTGTAGACCAAAACCTTTTCTAACAATTCGAAACTCCTCCTGGTTCTTGTTACATACATAGTTGTCCACCTGAAGTTATTCGGCCATGTCCCAAGAGGTCGATCTCTCAACTATTTATAGTTAAGCACCTGCACAGCTGTTTGCTACCTGTAGTTTTTTCAAGCAGAGCTAGAAATCTCGACCCCTGCGCGAACGGGAGGCGCTTGCGTTTAAAAAAACACACAAGGGAAAAAATAACGTAGACAAGAAGACAGTTGAAAGCCGAATCGAAACAAAGGACGAATTAGAACTATTGGCGATTTACGAGAGCCAGCTCGAATGCTTTTACAAGGACCGCAAGTGTCTTAGATATTGCTAGATTTGGACGTCCCTTTGTCAACTGATGGATGGACACTATGCCTAGTCTTGAGAACACAGAGACGGCGGTAGCGTCAGCAGAAACTGCCACAGATACAACATTGGAAAACGGCCATGTGAGCGGATCGACAAAGCTGGAAATTGCTAGTTTGAGCAAACTGGGAAATGGAGAGATGAAAATCGCAAAGTACGAAATGGCACAGCAGACAAGTGTTAAGAAGTCATCAACGGTATCAGAAGAGGCCACTGGTCCTACCAAATTGGAACTAGAAACCAGAACTTCAAGAGAAACTGTTAGATTGTCTACCGGAAGAACGACGTACGACTCAACCACTGGTACTGCAGCTTCTACCGGGATGGACAGAAATGGATATGACGAGGCAAACACAATAACAATTCCACAACCCTATTCGCAAACGGAAGCTTCGGGCTCTGAAAGATACAACCAGCAGACAGCCACCAGTAGGCATAGATTTTCTAGAGGAAATTCATTCAATATTGGACCGCAAAAAAGAAAGTCAAAGATTAAGTCAAATGATAGATATGTGATTCCCGGACAACGTGTGGTCGAGGGCCATCACAACTACATCATGGTGTACAATATGATAACCGGTATTCGTGTGGCGGTTTCTAGATGCTCAAAATTACCAGGACCTTTGAAGGACCAAGACTTTACGTTTGTTTCCAAATTAATTTTTGATATGGAAGGAAGTACCATGACCCCTTCGACAAAATATGAATTCAAATTCAAAGATTACGCACCAGAGGCCTTCAGAGACTTGCGTAGTCGGTTCAATATAGATCCAGCCGACTATCTACTTTCTTTGACAGAAAAAGTGAGTTTGACAGAGCTTGGTTCGCCAGGAAAAAGTGGATCTTTTTTCTACTATTCTAGAGATTACAGATTCATTATCAAGACAATTCATCATTCCGAGCACAAGCACCTTAGAAAAATTCTCAAACAGTATCATGAATATGTTGTGAACAATCCAAAGACATTTGTTAGTCAGTTCTATGGTTTGCATAGACTGAAAATGCATTCGAGAACGGGAATCCAAAAGATCCATTTTCTAGTGATGAACAACCTTTTCCCCCCTCATCGTGATCTTCATGAAAAGTTTGACTTGAAAGGTTCTACATATGGACGAATAACTAATGTGGAAGCCGCCAAAGCGCTTGGAAAAACTTCGATTGTCCAAAAGGATTTGAACTGGCTGCAGGATAATCATAAGCTTTATTTTGGCCCTGCAAAGAAAAAGCAAATCATGCAACAACTGGCTGGTGATATTAAGCTTCTTGAGGCTTTGAACATTATGGATTATTCATTTTTGATAGGTATTCATGATATGAATCTGGCTGCTCTGGAGGATCCATATAATCAATTGTCTAATTTTGATCCTCCAGAATTCCATCGTCCATCTGCATCAACCGTTCCCGAGGACTACGTTGACACAGACGGAGGAATCCGCGGCACTGATGAGAATGATAACGAGCTTCCGATTGTCTATTACATGGGTGTGATTGACTGTTTGACCAACTATTCCACTTTCAAAAGAATGGAAACTTTTTTTAGAACTTTGAGGCACAAGCGAGAAACCATTAGTGCTGTTCCACCGGTGGAATACGGTGACAGATTTTTGAAATTTATAGATACTGCTATGATACCACCTAATTCCGCACCCGCTCAGGATCTTAACAGCAGTTGATGTTTCCATCTGATTATCTCTATATACTACGTCATTAATAGAGGTTTTCGCAACAACGAATCAGCAATAAAAAATACATTAATTAACAGTTTTTACAATGTACAACGACTTTAGTGTTCTTGATTTTTTTTGAAAGCATAGGCAAATTAATGATAAAAGTCATTCATTCTTCGATGATTGGATCTTCTTCCATGTCTTCATTGGCCTCTGCAGGCTCTGCGGCTTCTGGAATTTCTGAGTTTTCTTGAGCAGCAGGGGCTTTTGAAGCTTCTGGAGAAGCCTGAGACTCAGCGGCCTGCTCGGCACCATCTTGTCTTCTAGCATAGCTCACATTCAAGTTACGTTTTCCATATTCGTAGTTGTCCAATTGATTGACTGCGGAGGAAGCACCTTCGAGTTCTTTGAACCTAACAACAGCAGTTCCTGCAGGCCTGTTGAGGTCATCGTATTGCAGCTCAGCCTTATCCACAGGAGCAATACTTCCGAAAAGATCATAAAGATCCGATTCAGACGTTTCCCATGGAAGATTGCCAACAAACACGGTGTCACAAGGTTCACCATCTCCAGTAACATTCTTAACAAAATCTGTATTTTTGGAAGCACGCGGAGCAGATTCGGCAGGTTCTCTGTTGAAAGATTTTCCTGCTCTGACATCAATTCTTCTGCCATCAAGTTCGTAGCCATTGAACTCTTCAATAGCCCTAGTAGCATATTCAGGGCTTGCGAAAACCACAGTACCAAATCCTTTAGACCGACCTCTATGGTCTTCTCTAACATCGGCTCTGATGATATCACCACAAGGCTTGAATAAATCTTTCAAGTCTTGCCATCTTGTGCTGAACGGTAGATTTCCAATGAAAATTTCACATCCTTCTGGTGGAGGAGCAGCAGAAGATGCCCCTCTCTTGCCAGACTCATGCCCAGAACCTCTTTCCCTATACGAGTCTTTAAATTTGTCTTCTTTTTCAGGAGGAGGAAGGTCCTCTCTAACAAAAATTTCACGACCATTGAACATGGTTCTATCATATTTGCTAATGGCCTCTTCAACAAGGTCCCGACTTGCAAACTCAACAGTACCCATTCCTCGTGGTCTTCCATGAGAAGTGACAATATCGGCTCTCACAACCTCTCCAACCTCCTTGAAATAGTCTTTCAGATCGAACCAAGTGGTTCCATATGGAAGGTTTCCAACAAAAATCGAGTTCTCATGCATTCTATGGCTCTTTATCTCATAGTCACGTATGTTCTTCTCTCTTTGCATCCGAGGATCAGACCGTCCTCCACCCCGCGATCTGAACGAGTTGAATCTTGAACCTCTTTGTCCATCGCCACGATAAGATGAGTAATAACTGCGTCTATCGTCTCTTCTATCGTATCCTCTGCGTGGAGGAGATCTTGACCTTTGTCTGTCAGAGTCTCTACGAGGAGATCTTGAACGGTCCTAAAAATTCATTGTTAGTGTTCCGTTGAAATTTTTTTTTCCTATTCTGATCAGAACCACTTACTCTTCTATATTCGTCCACTTCCATGCTGTCGGACATCTTTGTATTAATCAATCGTTACAATTGGTCTCAAGTTTCTCCCTTAAAGCTTCCCTTGATCGTTGAAAAATTTTAGACAACCAAAAAAGGATTGTCGACATCCATCAGACGCGTCGATCGACCCATGCTTTTATCATTATCAAATTATCATCTATTTCCACCTTCAGTAAATAAATAGCCTATCTCTACACCTCTCTCAATTCAAATATCCTTTACAACCAGGAGCACCACAAAGACATGGAATCCTCTCATCATCATTGGTCTCTCTTTCAAACTTATAGTCGTAAGTCAATTCCTCATTGGCCCCAATATCTCGTAATGCATAAATCACAATTCTCTTCTTACCTTCAACTTTGATAATCTTCGCAGTGCACGATGGAACACAACAATGATTGATAAATCTAGCAATTCCACCCTTTTTCGAAGCGTCAATCACCGTGTTCTCATCAATGCGAAAAAGATACGACGAACCAATACCAGATCTTAAATACTTCTTCTCACGCACTTCGGCAACCTGTTGACGAATACGTTCTCCAACATACTCAATAATCATTTCCCTTGCAGCAATAGGTTCTAAAGCATATAATCCCCAATTATGAATGGCAGATCTTGCAAACTGAACTGGCTTCTTTCTCTTTGTGAGTTGATTCAAATCCAAGATATCTGTCTCAGAGCTCAACATCTGTTTTTGTGCCGAAATATCTGCCGCGAACCTTCTATTATTAGCTCTGTTGACTCTTGAACTATGATGATTATTGGCTTGCGCTGCAGCTTCACTCTCATCCTCAAATTGAACAGTATTAAGTGGCTTGTTGAGCTTGCGTCTATGCAACAAATATTCAGACTTCAATTTGTCGGGAATCTTGTAATATCCTTGGGTCCTGAAACAGCCCGTGCTGTTTTGCAGTTGGTTGTTGCTCAAAATCTCTTCTGCAAAATCAAACGCATCATGGTCTTCATGACTAGTCTCCACAGACTCCGATAATTTCTTGGTTCGCTGTCTTTCATCCTTATGTCTCCAGGCCCAGAAAGATAAACTCCTGATCTTGGATGAAGGCTCAACGGATTTAAATGCTGCACGAGCAAATTCAAAGTCTTCTTCATCCTTAATTATGTCTTGCAAGCATTCGAGATCAAATTCCATTGTACTGAAATCCTCGTCATGCACAGTCTTACCAACAATTGAGGATGGTCTGTAAATTTGATCCAGCTTACTAATGGCGGATTCTTCTTTTTCATCCACATCCATTTCATCATCTTTTCTGGTTTCTGGAGATGTGGGTTCTGAAATTGTGCCGGTTTTAGAATCTTCCTTATCATGAATATTGTCCTCTTCTGATGAAGAGGTTGTATCTTGCGCCAGGCCAGTCATCAATCTCTGTCTTTTGTTGATCTTCGCAGATTCCGAGCCTTTCCTCTTGTTAATTTGCTCGAATTCTTCTTCGGATTCCTCTTCCTCCTCGGAAAGCTCCTCGTCTTCTGAGAAATTCAGAGCATGAGCCATTGGAACCACATTTAATTTCTTCTTATAGCCTGGCCTCTTACTCACCACCACACCATTACCAGACTCTTTCCTTCTGAAAGTAGCCAAAGATGATATTGGAATCGATTGATGTTGAACCGTGAACGTTGATAATCCAACAGTCTTTGCAAGTTTCTGAGCCTCCTTGGCTTTTTCGTCCTCCTCTTGCTTCTTCTTTCTGTTCTCTTCCTGGTCCTGCAGAAATTTGTCTAACACCTCTTTATGCTTATCACTTTCTAAGCATTTCAAAAGTCGAGGTCCAACCACTTTCTCTCTCAAATCCTTCAGTAGATAGTTATGGAACTCTTTGATTAGAATTGTCTTGGCCTGTCCCACCACTCCAATTTTCTCGCCAATCTTGGTCTGGCTCATCAACTCATCTGGAACCACAAATTCCATATACATCTTATACTTATAGAAATGTCTTCCATCTTCCATGTCAAAACATCTTTCGGCTTCCTTCACCTCATTGAACACTATATAGAATCCGGATTTGTGTGTCAAAATCCTATCAAAGTTGTGTTTTGAAAGAGCCTTACGGACGTCTGAGGAGTTCACATTCCTAGTGCTGACAAAACGATCAGGAATCATGATAAATGGCCTATTCGAGATATGTCTGTCAAAATTAGGGGGTAACGAAAATGACGACAATGTCCTCACATGGCGGTCATGTGCAGATAACTTGATTCGCTCTGCCGGGGAAGTGGAGGAGCTTCCACCAAATATATCAGACAAGGTGGTGATACCGTTAGGATTAAATGATGGTTGAGATTCGTCTTTTGAAAATGAGGGAGGCCTAGTGAGTTCTTCTTTCTTAGACTGTTTCGACTTGTCCAACTCAAGATCACGCTTTCTTTGTCTTTCTATTTCCATTTCGTGTTTTCTTTGCTTTTCAAGCTCCATTTCACGCTTTCTCTTTTCTTTCTGCTCCATTAGTTGTTGTTTTTTAGCATCCAAAATTCTATTATAGACACTGTTGAATAGCTGATCAGAGTTATTGAGACCACACCTGGTGACCATACCGGCAATTTTCAATTTGCGATTGGTTTCGGCCACAGCTTTCACGGCAGCGTCATGAGCCTGATCGATTTCTCCTCCGAAAGTCAATACACACATTCCCAAAGGAACAGCAGTGAGGGGATCATCGATACCCCTGATCTCTTCTATTTTTCCATATTGAGCATAGTTGTTGCGCACCATCACCAAAGCTGAAGTGGAAGGATAATTCCAAATCACCAATTGTGCTGTAGGCTCTGGACCAACAGAAAACTTGTCGTACTTATATTTTGGTATTGGCAAGGATGTACGCACTCTTCTAGAAGGTTTTTGGTGGTGATATTTTTCGTATGAAGATGATTCTCTGAGTCGAGGATCTTCAATTGTTCCCGCTTTTTTTGGGTCTGCAAACACGTAAACAGGTTTGGTTCCTTTGGTGGGGTCTTTTTTCAGGTCTGGATCAAAGGTGATTTTAAAGCTGCGTTGCGGTTTTTGTTCCTGTAGTTTTTGTTTAGCCATTTTCTCAGAAAAATGGTTCTGGATACCTGCAGATTGGTAATTGTACCGTTTTTGTATTATTTCTGGTTCCACCGTGTTTTCACGAGACACCTGCGTGGTGCTGAATGTTCTTGAGGGAGGAACAGAACGCTGCTTGTTTCCACGGTCCAAATATCCGTTACGGGACCCAAACGGGGCCTGTTCGTACGGCCGACCGTAGGGACGAGAAAAGTCCCGTCCGTTGTATGTCCGAGAACGCGGATCTCGAGGATGAGACATGAAGAGCTCTTATCGATGTTCGTGTGCCGCACGCCAGGGGTTGCTAGTCTGGCTAAAATAGCCACTGTAATGTGGTTTTCGCGTGTATGGTTCCTTCTGGATGCAAAAGAAGGACACTAGTGCAGAAGTTTTTGCACGATCGCTTTCGATGAAACAGATATACGAACGTTTGAGAAGCAAACATTGGCATAATGTTTTTTTTTCCTCTTGTTTTTTGATATCAAGTTGAAAAAAAAAAGATGTGCGCAACACAAAAGAAGATGAGGCTCCATTAGAAGCTGTGAGTTACAGTGCTTCAACAACAAGAAAGAAGTCTGAGAAACAGACAAGCGTTGCTGGAAACTGACTGGATTGAATAGAGGTTGAACTTGTGTGGACAAACGACTCATAATGTCGAGGTTCGTGGCGTCCGAAGATGTCAAGGAGACCGACCTTGCACAGCAGGAAGAGCACGAGGAAAAGCTGTTGAACGAGTATGTACAGGACCAAAATGACCAGGAAAGACGCACACTGGCACAACAATTGAAGGACAACAAACAGAAGAAGTATAAGGAATATAAGGAGAAGTTGGAAGAGACAAACTCGGTGTATAAATGGGGCAGTCGAGATCTTGATTATTATACGAAATTGCAGACTGACAAGATACACAGGCGCCAGAAAGAACAGATGGCAGAACTGCAGGAATTGGAGCAGTACAAACAGCAGAAAGAGCATCTTACAAGGACCAAGGAGACTGTATTTGAGGAAGAAACACAGGTTCGAAAGAAACGAAAGAATGTGGGAGTTATTAAAAGACGAGAGGGTGGAATGCCGAAACAGGGGAGTTTGTATGTGCAGGAAAGGAAGGTGATACAAGCTCAAAGCAAGAAGATTGAGAAGAATGAGGACCAAAAGAAACAGGATAAACAGGATAAACAGGAAAAAGAGATAGAAGATATATCTTTGAACCTGGATACAAGCCCAACTGATTCATGCATGAATAAACTCTCATCTGCACTTCCAGACTCTGCAGTAGTCTCTTTGAACCTTGGTTACTCTTCTGATGAGTCTGAATAGAAGTAGAGACGGTGTACGGATGCAATAATTATGATACACGCACGACCCGAGTCGACTTCAAATTTGGTGAAAAATTTCTGAATGAAGTGGTTTGATGAGGACAGAATCTGGAGTCTCGAGCAAGTATTGGGTCGAAAATGTTGACGGATCTTTTCAGACCGGTTGTGCGATCTGCTGCTTTGGTGCAGGGCTTGCTTATGCAACAAACCAGAGGCCTGGCCAAAACACATAGAGCTGCTTACAAGAGATGGAGAAAGACTGGAACTGGATTCAAGAGAGGACTGCAGGGCAGAAAGCATGGAAATGCCGGGTTTCCAAACAGAATGTTGAAGAAGCGGACCGGAATCACCTATTCTACTCCTACTCAGACCAAACAATTGAAAAGATTGATGCCTTATCTATGATGATTAGCACTTGTATATATTGAATGATTATTATTAATTGAACATATCCATCTGATTAAAATTACATAAATGCCATTCATATCTCTTTTTCTTCCCATTTTCCTGTTTTGGTGTCTTTCACAAGCTCCAAGGTTGGGAAGTAATGATAGTTGACTTTAAGAGTCTGTGCAAAAGGAACGTTATCGAACGAGACAATCCGGATTTTACAATACGAATTGTCTTTGATTTCCTTTGCCACGCTGAGAAACTCGTTCAGATTCGGCGTGGGTTTTTCATTCACATGGGTTATGAAGTTGGTCACTCCGACAGTGTAGAACCTCGAAGGGGAACCTTGAGCCATGGCTGTACAATAGACACCGGAAGGAAGCTGTTTGATAACCTGTCTGACACCATGATGAGGCTCTTGTAACACCGCTCCAGCCCAGTAGACCAGCTGGTTTGTCACGAACTTGCTTGTATACGAAAGGGGAACTTGCAAGTCCACTATTTTTTTGTTTCTAACGATTTTGAGCTCCACGTGGTTCACGTCAGGTGCAAGTTCTTGAATCACATGATCAATGTCTCTAAATCTGGTCATAAGCGTGCCATTAGCAGTAAGAATAATATCGCCATGTTTTAAACCACATGATGGTTCATTGTCGAGAGTGATGCTGATTTTAGGAACACATAAAAATTGGATTTTGTCTGAGGAATTGTCCTCCATCTTGGTGATCCAGCTTTCAGGAACCCCACTGATTCTGGCGTTCAGGATCGGCACACAGCCAAACTCAACATCAATAAATCTCAAATCAGGAATTTGACCATGTTTTAAAGATTCCAATTCCCATAAGACATCGGTCACATCAATCCCCATCGAATATAATTTATCTTCGTCGGCATCAAAGGCCAACCAAAAAGCTCTAACTTTACCATCCTTATCACACATCACACCAGATCCACACTGCTGGCTGAAATTCGAGTCGATCAAAAGAGCCTCTGTGTTTGATGCTTTGAATCTTGGAGAGCTGACGTTGGTTGGCAGATGGATGACACCAATATCGCTCACTTTGGTTTCATCAACAGCAACTCTCAATGCACGATTGTACCCAATGAAAATAACCTTTTCTCCTCTCTCGAGAGGTTTTTCACTGAATTGAGGAGTTTGAACAGGAGCAAGAACCAATTTCGGATCATATTTCAATATAGCATAACCTTTAGTTGGATGCAAAAAAACCACTTTTCCTGGAACTATTATGGACTCTGCAATTGTGACGGAAATATCCAATAAATCATGCGGAACACAATGTCTGGAGGTCAATAGATATCCATTTTCTGCATCGATGACCACTCCATAAGCTTTTCTGGATTGTCCAGAAAATGAATCTAATGGGATTGGAATAGTCGATTCACATAGCAAAAATGACCGGTCCAGATTCTTGCAACTTTCAAATTCAATTGGCAACCCAATAAACTTTGCATTCTTTGGAGAAAGTGGAAGCGGAGCCAACGGCTTATCCTGTATATCTGTGAAATCCCAAAGACCAGTTTCGTCGTTTCTAGTGGCCAATTTGAAAGAAGAATGCCAGTGTCTGTCAATATGAATAATTTTGATCAATGGAACATGTAGATCTGTAAGATGACGACATTTTAACGTCACATATGCCTCATCAGGAATCTGTTTCATAAGCTCGATAAAATCGTCCAGATTCTCGACTTCTTTATCGTCAATAGACTCAATCAGCCAACCATTTGGAACACTATTGCCAAGTGTAAAAGATCCAGCCGCATTGCTAACATGAACACCTTTCACAGGAATAGCATATATTCTTGCCAATTGGTAACTCAAATCATTGAATGTGGCTCCACAAACAGATAGATATCTGTCAGGTGTTATCTGATGAAGGTCTCCAACTGTGCACTTGACTTTGATATCTTTTCCTCCTCTTTCGATTAGAACTTCAATCTGTTTGCCAACATTAGAGTCCAAAATATCATCAACCTTGATGAAAGTAGAAATCAATGTGCCATTGATAGATATTAGACAATCTCCTTCTCTAATCAATCCATCTGCCGGTCCATCAGGAACAGTCACTGCCGAAACCAAAAGACCATCAATTGTCGAGAATTTGTCTCTCATCATTTTCTCAGTATCTGGTCGTAATCCAAGTCTTCTACACTTATCAAATGGTTCCAATAACCACTGAACTTGTATAGAACCTCTGGTGATTGGTTGACTATTTTGAAGACATTTTAAGGCACGTAGAACCCTGTAAACCGGTAAAAAGAAGTCTGTAGAAGACTCCGTGTTTCCACCAGCTTGCAAAGCTATAGCATATCCGTCAACATTCACAACTGGAGACCCAGAAGATCCTCCAGAAGCTGAAGCTGCAGCCTGGATATATTCGGTGTTGAAATCGTTGTAAGAATTGATTCCATAATCAGGAGCGTTTCTGTCTAGACGGGAAATGAACCCGGCCAAAATCGAAAGCTTTTCTCCCGAATCGTTACCAATGACTCTAATTTCAGTACCCAATTTGGCGAGTTCTGGTCTTAGTTTCAACTCTCTAACCTCCATGTACTTGATATCTTTTGGATCAAACTTTAAGAACCCAAAATCATGAACTGGGTCTCTGTAAATAGGCTTGACCTCACATTCTTCATGGTTATCAAAAACTGCGTATCCCACGAAAGGTCCAGGACCAACAACATGCCTGTTGGTGAGAATGATACCCAGATCTTTATCCACAATGAATCCAGTAGCCTCGCTGCAAAGGGCACTTTCTGTATCAAAATTGACCACCTGTGCAAAATGAATGGAGACCACGGATTTTACAACTTGTTCCACAGTTTTCTGCCATTGAGGATGGTCGGAAGAATCAAACACTGGCCCGTCAAACGAAAGCTCCACCTCGTCATTGCTGGCTTGATCGAAACTTATAGACATATCATCTTGCTCTCTGGGCCTTTTAATAAGCCCATTGAGCGTACCTGTCTCTGCATCTCTCTTCTGTGGAATCACTGACTCCATTTCCGATCAAAATCAACAACAATATGCTCCAAAGTCAGTGTTATGTTTGTGGAATACCTTTGAAAATCATAAAAATTTTTCATGAAAAAAAAGATTTGCCGGCACAGCCTGAAAAATACAGAGCCGATAACGATGAGGGTTTATGGAAGAACCACCTGTTTCTCGATCTTGGCAAGCCAAGCAGTGTATTCATCGTTCATTCGATTGGAAAAATAACACGAGTCTGGTCCAATAAAAGTATTGAGCGAAGGAATCCCAAAAGGTAGTTGAGCTTCTGATTCCAAGGAGTATAAATCGTTAAGATCTCTGATCCATTTTTCGTCCCCACAGAGAATGGTGACCAAATTGATCCATTCAAGTAACTCATTGGCTTTCAAATTACCATTCTGATGTACTTGCAAATTTTTGAAAAATTTGGCCTTGAAACCTACATTATTGTCCACTTTGTCTTGATTCAATTTCAAATATGTGATTGCAACCAATCCACATAAAAGACCCCACGGATTCTTGGTTCGGTAGTAATAATTGGTGTAGGTGCGAAGAATGTTTCTAGTAATATCTTCGGGAAGATAGAATTTGTTGCAAAATGAGATCAAATGAGGAGTGGTGATAATAGAATCGTTGTATAATGAACGATCTGCCATTGATTTCACTTTATATCCTTTTTTTCTTCCCCGTTTTGCAGGAGACGATGTCGAGTCTTCCTCGTCTCTTTCATTGGCAGCAGCAAGAAGTTGGTCTCGAATCGAAGATCCAGTCAATTCAATTTTAGAATCCACCATTTTAGACGTTCTTTGGGATGCTGGTGTGGTTTCCGGGGTGGCCAATAACACGGTTCTGGATCGTTTCTTGTTGCTTGTAGGTGTAGAAAACTCTTCAATTTTGTGGGGTTTTCCGGGAGTACTTGCTGGTGTAGCCAGTTGTACAGTGCGTTTTCTAGTTGGAGTTGAGGGATATTCGTTGTTTGGACGTTTTCGAGGCGATTGAGAGTTGATCAAAGCAGATCTAAACTCGGAGAGCACCGAGCCCAACTTCCTTTTAGGAATAGGGATTCGGTTCATGTTGGGATCAGGAAGATTCATGGCTTCAGTAAATTTTTCCACCGTCAAGTAGCAGCAGAGATGCCACCGGGCAATTTCAAGTGGTTGTGGTAGAACACAATGTGTTTTGGAAGACATATAGAGGTAGTTTGCATGCTCGACCAATTCTTTTGGAAAAGGTTGGGGATGGGAGGGAATCACGTCTTGTAACGCACTCACTATGAACTTACTGGACATGACAATCTGAAAATAGATAGAATATTGACAACAAATTGACTGTTGATAGATTTCTAGATCCAATAAATCACCTCCCTTTTTACTTCAAACCAGCCTTTTCGTACTACTTCCCAAAACGGAAATATAATTGGAAAACCAAAAAAATTGCACAGCCAGAAATAATTGGCTGCCAGAAACACGTTACGGGTCATTAAGCAGATGTGGAGTAGGACCTAATTTTGAAAACAGCCATGAAGAAAGAGATTAAACAGTACGTCCCTATAAAACATAACATTTATTAAACATGATCCCGCTAAGAGGAGTTAGATTCGTGCACCATGCAAGGATGTTATTGAAGGAGAATAAGGGCCCGGTCTCCGTGGTGAACCAAATCCTTGAAGACTCCAGCAACCAGAAGGAACTGATTAGTGGAGCCCCAGCAGAAATGTCAAGACCAAACACAAGATTGGTCCGCATATACAAGGAAGCCAAGGCTGCTACCCAATCGTCAGCAAGAAACGCGAAATTCTGGAAAATCGATTGGGATGTTTTAAGTAGAGGTAATCGATGGGAAAATGATCTTATTGGATATCAATCGTCAGGCGATTATATGCAAGGAACTATCATGAGTTTCTATGACAAAGAAAGTGCCATCAATTTTGCCACTGGACAAGGTTGGGATTACTATATTCAGGAACCGAAGACCAGAAAGTTCAAAAAGAAAGATTATTCTGCCAACTTCTACCATTCTTCAGGACCTCTTAAACACATCAGAACAAAATAGAGAAACACCATGCAAAAGCGTATTCATTTATTATGTTTGTCTTTGAACAAGCTCTATTTATTATCACCGGTACTCTGTTCTGCTACATAGTTTAACAGATCGGCTTATTTATTATCACCCGCTATCTTAGACCAGTACTCATTTATTCAAATAGTCCAGAACTTAAACAAGAAAGTGGATATATATACAGATTCACAACCAGAATGGAGAGATCTCGGATATAGAGATTGTAATTCAGAAAGCAGCGCCAGCAGATGCTGCACCAGCACTAGCATGGCCTGCAGCCTTTGCCAAGATTTCGTCCACTTTCTTACTCAAGACCGGATCTTTCTTGATCTTCAATTGAATTCTGGAAGCCTCCATCAAAGAAATGGCCTGAACTCTGTCATCATTGGATCTGGCAAGCTCACAAGATTGCTCAAATAAATCAATGGCTTCTTCCACCTTCTGTTGTTGCAAGTAAACTTGACCCAAGTTCAGTCTAGCAACTTCGGATCTTGGATCAAGAGCACATGCCTTGAGCAGAACATCGACACATTCATTGATTTCACCTTTTCTTTGGTGGATTGCAGATTTGTTGATCAGAGGTAGAGGCCCAATGTTGAATGAGGGAAGAACTTCTTGCAATCTGGCAGAAGTTTCAAATTGTTTAAGAGCACCTTCCAAATCCTGTCTGTCGAATAAAATTTCTCCGTAATAGTTTGGAACTTCTGGAGACGTTGGGAACTTCAACTTAGCCTCCTTGAAAAGCTCATCACATTTTGGTGATTCACCTTGTCTGTAAGCAATACAAGCAAGCTGGATGTAAGCGTAAACATTGCCCTTGTTGAACTCTTTCGATTTCTCAAAGTTCGATTTAGCCTTGGCCAGATCTCCCATGAGGTAGAAAATCTGTCCGTAATGATAGTAAATGTCTGGATCCGAAGCATCCAATTTAATAGCCTCTGCAAATTGTGCATCTGCAGCAACAAAGTCACCCTTGTCAGCGTTGACCAAGCCAAGAATCACGTGGGTTCTTGGTCTAGCACTCAATTGCAAACTCTTCTTCAAAGCTTCCACAGCAGAATCGTTCTTACCTTTCAAGAAATCAAAAGCTCCCTGATATTCGTAGGCACGAGCAGCCAATTGTTTGTCTGCATTCGAAGAATCAGCTTCGTAGGCAGCAACAGCTTGGTTGAACAGAACATCTGCTTCCAAATAAGCATCGTAGTTATCAGCCTTCATTTTGTTGATACCCTTTGCCAAGAAAGCAGCAGTGGAGCTTGGCTCATACTTGGACTCATCTAGATCAAGAGTCTCGGGAGCAAAAGCGCCGAAAAACGAAGAAAGAGATGAAGAGGATGGGAGCTCCTTTGGTCTGCTAGTGTACTTTTCCTCGTTGATCTTGCTAGACAATTTCTTCAACACTCGTTCCAAAATAGATTCATTAGATTTATCGTTCAAACCTCCATAGATCGTCAAGGCTGTCAAGTCATAAAGGGCCTCTTCGTATTTTTCCACATTTTCGTATGCATGTGCTCTCCTCAACAAACATTTCGAGTATTCAGGGTTCATCTTCAATGCCTTTGTACAATCTTCGATGGATTTCTCGTTATCGTTCAAGGCAGAGTAACATGCGGCTCTGTTTGCATAGAAAACTGGGTCTTGCTTACAAAGCATGGCCAACGAATAGCAATCAATGGCCTTCTCAAATATCTTTTCTTTGAAATAGGCATTACCTGCCTCTTTCAAAGCCAATGCCCATTTACCCTTCTCCTCATTTGACAAAGTCTGGACAACTTCCTTGGAAACCTGGGGAAGACCCGTGTTTGCATCAATTTCAATATCGGAAGAAGGCCATTCCACAGTGGAAAGAACTTTAGATTCATCTCCTGACTTCTTCTTCTTCTTTTTAGACTTGTTCTTCTTCTTTTTCAAGGCATCGGATTCCGCTTCTGAAACGGCATTTTGTTGGTTCATATAATACAGCAATCCTGCCACAGAACCAGCACCAACCACTGCTGTCACGGCAATTGCCGCCTTGTGCGCAGAAACAAACCTTGAGAATGATGATTCAGACATGCTGTCAAGTTTTAATCGAATTCCCACTCACAAAGTTCTCTTGACAATACCAATACTTGATTTTTGATCTTGTCCGATTTCCAACCAAAATTCAAACTTTTTTCGCTTTTACTTTGGTGTTGTGTGTAATTCTTACGTATCTGTGCCTGGGCCCAAAAACTTTGAATTATTAGGTCTCGAATCTGTTCTCAAACTAGATGAAATTCAACACTGCTACTCATTTTCTAGAACCAGTTGTGCAAAAACATCTCTTCAGGGAATTTTTTTCCAACACTACTCACCCGTGCCGCAGCCTGACAGCAATTGTAAATAGTGAACGTGTACATGTACATGATAGTTATGTAGAGCTCCAACCCCCCTATGTAACTTGAATTCGTGGCTGTGTCCCCCATCTTTTGTAGAAGGTGCTCGAGGGAGAAAAAACTATAAATAAGGCATGATTCGGATTTTATTTTCCAACCAATTTTTTGACATAAACTCTGTGCCCAACAAATTACAGACGTGGGTTTGTGTATTTAAAGAGCTGATTATATTGCCACTCCTCGTTTGTTATGCTTTTAATCCAATAGAGTCCCCAATAGAGTGGTTGTGACCAACATTCATGAAGTTGAACATCAATAATAAACTGGTTTCGTCGGTGGCGTCTGCTTATCAGACCATATCTCTTCGAAAGCCCTTAGCATCAACGGCTGGAGCTACTTCACGCACCTCGGATACATCTGAGCCGATGGCACGCCAACCGACCAGTTATAGAGCCTCGACATCTCCCTCAGGAGTACCTTTATCAAAAATCCTGAGCAATACATTTCCTCTTCCGGTTATGGAGTCGCTAAAGCATTATACAAGAAGAAACAGATTAGACGAAATACAGGACGAGCTTTTTTCAGTGCTACCATTCTATCCGACACCTTCGAAGACCCACAAGGCAGAGGTCATCAAGACACCTATAGATAGCAAGCAAAATTATATCAACGAGTTTCACATATCTCCTGTTGCAGAAAAGCCCGGTTCTAAGCACGTGGTTTTCATACATGGATATGGTGCAGGTCTGGGTTTTTTCATCAAAAATCTACAGGATGTTGCCGAACAAAGGCCAGATTGGCATATCCATGCTATAGACCTCCTTGGGTACGGATGTTCGTCACGTCCCAAATTTCCTCACCACGTTCCTTACTCAAGCTATGAGAAAATAGAATCCTTGTTCGTGGAGTCTCTCAAGACTTGGTTCGACAAGCGGGGACTGTCAAAGGACAACACTTTAGTTGTGGCACACTCCATGGGAGCTTATTTATCCAGTCTTACTAATTTCAAATACCCAGACTTGTTTAAGAAATTGGTTCTAGTGTCTCCAGCAGGTGTGTACAGCTCGCATCAGCCCGATATTCCACCTTGGTTCGACAAACTTTGGAACCGGAATGTTTCGCCGTTTTCTTTAGTCCGCAATTCTGGCCCGTTAGGCTCTTATTTTGTTTCTGGATGGACTTCGAGAAGATTCTCTAAAAGCTCTTCGGTTCTCAACCTTGAGGAGCAAAAACGCATGCACATGTACACATATGCTATCTTCAACGCTAGGGGATCTGGAGAATATATGCTAAATTACATGTTGGCTCCAGGAGCCATTCCCCGGAATCCTCTTTTGTTCAGAATCGATAAACTCAATTGCGATAGCGTGTGGTATTATGGAAGCCACGATTGGATGGATAGATATGGTGGATTATCAGCATGCAAAAAGTTGAGAGCCAAAGGTTTACAAGCAGATACATTGGTTGTTGAAGATAGCGGACACCATATCTACTTGGATAATTTTGAAAAGTTTAATGAGTTGGTGGTTGGCGAAATGGATGATTGTTTCGGCTAGAAGATTTGATGATTAAAATCGCAAAATACTTTCCATGGTGCCGTAAATTCGAAGAATAAAATGTCTTACGTCGATTGTTTTGCATTAATTCAATTAAAGGTAGAAAAGGAGTACATAAATAGGAAAAGAGATAACTTTGTCATAATTTCAACAAAGACGTAATCAATAAGTCATAAAAAATCTTGCTGAAGTGAAGATATCAATTCGAGCCGTACAATTCGTCAACCCTAGAACGGACACTGTTCAAAATGTCCTTTCTCTTCAACTTTTGAGCACTGGTAACAAAACCGGATTCAGGAGTCCATTCGTCATCGACTAGAATTGTACCCAAGATTAGCTCAATGCCGGCCAATCCATGCTCTTTTCCAGTTGCAACTAAACTCTTGGTGTACTCATTAGCCAACTTCTTGTTGGTAATGACCTCTGCAAGATGAATTTCATCCTTGCTCTTTGCAATGTTCAATTTGACACAGAGATCCTTAAGAGCATTTTCATTAGGAACAACGATTGCAACCGGCTTGACTTTGTTCTCATCAGCATAACAGCAGATGTTGAGCACCAGACCATTTGCTCTGTAAACCGACTCAATCTTCTCTAGTGCAATATATTCACCATTTTGAGTCTTGACTAAATTCTTCTTTCTGTCAATCAACTTCAAGTTACCGGAGGCAGTCCATTCACCAATATCACCAGTTGAAAACCAATTTTCCTCGTAATTGAATGCATTCTCTGTCTCTTGAGAGTTTCTGTAATATTCATCCATCACAGGAAGTCCTTTGATCAAAACTTCACCCTGGTTTTTCTCAGCAAAGTAGCCAGCCTCTGGAACGTCAATCAACTTGACGGTAACAGAACCAACTAATGCTCCAGCGACACCGTAATCGAAATGGAATGGATCAGTGATACAGGTATTGGCGACAGTTTCGGTCAAACCGTAACCTAACAACATAGGGGCCAAGATGTTGCTAATGAAAATCTGTGTAGAAACAGCAATTGGAGAACCACCATTCAAAAGAATCCTCAAGTTTCCACCAGTAGCAGCCTTGACTCTCTTGAAAATGAAAGTGTCAATCAATGAAGGAATTCCTGGGATAGAAAATTTCTTACAGGCCATCTTGGCCTTGTAAGCTGCCCAAAAGACTTTCTGAGTTGTGGCCGGTTGCTTCTCGATCTGTGACAAAATACCTTTTCTGACACTTTCCCAAACGGCAGCGACACCAACCATGACAGTAGGTTTTAAAGTCTTGATATCACCCTCGCAGTTCTTGGTAGATGCATCAGTTAAAGTTTTCACATTGGCATAACCAGCAACAGCACCCCAATAGAGACAAGCAAGTTCGAACACCAGCTCAAAAATGTGCGCCAACGGTAAGAAAGTGATAATCACATCTCTTGAAGTGATAAAAGTATCATCGATGACGACAGAGACACCTCCCACACCAGCAACGATGTTGGCATGCGACAAAACCACACCTTTTGGAGTACCTGTGGAACCCGAAGTGTACATAATACATGAGAGATCTTCTGGTTTAGGAGCACAGTGACCAATATCGGTAGCATCTTTACCAAGTTGAATAACATCGTCATAAGAAATGATTTGAATATCTGGTCTCACCTGCTTGATCTTTTCCACAGAAGCTTGAGCATTTTTGTACAATCTTCCGTCTCCACGTTTATCATCCGAATCAATTGGTTCCGAATGGATGATGTACTTCACAGCAGTGGCCTTCTTGACAGGGTTCACTAGCTTACCCAACAAATCATTGTCAGTGAACACACAGACACTTTCAGTCTCCACCAAAGAATGGGTTAAACCCTCTTCTCCCAAAGTATCGTAAGCTGTGACTGCAGGAATAGCTTGAGATTGGACTGCCAAAAAAGTTCTCATCCATTTCGCACTGGTAGCTGCGAAGATATGCAGCTTATCGGTATTCCCTGGAGCAATTCCCAATTTAACCAAACCTTTTCCGTAATCAGAAACGACTTCGCTAAGTTCGCCCATAGTTATTGACTGGTAATCTGATAGTTCATAATATGTCCATTCTTTGTCCACTAATTGCTCTTCTCCTTCGATGATCTTTTTGACCTTTTTAGTCTCATAATGGATATCCTTCAATTGTCTCCATGCCTGTGCAGGAGTGTGTTCACCGTGTTTCTTGACACATTCGTTAAAGAATTCGTAAACAGTGGTACATCTGTAGCCTTTTGGTTTGGCCACTGCCCCTTCCTTTGCTTTGTAGAATCTTCGAGGAGCAGTTTCACCTTTCTTGGCTTCGCCAACAGGCACGTTGACTTGGAACACCATTGGTAGCTGCTGTTAATTGACAAAATGAGATCGAGCTTAAACTTGCAACAATTCCTTATTAAGCTGCTGTTGATTGCCGCAGTAAGTTTGGGTGAGGGCAAATCGGACTTTATAAAGTCAAAAAGGTGAACAACAGTAGAAAAACTTTTTCCCCAACGGTATAGAAGACTTAAGAAAAAAATCAGTACTTGGATTCTGGGAGCAAAGGAAACAGAACTTTTTAAAACCAACCTCTTTTTTATATATCTATTACTGTATTCCATGATATTTGTTTTGTGGTTTTAGATTCATTCGCTCCTGCCTGACCCCACGTACTAAACTAACCTCCCCTGCGTTGAATTTCCCCTCTGCCTGATTGCTCTCCAGCCCCCCGCACATTCCAGCCGTCTCTGCCGCACCGACCCAACAAAACCATTATTACTTTTTTGGAACCGGTGCATGGATGTCGGTGTAATTTGTGAACTCGTCAAGATCTCTTCATCAGCCTCAACAAGCTCCACCGAGTTGTTGAGCAACAGCATCTCTCACTCCACAACAGATAAGTGGGACAAAGATCAATATATATTGTCGCAGAGCAACACTATGCAAAACCAAGAACGGCATGTGATTTTAGTCCGGACAATATTTTTTTTAAACTCCGTTATCTATAAAAAGTTCTAAAGGTCAATCTATCTATCTCAGCTGTTGGTCGACCGCTTCGAGAGTTTCGGTGAGATGCTCAGTGCAACCAAATAGTTGTATTGTCCCGGTCCGCGGAACCTGCTTGCCAACGTCCACCACAGTAACACTGGTATTATGTGGCACCCGCAGGTCCTCAGCACACAGCCCCGGGCCCAGGCCGTAATTTCTTGTCCCGTGTAGATGCCCGGTAAAATTCGTGATCACCCCCCCATGCGTACAAATCAGCACGTTTTTATAATTATGGTCCACCGCATCTTGAACTATTCTATTCCACTCATTCTCTAGCCTGGATAACAGCTCCAGCTTAGTTTCTCCTAATTCCTTGAAATTCGCCCCATACTGTGCCATAGCGTCTTTCAAATACATGCCCTCCACCGGACCCATGCTTCTCTCCCGCAGGTTGCTGGTGGTCCGTAGCTTGAACCTGTCCTTGTGTCGATGGGCCTCCACAATCTCACCCATCGTCTGCACACACCGAATCAAATCTGAACACACAAACTCATCGAAATCCCCCTCCTTGAAACGAAATCCCACCTGCCTGGCCTGGTTGAACCCAGTATCGTTCAACGGCACATCTATATGACCCTGTAAGATCTTGTTCAGATTATGTGCAGTCTGCCCATGGCGGATTATAAACACCCGCACTGTAGACTCGTCCTCGTTCAGCATCCTATCTATCGGCCAACCACGGTACTAATCAAAATCACATACTTCTTTCTTACTGCGATTCATCTGTCTTTGTTCCTACTAGGAAAATCTCAGATCCAGCCGGTGCAGAGATTCATAGCTCAAGCCCAAATAGTGTCACAAACAAAAGTTACCCGACCCAAAGTTTTTCATGTTAACAATTTTTTTTCAAAGACATTCACTTTACTGAGATGGTTGTACTTCTTCCTATCGTCCTGTAATCATGCTTGCCACTAAACAGTTCAACCAGGTGCGGACATTCTCGACAGGTCTACGGACCTTGTCAATGTTGGACTATTTCAAATTCTACAAAAAGAAAGAGACTCTGCCAACCAAACCCACAAAGGAAACCGACCAAGTGATAAAAGAGATGGAATCGAAGGACACACAGTTGGAATTTAAGAAAAAAGTCCAGATCTTGGGCAGACACAACTCGAGTGTGACCGAGAAACAGAATGTGCATAAAAATTTGAACGGTTTCACGATTCATAGCTGGATTCCAACCCAAAACAAATATGCCAAAAAGACCAGCGATCTGACCAACAAACCACAGCAATATACTGAAGCAATCTCTGAAATATTAGGTGAGATATACACGTCGACATTTGCAGGCTCGGACGCCTCGGAGAACAATTTCGAGCAGACCAGACTTAATAACCTTGTTCAAAGATTCGAGATCTTGAAACAAGTTCAGACCAAATTCGGATTGGCCATTCCAGATATCAAGCTTTCGCAGTTGGATACTTTTTCCAAGATACAAGAGTATCTTGTTCAAGAATTGAATCCATTGAAGGCCCCATATAACGAGAAGATGCCAGACGCAGTTTATCTGGACCCAGCAGAGTTTGAGGGAACCAATGTTTCTGTTGGAAAATGGGTGTTTGAGAAGGAGAAGATCAAAGAGTACCGCAAAGTGCTCAAGAAGGCCAACCTGCTGGAACGCCAGCAGCTGGAAGAATATCAGAAGGGCTCGTCATCTGTGTAAGAGAGCTTGTACATATCAACACATGCCAATAGTCCAAAGGTATTCCAAATACATAAATATAGAAAATTAAACACATCCACAGGCTTGACATAAACTCATTTTCTAGAAAGAGTAAATGCAACGACAATAGAGGCTGCAAGAGCGAACAAAGCACCAGGAAGCAGCAGTTCGTGTATGAGATCTGTAGAACCCGACAAAGCCGTCTGGGCAGTCTTGATCTTGGACGAGCTGGCTAAGGCAGTAACATCGATAGATTGGTCTGGATGATGCACTAGCAAGTCAATTTTTTCTTTGTGCAAGTTCATCAACACGTAAACACAATCTTTAAGGTCCTGGTCGGAAGTGATAGCCACAAGATCGTCTTCATCGTCCACATATGAAATCGCAAACTGTTCGGCTGGGGCCAGAGGTTTCTGCCCTGGCTGGACATCAGCAGACGGTTGCAACAAGGTCTTAAGCTCTTGAGCGGTGAGCTTGGACTCAATGAGTCCTCTTAAAGTGTCGATTCCGTCGCTGGGTTTGCAACTGACCCTGTGAGTTCTTCCTTGTGGAGACTTGAACTTGAAGAAATACACATCTTCAAAGTCCACATCCACTGCGGGAGTCTTGACTGCAGAAGAAGAGGTTTCTGGAGCACCGGAATACGAGATTGAATCGGATGGTTTGACTATGTCGTTGGTAGACACGTTGAACTGAGCTAGCTCTGATTGTGTCACGTCTGCTAATGAGGCCGAGTGTAGAGAATTGGTATCATTGTCAAGAGATGTCCAGAACTTATTCCAGGCAGGACCTTCTCTTTCTTCGGCAGACCCAGCATCCGAGTCCCCGTTATTGATCATTTGAATCGATTGTATTTGATTGAGAGTATGGTAAGTGAGCTTCAAGACATCCACAACTCCCACAATCTCACTGGAGTCGTCGTCCACAACTGGAAGGTTGAGGTATCTTCCTTCAAACATTTGTCTAAGAGCTTGATGGATCGAGCTGCTGGCCAACGCATAGGAAGGCTTTGGAGTCATTACACGGATCACTGAGCAGGTTCTTGGATCAATTCCTGCTGCTATGACTCTCAGAACAATGTCTTTCGAGGTGAAAATACCAGTGACCTCGTCGTTATTTTTCGAATCCCTCACCAGAACAGCAGTGGTCTTGTTATCTTTCATGAGAATAGCGGCATCATAGACAGAAGTCTTGATGTCACAACAGACCGGGTCGGTTTTGTCGGACAACACGCTATTCAAAGTTGGTCCATTGACTAAATGTTTCAAGCTTTCAAAGTACTTGATCACATGCATGGGTTGATTGGCTGCTCCACCAAGTTCCTCGGTCACTCCCTCCATTGCATCATACAGTTTCTTTGAACTTTCATACATTCTTTCCAACTTGGTCATGGCTTCGTTGTAACATTTGGTGATATCGAGGACTCCCACAATCTGGTTAGTTTCGTTCACAACCGGAAGGTGTCTAAAACCCCTTCCAACCATCAGAGAGAGGGCATCAGAAGCCAAAGTCGTCACTTTGGCACACATTGGATTGGCCGTCATGATCTGATCGATTGTGGTTTGATTTGCGTTGAGGTTTGCTCCAACAATCCGGAACGCAAGATCCTTGGCTGTAAAAATACCTGTCAACAGTTGGTCATCATCGACCACCAAAACACAGTTCTCCTTTGTCACAGACATTAATTGGGCCGCTTCATAGACGGTATTTGCCGGCTTGCAAATCACAGCTTCTGAAGGTTTCAACGACATCACTGTACCAGCAACTTGGCCCATTCCCTTGGTCCTCTTTGTAGGTGATCCCAAACTAGAAACCATGGAAATGTTGGACTTCTTGCGCAGGTCGTTCTCAATCTTCTTTCTGATCTGGTCGTCTTTCTTTGATTGTCTCTTACGAGTTGATTCTAGCGGGTCTGACCCTGTCACCGTGGCCGATGGCGGGTTCGACAGCGCCGATTGCGCTCTCCTTGGTGTTCTCACAGTGCTATCAGAGGCAAGCATTGTTTTGGGAGAAGGAATTTGCCGATTTTTTGCAGAGAGCAGAGAAAAAATGTCGAGCTTTATATAAACAACAACAAATCTCCAGAAAAGGAAACCATCAACAAGGGACCAAAAAAACAAATTGAATGACATAAGCATTTAACACAAACACCAACACCCCCTCCCACCACGGGCGGTGAAGCAGTATCTCTTACGTCAGCTGGTTTTTTAGGATCTGCAGCAGGAAAGCGGGCAGGTAGATCTGAATAGAGTTTAATTGATGTGCTGGAAGAAGCAAGATAGCTAGCAAAAAGATACTTTGGGTAACAAATCAAACCATGAGATGGACCATAGCGAGTATTCTAGGAGTGTTATTGGCTCTTGAGCCTGTCCATTGCTATACCAGCACCCATACGTATTCTTTTGCAGCTACCAAAGTGGAAGCAGCATCATCATTCATTTCAGAAATGGCCAAAAGTGCTCAGCTGGGTTCAGACTATGAATCTAAGGTCAACGCAGTGTTGGATGCATTTAGTTACGATGTCAGTGTGCGATCCAGCGAGTATCGGTCATTTTTGAAAACCAGCACCGATTCGTCTGTTGCTTCATATGTATCACAACTTAAGGAGGTGTTGGAGTACCAAGAATCTTCTAAGACAGTTGGTGCCGGCTTGACGACATTGGTGCAGATGGAAATGGGCTTGATCACCGGGTTGCCATGGGTCGAGACAATCTACCAGGAAGCTGCTTACCAATTGGATGCTGTGAGCTATTTGGAAAATAACACCCAGTCAGTGGAAGTTGATACAGACTTTAGCAACTTCCAATATGTGACAATGTCGAGTTCAGCAGCATTGTCTAGTGGTGGTAGCTATGTTTCTAGTGTTTATTCTGCCAGCTCTTATGGAGCCAGTGCAAGCAGTTACAGCAGTGCAAGTGTCAAGTCTGCCAGTGCGGCCAGTGCGGCCAGTGTTGCTTCTGCTGCATCTGTCTCATCAATGGCTGGGAGAATGTAGGGGGTGGCGAGTTGTTTAGAACTATTGGGACGGTTTATATATATCGACGCAGGCGACGCGTCGATCACTAGCTTTTTAATAAAAAGAACGGAAGTTTGTGCTCGGAAGATAAATCTTACTCGGAAAGAAGTAGCGAGAGTATCGACAGCTTGCCACCGACAAATTGGGAGTTTGTTTTGACTAACTCTGGTACGGAACACCTTGTTGAATAGGCAAAGTTAAAAGGATTTTGGTTTTGGCTATTGATAATTGCAAAAAAAATCAAAACTGTGTGAATTTCGGGCCTTGATTTTAGTGTTCGGTGCTACCAGATCATGTCTGAAAACGGCCGAATGGCTCGAGTCTCAAAAGCATGCGACTACTGCCGATCCAAAAAGATTAAATGTGATGGCCAAGTGCCCTGTCGCAGCTGTCGAGTCCACCAAATCCCGTGTGCATACACTCACGTTGTGAAGAAGAGATCGACCGGCAAGACGAAGCAGGTGAGTGGTGATAGCCCACGGATGCCACGAGATAAAAAGATGCGAACGGGAAGTGATGTGGAGTTACGATTGGGAAAGGTGGAAGGAATGGTGGAGGCTTTGTTGAAGAAACTGGCCCCTGAAATGGCGCAAAATCTGCATATACAGGGGAAGTTGGATAGTGGTTCGGAAGCCGAAGAAGAGACCGAAGGAACGGAGGAGGAGGAGAAAGAAGATGCGACTAATTTTGCTACACATAAGATGGACGACGTGGACGAGCTATATTTCCCGCCAGTGAACACGATGTCGCTATTTTCTGCCGATGGTCTTAAGTGGATCAGCAAGCACACTCCGAGTAGGGAGTGTGTGATTCCGTTGCAGAAGGCTTTGCACTCTGCAACGAAAGCCATGCCGGCAAATTTTGGCTGGCAGAAGTCGTTTCCAAATGGTGATTGTGACCGGTTTCCTGGAACTGAGATGGTGGCCTTTTTATGGAGCCAAATGGAACCTTTGCTTAAACGTTGTGCGGGAAACCTGGTAGACTTGAACCGTGTGTTCACGCAATACTTGCAATATAAAGATGGCAAGATCCCCAAGCCCCGATTCACAGTTTCTGAATTGTTTGTGATGAACTCGGTGCTGTTGATATCGAGCGGCTGGACCAGAGAACGAATGGCTGGGGAACAATTCGAGTGTGGTTATTCACGAGAAGAGTTACAAGAAGCAGAAACATTGATGGTCACTGAAAGTCTGGCGTTGTTCCATTTGATTGAAGTGAGCATTCCTACACTGCTTTCCATTGTTGGCTCGTTGTTGCTGATGGCTTACTCAGAGATCATGATCATGTGGAACCTGACTCCAATGTTGTGCACAAGTATGGTGCGGCAGGCACAAGCGCTCGGCTTGCATCGACAGGAGATCTATGGCCGAATGTTGGATACTGCAAGAACCAGTCGACTCTCGGTTTTCTGGAGATGCTACATCGAAGATCAAGCGTCGTCGCTCAAGAACCGGATGCCACCCATTCTAAGTCCCCTCGACATCTCTGCACCGCCATTGCCTGGGTTTGAAGATATCTGGGCTTTGCCTTACGAACGGTATCCGAACGGCAAGCACAAGAGAGAGGTGATGCAACAGCAGATTCTGGCCAAGTTGACGTCCTGCGTTGAGAATGGGCCGTTGGATTTGTCGTTCGAGACGTATTTATCGTACGATCTTGCAGTGATTGGTTCCAGAACGTACCAGGAATTGTTTTGTGCAAGTGTATTGGCGAAAAAATCTCGTAGTCAGATGATGGAGACTATTCAGTCACTATTGCATGACCTAGAATGTTGGAGACAGTGTGTTCCAAAAATTCTTCGGCCGGAATTGCGCAGCGATGGAGAGCAGAACAAAGCAATCCGTGAGATCGTCCAGATTCGGTCTGATATCCTAGGATATCCTGCGCTTGTACTTGGCTGCCAACTAAAGTATTTCTACATGTTGATTGTGATTTCCAAAGCAATGATGCGATTGAGTTGGAATACTGATGCTACCTCTTCGCACCTGTCGGTCGGCAACAATGGCACGTCTCAGCAGGCCGATATCGAAAAGCTTGGATTGAATGCCACAAGATCCATTCTTAAGTTTGCCAAGTTCATCAAAGGGGGCGGTATTCCAAGCATTGGGTTTGACGACTTCTACTTCTTCTGTGGATATGTCACGATGGCTGCCGAACTCCTGCAAAATCCAACGTATCCAGAGGCAAGCGATGACTTCGAATTACTGCTCTGGATGAGCCATCATGTCTTTAACCGCGAATACAAGATTGCATATGCCAGCAGCGAGAAGTGGAAAGCCTTGCGAACTGCCTCCAAAGCGCTGTTGTACATTGTCTGGCAGACGTTGCAGGCAAAACGGCCGCACTTCGACATCGACGTGGGCGATTACTTTCTTGATATTCATGCAATGGCAACACCTTTTCCCCTGAAAGACCATACGAAGGACAAGATGAATATCGACTCGATTCTACGAAACACCAGATCCTCAACGATGTCGGAGCTCTCAAACAGGGAATTGGGCGATACACCAACAGAAACCACTCAGCCGTCGGGAACCCAAGTTCCATTTGATCTGTCGATCAACCCAGACTCCAACTCGCCTCAAAAACAATTGATCGACCAGATGTTTGGAACAATGCCCCTTGGAGATAACCTCCAATACAGCGCTGAAGAATTTGGGCTTGGAGACTTACAAATGGACGGTCCGTCCTTGATTCAAAATATGTTCAATCTACCTAATTTTCCTTAGCCGCACAATGTGCTACAACTTGGTGTCTCTTTTTAAAACCAAATCGACTCCAGCACTGGCAGCAGCATGACCGGCCTGGTAGCCATAGCCTGCAAGTCCACTCACATGGACCAGAACACGGCCCGAGCCTCGTGTCTCCTTCTCCACACGCACTCCGCCTTCTCTAGCTGGTCTCAAACCACAAACCACCCTCACAATGTCAGGATTTGGGCCAATTTCTGGATACAGAGCCGTGGCTCTCTGCAAAATGTCTTCTGTCTCGGCCTTCCAGGTGTCTGCACACCAATTGTTTTTTTGTAAATAGCCTCCCAAAATAACCTCGTGACCAGACTCCGGTCTTGGAAGAATATACGTTACGTCTTTGGCACCCCATCTCATCCGATTCTCGGTAATCTCAGGAGCACGAATCACAACCACCTGGCCTCGTGCTGGATACACCTTATTGTCGGCTGCTCCACCCAGAAACCGCGCTCCAATTCCAGTACAATTGAAGACCACCTTTGTCTTGCTGCTCACGTAAGCATCGTCAACATGAAGGATCTTGCGTCTCACAAACCGAACTCCTTTGGAAGCCAGGTATTTTTGCATCTTGTCGAGAAAAACAGGACTGTTAAAGTTCCAGGTCTTGTAAGAGATCCCAAACTTCACCCCTGGAGCAAACGTCGACTGGTCAAGTTCCTGGAATTCTTCCAAATACTCACGTAACGAGTCCATCTTTGGACCTTTAGGAACATGGTCGTAGTATTCCACACTGGTCTTTCGGCCTAAACCACATCCAGGACCCAGTTTTTCATGCAGTTTGGGCAAGTACAAATACGTCTGTTTGTCGAACTTGAGTGCCCGCTCGTCTTCTGGAGAGATCGTCGAGAAATTGGCACCGGCCCATGGCGACGTGTAATTGATCGACTGGTCGCCAGGCATGTATTGGGCCATCACTGTGATTTCTGAACCAACAATACCGCGTTCCAGAAGATTCTCAGCAGTATATAGGCCTACAATTCCACATCCAATAATTACAAACGTCATGCTTAAAGAGTAAATATCAAACATATAAGTTCATTTTCAATCTCTTTATTTTTCTTATCTATATAGCTGAAAAACTTTTCAGGCTGTGCTCTTGGTGGGGGGACTTGATCGAAGACCAATTCGATCAGTTAATTTTCTTTAAAAAATAAAGAAGACCAAAGAAAAGATGGACTGAAAAGCAAAGCATTCTCATGAGAATCTTAAAAACCAGAATGGGTTTAATTATTTGTATTTCCTCCTTTAAAGCCGATAATTTAACTTATCGGCTGTGGCGCTCTTATTAGCCTCCCCCCACCGGGACATTCTTATTTGCTGAGTGGTTTTTTCTTAGCCTCAACGCCGCACAGCTCACCAACACACATAAATCGTGTCAAGAGACTCGTGACCGGTGTGTGTTTGACACCCATTTGCTCCCCAAAATGTGGCTGTGACACTACATGGGGGTGTATAGTTCCACAGAATTCTAATTGGGGAAACAAAGGCAACATCAGACCCTGAACCACAGGTTATATATATATGGGGTGGGTTTCCTCTGGTCAATTCCGAAATATGGGTGAAATTGAGGTTTAGATCAATTTTTGACATGGCTGGAAAGAATTGGCTGGAACTTCCTGACAATGTGGTTTATGAACTAGTAAATCTGTTCAATTGTGCAAAAGATCTCATTAATCTGGGAAGGACCAATAAAGTTTTGAATTTCCATACAAACAAGAAGCTTTACAAAGAACTGATGTTGGTAAACACCAAATATAATTTGCCCTTGCCTGAAAACTGTGCTTCTTCTCTCACAGTATTGCAAACTTCAAAATTTCCATTGTTTCTCTCAGCTATCGAACACAATCAAAGCCTGGTGGCCTTCATCCACAAATGCTATATTTGTTCTCACAGCAACAACGTTGAAGGATTGGATCGTCTTGTGGGGCTTTTAATTGACTACAAACTTGCGAATAAGAACATTCCTTTATTGGGAATTAAAGAGTTCAAAATCTTGAACGAAACAACTCCCTACAAGTTCTTGTATCTCAGCAGAGAATATATCAATTCTAGGAAATTGAAAGCTTCATCTCGTTTATTATATGAAAATGACGAAGACGAGTTCAATAAGTACGTTGAGCAGCCTAATAATTTGCCTATTCATATGCAATGCTATCAATTGGTGAACATAGTGGATTTGAATGACCTGTCCATACAAACAAAACAGATCTGCATCAATACCACCAACAGGTTTCAAAATTCAGGATTCTTACTGACAAATAAGCTGCAACAAATATTCCACAATATCGAATGGCTTGAAATGCTCAACGTTGAATCGGTTGATTGCTTTTTCAGACAATTGTCGTTTGAAAATGTGCATCTTGACAGTCTCACCAGACTTTCTCTGAACATAAACGATTTAGAAATCATGGATTTTGTGATCAAATGTGTTGATTTCAGCAATTTGAAATCGTTTGAGTTAAAATTCAGACAGAACATTATTGGAGAAGATCAAGCCTATAAAAACTCACGATTCTTAGAGTTTTGCCAGAACAACTTGAAATCGCTAACGAAATTGTCCATCATTCATTTGAATCCATACAATTTACTCAAGAACCAATCCACGGTCAGGTCTTTCGAAAATTCCAGTCTTTCCTATTGTATCATGAACCATCTCAGGTATTTCCACGAGGGAGGGAATCGAGTCAAGTATCTCAACTTAAATATGAATAACTTTGCTTTTTTACCTCCAATAAGCCTGAGCTCAAGAGATTCCAAAACACATTTCGTTGTTGATGGACACTATCTTGGAATTAAACTATCAGAGTTCTCTAATATTATATCACTTGAGAATCTAGAAACTCTAATAATCCCGGACTACTTCTATAACTGGAAGCCATTTTTAAACTTGGAAGCCGATGGGGAATATGGTACAGCCGAAAATTTGGAAGCAACTGACTATTTATATCACAATTGCCATTGCAACGAGTGCCAAAGTGCAAGAGATTTGATCATGTTGTATGCACAGACATTGAGTTTAAGAGATCGATCTGTTTCCTCGGTCTACAACTTCCTGGTGGGGATGCTCTTCAAAAGAATCACCAGTTTCGATACCAGTTCGGGCCTTGATCTGTTCAATTATCCCTTACTCAACTCTATCCAAGTTTCTCAATATGGGTATTTGAATTTTGACATTCAAAAGCTTGTTGCTTTGATGCTAGATAACTTGACCCAGGACTTGCTATTTTTCAGCACAAGATTTAGTAACCTGAAAACTCTTTGCCTTGGAGGAATTCCTATCCAGATTGAAAGGACACATGGCATCACCTTCCGGGCTACCTATGATCATTGGACGTTCACCCAATGACTTTGCTAACTATTGATCCTGGCATTGGAGCATGCTCTCACTTTGATGAAGGACGATTACTTATCATCTTGAGTCGATCGGCCTGAGGTTTGAATTTTTTTTAATAGATGATTGTTTACAATTTGCCCAACTAGGTAATAATTGTTAACGCTAACACCGCCTTAGAAAATCGGGTGTTATTGGATTAAAAAAATGTGATCTACTTTTCAAGGCAGTTAACATTGGAGTGCGACAAGACCAGAGCATCCGAACAAACGGCCAACACCAGACATGACTAGCTTTGGAAGTTATAATGTTCCCGGAGGGTTTCAATCTTTGCAACCGTTAGATTTCAGACAGAGTACGGACAGTGCACTGGTCACCAGTACACCACCAAGATCCAAGTCTGAGAACAAGGTCCGCACTCCTTCATCCGCTTCATTCAGATTCACTCCCACAAATGGAAAGAAATTGTATCCATCAATGAGATCCAGTGTGATTTCTCCTAGAGAAGACACCGATTGCGATACCAGCTACCAAGATAAAGAAAATGCCTCGTTCACTAAGGAGATGGATTATTTGCAGACAAAACTATTCTCATCGAAATTGACTTCTTCTGTTCTCAATGAGATTAATGACCGGTATCAGCAAGTGAGATGTGAAAACATCTTAAATATCCAGAAATTGAACACCACGAGTCCTAAGCAACAGAAAAATAGAAGAATATCCAGTCGGTTTTCTAGCGATCATAGAGGACGGTTTAATCGGATGGAGTCGATTTCGTCTCATTATGCAGCTAAAAGAAACGGTAGATCGTCACAGGTTCCAACACAGAGAAAGATCGTGGAGGGAACAGAGGGATTATATCCTAAGTTGGCCAACAAGCAGACTCCTGGTGATAAACGAGAGGTGTTACAAGATTTGGGAAGTGCTTCGAAAAGACTGAAAGTTCTTAATGGGGGATTCAAGGAGGTCATTGAACCAATTGAGAGCCCCACCAGACCCCAAGTAGAGAAGCAGAAGATCATGGAACAACAATTGAACAAGATCCAACTTGCTCAGAAAGATTCCATCCCTAAGCTTGAATTTCAAAGCAGAAATATGCATGCCGCAGGTCCGGCTCACCAATCTTCAAAAACGTTACCACCTACTAGAATGACTGCCAGCACTGTAAGTCAATCGAGATTACCGTCGTATGCTCTTCCCACCCGAGCATCGATCAAAAGGTCCGAATCCTCTTCTACAAGCTTTACATCGGTTGCACCAAAGCCGCAACTTCCAAAATCGCAAATAGTGAGGTCCAAAACTATGCAAGAGATCTCGCCATCCAAGACTACCACTGGGGCCACTTCTACTCAACCAGCAAATCCAAAGTCGAGAGTAGCATCCATTATATCCGACTCCAAGTCGATTTCCAGATCTGCTAGCTCATCCAATTTGGGATTGAGCCTGAGGACATCTGAAACGTCTTCCAATATCCCGCGACTTGTGAGATTGCACAATCAGCCAATAACTGATAAATATCCAAAACCGTGGAGACGTTAGCATTTTTATTACTCGAGCCGCACGCATGTCCTGATTTTTTCCGGTTCGAAAGCAAAAAAAAAAGATCAACATACAATTGATCGGTTTTTGGTAGATATCTCCAAGAATGTCGGAACCGAAGCATCACGCAGATTACACAGAGTTTCAAACAGAAAGCAGCAAGGGAGAATTACTTCAACAGGTGGTTGATTCCTACGAGGCGTTGACTTTAGACCAACAGAATTGGGTATGCAATTTAGCCAATTGCAGCTCTCTATTATGGCATTGTTATAACGAGGGACTTTGCCGAAAAGTTAATTGGGCAGGGTTCTATGTTGTTGACCCCAAAAACAGCGATCAGTTGATTCTGGGTCCATTCATGGGAAAAGTTGCGTGCCAAAGTATTAAGATCGGAAACGGTGTATGCGGAACAGCAGCTCAAACCCTCACCACGCAGCTGGTGCCTAATGTTGAATTGTTTCCCGGCCACATTGCGTGCGATGGAGGAACTCAGAGTGAGATCGTGGTTCCTATTGTTACGGATGGTCGGATCGTTGCAGTGTTGGACATCGATTGTCTAGAATTGAATGGATTTGATGAGACTGACAGGCAATTGCTTGAACAATTGTGCAAACTTATTGCCAAAACATGTGAGTGGTGATCATTTACTAGTGGTTGTAGGCATTGGTGTAAATGCCATTGGAATATCGATTTCCCGGAACTCGCGAGGATCGTTAGTCTCGTCCTCGTCTTCTGCGTCGCTGGCCTCGAAATGAGCACCCATTCGGCTTTCGAGGTCCACATTGATCGTTCTTGCTCTTCTTTTCTTCTTCTTTCTATCCAGCATATACTTGTGATAATAATTCGATCCCACAATTGCCGCTGTAGACCCCAACACATTCATTAATATGTCGTATGGATCAAACATCCTCGATGGAGACAGTGCGTGTTGTACAAACTCGCTTCCTATTCCTCCCACCAACGTGCACACCACGAATGCAAAGTTTCGAATTGTTCTTAAAGAGTTGGTGTCAAGTATCCAATAGAACAGCATGCTCATCAAAAAGAAGAGAGCAAAATGTAGTATTTTGTCATGGGGTAAGGAGATATTAGCAAATCCCAGATATGCCGACAATATAATAAGGAACACAAATCCTGAGCTGTTAGAACCAAATACTTGTATTGTTAAAACCAGATCACTTACCGAACAAAACTTTCTTTCGGACTCTCATTCCAGTTACTCTATCTCCTATACACTAATGAAGTAGAGACTTTTGTCGAGGAGCAAAATTATATCTGCGAAAACCGGGTGCACCAACGGTTTGCTGAGGTAAGCAACCATTGGATGAGTGTGGAGAATGGAACGGTGTTTTGCGGGAAAAGCGGTGTTTTAAGTAGCCAATGAGCAGTGGAAAATGAGAACTACAATGATGGTTGCTTGGAATTGCGATGTTTAGGGACTCCGATATATATCCATATATATATTTTAATTTCCTACCAGTCTCGATGTGTCAGGAATTCTTATCGCAAAAAAAAAATAGAACCAAGTTCCTTGTTAGTTGAAGGCAAACCAATGAACCTGTATTAATAATGGATCCTGATGTCCGTCGACGCTGCTGCTGCGGAGTTTGTGGAGCGGCCAATGGCAAACGGACGTACTATTGTGGATCGTGTATGAACTTTAAAGTCTTAAAGGTGAAGCTGAACATCACAAACTTGGAATATGTGAACGAGGTTTGTGGGGCAGAAATCGACCGTGTACTGGCAGACTGCATCAATGGACAGAGTTCCCGGCTTTTGGACCGCTATTTGAATCAGAAAGATGTTTCTCGGCCGACCCTTGCCAGTAAGGAGCTGGAGCATCTGAGTCCGTCTACAGAAGCCATTACAAGATTGGCATATATGCTTCTGAATGTTGGACTGGCACAGAATCACAAGAACCTTAAACAGTTGAAAAGCAACTTGGCCCATCAACAGGCAAGTAACGAGCAGTTGAAGGCCAAGATCAAAAAATTGAAAGAGGAACTAAACGAGAGGCGAGAGGTTGTCCAGCAGAAAATGGGAGCATGGGAACAGGCACATGAAGAGAAGAAAGAGAAAATAGTTCAAACAATCACCGAGATGAAAGGTGAGAAGTTGAGCAAGATTTCAAAACTTATAAATCAATCACAATCGAATCATTACAAACAACTGATATATTTAAGTGGATGCGAAGTGTTAGGAAAATCCAGATCAAAAGAAAGATCTGCCAGTATTACTGGTCGATATGGTGACAAAGGATTGGATCGCTTAAACCATAATTTAATGACAACCTTGCGAAATAAAAAGCAACAAGATTCGTTGGATTTTAAAACGTTTATCATGTTTACCCCAGTGTTACCACTAACACAGTACCTCTATTACACCTCGGAAACAATCAGTAATTCATTAGAAAAATTGGCAGATTTTATCAATTTAGCAGCCTCATACATGGATGTTGATCTTCCGTTTCCGATATGTCGAAATCATGGCATAGTCAATGATCTAGAGCATTTGAGACCCATAATTTCCGACCGATACTTCAAATCCTCCTATCCTTTATATATCAGCCGAGCTAACGAGAAGACCGATATTGTCGAGAGTCTTGTGGAACTTACCAATTTACAGCTGGTATCTCTCTGTGCTGGACTATCAAGACTTATCATTGATATTTTGGGCTTGTTAGGGAAAATCAAGCCCGACCTTGATATCAAAGGATTGAAATTTGAAGACTTACTGAAACTGGACGAGCTTTTGCAACTTCTCTTTGGCGATTTTGTGCAGAACAAACAACAGACACCTATTGTGACTATCGAAAGAGTCCAAGAGGAGAAAACCACAAAAAAGCTTCTATTCCCCACGTCTGTATTCAATTTTTGGAGCAAAAGAAGACGATCTTCAAACTCTATCAATGACAAAGCTCAGGAAGACAAAGAAACCAGCGAGAAAAAACCATCTCGTGACGTTCTGGAAATTGAACCTTGTAACTCTGAATATTTGGCCGAGCTAATAAAGGAGGACAAAATTGACATACAAAGCAAGATATCAAGCAATAACGTGATTATATCTCCATCTGCTTCCTCCTCAACTGTAGGAGTTTCGCCAATTAGAACTACCAATGCTGCTGCAAGCACATTGACCATCAGCCATTATAGCACGTCTACTTCGGACTGGTCATCACAAACATGCATTGTTCCCGATCTAGACTGGCTTTGCAACCAATTGAACATGTATTTTGTGTCGGAGATTTCACGGGTATTCGAGCTTGATCCGGTAAGCAATACGCTTGCCACCACTCATCTTTCTGCGTCGTCTACCTCAACTTCCACATACCAGCAGATCAGCTACAATTCGAACTTGTCCATCACTAATAATAACAGCATTAATCAAGAGTCTCTGTCTTCCAAGTTCAAAACCACGCCGCTATTTTCCACCAATACTGTTTCCATCTACCAGTCCAATGCAAAACCGACCGGATCATCAAGTCCTAACACCCCTCGAAACCGTTTCCAACATCCTCCAAAAACATCGCTATCAAGACCTGCTGTTAAGAAGCTTCGACACAATCTTGACAACTGGGAGGTTATATAATGACATTAACGTACCGATCGACTCTTACCAGACCTTGCTAGGAGTTACCCTCTCTTGTAAATATGAGGTCGTGCGCGACTAACTAAAAAAGTGTGCTGCTTCGAAAGAGCCAGCCAGACAGATTTTGAGCCAGTTGCGCTTTCGAAACGAAGAGGTGTACTAGTTGGCTTAAAAATTGGTGGAATTGAGTAATATAAAGAGGGCACTTGGTACAAGAACAGACATTCTACGTCAATTGGATAGCTTTGCGAACCTGAATATAATAAAATACACCTGAAATTCCGGCATGCTTTCTGACAAAGAACTTTTCGACTTGAACAAGAAAGCCGTCACCGAGGGCTTTAACATCAATCCTCGGATCAGTTACAACACTGTTGGAGGTGTCAATGGGCCATTGGTCATTTTGGAAAAGGTCAAATTTCCAAGATATAATGAAATTGTCAACTTGACACTTCCAGACGGTACTAGCAGAGCCGGTCAAGTGCTGGAAGTGAAGGGAGACAGAGCTGTTGTGCAAGTGTTTGAAGGTACTTCGGGAATTGATGTGAAGAAAACAAGAGTGGAATTCACTGGAGAAAATTTGAAGATTCCTGTGTCTGAAGATATGCTTGGAAGAGTGTTTGATGGTTCTGGAAGACCTATTGACAATGGTCCTAAGGTTTTTGCTGAGGATTATTTGGACATTAATGGATCTCCAATCAACCCATTTGCACGTATTTATCCCGAGGAAATGATCTCGACTGGTATTTCTGCCATTGACACAATGAATTCGATTGCTAGAGGCCAAAAAATTCCTATCTTTTCGGCTTCTGGTCTTCCTCACAACGAAATTGCTGCCCAGATTTGTAGACAGGCCGGCCTGGTCAGACCTACAAAGGATGTTCAGGATGGTCACGAAGAGAACTTCTGTATTGTTTTTGCTGCCATGGGTGTCAACTTGGAAACATCGAGATTTTTCAAGCAAGATTTCGAGGAAAATGGATCTCTGGATAGAACCTCCTTGTTTTTAAACTTGGCCAACGATCCAACTATTGAAAGAATCATCACTCCAAGATTGGCTTTAACAACTGCCGAATATTTGGCCTACCAAACCGAAAAACACGTCTTGACCATTCTTACTGATATGTCGTCTTATGCCGATGCCTTGAGAGAGGTTTCTGCTGCCAGAGAAGAAGTTCCGGGTAGAAGAGGTTATCCAGGTTACATGTACACCGATTTATCTACCATTTACGAAAGAGCAGGTAGAGTCGAAGGAAGAAACGGATCCATCACCCAAATTCCTATTCTAACCATGCCTAACGACGATATCACCCATCCTATTCCCGACTTGACTGGTTATATCACTGAGGGACAAATTTCCGTGGACAGACAGTTATACAACAGAGGTGTTTACCCACCTATTAATGTGCTTCCTTCACTTTCGAGACTGATGAAAAGTGCAATTGGTGAAGGAATGACCAGAAAGGACCATGGTGATGTCTCAAACCAATTATATGCCAAGTATGCCATTGGAAGAGATGCTGCTGCCATGAAGGCTGTTGTTGGTGAGGAGGCCTTGTCTACTGAAGATAAGCTCTCGTTGGAGTTTTTGGAGAAATTCGAAAAGACTTTCATTTCCCAAGGTGCATACGAAAACAGAACCATTTTCGAATCGTTGGACCAAGCATGGTCTTTGCTGAGAATCTATCCAAAGGAAATGCTGAACAGAATCTCGCCAAAGATCTTGGCCGAATTCTACGACCGTGAAAGATCCACCGAAGATTCCAACGAGGCTCCGCTCATTGACGCTTAGTTCGTCAATCTTGTTGTTATTTTCTTGTTTAGAGGATTGTAAGACTGTAAAAGAAATCAATCAAGTCATCTATTAGACAAGTTCGTAGCGGTGCAAGGAGTGATTATTTATCGTCTTTCTTTTTAAGGATGACGTCATAGCAGACGTATGATCCCCAGAAAAGAGAACAAAAAAAACACAAAAAACATGAAAAAGGCTAACTGATGAACAACAGCTGACAACATCAAACAGTGTTTGTGTTTGAGGTGGATATATTGGAGTAGTTGTGGGCCAATGCAGTTTCTTGTTAGGCAATCATCTTTTCCCCGGTACAGTACAAGACTGTCAATCAAAGGTATTCTGGACCTTCCCCCAGAAATACTTTACCAGATTTTCAAACAGGTGCCTGAATCTTTGAAGGATACATGTCAAGCATTTTACGTGATGTATAACGAATACTATTGTGAAAAGTTGGTTAACGAATTGGGAGAGGATATCATGTATAATATTGCTATGTATAATCTACCGCATTTGGTGGAGTACATCCAATCATTCGACTACTGGAGAGGCGAAGTTCGTCAAATACTCACAAGACATTATGATTTGCCTCTATATGAAAAGGATCTGGCCATTCGAAAACATATGAGTCCAAATGAAATTGTCCATTGTCAATATGTCAAGGATTCATGGAAATTGGTTTATGGAATATACAAAAACAGAAGACTCTTTGTAGAGTATCAAGATTACCAGATAGACGAGCCGCAATCACATCTGAGTGGAAGCATGTTACACATCAATAAGACATATCTAGTCAAGTATAAAAAAACTGTGCAATTGTCCTCCGATTTGTATAACTTGTCGTGCGGTATCATTGTACAGAATGCTCTGGGTCTTGGAAGCATGAATTTCAAGGTGACCAGAAATGACACTCAAGAAGAATTGTTGAGCTTTTTCCCTCCAACCAACATTAATGATTTAGTTCCGCATGGAAAGTTTGTTTTACTGGATTTGGGGGATTTCTATGTTTCGCCAAAGAACACTGAATCAGATACTCGGCCTGAAAATAAACAGATAGAAGTTGATATCCTTATGGAAGAAACAGGATTGTATTTGAAGTCTGGATTTGTGGTTTGTTATATTGATGTCAATGCGTATCCCTCGTCTTTGAAGCATACAGACGCGATAACTGGTAGGGTTTCGTGCACAAACGAAAAACCTTGGATAGCCTGGTCGATTGATAATCAGGAACCAACTCCTGAGGTCGTGGTGAATAAGCTCTTAAAACGATTATACAAGTCGATCAACAAGTTGGTGTTACTCAAACCCATGCAATCTCCTTTTCAGAGAATAGGCAGTTTTGCAGAGATCACCAGTCGAAGAAATTCCATATCTCGCAAAAGACAACGTATTAATGGTGCCAGTTCGGGAAGTTTGGCCAGTTTATCTGAGATTGATCAACCTGCCGAGATTCCTCCCGAGACAATTCAAGAAAGTGATGAAGATCAAGAATTATATGAAGACCACCAAGAATTACCTCAAGATCCTGATGATAATATGGTGATTGACGTGAACACCTACAATCAGAAGTTCTTTTCCAGATTCAACCAAAACGACGAGCTCATCACACGAACTTTCAAATTCAAGACTGTGGTCGATCGGCGCAAGTTCGAGGAGAATCTACAACAGGAAAGCCATATCAGTTCGCATGATGAGCCCTTGAAATGGAAACTTCCAACCATATTCTGATGAGTAGATTTATGATAGAGCCTTCTACATGTAAACGATGGCCATTGGTGTGGTAGAAAACAATATAATCTTATGTAATTGTTCAACTTCGTTTCTGACGTGCTCTTTAATTAAAGTTTTCGGCAACATCAGTACACCTGCAGCATGGCATGACACAGGAAAACCGGATTGTTCCGTTGCAAACACGAATTGTGATGCGGGGTGTCCGGCCGGCCATCCAGCGGCGAATTTTAGCAAATGTTGTGGTAATGAGGAGAGCCTCGAACGGGACCCCGTTGAAGACATGGAGGGCTATTTGTTGGAGGGGTGAGACAAAACCGGCCGAGGTCAAGCAGGTTTGGTTGCGCACCCTGAAAAAATTTTTTGCCTTCACATACGGAAACAAGAGACAATTAGTTTATGCTAGTCGGTCAACTTTAAAACCGAATACCAACTTCAAGAGCTGAGATTGACGCATGAAAGTGTATTTATAGTCTAACGTCTACTTGATAGTTGAGACCGTTTACCAAGCTCTTTAAAGACCCCACTCCCAGCGGAAAAATTTCATTGCAAGCCATTGTTGTGTCAACACCTGCTTTGTCCCTTATACAATCTCCATATCAACTACATACATCATGACCGCATCTGAGTCTCTGTTTGATACCAACTTTGCTTCTGAACCGGTCAACCCAATTGGAACCGATAACATTTTACCTACAGACGTCGACCTTGGCAAGTCTCTCATCACATACCGGATTCTGGTGTCAAGAAGAGAGGCGGGCGCCATCATCGGCAAAAACGGTGATTCCATCACCCGGATTAGAGAACAGACCAATATCAAGGCAGGAGTGTCCAAAGTTGTGGAAGGCTGTATCGACCGTATTTTAACAGTGACAGGCATTGTTGATAACGTTCCAGATGCTTTGGTGCAGTTTGCACATGCTGTCACCGAATCCAATCTGCAAGCTGTCGCAAATGCCAATGCCAATGGAACAGACCCAACCTCATTGATCAGTTACAACTTTTTCCCTTTAAAGGCTTTGTGTCCGCCTCCTTCTCCATCGGATCCTGCATATGCAACCACTTTGAGTCTCAGATTGTTGATTCCCCACTCGCAGATGGGAACATTAATTGGTAAGGCCGGTGCTAGAATAAAAACTATTCAGGAAAATTATAATGTCAAGATGGTTGCTTCGAAAGATTATTTGAGGAATTCTACTGAACGAATAGTCGAGGTGCAGGGAACCGCTGACAACCTAAAACCAGCTTTGAACGTGATCTCAAGATGTCTGCTTCATGATTACCATGGAGTTGTTGCCACAGTGTATTACACCCCTTCTCCTCGTCAACCCCCTTACAGAGGAGGCTCCAGACTCGATACCGGTTTACCTAATGGTGGAACTCCTAATGATAAGGAGGTGACTGAAAAAACAAGTTTCCCCGGAGAATTTGTGGGTGCACTTATTGGTAAAAAAGGTGCCAGAATTCAAGAGATTAGAAGAACTTCTGGCTGTACCATCAATATTGATGCGGAGGACAATGAGCAGGGCCAGAGACTTTTCACTTTGACCGGAACTGCTTTGAGTGTGGACCGTGCATTGTCTGCTCTGTATTCATACTTTGAAAGAGAAAAGCAGAGAAGAGATGAGCAGATGCAACAGGAACAATGATTCAACCAAATTGTCCTTCCCTCTCCGAATTTTTTTTCTTGCTTCTCTTTCAACATGAAAATTTTGGACGTTAATCAGAAGAGATTATAATTTGTTTGATTAGTTTGTGTATACAAGTTTTGACTTTATTGTCTTTGTGAGTTTCTTTTTCCTTGTGTGTTCGATTCTGTTCGGTTCGATGTGCAATAGTTTGTGCCTTATTTTTTTCCCCTTTCTTTATTTTGATGTCTATGTTTAATCCACTTTCGACAGCCTTTGTTTCGGCTATTCACTACCGCTTCCGAATGTTTCGTTGCCTTGTGGTCCCACAGGGCCCTAAACTCCGGTGCCAGGCGCTGCCGTGACATGCTAAAATATTCGGAAAAACTTGAGTTTTAGCCGCCATGCTGAATTTTTTGGTCACTTCGCAGGTACACAGCCCGTTAAGAACGAGTGCGGCGCTACTAGGGGTGCAACATTTGCCCAATCCGGCCAATCAGTACGTGAATCATGAGACTAAATACCGCTACCACTGGTTAGATCTCTGCCGATTTTTCACGATTATGTCCGGTATAGTGATCTATTTTAGAGTGATAAACCGGATGTTGCGTTATATATATACCTTGCACAGATTTGGTATTTTATCTTTGGTGATGCGAAAATGGTAGCAACACAAAATGTCGGCACAACGATCTGAAAAATGGGATAACGTTTGCGAAGCTGATAATTCAGATTCGAGCTCTCTAACCTCTGATGCCTCTGAAGTACAACCTCATATAATAGACCAGGAATCTACAGCGTCTGCTGGTCGTAGATACAGTCTTGCAGGACTTGACAGAACTACAAGTCATCCCAGCTTATATCCAGATCAAGCTGATCTGGACCGTATTGCTTCTGCACACTCATATCAGAAAGACAATAACAACACTTCATCATTATTACTTGATGCGTATGAAGTCGTTTTAGAGCCTGGTGAAAAATACGACGTTTTACAGCTTCCAATTTGGCGAAAATGGCTAATAACTCTCACTTTGGCACTTATTGGGCTTGCTATCTGTCTTCTGTCCAGCTGCTGGTCTTTGGTTTCCCCTTTGCAAGAAAAATACGGCGTAAGCCATGAAGTATTTGTCCTTGGAGTGACGTTCTATATATTTGGAATGGCATGGGGGCCTTTGGTTTTATCGCCTATCAGTGAGTTTTACGGCAGAAAACTAACCTACATTTTTGGCCTTTCCTTCTGCATACTGTTCCAGGTGATTATGTGCTTTGTTCCCAATTATGGCTGTATTCTCTTCTGCAGACTGATGATGGGATTGTTTGGATCGGTGTTTCTATCGGTGGCTCCCGGAACAATCTCAGACATTTTCACCAAACAGACTATTGGAACTCCTCTGACAATATACTCATTGTGTCCGTTTTTAGGACCCAGCTTGGGACCATTATTGGCAGGTATTGTGGTTTATTATGGAGAGGACAAATACATGTGGACTTTTTACAGTCTCCTCATATTTACAGTGTTTCTCTTTGTCACGCTGGTGATAGTTGTTCCCGAAACATATGTTCCAGTGCTGTTGAAATGGAAGGCCCAAGAATTAAGAAAGTCCACAGGAAAGACAATGTTTTATGCTCCATTAGAGAAAAATGACATGTCATTTCTACAAGCTATTATCAAAGCTCCATTAAGACCTTTGTCAGTTCTTTTTCTTGATCCTATGATGACAGTTCTTTGTTTTTATTCCGGTTTAGTGCTTGGAATTGTCTATCTGTTTTTCTTCTCCATTCCATACACTTTCAAAGAAGTATGGGATTTCAACACTGCACAGCAAGGATTGGCATTTTTAGGAATGGCCATAGGAATGCTCTGTTCATCGGCTTCATCGCCATATTTTGCCAAGCTTTACGTCAAATTGAGTACGCGGAACGGGGAACCAGAGCCCGAGTTTAGATTTCCGTCTCTGATGATAGGGGGTGTGATTGCACCCCTATCTTTAGTCATGCTAGCATTTGTCACCTACAGTCATTGTCACTGGATGGGAGCTATTATAGCTTCAGGCTTTTATGGTCTCTCAACCGGATTGGTCATCTCCGGTATATTCACTTATACTGCTGATGCTTATAGATTATATGCTGCCTCTGCAGCCGCCGCCAATACTTTCACAAGATGCTCTATGGCTGGGATTTTTCCGCTTTTTGGGTTGCAAATGTACACCAAACTGGGGGTGCATTTTGCTAGTCTACTGCTGGGCTGTTTGGCTTTAGTATTAGCACCGGTTCCGTTCCTATTCTACAAGTACGGCGCTGCTCTACGGAAAAAGAGTCCCTTCGCATGGACCAAATAGATCGACTAATAGATTTAACAGCTTTTTACACAAGCACTAATCACATTAATTTTATTACGTAAATAAATTAAGCTTCGTCAGCCTTGATGTCAGAGTCAGCAACAGGTTTGTAGTCGTTGACGTATGGCTCAGCAACTGGTTCATCTTCTTTTGGATCGTAAACCTTAACGTAATCTGGGAGAGCCTTTGGACCTCTTCTGTTGGAAGCTGGGTCCTTCATGATCTTGACCTTGATACCAAGAACACCCTGTCTCAACAAGACGTGTCTGGTGGCAGTGTCGATGAAGTCAACAACAGGTTGACCAGAGTGGATCATAAAACCGTCACCGAATTTCATAGCCTTGGCTCTAGCACCCTTAGACTTACCAGAAATGACAACTTCGACACCCTTAGCACCGGATTCCATAACGTGTCTGATAACACCGTAGGCAGCTCTTCTAACAGCCAAACCGTTCAACAACTTGTACTTCAAAGATTCACATTGGGTGACAGCAGATAGACCCTTGTCTTGGACTCTCTCGGCAAATAGAACAATGGTACCTGGAGCGAACTTGAATCTCTTTTGGATCAAAGAAGTCAACTCGTTGATTCTTCTACCTTTCTCACCAAGAACTCTTTGGGTGTTGGTGGCAGAGATGATGACCTCGGTCTTGGTTGGGGTGATTCTGACCTCAACACCAGCATATCCCTCTTCTGGGAGTTCTCTGGTGAAGAATTCGTTCAACTCGGCATAGAACACACCGTCAGCAACTAGCTTTCTTTTCTTGGAGAAGTTGGCAACCATCTTGATTATCGATTTATGGATATAGAATAAGATTATAGTACAAGTTTGTTCAGCTTTTTCAATCACTGAAAATTTTGAAAAATCCAAAACCAAGGTCGTGCGCCAAGTAAATAAAAAGTTCTGAGGGTTTTGAAGCTCCAGGGTTTAGAATATCACGTGACCCTACTACCATTTCCCAAATTGCTACAACAGGCAAACAAATTCGATACCTTGAATCTGCGACAACTCGGCGGAGATTAATAGTTGTATTCATCAGCTTTATTGTGCTAAACTTCCTAAAAAGTAGAATTTCCAATAGAGTTCCCAGTCCGGTGTGCCGCCTGCAGAACATGGACCACCGGGCGTCGACACACCTTTGTACGCCCTGACGACGGTCTAGGCCCCCTGCGGTGTTGCTCTTGAAAATGATCGACGATATTTCGGCCGCTATTGTTAAGATGAATAGAAATGAACATCATGCTTGCTTATCATACAGAAGGAGGACTTTTTGGCGATTTAACGGCTGTGCAACATTTGGTTATGAAACACTCGATCGCGAGATTACGTGACATAAAAGTGGTGGGTAAAGAGCTTCAACACAAGGTCAAGCCATTGGATTTGGACACACAACAGAGTAGCATTTCGACAATGTCACAAACTCAGATCACCTTCAATGTCAGTGACTATTATGAGATCAAGGATATTGTAGGCGAGGGAGCTTATGGTATAGTATGTTCCGCAATTTACAAACCATCCCAGCAAAAGGTGGCCATTAAGAAGATTCAGCCATTTGAAAGAACCATGTTTTGTCTGCGTACATTGCGGGAGCTCAAGCTACTCAAGCATTTCAACCACGAGAATATTATAGGGATTTTGGATATCCAGATTCCGTATGATTTTGAGAGTTTTAATGAGGTGTACTTAATACAAGAACTCATGGAAACAGATTTGCATCGCGTGATTCGAACACAAAGCTTGAGTGACAATCATTGTCAATACTTTATTTATCAGACCTTGAGGGCGTTGAAGGCTTTACATTCCGCAAATGTCCTGCACAGAGATCTAAAGCCGTCGAATCTGCTGCTCAATTCGAATTGTGACCTCAAGATTTGCGATTTTGGACTTGCCCGGTCCATTGCCTCACAGGAAGACAACTTTGGATTCATGACCGAGTACGTGGCCACCAGATGGTATCGTGCTCCCGAAATTATGTTGACCTTCCAAGAGTATACTACGGCAATCGATGTGTGGTCGGTTGGCTGCATCTTGGCAGAGATGCTTTCGGGAAGACCGCTTTTTCCCGGCACTGATTACCATAATCAGCTGTGGCTGATCATAGATGTATTGGGAACCCCATTGATGGAAGATTATACGTCGATCAAGTCAAAACGAGCCAAGGAATACATCAAGACTCTGCCTTTTAGAAAGAAAAAGAATCTCTCTGAATTGTTTTCCAATGCCAATCCGGACGCAATCGACCTATTGGAAAAACTGCTCACCTTCAATCCAAAGAAACGAATCACTGTTGAAGAAGCTTTGAATCATCCATACGTTTCTTTCTATCACGAGCCCAACGATGAGCCGGTGGCCGAGAAGATTCCTGACGATTTCTTCGACTTTGACAAGCGCAAAGACGACCTTTCTCTGTTGGAACTCAAAAAAATGCTCTATGACGAGATCATGGAGCCTCTCCGCTACGAATGATAGATTTTCAGTTCTTCAGCCTTTGTCATTAGCATCTTGTTTAATAGTCATATAAAATGCATATAGACTTCGAAAAAAATATATACGAGAAGCTCTTTAAAAAAAATACCACTTGCCTATAAACTTTCTTCTATCTATCCATCCTCCATGTTTTATTATGAGCCCCCATTCTCAGGTCGCGTTCCCCTTTGAGATATGGTGTCTGATTGCCAATCGTCTTTGTCCAGACGATCTTCTCAATCTAATGCTGGCAAATAAGACACTTTATAACACTCTTTCTTCTAACGCTATATGGAGTCCGATAGTACGCAAACTTTGGTTTGATCTTGATTCGACCGATTTGGACTTCTCCCAACATGATCTGTCTCATAATACATATTATCTTGAAAAATACTACCATCGACATCAGAAAGATCTACAATTGCACCATTTGCTGGACTCCATTAAAGCAGGCAAAGGTATTTCCGAGTTCCATCTATCCAGGTACCTCTTGTCTATTTTTGAACATCGCCATCTGTGCATTCCCGAGCTCGTCAGAATGACTGATCATTTCAACTCCTCGTTCAAAACCAATAACGTGTATCTACAATCCGTCAAACAGTCTCATTTAAAATCCAGACTTTCCGATCTTCGAACCATCTATTTGGCAAGTCAACTTCTAGAAACCATCAGGTTTTGTACGGTGTTCGAAACAGCATATCTTGTCTTGGTCAAAAAAATATATCCTGCCAATGTGGAGCAGCTTCTTTTTCAAATGAGTAGTATTGATCCCAATTACTACGAGTTTTTGGAGTCAAGACAGCGTGTGATTCGAACTACAATACTGGAATATCAGCAACTGGAATTCGAACCTGAAACTTCTACTACAGATAGAGTCAAAATGTTGATCCAGATCTTTCATTTGGCACTCAATCGAGAATCAATGCCATTGACAGACAAGTTTTTAATCCAGCGAACAAACCATTATCAAGAAGACTTTCTGCTCTTACGATGTTATGCTGGTGATTCTCAAAGCAACCCTACATTTTTGGCAGCAATTGTCCACAATATTTGTGAGCAAGTTGGTCTGCCTACCTCACATAATAAGTTTGGTTTGTTGGTGGCAGATCCTACATATCCAAAAGGATGTTCAGTGTTCTTATTAGATCGGTTTCAAACGGTTGTGTACAAAACCGACCAGTTGCCATCCCGGTTTACTGAAAATGTCAGCAACGAGAAATTGATGATCGATTTGGTGATTGAACTTCTAAGATTTAAAATACCTAGTCGAATAGATAATGGTCAACTGGCTTCCACTTTGATTCATCCCACAACTCTGGCTGGAAATGGAGAACAATTATATGTTTTAAGAAGTGATCGATTATCAAATAGAAACGGCAATGGATATCAGTCCCAAATTCTGGGAACCAGCCATATTTCGCAGGTTGATTCCAATATTTTTTCATGTTTCCTTGAACTTCTTCTTGGCTTCAATAAAACAGGAACTTTGAACTTGTATCAAGTGGAGACGTTCACAGATTATATCTACAATTTCAAGCTACCATTTTTGGCGGTCGGGCTTGTTCATATGTTGAACGATAAACCAGAACTTAGTGGATTGCGACATAGTATTCGAAATTCGATCTGGGTAAAAGGTTTCAAATTTAACCAGAAACATGTGATCAAGTTTATTGAAGATACTGTTTCTGTGGAAGATCATGAACCGTTTGAAGTTGGCCAATTAGCCATGTCTTCCAGAAGCGGGATTTTGGTGGTGGTGATGGGATTTATTGAGCGAAATGAACAATTATTTTGTGTTTGCTACGGCATCGACTCACAACTCTACGTCTTAAACTCTTCAAATGTGCAGTCACAAACCACAGTGGCTGATTCCGAGATTTTGAAATTCGGTGAATTCGATGAATTAGGATCGATGTTTTCTCATTTCGACTGGCAAGCCAGAAAATTCCATTTATATACATGCGATTAATATTGCACCAAAGCAACTGCTTTCTTGTCTTGCTTGGTGGTCCCGCGACCAAACCGAGAATAAGGGGTGTATCTCAGTGGAAGGAGTTTATCTAGCACCAGGTTTTGCAACAGCGAGTATGCATTTGAACTGATCCAATAAAGAGAAAGCGCAGCTGGGGCTTGGGTGGAGACCACCACCAAAAATGCGATGGATGCTCTACTCAATGTCATCACTGCATCAAAAGCGGACGGCCTTAACGAGTTCTTCACTCCACGCGTGGTAAGCTTCATCAAATCTGCTGTTCTGAAGTTCCATTCGGCATTAGTCAGCGCTGTCAATCCCAAAATAATTGGAAGTACAAAATATGGATCTGTGATAGTTAGATCATGTAAATATCCCAAACCTTCTGTGGTGAGCGAAGGATCTAAAGGCTTGGTACCTATGCTTGTCCATCCCGTCAACGTCCTGAAAACAAACGACATCGAGATCCACAATGGAATTTGCAAAGCTGGAAGGATCATGAACTTCCATGACTGACATCCGTTCTCTTTGAACATTTTTCTCTGACGAGCCATCTTCTCTTTGGATGCAAGCACAAGAATCTTATCAGCAGTTAGCTGTTCGGTCTCTGTTTTCATCGGCAGCGCTGTCGATGGAGATTGTGCTCTCTTCAGCTGTGAGTTCTGGCCCGCTGCTGCCAACTTCATTTTCAATACTGGTGCCATTGCATTGATGATTGGCCGGAGCTCGTTTTGTTTTTGCAATCCTTTTCTTTGATATATTGCCAATGGGAGAGTCACACAGGTTCTTACTCCAACAGTCACTAAAGGTATGAATGCCCACCAAGGCACCCCGGATTTGGCATGGACTATCTGAAGAAGATCGGATCCGTGTTGAAACACGTCCAGCAACGGCTCAAATGAGAACGTTCGCCTCTGTTCAAAATGTTTAAGATTTCTGTGTAACGCGGTTGTTTTTCGAAAGAACATTATTTGAAGTGCATGAGATAAAGACACTCATTTACGGGTGGTGAAAGGAATATCACTAGATATTTTTTTTCCTCGGAGAGAAAAATCAACGGTAATGTAATACATCTCTACACCGCCATTCTAGAGAAGGTGGAAAAAGTTTGGTGAACGAACAAATAAACCCGTTTAGCAGGTTGATGGATAGCAAGTGTTTAGAATCGAGTAGGAGTGATTGGACATGTCGACACTGAAAAGAGGCAGACCTGCTCCGAAGCTCAACCGGGCATGCATGTTATGTGGGTTAGTGCAATCAATGAATGTAAGTACACGAACTATTACAAAACAAGAAATGGCAAGAACTAACAAGAAACTAGCAATTTCGTAACGAGGGATGTCCAAATTGTGAGTCAGTACTCCATTTTGCCGATAACGACGATTTGGTGAGAGAATGCACATCGCCTACATTTGAAGGATTGGTGGCTGTTCATGGAGACCAAGGATCGTGGGTTGCCAGATGGCTCAGAATTGAGAACTTTGTTCCCGGAATGTACGCTGTGCGGGTTATTGGAAAGCTTCCAGACGATGTTAGAAGCGATCTTTATTCGCAGGGAATCGAGTATCGACCACGTGATGGAACTGTTCAAGACTGAGATGTATTATAAGTAGAGACGGAAAAACCATGTATATGGATTTGTATGGCATTACATAAGCCCGGGTGGGTTGCATGTGCTTTGGTAAAAATTTTCAACAAAAAAAATTATTTAAGATTCCTAGATCCCCCGTTTGAAAGTTTTCAGTGATAATTTAGTGTATTATCGTCAGATAAATTATAAATAATCTAACATGGCTTCCAATTACAAAGTTGCAGACATCTCTCTTGCCGCCTTCGGTAGAAAGGATATTGAATTGTCCGAAAATGAAATGCCTGGTTTGATGTACATCAGAAAGAAGTACGGTCCTTCCCAGCCATTGAAAGGTGCTAGAATCGCTGGTTGTTTGCACATGACCATCCAAACTGCTGTCTTGATTGAGACTTTGGTTGCTTTGGGTGCTGAGGTCACCTGGTCTTCTTGTAACATCTACTCGACCCAGGACCATGCTGCTGCTGCCATTGCTGCTGCTGGTGTCCCAGTTTTCGCCTGGAAGGGAGAGACCGAAGAGGAATACTTGTGGTGTATTGAACAACAATTGTTTGGTTTCAAGGACGGAAAGAAATTGAACTTGATCTTGGATGACGGTGGAGATTTGACTTCCCTTGTCCACGAAAAATACCCAGAGATGTTGGAAGATTGTTTCGGTTTGTCTGAGGAGACCACCACCGGTGTCCACCACTTGTACAAGATGATGAAGGAAGGCGCTTTGAAGGTTCCTGCCATCAATGTCAACGACTCTGTTACTAAGTCCAAGTTTGACAACTTGTACGGTTGTAGAGAATCTTTGATCGATGGTATCAAGAGAGCCACCGATGTCATGATTGCCGGTAAGGTCGCAGTTGTTGCTGGTTTTGGTGATGTTGGTAAAGGTTGTGCCATGGCCTTGAGAGGTATGGGTGCCAGAGTCATTGTCACTGAAATTGATCCAATCAATGCTTTGCAAGCTGCTGTCAGTGGTTACCAAGTTGCTCCAATGGAAGAAGTTGCTTCTATTGGTCAAATCTTCGTTACCACCACCGGTTGTAGAGATATCATTACTGGTGAGCACTTTTCTGTCATGCCTGAAGACGCCATTGTTTGTAACATTGGTCACTTCGATGTCGAGATTGATGTTGCTTGGTTAAAGGAGAACGCTGTTGATGTTGTCAACATCAAGCCTCAAGTTGACAGATACTTGCTCAAGTCTGGAAAGCACGTCATTTTGCTTGCCGACGGAAGATTGGTGAACTTGGGATGTGCCACTGGACACGCTTCCTTTGTGATGTCCTGCTCTTTCTCCAACCAGGTGTTGGCTCAAATTGCTTTGTTCAAGGCTGATGATGCTGAGTTCAGAAAGCAATATGTTGAGTTCGAGAAGACTGGTCCATTCACCATTGGTGTCCACACCTTGCCAAAGATTCTTGACGAGACTGTTGCTGCTTGTCACTTGGACCACTTGGGCGTGAAATTGACCAAGTTGACCAAGGTTCAAGCCGAATATTTGGACATCCCATCCCAGGGTCCATACAAGGCTGACCACTACAGATATTAGATGGGTATGGCCGTTTAGATAAACCCTAACGGTTAGGTTAATTTGCATCAACTGCATTTGATTTTACTTTGTTACGAGCTCCACCTCTTTATGCTTACTTTTTTCCTGTCATGTTTCAACATCATGTATACTATTTTTCTTTGGTTTAATAAAGGTTCTCCAGAATGGATGATTATGGTGACTGACTTTCGGCTTATGTAATATCGGAACACGGATAATAATTTTGAGGATGCGATAGCAAGCTGTGTTTTTCTGCCAAACAGGCACCAGAACAAATCGAAACGACAGATCCGGCTTTTCATTTGCTGGAGACAGAATAATCCCTTTAGTTGGGCAGTTCAATTAGTTTTCTGGTAATTGTATTATTGTTTTTGTCCGCTTCAACATGAGGTATGTTTTGATATCTAACTCAGTCATCTTGGTTGCCTTCTGATTTACATAGACTAACTTTTTAATAGCAGTGAACCGGGATTGATGTCTGTGGAGGAAGATCGGCAAATTCCTTCGTATCTGTTGAGGGTTGGTTACGGTGCTGAACTTGAAAGAGCATTGCAACAGGACGCAATTCGTCGACACCCAAAGTCTAAAGAGGACCTTAGAAAACAAATGTCTGGCCAACTCTCCACAATGGGAATTCTGGGTTCCTGTCCTGATCTGTTTACCGATAACGAAGCATATATGAACAAATTGATTGAGATATTTAAAGACCGTTCTTTGATGAAACAAGGCACTTTGGCTTTAAATGACGAGGATGTTAGTGATGAGGCTGGCGAGGATACAATGAACGAAGATTTGGACGATAATGAATTGATGGAGTCTTCTATGCAGACAAAACTTCCAAATACTTCTGATGAGGCCAGAAAGTTGGGCCAAAATACTTCCAGATTGGATCTTCCGTCTAGATGGCTGATGCCAAAAGCCTCGCAGTTCGAGTTGTCTTCAAATGGACTTGAAATTTCGACTAAAAACCCCACTGCCACCGTATCTACAGCATCTGCTGCGCTTACTATCAACATGCCACAGCATTCAAGGAACAACATTTTCTACACGAAGGCCAACACTTGTGTTTCTATGGAAGTTGGTGTTTATTATTATGAAGTTGAGGTTCTTTTTGGACTCAGTTCCGGGGCAGATATATCGATCGGTTTTATGGAAGGTGGCCAGCCTGAAGACACCTTTGCTTCTTTGCGAGGACATGACGAGAATACATGGGGATATAAAGGAAAAGACGGTAGATTAATTCAATTCGAAGAAGGAAGAACCACTGCCCGGTTTGGTTGCAAGTTTGGAAACAAAGACATCATTGGTTGTGGAATCAACTTTATTACCCGTTCGATCTTTTTGACTAAGAATGGAGCGTATTTGGGTGAGGCCTTCAACATTCCTGATCACATTAAACGGGTGATTCCTGTAGTGAGCATGGGAGCATGGAATTCGATTTCTACCAACTTTGGTCTGAACAAGAAATTCAGATTCAATATTGATAACTACGTTGATTCATTCAAGTACAAATTTTACAAGAAAATCAACACTTGGAAACTACCTCCTTCAAAACTTGAAGATGGAACCAAGGTTGGCGATGAGGACGACCTTAAGCTGCTGACTAACAAGCTTATAATCCAATACTTCAACTACATGGGGTACAGCAAAGCATTAGAGTCCTTCAAGAGAGACTTGAGTCTTGAAAGGAATGACATTGATGAGGAAGAAGATGACTCATCCAGGGAGATGAAACGAGACAACGAACTAAAGAAACAGATTAAAAATTTGATATTCAGTGACGAAATAGACAAAGTGGTTAAATTGGTGGATGCAAACTACCCGGAATTGTTGAATGAAAATGCAGATATTAAATTCAAACTAGATTGTTTAAAGCTTGTGAACATGATAGGACACAACAAAGTGGAAGAGTTTATTCGCTATGCAAACAAAATAGAACAACAATGTACCAGTGAGAACCAACGAAAGTGCTTGGAAGAGATATCCACCCTGTTAGGATTTGAGGATCCCAAACAGGCCTCATTCTTCAAGATGTTCAGCAAGTTTGAAAAAATTAGACTGGTTGACAACCTCACAAATTTGATAAATATCAAGAACAAGGTGGCCCTTAACTCGAACTTCCATAGTCTGGTGTTGCAAGCAAGTTCAGATCTTGAGATACTAGGAACCTCGGATGTCAGAGATGCTTTATTAATTGATGTATTCAATGATCTCGTCAAGTTGTGAATAGGAATGTCATAAGGTTTTTTGAAGTTGTTCCAAAAGATGGTCACTAAGTTTGATGATTCCATCCACATTGCAGAGTCTATACGCATAATTTGGCTCGTAGCTCCCTGAAATCATTTCTCCGTGTTGATCTACGTTGATATATCCCAAGACATTGTCTAAGTCTGGTTTTTGGTTCATGTATTGTGGTACTTTTTTCAAATCATGGATTGGCATATATGATCCGGGATAGTTCAATGAATCCAGCTGATACGCGATATCAAAGGTGACGTTATGGGCGACGACTTTATGTAAAAGACTCATAAAGTCTTTGTTTTCTTTGAAATTCGATGGTTTGATTTTGAACTCGTCGAGTTTGGTGCTATTCAGTTTAAAGTTTCCCACAGAAAGCAAATCCGGGTTTGATGAAAAGGAAACCGATCCGTTGGATCCATTTTGGTGCAAGAACTAAAGTTATTAGTATTATCATTATACAAATTTTGTATAAACACAACTTACCAGTTGTGGCTGGAAAGGATATCGTATGGTGTTGACGAGTTTTCTGTTGATCCCATGTCGTAGCTGGCTGAGACTCATTTTATATGGCAATATGAACTGTTCGCATCCCGTTTGTACTTGTTGGAGGGGCCAGTTGCCTATTATTTTTGAAGCAAGTTAGCAGCCCACAGTGGCGCGAGTCTGTGGCGTGGGCAAAAAAAGCGGGGTACGTGGCGGTGAAGCTCTTTTTAGAGATATTTCAAAACGTCTTGAACCACCTGGTCGACATAGGCTTCTCTTTGTTGAGGATCTGTTATACCGTACACATCGAGTCTTGCCTGCTGTAATTTAGACAGAATATGAGAGGTGTTATCGACTTCAGAGTCCAAAAGAGGCGTAACTAGATCGTCATTTGGTTTTTTGTTGACATCTTTCGAAGCAAAAGTGGCTGTTCGTTTCATAGTCAGACTTCTCCATTTGTGGCTTTTAACAGAGTCTAGAACCAATCGTGTACACTGTGGATCATTGTAGTCGAAGAATTCAAACCCCGAGTCAATGAAAAGATCTTCGTATACAAGGTCTCGACACTCGGTGTTAATTCCCACCACGATTTTCGTTCCATCCCACTGTAACTCTTCATTTCCTGCGGTATATTCTTCGTCCATTTTTAAAGCAACACCTTCCAACAATTGGACTAGTTGATCCAATTTTGCTTCGTCAATTTCCTTGAAGTCCACTGTCACAATCAAACCTTGTAGATAGTCCCGTAATTCCTTGAATTCATCACTCAAAAACTCATTAAACCACTGCTCCTGATTGTCATACTCGTCCACAAAGATTCCCACCTTGGTTTTATAGTATTTGGTTTCCAATGCCACATCATCCAATATGATTCCACTAAGACTTCCTTCTTCAACTTCATCAACGTTGGCCACTCCAAACACCCCCTTTAATAGAGCCCTCTTCTGCGTCTTTGGTGGTCCCACTAGCAGTATTCGATTACTCATTGTTGTTTATGGATCAAACTCAGTACCGTCTTCTTGTTCACGGCTGTGCCATTTTTCGAGTGAAATTTGTCTACTCTGTTTCGATTCTATTTCCGTGGCTGTGTAGGCTTTCCCTACGAGAATTCCCGTTTAAAGTAAAAAAAACAAAAAAAAGGTTGTTGTTCGTGATGATTTGTTCTTCTTTCAAGTCGATCAAACATAAATTATTGGGTCCTGAAGGCTGCCAGCAGTATATAGAACTGGTGAAATATGACTTCCCCAACAATTGAAACCATCAATCCCGAAAAGACCCACGACAATGACTCGCTTATTCAGTATGCCTTGACTTCTGACGACTATCTGGATCAATTCATTCCTATCATCAAATCGGAACTAGCCAACAAACATTCTTTGGACGATCTCATAGTACGATTGGACTCGGCTTATAAGGAAAAAGAAAAGACTTTAGAAGGAGTGTCGTTCAATTCTGTAGATAAATTGACTACATCGATTGAGAATATCTCGGAAGTGGCCCAGATCTCAAATGGTATCAGCCAGGAACTGACAACAATTAATGCCCAACTAAGAAAAACAGGACTGGAGTACTTAGATAAGAAGCGTATGGCGTTGAATTACAAGAGGCTGTACAAGAGAATCACAGAAGCAACATTGACTATTAACTCGTGTCTTGATATGTTGGACAAGACAAATAAGGTGTTTGACTTGATTCACAATAAGGATTACTATAAGGCTTTGGTCAATTTGGACTCGCTTACTAAAAGTCGGAGTGAAGACATTGAAGCTTTTGACTTCACAAGAAGAATACATAGCTCAATACCCACAGTCAAGCAGATCATTATCGACGAAACGTTCAATCAATTAATAAGATGGTTCAATATTAGTTTTGAGATAAATCTGACAACGATTGGAGAGCTCTTGTTTGAGCATTTCGATCAACTGAACTATTACTGGTCTTCACAACAGTCCAAGGACGAAAATTTGCTAACATTCAAAATCAATTCCCCCTTGGAGAAGGCTCTAAGAGATGACCAGTTCAAATTCTTTGACCCGCTCATGAACCAAACTTTGCAAATTGATTTGAGTCCAATATACCATTCGATGATGGTCTTTCAATCCATTGATGAATTTGACAAGTTGAAAGACGATTTTTCAAATGAGATGTTGAGAAAACGTGACAGACTCATATACCCAATCAGAGAAGCTTTGGCCACCCATAATTTAGACCTCTATTCAAATAATGAATCACTGAAAATTGTGATTTACTCATTGACAGCATTTTTCATTACAGATAGACTTATCACTTCCAAAACGGAATATTTACTGAGAACTAAAAAACAAACTGATGACATGTTTGAGTCTGTCATGTCAAAATTCATTCCAGTGCTGCAAAGACATATTGATAAGAACAGCGATGATTTCCAGCAGCTTCAAGAATTGAATGACATCTTGGGCATATTTATTCAAATTTTGGAAAATTATGAATTCAACGTTGATTCTTTGTACAAGGTGCTATTACATTTACTACAAACATTCATCAAAACTCGTGTTAGAGACTTCGAGCTAAGTTATGAGAATTTATCATTGGAAGAAAACCCGCAACCTATTACTATCGAAAACCAAACCCAGCTTGATAACATAAAGGCTAATTGTTTCCATAGGTTCAAAGATTCTCCCAAAGAGTTTCCTGTGGTTTTACCCTTTTCGATTATCTATGCCGCAACTTGCTTGAAAATGCGTGGATTTTTGCATGAAATTTATGAATTTTTGAGCAAGTATTACAACCACAAGACTTCCGAAATATTGAAGTTAATAGCCAAGTCTATTGACCATGTCTTGATAGATGTCATTTTGAGAGACTTGGATAATAAGATTCGGTCTTCATATAAAGAGGAAGTGTCTCAGAACCTAATCAATCTGGAATTTTTTTCTAATTCTGTGATTGAAATAGAGCATTTCTTGAACTATACGTCTGATCCGACGATTGTCAAGTTCAGATCGTCGCCTATGCTAATACGATTACAAGCGGAATCAGAATTCAAGAGCACCAGGAGTAAAGCTGAAGAGGGAATGTTTGATATGGTTGATTCCAAAATGGATATGTTATTTGACATGGTTGAATTTGATTGGGAGTCAAAGACTGTGAACGAGGAGCCAAGCATTGGAATCAAGGATATGGGACTATTTTTGGAAAATATCTTCATGCTTGATTTTTCGCATTTGCCATATTCTATCAAATCGTTGCTGTTGATCAGAACTTTTGATAAAATAGTGACATTTTTCAAGCAATCGATTTTCCAAACTGATTTCATCACCAACGAAAGCATTTTAAACTTTGAGATCGATATACAATATGTTGAATCCATTGTTCCTGGTTTGCGGCACCAGCAAAACGGGAGGGAAAGAGAGATCACCAGTGAGACAGAAAGCAGTAATTTGACCTTGGAAACGATTTTTGTGGGGTTGAAGCAGATCATTGACCTTTTGAAGGATGGAAATCTCGAGGTTTATAAGGACGAAACCACACGCATGCGGAAATTTAACACCATCAAGCCGGAAGAGGCTATTGAATTGATACAGAAGTTAGAAGATTTCCAGTTATTGAAGCGAGAGATGGATCAAGATTCTGAACAGCCGTTTGAAGAGACCAATGGTGACTCCGGCCGGACGGTGTTTGGTTTCAAGAGAAACGTTTCAGTTAACCGTCTTTCATCGCCGTCCAAAATGTCGATGTTCAGAAAACAGACGTGAACGAGTTTTTGAAATACGATATAATTGCTCTGTTAATTCAATGAACGTGTACTATATGATAAAACTAATTTCTTTAGATTCTAGGATGGGTTCCCAGCTGAGCCAATCGCTGGACGTATTTGGAATGAGTCCTAATTTGTTGAGTTTCCAAAGTCCTATCAGCATGTTTCCACAACAACATCCAACGTATACCACTTGCATCACAACCTTATCGTATTCATTGTCTAACTCGATGCTCCTAAACTTCTCTACAACCTGTAGTATTTCCTTAGCAGCGTTGACAAAGAGCATCAATGTCATCATGATTGGGATCAATTGGAGTGAATTGGGAGACATATACATCATGATCAAGTTCATAGGTATGTTTTTGGCTGGCGAAATTGCCAGGTCCCATGCCCGTTTCTTCTTGAGATTTTCTAGATCGTGATTCTTGTGGGTGGTTTTGTCCATACTGGCCTTCAACTTGCCTTCTTTCCATTGTTTGAAAAACAATTCGTTGTGGCCTGGTGGCGGCCTCACGCCCTTTGTCACAATCTTGTTCTGGTCAGCTGTTTGCTGATATCGGGAAATCCAGTCGCTCATGAAAATAAACCTAAAGAATGGGTGTAGTACAGAGCAGTCAGATATCAACATATTTTGCGCACGCTATTTTTTTTCTCATCAACTTTTTAAATACAAACCATACTCATTGTCTCTTCTTTTAAATCAACATGGACAAATCAAAATATCAGCTCATCAAACATGCTCCGCCGAGAGTTTACGCATACAGTGACTCACAGACTACTTTCCACGTGAAAGCATCCACACCTTTTATTTCAGCAGTCAAGAGAATCGAAAAGAATTTGGCTTATTACGAGGAAAAATACACGAAAAAGGGAAAGCCAATTGCAAGTAGACACAAAGAAATCACATATGTGACAGTCAAAGGAATGGGAAAAACCATTCTTAAAGTGATGAACTTGGCATTGTATTTCCAACAAAAACGGTCTTTAAAAGTCGACATCTACACCAGAACAATGGGAGTTCTAGACGAATTCAAAAGCATCCAGGACGATCAGGACGATTTATTGCAAAAACGTAACGTCAGCTCAATCGAATTGCATATACATCTACCATAACCATTACTCTTTCCCATTACACAACTTGTTTATACACATGTCTCGAATCTCTGTCAAATCAGCCACACTTCTATTGTACACCTTTAGCTGCTGCTTGTCCATATTGTCAGTTGGTTGATGATTCAAGACCCCCAGCAACTTTTCGCACTGATGCAAACAATCCTGATATGATCCCAAGAAATATCGCCGCTCCAAACTGCGCATCGTATGACTTCTCAGCACATTATCCACTTTGCTCAGATCCAGTTGGTCTGACACTGTGTGGCTAATAAGACTATCTTGTTCACTAACTACCGGGCCCGATTCCCAAAACAAATGTTTCTGCTGTGTATAATCATCTTCACTCTGACCCTTTCGCACCTTCACAAGCCCAGATCCCTTCTTGACCTTCACCTCGCCTGTGTTATACTCCACAGAACTCGGCACCTCCAATTGATTATCTTTGATATCACACATCTTCCATCTCCTGAATTTTATGTATATCCGTGCACTCTGAGCACGTTGGCGAACTACTTGAAATATCGTTACAAATAAGGCTTCAAAGGCCAACAACAACGTCAACTAGATGATTAAATACCTGGTGAACTTTTCTTTCCAGTAGGTGAAAAAATTTCAGCCCTTATAAAAAAATTATTAGCTAATACACTAGAAATCCAATCACTCTTTCGATCCATTGATCGTAGCAACACAATGTCTGGTATGTCTGTAATCTCTGAATTCCAAAAGCCAAATTCCCTGCCAAGTTCCAGTGGCCAATCGACCGTTCGAAATAGGAATTGTCAATGAGGCTCCAACTAGTGACGACTTTACATGCCCAGACATATCATCCGGACCCTCATCATTGTGTAAAAATTGCACTTTTCCTCCTCCATCGTCGGGAACAACCATGTTCAATGCCGTAGTCATATCCGTGCGCACATCCGGATCATAATTTTCGTTCAAAGTCAAAGCTGCAGAGGTGTGCTGTAGAAACAAGTTCACCACCCCAACCTTGTACTTTTTGATCTGTGGAAGATTCTTCATCACCTCGTCGGTCACCAAATATGAACCCCGAGACCGAGGCTGGAATGAAAATCTAGTTTGTTCCCAAGACATGTTCAACTCAATGGCTTAATATTCTAATCACTCTAGTACTTATAACCGGTTGTCATCTATACTTTTTTTTCTTCCTTGCTTCGCTTATCGTGTATATTCGCCTCTTGCTGACGTCAGCAGAAATCTAGTCCTCTTCAGAGTAAGACGATGGGTAGTAATCTGGATCGTCGCTTTCGTCCTCATCTTCGTCAATCAAAGGTCCTGCCAAAAATAGCGTTTCTCTGGAGCAAACAATGTCCACGTCTGATTGTATCTGTCCAGTTTGGGTCTCCTCATTGTACAGCCATATTTTCTTCAAATCGCTCCTTCTAAAAGCTTGTGCTAGCACAGCCATGATCAAGGAAGGTGAAAGATAGAGAAGTGCTGGCTGTGCGTGGTTGAAGATATGAAGCACACATATGGTAGCTGCCAGTCCGAATGTATAGCCTGCTAAGGCAGACCAGAAGTATGGTTTGGCAAATTTTTGTAGATGGTGGAACTCTGTGTTTGGGTTTGATTCATGGTGGTTATAGAGGTCGAATCTCAGACATAATGAAATGAACATTCCTGGCAGAACCATATCTCCTAATCCTAAAATAGACATGGTTATGGAATTTTCTTGTCTGGAAGCGTTTCCTGGAATCAGAATCTTGACTGGGATTTCGATGTTGGAAGCCACATGGACCATGACTTGAGATCCAAAGACGAAATAGATGTCGTAGAAAAAGAAAAGCGTAAGCAAGAGGAACGCTGGTTTGAAAGTTGAAAACCGGCCCATCGAAATACCAAAGATGGTAAATGATGCTCCCAAAAGATTACTCAAAATCCAATTATTTGAGCCGTCTATCAAATAGTAAAACACACTGAATGCCACTCCGAAAAACCATCCGTATAAGTCTGCGGTAGACGCATAATAATTGAACACCTGAGATTGTTTAAGGATGTCTGATCTTGTCTCCAGCAGAAGTTCTTCTCTGATGATCTTTTCACGATCTGTTGAGTCAGGAAGAAGATAATTCTCCTCAATACCAGATGAATGGATTTCTGTGTCGTGAGACAAAGTGAAGGTATATTTTTTATTAAACCTCAGCGAACTGATGCTGAAATGGTGGCAGGCCTTGCGAAGACTGGTTTTAATAAAGTAACTTGTGGTAAAGGAGTTTGCCTTGGTGCTCAAGAACATCAGATAGATGTTGAGTAACATACTGATTCTTGAACTGTCCCATGCTCTGAGAGCAAAATACAGACCCACCAGCACGACGCAAGCAAAAAAGGCCATTGCCACGGCACTATGCTCGTCTATGGAAGCATCCTCCACATGGGTTTGGTCTCTATCCGAAGGATCAAATAGAGGATGTTGCTGGTTGGCCTCCAAGGCATTTTTTGGTTTTTCCAATGTGCTATAACTCCCCATAAAGACTAGCGACACTGCCAGTACTAGCACTAAACCGTATGAGATATAAACTGGAGTGATGTAGGACTGATCAAACACAGCAAACGCAAGTTCCCGGGCAACCCAGTCTAGAGCATATTTCACCGTTTCCATGCTGATTCTTGAATATTTCGTGGTGGCAACCAAAGATCAAATCTGCTCAGGGCTACCGCATATTTATTTTTTGCCCGGTTTGTCTTACCCTGTTTTCAACGCGAACCACGAAAATAATATGAAAGGACACTTCAGTGTTTTTTTCCAAAGCTGAACATTTTTCAACACCATACCACTTTTCAACAGGATCACACCCACAAATGGAACAGTTGAAAGAGTATAATTGTGGTTATAGAACCACCAATGTGAGTATTTATTAATTGTCACAATCTGACATGTTTTGGATCTGAGATCAGAATACTAATAGTGATTCAAGTACCCGGCCATTAAAAATGCCCCATTACCTGCTGATGGTGCAGGATCCAAACACTTTAACAACTGGATCTTGCTAGCTATCATGATATGTGTTCCTTTATACATCACTAGAAAGTTGGGCCTTGGTTTGTTCACGTTTGTTTTCTTCTTCTTGGTGACTGCCATTCCTATCTTGATGTCATGGTGGACTGTTCTTTCGACGTATTCTCCTCGTATCAACGAGAAGGTTGCTCTTCCAAACAAAGGAGTCGAATTCTACTTGGAGTTCCACGATCCAGAATTGGCCAGCAAGTATACAGGCCAAAACAAGATTCCAATGGAGACTTTCCACGAACTCTTTTTTGCCAACAAGGTGTCTTTCAAGGGTGATGCCCTAGACGTGATGGAGTACAGACATGACTGGGCTTCTTTCAGGTTCACGTTGGGATTGTTCAAGTATTTCTTGTTTGGTATGATTCCAGAAGTCATTATGCACACCAAGAGTCAGGATGAAGAACAGGTTAGAGACCACTACGACAGAGGTGATGACTTCTACTCCTGGTTCTTGGGCCCAAGAATGATCTACACATCTGGTGTTATTTCTGACATCAACAAGGACGAGTCTTTAGAGCAGATGCAAGACAACAAGTTGAAGACCGTTTGTGAAAAGATCGGCTTGAAAAAAGGTGAAAAGATGCTTGATTTGGGTTGTGGATGGGGTACTTTGGCTTGTTTTGCTTCGTCTCAATATGGAGCAGAAGTCACTGGTATTACTCTTGGAAAGAACCAAACCAAGTTTGGTAACGACAAATTGGCCTCTTATGGGGTTGGTTCAGAGCAATCCAGAATCGTGTGTTGTGACTACAGAGATGCTCCATTGCCTGCACAAGAAGGTAAGAAGTATGACAAGATCACTTGTTTGGAAATGGCCGAGCACGTTGGTGTTAGAAAATTCTCTTCATTCCTTAAACAGGTCTACGACATGTTGGAAGACGATGGTCTTTTCTTCTTGCAATATGCAGGTTTGAGAAAGTCCTGGCAATATGAGGACTTGATCTGGGGTTTGTTCATGAACAAGTACATTTTCCCTGGTGCTGATGCCTCGACCCCATTGGATTTCGTTGTGTCTGCTTTGGAAGGTACTGGATTTGAGACCGTTTCCATCGACAACATCGGTGTTCATTACTCTGCCACTTTATATCGCTGGTACTTGAACTGGATTTCCAATAAAGAGAAGATCGTTTCCAAGTATGGTATTAAATGGTACAGAATTTGGGAATACTTCCTTTCTTATTCCACCATTATTTCTAGACAGGGTTCTGCCACTTGCTACCAAATTGTCTTGAGAAAGAACATTAATGCGTACCACAGAATTGAGTACGTTCCTCAACAAGAAGGTTTGCTTGGACCAGCCTCTAGATTCCAACCATGGGCCAAATAAAACATAATTTTTTAATTCTTTTCCAAAGCTTTGGTTTTTTTGCTATACATTTTCCAATGCATATTTATCTAAAAACTAGGGTATAAAAACAACACAACAGTGTAAACGAAAATTTGACTCTTAGTCATTCCATGACCAGTCAATGGTGAGCTCACCAACGTCGAGGTCAGCAAGCTCGGCAAAAGCAGCTGGCGAGAAGTCGAGATCGTTGTCGCTACATGATTCACAAGAGTCCACAACCTTCACAGTGACAGATTTGCCGTTGTAGGTAGCGGTGATGCTTTTACCACAATAAGAAGAGACATCAGAACCATCGACACTTGTCTCGTATAGCGAGTGGGCGATAGCACAAACATAGTCCTCATCGGTGCTGGAAGTTCCACAGTTATCGTCACCAACTTCATAGTAGGTACCTCTACCAGAGTAAGTAGTGGCCGAGGAGCCACTTGTGCTGGTAGCTGAGCTGCTGGTTTCTGAAGAAGTGGTTGCAGTAGTTTTGGCAGTAGTTTTGGCAGTAGTTTTGGCAGTAGTTTTGGCAGTAGTTTTGGCAGTGGTAGTTGGGCTGCTGGTTGGAGTGGTGGTTGTATAGACTGTCTGTTCCGCAGTTTCTGTTTCATAGGTTGCATCCCAGTAGCTGTCAGTAGCAGTCTCCCAGTCCCCGTCGAAAAAACCATCGATGTCGCTGACGAGATCATCGAATCCTGCCACAGGAAGAGCACGAGTATAAGAGGAAAGAGAGGCAATCAAAACAAGAGTGTTGAATTTCATAATGAGTGAATTAGTTGGTGATAGATTGAATCAAGAAGCTATGAAGCAAGCTCCAAAGAAGAGCGGTTTTGGTGGCCTTTTATGTCATTTCGAGCAGAAATCGATATCATCTAGCTCGCAGAAGAACACAGCTTTAGTTCTATTGTTTTATGGCCTAGAACCCGGAAACCGATGGCTTAATTTGTTGAAAACCCTTGTACCCACGCGTCATCTGGTAGCTGCTTTGAAATTTACACAAAGTTTATTTTTTTCGAAGATGCATAAAAGGGGAAAAATATGCACAATCTGCATGTAATTAGCGAGATTTACCCAATTGAGAAGCACCAAGATATAGCTCGCTTTGTCGTTTCTTTTGGGGCATTTGCTCACCTACCCTATTTGGCATGCCTGAATCTAGAACGTCTCTCTCTTAAGTATGCAATGTTTGTATAGCTTGGATCATCTCTATTTGAGATCATGTACGCTATCCTTGTTGGCACTCCATCCTCATGTGAGTAACGAAACTTTTGCATCTTTAAGAGAGCACACTTCTCTTTGGGGACGATCTATTCTACCTAACGGCACTAACCCATGGTTTGACAATTCAATTAGGCGACCGTTGATCTTCATGCATCTCATATCGAGGAAAAACAAAAGATACACAGCAGTGCATGCATTGATCAGGTGTTCGTGTGTCTCGCGTAGTAGAAATAAATACAGGTAATAGTGCATTATACTAGGCAATAGAAGATCAAAACACTATCGCAGATCATTTATTAACTCAGTTCCTGTATATCAGATTAGATAATGAGTTCGAACCAAACTACTGCTTCTGGTAAATAAACATTGGTAAATCCACTCGATTACAGAGTGATCTCACTGAGAGCAGCAGAAAGAGAAGCCGTACTGATAAACTCCTCAATCAATGGTTCAACTTCCTCGATCACTTCAATGATAAGCTCAATTTCGGAGGCATCAAGAGCGGCAGCATCTGGGGCTGGGGCAGGAGCAGGAGCAGCTCTGGCAACAGCCAATAGACCAGCAAAGAGTAAAGCACAGTTAAATTTCATTTTAGTTAGTTTGTTAATTAGTATAGTGATAAAGATATTGAATAAAGTTGTGAGTACTCTGGAGAGGGAAATCCACTGCCTTTTATAGTGTTTGGAAATAGAAATACTCAAATCTTATTCGTGTAGACTTTCAAGGAATTAGAGGGTCAGGTTTTTATTGTTGGACGGCTCAACTGAGTATCATGCAGGTGTTCCCTATAGTTCAAAACAAACCACCCGATGCAAATTCAAAACCCGCATTGTATTTCGCTCTTAGTGGAGGGTCACTCACAGTTTTTTGACTCCACGTTCAGCTTCATAACCTGCACGTCAAAAGATAAGATGCTAAATCAGTCCTAACAATAAAGTGTGAGATAACGACTGTGGCTGTTTGGGACTCCAGTGCTGCATGCCTATCTGAATAGTGCAGGTATATTAACTTTTTTGGTGCTGAAAAATAGGAATTAAACGAAACTACGTCATAGCTTTTCTAGGCTAATGCCTCTCGCTGCACCCTGCTGCAGACAGTCATATTATTTTAAAGTCGATCTTTTATTCACCGGAAACTAAGCTAAGGAAGTACGCCTCTACCCCACGATCCTGGATACTTTGCGATAACAGTACAAGTCTAATACAAATTGTTCAAGCAAGTCTCGGTTTTGTGGAAACATTTTTGAGACATTGTTTAATTTGAGAGAGCTCATTTTTTGGTCATACATCCAGTGCTTGAGGTCAGGTAGAGATAGCAAAGACGAAATGCTCTCGTAGGGAAAACATAATTCGTCCTGGTCAATACTTGCAAATTTTCTTTTCTTGGAGGAGACCAGCTGCGTGTTCAGGTATAAATTCTTCAGAGATAGAAAAATCAGCGAATCGCCGACATCATCAAAAGGAGTTCCGTTTATTGTTTTCACCAACGCAAGAACTAAATTCAGGAACTGCTTATTCTCTGTAGCATCGAAAAAGTAGTAGGCATTTAACCGGACGACCAGGGCTTGGTAAAACACAGAGTCTTGTTTGAGGTATTTTGGCTGTTTTCCAGAGTGCTTTTTGTGAGCTTGCTCAAAGTTGGACTTCAGTTTCATCGCCACTAAGTGAATTCCTTTTGGATCGTCATACAGATCATGCACTTGAGTTAACAGCCAGCAATCATCTTGCAGATCATTTTTTCCGACGGGTTTTCTCGTCTTGTATACAGATTTTTCAATCACCGAGCACGAGCAAGAAAGCACAAACTTAATGAAATCCAACGTGTATTTGTGGGTGATCCTTGAAGCCGCTTTGTCGATAGCAATTATGAGTTCCGTTTCTTTGAAACATAGTAGACTTGACCAGAAAAGCCCGTAAAATAACGAGTTTTCGAGGATGTTTGAAACGAGAGCATGACTCATTTCCGGACTTGACTGCTCGACAACCACCTTGAAACCTTCATAAAAGATAGCTACTATCGTAGAGTTCTTGTTGATATTGTAGTACACCAGAATATTGTCAAAGAAATCATTCAGCACCAACATGAAATGATCGATCGTTTCTTCATGTCGAGAAAGTTTAAGGATGTCAATATAGTATATCAATGAGTTTCTATAGTTTTTGAATTCTATGGTTTGGCTAAATTGTTCTGTAGTAATTTTGTTTTTGACTGGATCTCTTTTTAACTTATTATCATTCTCTTGTTCTCTTAACGAAAGTGGGTATTTCAGCAGTGTTTCAGTTAGTTTAGATTCGCAAAAGTATTTCCTGACTGGCAGGGAGATGTCAATCAATCTTATCAGATTACCAAGAAGAACATCCCGAAGCTGGATTGAGTATCCGTCATTGACAAGTGGACTAATGGTGAAGCTAGCAAACCGATGAACAAAGTCAAAAGTAGGGAATCTTTTTTGGTATACCTCGTTGATGGCCAAAAGCGACTTGGAGTTTCTCACCTCAAACCAAACCTCTGCTAAACTGGGAAAATTGATGTATGTCTGAAGCACATTCACCACCAATTGGATTGAACACTTCAATATCTTCGACTCTGGAGCTCCATGGAGACTTGAGACAAATGTTTCAATTGCTCTCACTATCTGAACAGTGTACTGATCCATAGTATCTTGGAATAATTCATAGTTCTTGAGCAACGTGAAAAATAATGAACAGAATTCAGTGGTGGACGAAACTTCTCCATATCTCAAGGTAATTGAACTTGCTGGTGAATCGAGGATTCCACTCATGATGAGCGTTTCACATCGCGCCTTTGAGTCTGTCGAGAAGTTTTGGTTCAAGCGCTTCAATGAGTTCACTAGATCGTCCACGCTCGTATCATCGCACTATACATTGTTAGTCTGAAAAGTAATCAACTTTTATTTATGTTAATCCATACCTTTTTAATGACATTGTTAATGGAGCTCTTCACATTATCAATCAGGAACTGAAAACTGGAGTCTTGTTTTTTCTGGCTATTGACCACAAATCGACCTCTTCCAGACATGGATCTCTGTCTGATATGATCATTCTCCATTGTTCAGGTAGAAGAAATGCTGAATTTTTTTATTGCTATTTGATCTTGTTTGTTTATCTCTTCTCTTCTACTTCAAGTGAACAGGAAGTAAAATACATCCCCATTTTATAAAAAGGGGCAGACGGCACGCGCCTCCCTCCTATTGCGTGTGGCGCATGGAGATTATACTTCCCCTGCAGAGAACCAACCAAGCCTTACCAAAAATCAAGGCGGTGCGCGCGTTAAAAATTCAATCAAAATTTGACGTGCTGTGAGATCTGAAACAGGGATACACTATAAATATGATGACAATTATCTTTAAACGGAAACCTTTATTGATTGGGAAACTAAAATAAATTTGAAACAAGACAAAATCAGCCTAAATTCTATAAACAGCAGGTCAAGGTCGCCTAGTTCGGACGACTCAAAACAATTGTGGAACACCCTTGAAAAATCAAAAGATTTATAAAAAGACATATCCAGCTCTTTTAACAAGCAAAATTGCCCTGTTAATCTTAATCTTCTCTCACTGATATGAACAACACCACATTTGCCAAACCCACTAATTCCCAATATGGGTACCCATTAATATCCAATTTTCAAGGATGGGCAGGGGCAGGCTATCCTTCGCCCTATTGCAGCCACCAGCAGTCATTGGCTCGACAGCCTGGTGATGGTCACAAGCTTGTTGCTGCAAGAGCTTCTTCAAAAGATGTCTATCCTAAAAACCAAAAAACTCTTGCTCCTTTGAACTCTCAACCGAATACCAACAGGAACTATAGGAACAATATAAACGGCAAGCAAACCAATAATGATCATAAAAGCTCAGCTGCCTGTTACAAAAATGATTATTCCAATAATTACATACACTCAGGGGTTCTTCCTGTTAGGTATGTTAGAAATGCTGTGCAGCCAGTTGAGGGATATCCAAAGTTACAAAAGTTGGTTAAGTTGAAGGAGCAGCAAGTCTCTAGATACGCAACAAAAGCGTATGGATCTCGTGTAAAACCAGAAAAAATGGTGGATACTTTGAACAAATGGATATATGAAGACAATTTGCAGTTCGACGTGATTATGATTGGCGCGTTATCTGAGAATCAGTTGCTTTACCCATTAGTTTCACAGCTACCAATAGATAAACTCTGCTCAAAACCCGGTTTTTTATTTATTTGGGCATCAACTCAAAAGATCTCAGAGTTATCAAAGCTGCTTTCCAATACCAATACTTGGACAAAAAAGTTTCGGAGATCTGAAGAGCTTGTGTTTGTTCCGATTGACAAAAATTCACCGTATTACCCAACGGATTCGATCATCCCCGAAGAGCAATTACTTGAGCAGATGCAGTGGCATTGCTGGATGTGTATCACAGGAACAGTCAGAAGATCTTCGGACAAGGATCTAATTCATTGTAATATTAATACTGACTTGTCGATTGAGAATGAGACCACCAAAAATTCTGCAGTTCCCTCCCAAATCTATCAAGTTGCTGAGAACTTTTCCACTTCCACTAAAAGGCTCCACATAATTCCATCCAAAACAGGTTTAGATCACCCAGTCAAGTTAAGGCCAGGCTGGGTCATTCTCAGTCCCGATGTGCTGCTCGATAATTTCGACCCTCGCAAATATAAGCAGGAAATAGCTTCAATTGGAACCAATATTCCTCTAGATGACGAAATTGAACAATTGAGGCCGAAGACTCCCGTTTGAAATGGGGTCATTTTAGCTGATACAGAAAATGTATACAAATCCCGTTATTTTGAATTTTGTATACTTTTTTGATGTTAGTTAAACCCTTTTTTTTTCGATTTTTTTCCTGATCTTTTTTGCTCCCACTTCTTTTCCTCCACTGCATTCATATTATTAGCATTGCTTCATCATCAATTTTACGCAGCATTTAGCATATCATTTGATAATGAAAAGCTCAAAATCTAAAAACCATATGTCTGTGTGCAAACCTAATGTACAGATATTCAAATATTATATATGAACAGAACTAAGTAATATGGAAGTAATCCTGCTGGGAGATCTCTCGGTAACTTGACTTCAAGTCTCCTTGCAAAATTTGAGAATTGAACCTGTGAAGACCCATAAAAAAGAAAAAAAAGATATGGACCTTTTGAAAAACCAAACTTAAAAAACACCTTGTCCTATCCGCAAATAAATAATAATCAATCCCATATTGTACAATGTATAAAAACCATCTCGTTGCTAAATTCTTGTCATTGCGTTGTTTTTATTTTTCTGATTTCCTTGCTTATAGGCCGATGGAGGTTGAATAGCGTCCTGCTTCCAGCTCGTCGATTGTGCTTTCAATGATCTCATCATCATCGTCGTCTTCCACTAATTCTATAGTAGCGTACTTGATCAAATCCCACTTCTTCCAGAACATCAAACATTCGTTGATATTGTCCGAATCCACAAAATCTTGTAGATAGTATTTGGTTTTAATCAGCCTGTCCTTGAGCTGTTGCAATCTAACATTAGCTGGAACTTCGGAGACTCGACGAGTTGCAGGTTTCACAGCTTCAGCTGGAAAATCGCTTTCATATTCAGTGATGTTGGTTGTAGCAGAAATCTCGGATTTGTAACCCTCTTCATCATCAGATGACAAAACAATAGAGTTTGGGGTTTGGGGAATGGCACTGCCTCCATCATACCCATAAACTTCATCTTCATCGTAAGAGGTAGCGTCACAGTACCTTGCCCATGCTTCATCTATGGCACCCACTAAGTAATCAAAACAGCGAACTCTCGCACCAAAGTCAGAATCCGGCAAATAATGCCTAGACTTTGGGCTCATCTCAAATGATGGTGGCTGAATCGAGGCGGAAGGAGAAACAGCAACTGAATATCTTCTATTGAAAACGTTTGAGCCAGTAGCTCCCTCCGAGGCAGAAGCAGTTTCACTTCCACCAGTCTCTCTATCTTCGTCATCACTATATTGGCTGACGGCTTTGGAAAGCTTTGAGTCCAAAGGGGCAGAAGACATCGAATTCTTGATGAGTTCTCTATAACTTCTTCTTTTGTTTCTCATCCGATTCTTTTCTCTCAAAGTTGTTGGTCTCTTAGCAAGTTCGCCATCTGAAGATTCGTCTTCAGTAGACGAGTTTCCATGACTGCGAACGTACAACAAACTTCCTTTGTTCGATGAAAGCAGGCATGATTTCTTGCGAGGAGGTAGCGACATCGATGATGCTGGAGTGTTTTCCTTATCCATATCGGCAGCCACCGAGGCACGCTTCAACGACAAAGCCATGTTGGAAGGTTTATATGTAGGATATAAGAAATTAAAATTTCAAAAAAGTTTCTTAAAAACCCGTCCACCAGATGCTAAATGTACCAACTGAAAAATGGCAGATTTTTTAGGTATCCTTTTTTTTGTGTGAGCTGTTGGAAACTTTAGAATGTTCGACCAAAGGTGAAACAAACTGACCAATCAGAACAGAGAATTTTTCTCAGCACAACTGAACAAAACAACTAAGTAGTCCAGTTCGTTACAAGTTATAGTGGTGATTTCAAACTCGTATATTCTTTCGAAATACAAAGTTCAGAACCTGTTTACCAACTAGTATAACTTGGTAGTAGCTTCTTGTAACTTGTTTAACAAGTATCGGAGAACCAGAGTGGCAAATTGGCTTGGAAAAAATTTGAGAAAAAAAAGTTAGGAAACTGGGAACTTGGCTGGTGGCAAATTTTTATTATACGTGAGAAAGAAAGCAAAGGCGCGAATTTCTGTGGGTGTCCTTTTGAGTTTTTCACTACTTTTACCCCAAAGGAGCTAAGTTGCCTTTCATTTTGAGTAGGGTAATCCTGGCCAGTTCCATGTTTTGACGTGTTCGTATTGGTATCACAGGGGCGGTGCATACAGACAAGTTTGATAAGATCTTTTGTAGCTTTTGAGTGTCTGTGTTTGTGGTGTAGAGGTGTATTGAGAGTTAATAAAGCTTGTTCTGTTGGATATAGTTAGCGATTTCTTGAAACGTCTTTCTTTGCCAGTCCTGGCCGTTTTGAGAAATTTGGTAGCGTAACTCGGAAGAGCTTATGTCGAGGATATTTTGATCGCCCAAACACATTGTCAAATTAGTAGCCCAATGTTGTGGGATCTCTGGAAATTGGCCATTTCTTATCATATCTGGTAGCTCCAGCTGAGTAGAGGAACTGATTTTGGAATCGTTCCTTGTCAGCACAAAAATATCACATTTAGTGAAGAATTCTGCTAATGCATCGGCTATGTGATTTGGCATGTAATATTTTGGATTTAGCAATCGAATCAATGTATCATATCCCAATAAAAAGGTCACCCTCAAGCTTGAGCCAGGGTGTTGCTGACGAGCAAACTCATCCAGAACAATGGCCTTGTCAACAAACAATGATCTATCGGTAACTCCAATTGTGCAAGCAACTCCCAAGTTCGAATGTATTTCGTTGGCCATATGATACATCATTGCCAGCCGGTCTTCAAAACTGGCTGGCTGGACTCCTTTATCGGCATTTTTTACTGAGAGAAGAAGTAACACCGACTTTGAATTGATACTGGTATGTGAAACATCATCTGAGTCAAATTTATGAAGCAACGACTTGCGAACTAGTGAGAAATGACCTTGATGGGGAGGATTGAACGAGGAGTCTAAAACCAGAAGTCTATTGGTAATTGGTAACACAAATTGCGAAGAGGTCGAATAGATCAATTGGAATGATCTTTTTGTGGAATTCAAAAACGAATGTAGTTGGCTGTCGAATTTCGGCGTCATTGTACAGAATGACAGTGGGAGATCAAGAAGATACAATTTTTATTTCAACGGTAATTTTTCAGCCAAAGAGCTGCAATGCACTATGGTTTATGTAATCAGCCAAGCCCAAAAATGTCTTGTGTAATTTCATTTACATCTAATACTGTATATATCAACTCTAATTAACAACTCTCGACCAGTCGCTTTCAACCTCACCATATTGGATTTCTGAGATCCAACTTGCTATCTGTTTGGTCAAAGGACCAGACTGCTCTCCAGGAAGTAGAGGCACGTTGATGGCTTGTCCATTATATCCGATCTCCTTAATTGGAGAAACAACAGCAGCAGTTCCAGAACCAAATGCCTCGTCAACCTCTCCCTTGGCAGCACGAGAAGCAATCTCTTCAATGGAACAATATCTTTCATTGACCTCCCATTCATCCTTATTCAATCTTTCTCTAGCCAAAGCAAGGATCGAAGCTCTTGTAATACCTTCTAGAATGGTACCATCCAAAGGATGAGTAACAAGCTCTTTCTTTCCGGTGGCAGGGTCCTTGAACACAACGTAGAAGTTCATGGTACCAACTTCGGTCACGTTTTTCTCTGGGCCAAATAACCACAAGTTTTGTTGGTATCCTCTAGAAGCAGCTTCTAATTGTGGCTTGATGCAAGGAGCATAGTTGGCACCCAATTTCTTGTCACCAACTCCTCCAGGCCATGCTCTAGTAGCGTAATCGGTGGCCTCCAATCTGACAGCCTTGAAACCTGTCTTGTAATATGGACCAACAGGAGATGCAATGACGAAAAGAAGAGCTCTATCTGGAGTTCCAACACCTAGACCTGCAGTGGTACCAATCATGGTAGGTCTGAGATAAAGAGAGTATCCTTTTCCTTCGGGAATAAACGAACCGTCCAATTTCAGAAGCTCTCCAATCAATTTGATAAGCTCTTCAGAGTCAAATGAAGGCAGGCAAATTCTCTCGGCAGACTTGTTCATTCTAGCCATGTTCATGTCTGGTCTGAACATTCTGATCTTACCTTGACTGTCTTTGTAGGCTTTTAAACCTTCAAAAAGTTCAAAAGAATAGTGAAAAACACAAGCAGAAGGATCCAACGACAAATTGCCATAAGGCTTGATCTCTGGCACACCCCATCCCTGGGCAGCTGTCCATTCAACAGTAAGCATGTGGTCGGTGAAACTTTGACCAAACACTAATTGGTCTTTAGCCAACTTCTCCTTTGGAGAACTGGTCTTTGTGATCCTCAATTTTGATGAATCCAGCGCGCTGCTCATCATTCTACAAAGGCTCTTGCCTCCAACTGGTCTTCTGAAGAGAAACATCGATTCAAGTATAAAAATTTTCCTTTCTTTGTCTTCGAAAATATACCACTTCTTTGTGTTTTTTTTATCAATGACTAATGCCTAAGATCTTTCACAAAAACCGAAAATGGACCTATCTGGTGAAAATTTTGAGAATCTCGGTTGGCCAAGGGAAAAAAAAGAAAGCACCACGCGGATAAAAAGTATCCATGCAGTCGGTCCATATGATTACATAAGAAAGAAAACGGCTAATTCTGACCCCTGGACTTCTGAAGCTTACTTTCTAGCTGGTCCAATCTCTGTTTCTTAGCTTTCTCCTGTGAAGGTGTCAGAGATGCAGCTGGTTCTTCTTTGAATGCAGATTTGAATAAACTTAGCTTGTCGGTCTCGTCAGCAACTCCGGCCTGCTTCTGCGTTTTTTTCGGTTTTTTATCGTGTGATTTGTTGATCCTGTTTCTTTCAATAGCAGATCTCTTTTCCAGCTCTGCAACCAGCTCTTTAGTTTTCTCGAATACTTCTGCTTGGAGCTTTTCGTCTACCAATTCTTTCCTAGACTCCTTCTTTATTATTGTGCATTCTTTAATGTAGTTTCCTCCCCTTCCAGTAGCAAATTCTGGAGAATTTAACCCATACAAAAAAGATTGCATGCCTTGTTCACCCGACTTAAGCAGGAACCACCAAATTGGGTACAAAATTAGATAGAATAGTAATCCCCAAATACTTCCCATCGATAACACGCGTCTAGTTGATGGACTTCTGACAAATCCTGGATTCACAATATTGATCTTGGTATTGTTGGGCTCATTATCTTTCCTTTGGAAACTGTCTAGTCTTCTTTGATACTCTTTTGCAAACATTGAAAGCAAAAGCTTGGATGTTCCATAAACCTTGTATGGCTGTTTTGAAGGATATCTTCTCTTTTCCCACAGCAAGTCATCGAGTTGAATGTCTCCAAAATTTTGACTCAAGCATGAGGCAATCAAAATTCTCACGTCTCTATCTGCCAATTGAACTTTCAAAGCAGGCTCCAACAAAGTAAGTAAATGGTAATGCCCCAAATAATTCACAGCCATTTGGTTTTCTACCCCATCTATGCTCGACTCACGAGTCTTGCCCATAGGCGCACTGTCTGCAGCAAGACAAAGAATACCATCCAATCTTCTTGGAGGCGTTTGGTCCAACCATTTAGTGGCAAACTTTCTGATTGAGTACAATGATGAGAGATCACAGCTTTCAGCGTAAATCAAATGATTCTCAGAGTCATTTCTCAAGTCATCGACATAATCTGCAATCCATGAGGTACCAACTCCGTTCTCATCTAGCTGCGACGTCAGCAACACCAACTGAGCTCCTCGGCCAGCCATTTCTCGAACCAAAGACGCTCCAACACCCGAAGTTCCTCCGGTCACCATGTAAACCTTTCCGTGCAAATCTCTCTCCCAAGTATTTGATGATCCGCCAAAATAGTACTTTGTGATCCCTGCTGCGAACAATGCCGGGACGTACGTCTTCATGTATTGCCAGCCGGGAACTTTGTCAGTCCCCTCTACAATGATGGTTCCCAGAATGTTGAGTGGCATTTTCCAGATTCTATAAACTTATATAATACAAACAGCAAGAGGGATCGTTTTGGAATCTCTTTGTTTCGTTTCTAGTGCTCGGACTCAGTCGAGGTCTGCACAGCCATGAGAAAAAAAAGTTTTTATGATTTTTTTTTTCCTTTACAAAGGAAAGGAGCTTCAACACTGAGAAACTTGAGCTCCTCTTCGATCTGGTTTGACAGCTACGTTTTCCAATATGGACGAGATCCTCTTTTGTATCTCAGCTGGAGAGACCGACAAAAAACACTTGGCATCTTTTGGATTTGCATCTTCAATCCATTCGTCTCGACAAGTCGCACAACTTAGACAATGCTATTGCCATAAGAATGGTGCTGTTCTGACAGGATTTGGACCAGAGCATAAGGTCATAGTTGCCTGTCGCGATAAAGCTTTGGTTCATGTTTATTTACATGGTAAAGAGAGTCCCGAACAATCGATTCCAGTTCCAGAGGAACTTGTTTGTTTGGAGATCTGTGGTCATCCGAAATCTAATAACAGTTGGTTACTTGTGGGAGGAGGGAAAAGTGGGAGAATGTATGTTTGGGAACTTAGTTCTGGTTATCTTCTAGCAGTTAGAGAATCGCATTATCAAACAGTGACGGTCATAAGATACTATAAGGGGTTCCTGGTCAGCGGAGGAGAAGATTCCAGGATAGTGGTGTGGAAAATCTCAGATCTTTTATCCGGAGCCAATAAAGCATATGGAGTGTTCAGTGATCATTCATTGCCTGTGACTGATTTAGTAATCAGTAGAGGGTTGGTGAACGACTTGAAGGTGTATTCTGTGTCTCAAGATGGAACTATTAGATGTTACGACCTGACAACACTGGAGCTGGTGACCACTTTTGTGGCCCAGCAGCCAATAGAATCCCTAGCTGCTGATCCTGCCTTCAGATGTTTGTATATTGGTCTTAGCGATGGCACTGTGAAAATTGTTCGTTTATTTCAAGCCTCGCCAAAAACACAAATTTTAGAACAAGTTGGAGGTTGTGGTCGTGTGGTTGCATTAAAAGATGATTCAGAGCTTAAAGATACATTTGTGAATCATCAAACGGATGGTGTAAGTGTGACACAGATCGAAGTTTGCTTTGATGGTACCCAATTGGTTCTTGGAGATTCTAAAGGTAGGGTTTCCGTGGTCGATGTTGCTACTAAACAAACTGTGAAGACTATGAAGACACTGGCAGGAAGCGTTTCTTATTTGAAACTTATCCACACTAAGGCCAATTCTGCTGCCTCAAGCAATGCCAACAACAATAACAAGAATATTGTGCGTACGATTCCAGTATTGAAACGGACCATTGTTGAAGACTCAGATTTGCAAAAACATGAAGTTTTCAAGAAACTGGAGTCTGCAGAGACAGAAGATGAGTTCGAATTGGCCTCATTTCTCGAAAACGTTAGGAATGAGGAAAAATGGTTTACCAATTTCGGCAATGTGAATACCACCGTCCATAAGCAGGTCGATAGCCAATGGAAAGAGAAGCATGACAAATTGAATGAATCATACGCAGAGATGAAAGTCAAGTATGACGAGCTTTTTAAAGAACATTCGGAATTAATAAATAGAGGGCATCATTAATAATCATTTCTTCTTTCTTGTTGGCGATAAGGGTCTATTGAACCCTTTCTCTCGGTTCATATATTGTCGATAATCTGTTTTTTGTTTCTTCTTGGCTCCGTAGTAATCTGTACCTGGTACTTTCCTGTTCTTGGTTGATCCGAACCCATTGAATCCTAGCAATGAAGAAATATCTTCTTCCCCTTGTTCAACCACAACAACCTCATCATCACTTTCTTCTTTTTCTCTTTTACGTCCTCGAGCAGTGTTACCTTCAGCTTCTTTTTGCTGGTTTTTTTCGTCACTCTTCTTAGGAGGTAGACGGTCTGCGTTTCCATTTGGCTTTTTATCTTGCTCCTCACGTTTGCTCAATGGCTCCTTTTTACTTGATTGGTCTAATTTATCCTTCTTGAGGGTCTTGGACTTGATCGATATCTGGATTTTTGGGGCCATGACTGGTTTCAGTGGAATTGAGAGTGTAGTATATCTTGCGATAAGAAATATTTTCTATGCTAAGAAAAATTTTAGATCTTGAAAAAAAAATTTACAATTTATTACTATTGACTGAAACATCAAGAGCCAGCAGATTAACTGTATAAGATGTCGGAAAAACTCACTAAAAAACAGCTCAAGGCACTGCAGTTCAAATCTAAGAACTCGAACAAAGCCGCACAGGTGCTCGAAGAGGCTGAAGAGCTCCGCAAAGAACAACCAGTCAAAAAAAGAAAGACCCGCAGAGGAAAAAAGAAGAAGACCGAAGACTCTAAAGACAAAAAGATCTTATTTGTGGGAAACTTACCATATAACATCACTTCCGATGACTTAAACGCCCATTTTAAAAGCTCGTCTCCTGATAAAGTCAGAGTGAGACAAGACAAAGGTATAGCATTTCTAGAGTTTGATACCGATAGAGACGATTTCCAACGTCGAGTTGAAGCAGCTTTGAAGTTACATCATACAGATTTGAAAAATAGAAAAATCAATGTGGAACTGACTGCTGGTGGAGGTGGTAACTCGACTCAGCGGTTGACTAAGATCAAAGAGAAGAATGAAAAGCTTGACAAGAGAAGAAGACAAATTGACGAGAAACGCAGAAAATCTGAACTGGAGAAAAAGAAAGAAAAGGAAGACGATGGTAGCAATGAGGGTTCTGGCACAGGCATTCATCCTTCGAGGTTAAAGTTGATAAACGCATAGATATAATAACAGCAAATACGAAAGAAGGAAGAAGAACAAGCAGGAGAACATTATGTGTAATTTTTATCGTTAAATTAATAGCAGGTCTCACAAAATCGAGCATTTTTTGGCCTTTTTGACCTTTTTGGCCCTGGTCTTTTGAGACTGAGAGTTTGCAGTGGCTGGAGGAGAATTAGGAGCCGATTTGGTAGGTTGTTGCTCCTCCACTGCTGGGTCCAAAACTGACTTTATTGCAAATTCAAATACTTCGCTGACACCCTGCTGTGAAGCTGCAGAGCATTCCATGTAACCGATACATCCCATTTCCTGGGCCATTTTCTGACCTTCTTTGTAGCTGATTGGAGCGAGTCCGTTTTCCTCTAACTGATCAAGAAGATGGGGATCGTCTCTTAAATCCAGTTTAGTTCCAACAAGAAGCACAAGAACATCTTTAGGTGAATGGTGTCTAATTTCAGGCATCCATTTGTTTTTCACGTTAGAAAATGAAGTAGGTTCCACCAACGAAAAACATATTATGAAGATCTCAGTCTGTTGGTAAGACAAAGGTCTCAATCTATCATACTCTTCCTGACCTGCAGTATCCCATAAGTTCAAAGTCACTTTCTCCTCATCCACCATCACGTTGGCAGAATAGTTATCAAAAACAGTGGGAACATAATCTTCTGGAAATTGATTTGTTGTGTAAGAAATTAGCAAACAGGTCTTACCAACCGCACCATCTCCAACAACCACACATTTGATACTTCTCATCTTCAAGTCTATGGGTCTATTCTTTATGTCTTAGTCGTTAACGAAGGGATTTTTTGTTGGTGAACGAAAATCAGCCTGATTTTTCGTTCGATATCTTGGGACAAAAAAAAATGCCCAAAAGGGAAATCTAATTGAGATTCAAGAATTTCGGCTCGATCGCGTCTGAGCAAGTCGCTATTTTATAAAATTTGGGATCTTCCACTAATGAAACTATGTGATCTTGGAATCCGCATGCAATACTGGTACAAAGCCGCATTTGGGTAGTCTTCGAATTTACTTAGCTCGGTACTGCAACATGGCCAATTGTATACATGTACTAAATAGGCCTCTGTAGTTTCCCAAATAATCACTTATCAAGGTACATTTTCCTATCGACTCCCAACTGGTGATCAACAACTTCTATTTAAAGAAATTATCTTCACTTGTTGGGCCCTCCCGCAATCTAATAGCTCCACCTCAACGCGGGTGAATCGCCTAAAATGATCGATCCATGGACAATATTTAGAAAGTATAGTTTACTCGTTAGGAAGCAACCAACCAATATGCACGAGAACTTTGCCCCTCAAAAAAGCGAACAAAATAAGACAGAGAGAACAAGCAAAGCTATATTGATTCGATTAAATCTCTATTCTTTTGATTGCTCTCCATCTGCGCTTGCTCCTCAGACCTGCCAAATCTGCTGTTGTGCAGACTGGCAAGCCGCATAATTTCCTGATCTTTACTTAAAAGGTGCTCGTTTCGCCAATGCAAAAAAATATGGCTGCAGAAAAATTTCCTAATCTGTATAAAAACGTTTATTTTCAAGTTCTGCAGCATCACAGTGTATATGTACCTTGCTTAAAACAATGCATGGATAAACAACTATTCTAAGGTTACGACCCATGATGGGACACGGCGGTATAGCCAAAGTAAGTGCTGTAGCCGAGAGAAAATCACGGCGTGTTGCATTTACTTTAGTTTCCAAAAGATGGCGGGAAACTAAATAAAATGTCTGTTCTTTTGTAAACTGGGGGAAAACTATAAATTAGGGCAGGTTTTCCCTGTTCATGCTTTTTTTTACTTCTTTAATTCTTTTCTTCTTTTTTTTTACTTTCCCTCTTATATTAAAGAACTATCGTTCAGTTGTCTAAGTTAACAGCGCTCGCTCCAAAAGCACTCAAACCTTCCAACTCAATCGACTTACTCCTCACAATGCAATTCGTTTCCGTTCTTCTTTTGGCTTCATCGGCTTTGGCTGCTGTTTCCTCGGTTGTTGACACCGCTACTCAGACCTCTGTTGTTTCTGTGACTATTTCTTCCTGTGATTCATCTGTCACAGACTGCCCATACAGCAACGGCACTTCCAACGTTTCCACTTACGAAGGCGCTGCTGCCGGTTCAGGTTCCTACTTTGCTGCTGGTGCTGCCGCCCTTGCAGCCGGTGCTTTCCTTCTCTAATTTGACCTCCATATGGTTATCGCTTTTTATGGTAGTCATCTGGCCGATATGTGGATCCTAAAGCGCTGAAAGCGCTTTTGGAGATCGCAGGTTTTGCGCGGTTGGTGGAATCATTTTAAGCGCATTAGAGATGTTCGAAATGTACCCGACTTTTTTTTAAATGATTAATTGATTTGCAACTATTATGGTAGTAAGCATCATCTTAAAGGTAATTATCATATCTCAAATGTCATGCGACTAATGACAGCTCATGTAGATTAGCGCAATCGATCTTGCTACCATTCTTTGGTCGATCGACGCGTGGAAAAAGGTTTTTTCTGTCGGCCTCCTTTCCTGACACCGGTCTGAAACTGGCAGAATGCTAAATATCCGACCCACGAAGACCTGTTTACCTCATGAAGGCCTTTTTGATCGGAAAGAACAGTCTTTTTTTAAACACCACTGCACCCACAACGGCAATTGGACATAACAATTTATTTGCTACCATCTCTTCCATTTTCCAGAAAATCAATTTAGGCTTGTTCTATTTGACCAGACCCCGTTTGTTCGTGATATTCTGATTAACGGATAACAAGAATGGACAAGATTGTAGCACTCCTTCTTGCGGATACGAATGCTGGCAATGGGCATTCGCATCTGAGCCGAGTTTGTTTCTATAATAAAAAGGATCAAGTCATTCGAATAGATTGCCTTGACAACCAGATTGTTCAGCCCCATCCAATGGAGTTGATTCAAGACCAGAACAAACTGTTATTGAAAATCCCCGAAGAATACTCACATGTCCAAGTTTTTTTTCAACAGGCGGACAAACTCTATCTTTTACAGTCTGTGGAAGCTACCAGCAAAAACCTGAAATATGAAATCACAAGTGGGTCATATAGCATTGAGTTTAACTTGAGCCCTGAGGATAAAGGAAAAATCACACTGCAACTGATTGAAAGTCATAAACCCCTATCGAAGATCACATTTTATGTGGAATCAAAAACAGGTGGCTCACTCACCAAAACTTCATTACCGCAGAAGCCTGCAGTCTTTCCGTCTTCCCTTGAAACAAACAATCAGAATCCGTTCCCAATTCCAATGGATGATGGACCGATTTTCAGAGAAACCTTGAATGACTATGAGTCCAAAATCATGAGATTGAAAAGTGACATCAAAATGACTACAGACAATTTATCGAGCTACGAATCGTTATCAAAACAACTACTGAGCTCCAGAAATTCCCTGATCTCCTCGTTCAATAACATAGAATCAAGCTTTCCTGCTTTCTATGGATGCCAATTTGATCGGTCGATGGTGATGGCTTTCAAAAACCTCACAGATGAAAATAAATCTGCCATCAAGAAATTAAAACTGAAGCTATCTTCCACCAACAATCTCACTGGAATCGAAAATGCTGTAGCATCAAGGAAACGAATATTTGAAGAGGAAAGTAAGAGGTACTATGATTGGCTGTCCAAGCTGCTCAGCTCGGGAAAGTCAAAAGATGATAAGTTTCTTCTGAAAAGAAAGACGTTTGAGCTTGCGAAAATTGAATTCTTTTCGTTTTTGCTGGACACCTTGATTTCACTAATATACGACTTCTGCAACCATGAAAATGCCTTTATTGGCAATTATAACACATCAAGGGCCCGCAGACAAAAAATAAAAACAGCAATAGAACAAGCAACTACAATGACTGCATTATCCTCAGAACTGGTTAAAATTATAGATTGTTCTCCTTCCACGGATAAAACAGGAATCCTTTTTACTCAGGGGGGGCAAGGTAAGTCCGGGTGGCATAAGCAATGGGTCGTCCTACATGGAGGAAAGCTCACTGAGTATATGGATTGGAGAAAGGGAGTTTCCAAAAGAAATGACCCTATTGATATTTCTCTGTCGAGTATCAAACCTTTAGACGTGGTGGATAAGAGGAAAAATTGCTTTAGAATAATCACTAGCACGGGAATAGAGCATTACTTTCAGGCGATCTCAGAAGAAGACCGAGATTCGTGGATTCAAGCATTATACGATGCAGGCCAGTTCATCAATTTCCATAAGGACAGCAAAAAGCAGGCCAAAAACAATAGCAAGGCTGATCCTTCTATCCCGATACAAAAAACCCGTGATAACACCAATACCTCTTCTCCAGGAAAGAATTTGACCGAAGTGCCTGCAAATGGAGATTCAAGACAACGAAGGGTATCATCAGTGACCATGGACAATCTTCGATTGGTTCAACAGGCTCATGTCAGCAATATTCAGTGCTCCGAATGTGGAACCACAGATTCTGTTGAATGGATTTCAATGAATCTATTGGTTATCTTTTGCGTTAAATGCTCCTCATGTCATAGATCACTAGGAACAAGCATTTCTAAAGTGAGGTCTTTAAGATTGGATACTTTCACGAAAGAGATGCATATGCTTCTCAGACATATCAATAACCAAGCTGTGAAATCAATTTATGAGGAGCTGCTTCCTATGGAAAAGCGAATTAGCCCTAATTCTTCGGACGAAGATCGGTTGAAGTTTATTACGGAAAAGTATTCGCTGAAGCAATATGTCAATAAAGACAAGTCTGCTTCCGCCTCCAACCTCCTCATCCACGGTGTTAGGACTCATAATACTACAGAGATTATTCAAAGTTTTGCTCTTGATGTTGATCGGGACCTGCTGCTTTACAGACCCACTGATCACCTAACGACAGCTGAAGGTGAGCCACCATCTTTTTCTATCCTCGAGTACTCATTGATGTATCCATCAAAAGAAAATAAAGAGGGCTGGCCCAAAATTTTTGACCTTACCGAGTTGTTGATATTGAATGGAATCCCATGTGGTGAAATTGTGCGGAATGAGCTTTCCTTGTCACCAGATGCGCTGAGCTACTGGCAATCCAAAATTGATAGATTTAGAGGAACTACTAATACAGACATGAATACATCGATCAGGCGGGATATCATGAATCCTAGCACCTCTGCTGCAAAGATTGTCACAGGAGGCCAGCCGCCGAAGAACATGCTCAAAGATCACAAGTTCAACATTTTGAAGAGGAAAGTTAAAAATTGAAGACTTTCTGAGGGTGTCTTTTCTTGGCGCCTAGCGCTACGGAATAATTTTTAGTGTATTGAAATGAGGAAACTAATCGCTTGTTTCCTTTTTTTCTCACTATTAAAACAGTTTTTCCAGACGTTGAGCAAGCTGAGAGATCATGGAGACTCGGACGGGAGATCATGATACTCAACTTTGTGATCCCATGAACATAGTGAAACTTGGGGAGTGCATTGGTCGAGGAAATTTTGGAGATGTCTACAGAGGCGAGCTGGTGATGGGCCAGCAAGTTGTTGCAGTTAAGATCATTGATTTGGAGAAGTCTGAAGATGACATACCAGTCTTGATCCAGGAGATCAAATTTTTGAAAGGTTTGAAGTCACCTTACATTACAAACTGTTTTGAGACATATATAAAAGATGTGACAATGTGGATTGTGATGGAGTACTGTGGCGCTGGGTCTTGTGCAGACTTCTTAAAGTGTTTCAAAAAGCTAGATGAACGTGTTGTTGCATTCATTCTTCGGGAAACAGTGAAGGGATTAGAATATTTACACTCGATGAAGAAAATCCATAGAGATGTCAAAGCTGCAAACATATTGGTTACAGAGCTAGGACAGATAAAGCTTGCAGATTTTGGCGTTAGTGGCCAACTAACAGAAACTATGAACAAGAAAGAAACCTTTGTCGGTACTCCGTTTTGGATGGCTCCAGAGATTATATTGAGAAGAGATGGGTACAACGAAAAAGTTGATATTTGGTCGTTGGGGATTACTGCGATTGAACTAGTGACTGGATTTCCTCCATATTCGAATGAGGAGCCAATGAGAGCAATTTTTGAAATTCCTGACAGACCCGCTCCTATATTGACTGGAGACCAATATAGCGTGTATCTGAAGCAGTTTGTCAAAGAGTGTTTGAACAAAGAGCCCCAAAAGAGACCTTCTGCAAAAGCTTTGTTGAGGACTAAGTTTTTGTACAAAGTGAAAAACAGATACAGTCCAATGCTTCCGTTGATTGGGGAGAAGAAGTCCAAGATGCAAAGATACAAGAAGAAACCCAAGTTTGCGTTAAATTTTGAAGAGAAAAGGTTCGGACAGGAAATTGAATGGGAGTTTGATCCGACTGTCAAATTCAACCTCTTGAGGCTTTCTGGCAACAAACCGGCAAATGAAGCCTCTTCGATCACGATCGATGATACTGCAAATGAATTTGAAGATGATGAGGATGTGCCTAGCGCCAATGTTAACAGCAGCTCTAGACCCGAAACTACTGTGACCCCAACTACATCTCCATTATATTACTACAGATCAGAGAATCCGAGACAGTCAAGACCACATATATCATCCTATAAGCAAGCTGGAGTTCATTCATGTCCAATCACGGAACACCAAAATTCTTCATCTGCCAAGGAAAATGTCGATCCAAGAGGACGATATTTCTACAACAATCTTATCAGGGAGTCATTCGACGGCATCAGCGAGCAGTCTGGTTCCCAGCGATTTAAAAAGGGTCTGGAACAATTGAAAACGGCAATGTATGAAATGGAAATGAGAAATCCAGGATTCTGTGCACTTCTTTGTCACAAGATCTTCGATGGTATGCTAGACGCATAGTTGGACCTGGTGACAGCTGCTTCACTTTTGTATGGAGCACATATAATATATAAAAAACACAATTTAGTTATTACGTCATGTCTTAGCTAACTGGGGCGGGCAATTGCGAGCCTCTGCACAGCCATGAAGTAGCAATTTAAATTGAAATGGAATATAAAAAGCAGAACGATGCTTGTAATTCTACTCGATCAACTCAATTAACTTCAGATCAATATTTTGTATCACCGTATCACCATGCATGCTAGAGACTGGCTATTAGCTTTTATTGGTATCTTTTTACCATTTGTTCCGGTTGCTCTCAAGAGAGGAATCTGCTCAGCAGATTTTTGGATTAACATTGCACTTTGTTTCCTCGGGTTCTTGCCAGCTTTGATCCATTGTTGGTATATCATCTCTTGCTATCCACACGATACCAGATCCGGATACACTGGAGTGACTCTTCCAGGTAGAGAGCCACATAATTATGGAAGTGTTTAGAACGTTTTTAAGTGGGGGCGGAAGCTCAAAGTGTTGGAAAGGTTGGATTTGATTTAACGTGGGGGAGAGAGAATATGAAACGAGATTAGTGCGGCTTACATGTGGCAAAGTGCAGCACAGAAGAGGGATTCTTCGGTGTTTTCTTATTTTTTTTTGTTTCACTTTGTACTTTTTTCTTGTAGAAACAATATCATCATTTCAATTCACGTGTGCAAGCTGCTATTATGGAGTGGACCACTAAAAGCGAGCTGGTCGAGCTGGAAATTCAGAATGGAAGTATATCTTCCTCATTCACCACACGGTCCGAAATCAAAATAGAGCCTGACATGTTGGATGAGGCTTTAAATACAGATCGTAAGATCACACATCTGTATCTTCCGAGCTCGACTAATTTGACAGTACAAGAACTCATTGTAAAAGCATTTAATATTTGAGTTACTAACACAAATTATAGCTTACATTCCGCATTTCATTAGGTGAAGTGCTCCTGACTCCTCAAAGCCATCCCGTAAGTTGCGAACTTTTGTCGCATTGCCTTTCACATGGAGGAATATGGAAGTTCTTGAATTACTCGCCCTCCCTTAAAGGTCAAGAAAACTCATTGGATACCACATGTCAATTGATTTTAAAAGATAACACTTTAAATGAAGAAATGCACCAAGATTTAAGAATGGGGTCCAAACAGATCTTTAACTTGAGTAACGTGTTGGTGCATGTTTTGACCCATATTGATATAAATTTGGAAATCAATGATCATAATCTCACGATCGAAAACATACATTTTGTTCATAATTTGATAGAAGACCTAAATTACTTGATGGCATGCGACTTCCTAGATCTAGAATCTAGCTTCCCTCTAGCGTTTTCCTTTCATTCCAGATCAATTGTCCTCCAGTCATACGAATTAATGTCTTCAATTCAGGAATCGTTACAAAAATCTGAAATGACAACATCTCTTCTCAAGCAAGAACTAACTATTGGCTTCCTCAAGCAAGCATCTTCAAAAACCTTGAAGTGGTTTTTAACCAAAAACATGAAAAGCCGAAGAAAAATTGATATTTCTCAAGTATTCAAGTTGGAGTTCTTCAACCATCAAGCTTCCTTATAATTGAATTTCATCCTTTCCAGCTCCAAAACACTCCCAGTCAAAGCTTCAATATCGTGAAGAAACACCAGCATGACCAACGAACCAATAAAAGGTATAAAGTAAATCAAATCAAGACTGTTTTCAAATCTCCATAATTTGAATATGGCAACGAAAGACGAGCCTACCAAGTTCAGCTTCAATAAACCCTCGTTGTCAAGCTTACCATTTAGGAGCTGCTTTTGACTGATAAACTCCATTTGCATCAACAAGGCCAAAACCATGATCAAGACGCAAGACAAAAAGCTCAAAATTGAATTAGTTTTGCGATAATGAACTTGGGTTACCAGCAAAAGATTCACTATTAAAAACAGAACCTGTATTACTCTGAGCAGCTTGATTACCCGTGTATCAAATTGGTTTCTGGACCGTAATTTGCTGAAGGGCACCCGAGCCTTGAAATCCTCGACTAATTTTGTTTGATCTTGTGAATCAAGTGGCAAATCCAGCTCATCTTCCTCCCTAAAGGAATACTTGGAATTCAACACCTTTCTCAGTCGAGGCATTTCAAATCTTACTAGACCATGTGATCAGATTGGTTGAAAATGGCAAAAGCAATTGCATTATTCTTGTTCAGAAACTATCTTCAGAAGCTTTTTTCACTATCTAAAAACGTCGCGTCGTTTGACTTTCTACTATCAAAGCTGATGATGGTTGATTCTAACCGGATCCATTTTATTTTGTGTCACTACGAAACCTGTCAAGCATCAAGCTTTTCTGTTTCCAATCTCTGGCTCACTGATTCCACAGGTTGGAGCTCGCCCGATCTAATTGCTTGCAAGAGATGTCTTTCGTCTGAGCGCGATTTCACAGAGCCCAAAGAATGGACCACAAACAAGTCTTCCTCGTCGCTCACCTTTTCACCCTCGTGAACAATGCTTGGCTCATCCAAATTGCTCTTAGGACCTTTGTACTTACCCTTGGCATAAAAATAGTAGTATAAAACGGCAATTATGATGCTTCCAGGAGTAATCACAACGGTATAGTTCATGGTTGTAGGAGTCACTGTAGGATTTGTTGGGAACATCACCAGCACAATGATGAACGCGATGAAAATACAGGTGATCCAGCCAATTATAGATGAAGCAACATCACCTGTGTAAAACTGACCTGGCACAAATTTGTGCTTTCCAGTTGTAAGTCTAAGGAATATTGGAGTTCCCCAAGAAAAGTAGTTTCCCGCAATGTAGAGGGAAAATAAGGCATTTGAAGCAGTAGTACCAATTAAACACAGCAGACCTAGCAATAGTGCCAAAATGCCTCCATAGATAACAGCTCTAATTGGAGTCGAAAGTCTTCTGTTCACCACTTTAACTATTGGAGCAAAAGGTAATCCATCATCTCTTGCGAAAGCCCAAATTTGTCTAGAAATGGCAGTCAAGATGGATGCTCCCATAAGCCATTGACAGAAAGCTATAAGAGACATAAATGCAATAGCCCATTTTTTACCCAATGCGTTATAAATGATTTGAGCAATTGGGCTTCCATAATCTGAATTTAGAATAGCATTAACATCTGGTCCCATACAGGCTGCGATGCAGATACAGATAAGGAATCCCAGACTGAAACAAGCTGACACCGATCCAATGATACCGATAGGAACACCATGAGTTGCGTTTTTTGCTTCCTCAGACATATGCACACAGGAGTCAAAAGCACCAATGGTCCAAACACTAGGCATAAATCCATTCATGACAAAATTGAAACCTGGGGTCCAATCAGTGAATTGTTCGTAGTCTCCAAAAATGAAAGAACCATCGTTGAATGGAATTCCATTAACCTTGCAACCAATTGGCACTGCAATGAAAAATAGCACAATTAAACCGAGGTTGCAAATGATGGAGAACGTTTGTAACCTCGAGACAAATCCTGAAGCAAAACAAGTGATTCCAATATGCGAGATCACACAAGCTGCGTAAACTCCATAAGTCTTACTTGTGGTAATATCAAAATTACCATCCTTCGAAATCGAGACAGCTGCCAAGATCTCACCAGCGAAACCGTAATCAACCGAACACAATGCACCCACAAGAGCAACAGAGTTGGTGTTCCCCACAAGATACGACAAGAAAACCTTGATTTTGTCTGGAGCATAGAAATAGGTCCAGTAAAACAAACCACCAGAAGTTGGTAAACTGCTACCGAGCTCTGCCATGCTTATAGCAATAAGAAGAACAAAAGTCGAGGCAATTGCCCAACCCCAAACCAAAGTGATTGAACCTCCATATAGAGCTTGTGCCAGGACGGAAGCAATGGATGGAAGCAATCCCATGATACTGAAGGCCACACCAAACACTTGTAAAGTGGAGAATTTTCTTTTCAATTCCTGCTTATATCCAATTTGAGCCAGCAATTCATTATCTGAGTGAACTAGTTTAGCATCAATGACATCTGGCTTTTTAGTACCACGATATCTACTGTAGGAGACAGTAACGTCATGTCCAAAATCTGACATTTTGAATCAATCGTTTGAATACCCGACCTTGAATTGGTTCAAGCGATGACCCTTTGATGATTACAATTCTTTCTTTATAAATCGTTTTCCATGCAGTTTGTTCTTATCTTCCTATCACAAAAACTGTTCTGCTATGAAAAGAAAAGATCAGCATTTCGGAAGCATTTGGCTTATCATGCAGAGACGCTGCAGAATTGTTGATTACTGGTATTATTGTTGTTGTCCGATATAGGGCCTTCTGCGGATGTTCTCGTGTGCGTGGATTTGTGTTTCCCAATAAAGCAACTTGGAGCCCACAACCAAAAGCGCCTTTGACAAGAGTAGGCCCTGCCGACCTTACAAATTTGATTTGCTGCTGTCAAAGCAACTTTATTCGGCTACACACGAACGGCATCATGTATAAATCTGTACTATATAATAGTATATGCTATACTTTATAATAGGAGCTGCGCGATTTGACAAATTAGCGGTAAGATAAGGGGTCTTAAAACAATAGAACTATAAAAAAGCGAATTCTTATAAAAATCAAGAAAACGGTGGAAAATAAATTTGTGAAAAATTAAAATGTTAGTACACGGAAACTTGACCTGGAAACATTTGAAAATTGGGGTATAACTCTTATTAAAAATCGACCAAAAAGTGCTGATGTAGATGATTACACCTTTGAGCAAGTGGGTTGATTAAAATAGTTTTTATTCTGCGGTAGTAGCTCTCAATTACTCGCTAAAGGATGCAACAAACTTTGGGGTCGTATCCGTGATTATTTGACTAAATATATTTGTAGTTTGGTTTATCTTCCGAAATTTGCTTCTATAGTGTAGTGGTATCACCTCAGATTCTGATTCTGATAACCCCGGTTCGAACCCGGGTAGGAGCTGTTTTTTTTTTTTTTCTTTCCCTATTGTATGTAATTTTCAGAATTTTTTTTCCAGGCCGTGATCGCCTCGAGTTGAGCAGGTGGCCGAGAAATTGTAGTCATAAAAAAGTAATTCAAAGTGAAAAAAAAGATTTGAACAAGAGTCATCCACTCAGTTTCAAAGATCCACATACCATGTCATATAGATCTACTCGTTCTTCAAGCGAACAAAGCGTCTCTTTTGAAGAGGCTGTCATTACTGGTTTGGCCAAAGACGGAGGTTTGTTCATCCCAGCAGAAATTCCAAAACTTGATACCAACTTTGTTGAAGAATGGTCCAAGCTCGGTTTTGAACAGCTTGCTTTCAAAATTCTTAGACTATACATTAAACAAACTGAAATCGGTGACGAGGAGTTGAAGACTTTGATTACCAAATCGTATTCAACCTTCAGATCGAAAGAGGTGGCCCCAGTCGTCCCTATTGACTCTAAACCGAACCTGTACTTACTAGAGTTGTTCCATGGACCTACGTACGCTTTCAAAGATGTCGCATTGCAGTTTGTTGGTAATTTGTTTGAATTTTTCTTGACTAGAAAGAATGCTCAAAAGAAGGAGGGTGAGCAAAGAGACATCATTACAGTGGTGGGTGCCACTTCAGGTGATACTGGGTCTGCCGCCATCTACGGTTTGAGAAACAAGAAGGACGTTTCTGTGTTTATTTTGTATCCTACAGGAAGAGTTTCTCCATTGCAAGAGCGTCAAATGACTACTGTGTTGGATGATAACATCCACACTCTTTCAGTGAAGGGTACTTTTGACGATTGTCAAGACTTGGTCAAGAAGGTGTTTAACGACACACAATTCAATGATAAGTATCACGTCGGAGCCATCAACTCCATCAACTGGGCTAGAATTTTGGCACAAATGACGTATTATTTCCATGCTTACTTCCAGCTGTTGAACCAAGTGCCGGAATCCGAAAAAGCTTCTTTCAAGGTCAAGTTTGTGGTTCCAAGTGGTAACTTTGGAGATATTTTGGCTGGATTCTATGCTAAAGAAATGGGATTACCAATTGAGGAGCTGGTTGTGGCCACTAACGAGAATGATATTCTTGACAGATTCTTACGTTCGGGTAAGTATGACAAAGCTGACGAGGTGAAAGAGACCTATTCACCTGCTATGGATATTTGTGTTTCCTCGAATTTCGAAAGATTCCTTTGGTACATGATTAAAAGAACCTCTGGTGAGAACGACGATTTGAAGACTGGTGCCACACTTGCCCAATACATGAGCGATTTGTCTTCTAGAGGAATTTTCCAGGTGCCGTCAGAGACTTTGGAGGCTGCCACTTCTATAATGGACTCCTCGATGGTTACCAACGAAGAGACTGTTAGAACCATTAAGGATACTTACGCACAAACATCCAACCAGTACATTCTCGATCCCCATACTGCCGTTGGTGTGGCCACCTCTTTGAACAAGATTGGTAAAGACGGTAACGATGAGTCAATCAAATACATCTCGTTATCTACAGCCCATCCTGCCAAGTTTTCTGAAGTGGTCAATCAAGCTCTAAGCGGATATTCAAACTACTCATTTGAGAATGATGTGCTTCCAGAGGAATTGAAGCAACTTGCAGATCTACCTACCAAAATCAAGCTAATTGAGAAGGTCGACCTCAAAGTCATTGAAGATGTCATTATAGAGGAGTTGGAAAAAGAGGGTAAGAAATAGAAATAGTGAAATAGTTTTGTTTTCTCTGTTAATACATTTTTAATCCGCTTAGCTTTTGGTCTCGCAAAGATCAAGCTAAGTACAACGAAACCAACGGGCACGTAGAAGAAGACACTTTAAATGGTTATGTGGCCCTGGAGGCATCGCGCACCGAAAGAGAAAAAAAAGTTCTAACTGAACTAAGAAGACCCATAACACGAAAGTCAAGTGACAATTTGTTTTACTTCTTGTTGTGGTGCAACGCGGGGCCTAATTCTACAAGATGAGTATGTCCTCCAGATACCAGAGAGAAAAGCAAAGAAAATTTATGAAACAGCCTGCCTTTGCTCAGGTTCAAGGCCACGGTCAACAACAACATGGTGTAGGTGGACAAGGCATGAAACCTCAGACTCCCATGTCTCAATCGCATCCGGCATCTGTCAGTCTGAAGCCTACTGATGTGACAATTTCTAAGTCGCTGGCAGAAAAGTTCCCCGAAAAGGTGGAGATGTACAATAAGCTAAGAGCTAAAGAAAGAGAGCTGGACTTAATGATCAACAAAAAAGTCATTGATTTGCAGGATTACCAACAAACTGTGAGCAATGGATTGGTTGAGGATCCTAGCGATAACAGCATCTTGAGGATTTTCATTTACAACACATCGGAAAATCAGCCATGGCAGGTGAAAGATCAACAATTGGCAGAACAACAGCCTTCTTGGACTCTTAGAATAGAAGGTAGACTTTTAAACGACACTGAACCGCTAGATTCCCCAACACGCAAGAAGTTTAGCTCCTTTTTGAGTGGAATCTCTGTCGAGCTCAAAGCAAGAGACGGCAAGGACGAGGAGTTGATGATTAGCTCTGTGAACGGTGGCTCGAGCTCCAGAGTAATTGAGTGGCACGACAACTTTGAAGCGAACGAAGTGGAAAGGCAAAAGCAACAATTTGATGGGCTTGATATTAGAAGAGGTGGATCTTCAGTTCCTCAATCAGAATTGCCTGATGACGAGACTCCGGATCCATCTGATAAAGAAATTGTATGCCATATTGTGCTACAGCCTAAAATGTATCCAATAAAGTTGCAGATCGTCAAAGACGCATTGATTGAGCTTGTTGGTTCAAATGAAATCTCGCAACCGGATTGCATCCATAAAATTTTCAATTACATCAAGATGAACAATCTTTTCGAGGTGCAAACCATCCAGGACAAGCAGGCTCAAAACCAGCAACCCCATAAAGTTGTCACCGTTAAAAGTGATGATTTACTGTACCGTATATTTGATGCCAATTCGCTGACATTATCGCAGATCATGGAGATTGTTTCTACCAAGTTGTTGAAACCAATGGAACCAATCAGACTGCAATACAGCATCAACACATTGAAAAACACAACATTGGGAGATATGATTGTGGATTTGAAAGTGAACACGAGAATGCTCAATCCAAACTTCAAGCCTGGTGCTCAAGATATTGGTGAAATTAACGAACTTATTAACCAAACCGTGCTTAATAAGCAAATGATGAACGATTTTACTAAAGTGACTGAGAACTTGAAGCTGAACTTCCAATTATTGAACTATTCAAAGTTGAAATATGATTTCTATAAACAATTGAGTGAAAATCCTGTTGATTTCTTGAAGAAAGTGCAGGAAAAGAACACTGAGTTCTTGAAGATTTTATCGAGCGATTCCGTCTCATTTGGAAACGATGGTATGGTAGATGAAGAGGTTGTCAGAAGATCCGATTTCTACACTGATGAGTTTTTAAGTGAACATATCAACATTCTCTTCAACTCCGGAAGAATATGATAAATAGATGTATAGCTATGTTGTTAATAACCTTTGATTGAGTTCAAGTAGCCAATTCTGCTGAAATTGGCAGCTGATGTGACCAGCTAGGCTTTCGAATGTAGGGAAAACGTCCGAGCTGCCGTAGGACCAGCCATCATTTGATACAAACACTTTGTATGTTTTACCTTCTAAGGTGATGAGGTCAATGCAAGATCCGAGAGCATTCAACTTGATATCGGCAAAATACTGCCCTGTAGAGTATTCATTTACTGCTTGGGTTAGTTCTGCCAATTGATCCATCGTGGTGGATAACCTAAAAACAAGTAGTGAGGTTGAATCGTTGTAGAAATTTGAGTGCGTGGCTGAGGTAAGCCAACCAAGATGCTCGTGGAGGAAAAAAACAATTAGATTTTCCAAACAGTGTTTGGTATAAGATGTACTCAATTGATCACGTGTATAAACCCCCAGAATGAGTGCAAAACAAGTGAACTTTGGTGACCTTCCTATAGAAGATTCGTCTGACGAAGAGAATAATTCTGGAAATGAGGAAAAGGACGAGGAATTAACGATTTTGGAAGAATACAAGCTTTGGAGAAAGAATTGCAGGTATATGTATGATTTCATCAGTGAAACTGCATTAACGTGGCCATCTTTATCGATACAATGGATTTCAGGGGATACATTTGAAAATAAGACAAAGGACACTGCAATTTCAAAAACTAGAAATCTTTTGTTAACTACTCACACTTCCGGAGAAGATGTGAATTACTTAAAGATCGCGTCCACACAAATCCCAGCCTCGATTTGGGATGGTGGACCAGAACTGTCTGCTGAAGAGCTACAGACTATCAATTCGAGACTCAGAATTGCCAAGAAATTAGAACAAGACTGCGAGGTCAATAGAGTGAAAGTAATGCCTCAAAATGAGAAGACAATAGCTACGATCAATGGATCTGGAGAAGTATTCGTCTACCGATTAGATTCTAAGTTTGGCGAGCAAAGTCGGACAAAACTGGTTTATCATGAAGAGAATGGCTACGGCTTGAACTGGAATCCTGTGGTTTCTGGCGAACTCCTCACTGGATCCGATGATCACACGGTTGCGCTTTGGGATTGCACTCAAGAGCACGAGCAACTGAAGCCAACACAAGTTTTCAAACATCACTCCGATATAGTGAACGATGTGAGATGGCACAACTTCTCCGGAAACACTTTCGGATCAGTTTCTGAAGACCGCAGATTCGTTTACCAGGATAAAAGAACAGTCGAAGCTGGAATCAACAGCGTTTTGAATGAAAAGACCTCATTCAACACCCTTTGCTTCTCAAAATTCTCCACAAATTTGTTTGCAGTTGGAGGAGAAGACGGAAATGTGTATTTATATGACCTTAGAGACGTGTCAAGGCCACTCCACATCATGATGGGTCATACTAAGTCGATCACAAATCTAGAGTGGGATCCGTTCCATGAAAATATCCTAGGATCATCCTCCTCAGACCGTCGTATTATTCTTTGGGATATTAATAAGATTGGACAAGAGCAATTACAGGACGAGATGGAAGACGGAGTTCCAGAACTTTTAATGATGCATGGAGGCCACACTGGTGGTATCAATGACTTTCAGTTTAGTGAAGAGATTCCTTGGACCGTCGCCAGCTGTGCTGACGATAACATTGTGCATCTTTGGAAGATCAACAAGAAGGTGTTGGATGATGGAATCAGTGATGATACGAACTTGGAGGAGCTGGAGTAACTGGATTAATTAGCATTGACTTAGTTCTTGAGCATGTTCTCTTCTTTCTTGTATAGTTACCCTACTTTTGTTTTCACAAATTTTTCAGATTATTCGTGAAGATTCATCAGTAAGCACAAAGCTGAGACTATAGAAAAGCAATACTAAGATCTAGGATAGGTTTAAATCCGCTGGACTTTGAAACTATTCGATATGTTGAAATTGTCTTTAGCGAAATCTGCATTAGCCAGTTTGGCTAGACCAAGTCTTTTGAAATCTTTTTCGACGTCAACAGTTGGTAAGCATTTATTTTTACAAGCAACGCTAGTTGTTATAAGCTTTGTTCCTTCGTACTAATGCCTTTGTCTCAGTGAATGGAGCAACAGTCAAATCAAAGAGAATGATGAAAGTTTACGAGCCGCTTCCGCAATTGCGGAATGGCGTTCCTTTGATGGATTATATTAGACAGGCCCAATATGACAAGCTAGACAAAAACGGAGAAAAACGGAAACTTATCAGTTTATCAAATCCTGCCAGACTCAGAGCCGATGATGTGGTGACAGTGGTTTACAAGAATCAGAAACCTCTGACGGGGGAAGTGCTGATGGTCAAAAGACAAGGTGTTGCGTCCAACATTTTATTGAGAAACAAGGTTTCTGGATTGGGTGTTGAAATCCACGTTCCTATTTTCCATCCAAATGTGTCGAGAATCGATCTAGTGAGAAGACCTAACAAGTATAGACCAAGAAACAGACATTATTACATAAGAAACTCCAGATTGGATGTCGGCGAAATCACGGCAGAAAAGAAAAGAGCATAGGTTATTTATCGTCGAATCATGTATATACTCCTTAACACGCTTTCAGAAGTCATTTCACTTTCAAGACGAGTAGGTTCTGACAACCTTGTACTTAGCCCTTCGTCTAAATGGTAGTGCACTAGCAAAATAAGTCGAGGCCGGGCAGATTGGAAGTCGAAAAAAAGTGGTCGATTTTCTGAAAAAGATAAGATACAACAAGCAAACAAGCCATTGGACTTGCTAGAAGACCTCAATCTGATTCTTTTGCAAAATGTTGACTTTCTTATTCTTTGCTCTATTTGCCGGCATCGGTCTGGCCGAGGGAGATGCCAAGACTTTTAATCAGTACTCGATGGCGGAGTTGTCAGAGATAAGTTTAGTGGAAAGATTGAAATTGTATCCATGGAAGCTTGAAATGCTTTCTGTCGGTTTTATTCTTTTATACTGTCTTATTTTCTACCTAGGTGCTAGATACAATGAGAGTTTGGTCAAGAAATTTATCAATTCGAACTTGGACCTGTTGAAGGACCAATTTTATCAAGTGGGGGTTGCTAGATCGCAGTTGTATGTCAAAGATGACTGTGAAAATTATGCATGGTATGCTTCTGGAAGACTCAACATTGAATCTTTAACTGTGAAGTTTAGGATGCAACCAAGACAGAACATTTTTGTTTGGGTGATGGAAGTTGTTTTGGGCTTCTTCACCGAGTCGGTTGCTGCCCCTCAGGATATTATCAACATGACTTTCCAACTCGACAAGGAAGCCAGTGCCAGTTATGATGATTTTATTTGGGCTATTGTGTCAAAGGATAAGATGAACGACATCAGAAAAGAAAACTACTTTCTTTCGTTGACCAAAACAGCCGAGTCCACAAAACTGCCTGTCGAATTTGTGTACATGAACGAAGTTCCAGAGATGAATGACTTGCTACACCACAAGAAGTTTAACGACTTGTTGGTGAAAACTAAAAGTTTTTTGAAATTTGTGGCTATAACTGACCAACCTGTTGAGAAGCCAATTTCCGTTGCCGATTGTGCCCCTAGCAAAAAATTATTGGTCCAAATGAAAGCTCCTGGTTCTGCTGCTGAAGTTGAAGCTGCCCACGAGTTATTGAACTTCCTCTTGATCGACTACATTGACTTTGTGGTTTCGAAAGCATCGTTTAGAGCTGAACTAACCAGAAGATGTAAGAAAACCAGAGAAAATGAAATCTCAAAGTTGAAGAAAATTGAGGAGGAGATTAAAAAAGAAGAATTGGCCAACAAGAAGCTGGAAGAACAAAAGAAGTCGAAGAACTCCATGAGTGCTGAGGAACAACGTAAGCAAGAAAAGAGACAACAAGAGAGAAAGCAGAGAAGACAGATGAAACAACAAAAAGTTAGGTAATTATTTGCAACTCTCAATCAAAAGTTTTGTATCAGACAAGGACATTTGGGCATTATTTGTCTATATTTTTTTACCTGTTAATTTAAAAACTCTCCCTGTTGGAGAATTAAAGCACTCCACAACCCCCCAACCTTGCATTAAGCTAACACACCATAGCATGTTGAGTCCATTCAGTTTAACGAAATGGGTTTGATTTGATTCGTATTTTGTTCGGAGTTCATCCTCTAAGATCTGCTCAAACTTTAAGCTCTTGATCACTTTATAAATTGTAATAGTTGCGCTTTTAATTAGTCGCAAGAATGGTCCGAGATTGGGTAGAGTTAGAGTATACTCAGAATAATTGGCCTGTGAGAACGTTAAAAAGCCTCTATTCATCAAGCTCCTTGGATCCAAACCATAAGATCGGAGAAGATCTTGTGAAAATTCGATCAAGTTGGGAAAATCCTCTAGCAGACTGATGAGTTTCGTATTTTCTTCTTGAGATCCACCAGACTCTATCAACTTTACCAGATCTTCCATCAAGATAATAAATCTCAGATTTTCATGGCTGTGAAAGATAAGCTTCAAGTTTCCGTTTCTTGCAAGCTTATCCACTTTGGAATCAACAAATGTCTCATTGTTGGGAAGTATGGAGTATATTTGATTCACTGCGATAACATTTGGATATGATGATCGATATTTGGATAGTTTAGCTTTGGTTTTAGAAGACAGCCTTGCCTTTGAAAGGAAGTCATACTTCACGTTCAACAAAAATTTAATGCAATTTCCAATGATTTCTAAATTAGCTTTATCGTCTTCATCGTCAAGATTGAGGTCAAAAATTAGCTCATGAAGAGATAAGCTCTGGAACCCAGGAAGGTTTGAAAACAAATACACTGAATAATCAAGAACTTTATATTGTTCTCCAGTGGGGGGTCGTTTATCAGCATCTTTTTTAGTTGGTGATCCTCCCGAGGATGAGCCAAGTCGTGACCTCTTACGCGGTGACTCCAATTTGGCCACCAGGGAGCTTATTGGCATTCTCCTCAGTATGCAAAAAAGATTAAATGAAAGTAAAAGAACAAGGTATTTATTGCAAGTTTGATTTGTTCTAAAAAAAATTAGAATATTTAATGCTTTGATTTAAACGTAATATATTAATATTCTACGATATTTCTATGTACAGTTCCTAAGAGCACAAGCTAAATTCAATCATTTAGAGTTTCTTGAGTTCACAGTGATGTTGAAACGAGATAGTTCTTGGTCATTTTCTTTGGTCTCGTGTAGAACACCTTTGTAAGAGCCTGTCTCATGGATGTACTCAAGAGGTTCTCCTTCTTCCGTGAAAAGCTTCACATTGACATTGGTATCTTTGAAAAAGTTGCGCACTGAGTCTGCGTTATCGCCTTCCTTTAAGTTTTGGGAAACGACTCTTGAAAGACTCACTAATACTCTCGATGCAGAGATAGAGTTTCTCAATCTGTTTTTCACAGTTTCATTCACAAAAACTAGCTTTCCTGGAACTTTAGATAAAATGACGTCTTTTTCTACTCCCAATAGTTGGTTCAAGTCGATAGCCATCAGTTCATCCAGTGACATCAGACTTTCTTCAGGTTTAATCTCCTCTTTCTCCATTGTATTTGTGATGGCTTCCTCTGCGGCCACAACTGGAATCAATGGTTTTGAGTCTGGCAAGTTCAGATACACAGCACCATTAGAAATATGCAGTTTATTTATCATTGTGGAGGGTTTGACTTGCACGATTTGTCCTCTCACACCAATTCCGGGGAAATCTTTAAGAAGTTGCACTGAAATCCTCTTTTTTTTGCTCATTGCAGAGTACCGGACACCAAATATCCGACACTCCCCACGCCCAGACCTGACAGCTGATGAGACAAACATAATTGATCTGTTTTGACACCTCTATAGTTTACTATGTTTTGATAGATCCATCTTCCTTTGTAAAGATTTGAAAAATTTTACGAGTCAGGGTAATGCCCCATGCGACACAAATTTATGTAATAGTGTATATAAAGTGGTAAGGGTAAAATGCTATTGGACTTTGTACTGCGAAACAGTTTAAAACCGAGGTTTTCTTCTTCGGCCGGTAAATCTAGAATCTTGGGCAACAACCTTGCCTCTTTTCTTCATAAGCTCTTTTTTCCTGTGAATATATTCCTTCTTTGTTTCCAGCTGCCTCATCATCTTTTTGCTCAGCTTCTTCTCTTTCTTAGGAACAGCAGATTCGACATCCATATTCCCAAGATTCAAAGGTCTATCACTATGACCCGACTGTAGCACTAAGTAGTGTTTTTTATTTTTTTTTGATTCCGGATCATCGACCACCACACCACATTGAAACCCAGCAACTTTAGCAGCTCCAGTAATTTGAACAATCTGATCTTCGTTAGCGGGATAGAATTGGCCAACGAACTTTCCACCTCTCTTCAAAGAGGCATATAATGTGTTGAAAAATCTTGCAAGTCTCACTTTTGGTTCATTACTACTGCTATCAGCATTACAAAGCCATTGAATAGCAGAAATCGAAATTGCAGCATCAAAAGATCCAGCGCGGAAAGGTATACCTGCTCCCATGTCTGCCAAAAATAGATCACCTTCCACATCCCTATCAAGGGCAGTTGCTAACATGCTCGGTGATATATCCATCCCTATCCAAACCTGGTTCTCCTCTGTAAGAATCTCTCCTGATAAGCCTGATCCGCAGCCCACATCAAGCACAAAATGCATCATTTCTGGATCCAAATTCAAAAGTTCCAATGCTCTTAATGTCATTTTGGCCTGAATGTGTTGTATTCTTGTCGAAGTAGTATATTTTCGAGACTCATCTTCATTGTAGAATATTTCTGGAGGAGCAATTTGTTCTGGCCGCGACATGTTGCGTAAAAAGGCCCTTCACAACTCTTCTGTGTTTGGGTAGAACCATGAAGTTGTTGAATTAAGAAAAAAAATCTGGATAAATTTTTTTTTTCAAGTCCGACTCCGCCGCACAGCCTCAGATTATAGACTGCGGGCCCTGCGGCAATATGGGTTGGTTTGCGGGACAGATAAATAATTTGCGTACATGTCATAAAGGCACAGAGTTTAGCACAACACTCCCAATACTACCGACCATTTTTTTTACAATTCAAATTCAGCTATTTGCATCCATCAATTGGAACCCTTTCACATTGAGGAGACAAACCAAAGACTTTTAGAGAGATTCAATTCAGAGCAAAGTATCGGTTGTTTGCCATATTGCGCTGAAAGAAGGAACATACAGATCCATCTAAAACCAATCTAGAAAACCGCTGGAATTATTTATTTTCTTCAAAATGTCTATGAAGCATTTGAAACCTTCAAGTCCGCTCGAAAGACTGGGTTCTTCGTCCTCTACCACTGACACTAAATTGGAGATTATAGAGAAGAACTCGGGCAAAAGAAAGTCCATTTTGGCGGATGACGATTATGAAACAGAAAGTGCCACAGAAGCCAAGATTCCTGAGCCAGCCAGGTCTGAGACCCACAATTTGGATTTCTTGCGTAGTGATGCATTAAGATACAAAAAGGATGGTTCTTTCCGTTCCAAGTGGAGCGATTTGAAGTTCAAGGCTCGACAATCAATATTTGATGAGGAGATCAAGATCGGGACAAACTTCTACGGGTTTTTTGTTGCGTTCTGGTTTTGTATCTTCTTCGGTGGACTCAGTGTTCTGCTGGAGTATCACATGAACTATGGAACTCTGATCAAAGCCAGAGTGGTCAATATAATGGCCACCAACTTGATTGGCGTGGCTTTGACAGATTTGACCATGTATTTATCAATGTACATTTCAGTCATTATCCAATTATTGGTGAAAAAAAATATGATCAGTTGGTCAAAGACTGGTTGGGTTTTACAGTCAATCTATGAGCTCAGTTTCCTGTTCGTTTTTCTCTTTTGGGCAGAATATAGGAGTTATCCATGGATAGCCAAGATTTTCCTGCTTTTACATTCGCTGGTCATGCTAATGAAAAGCCATTCTTATGCATTTTACAATGGCTACCTGTGGTCAATCAAAGACGAGCTCAAGTTCTCCAGCGATTATTTAAAGAAACATGCTGATTCAGACCTCCCTTACAGCGTTAAAGGGCCATTGACCAAGTCTGTCGAATTCTGCGAATTCGAATTAAAAGCACAATCCGAAGAAATTACATTTCCCGCCAATATTGCCTTTTTCAATTTCTTTCAATATTCAATGTACCCCACATTGGTGTATCAGATAGATTATCCAAGAACCGACAAAATCAGGCTCGGATACTTACTGACAAAAGTTGCGGGAATTTTTGGCGTGATCTTTCTGATGATCACAATATCGGAAACTTATCTTTATCCAATGGTTATCAAATGCTTACAACTGAGGGATACGGAAACACTTTGGTATCGAATTACCACATATCCAATAATCATAATTGAGTTTATCCCTCCATTTATGGCTGTCTATTTACTTGTGTTTTACTTGATTTGGGAGCTAATTCTCAATGCCATTGCGGAGCTTTCCTACTTCGGTGATAGGGAATTTTATGGCTACTGGTGGAATTCTGTTGACTGGAACGAGTACGCTAGAGATTGGAACATTGTCGTCCATAAGTTTTTACTTCGACATGTTTATCATTCATCTATCAGTGCACTGCAATTGAATAAGCTCAATGCCACCATTTTCACATTTCTTCTCAGCTCGGTGGTTCATGAGCTTGCCATGTTTGTCATCTTTCAAAGACTCCGTGGTTATTTATTGATTCTTCAAATGAGCCAGCTACCGCTTATCCAACTTAGCAGAACCAAGTTCATGAAAAATAAACTTGTTTTAGGAAATTGCATTTTCTGGTTTGGAATTGTCTTTGGTCCAAGTTTGATGTGCACAATGTATTTAGTGTTTTAGTTCTCTGATTCGTCCATTTGGTAAGTTATATACAGTATTCGATTGTTAACATGATTTGACTCTGCCACCTTGTTGTATTGTATCATCTGTAGATGGTTTCAAATGGCCTAGTATCATTGAAACAGCTTCTAAAAACCTCATTCACAACTTCTTGCGCATGTTCCTTGTCCTTACATGCAGGGTGATTCACCACACTTAAAGTAGCTTTTCGTTTCACACATTCTTGATGACCCTTCGCATATCTCATGAACCCAAGCCTTCTCTTGAATTCAGTCACAATTGCACATTCTCCACTTAATGATGCTGCACGGATCTCTGTACAAGCATGGTGTCGAATATCGGCCCAATCCACCTTGAATCTAGTGTTGTCGTACCAGTGAACAAGCTCATGGGACAGAGTGTCATTCAAAACCCACTTGTCGTCAATATAATTAGCACATAATTGCACACCAAGCTCTGGATTGAAGCCCCCATATTTGGCAACGGGGCATATCTCACAGCTGATCTTCTCCACATCTACGTATCCTCCAACCTTTCTTATCTGGTCCAACATAAAAGTCACTGTTGGCGAATACTTCAACATAAAGTCTTTATATTCATTACATTTCAAACACTGCTCTTTCTCGGTCTTGATCTTGCTCTCTTGTTCATAGGCCAGCTTTTCCTGCTCGCTAAGATTTATCCCTGTTTTGTATTGCAAGGATCGTATCCACCAGTTGAATCCTTTTGATGCATCAAAAGACGTTATTGTCTTAGATGGTTCACTATTGTCACCACTCATAACACTTCGATTGCAATACGATTGTAATGTTTCGAGCTAGCCAATTTGATGATTCCTTCTGTTTAATTTTTTCACAGTTTAATGAAAACCGACTCCTTGCACCTCTATCGTTTGAAAAAGATTTTGGTTAATAAATTTTTTTAAATTCTATCTTTGATATGTTACTTATAGCAATTAATGCATAATGAGTACTAACATATGGGTTGCAGCATCCGATAACAAAATTGGCGAGGTGAAGAGTTATATTGCGTCGGGCAAATATTCTGCTAACTCCAAGGATCCAAATGGATATACCCCCATGCATGCGGCAGTCTCATATGGAAATATCGAACTGTTACAATATTTGGTCTCCGAAGGTGGGGACATAAACATTCAAGACTCGGACGGAGATACGCCCTTGCATCATGCTGAATCAGTGGAAATCGCAAAATTTTTAATTGAAGAGCTCGGAGCAGACTATAAAATCCAGAATAATGATGGGTTAACCCCCGCAAAGTACCAAGAGGAAGAAGACGAATTTCCAGAGCTTATCAAATATCTAGTTACGCTGGAAAAGATAGGTCTTGATAATTCCCTATTGGAATCACATGGAATTGATGTTGAAAAAGGCGGCAACTTGACGATGCCAAACGGAGAAGAAGTCAAGGTTTTCATGTCAAAGGGTGCCGATCAAGAGATGAGCGATGAAATTATTCAGAGAAGATTACAGATTGAAAAAATTATGACAGAGTCTTCTTCGGAAACAGAAAAAGATGAAAAGCTGAAAGAGCTGCTTTTGGGGGTGGTGACCGACAACCTGCCGAACCTAAAGGACACAGATGCACACGAATCGAAAAGACAAAAATGAACCATCCAATACCAATAATAATTGTATACAGATATATTTATAATTACACGCCATTCTTCTCATTTCGTTTCTTCGCTTTCGACCTGCCTGCAGACAATTAACGTACATTGGACTAATCTATTCATCGTCAGATTCTTCCTCGATTTGCTCAATAAGTAACGAGCCATTAGGCCACAGCTCTTTAACATCTTTAAGCAATTTGTTTTTTTCAGGGCCTAATTTCATTCTAGGCATTGGCGAAATGAGATCGAAGCGGAAAACGTGCGTGTAATCTGCTAGATCAATAGTCTCTTCATGCTCCTCTCTAATCTCTTCAATAAGCTGTTGCTCACTCACCTCTCGTTCTTTCATTAATTGAGAAAGGTAACCCTTGCATTCAACAAACAGAAATATATCATATAATGTTTGATCTTTGAAAAATCTCTGTATTGTTCGCTGTCCTTCATGATTCCGTAATTGAATAGTAGTATAATCTCCTTTCTCCCAAGCTGTATCATCTCTTTGAAACATCGATTTGATACAGTTCTTCATAAATGCAGCTTCCTGTTTTTGTTTCAATTCTAACGTTTCTTCTTCCTGTCTCAACTTCTCTAGTTTCATTTGCTCCTCTCTCTCCTTTTGTCTTCTTTCATCCAATTTAATCTTATCACTAAGGAGGGACTGTTCATATGCCTCATCTTGCTGTTGTCTGATCAATCTTGCAAACTCAGCCTCCTGTTTATCATATCTTTGAGTCACTAGCTGTGGCTCGTATTTGTCAACTATTTTTTGCAATCTTTTAATGAGTTTCTTCGGGCCATCATGATTCTCTAGCATATTCTCAAAATTTTGGAACCTGGTAACGACCGACATTAAGGGAAACGTAGTCCCGGTATTGGAAACGTTTGCAATTAAATTTGTGTACGGCACTGAATATGCCTTGTAAGTTTTTCCTACTTCAAAAGCTTCAGCATAGCAAACGTCACCGATATAAAGGATCACATTATTGTCAGTAACAAATTTGATGAATTGCTCTTTGTTGAGGTATGATTTTATAAATTTGTTCGAACTCTCACTTTTCGAGTTGACTAAGATGCACATTAGCCATCTTAACTCCGACTTTGCGAGATTGAATGCGTCATTGAACTCGCCGTCTTCAAATATAGGCAAATCTGTAGTTTCTCCCAAAATTTGATTAATATGATCCTTCACTGAATGGCTTTTGATTTCTTCCTGTGAAGTGTATATTGCTTTGGATGGAAAATCATTTGGACCTTCCCTAAGACCAAGGAATCTAAATAAATTAGGGAATAGGGGCCCCAAAAGTTTGTTCAACCCATAACCCACCACCCAGAGAAGTCTGGGAAATAGCAATAATATAAACATGATTGGGGGAAATAGTGCATATGCGTTTTTTCTCGATTTATCAGGGGAAGTTGAGTTGATCCCCAATTGGAACTTCCAATTATTGGCTATTGGAACTGCTTTGGGCAACTTGGGAACAAGATCCAAAAACGGATCATCAAAAGCAATGGCGTGAGGAGCCATGCGGTCTCTTGATAAACTGTTGGATGATGAAGAACCGGTTTCAGGATGAGAATTATGATTGTCCATAAATGACGAAGTAGTCATTTCAGGGATCGACATAGTGGACCTATCCTCTAGTAACGTTGGGAAGTCATTATCAAAATACCGTGCAACTGCTACTTCCAAGTTCCAATCGCATACCCGTAACAATTTTAGGACTTTTTCATGTTCGTTCTCCTCATCGTAGGAAGTAAACTCTTTAAAGTTCTGCAATTGTATTTCTTGGTCTGGACTTAGGCCGCTCATAGTAAATAGCAGTTAGCTATTCTTCAAACTTTGAAATCACAACTTTCCTTGCTGAAGATCTGGACCTTTCAATGCCACAATCAAACTTCTCTACAACCTCTTGTTCACAAACTATTTTGTTTCTCCATCTTTCTTTTGCCACCGCTAACCAGGTAAAAAATTCGACGGGTCAATCGACCCAATGCTATTGACATTTTTGGAATGTTTGTTTACATGAAATTTAGATGCAAGATACCCCATCAGGATAACAAGAAGAAATAAGAAAGCCAGCTAACTCGTAAAACAATGATTGAGGTGAGCAAGCGTCCAGCATTAAAATCGATGGGTACCAATGGAGATCAGAGAAGGGATAGATCTACAAAGAATAATGGAGAACAACATCACTCTATAAAAGTGGTGGTGAGGGTGAGACCTCTGTTAGAAAGAGAATCAGACTTTAGCTCTGGCCCGATAGTGGAAGTTGATTCGGAGAATGATCAAGTTATATTTTTAAAGGCTCCACAACATTTGCCTCAAGCTAGAAAATATAAAGACGGACAAACCTTCAAATTTAATAAATGTCTCTGGTCATTCAGCAGGCAACCGGGGGCAGCTTTTGCTGACCAAAGGACTATGTTCGACGAAGTAGGAGACGATATGCTACGAAATACAATGAGTGGCTTCAATAGCTGTGTGATGGCCTATGGGCAGACCGGATCAGGTAAAACATATACTATGATGGGGACTAAAGAAGAGCCCGGACTGATTCCATCGATATGTGAACTACTATTCGAGAGGCTACAACAATTGGATGATACGAAAGTGGAGGTGAAAGTTTCATTTTTAGAGATTTACCAAGAAACTGTTGTTGATCTATTTGCAAAGGGCCAGAAATTGAAAATTAGGGAGAACAATGAGAAGCTACCATTTATTGAAAACCTGTCAGAATTCAAAGTTAATAGTTCGGAGCAGATAATGAGTTTGCTCGAGACAGGTTTTGAGAACAGAACCACAGCAGAAACACATTTGAATAAACAATCCTCTAGATCCCATTCTATCTTGACAGTAGCTGTCGTCCAAGAAAAGTTCAACCCTGATGACAATTCGATCATTAAGCTTAAGTCTAGTCTAAAATTAGTGGATTTGGCAGGTTCGGAAAAATCAATAGCAAGCGACGGCCTTGAACGAATCAGACAGCAAGAAGGAAGTAAGATCAACAAGTCACTTGTCACATTAGGAAGAGTCTTAACCTTATTATCAGAGAGAAAGTCACAGAAGATAGTGGTGCCTTATAGAGAGTCCATCCTAACATGGCTGCTAAAAGAGAATATTGGTGGAAACTCAAAAACTACCATGGTTGCGTGTGTGTCACCCACCGATTTTGATGAGACTTTGAGCACTTTGAGGTTTGCAACGATCACTTCTAAAATTGAGAACCAGGTGAGACTGAACAAAGAATCCCAGCAGGATATGGAGCAAATGGTAAAGCAATTTGAGGAGGAGAGACGTAAATTATTGGAATGCATTGAAGACCTGAAAAGTCAAAAGGGCGAGCATGCTCCAGACTCGACTGTGAGTGAGGGACTGGAAGATATTAATGTCAAGAAACTTGAAAATTACGTCCACTGGCAAAACGACTATATTGAAACACTATCATTTTCGAACCGGGTTACGATCAACAAGCTCAATAAAAGCCTCAATCTCACCCAAGAGAATAATAAAGTGCTCATAGCATCCTTAATTCACCTCATGAAGGAGAGAAACGTCTCCGAAGAAAAAGATCAAACTCAAGATCTATATATTCGACAGATCAATGACTTGGTACTCAAAGTAGAGGCCCTGGGAATTCTAGATTGTATCGCAAACGTTGAGAGAGAGATTCAAGATGAGGATGGATTGGTTAAAAAGTATCTTGAACATTTGAGCGATAGTGATGATGATTTTCTATAAGAGGGTAGTAATGTATATTTAGAGGCACCGCTTTGCCTCGATTCCTATATCTACAGGTATATAAACTTATTACATCAATTTGTATGGATTGCCACTGAACCAGCAGGACAAATGCCATTGCCATTTCAATTCAAAAAAAGTTATTCTCTTTAGTTGAATTTGGGTCTTTTCAAATTCGTCGGTCAAATGAATCTTTCAATTGGTATTCTTTTGCCAGCTTCCAAATTCTCATTAGTTTACAAGGATGTTAAAGTACAGAAAAGCTTGAAGTTACAATTTGAAAATTTTTTGACCCTTGTCGATCAATTCAGCCATTTGTTCAAGTTCCTATTGCGAACAAAATGGTAACACAAAATGAAATTTAAATTAATAAAACTGATTTGAAGAACTTCCTTCTTATTGTACAATTCAAAAATTTGCATAGTTAATAATTCGTTCTTTCAACTTTCCATTTATTTTCTCTTTCAATAATTTTTGTCAAACGAGATTCCAATTGAACCATGTTCAGTATCTTGCTGGCGATCTTTCTCTGGCAAAGTCTCTGTCATCTTGTGCAGGGAATGAACCTGCTTCGTCTCTGGACCTGTATTCACCTTCCTCTCTTGGTCTGTACTCGCCTTCATCTCTTGATCTATATTCGGATCTTGGTGGAGGACCATCTCTGTAACCTCTGTCAAAGTCACGGTATCCTCCCCTAGACTCCCGGAATCCTCCTCTAGGTGGACCATTGAAACCACCTCTACCACCTCTGTATCCTCCGGAATGGCCACCAAATTCTCTGTAACCTGGGCCACCACGAGGAGCGCCACCATAACCACCCATAGGACCTTCCGGAGGAGAGCCATAGCCACCTCTTGGTGGATAGCCACCGAATTCACCTCTAGGAGGTCCCCTATAGCCGCCAGCAAAGTCTCTTTGGCCCCCGTAGCCACCTCTGCCTCTTGGAGGATAACCACCTCTACCTCTGTAGCCACCTCTACCTCTAAAGCCACCTCTTTTGAAATTATTAAACGTTCTAGAGGCTGATGCAATATAAGGACTAGTATCTTCTTCTGCCATTAACTGTGCGTCTCTAAAACTCACACCATTCAATTGACTAATGGCAGAATCAAGATCCTCTCTTGACGAGAATTCCAAATGACAAACCGTAGGGTCTTCAGGTGGGATTCTCACAAAAGTTGGAGTTAAACGCACTTCCTCACGGATGAAATCCTTGAAATCTTGCCAAGCAGTTGATGGAGGTAGGTTGGACACTTTGACTCTATGTTCACCTTTTTTGGCGTACTCTGGCTTCTTCTTGGCATATTCGATTTGTAAGGTTTCTCCTGCAAAGGATTTTTCCAAGAACTCACTAAATGCCTTTTCGGCCAGCTCTGGAGTCTCATATTCGACAAAAGCATAACCAGGCATCAATCTTAGTTCTCTCAATGGGCCCACTTGTGAGAAATACTCTTCGACTTCTTCGTGTGTCACTTGCGGACCGATTGGTCTAACAAAAAGTTGCACATCTGAATATTCGCTGGACATTGTAAGCAAAATTGTCTAATAAAGCGAAGTGTTATCAATAACAATCAAAAATACAAGCAAGCAACTGTTAAAAGATAAACTAATTATCTTATTTTTGCCTTTCAACAAGCTTTTTTTTAATGTAAAATGTTGGTCGAAACTTGGCTTAATTTGTTTAAAGCCGGGTAAGTTTAATTTATTTAACATATTCTATCTCCTAGTGGATAAGATAGATGGAGTTACATTCAACGTCAGATCAATGACTATCATTAATACAAATGTGTACGCCTATGGCAAGGAGTCACCAAGGCAGTTGGTGAAACATTACAAGCTGACAGTTCCTAGTTCAAAGGTGAAATCAAAGTCAGCAATAGTTTACATTCATGGGGGAGCTTGGGTCGGAGACACACATACTTACGATGAGCTATCGCCCATAGTGGAGAAAATTGATTTACAGCTTAACGGAGGTTATTATCAACTTTCTGAGGATGTATCAAGTGTCAATTTCTTTTGCATTGACTACAGATTATCGCCTGAGATTGTACATCCCTACCACATGCTGGATGTTCTAGACTCATTGAATTCTATCTATGAGCAAGGGTTTAAAGAAATTTCAATTATAGGGCATTCTGTGGGATCCACCATGTGCATGCAGGCTATGTCTTTTGAGCCAATTTTAGAACATTACAACCTTACATATAGCAAACAACTTCCTTGTATCAAGTCAATTATTTTTCTGGATGGTATATTTGATATTGGATCCCTACTATCAGAATATCCAGAATATAAAGAAGAATTCATCACCACTGCTTTTGCCACTGAATCAGACTGGCTCACTAGATGCAATATGATGCAGTATGCTTTGAATGATACTACAAGGTTGAAGTTGAAACAGTTGTTTGACAACTTGGACAAAACAATCATCGTTCATAGTCTCGTGGATGAACTGCTTTCTTACCATGGGCAGCCAGAAGTGTTTCACACTTGGCTTTCTAAAGAGATTGGTGTATCAGAAGATAAAATTGAATACATCTTGGATGACTTGGGATCTCACAACCAAGTTTACTCAAGCCAAAAGCTCGCAGAGATTATCATATCTAGATTGTTATAACGAAGGCCCAATACACACGCAACTTATTAATGATTTGATTAATTCTTTCTAGGCTTCGACCAATCGACCTTCATAATCAAGTTCATAAAACCTCTGCCGTCCAGAGCTTCGAGAGCGGCTTGGGCATTTGAAGCCGTTTCAAATTCCACAAATGCAATACCCTTAGACTCTCTGGTCTCCTTATTTCTAAGCACAGTCGCTCTTCTAATTAATCCATATCTTTGGAACAATCCACGCAAAATATCTTCATCCACTTGTTCGTTCAAACTGGTAACTCTCAAAGTTGTAGAATCGTCACGTTCTTTCTTCTCTGCTTCAAATTCTTGTCTCGACATGACTCCACCCATCTTCTTCCTCAAATGCGGAGGAACATATCCTGAGGAGCCCGAGGCCTCCATGGTCGATGGCTCGGGAGTGCCCGTGTTGGAAGGCTGTGCCGTGCTGTCAACAGTTCCAAGAGTATCTTTGTATGGACATTTCGAGGTGAAATGGTCACCTTGACAAAGTCTACATATGATTGTTTGCGGCTTGTTCTTTGCCATTTCCTTCTTTCTAGTGTCTGCTTCCTTTTGAGCGTCTTGCTTCCAGCTAGTTCCCAAAATCAATTGGACTTCTTCTCCAAACTGCGTAGTTCTATCGTCTGGCCCAACAGTACTGTTATCTTTCTCTTCTCCGTATCTTGCCCACTTTCTTCTGGCAGCAATTGCTGGATCCACAACCTCCCTCACCGTAACTAGTTTCACCTTCTGTGTCACTTTCACTTTTTTGCCCTGGTCATTTAGTTTGTAGGAAATTACTGTCTTTGTTCCGTCATGGTGATCAATCACTTGAGTTGCCGGTAAATCATTTTCCGCATCGGCCCAAGAAGACGACGTATCAACAGCTGCTTGCGACATCTTGCTTACTCTTTACTGTTTGCTTGGTGTTGTTCAGGTGAACAGATCTGTACATGTTATTAGTAAAATAAATCATCGTTGAAAAAATTCTGCAAAGGTAGTGTATCATGCACAGGATTGATGAAGGTAGAATTAATCGACGCGTCGATCAAATTTGAATTCTGGGCACTGCCATGCTCTCGCATCTCGTATAGTGTAAAACAAGGGCAACACAAAAAAGATATATTATTCTAGTTTTGGTTTCAATTCTAACAATTTATGGAACTGCAGAAAGCGGAGGGAATTTATTTGAATTGAGCCAAAAGCATAGCTATTCGGAGCTTGTGGAAGTTTTGAGAAACAGCATATATTGCTTTCAATACGAAAGAGGGCTTTTTTTTCCAGGTCGTCTTCTAAGCCGAACAAAAATCCAAGCCCGAATTTACTTACAAAAACACACACAGCAGGATCGAACGCCAAGGTAAATTTATCTTGAATTCAGTCATACGCAGTCAAGTCTAACTGAAGTCCAACCATAATGTCTTCAAGACCCTCCAATGATCCATTAGTGCAGAAGAGCGAGACATCTAGCGTAACATTGAATGGCGATACACCACATAGAAAACAGATAACATTGCTTGCATGTAAACCAGCGTTATCCGAAACGAGCACACCGTTAAAGAAGCCTACACTGTCACCACGTAACAGCAGCAAAGCAACTTTTGGCGTCACTTCGGAAGAAGAACTAGCAAAGCTTTCTAAAGAAATCAAATACAGAGAGTTTTTCAAAAGAAACCCCAAGGCTCCAAGTAAAGGCTTTTCCAAATTTTTTTTAGCTCAGGAACTGAATCCTTATGAAAAAGGCTCAGAAGCAAGCTTCACAGATGAGGAGCTCTACTTCAGCACAGACAATTTACCGGAACATGAGAAACCTCCCAATCATAAGAAAAAGGGTATCATTGGTTCCAAAGCTCCTTCTTATAAGAAATCGACCCATGTGCACGCAAATTTCAATCTTGTTTTTAGCAAGGATGGCAAATATTTAGCATCGGGAGGAGACGATGGCGTTGTAAGAATATGGGAAGTAATTTCTTCTTCTTTGGAAAGAGATAACTACGAGTTGACGCATAGTAAGAGCTTCAATAGCCGACATTTAGCCCCAGGAAACTATGATGATCTTGATCTAGAATCAATGGATCGTACTTCGACTTTGAATGAATCTCTCAATTCTGACACCGCCCCCAGTCACCACAAAAAATCTAAGCGAGATAAGAAAAACAGCCCTCCTTTTGCGCCTCTATTTAAACCGAACCCCATCCGTGAATTTTACCATGAAGATACTATTTTGAGCATTGACTGGTCTAAAAACGGATTTATCATCACTAGCTCTCAAGACAATACTGTGAAGTTATGGCACATTGATCGATCTGACTGTCTAGCAACTTTTAGATTAGAAAATTTTGCAACTACAGTGATGTTCCATCAGCAGGATGATAGATTTTTTTTTAGCTGCCAATGGGATGGTTCAATCAAACTTTGGTCCATCTTGGAAAATGAAGTTCATTTCAAAATAAACATAAAGAAGCGCATAACTTGCATGGTTTTTTCTCCCAATACGGAGGAAATCTTTGTGGGAGGTGATGGGGGTATTTTCTATGTGTTATCTTCCAAAGATTTGGATACGTTAGCTAAATTTCAGATAAAACGAAATAACGTTTCCCCGAGAGTGACAGGAATTGATGTTTTTGAGCTGAATGATGATATCAAGATTGTTGTGTCTACAAACGATTCCAGAATAAGGCTTTTCAGCTACAAAGATCGGACATTAAATGTGAGATACAAGGGTTACGATAACGAACATTCCACCATTAAAGCGACTGTGAATGAAGATCACACTTTTCTAATTTCGGGGTCTGAGGATGGATGGGCGTATATATGGGCTTTGGAACAAAACACATTGAAGACCCTCGACTCTACTCGGTCTACTCACAAGTTTACTTGGGACTTGACATCTTTATTCAAGGACGAAAATTGCCATCATAAAAATAAGAATTACGGAGCTTTTCATGTTCATCATTCTCGATGTAACGTGGCTATATTCGCTCCGAGGTCAACACAAAAATTACTGGAGCTATCCAACGATCCAATTTTTGATTTGAAGGCAAAATATGGAAGCGAGCTGTCGAACAAGAAAGCTTACGATGAAGTCAATGACTTATCTACTGGGATCATTGTCACCACCGATGATGAAGGGTTTATTAGAGTATTCCGACGTGATTTTGCGTATCCTGCCAGAAAGGCTCTGCGCTCGTCATGCAAGAAAGCGCTCAAAGGAGAAAGAAAATCTTTCTCAAAGAGTGGTACGAATAGAAGCCGGTCATCTAGCTTTATGCAAAGAAACTGTTCCTCAAAGACGGAAGGAGAAGACAGTTTTGCGAAAGGAGTCGAAGATTTTGATAAACCAGAACTTTCTGTCAGCAAACCTTGTGTGAACTCATTGACAACCAATAGCAACCACTACTCTCCTCAATATTCCTATAATGGCCACAGACATCCATTGAATATTGAAATTGGGGAGAAACGAGATCTGACTGATTCAAATGTGAATTCAATTGACGTTAGATTGAGAGAGATTTTGATAGCATCCAATTTACCGAACAAAAGTTCGTCGCAATCAAGAGAAGTGCCAAAAATTCACATGACACTGAGCGAAGAATACGATAACAAGCAGATGACTGCTAGAGACGAATATGATAATTACCCTCAGAGAACGCTTGAGCCGAGTAGGGGAAGCTCCGCAATGCCAGCAAACTTGCATTCACAGCTGATTGAAGATTCTGAATTGGAACGTACGGTTACCGAGGAGGGAAAACAAGTAGATCTAGCCCCTATTAGCTCTGCAGGGACGACAAAGAGCAAGGTTAATTGCAAACATTGTGGGTCTGAAAAATTCACTGCGAAATCAATGAGTGATTCGAACCATAACAAAATTCTATTTTATTGTGATGAGTGCGGATACAAAGTAGATATATCTTGAAACCTATATTTTAGCTTATAATCGTTTATTAAGAGTGCAACGAAGACGCATCATTCAATTTTGGTACGATAAGGTAGCGATAAGCAGTCGTATGTAGTTGATTCCGTGGCCCGATCTGTTATCGATCAACACAGCCAGCCTTACATAATTTTTTAAACACTTGTGGCGTTAGAAGCCCTTGGCTGCGTAGTAGAAGTCCATTTTTTTTCTTAACAGTTTGTTGTTAAGTTCAAGCAAAGCGTAGGCAATGTTAAATAAAGAGAAGCTCAAGGAGAATTACAACTAATTATAGACTTTTGATGCAGAATACTTGTGCGTTTTAACAATTGAAATTGCATTCATACAATCACCAAGATGGATTTGTATTCTCCGAATATTCAAGATAGGACCATCGAGTTCGTACAGTGTGTTTCTACCTTCAACAAGCAGAATCAAAACAGGCCTAAGCCTTCACAGCCAAATAATGGTGCAGCGAAGAACACCAAAAGTGAGTTTACGCAAAAAGCTGGACTGATTGCCAGGGATATCGTTCGAGTGACAAGTTCATTAGGGAAACTCGCGATGTTAGCAAAACAGAAGCAGTTATTCAATGACAAACCGACAGATATGATTGAGCTCACTTATGTGATCAAGCAGGATATCTTCAAGATTGAAAAAAGCCTTAAAGAGTTACAGCAATCAAACTCGAGCAAGTCATCGAGTGACACACAAATCAATACATATACCAAAAATGTTGTCCAGCTGTTGAACACCAAAGCCAAGAACGTGAGCGAAACTTTCAAAGAGGTGTTGCAAACTAGACAGCGAAACGAGTTAGCGCAGAAATCAAGACAAGAGCAGCTACTAGCAACAGTGAATGGCTCTTTTTCCAATAATAATGGTATGAATGGTCAATCGAATGGCATGGTTCCATATGCATTGAGGAATAAAAACTCACAAATATCTGAGAACCCATTCTTGTCTTCTGCAGATCAAGATCCTGATGTTTCGGTTCCTACTCAGGACTATTTATCGATTCCCGATCAAACGCAACAACTCCTTTTGTTGGAGGAGCAAAGCAACCAGTATTTGCAGGAGAGAAATAGGGCCGTGGAAGCAATCGAATCCACCATTAATGAAGTTGGAGGCTTGTTCCAGCAACTTGCAACGATGGTTCAGGAACAAGGTGAAGTGATTCAAAGAATAGATAACAACGTTGAGGATATCAGTTTGAACATTAGTGGAGCACAAAGGGAATTACTGAAATATTACAACACGGTGGCTAGCAATAGATGGTTGATGGTGAGAATTTTTGGAATCCTGATCATCTTTTTCCTTCTATGGGTACTCGTTAGTTGACTACTGTATACTATATTTATTAACGAGTTTATCGACAATGAACAATCTATGTAGCAAATCTAGTTTTCAAAATACTCTTCTAGCTTTTTGTCGCCAGACACAACGTTTTTAACTGCAGCTAGAATCTCATCAAAAGAATCAAACTGCGAGTATTTGATACCTTGTCTGATACAGAAGGTGACCAAATCTTTGCCTCTTCTTGCAAAAAGCAGATCACAAGATTTTGCAGCAGACAAATCAGACACTCCATCACCGCAGTAGAACAAGACTGGCTTTTCTTTTCCTGTTGTATCGTAGTCTTTCAAACAGTGTTCAATCGACCTGGCTTTGTCATGTCCAAATGGAGTCTCGTCTCTATAAACGATGTGCCAGTCCTGACCATCAACTTCCACATGGTTGGACACAATCACAACATGGTCCATCACCTTCTCTCCAAGGAGCTTTTTGAGCAATGCCTCGATGATCGGAGCCATACCCGAGCTGATGACATATAATGGGATTTTGTTGTCGAAACACCAGTTGTAGAACGCTTTGAAACCAGGATCTAGTTGAACATGCTCCAACAGATAATCAACACAGTCTTGGAAAGAGTGCCCATTCGCTGGAATTGACTTGAGCATTTCATCAAATCCATCTCTGAAAGAGACTGTTTCGTCTAGCATCAAGTCATTCAATCTCTTTCTCTTCTCGTAGCCAAATCCTAATTTGTCCGTAATAAGATCATTGGAGTCCTGCAAGGTGACAGTACCATCCCAGTCGGTGAAAACAATAGCAGGTGGAGACATTTGCAATTATATAGATGGTTCATAAACGCCTTATACAACTTGATTAATCTTAAATCTCCAACTCATCAAAAACGATGTTGGGAAATAAACCTTAATTGCTGAGGTAATCCACCAGATACTATCTATTCGCACAGCTCACAAAAACTTGCTTAAAAAAATCTATCGTTGCGTGGGGCTTATTTTGACAAGAAAGGCTGGAAGTTGTTTTTACCAATGGTGAAAATAGCCGTGATATCTGGTGGAACTGCGACCAATGCAATAGTGGACATATTTCAACAACTGTCGGGGATCAATGCAGTAAAAGCATCTGTTTCTCATATCCTTCCAGTGTCTGACAATGGAGGATCTACCAGCGAGATAATTCGAGTTTTGGGTGGCTGCTCTGTTGGAGATATCAGATCGCGTATCGTTCGACTGATTCCACAGTCAAGCCAAGGAATTAAGAATCTTTTTTCGCATAGATTACCAATGGGAGCTGAAGAAGCAAAACTCGAGTGGAGTCGGATAGTGGAAGGTTCTCATACGTTATGGTCAGACGTTGATCCCGCATGCAAGGAGATCATCCGAAGCTTCCTTATTCATGTACATATGGAAATTTTGAAAAGATCAAGGAACTCTACTAAGAATTTTAGATTGGAATTGGCAAGCGTTGGAAACCTGTTTTTGACCGGTGCACGTTTGTTCTGTGGATCCCTAGATTCGGCAGTGGAACTCATTTTGAGACTGTCAAAGGTTTCTTCGGGAATTCAAGTGATTCCCTGTCTCAATACAAATTTCACCTATCACATAAGCGCACTATTGAAAGATGGTTCAATCATTACCGGACAATCGCAAATATCCCACCCTTCCCCTCTACCATCAAAATCGAAAGGGGATACTCTCAAAGTGAGATCTGATTCAAATATTCATCCACCACCAATAGTACCATCAGGAGCTTCTTCTCCCACCCATGGCTTCCTCACCAATTTATCTAATTTATCGGGTGGATCCTTCAGTGATAACACCCCAAGGAAGCAGGTTCCTGAGAAACTGGACAGCCAAACAATCATTTACGGAAGAACAACACATGCATTTGTCCGTGATGTTTCTGGTCGAGCACCGTACGAGCCAGATTCTATATTCGGATCCGAAGAGGAAGAAGACGAAATGGAATTTGCTGCTCCAAGCTATACTCACCCAGACCTCAAAGTCTCCCAGTTGCATGTTGATAAACAGGAAACTAGTCCCTTACCTGCGCCGATTGATAGGATTTTTTATATATCTCCCTACGGAGAAGAAATTTATCCTGTTGCTCAATCTCGTGTGATTAACTGTCTCTCCAAGTCCAATGTTATCGTTTATTCAATTGGTTCATTAATGACATCTACTGTCCCTGTGTTAATCTTACAAGGTGTTGGCGAAGCCATTCTGGCTGGAAACTCTGTCATGAAAAAGAAAGTTCTTTTACTCAACGGAGATTTAGACCGAGAGACAGGAACACTTGATGCTTTTGGATTTTTGAAGACTATCCACGATTCTCTTCTCTACTCAATGATGCTAAGCAATACCAAAAGAAGGCCATCGAGGGAGGCAGCACAGCCTAGTCGCCCATCTTTGAACTCGTTTGTCACTCACTTAGTCCACCTTAATCCGTCAAGACACGTGCGTGTTGATGTCGAGAAGATCGAGCGATTGGGGATCAAATGTGTTGGGGTGGAGCCTCTTGCTGGCTCAGACAAAACGTATGATCTGGATGATCTATACGCCAAACTTGAGTCTATATGCTTAGAATGAGTAATCCACATTATTAATTGAACTATAGACGCGTCGATAACTATGTTTTATAAAAAAAAAAAATTCCGAGAATGTTAATTGAAAAAGCCTACATTTCCTTTCTATTCTTCACTTGAGCAATGAATACCCGTCTATTTGTCCAATTCCTTGCTATCGTTGCTGCTGTTGCTGGACATGAGCAGCAGAATACGTTTAAGTTTGATTTGAAGGAGAAGATTCCCGATGAATTTGAAGGATCTTGGCAAAGGTGGCACATGAAAGAGGAGCACAATCTCGACCATGCCGACGCCGAATCTGTTTTCACTCTCCACGACACTAGAGGTCTGAAGTCATTAAATGATAAAGATATTTTGAGAATGTATGGTTTGATGAGAGAGGAAGTTGTCGGGAAGGGAGATGGGACAGGTTCTCATGATGAATCAGAGGTGATCACTGAACAAATGAAGAAAAGATTAGTCAAAGATGTGTTAAACTTGATTGACAGTAACAACGATGGTGAAATCTCTTTGGACGAGTGGATGACTTATAGCAAAAGCGGGGGCGAGTTCCCTGATTTCGGATTGGGACCAGGTCATGAATACGATTTTGAAGAAGAATACGAAAAACATCATTGGCTTCAATACCACGCCGAGAACGATCCAGATGTAACTGTCCAACACGCAGAGGATGTTGAACATGAGTTGTTACATCATTTACATGAAATTGAGCATGAAACATCGGATTCGGGTTATAACAAGAAAGTTCCAATAAGGGAAGATAGAATACCACAGAAGTTCAGATCTTGAAAATGCTGCAAAAATCATTTATAACAAAATTGTTCAAAACACTTTTCGCACGAGTCAGGTATTTCGCATCCTAGTGAATCCATTCTTCGCTTCACAATGGCACATCCAACGCATTGAAAATAATCTGGCTCGATGGAACTATTCCCAAAAGTTCCCACGTTATATCCATTATCAATCATCTGGTTCATTTCCTCCTTGGAATAACTCAATTTGAATGTGGATGTGTTGGATTCGGTAAAGTAACCGGTATTAGGAATGTATACAATCAGCGGAGGGAGCCACTCGGAAGTGGTTTCGTTTGTGAATTTTGAAGCTTCGCCCATGTATTTATACGAGCTTTCAATGTCACATCCGAAAAAGACCGGTTTTTTGCACATTTTCTTTTCGACGAATATCTCTGGCGGGGGTATATTTGGGAACATTGAATATTTCTTCTGATCGAACACAAAGTAATTCCCTGATCTGGAGTATCGTTTGGAAGTGATAAAAATGTTGGTCCCGTTTGGATAATTGTGCATGTCAGAACTTGAATCAATAGCAAACAAAACATCTACTTCCCTTGTTTTTTGGTGAAATGGTTGGAAAGGAATGTTCTCATCTTCGCCGCCATCAACAAGATACAGATCAGTAGAATTTTGGATGGCACTTTGTAGTGAATGGTTTCTGTACCCCAAAAAAGGATTTGGGTAAATGAGAGCGTAGTCAGAAACGTACTTACTTGCGTTTATGTCTTCGCATGACGTCAAACCAAATAGGTTCAAAATTGTTTTCAGTGAGTTGTATGTTTGTTTCCTCGAATTGGCCATCATTTTCCACATATAACCAAGAACGGTGTTGAATAAGCTAGATGATGTTCCAGCGATGAAACTCATATCATCGAATCCCACGGTACAGATATTTGAAGTCGGTTTGCCATTCAGCAGTGATGTGCCTAAGTAGTCCAACTTCACAAATGAATTCAGGTATTTTTCCCAAGATCCAAACTCAAAAGGATTAAATTCAAATATTCGGGTAAGGCCATCATTCGATTTTGCAATATTTTTGGAGTTCGACAATATAATTGGAAATGGTAGCTCGTGGTTCTTGAAGGATTTCAGCTTTCGTGATCCTGATAATGTTGCATTTCCAAAGTTATCTGGAGGGAATATGATATCTGCAATTGCTCTGCCCCAATAGTCTGTCAAAGATGTTTTGAATCCACGTTGCTTACGTTCAGAGACCTCTAGGTGTAAACTTTTATAAAATTGAAGGGCCTCGTTCCAGACACTCTCTATTTCCACATTCGAACCTTTGACCGCAGTCTTTTTGAAAAGACCTTTGAAGTAGGACATGAAAGAAGCTGAAGAATTTGACGTCTTGACAATAACGGTCGGTGCCTGCTCAATAGTATCACTCAAGTATTTACTTCCATCACTGAAATCGATATCCATTTCGGGGAGCCCTCGGACTAGCGAGGAACTCAACTTCCAATATCCCTTACTCCTGCATTCTCTGACTGGCTCGAAATCATGTAATATTAAGGACGATATTAACCACGACCCCCCTGAAACTCCAGCAATATAGGTAGTGGATTGGAGCAAACCACCCAAATGCCCATCTGCTGACGCTCCAGGCGTTCGAATGTCAAATGATTCTAGGACACCCGCTCCAGTCAGAAATGAACGGAACGAGCCTCCAGAAAGGCCAATGGATATAGTAGGTATATGATCGTCAAATAGACTCTCAAAATCCAAATCTTCTATATCAAACCGTTCAAAAAGATTGACCAAATGCTTTTTTAATGTCTGTTTTCGATGGATAACATAAGTGTTTTCATCCGGATTCAAAGTCTGGACCAAGTTAATAATTGAAACTTTACGGAAAAAATTTAAGTACGACTATTGGGATCATACGTTACCACTCCGAATCAATGGATATGAAGGACATTCTACCATGTAGTCTAATGCCGGCTTTGAGGTGTTTTCCTTATAATTCAATGATTCAAAGGAGGAATTCCAGGTATTTTTAAACAACGTTTTAGCATTGAAACCTGTATACGCCGCACATGCTATTGACATAAAGTACGACAGAAGTATGCTTGATAAAATGATCATTTTATTGTCACTGATTCATGGCTTTATCAATTTATAAACAAGAGATCCCCTTTTATTTTTTGCAAAAAGCGTTAAAATAATTATTTTAAAAAGGGGGACAATTTTCTCCTTCAATTATCAAAAATCACATCGAATAATTTTTAAATCATGAACGAATATATATATATAAATTGTATATTCTTGTTAAGAGTATCGAAACAATTAAACACTAATAAAAAAAGCCTTTAAGCACTTCAAAAAAAGAACAATTAAAGGTAGAAGATAACAAAAAGGCAAGAAAATCAGGAATAAAAACCACTTATCATGATCTTTAGAATTCATCTTCGGAGGAAACGTAAGCGTCACCCAATTCCTTCTTCTTCTTCATTCTTTCCTTCTTCTTCTTTCTCAATTCAGCAGAAGAAAGCTTGGTCTTCTTCTTGGCAGCAGCAATCTTGTTACCCATAGCATCAAACTTGTCTTCCTCATCGTCACCCTTCTTCTCAAGTCTTGGACCAGAACCTTGACCTTGCACCCAGTTGTGACCGGATGGAGTCATCTTACCGTCCAACACAGCCCAGACTTCTTCAGTCAAGTCCTTGGTGAACTCGGCAGAGTGGGTAATGATAATAACACCACCTTCGAAAGCCTTCAAAGCCTTGGACAAAGCACCCAAAGAATCTCTGTCCAAATAGTTGGTTGGCTCGTCCAAGACAATCAAGTGAGGTCTTTGCCAGGTACAAGCAGCCAAGACCAACTTGACCTTTTGACCACCAGACAAACCTCTGATTCTGGAGTGGGAAACCAATTCAGCATCCAATCCCAACATAGCACAGTGCTCTTCGATCTCCTTTCTGGTCAATGGTCTGAACTGACCGGAAGCCAAAGCCTCCTTCATGTCAACTTCAGCAACCAACTTGGAGTGAGATTCGACCAATTCACCTCTTGGCAACCAAGCGTTATCAACAGACATCATTGGGACCCATCTCTCGGATTTCAATCCAACGTTTTCACCCAACAAGAAAGAACATTCGTACTCGTAGGTGTTCTTGAACTTTCTTCTAGCATGGATACCTTGAATTCTTCTTGGGGTACCTTCGATCTTGAAGATCTTGTTCATAGCCTGCTCATCATCCTCATTGATTTGTCTAGAAGCTCTATCCATGGTTTCTCTATCTTCACCAGTTTGGAATCTCCATTGAATATATTCAGAAGGAGTCTTGTCCAAGTGAGAGTCAATGTGGGCAAAAGCGTGCTGCTTAATGTAAGCGATACGACAGTTCTCGTGAACGTAGACTTCACCAGTAGTTGGCAACAACTCACCAGTCAACACATTAATCAAAGTAGATTTACCAGCACCATTTGGACCAATGACAGCAATTCTCGAAGATAGAGAACATTGGAAACTGATATCAGAAATTTGTGGCTTGGAAGTACCTTCGTATTGGAAAGACATGTTGGAGACTTTGACGATAGCCTTCTGTTTGGTCTTAACACCCTCCAAGAAACCAGGCTCTGGGAACTTGAATTCAATGTCAGAAGCTCCCAATTCTTGGTAAGCCTTGGCAGATGGAACTCTCTTAACAAATTCAGAAAGGTTACCCTTGTATTTTCTGAGCTTGAAACCTTCGTAGTGGATGATGTATTGGACAACGTTATCCAAGAAACCGGAATCGTGGGAAACAATGATCGAAGTAATACCACAGGTGTTCAAGTAATTGACCAACCAAGCAACATTCACGGTATCCAAATGGTTAGTTGGCTCATCCAAAAGCAAGATATCAGCGTTCTTCAACACAGCCTTAGCAAGAGCCAATTTCATCTTCCAACCACCAGACAAAGCAGAAATTGGCATACCAATCATTTGCTCGCTGAAGCCGAATTCTCTCAATTTGGCAGTGATGGTTTCCTTGTCACCAACTTCACCTTCACCGTAGACGTAGTCAACAACTGGGGTCTCAGCGTGAGAACCGTCAATGTCGTGCTCAACGTAGACAGTTCTACATTCATCCTGGGTTGGGAAACCCTCAACTTGACCGTTAGCAATGGCTCTCATCAAAGTGGATTTACCAGCACCGTTTGGACCACAAAGACCGTATCTTCTGGCTCTCTTCAATCTCAATTGAGTCTTGTTCAACAAGATCTTAGCACCGTAAGCCAAAGAGAACTCACAGTTACAAAGGTCCTCACCTTCATCATCTTCATCCTCGAAAACAGGTGGTTGAGGGATGTTGTCAACGGATCTCTTTCTGAATTCCTCGATGATTTCTTTAGATTCTTTTTCGTGCAAGAAGATGGTCAAGAATGGAGATAGCGAAGAAGACCAAGCCTGAGGATCAATCTTTCTCTCGTCAATCAAGTCACCGGCAATAGCAGCAACGTAGACTTGAACAATATCAAATCTGGCAGGCTTTCCGGTAACCAAATCTTTTAAAATGTTCAAGTTGACTTCAACATCACCGGCAGTCGAGACTTCTGGAATCTTGTCATCAGCAGGAACGGCACCGACTCTTCTAAGAGTGTTCAAAGCTCTTTCGGTAACGGATCTAGCTTCTGGGTCAGCAATAGTAGCCAAGTTAGCCTTCAAAGCTGGGAACAATTTCTCCATGAAAGGAGCAACAACTTGAGGATCGTCGACCAATTTACACATGTTATCAATAATGACGGCAGCCTTTCTCTTGATAGCAGTGTCTCTCTCAGCCAAACCTCTGGAAAGCAAAGGAACCATGATAGACAAAGCAGCAGTGGTAACTTCGGAAACGAAGGTGGTGGCACCCAAAGCATGGACGGTTTCTGGGACCTCAGTTGGGTTAGAAATCGAGCTAATCAATTTTGGAATGAAAGGCTCAATATCCTTGTTCTCAATGGTGGCAGTACATTTGGTCATGGTCTCAGTGGCACGCTGCTTGACATCTGGTTTCGTGTCCCACATAGCCTCAGACAAGACTGGGATCAATTCCGGCATTCTAAGAGCCAATTGAGCCTTAGAAGTTTGAACAAGAATAGCGATGGCATCCAAAAGAGCAATCTTTTCTTGCCACTTAGCAGTCGTAGACAAGCACTTTAGCAGCTTGGCCAAGATGTCTTTGATAGCGGCTGGAGTGATGGCTTTGGAAATGGAGTTAAGAGCATTAGAAGCAGCGTCTCTGACATCTTGTTGCTTGTCACCAGCCTTGGAAGAGATGGTTTCAACAAGTTGAACAATGTATGGCTCAACAGATGGAGACAAATCAGCCTCGCTAGCGATGTGAGAGACAGAAGACAAAGCATTGACGGTTTGCTTCTTGTCCTTGATAGCTTTCTCCAAAGCTTGGAAGAATTCGTAAGGAACGTCATGTTCGATGATTTCTCCATTAAGGAAAGAAGCCACATTAGCAGCAGCGGTTTCTCTTTCCTCAGGCGAAGCAACAGCAAGCTTGCCGAACAATTCGGTCAAAACTTCTGTGCTTTGTTTCGATTCAGCAGCAGCGGACATGTTAACTGTACTACTTATTCGTTGCTTCTTTAAAACAGAACGTTACAGAGCAGGAAGAAAGGGCAAAACATTTTTATTAGAACTTGGTTCAGAAAGGAGAAAAAATTTTTGTCTTTCGTTGGGACCCACGCATTGTTTCTTACATAAGCCCACCAATATTATATTATAATTTTTATGATTTGGCAAAAAAAAGGTGAAAAATTTTTTTCTTTTGTTTGAATATAGAAAAAAAATTTTCAAATGGGAGTTTCATGGTGGAAAAAGAAATGGATTTTCCAAGATCTCTCGCCTTACACAAAAATTCTTGAACCAAAAAAAGGAATACATTGTTACCCGGTTCACAGGAAAAGGGGGCTACATAAATTACTAGAGACTTACGAAGGACCATCCGAGGACGAAGAAGAAGAAAGAACAGCTACTATTTACTTTATCTGTAGATCTTAAGCATTCGAAGTGTGGGTCATGGTTTTCCATAATCCGTTTTAATAGATAGCCTCGGAATGGAGTTAAAGCCGAAAGTCTAAACAGGATGTGATCAATGTACTTAGCAATTGCGTGTAGTTTAATGTTTCACAAACTTGCAGTAGGGCTCCTTCTGTAAGTTTCAGGCGTTCGGCACCTTTCAAACAATCTACGGACATTTGTCAATCGTCTCATGTTTTAATTATCCCTTTTTTGAGTGTCGCGTTCGTTTAAACAGTACACTTTTTGTACGAAGAAAAAAAAACCAGAGATGCTGAAGAAAAAGGCTTTTCACGTTATTTTTCACAATAGAGTTTTTGCCCCAAATAAGATGGCTCAGAAGTCAGATTACCATAAGCTAGTGGAGGGCTTAAATGCTGAACAAATATATGCTGAATTTCCTGAGGTTATTCCTCTAGCGAATACCACTGGAGAATCATCAGCTACCTCAACTGCCGGCTCGTCGACATACGATACACTATTTGAAGGCCATGATGAGGAACAGATCAAATTAATGGATGAAAATTGTATTGTTTTAGACTACAATGATACTCCTGTGGGGGCTGGAACCAAGAAGTTATGTCACATTATGGAAAACATCGAGCGAGGTTTATTACACAGAGCGTTTTCTCTCTTTTTATTTGACTCTGAAAACAGACTACTTCTTCAGCAAAGAGCAGACGAAAAAATTACATTTCCTTCGATGTGGACTAATACATGCTGCTCCCATCCGCTTTGTATTCGGTCCGAGCTTGGATCAGATTTGCAGACTTCAATTTGGGGAGCCAAATCTGCAGCTCAGAGAAAAGTTGAACACGAGCTTGGTATCGATGCCAAGTATGTGCCTATCGAGAACATCAAGTTTTTGACAAGAGTGCATTACAAAGCCCCTAGTAATGATGCATGGGGTGAGCACGAAATAGATTACATTCTCATAATAAAAGCGAACCCTCAACTCAATATCAATCCTAATGAGGTGAAAGACACAAAATACGTTTCGGCTGCTGAGTTGAAGGAGATGTTCAAAGATGAAAATTTGTTGTTTACTCCTTGGTTCAAATTAATTTGTGATTCCTACTTGTTCAAATGGTGGGAGAACCTTGATGAACTAGACAAATTCACAAGCTTTGAGATTGATCGAATGATCTAGTAATTTAATCATAGTTATAGTTGAATTCAATGTGTAAAATTGACAAAGAAAAATTCACGAGTACAACGTCCATCATTTTAACCTCAAAGCTTCCTTAGCTTGTGGGAAGAAGCCTGGATTCAAAAGTGTTTCGAAGCTTCAGAGCTCAACACTATATTCTGTTTTTATCATTAGGTGCCTCGAGAAGTTTTCGTGCACTTTATCCGCTTAGGTAACATTTTAGACAAACTCACCCGAGTTTATCGCGCTATCAATCGTCGTCAACTTCCAGTTACGGAAATCGGCGGATTTCGCTTTCCACCAAAAACGGTTTTTGAGGTGGATCTTATCAGCAACAGTAGTATTTATAAAACAATATTACGATTTCTTCAAGGAAAACAAAATCAATAGTTGAGGAACAGCACAAATCATCCATTCATATGCCGGCTTTGCTTTCCCAGCTTCCTGACTTGCTAAAGCAATATAGCAAGCCACTAATCTTAGTGTGCTTATCTCTTCTATTGCAAGCTTTTGCTTTCCGGTATAAAAACTCGCTCCCAGAGAATATCAAAAAGGTATTGGGGCTGCCAACCCAAAGTAAGACAACTTCTTCCGGCCATTCCAAAGCTAAACCACTGAATTCTGAGCTTCCAGAGCCAGTGATTACCCCAGTCCCATCTAACTTCAAATATGATAAGTGTGAATCTTATCCTTATAGACCTTTCAAAAGCGGACCATATAGAATGAACATGGCAATAAGGAAGGCAGATCCAAACGACACAATTACTATGGAAGAGACTTACTTAAAGTCCACCAATTTGAGAGAAAGGGTCAGTGAAGAAAGGCCTGGAGTTGCGATGGACTGTCATGAAAGTGCCGACGAAGCAATAAGAGAAGCCTATGATTATGTGCTGAACTTCTTGATGACCAGATATCCCATGTACTTTTACAAGATTAATTCTGGGGCCACATTTTATAACAAGGTTAGAGATGAATCATTTCCAATTGATAACTCATCATTGGATAGATACGAGATTTTAAGAATCTTGGCTCGCACGATAGAAGAAGATTTTCTTATATTGATGAAGAACTGCGATGGCGAAGAATACAAAGACGAGTACGTGCTAAGAGCCGGAGCAGCCTGTTACCCTGCAGGTTTCAATCCATCACAAAAGTTTAACAAGCCTTTGACCGCAATCCATGGCCCAGTGCCTCATTATGCCGAGAGGCTCCAGACCTCCATGAACAAATTTTTTGCAAGACTTAGGCCGCACGAGTATATTGTGAGAAATAACTGGAGCATCCAAGCCCACACCAACCTTTTTGCACCTTCCGGATCGCATTCATCCCGCAAGGAAATGTCAGCGGTGAAACCGCCTGACCCTAAGACTGTGGATTTTAACAAGGTTTATCTGAGAGTGGAAAAACAAACTTTCACCAGGTTACCAAAATCCGGAGCAGATTTTATGTTGATCCGAACTTATGTAACACCTTTGACTAAACTTAGAGCTGAAGGTTATGGGGAGGAACTTTGTGGTGCAATTGATGGTCTTGGGGAAGACTTTGCTATTTACAAAAACAGAATATATTGGGGAGAGGCTGCTAAGGCTTACATGAAAGGTGAAACCAATGGAATCACTGATGAAATATATCCATTTGACTTGTTTGTTGAATCGATGAAGGGTCCTCTTTTGAAGTAGTTTTATATCGGTGTGCAGTCGCGTCTATAGTCTTGAATGAGATCTCTAAATGTTTTGTTTTTTTGCGGGCTGCAACGCGTGAAAGAGAAGGATTCTATATTATATATTTTTTTTGACACGCGTAAGAATTATTTGTGGAAATTCTTGATCTTATCAATACCCCAGCTAGAATCACAGCCTGCTATCTTCATCAAACATGGGTAGACTCGTGGGCTTAGAACTAAACAATTTTAAATCGTATAGGGGGACGTCCTCCATTGGGTTTGGATCTTCTTTTTTTACATCCATTATAGGTCCCAATGGATCTGGAAAATCCAACATGATGGATGCCATTTCATTTGTTTTGGGAATCAGATCGAGCCACTTGAGGTCCACAAACTTGAAGGATTTGGTTTACAGAGGCAGAATCATGACTGATAATTCTTTGGAAGAGCAGGGCCCGGACAGAGAAACCAGCGACCCCAAAACTGCCTACGTGATGGCCATTTACGAAAAATCGAATGGCGAAATTTTGAAGTTGAAGAGGACCATCAACGAGGCGGGCGTCAGTGAGTACAGGATAAATAATAGAGTTGTAAATGCCACACAATACTCTGAAGTCTTGAAAGCTGAGAACATTTTGATTAAGGCCAGAAATTTTTTGGTGTTTCAAGGTGATGTTGAAAAAGTTGCCTCTCAATCACCTGAGGAGCTTTCAAAGCTCATTGAAAACATAAGTGGATCAATTGACTTTAAGAGGGATTATGATCACTTTGTTGCGGAGAAGGAAAAAGCCCATGATACGACCGCACTTCTGAATTCTAGGAAAAAAGCTTTGAGAGAGGAATTCAATCAATATAAAAATCAATCTTTGGAAATTGAGCAATTTGACATGAAGAGCAATGAAGTATCTGCCTTAATTCAAACAAAGTATCTGACTGATTTGTATCATAAAGATGTGGAATTGAAACAAGCTACTGGAGACCTGAAATCACTCACTGTGGATTTGAAAGAGCTTCAAAAACAGCTCAAGGACACTGAGGAATCAATGAAAGGTGCAGTCAAGAAGCGTAGTAAGGAAGACATGGAATATCAAAAACTAGAAAAGTCCATTTCAAAAAAATCCGCATTGATTAAGGACAAACAGCTGTCTATCATACCCTTAAAGTCTGAAGTGGCTCAACTTTCTAAAAAGGTCTCTGATTACAACAAAAGAATAAATACTCTTAGTGCCGAACGCGAAAGACAAAGTGAGGTTGTTGAAACCATTACCTCGCAGATGTCAACCATTCAAGCTGCTTATAAAAACTATTTGAGTGAGTATCGAAGTAACGAAGTTGAAAGTTTGGATCCACGCATTCTACAAGAATACAAGAGTTTGAGAGAGGAATTTTTGATGAAAGGTGGAGAGGTTGAAGCAAAGCTTTTGGATTTAAAAGAAAGGGAAGAGACCCTCGCAAGCCAAATTGAAAACATCAATCGCCAAAAAGAGTTGGTGGCCTCGAGAGTCACAGAGCTCGAAAACGGGAAGATTGAACTCAATCTTAAATTACAAGAGAATAGTGCTGGTCTAAAAGACGTGGAGGGAGGCATTGAACGCAAAAAAACGGAGCTTTATAATCTGAGGTCCAGTCAAGAATTGCTGCTACAAGAGGAGTACGAGCTGAACGCTGCCTTGAAAGAGATTTTGGTCCAGTTGAATGAGCTCCACGCCACACAAAGGGAAACGGCAAGAGAAAAGAGATTGCGGGAAAACTGTTCGTCCTTGAAGAGATTGTTTCCTGGTGTGAGAGGCTTAGTTTGCGATCTTTGTAAGCCAACCCAGAAGAAGTATGAGCTAGCTGTCTCTACAATTCTTGGTAAAAACTTTGACGCCATTGTGGTTGATTCGGTGACTGTGGCTAACAAATGTATCGAATATTTGAAAGAGCACAGAGCTGGTGTTGCTTCTTTTATTCCACTTGATTCTGTCGATTCGAAACCGCCTCAGTCCTATCTGGGGGCCATTGACGAGCGAGTTAGACCAACCTTTGACGCAGTGTCATTTGAACCAGAGCTGGAGAAGGCTATTCAGTATGTTTGCGGAAATTCAGTCATCTGTGACAGCATGGAGGTTGCTAAATACGTGAAATGGGAAAAGAATGTCGATGTGAAGGTTGTCACATTAGATGGCTCTTTAATTCATAAATCTGGCCTGATGACTGGTGGACTGACGCAAAATACCGGTAGACGGTGGGACAAATCTGAAATTCAAGCACTGACTGCTAACAAAGAGGAGGTTAAAGAGAAACTCCAAGATCTGAATAAGAGGAAGACTAGCGACCTTATTGAAAAGAAGCTGATGGATGAAATCCAGTACTTGGAGACTCAACTTCCTCCTCTTCATGATGCAAAAACCGAACTCAAGCGTTCGATCAGAGATCTGGAAGCAGAAATAAAAAATCAACAAACTATTATTGGAAACTATGAAAGTGACCTGGGCGAGCTTGAGGAATCTTTGCAGCGGTTACGTATCGAGATGGATGAGACCTCTGTTGAGTTCAATGCTGTACAGAGGTCTGTGTATTCTGATTTCTGCTCTGCCCATGGGTTTAAAGATATTAACGAATATGAAGAAACTCATGGTTCTAGGGGGAGAGAGCATTCCAAAGAAAAGGCAAGGTTTATCAAACAAATCCAGTTTTTGGAGAACAAAGAGGGATTTGAAAAAGATAGACTGCAGGAATATTCTACTAGATTGAAAAAGTTAGAAAAAGACAACACTAAGTTTGAAAAGAGTTTTGAAAGGCTCACTGAGCAAAAACAGAATTTGGAATCCGAACTCGATGTTTTGGAGAGTGAATATGAAGTTCTCAGGGAAGAGTTACAAGCGATAAACCTTGAAAGAAGATCGCAACTTCTGGATTACAATCAAGTGGAAGGAAATATGAAAGACTTGAGAGCAAAAGTATCAGATGAAAGTAAAAAAGTTGCTAGTTTGGAGGATTTACGGGAAAAAATAGAAACCGAAAGATTGAACATACTCAGAAATTGCAAATTGGAAAACGTTAAAGTGCCGCTCGCATTTGGCTCACTAGATGACATACCACTGGACGATTTTGAAAATGATGGGGACGACGGCATGGCCAACGAAATTGAAGTTGACTTCGACGAACTCGCTCCAGAGTACAAAAAAGGTTCTTTGGATGATCTTCAAGCACAATTGAAAGAGCAGCTAGACCAACTCACGAACGAGCTCTCCAATATGAATCCAAATATGAAAGCAAGAGAGAGGCTCGAAGAAGTCAAATCCAGACTTGCCGATTTGGATGCAGAATTTTCGCTTGCTAAACAAGAGGAAAGGAAGATTGCTTCCGAATTTCAAGAAGTGAAGAGTAAAAGGTACAACCTCTTCATGGAAACTTTCAACCATATCGCGACAAAAATTGATGGGGTGTATAAGGAACTGACCAAATCGAACGTGTCTCCTCTAGGAGGTTCGGCATATTTAACTTTGGAAGACGAAGACGAGCCTTATCTTTACGGTATCAAATACCACGCCATGCCACCAATGAAAAGATTCAGAGATATGGAGTTACTCTCTGGTGGTGAGAAGACCATTGCTGCTCTCGCTCTCTTATTTTCGATCCACTCTCATAATCCGTCACCATTTTTTGTGCTGGATGAAGTCGATGCTGCGCTGGATAACGCCAATGTGAATAAGATCGCCAATTATATTGTGAAGAACTCCGGTCCAAATTTCCAATTTATCGTGATAAGTTTGAAAAATAGTTTGTTCGAGAGAAGCGATGCTCTTGTTGGAATATATAAGGAGCAGAATTTGAATTCTTCCAAAACTTTGACCCTGGATCTCAGAAGTTTCCCGGATCAAGAAGTTGCCTAATAGATAGCTGATTCATTGGCGAAATGTTTGTTTTGTATAGCAATAAAATATTAAATTCCTAGCTCTTGTAATAATGAACAAGCCCAAAGATGCGATTTAAGAAAGAATTTCTCATCTTTCAAAAGGTCTATTAAGCTGCGGTTTTTCGGGAGCCTGGATCCTCTTCGAAGGAATATGTCGTTGTTGTCCTCGCTTTTGGATCTATTGTTGATTAAGTAGTTGAGACGATTGACTATGAATTCTGCAAATAAAACGAGATGCCTCAGGATCAAAGAATAGCTCGAGTAAAGGTCATTCTCGTTGTCGGATGTCACCAGTAGACAGTACTTTCTTTCCGATCCCCTTGCAGTAGCATCACTCAATTTAAATGCAAGAGCTATTGAATAACCATCTTTCGAGTCACCAAAAGCTATTGGTTTGGAAGTATCATAATTGGTTTCAATAGTGAAAACTTTCATGATTATTTGTCGCAGAGACGAGTACCGGACTTGTGAAATAGGATGCTGAGTGCTCACATACACGCAACTCTCACTCGTTGATCGAATAGAAGTGGGGCTTAATTGAATTTCGGGGTCACACGGGATAGTAAGTGCACAGGATTTGCACAAAGAGGACTGCGGAACATCTGGTGAATATAATGACGATGGATCCTCATTTCTGGAAAAATGCTGGGTACACATTATTAATGAAGGACCATGAACTTCACAAAAGTGAGCCAGACTGATTATAAAAGTCATAATATTTGCCAGCTGGAGTCGAATTTGATATGCTGAGAGATGATGTCTAGTATCAATTTACATTTGTGTACACATTTACTTTGTCTGGCTGTGCAATTTGGCTGTGTACATATTTTTCCCAATGAATAAATAATAAACCTGAAAGAAGCTAATGGTACTGTTTGTCTCTGAAATTCAGCTCTTCTAATCACTTTCACATATCATGGCTTCGGTTCCCCACATGAACCGAAATAGTCTCTCAATGGCTTTTGGAGGTGATAATGAACGGGATTTGCTTGGAGGCAGCCAAAGGAGACTTCGCCATCTCAAATCCATTATCATAAAAAATATACAGTTTGATACTCAAACGATGCAAGCTACCTCACATCATAATGTCAGGTTATCGAAATTGAAAACCAAGTCTACTCTTAATTTGCGAATGGAAGAGAATTTTGAATCTCGTCGCCAAGACAAAATCGCAGTTACCACTCTCAATCAGGTAGGAGACTTGATTCAAACACCAGGACCGACTCAGAGGCCTGTCCGACTTCAACAAAAACTTACTGGTGTTTCTGATCAAATGGAAAGACAGTTGAAGTTGCAAGATGTGAACTCCTTGACATTTCTAGATTCATTCATCAGCATTAATCAATTCCTAGACATAGAAAAGCCTTTCTATATTAGTCGAGTATACGATAAAGCTATTGATCTCTGTGAGGATCTTTATTTTGGCAATTTGAATTTGAAATCCTTCACCGTCAATTTGTATGTCAAGTTCAACAACACTTGGAAACTACTGACTCAATACAATTTGAAACTGTCTTTCCTTGTCAATATTGGAGATAACAGAGAGTTAATTAACTTTAATTTCAAAACTCAGCCTAACCTATTAATTCTTCAGCTTTCTGATGGCTGCTACTACGTCCAGTCTGATGGCAGCTTATCTAATGATTTATTGGGTTTTTTGAAACGACAGCGAACTCGTCGCAGCAACCTTCTCCACCAAAATGAACAGCTTACATGCACCTTCGATCAGATCATGAAGCTCAACAATTTAACGGTATGCATAATAGATCTTTTGAAGACAAAGAGGGATTTTACCACCATGATCGAGTGTGCACTGAAGAAGATAAAGACCAGTTCGACTTTTGATGAAAATAGAGCCAATTCCCTATTGAGTCTGATAGGCGAACAAAAGTTGCGTAATAAGATTCTACGGCAACAACTTTCTGAGTTATCTTCATTGATGGACCTCAAGAAAAAAACGCTAGCAAACTTAGTGCCTCAGAAAAAAGAAAGAGACGAACTTGCCCATTATCTGTTGAATCTGGAATCCACAATGGCTGAGATCGCAAGAGAAAAGTCCAGAATTGCGGATACGTTATCTCTGATCTTTCCTATTGAGACTTCAGGAAAACTTGAGTTTTCTCTACTGGGTTACAAAATGCCCAAGGATCTTAATTTCCTGAAGCTTAATCGCACCCAAATTGATATAACAAATGCGCTACTGGGATTCTTGGTCATCCTTCTGATCAAATTGTCTGACTATTTGAGGGTACCGTTAAGGTATCCCTTAAAATTTCTTGGATCAACTTCTTATATCATTGATCCAGTTTCGAAAGTTCAAACTAAGCTTCGCATTTTTCCTTTATTTATTGTCCAAAACAGCAGCCTTGCCCTCCGGTTTGAATACGGAGTATCACTTTTGATCAAAAATCTCAATCAAGTTTTTGAGGCCGAAAATCTGTTCAAAATCGAAGATAACGATTTGCTTGCGAATTTTAAAATCTTGCTGACTTGCATCTCGACTGATGATGGAAACCATATCAATGAATTTCTTATCAGCAAAGACCGGATCAATCACATCAAGAAGCATCTCTTGAAAAAATGATTGTCACATTAGATTACCCGTGTATAATAGTAAATGTCTAATTATCAATGTTAAAATTTTATAAGAACAAATTTAGATTGATTCAACAAATGAAACAATTTTTTGCAAGCAGTATTTGACTAGAGGATGAAGCGAATTGACCTCTTCATTTTCGGAAGTGAACATTCCTGCTTCACCGCCCGAGACAAAAAGAGTGTGCTTTGCATTGTACTTCTTGACACCAGCATAAAACTCAAGACACAAACTGATGGTTAGAACTGCAGCCAGGACCAAAGGACCAAACATCCCATCCAAATGTCTGCCTGATCTCATCTTGATCAGGTCCAAACGCTTGGTATAAATACCGTAAGCCCAGACACCAGAAAATAGAGTCAGAGCAAAATATATGTAAGCAATGTCAGTGGCCAGACCAGGAAAGTGGGATGACTTCACAGATGCATAGACAGTAAAAGTCAATGCAGATAGTAAAGTAGTCACATGTAACCATCTGACGAATGTGCGTTCATTGGCAAGCCAAACTTTTGCTTCCACTTTCACTGGACCAGACTGACGGATCAAGATTTTCGGTTTAATCACACCTGGAGGCAGTACGATTTCTTCATCTTCGGACTCATAGCCTTCTAGCTTAGATGTTCTGGTAAACACTGGCATCAAATACGAGGCCATGCTCTTTTTTTTTCTCTTGATTGGGAGTGGTGACTCCCCTTTAGCATCCAAAGAGCTATGCATTTGAGTGTAAGAGGAAGTGGCTGGAGAGCTGGTAAATGTTTTGGCAGGTTCCGAGACGGAAGGTGCTTCTGTGTTTGATGTTTCTTCGTCAGACGACTCATCGTCGTCTAGGTCTTCCTCTTCTTCCACTATCTGGTCGAGATGCACGGTTCCAGAAGAGGTAAGAGCATGAGGAGTCTCGCTGACTTTTCTTTTCAGATTCTTTAGAATTTCGTCTTGCTCCTGCTGTTTTATCTGCTTATTTCTAGACTCGTTGTAAGCTTGTTCAGGGTTTTTTCTAATATCAGTCTCAAGCTCCGGCAGCCAGAATGGCAGAATTTCAAGGTTATCATCTTCCAAAAACAAGGAAGAGATACCTTGAATAAATTTGGAAAAGTTGGGGACTTCCTTAACTAAATGACCACTAGTCAAATCGTTGATCCAAGTGAGGGTCCTGGAAGATGGATTGTTAAAGATGGAATTTGCGACCTTTATTTCCATAACAGAATAAGGAAACTTGGCATATTCACCTTTCCTCAACAATGAATATGGCTGCTCAATGGAAGAGTCAATATCAATTCTATGCCATTCTTTAGCGTTTCTGATTGGTCTATCTAAGTCAAAGGCATCTTCTCTAATGAATAAAATATCTGAATCAATCGTAATTCTGACTCTATCGTCACCAGGCATTTGGAATGCCGTTCTTGTGTGCACAGTTCTCAAGGTCGGTTGAAGATCATTGCTTCTAATGAAATCTTGCAATTCCTTAAAGTTTGAAGAATACTTATCGATGGATTCTTTTGGTAATCCTCTTTTTTCCATCTTCTTCACAAATTTGTTGAGGGTCAGCTTCGTATTTGAAGTGTTAGTGCGGTGCAGAGAGAACTCCAAATCGTCTTCAGGCTGACCATCTGTCTCAGCGGGAAAAATGAAATCATTCAAATACTTTTCTTTGAGAGAAAGACGGATATCATTAGAGCTTCCGGTGTCATAGTCAAAAATTTTCTTCTCCAATGTAAGCTCCGATTGATCTCTTAGCTTTCCAGTCCATCTGATTCTGAGTGAAGGGGTCTTATTCAAGTTTTTTAACAGTTTGTTGTTGTAAAGCTCAAAATGTCTGTTATCAAAGTACAATGCAGTGATGACCGGATCAAAACTGTAATCATCATCGTCATCGTCATTCTGGTTGTTGTAGATCAGCACAGGCAAATGTCTCAAAATAGTAGTTTTGATTTCCATCAAATTATCTGGATGAATCCAAAACTTAAGCACTTTGTAGCCGTAGTCCTTATGGGTCGAGTTATTGATAGAAGCACTCGGAGTTGTTGAAAGTTTACCAGAAGAGGACAATTTCTGAATGGAGTTTTGCAAAGACGTAGACAAAGAGCTGGATCCCAGTTGGTCTCTCAAGAACGAATACAGAGTAGAGATTCTGAACAGGTATGGAGAAGTATCCTCACTGATATTATTCAAAGGCAAAGATTGCATTCTCACATTCAAAAGGGCCTTGACAGAATAACCCTTGTGTAGTCTATCGTGCTTTTTGACGATTTTGACAAAACCAGTGAAATTCAATCTCGCAAAATGATCCAACTCTTTTGCAATTGAAAGCAGTTCTTCGAGCTTTTTCTGGAAAGAATGAGCATCAAACTCGTTGATTTTTTTACTTGATGCTAAAGATTTCAAGTACTCTTCACTTTGCAGCTCAAGACGGGAAATTTCTTCATCGAGCTCCTTATACTTTGAAACTTGAAATGAATAAACTTTCTCCAATTCTGCATCCAATTGAGTTGCAAACTCAGACTCATCTTTCTCGGTCCATAGAGAGCTACCACTAGACAAACCTGCTTCCTGGCTGTCATCGTCCAGACCCACAATGACATTGTCTTTCAACAATCTTTTCAAATAATCATAGTCAATGTAAAACTTCTTCCATGGTGGGAAAATTTCGTTTTGCAACTTGATCCCGAACAGCATTTCAGGTATATAGTTGAAGTCCTAGTCCTCTTCCACTCAATTTTTGAAAGTTTTCTTGGCCCAATTTTCTATTGGAGTTATCAAGACAAACCAGAATTTTATTTATCATGCGGCTGTCAGGCACGTGCGACAAAGTCTGGCAGCAGCAGCCAGTTCGTGAGGGTGCCAAAACCCAAAATTTGGAAGAGCAACACAGCCAGAAAATAGTGTTTGTAATCCGTACACCAATTGAGCCTACGCATCCGACACCAGATTTGAAGGAACGAAAAAAAAGATGGATGTGTTGTGGAGGTCTACTCGGTACGCTTCGCTACACACCGGTAAAATGTCGTTTGATCCAATTCAAGACAGTATCATTACCAACTCTCAGCGTACGGATGAGTCCGAGGTTGTTGTGACGCCTGCAGAGAAAAAGGCAAGTATTTCTGACTTATTGATTGATCCGAAGGACAAGAACGAAACTACGGAGACAACCGAGTTAAAGAAGGATGGCAAGCGGAAAAAAAGATCTTTCAGTAAAGAAGTTCAGAAGGATCCGGATCAGAGTAAAAATTACCAAACTCTATTAATCAATTCAAGAACAAGGCATTTGAAGAAAGATGATGGAACACCTTACTGGCGAAGAGAGATTCAGTTCACGTTTTTGATGAAACTTTTCTTCAATAACAAAAGAGTTTTCAAGAACCCATTTTTTGGTTCTGAAGATGGGTACAACTGGCCCGAGCATTTCAAATTTTACCGAAGTGACAGTGGAGAATTGATAGAGAACAATGGGGAGATTCTGACTTTCTTCGAACTCTATTTGGTCACCTTGCTTAAAAGCAATAAAGTTTCAAAGATCCTGAAGGACAGATTGATGGTCGATATTAACTATGCGTTAAACTTTGTGATTATTTGCTTGTTAGTGAATGTGGGACGCTTAAACACTACAGTGAATTTTGACCATGAGATGAAGTCCCAATTCAGAACTTATCACTCGATTCCTTCTCTTCAAGTGGGTGATCATCTAAAAATCATTGAACAATATTACCAAGTGCAACCAAATTCAATAAGGTTATTGAAAGATGAAGAAGAGATCATCAATGTGAGAGGGGGTAGCGGATATACAATGTCGACCGTGAAGCATTTACAGGACACGCCACGTATTAAATCCATTTTGAAGTCAATCAACGATTTGAATCTAGAAATTCCAAAAAACTTCAAAGAATTTCTTACAAGCATGTCGGAGCACAACAAATACAATTTGAATGTGGTTAGTCTAATTTTCTTACTCTGTGTACATGAGTTTGAAATTGGTAGAGCTTTTTTCCCAAATTCTGAACAACTTCTCGCTGATGAATTGAATGAACTGTCTCAAAAGCAAATTCCTGTGTCCTCGGGCTCATTGTTTAACGATATCTGGCTAAGACCGGAAATGAATCCTTCAGATGAGGTGGACAGGTTTTTGTGGCTCATCTATCTTTTCAAGGAAACCAACTTTCAGGTGAGCTCAATGCTCACTAACCCTTTTAACAACAATGAACATCTGGATCAAGTACTATTAAATGCTGATGCCAATATTGCTGAAGAAATTACGGAAGGAAATCAGTATATCACAAGAAAACTGAGACTTTTGGTGCCAAAAGTAAGATACTGTACACCTTTAGAGAGGGAAAGTGCCACGCAACTAATCAATGATATGGACACGCCACAAGAGGTTGATCTTGGAAACCATATGAAGTCCATGAGAACCAAGTTTGTTGATGAAGAGCATATGGCAAGCGATGGCGATGCAGAGACAAAGGGGGGTGATGAGAAGAAGCGCAAGAAGAGCAAGCATAAAGAGGCCGACACTACTTTCGATGACACTGATATGATAAATGATACTGATACCTGTGCGACGATGACTAGCTCCCAGCCAGATGCTGTGGATTCGAAGAAAAGAAAAAACAAGGCTTCTAAGGCTGTGAAGGCTTCGAGGCAAGGGGCCAGCAAGAAGCAAGGTGAATCAGATGATTTTGCTGGAGAAGACACTTTTATTGACCCTAACACAAGTCTTCAAGTCAAAGATGCGTCACCAACGACGGACAAGAAGAAAAGAAGGAAAAAGGCCGGTGATTTGCCAATGAAATTCAACTCGAGTGAAATTGAAGCATGGTTAAGTGCTGATATACGGGCAAGTTCCACATCCAAAAATGTGGTGAACAAAAGGAACAAGAACAGATATTTAGCTTCATTTTTGAAGGAGCTTACGCTTAAAAGATTAGACGACCTCAAGAAAAAAAGATTACAGTATGGAAACTTGAACTATATGCGAAGATTCGAGCAACTATTATTGGTACAGAATTATGAACATACATCGGAAGCATCAGGGGGGCCAACCAAAATGAGTCATGGGGAGTTCTTTATCAATTATTATAAAGATTTGAAAAAAATGGCCGAGTTGGTTGATCTTTTGGATGATAGAAAAGCTGAGGAGAATGAATCTTTTCTAGAAGAGGTGTTTGAAAGTATATAAAGTAATTCAACAGGTTATTCTATGATCTCAATGCTAATCACTGAATTTCCACGAATCACACAACTTCCCACTTTCACGTATTCTATATCTTTATTGCTTGTTACCAATTCAACGGCATCTGCTAGATTTAAATTCAGGAAAAAGTCATAGCCGGCCAATCTTCCTGTCACTATTCTGGAAGAGTTAAGGGTGATTTTGAGATTTTTATCCACATATTTCTTGAGTTCCGGAGTTGACACCATGGCTGTAGGTAAGTATGGAATTGTTTTCACTACTGAACCAAGCTAAGGTTCACTTTGTAATTATTCGAAAATTTAAAAAATTCCAAGAAGTCGTGCACGGCGAAGCTTTTTATTTATGTGAGAGTTCGTGTTTACCTTAATTGATTCACCGTAGTCTGGAACGTAAAACTCGAACAGCTACTAATTATGGCTGATGAGGACCTAATGACTGACACGTATGAAGTGTCACAGCTACAAGGAGAAATACTTGAGCTCGAATCCGAGAAAAGTCAATTATTAAGGCAAATAAGCCAGTTGGAAAAAAGGAAGCACGAGATAACAAGATCTCAGGAGTTCAAGCTGGACGATTATCTCCAGGCATGCAGATTAGTCCAAGAACACTCAAACCTACCGTCTCTAGATATGAAAAAACGTTTGGAAGTAGTGAAAATGTTTTACCCATTGATGACAATTACGGACATACAACACGGAAAGGAAAACATTTTACAGTTCACAATGTCATTCAAACATTACGTAGAGTTCAAAGTGGAACTCAATTTCGATAAACAAGAAGAATCAATAGTAGAGTTGGAGATTGAAAAATCAAAATACTCAGTGGTGAGCGAGCTGAATGAGATCAACCAGTTGATCAAATGGTGTGCATTAAGGAAAGACATGTCGATGTTCATGTATGCAAGCAACTCATATGTGCGCTTGTTAAAATTACGAATATCGGTATGGACAGACTTGTTCATCAAGTATTGTGAGGAATTCAATATCAACGATGTGCCGCCCACAATAAGGAATGATAAGCTCACAGTATTTGCAAGATTCAAGACTTGCCAATATATGACTTTGATGAAGGATGGGAAATTGCTCCGAATTGGCTGGAAATTAGGCTTTGATTTTGAAAATGCTTCGTTTGTTGGAGATTGTAACTCAATGCTAACTTGTTCGTTCAAGGCGAATGACAAAAGAATTAATATGGACGAGACACTAAAAGGTCTGGTGAAAGTTGATGGTATCAATAGCGGAATCGCGCAATTGATCGCCAATTTGTATTAAAATCTGCATTCCATTTCAAGTCCAGCTTTCGACAAACCGCACTTTTTATAGAATCCTTCGTTCTTCTCATCGCAATCCAAAATCACTTTATAGCAGCCTTCCTCTTTGGCTAATTTTATCAATTGAGTTATTAAGCACAGTCCCAATTTTTTACCTTGTTGATCTGATTTCACCGAGATGTCTTCAATATGTCCAACCTTTGAACATCCATGTATCATCTTTGTCTCCACAATTAACGATCCAACAGCTACCACTTGTTGCTCCACATCTGTAATCACGAGGTTCTTGTATGTTTCAGGACGTAACTTCCAGAAGTCTACCACCTCATTGAAGCGGTCGACGGAAATGTCCCCCACAGTAGTTAAAGTTTCTAAAGTCTGCAGATACCCCTTTTGATAATCTGTTTTTTCAAGGGATCTCAAATTATACCCATAAGGCAATCTTGGTCCAGACATCACCTCAACAGTGTTCTTCTCCATAGTGAAACGACTCAATTATAATGGAAGCCTGTTATAAATGTTCTCAGCGCGGGAATCTCAGTATATTATATGTGTGTCTACGCATTCAGAGGGTAACCTCATGTACATTTTCTGCACTTTTTATTCACTAAATGTAATTCACCTACCTATCTATGTACCCAAGTGGTGTAAAGGTTTTAATTGCGTCTAATTAGGAGTAACGTTATAATGTAAACGGATTCCCATGGCAGAAAGCTCGGAATCCAAATACTTGAGAACAAACGGAATAGAAACAGTAGTTGTGTTTCCCCCTCCAATGAATTTGGTTCCTTGGCCATCCTCCCAAACGTCCATTTCGTCCATGTTTGGCAACACACGTTCAATTTTCTTCGCACATCTCCGGCATCTAGTGGTAGCCACCGATCCAATACGCGGCACAGACATTTGGGTGGACAACAAAGAGCCACAAGAGCGACAGATGGAAGTTTGTGTGTAATCAGAACAGTTCAATAATCTATCTTGTAGTAAGAAGGAGGTACCATGGCCGATTAAAGCATCCCTCTCCATCTCTCCAACTCTGATACCACCGTGTCTCTTTCTTCCCTTCACAGGTTGCATGGTGAGAGAATTCACTGGTCCGGTAGATCTCACCTGGAACTTGTCGTTCACCATGTGTCTCAATCTCTGGTAATACACCACACCAATGTAGATGTCGGCTCTGAGCTCTTCACCTGTGGCTCCAGAATACAATGGTTCGTTACCATGATAATTGTACCCTGCACTCAACAACTGTTCTCCAAAATAGTCTGCCGGAGTGTCAGATTCACTGAATTTCCAGGGGGTGGCATCCTGGGCAATACCATGCAAAGCACCAGCTTTACCGGCTAGAGATTCGACAAACATACCAATGGTCATTCTCGATGGGAAGGCGTGCGGATTAATGATCACATCAGGCTGAATACCAGTCTCACTGAATGGCATATCAATTTGAGGCCATTTTCTGGAACACACACCTTTCTGACCGTGTCTGGAAGAGAATTTGTCACCGATCAGTGGTTGTCTTGTCACACGGTATTTTATAGAAAGAGTTTGGAACTCACCAGTACCATTGTCATCCCCAAGTAATTTCACCTCTTCAATAAATGCAGGTTCTGAACTATGATACGTTTTCACCTTAGTTTTTCCAAGAATATCGTCATAATAAGCGCAAATTGGATCACCTTCTTCGACGTGAACTCCAATGTATGGTAGCCCATCCCCATCCAATTTATCTTTCCAGGATTCTGGCCATTCATCATCACCAAGTCCAAAATGTTGAGTAATTGGATCACCTCTTTTTCTATTCAACGATAGATCAACTTTCTCAACCTTGTACACAACACCATATCCAAAACCTCTCTCATCTGCAGACTTGTTGATAATCATGGCGTCGTCCATGTCATAACCTGTGTATGAAATGACGGCAACAACTGCGTTTGTTCCATTTGGGAAATTATCCATGCCATAGTCGTCGTATAAGTTGGCTTTCACAATTGGAGTCTGCCCTGATTGTAATCTGTACAGCTTGTTGTCACTTCTATGGCACAAAGCCACACCTGGTGTACCCATGGTCTGCTTACCCATCTGACATTGGTACATATTTCTTGGAGATTGGTTGAAGTCAGAGAATGGGGTCAAGTTGGCCAAGATAGAAAGAATGTTGGTTGGCGCAAATTCAACATGGGTGTGGACATTGTTCTCAATTTCGGAAGGAATCACTGCAATGTTCATGAAGACCTGTTCGAAAGGACCAACAATATCCTCCTTATCCAATGGTAGATATCTGACAGGTCTCACAATTCTAGAAGCTCCTGCAAACAGATAAAGACCAGGATATTGACCACCAGCTGATGGAGGAACATAACCAATTTCCAGGTCAAGAGGGAGATCATGAGCTCCTTGGACTTTCCAGAATCTCAATGTGTCTGCCACAATCTTACCTTGTTCGTGCGAACACCAACCCACTATTCTACCATCCAACTGAACACAGCAGACGTTTGGACCAGAGATATTAGTGGCGGACGAAGTTGGAGACACTCCTAGCTTAAACAATATCTTAGGAACTTGAGAGGCATCGGACGCACGTGTGGTGATTTGACATTTGTGAGCAAGGTGATTCAACAAACCACAAGGAGAACCATCGGGAGTGTGCACTGGACATAGGAATCCCCATGATTCAGGAAGCAATTTCCGCACAGCAGTTGTCTTAAGCTGAGCAAAGAAAGATCCTCTGTGAACCATTCGGAAATGAGAGATGAAACGATGGAAGTTGATTTTCTCGGCAACAACAGTATAACCACTGACTTGTTGCAAATCTAAGCCCGATTGAGACACTAGATTACCTGTGGAGAGGAAATATTGTAACTTCTGACCGATGTTCTCGTTGATCCTCAAAAACACCCTTGACATGTACTTTCTATCGGAGAAATTGACAGCAATGCCTCTGTTTATATCAGACTGCACTTGCATTCTGATGCTCTGAAAGTATTCCTCTATTTTTTCTTTCAAAATCATTCCATACAAGAATCCACCAAGCAAAATCTCTTGATGTTGTGTAGCATCTGGGTTGTCTGGAGAGCAGTCTCCAGCCACTAAGGAGTATAATTTTCTAATCATGAATATCAACATGCGGAACTTGTCAACATTTTCTGGTAAGTGAACTAGCACAATTCTTCTGATGACCTCCTCACCAACGGCGATATCCGACATATCAGGAGTAGCACCGAAAACCACTCTGAACTTATCACCAAGGTATGCCAATGTTTCTTTACGGGAATATAAGTTGTAATTCTTGTAGGTTCTTAGCAAGAGTTCCAAACGATCGGTCAAAAAGGAATTCTCAGTGTCAGCACCAACAATTCCATCGAAAATTTCTCTGTCGTTAGTTTCAATCAATGCTTTCAAAATCATGACAACTGGAATTAAATATTCGTTTTTTCTCCAAGAAAATCTGAAAGTGACGTTACCATCATTCAAATAATGCAAGACGTTAGTTTGAGAGGTCTGGTCTGGTCTGACAGATCTGATCTGCACACCAAAATGAGAATAGGAGGCACCTCTATTGGCAAACGACGGCCTAATGATAGCCATAGGATGGTTTCTTCTTTGAACAATAAGCATACGAATAAGCTTTTCAATACCATTTACTATGAAATAGCCTCCGAGCTCATCACTTTCTTCTCTTAAATTGACTAATTGGTTTGGAGACAAGTTCTCTAGATGGCATCTATTGGATTGAAGCATAATTGGAATTTGTCCAGCTTCTCTAACCTCGCTAACTTCTTCCCCGTCATTAACAGACCAACACACTTTCAGCAACAGTCTCGCTCTATATGTTGTCATTCTTTCTCTACACTCCGCAGGATATGTGTTTCTCACTAACGAAAGCTTATCAGTGGATGGCACTGATGGTTTGGCTATCTGAACGGAATCAACTCTAATCCTCAATTTGTTTCCCAATCTGTGATCATCGTTAGAATCAAATATAGTTTTAGTACCAATATCCTTCACGGCAAGATTCAAAAGACCTCCATCTGGACCCTCAGTGAGTGCATTAAAAGACCCAACATGAGGCTTAACAGCATCATAAAGAAGACTGAAAGCAGACTTGTCTTTCGGAGGGTTCTTGAATCTTTCTTCTCTTTCTAATGTTCTAAATTTAGCTGTAGTCATTCCAGCTTGACCGAACTCTTTGAAAAGAGATTTGATTGTGTAATTGAATTGAGTGATATAGAACAATTATTGATCTTCTTTAACTAAAAAAATTTTTAGGTTAAAAAAATTTTTTTTTCAAGAACCCACGACATGAAATTTGTTGCTGAAGTAACTTTAAAGGGAAAGATGAAGGGAAAAAGGCCAGTAGAAATCTATTTTTAATAAGTTAAAAAGTCATTAAAGCTGTCTCTCTAATTTCCAAGCATCCATTAAAGTTCATCATTTAAAAATTACACTATTATTTCAGATTATTCTTTATAAATCTCATATTAACAGTTGTAGAACACCACCTTAAAATATTACACAATCTTAATATTTTATTGGCAAGAACTTTTTGCTTTCCATCCAGTCGCTTGATTTATTGTATTCTAAGCCCATATTTCAATTCCGATGTTGGATATCATACTTTGGGGTGACTCCACATGACGCTATCAATTGAACTAACTTACCCATTTATCAAGGCTGTGCTACGGGCACTATATGAATTTTTAATATGAAGAAAACCTTAACGACTAAAATATGTGCAAGAAGGGGATTCATTGTACATCAAAATGGCCAATTCTCGCTACGAATATGTGAAGAGTTTTGAGAGAGAAGCCATCTTTCTTCCGCAGACTCATATAGTTGTCAGGGTGGATGGAAGAGGGTTCCACAAACTGTCTGCAAAATATGATTTTGAAAAACCCAATGATTTACGTGCATTAGAGGTGATGAACGAAGCAGCCCTCAAAACTATGGAGCTTATACCGGACGTGATTTTAGCCTACGGCGATTCTGATGAGTACTCTTTTCTTCTTCGCAAAGATTGTGATCTTTTTGAGAGAAGGGAATTCAAACTAATAACCACATTTGCATCTACCATAACAGCATATTACCAGATGTTCTGGAATCTTAAATGCCCTGATAAGCCTCTTGATCTTGAGAGGCTTCCTACCTTTGATGCTAGGGCAGTCTGTTATCCAAGTGCTGACATTGTTAAAGATTATTTCAGATGGAGACAAGTAGATTGTCATATTAACAATCTATACAACACAACTTTTTGGACATTGGTTTTGAAAGGTGGTTTAACCACTCAGGAGGCTGAGAACAAATTGATTGGAACTCTCAGTTCAGATAAAAACGAAATCCTGTTCAAGGAGTTCGGAGTCAACTACAATAATGAGCCTGAAATTTTCAAAAAGGGAACAATTTATTTACGGGAATCTATAAGCTCCCCAACTCAGGAAGCATCTCTGACTAAGAGACAATTAGAACGGATACAAAAGAAATTGCGAAAATCACAAATAACAAAACTCCATTGTGACATTATAAAAGAGGATTTTTGGAACGAGCGACCATGGCTTTTCAAGTAAGTTGATTATTTTCATCATCAAACTTTAGACTTGGAAGCAAAGATGTCGTTCATCAACCTACGTTGAAGCTTTCCTGTCGAACTTTTTGGAAGCTCTTCCACAATATAGAACTTTTCAGGAATTTTGAAAGAGGCGATTTTTCCATTCAGCCAGGTCTTCAAATCTTCTCCTGAGATCCGGCCATTTTTTGTCAAAACCACGGCACAGTGAATTACTTGCCCATACTTATGGCTAGGCACTCCAAAAGTGACGCATTCCTTGACGTTTTCGTTGCTGCTAATAACAGCATCAATTTCGATAGGTGACACTTTTTCACCACCTCTATTGATGATTTCTTTGATACGGCCTTTCAAAGCTAATCTGCCCTCTTTATCCAATTGTCCTAAATCCCCAGTCTTGAAGAAAGTCCTACCTTTATACTCAAAAAACGAATCGTGGTTGGCTTCCTCATTATCAATATAACCTCTGGTAACGTTGGCACCACTAATCGCAACCTGGCCAATTTTAGTGAAATTTGCGAGTGGTTTATCTTGATCATCGATAATTAGGACATCGATTGCACCTTGGGGAATTCCAACGGTACCAGCCATTCGAGGGACCTTTCCATGAAATGGTAAATTGTTGGATGTGACCTGATGTGCTGCTTCCGTCATTCCATAAGCTTCCACAACCGGGCAGCCGAACTTGTTTTCCAATCTTTTGAACGTTGTTGGAGAAAGAGATGATGAACAGGATCTAATAAATCTAAGCTTTCCTTTGATATCATCTGGGATTTCACGGTTCAAAAGAATTATATGAATTGTTGGAACTGCAGAGTACCAATTGAATCTCCATTTTTTGAAATCGGGATAGAACTTTGAAGCCGAGAATTTTGGGGGAATTACTGCAGAACCGCCGGATGACAAAGAAGAAAGAAGCATCTGTAAACCATGAATATGAAAAAGAGGCATCACAACATAACTTCTGTCTCTTGGTCGCAACCTGTAAGATTTGGTGATGTTTGAGATCGAACATGTGATGTTGCAATGAGTCAGTGGGACCCGTTTAGGTCTACCGGTAGTCCCACTGGTGAAGAGAATGAGGGCAATGTCATTTTTTGAAGCTGATCCAGACATATAATTGCCCGCATTTTTTGGTGGAAGCAGTGGTTTTTCTGTGAGAGAGTTATAAATTGATGTGAGGTTTTGAGGGGAGAATATTTCAAATTGAAGTAGTTTCCTGGCTGTATCGTACCAAATTTCGACTATAAATGGTTTGGCAACTTCTTTTGCGGCTGAAATAACATCCGAGCCGGCCTTCAAATGTGCATATCTAGGCACAATCACAGCATCGGCTTTAAAGTCAGTGAAATAGTTGACAAACTCCGTCTTAGTCAACGCTGGATTCAATGGAGCTGCAATATTTCCAGCCGTTGTCGTGGCTAAGAAAGCAGCCAAGCACTCAAGGCCATTGGGTAAAGACGTTGCTATTTTCAGCTGTCCGTTTGATCCGTCATTAAAAAGAGGAGATACCTGGTTGCTAAATATGGATTGCAAATGATAGACAATGGCATTCAACTGAGTAAAAGTCACAGTCAATTGCCCGCCAGGGATTATAACAGCCGTATTTTCGGACTCTTTAAATAAGCTTTGTAGCGACATAGCAAACAAGGAAGAATGTCTAAAAAATACTGGGGAACTAAGTGAGAGAAAGGGTCGAAATTTTTTAAGGATTACCAGAAAGCGTCTTAATTATTTGCCCCGTGGTAACTGATTAATTAATCGTCTTTTTATACTTGGGAAATACCTTTTTGCTATTGACTGGCATGGGTAAATGGAAGGACCAAATTCATATATTGGCTCCATCGTTTGTTTTTGTTACGGCCAAACGCCAAGAAATAGCCTAAAACCTAGCCTGTCTGGCTCGGCCTACCCACGAAATTTTATTGGCTGATCTGACATTTCTAGATTAACAGTGAATAGTGAGGGGATTGGCGATTCTAATATGACTCAATCGTTTAAGACACTTATATACATGGATAGATAGATGCTCATTATGCAAACTCCTTGTCAGCCATCGACGCTTGGGGTCTTTTTGCTCCCTGTGGATTTTTTGCTGGAGATGGCCATTCTGGATATAATATTCCTGCCTTTTTCAATAAATTTTCAACAGTTTTAGTTGGTTGTGCGCCCACAGATATCCAGTATCTTGATCTATCAAAGTCCAACTTTACATCCTTAACTGGGATTATTCCTTTTTGTTTTTGCTCTGGTGTGAGTGGACTTGGTATTGGGTCGTACGTTCCAATAACTTCTATTGGCTTTCCATCTCTAGCCGTTCTTTTGTTAGCAACCACAATATTGTAAACCGGTTGACGTTTTCTTCCCATGCGGGCAAGCCTAAGTCTCACTAATCCTTTCATTTTCGTTCTGCGTCCCTAATTTCACCAGCGTAACCATATAGTGGCTCAAATTTTTTTTATTTATTGGAAAATTTGGAAAGAAAGTCGGAGCAGGCTGTCAGTTCAAATGACGGTTACAATAAACACCTCTGCACAAACAAAATATTTTTTTAGATAAATTTTTTTTGAAAATTTTAAAGGGTATAGAATAAAAAGCTAGTATAACTGAATCATGACTACCTTCGAGAATGATCCCTTGCTGTTGAGCATGGAGTTGGACTCTAAGCTTGATAAGATCAGATCACAAATAAACTCGAAGCTGGAGAATCAAAAACAACTTGCTTTGGTTCTTCAAGCTATCGATGACACCTTAAATGATCAGAAACAGAAGAAAAGCCCAGTTACATACTTCATTTCCTTTCTATCACTTTTGGATCAGTGCTGTAAGGGGGATGAAATTAATGACCTTTCCCTGGCTACTGCTGCAGTCTATTTTCTTGATCTAGTATGCCCTGCAACTCCTAAACAGCTTCTAAGATCCAAATTCAGCGAAATCTTGGCAAGATTGGCCCCTGGTCTATCAAATGATGAGGCAGAAGCTCCACTTCTTAGATCAAGTATTGGTGTTTTGGAAACATTACTCGTTACACAAGAAACAGGCGCATGGATCAATTCCAATAATTATAAAATCAGCCCTAAAAGAGGTCTTACAGGTTTGCTGGAGTTGTCCCTAGATCCCAGACCTAAAGTTAGAAAGCGGGCACAGGAGGCTGTGAATAAGATTTTAGCATCTGTTCCTGCTGGTCCATCTTTAGAACATCCTGCTTCAGGACTCTGTGGAGAATTCTCTTTGAATACAGTCATCAACTTGTTACAAAAACAACAGGAGGGAAAGAAACCCAAGGAGCTCAACTCAGAAATAATACACAATTTGCAACTGATTTCCGCTATCACCAGGGCCAATTCATGGCCATTGAGACAAGTTTCGTCCTTATGTGATGTGCTTTTAGCTGTGGCCAAGACTTCTGATCAATTTTTAGTCTCCGCCGCTTTTGATGCATTTGAAGGGCTTTTCCAATCAATGAATGATGAAATCGACGAGGACAAATTTGTGAAGGTTTTGAACATCTTGTTTGACTTGAAACCTGCTCTTAACGACCAACATTTAGCCCCATCATGGTTGGCAGTCATTGCTAAAGCTCTCACTTCCTATTCCAAGAACGTTGATGCTTACAAGTGCATACAGAAGTTGCCACAAGTTTTTAAAATTGTCATTGAGTTTTTCTTAAGCGAGATTTCTAATGTTCGGATCAGTGCTTCGCAGTGCTTGATTGCTATTGTTACTGACTCCGTGGACGAGAAACTCTTGCTTCTCCCTCCTGCAACCACTCCAGAAGTTTTTGAAAACGTTGAGGAGGTTATTGAAGAACTATCTGAAATCTCTGGAAACTCACTTTCGGTCAAATATAGAGAGTCTGCCAAAGAAGCTTGCGAATTAATTGCAGTGATGCTCAGCAAATTCAGAACTAGAATTGGACCATATTTTGGTTCCCATTTAAAGGTGATAGGAGATTGGAGGTCAAATGAGCAAGAAGGTTTTGAATTGAACCAGGTGAGTGAGGATGTCATTTCGGTAGCAGTTAGCTCGCTTGGGCCTGAACAAGTTCTAGAGATCCTTCCTTTGAACCTTAACAAACCAAACGAAGTTGGGAGAGCTTGGCTTTTGCCAATTTTGAGAGATAACGTCAGACATGCAAAACTTGGCTTTTATATTAAGAACATCTTACCTCTGGTTGACTTTTTCGAAGGCAAGATAAGCGAAGGAAATGCAGAATCGGTGAATGGAAAGATTTTCAGAACTATTGTCGATCAAATTTGGTCTCTACTGCCTCACTTCTGCGACCTTCCTTCCGATTTGGTCGAAAGCTACACTGATGAGTTTGCAGCCCAATTAGCCTCTTTACTCTACGAGAAGGTCGAATTAAGAAATATAATTTGTCATGCATTGAGAATGATTGTTGAAAGCAACTCGGCATATTCTATGGGGGTTTTAGATGATCCTATTTTGGCCCAAGAGTTTCCCGTTGAAGAATCTCAGAAGAATTTGGAGTATTTGTCCTCTACAAAGGCCTCCAAGACTCTTTCAGTGCTCTTTAATGTGTTTTCGCAAACAACCATGGCTCAAAGAGGTTTTGTGCTAGAAACTGTTGATGCTTATCTGCAAATATCGAAGCCAGAGGAAATGTCAGCTACCTTTGACAAGGTTTGCTCCATTCTTAATAAAGCTTTGACTGACGAAAAGGAGACTGATCTAATTAAGCATGATGAACCTGTTGCCAAATCCAATATTCCAAAACTATCCATAACCATGATGGATCTTATCGTTCTGATGGCGAAATATGTTCCGGAATCATGTCATAATCCATTGTTTTCTATCTTCAATCAAACTGTGAGAATTCCTGATGTTCAAATACAAAAAAGATCTTATAGAATTCTCACCAAACTTATTGATACAGAGGCAGGCTTGAACTCCATTTTGAACTTTTTGCCGGATATCTTACAGCTTCTACTTCAAACAACAGAGAGCACTTTGACAGCTGCAAAAGCCGCAAGACTAGCTTTGATTCTAGCTATAACTAAGGTCATTCCGGCTGACACTCTTCATTTCATTCCAGCAGTGATGTCAGAAGTAATTATTAGCACTAAAAGCGTCAATGAAAAGACCAGAGAGAGTGCATATCAAGTGTTGATTGCTATGGGTTACAAAATGATTGAAAACGAAGGAACAGTTGTGAGGAACTCGCTGAACGATCCTGATATGCCTGATTCAACTGCCTCCCTGCAGGAGTGCTTTACTATGTGTTCCGCCGGTTTAGTTGGTGCTACTTCTAGCATGGTGAGTGCAGCAATTACCTCATTATCTTGTCTGATATATGAGTTCCACTCTCAGATGGACTCTCAGCTACTCACTGACTTGTATTCGACCGTCGAGCTATTTTTGACTTCGAAAAACAGAGAAATCATTAAATCCACTCTTGGATTTGTTAAAGTGTCTGTGCTAAGTTTGCCGGAGGATATGATGACCCAAAACTTGAAGGGATTATTGACAAACTTGATGACTGCTTCTCACGAACACAGAAACCATTTCAAATCTAAAGTGAAGCACATTGTGGAAAGATTGATTAGAAAATTCGGTGCTCAGTTAATTGAGGAGAGTATTCCTGAAGAAGACAAAAAGCTTGTGCAAAACATTAAAAAATCCAAAGATAGAGCCAAAAGAAAGAAGGTGGAGGCCTCTTCCACTTCTGATACTGGCACACAAGTAAATGGCGTGATGTCTGGTTATGAAGCAGCATTGTATGGAGACGAATCAGATTCTGATTTCGAGTCTGACACTGAAAAGCCAGCAGCCAAAAACAGAGTCAAATCTAGACAGTATATATCTGAATCTAGAGAGGCACCATTGGATCTGTTAGACAAACAAACCTTGGCACACATTTCGTCATCAAAGCCAAAGAAATTCACCAAGAAGTCGGTTTCGCAAACTGCAGATTTCAAAACCAAAAATGGTAAATTGGTGTTTGAAGACGGTGAACAAGAGGACGAGGTCTTTAATAAGAATTCAATTGATGCATACGTGGAGGCTGTTAGACAAGGTCCAGTTAAAGGCCAGAAGAACAAAATAAGATACAAGAATAGCAGAGAAGAAGATGATGTTGATTGGAACGATGAGCACGGAAATGAAGAATCAAAGATGAGGAACAAGAGAGACTTCAACAGCAAGGTTAGAAAACCAAAACAGAAGTTTAAGTCAAAAAGAAAGTTTTGATTATCAATGCATTCTATTTTATATGCGGTACTATAATACACTAGTTTTCGAAGACATTTAAAGAGTGATTATGTTGTTCATAAGGACCCTCGTCCAAATCTTGATGGTCATATGAGTTATTATGAGCCAATTCCAGGGTTTCTGTAGCCTCTAATTGTTCGTCGTCACTGTCCAAAGGATCCTGGCTTTTTGAATAGGGTAGGAAATCTGCAAGAGCTTCAGGTGTAGGGCCCACGATAACATAATCATTGTGCGCTTTTTTCTTGTCTGGTTCTTGTAAATCAGATGGAAGATAATCCACTAAAACTGTGCCGTTAAATTTGAGATCTGGTTTTTCGTTCAATTGTCGCCTGGCTACAAACTTCACCCAGTCATTATCTACCTTGAATTCGGGAGCAGCCGGAACATCTAGTCCCGGTTGTGCATCTTCAACTATCTTTGAGGGGGTGCGCATCGTCGGTAGTTGCGAAAGGCCCAACTGACTATGCTGACGATGCAAAGGTTGAGCCACTATTGTTCCAGGTTGACCAAGAGCAGCTGTGAGTGTATTCATTCTATTGTGTGCGTCTTTGAGATGTTTTGATTCAACCAACTCATCAACGTATTTTTGGTTTGGCCGAGCCGCCTCTCTCATTCTTGTATTCATTTCTCCTTGAAACCAGTATTCAAAATTGTCTAGACCTCGTAAAACCATCCGATCGATATCATAGGCATCTAGTCGTTTGGCAGGAGAAATAATCTTTAATTCCAAGAATGCATCTGTTATGTCCTGGATACTGGGTTCTGTTTCGTTTCGGATATCGGCATATTTGGTAACTGTTTGTAGAAGAAGTTGTAAGTATCTCACATACAAGTCTGTCAACAGGTCCAACACCCGGTTGTTACACCGGTCAAAACCATGAGCCTTCAAAAGCTGTGCAATTGACACACGCAAAAGATGAAACTGAAAGCTTGTTTCGGTCATCACCGGAATAATACATGTATGTTTATAGAGACAATCATTTAATACACCACAAAAAAATCATATTCAAATATCTTGAGGACGTATTTTAAGAGCTTGCCCATAGCGTGTAAGGATGTATAATTTGCACATGCTCCAAAGTAGACTTAGGAGCGATTCAACAAAGTCATGTGCACTTCGCTGCGCAGAAGCATTGATGTAACGACAAACACTTAAGAGCAAATTTAAATCTCAAAAAAGAGAATTGTTTCCCCAATTGTGTAGTAAGAGGTCCTATATGTGGACTATATTGGTCCTACTAAGTATCCAAGTATAGAGTTTTTTAAAGATGGAGCTTTTACACCTGTCGGCGTGCGGCTTTTTGTTGAAAAAATTTTCCAAAAAGTCTATAATGCAGAAGAAAAATTTAGGGGAGTAAACAAAGTGTTCAGTAAAAGCTCAATCACTAGAAGTGGAATCGGTGAGGTTGTGAGGGGACGATGAAGATCACCGAAAAGCTAAACGATGCTCATAAGAGCCCAAGTTGCCCGGCAACTTTTTCTTTCGAATTCTTCACCCCAAAAACCAGTCAAGGGGTTCAGAATCTGTATGACAGAATGGATAGAATGTACGAGCTCAATCCTTTGTTTATAGACATCACCTGGAATGCCGGAGGAAGGCTGAGTACTCTGACTACAGAAATGGTGCACACTACCTCCACAGTCCTGGGTCTAGAAACATGCATGCATCTAACTTGTACCAATATGAAGGTTGAATTAATTGACAAGGCTTTGAAGTCTGCGTACGAAAGTGGGTGTCAGAACATTCTTGCACTTAGAGGAGATCCCCCAATAGATGGCTCGGAGTCAACCGGAGATTTCAAGTATGCGAAGGATTTGATCAAATACATTAGAAAAGAATATGGAGACCATTTTAGCATTGGGGTGGCGGCATATCCTGAAGGACACCCTGAAGAACCTGATTATCACAAGACTTTGGGTTTCTTGAAGGAAAAACAGGATGCTGGTGCAGATTTCATTGTGACTCAAATGTTTTACGATGTTGAAAAATTCATCCAATGGTGCCATGATTGTAAAGACTTGGGTATCACGATTCCAATCATTCCTGGTATCATGCCAATTTCTACCTATGCCGCTTTTATCAGAAGGGCTGGTTGGTCGGAAATTGCAATTCCAAAACATTTCACAGAGGCTTTGGATCCAATCAAGGACGATGATGCCAAAGTCAGAGACGAAGGGACCAAGCTTGTAATTGAAATGTGTCAGCGATTGCTTGATTCCAAATGTGTGAACCATTTACACTTCTATACCATGAATTTGGAAAAGGCAACACTGATGATTTTGCAAGGACTGAACTTGGTCACTAAACAACAGCTAACGGATATGAAGCAGCCATGGAGGAAATCGTTGAATCCGAATAGACTGAATGAGAACGTGAGACCGATTTTTTGGAAAAATCGAAAATTCTCGTACATTCAACGTACCTCGACGTGGGATGAATTTCCAAACGGTAGATGGGGTGATTCTAGATCGCCAGCATTTGGTTCAATAGAATCCTGCGAATCTGATTTGATTAGACACTCGCCAAAAAAGGCAATTGATTTGTGGGGTAAACCGTCTTCGTTGAATGAATTGGCTGAATTGAACATTTCATACTTGAATGGGGACTTGGCATGCTTGCCCTGGTCTGATGGAAAAATCTCCGCAGAAATAGACTCCACAAAGCATCAGTTGATCAGCTTAGTAAAGAAAGGGATCCTAACTATCAATTCCCAACCATCTGTTAACGGCGTGAAATCCAATGACAAGGTATTTGGATGGGGTCCAAAAGATGGATATGTTTACCAAAAGCAATATTTGGAGCTTCTCATTCCATCATCGAAACTTTCCGATTTGATTTCTCAGATTGACAATGTGAATGCTGAATCTGATGTGAACATTCTCTCTTTCTATGCAACCGATAAAGATGGCGAACTTACTACGAACACCAAGGTCTCTGACATCAATGCAGTGACATGGGGATGTTTCCCTGGTAAGGAGGTTGTGCAACCTACTATTGTGGAAAGAATCTCATTTTTGGCGTGGAAAGACGAATTTTTCTCTATTTTGAAAAAATGGCTAGCCATTTCGAAGACTGAAGATGATGAGTCTACGGACTGCATCACATTTTTATCGAGCTTGTGCGACAACTTCACACTGGTTAACATTGTTGACAATGATTATGTGAACGAGCCCAACTCGCGTATTTTCCAATTATTTGACGGGTTAAGCCTGCCCTAGCGAAAGAGTCTGCTATAAGTACACACACTCAATGGGCCATCTGAATTGAGAGAAAAAAGAGGACTTGTCTTTAACATCAACTGTTAAATGAGCAAGTTCTTCCTGAAAAAAAGAAAACTACAAAAAAAAAACACTATGAACCATAACAACATAAATGAACCACGATTGCTTATATCACATGATGAATTCTGAGCATTTATTTCCCCTGATTGCATTTTTTGCAAGACCATCATCAGGTTTTAATGATTCCAACTTGGTGATCCTCCAACAATAGTTATTGCGCCCCGATGTGTATATGTACTTTTAGACCTTTTTCTTCTGATTTGTTTTTAACCTGCTTTACTTGTTTAATATTTGCATCCTCAACGGCATGTTTCTCTACCAGATTTGATCAAATCGCTTTGATTGTAGCACAGCCCAGTTCCCGATTTTTTTTTTAATTTTTCAGTTGGCCTGCTCCTTTTGGGAAAATTAATTAAGTGGTCAAAAGCGAGACAGGAAGATAACAACTAATTGATACTTCCATTAGAAAATCCGCCCAGACCGATAAAAATAACTTAGCCACGATTGATCCAGCAGGAAATTTGTATACAGTGAATAGTCAAAACGGTCTTTTTTGCTTTATTTGATCAGTGAACTTTGTTTCTGGGATGTCGGAGAAAAATCTCGACTTAAATAAGCTACTAGATGATGTCGAACGTGGGACGACGGACGAAAATGGACTTTCTCCTCCTTTGACACAGGGGACTGTCTCAACCTCTTCACGTGATGACTCTGGAGAAACTCCTCCATCTCCCGAACTAGAAAGTGTCATTGGACTCCCAAGAAAGAGATTGGCCAAATTTGATTTACATTATCTGGGCGATGGGGATGACGATGAAGAAGGTGAAGAAGACGATTCATCGGACGACGATTTTGATGAGGAAAAGTACGGTGCCCATTCATTTTTAGGAGGGTGTCTTTGGATATTGTATGCTATACTGCCAGTGTTTCTAATTGTGTGCTTCCTTCTCACTTATTACTCGCCTACTCATCTTTCTCTCTTCAACTTTAACGACCGCCATGGCAGCATGTTCTATCCGGATTTACCTTCTGGTTATAAGTCTGAGTCTGGATTATATGACGACTTTAATATTGAGTTTTATGATCTCAAAGAAGCAGCATCATCGACCGCTGATGGTTGGAATAACCATGAGAGAGTTCTATTTTGTGTGCCTTTGAGAGATGCGGCTCCACATCTTCCGATGTTCTTTGGACACATGCGCAACCTCACTTACCCACATAACTTGATTGATTTGGCTTTTCTCATTTCAGACACTACAGATTCTACTATAAAGGATTTGAAACGAGAATTGAAAAAAATCCAATCTGACAAAGATACGTCAATGCATTTTGGAAGAATCAATATCTATGAAAAAGATTTTGGTCAGATCATTGGACAATCCTTCTCGGACAGACATGGATTCCAAGCTCAGGGCCCTAGACGTAAGTTGATGGCCATTGCAAGAAATTGGCTTCTTGCCACTGCTTTGAGACCCGACCATTCTTGGGTTTATTGGAGAGATGCAGATGTTGAGACAGTGCCGGCTACCATTATTGAAGATTTAATGCATCACGATAGAGATGTGATCGTTCCTAACATTTGGCGTCCATTACCTGATTGGTTAGGGTACGAGCAGCCATATGATCTAAACTCTTGGCAGGAGAGTGAAGGTGGAATTGAATTGGCAGACAAGTTAGACGAAGATGCTGTTATCGTGGAGGGCTATCCGGAATATGCCACCTGGAGAACACATCTTGCTTATTTAAGAGATCCATTTGGAGATCCAGAGGTTGAAATGGAACTAGATGGTATTGGAGGTGTTTCGATTTTGAGTAAAGGAAACGTTTTCAGAAGTGGCGCAATGTTTCCTGCATTTTCATATTTGAAGCATGCTGAAACCGAAGGTTTTGGAAAGCTCTGCAGAACAATGAATTTCTCTGTGATAGGGCTTCCTCATTATACTATTTGGCATATCTATGAGCCTTCCTCAGACGATATCAAACATATGAAATGGATGGCTGAAGAGGAGACCAACAAATTGGAAAGGGCCAAGATTCAAAAATTGTATGATAAAATTTGGATGAAGGCTTTTGAGGAGGTCAACACAGATTGGCATAGCTTGAAGTTCAATGTTTTCAAAAATACTGATTTGAAAAGAGAGATCGATATTGATTGGAGTGAAGTTGATGAGTATTTGCAGGACATGGACGAGGAGGACTTTTTTGACGAAGAAGAGGAAGATGAAAATGCGGAGACATCTGCCGTTGAAGAAGTGAGCAAGAACCTAGAATCTGCCCTACTAGAGAAGTTGAGGAATCGGAAATTACAGAAAAAAGAGGAGACATACCAAGAAGAACTATTCGGCCACTTCCCATTGAATCCGTATGTCAGTGGAAAGAATGGAAAGAATTATAGATTTGTCAAATTTAGAAAGACTTCCGATCATGATATTATCAACTCGAATGTGAACGAGGAATTGAAACATAAGCAGGAGAAGGAAGAGGAAGAAAATATGATCATGGAATTGAACCAAGAACAAGAGCAGGGTGAAGACCGTGAAGATGGACAGACCGACGAAGATACCGAGTTGCAGAAGCAACAGGAGCAACAGGACAATGCGGACCTTGAGAGACTTTACAAGGAGAAATTGGCCGAGCGTGATAGAGAGTTGCAAATGCTCGAGAAAATGTATAAGAACAAACAGGCCGAGAAAGATAAGAAGAAGAAAAAGGATGACCAAGAGATCGAAAGACTTCGTGTTTTAGCGGAAAATAAGAAAGCCAAGAAGTACGAGAAGAAGAAACAGCTAGAGGACGAAAGAAACAGAATCAACAAGATAGCTGTGGACAAAGAAGTCGAGAGAAGAAAGAAGATGCTACAAGCCCAGGAGTAGATATGTAAATATGTCATTTTTTGTACTAATGGAGAAATTGATTAATATAAAATGTAACCAAACGCACACGAGAGCTAACATATGCATCAGTTTTCTTCGATCATCTCCAGATAGATAAATTTTCTCCAAAGTTCACCAGCTTCCACTATAATATTCTCGATATCTCTGTTGGATTTTTTGTGGTGGAATCCCAAGCTTGAGGTGCAAACACTGCTGCTGCTACTTCCATTGCAAGAGACACAACCACAGGTCCACGAGTTTTCAGCCAATCCAGTGGCGATCACAGCGTTTTCATCGCCTCCAACTAAAGATCGTATTTCGGAAGTTTTAAGAGATGAGAGTTTGGTCAAAAGCTGTTTAATTTCTGATTGATCCAGTTCCATGATTGTAAATTCTTTAGATTTTAAAAAGGCCAATGAGATGAAAATTTGCTGTACGTGGGCGTCGATTTGTGAAAGTGGAAGATTATAATCGGTCAATGGTAAGTCTTCAACATCATCATCATCTTTCATCGAAAGAGAAGCTAAGGTGGGAGTTTTATCTAAAGATAGTGACATTTGGTTGATCAAAGTCTTAATGCTTGAAGATCTACCCTTTTTCACATACTCTTCTTCCACACTGTAATGTCCACTGGTTTCAGTCAACGGGTTCCAGAACAAGTCAGGCCCGAGAAGACGGTTTTGCTCTTCAGTTAGATGTGCCAGTCGTTCGAGATCTTCCTGAGAAGTCTCGCGTTTGCTTCGGAAACCAAGGAGAAGATCCCACACTCTACCTCTGTCATATCTCGACCAGACTTTAGAGCCGCAATACTTCAACCACCATAAAATCCAATCACCTTTAAGAGAATCTTCTTCGGACAAGAACTTATGCAACTCAGGTAATAATCTTCTTAGACAATACAAGAAGAAAGAGATTCTGTCCTCAATAGAGCCACCAAATTTGGGCAGATCGTCAGATACTTCTTCGAACAACTGTGGATCCAAGACGGTAGACTTCATTTCTGATTTGGCGAGCGGATCAGGGGTGTGAAGGATAACCAAGACCAAGCGTTCGTACACTTCCGCAAAAGTCATGGGCTTGAATGGATAGTGACTTTCGGATGATGACATGGTGAAGCTTTCCAAACTAGAAACGGATTTAGGAGATGATGGCATCACTGGGGTAGAGTTGATCGTAGAAGGTGCGCTTGCAGAGAAAGTACTCTCACTACCGTGCTCCAACTTCTCAAAATAGTTATCGTATATGTTTCTCAACTTTGTACCGTTTTTCGCGATGTCGTCTTTACCGCAAAGGACAATCTGCGAATTCGGTAGAGGAGGCACCCATTCTGCGAGTCCAAGTGCAATCCATGTCAATCCAGAATTGTAATGAACTATAGAACCCCATTTTTTCAAAAACTTTATGATTGCGAGCTCTATCGTTTCGAATATCTTATCTTGTATTTCAAATAAATCTTTCAGCTCTGTGCTCATTGTCTTTGGCTTATATCTTTCCGCATTTCTCAAATACTTGTTGAGGTCAAATTTGATTTGGGAACTGGGTATTTTATTTTTTGTGTCTTCACCATCTCGGTCTTGGTCATCTTCATCCTCATCCTCATCATCATCATCGGGCTGAACATACGGATCTAAAACGTAAGGATGGTATTTTAACAACACGGGCCAGATTTTATGTCTCAAGGATGGAGGGAGGCCTCTTTGCCTGGCAATCATGGATAATCCAGTGACGTTCTTGGTCTGAATGAACTCCTCGCAAAGTTCCATTAATTCGGGGACTTCGGTTATGGGAGGTCTTCCTTTATATTTGAGTCCACTGAACTTGGAATTTGACTTCGAAGGAGATGTGGAAGATGTCGGCGACTGGGATTGTATCTCGGTCATATGCAAGCTAGTCAGTCTCCGACGCGCGTCATTGAATGGAGAAAGTTCGCCTTCAGGTTCATTGAGAGTGGATATCGACATTTTAGGTTTTGAATGTCGATTATGGTTTGATAGCAGCCAGCTAAATATCAATATGTTGAGTCCAACAATGCAATTAAAAGAACCGGGTCTCTGATGTCGTGTTTTAAAGCCTAATAACTCGATAAAAACAATCTTTATCAGCAGTACCTGTCTTGCAATGAATTTTAGACGTTGGAAGCTGTTTTTTTGAGAAATATTTAACCTTTTGGAGTTAGATCTGTTCAATCCAACTATATCCTGTGGCCTTTAGAATGGAAGCGTGCCGAGCTTGTTACCGACTCCTGATTCGCAATCTGAACACGAGGTGTGTGCGATTTGGTACACTTTCCTGCTTCTATGTGCTTCAGGCTCCTCTCCAGCCTCTCAAATGTATCCTTTTTATAAATGATGGTGAGGTTAAATTGTTTTTTCCGCCCGATTATCAGAGTTTTTTTAGCTGATGATTTTTTTTAATCTTTTCTAGTCAAACGACTGCTTTTTTTCTTTTTTTTCTCTGTCCCTCTCAAGTACGCAAATTTTTCCCGGGGGGGAAAGCCCTCCAACAAATAGGGCAATTCGGCCGAACTTAAACCACGGTCGGGTTTTTATCAAGTCTCATGTAGCTCTGTAGAGGAACCTAAACTCAGTTGAGTGCGAGCCGGGGGAGGCCACGCCACAATACTTTTGGTCAAAACCGGGGCACCGACAGACCATCATTTTAATTGATATAGTACGTTTGCATCGCCATCTACAGTGTGTGTGGCGCACACCCGTGCCATAAATTTCTTAAAACGAAAATTTTATAAACACCAATAATCGTTAAGGCTGAAATCCATTCTGGTGTAGCTGTGAATATAGATAATGATTTGTGGCATTTCGGGAGAGGTAGCCCAAGTGCCGGTGGTGTCGCCGAAATCTGGAAGAATTTTCGAAAAAGACCTGTTGGAGGAATATATCAGACAGCATGGTACAGATCCTATTTCTGGAGACAGCTTGGAGATCGAAGAATTGATAACCGTGCATCCATCATATTCTGAAAAACCAATGGTAATTCGTGAATCAAGCTCTATGTCAATACCATCATTACTATCGGTGTTTCAGCGAGAATGGGATTCTTTATCGTTGGAGATTTTTGAGCTCCGAAAACAGGCCAGTGAATTGAAAAAAGAATTGAGCCTCTCTTTGTATAGACAGGATGCTGCAATGCGGGTCGCAGCAGCTGCTATTAAAGAAAAAGATGACGCAAAGGCCGCTTTGCAAGAGTTGGCTATGAAAATAGGAAAAGGCGAGCCATTGGACAACTATGAAACTGAAAATCATGTTGAAGTCCAAAGTCCCCATACCTTGGATGAAGATCATGTGACCAAATTGATGGAGGCTAATACATTGTTGTTTCAAAGACATAAGGCTGCGAAATTCAAAGCTCCAATTGGCGAAGATCAGCAGTTAAAGGTCACGCTCGATACGCAAATAAAGTTACGCCAGGACCAGAAAGGCAAAACGAGCCTTCTTTATTCCAAATTCAACAAGACATTTTCGAAAGTAGCACTTTATTATTCTGATAATGTGCTTCTAGTGCGTGATTTGATTGATGATCAAGTGGTCTTTCAAAATTTGACCCCTAAGAGATTCAAGATCTCTTCTATGGATTGGGTCAATGATTCTAAAATTGCCATTTCATCAACCCATGGTTCGATAAAAGTGTTTGGTGAAGATCAGGAACAAAGTTTACAATTGGGCAAACAAGCCATTACGCAAGTAGTTTCTCACCCTTCATTACCAGTTTTATTTGTTGCTCAAAAATCTCATTTCTGCATCTACGAAGAAGAACAATTGATCTATCAATCTCCAGATTTTGAAAACCTCATCACTCAAATGGATATTCATCAAGATGGTCTGCTTCTAGCTCTTTGTTTGCAAGACAACCAGATAAAGATTTTCAATGTTGCAAAAAGTACTGAGGAACTTACTATATCTTCTAAAGAACTTCCAGATATAACTGAGATAAAGAATATTCTTTTTGCTCCCAACGGTTACTCTTTGGTTGTTTTATTTTCTACAAGTTCTGGCTTCCAGATCGGTGTGTTTGATTTGCGTAAGGGTCGCTTCCAGGCCGTGCTCGAGTCACCGATTCGAAGCCCTCTACTCAAAATTGACCAATCCTCCTCACTTCTTTTCAATGAGTGTGCATTGTTCCGTTATTCCAAAAAGTCCAAGCAATGGTCTCAGCCAATAAGTGAACTTTTTGATCCATCCGTCTTTGATAATTCGACCATGATCGACATGGGTCTAATTGGCAGCGACAACGGTTACAAGCTATCTGTTATCTGTGAGAATGATCATCTTTACAGAATGAGCTTGCTTCAGCTGTCTTGATCGTTGCATATATTTGTATTATAAAATAGATAATGTTTCAATTTTTTACGGATCCTGTCAGCCGACCGTTTTCTATCACCCGGGCCGAGCCCTTGAAAAAAAAAAAAAACAAGGCCATAACATGTGATCGGAAGTAATGGGAACGTTGAAATTAAACAACATTGCAATCTCAGAAACCCGAAAATCGACAAAGAATACTGTTGCATACAAAAGACAATCTGAGAAAGGTTTCAGTCTTTTAAAACTGCGTTTTGCTACTTCAAAATGAGAAAACTGGGCATACGATTTCTCAAAAAGAGCAGTGATACCGAGACCGTGATTAAAGAAGCAACAAAGAATACCATATGGGGCCCTACGAGCTCCGAACTAAACTTACTATCCGGATTATCGTTTGACCAACTGGAACTGGTGGCGATTAATAAAGAACTCTCCAAGAAACTGCGATCAAATAATACAATTCAAATACTCAAAGCCCTTACAATTATCTTGTACTTACTCCAGACGGGTTCTCCAATGTTCATTTCCTGGCTGAATGCCAATAAATTTTCGATCAAATCGCTTCGAGAGTTCCAGAGCTCTCGGCACACAAATGAGGCCCAGAGCGCATTCAATGTACGCAACAAAGCAATAGAAATAATAAAGCTTGTCGAGAACGAACAATTGCTGCAGCAGAGAAGACAAGGTTTCAAAAATCTTAGAGATGAGATGAAACTTCCAACCCCCAGATCATCCTTAGAGATTCAAAGCCGTCCATCAGTTGCCACGGAACGCAATTGTCGATCTTTAGAGATCAGCAGGTCTGAATTGCTCAAGGAGCTCGATCTTTATTCCTCAGACGAGGAGAGGGAAAGAAGAAATACAAAGCTCAGCAACATTGTAGAACTCGAAGAGGGCATTTTTGCTTCAGAACATGGCGATCTTCAAACACGGATAAGAAAAGCAAACCAAAGTCTTTTCAGTCACGGCGATGTCATTTAATAATAATTCACTATTTATTTCATCCGCAGTATCATTTACTAGTCAAATGTCGTCGCGTCGATTATTACTCTAAAGTAAACAGTAGGAAGCTTCTGGCATGTAACAGTGCTGTGCCACAGTTGTAAAGCCACGTTTGAAGGGCAGCTGTTTTCAAGCCGCATGCACTGGCCACCTGACACATTTTAGTGTGTTCATTCGGCGGTCAGATTACTGCCCCAAGTGAGAAAATCAGCTGACGCATAGGACTCAAGACCCTAATACCTGCGGGGATATGAGCACCAGCGAGTTGAGATTGTAAGTTTTTTTTTGGCTTCCTCAAAGCCTGATAATATGTTTGTTTTTTTTAGTGGGGTAGAACCGAGCTTACCTTTTTCGGTAATCTGTTATCAGATGTGGCTGGTGTAATGACGTTTCTTTTTAGTGCCCCCCCTTTTTGCCACCGGAATTGCATGTTTTCTGGATACCTATAAATACCTCACAAATGCGTCTTTTTTGACATTAACTTAGAGAATACGCTTTACCCTTTAAATTGTTTCCTATTGGTTTCAACAACTTAAAAACATTTTTATAACGCTTTATTCTCCGCCGCTATGCAGATTTTCGTTAAGACCTTAACTGGTAAGACCATCACTTTAGAAGTGGAGTCTTCCGACACCATCGATAACGTCAAGTCTAAAATTCAAGATAAGGAAGGTATCCCACCTGACCAACAAAGATTGATCTTTGCTGGTAAGCAATTGGAAGATGGCAGAACTCTTTCTGACTACAATATCCAAAAGGAGTCCACTCTTCACTTGGTGTTGAGACTTAGAGGTGGTATGCAAATCTTTGTGAAGACCTTGACCGGTAAGACCATCACTTTAGAAGTTGAGTCTTCTGACACCATCGATAACGTCAAGTCTAAAATTCAAGATAAGGAAGGTATCCCACCTGACCAACAAAGATTGATCTTTGCTGGTAAGCAATTGGAAGATGGCAGAACTCTTTCTGACTACAATATCCAAAAGGAGTCCACTCTTCACTTGGTGTTGAGATTAAGAGGTGGTATGCAAATCTTTGTGAAGACCTTGACCGGTAAGACCATCACTTTAGAAGTGGAGTCTTCCGACACCATCGATAACGTCAAGTCCAAGATCCAAGATAAGGAAGGTATTCCACCTGACCAACAAAGATTGATCTTTGCTGGTAAGCAATTGGAAGATGGCAGAACTCTTTCTGACTACAATATTCAAAAGGAGTCCACTCTTCACTTGGTGTTGAGACTTAGAGGTGGTATGCAAATCTTTGTGAAGACCTTGACCGGTAAGACCATTACTTTAGAAGTTGAGTCTTCTGATACTATTGATAATGTTAAATCCAAAATTCAAGATAAGGAAGGTATTCCACCTGACCAACAAAGATTGATCTTTGCTGGTAAGCAATTGGAAGATGGCAGAACTCTTTCTGACTACAATATCCAAAAGGAGTCCACTCTTCATTTGGTGTTGAGACTTAGAGGTGGTATGCAAATCTTTGTGAAGACCTTGACCGGTAAGACCATTACTTTAGAAGTTGAGTCTTCTGATACTATTGATAATGTTAAATCCAAGATCCAAGATAAGGAAGGTATTCCACCTGACCAACAAAGATTGATCTTTGCTGGTAAGCAATTGGAAGATGGCAGAACTCTTTCTGACTACAATATCCAAAAGGAGTCCACTCTTCATTTGGTGTTGAGATTGAGAGGTGGATTTTAAATGTTGTGTAAGTGAAGCTTAAATTCACTATGATTGGATTAGATTGTTATCGCGTGCGTACTTCAGTGCTTTATTCTCACCTAGTGGGTGTCTGAACATCTTCTCTTTTCCCATATTTACTCAAACTGTATAAGTGAATTAAACGTCAACATTTTAAATAATCTACGTACAAGTGCACAAGTTCACTATCAAATTTGAAATGTACTTAGCACCTTTTCTGCCTCTAGATTTACCATCGAGTTGATGCGAAGCTCCAGAATGGCCCGCACTTTTTTGATACAGTAGCTTTTTTGCATTTCAAGTTGGGGTTTCATCAGCATACCGCGGATAAAGCATTGAGTCATTCTAAGGAAAGAAACTAAAACATTTTGCAGGTTATCTTTCGAAGCGCAATTGGCTGCAATAACTTCCCACACAGAGAAAAGCTGCTTACTTAGCTCAAAATTCTCCACAGGTTGAGTATCAACAGCTGACAACTTCTCAACCAGCTTATTGAAGCATGAAATAACGGCCAGTTGTGTTTTGTAAGTCAGTTGGAATCTGCTTTCATTGAAGAAGTACTGAAGTTCGGAAAGAATGAATTGTAAAAGTTTAGGGCTTGGTTCCTGCTTATTCAAAGCATTAACAGCGTTCTCCAACAAAGAATTCTTGAGCTCCTCTAGTCGTGATTCCTTCAATTTTTTGCTAGACTTTTCTAGATCATCATCCGAGTCCACATCCATCTCTGAATCTCGTTGCGACTTTGGTTTCAAATGAACGGAAATTAATAGAAGATATTCATCACATAATTCGTCATCAGGGAAAATTCCCAAAAAGTTTCCCAAGGATTGAATGCTGTGTATAGCATACTCCTTGTTCTTTCGCTTGGCTTCCACCAAAACTGTTTTTTTGACTCTTTCGTAAAAAGAGTTATTGTTTTCTTGGTTCAAGTAGGCCGGCGTTTTCACAGAAAGCAACACTAGGGACTTTAACAAATCTTCTTTTCCTTTGTAAGAACGACCTTTTAAAGAGTCCAGCAAAATTTCATAAAGGTCGGAAAGATAATGATTTAAAGAGCTAAGCTCGTTTCCCAAGCGGTCGATAACCTCAATAATAGACAAAGCAATCGCCTGCCTAAGTTGAAAGTCAGTTGTTTCAATATGCGACTTGACCAAATCTATGATTTCTCGGAGATATAATCTGATTGGAGTTGCACCTCCTGATGATGAATTTTCCCAAGCTTTTGCAAAAACGTGTGCAATGTCCTTGTTTGGATCATGCTTGCCTATAAAAGCCAAAGGCAAAAAAAGAACCGCAACCGATTGAAATCTGTCATTTGAGTATTTTGAAATCGATTCCAGAATGACTGCAGGAATCATTTTCAATCTCTCATTATCACCGGAGTCGAAATAGTAAGAAGTGAGCTTTTTGGAAAGTGACTCAACCTTTTTCAACGAAGTCGCTCTAATACAGTATCCAATCGCAATGGAGTAAGATCTCGAAATGGTTTCATTTCTGTCCTTTAACTGACTAATGCACATTTTGAGCAAATCGTCACCGTATTCGTGCGAAACAAAAAAATGCCTCGTAATCAGTGTGATAATGATTTTTGATCCTGTAACTTTAGAAGGGAGTCCCACAGATTTTTTAATAGCATTCGAAAGCTGAGGGATAAACTTTTTCATCAGTCCGTCATCCAACAAATTCAAAAGTTGCTCAATCGCCTCCATCAAAGGAGAGTTGCCGATAACAGATAGTCTTTGCGAATCAAAATCTTCAGCCTTCATGTTGTACTTATCGGCGTTCAACGCAAGATAATTGACTATTTGAGGCTCAATAGAAGACATCAAGATTGTTAGTTGCTCAATCATGTCACAAACAAATGGTCTCAGAGTCTGGGAGGATGTTTTCGTTAGCTTTAATACTATCTCAAGTGCAAAATTTTTAACTTCTTCTGAATCATTCAATAAACCATTAGATCCAAGTAAAAAGGGAACCAATTGATCTAGGATTTTGCAGGCTTCATCTGAAGTCCTGTCTATGTTGGCAATTTTATTCACCATTGTGGTGGCAAGATATCGCGTGAGAGAGCCGCCCTCCTTTCTGACGCTTTCCTTAATGTCATCCATAACTCTGAAGGACATCATCCAAATGTTTTCCAGCTTCGGTTCATACTTCTCGAATGGCACGTATCTCAGGAGATCTTGCAATGCAGATGCAGACGCTTGCCTAACTCTCCATTCTCTATTTCCCATGTTTGTCAAGAGTTCTTTCAGTATGATATCAAAATTGTCAGTGATGGCCTTCGAGGAGTTAGGTATTAGGGTAGTCCAAATGTCATTCATTGTTTTTGAAACAGATGGGCTCGGGTCAAATTTGTACCTGAAAAGCTTAGGAATCAATCTATTTGAAAGTTTCTCATTCTTTGAGAGAAGTTCTTCAAGTTTAGATTTATCCAATATGGATCCTAGTCCGAATGCGATACCCTTTCTAGAAGACCACAAAGCCGAATTTTTTGCCAGAGACATGAATTTATAGACCAAACTTGGATCTCCCACCTCAGAAGCAAGACTAAGGACATCCTTGTAAGTAGAAACAGATCCTTCACCTGTATTTAAAACACCTGGTTCAAACAGTTCAGTCTCATTGTCTAACATACCACTAGTCAATGTTTTCGCTTTATTTGCATCAGTAAATGAAGCCAGTAACTTATGAATTAATGTGTCTTTCAGATCCGCATCCCCCATCTCATAAACAATACTCAAACCACGTGAAGCAGACTCTTGGATAATTTCATCTTTATCGGACAAAAATTTCAAAAAACAAGATTGAAGAAGATCCAACCTATCTTTCACTAAAGCCAAATGACCACAGTATTGCACTAGCGAGAGAAGCCAGATGCAACCAGCCCGTCTAAGAGCAGGCTTGGTATTATGACATGCCTGAATGCTATAATCCAAAATGATAGGTAATCTTTTAGTGACGGCAGGTAGCTGGGGTAAGCCAGCATCAGCCTGAAAGTTTAGCTTGAACTCCATCACTTTAGAATCAAGCCCTGCCGCCAAAATCGTGAGAGCTTCTCCTGCTGTAAACAAGGACTCTGTTTGCTTTGTTGTGTAAGAGTGGCAAACAACTTCTTCGATTTTGGTCAGCTCATGATCCTCAGAAACAGATTGATCAGCTATTGAAATGAAGGCCAGACACAAAATAGCCGGTTCATCAAACTTTTTCACCATAGGAACCAATTTTGCGATAAAGTCAGTTCTATAGGTATCAACCAATGGCGAGAGCTTGACAAAGGGACCAAAACAACCAGACAAACTTAGTTCAGACAAGCCTTCTAAGCCGAGTTTTCGCTGTCTCGTAGATGCAGAATCTAGAACTTCAGTGAGTTTTTTCAACAAATTCTCAAATAAATTTTCGGGAATACTTGCTTCCCTGCGAATCAAAACAAGTCGAGACAGAATGAAGCAAATAGCAAGAAAGTGATCATGTCCAACCAGCTGATCCAGTAACGTTTGAACAGACTCAGCCGAAAACGCATCATGAGAACAGAGCAATCCAAGTATTTTGCAAGTGAATAACAAAGCGTCATCTGCCAGTGCTTGACTTGATGCACTGATTAGCTTGTTTACCTGATGAACCAAAGAGCCATAGGCTTTTTGAGGAGACAAGACTAAAAGTTTTGCCAAATTTTTGCCCACTTCAGGATTCAAACGTGATAAAAAACAACTTAGTTGGTAGTCGAAAAATGATTCCAATAAATTACTCGTTTGACTCTGAGACGAAAGTTTTAGCAACTCTAAAGCTAATAGAGACTTGACCTTATGATCATATTCTAGAGCTTTATCAATTCGTGTTTCCCACTCTTGATCGGTGACAACAACAGTTTTTTGATCTCCAATAGCCTGCATTACAATACAGTGCCACACAAAATGCACAAGTTTGTCAAGATTCAAATGGTCGGCATAAGATTTTAGCTGGATCATCATAGACTCAAAAGTTGGAAAAGACAAAGATACTTGTGAAGGTTCCAAAATGAAAGCTCCAGTGGATGATTGCAACAAAGGAAACCAATATGGATGGAGGCCCTTCTTTGCCTCCTCTATGGTTTCAGGCTTGTCTCTCTCAGTCTGCACCAAAACATTACAAAGTCTTGATTCAGCATCGCTAAAAGGGAAGGCACAATTAACAAACTTGATGGCCATATAGCGGCAAGCATAAATGTTCTCTTTAGTTTCATGAGTAGGGATATGTGTAAGATATAATTTCAAAAATTCCTTCAATTCCTGTTTGCTTGAATCGGAAATTTTTGATAATTGCACTGTTGAACAAGACAAAGCATCTTGAACACTAGCTCTAAGATCTATGGGCTCTTTCTCCAACATTTCAAACAGAAATTTAATGTATGCAAGATCATCTAATTTTGGCAGTCTTCGTAGAACAACACCTAAAGCTTCATATTGGAATCTCCGTTGTAATAGTATAAGGCTGGTAGCAGAGCTGTGGACATCAGGTCCTGTCTGCAGCAAATTCGACTTCAATTGCTCCGCAATGCCAGAACACAACTCTTCCTCGTATTCAATTTCCTCGTCCACAAGAACAGTGGATATCCACTTGATGAATCTGATAGTTGCTTGCCTTAATTTCGGATAATCTGAATGCAAACCCAAGGAGCAGACCTCTCCTGAACGTCTGGAGAGTGCAGCCTTTCTGCTTTGGGAAAAAAAGTTCATTATTTTTTCTTGCAGATAAGGACTCACTGGGGTTTTTGAAGTATCAGGCACACCATTGAACAGCTCAATCAGAAGATCAACCAATACTTGATCTTCATAGTCAATGGATTTGCGTTTCAAAGCTGTGGTTGCGTAGTTTGCGAGAGATGTCGATGATTCTGCAGAGGCGACAATCAACACGATGATATCTTTCTGCCAAGATACACGTTCAAGGAACCTGATTATGGATTTTTTGTATTCTGTGAGCGTGGCAATGTCAAAAGTAGCACCTGCATCGTAAGTAAAGAATGCACAGTCTGACCTCGACAAACCTGGGAAGCTGATATTTTTAGGTATCCCATTATCAGCATCTGGATGCACTGGACAAAGGAGCATAAACTTATAGAATTTTTCAATCAAATAATCTGCGTCCTGGTCAAGTTGATCTAACCCCAAGCTTTGTCCCAATTTGTCTTCATCGATTGACTTTTCATTATCCGTTGGCAAACTGGATATGAGTTTGCAAAAAATATTGAAAAGACGAGCGGCAATGACACTCTTCATGCTGGAGATTCCATTTAAAACAAAAGGAACAAGCTGGCGCTTTTGCTCTTCACTCAGTCGAGGGATTCCTTTCGAAATGAATAAAAGACTATAAGATTGCACCACAGTAGGATCAGAATTAGGGGGAAGGTTTGGCTTTTTCACTTGTTTCAACAGCGACTCAACAGGGAGCTTAACATTAATAGATGAATTGATTCTTGTGAGCAGATATTTCACCACCTTGTTGATTTGAGAACGGACTTTTGGGTTGTTAGAGGCAAATTTTAAGAGTAACGGAGCCAAATAAAGGTTCAATGAGGATTCTAGCTTCTCATCGGTATCTGCCAATGCAAGGCGCAACTCAACTCTCTCAACAAGGGCTAGCTCTGAATCAGTCATAATGCTGAACGGAAGAGCTAAAAGAAGATATTGAACTTGATCTACAACTTTCGTATCTTAGTTCAAGCTCCGATGTTTATTTATCGAGGGCAAATCGGTTCCAACACTACCCTCATCTCAAAAAGATAATTTCAGATCAAGGCTGTGTCAACTGATTGTTTCAAGGGCAGGAAGCGAGAAGGGCACTGGAAAGCTTTAAAGTTGTTATCGCAAGGTGACTTTAAATTTCGTATATGCAAATGCAAATACACTGTACATTTGTAACAGTCACGCATGCATTGGATGCATTTTTTTTGAGTTAATTAAAGTCGGTATTTATTTGGGTAATCCGCTAAATCTATATAGGCTGATGATTGGAGTCTATTTATTCGATCACATGGTGCTTTCTTTGACTCGTATGGCCCTGCAGAGTATTTTGTGTGAGCATGTATCGACAAACAATTTTGCAAATTTTCAGTATGAGATTGAAATGTGACTACGCTTGACCAGTCACCTTGTGTGTAAAAGTGTGTTGTTCTTTCTACTTCAAGAATCATGCTTGATCACCTTACCATTTGGGGGAAGTTGTGGCGTGCGGCAAGCAAACAGATGTACCTAAGCAGAAGACAACGAAAAACATTCCTATTTATTACACTAGTACTAAAGCTGAATCATAATATTGCATCAATAAACCAACCAGATCTCACGAAGTGAATACGAGTTTCAAACATTCCAAACTTTCTGACAAAATTTCACATCTTTTTGGCTTCTGCAATTGAGATGGAATGGTTTTGTTTCCTAATTAGTATGAATGTGGACAAGAAACAATTTTGGGAGATCGCCCAATGGGCTTGATTGTACCACAAAACAAGCATAAAATTTCCAAGTGCGTATTAAATAATAAAGTGGATTTTCAAAAAGGAAATGGAGTAGATAACAAGATCCGATTTCCTATCAGAACTTATTTTCGGCTCTTTTTTTCCAAGCTAACATTTGACACTTCTTCATACAGTAAACACTTCTAGCTGACATTTATCCACACCTTTCACACCAAGCGTACCTCCATGCGTTTAAATCGGTGGATAGGCAATCCACAGTCTTAGCCCGGACTACTTCGATGCCGCCTTGATTCATTGTCTCGTGTGGGTCTAATTTCAACCAGGCATCAATAGTACTCTTATAAGCCAGCCTATTCAAAAATAAGACACAGACATTTATATAAAAGGGTGTTAAATTCTCTTCAGATCTCTACTAATTACACCTTATATCTTTAAATCGTAAAAGTAACTGGATTCTATATTTTTCAAACTCGAGTTGTATCAAGAATTTTCATTTGCTTTAAAAGCATTAGCTACACTTTGCAATCAAAAATTCTGATAAGACCGAACTTTTCAAAAAAGTCGTTCGTGTCTCACGCCTTTGTGTCAAAATTGACTTCTAAACAAGACACAGACTTCTGAGACCTTAGTATACCAGCTGCCTTTGCCCCACGCTAGCCCTGTTATCACACTCCCCACAGAACTGCATAACGCACACACGTTACACACAAAGTGCACAAAAGCCCCCCCAAAACGAAACCCTTGTTCCTCGAAGATCATTATTGGCCGTCTGAAACTCCACCATACCCTTTTTCAACTTGCTTCTTAAATTTTCTGCAGTTTCGTGGGAGATTTGCTCCCCTTTTTGTTTCATAATTCTTCTTTGTTAATTGGTATCAGAGAAGAACAAGCAGTCAGTTAGCAATATATTTGTTACAGGATATTGAATCAAATTGATCTGAAACTCAAAAGTTAGATCAGTATCCCTTGCACAGTTTTGCATCCCAACGTTAGTTACTCAGCTAGCGCCAGATCAGGAAATAAATCAGATTATTCTCAACATCCCTTTCTTAAGAATTTATTTGTTTTGAAAAGAAAGGATTAGCAGAAGACTAAGACCAAAGAATTAGCAAGATCAATTCAAATACTTAGCTTCAATTGCACTACCATCTATTGCAAAAATATAGAGTACTGCTTGCAAAAAACCCAACCATGGAAGGCGTCGAAGACAATAGTATTCGGTTATACAAAAATTCAGGAATTGAGAAACATGCTGAGCTCCATCAAATGGCAGACAACACTCTCTTGAACAGTGGTGATTTGCATTTCAACAGTGAAAGCGGATCAGACCAATCTTCAGATTATTCAGAGATCGCATCTTCTTGCGGTGAAGCAGATGAGTTTGGCGGATCTGAGGAATGCAACTTGGCTAAAGAAGATCAACAAGAGAAAACAGATGAAGGAATTGAAGAACCCGAAACAGATCAGCGTGATACGAAAGATACTCTAGGCTCTGTTCAAGAAGAGCCAATTGAGCCATCCGAAAACAAAGGAGCTAATGTAAACATTAGCGTCGCTTACGAAGACGATAGCTTTAGCAAGGAGATGGATAGCCCATCTGCAGAAAGAGGCCGCCCCTCCGCATGCGTCTTTGTTGCAAGTCTATCATCAAACTTGTCCGATGATATCTTATGTCAGTCTGTTAATAACCATTTCAAACAGTGGGGTGTGATTTCTCTAGTTAAGGTCTTGAGAGACCCAGCTAACAGACCATATGCGTTCGTTCAATATACCAGAGAAGAAGATGCTAAAAAAGCCATAGCCGAAGGTCAGCATTCATTACTAAATGGCAGGACCATCAGGTGTGAGAAGGCCAGAGTCAACCGCACTTTATACATTGAAACAACAAATAAGGCCTTAGTTGAATCCTCAATCAAATCATTTTTGGAAAAATACGGCGAAATTGAAAAATTGGTTGCAGTGGATGAAAAATCAAATCTTGTTGATCTCCATGTAGGTGCTCATTCTTACTGGTTCTGTAAGTTCGTTTACCGCCAAGATGCCATAAGTGCTTACGCAAATTTGAAAGTGAAGCCCTTTTGGAACGTCGAATGGGCTCAAAACTTAGAAGATGAGAATAACGATACCCCAGAAGTGACAATTGATAAGTATTCCATTTTTGTGGGCCAGTTAGATCCCAGAATCAATAGGGAAGAGCTAATTGAAAGATTCGAACAGCATGGTAAGATCAAAGAGGCAATTTTGGTCAACCGTCCTTTGAATAACTTTGCGTTTGTAAAATTCGAAACTCGCAAAGCTGCTGCCTCTGCTGTCGAAAGGGAAAACCATTCAATGTTCAAGTTCAAGACAATTCACGTTCAGTATCGTGAAATGTACAACAACTATAAAAACAAATATTCAAACGAAAATGGTCCGAAACTAAACCTCGCCCCTCCTCCTGTTAGCTTTAGAAGAAGGCATTCTTATAGTTCCAACAATGGCAACAACGGAAGCAATACTGGCAATGGCAGTGTTAATGCTGGAGGTTCTAACAAGATGAAGAAAACACCGAACTTCTATCGCACAAGATTTGGAAGCTTTGGAAACTTTCCTGAGCAGCAGGATTTCCAACAACTCCCATTTTCTAGCTTCAAAAAAAATAATATGCCAAATCCTCCACCATTGAGAAGGTTTTCATTTGGTAATACCTCACCCTCTGCATCTGCCAGTAAAGGGTTCAAAAGCAATTTCGATTTCACAGGCAATGGATTTTCGGGCAAAGCTCCGGTCGATTCAATGAAAGGACCAGTATTAAAAAGGGGAAATTCAAAGGAGCTCAAGACTGAAGAAGGTGAACTAGCTGGAAGCGACGAAGAAGAGAATTCCAACAATGGTGGCAGGTTTGATGAAAACGACGATGCAACAGCAGGTCGTAATACAAACACAGCATATTCTTCAACCACGAACGGGGCACCCAAGACAACCTATTCATATACTTCTGTTGATGTGGATGAGTATTCACCAAAGTTTTCGCAAGCTCATCAGTTAGCAGACCCCAAAATGGCTCCCATGGGAGGTAATGTGGGTCCAAACTATTATCAGTCTCATACCCCATATTATTATATTGTTCCGACTAAGGAAATTGGCGGCTATATGGGAGCACCAGTTTCCTCTGGAGTCAACAATCCTGCTCTAGTCGGCGTTCCTGGAAGCAACTCTGGTGTCCAAGGTGTCGGGGCTCCACCGGCAACGGGATATTATTACACATATGCGCCTTATGATCCAAACACCAGTCCATCGATGTATCCGTGCTACATGTACTATAATCCAAATCCACTTCCAGGAACTCCCACTGAACAAAACCAAGGCTATTTGGCTGATCCATACGAGCAAAACTTTTAGTGAGGATTGCTGAGGGATGTGCCAGATGTCGTCGCATACCCCATTGTATTTTCGTCGTTCCACTATTTTGGAAGCAGAAATTCTCAATCTAAGACTCGTTCCCCGAATGTGTATTTTACTGAAGACCAAGACTTAAGTTGATAAGATTCCAGCTGCTACCGTTGGCAAAAAGGTATCGGTTCAATTTTCAGTCCAGGAACTGTTCTTCAGTCTTCCTTTGACAGGTCCTCTTTGACTTTCCGCACTGCCAGCTACTGTGGGTATTGCCCATAGTTGTGAGTTTTTGTTGTTCCTAGAATGGGTTTATTCTTTGTTCATCTTTTTGTCATCGACTCATATTTCGTTTGTTCTTTTTATCGCAGTTGATTGCCTTTTCATCATGTTTGTTAGGTATAATGGCTCACTGACTGGCTTGAATCGGCCCATTAATGTTGCTATATTCCGCTTTCGTTCATACAGGTCAGATACGTGTCAACCCGGTCTCTTTCTTTTTCCCTACAATATAATGTTTTTTTTTGATGAAATCAAACCTACTACTGTAGCTGTGCAACTCAAGGCTGTGCTTGCATGGTTTTGAAAAATTTGTGTTAAGTTTTAATAAAAGCTAGGGGATATATGTGAAAACATAGTTAAAAGAAGGGACTTTCAATATACCCTGATGACCAATTCCCCATTTTATCATTTTGGAATTGACAAGCCGCCGTCTTCTGTAAAGAGCTCGAAGGCTTTAGATTCTATCAAGAGGCCTTCAAATCGGGGGTATGTCGGTTTTGACTTGAAGGAACTAAGGTCACTAAAATTCGATCATTTTGTGAACTTGAAAGACATTGCATCGGCTTCCATTAGTCTTACCAATGGAAGGTATTTGAATGCAAAGGATGAGAGTGTTAATGGAAAAGGGTCCCTTCAAAATGGAATACAGATGGGAGAACAAGAAGGAGGGACAAAGAATGAAAGAGGAGAAGAAGACGCAGCTGTCCTAATTGATGAGAACTACCCGCTCAAGAATTTTGTGTCTCTGACCACGTTCCAAGACCATAATGATTCAATAAGAGCTTCTTTGACGGTAGTTCTTGAGAATCTTCCTGCATACGTTACGCATTCCGACTCTCTGATAGATTATCTATTGTGTTATACAATAGAAAAGCTACTACCTCAAATAGCTTTAAAGTCCAAAAATGGGCAGTCGTTATCATGGAACTATAATTTCAGTTGGTCTTCAGCTTCGAATGAAATGGTTGAGAAAAAGACTTTGTTTCTCGAATTTGAGGATATCTCTACATTATACTTATTTGAAAGATTAGTGAATGGGATACAATTTGAGGATGGAACCCGGTTACATCTTCAAGTTAAGCAAGTTGTTAGATCAGCATTCGAAAAATTGGAGGACAACATAGAGTCTGCGGGTGAAGAGTCATTGAAGAGGTTTCGTGACAATGACTTTCAAGAGATGTTGCGAAAAGTAGAAGAATTTTCCAAAACTACTTTAAAGCAACAAGGAAGTCTTGGCGAGTTATCTGGCTATTTGAGTGAATATGAGGTAGATCCTAAAGAGTTGGCAGATGTTCCTGGTGACATGGTGGATTTAGTGAAGCAGAATATCATTGACTTTAGACTGCAGGTGTTGAGATTAGAGAATCAAAAAAAGGAACAGCAGCTTTTACGAGATAAAAGAAATTCCAAAATTAAATTGAAAAGGTTGTTTAATGATCTACAAAAAACAGATAAAAGGCATCCTCTGGGACTTGAGGATAAAATGGATCTAGACAATGATTCTGAAGAGGAATCGGAGGGAGAATTGAACGAGAATGGAACAATTGATGATCTCGCTTTTGCTCAGCAACAGGAGATCCAATCAAAAGCGCGGATAGAGAAAACATACCAATTAAGATTACAACAATTACGGAAAAAAGAACAAATCAGGCTCAAGAATTACGATACTTTTCGGAATTCTATTAAGCACGACGTTTATGAGACAGAATATGTTCCTAAGGCACGGCAGAAGTTTTTGGAGTCATTTGTTAATGGAATCGACAGCTCTAACAACAAGATAGACTCCAATTACAAATATTATGTCAATCACAGCAATTATCTTGCTTTTAGAAGCAAAAAGAAACTCGAAGAAGAACGTTTAGATGACGTTGACAGGGAGGAAGAGGTAGCGGAGATGGCTGCTGCAGCGGAGAAAAATAGCTTTATGTCTTCATTCGAGAAGCCTGTCAAGATATCTTTAAAGAAAAAGGATGAATTGGCAGAGCTTGATTCTAGGTTGTTACCGAAGGTGCAGGCCAAAGTGGAAGATGTGGTTGAAGAATATCTTGGAGTGAAGGAGAAATCATTAACCGAATTTATTGTTTCCTTTGTGAAGTCGAACTTTCATAAAGGCAAATCCGGAGCTGAGTTTGAGCAGTTTGCTGCTGAATTAAGCGAGACGTTGGAGGAAGACGCTCCGATTGCCATCGAGACAATCTATTCTTATGTCGAGTCGCTTATATAAGTATTTAGATCAGCCACACCAAAAAAAAATAATATGTAGCTATCGAAATAATTAGAGGGACAACCAGTAGTGGGGACGACGTGGAAAAGTAGTGAAGATAAGCACTTAGGAAGGATCCAATTGGCAGGGTCATGGTAGAGCAAGATAAGACTTATTATCTGGAGCGAACAGTGCTTCCGTCTAATGTTGTCAAATTTTATTTTCCGGGCTTTAAAGTGAGATTCTTGGGATCGAATGATCCTAAGAGATATGCAAAGATTCAACCTATGAACTATAAACAGAAGAGATTGATGACATCATCTGTATGGCAGGAACTCTTGGAACCATCAGATTCTTTAGATCCATTTTCTAGCGATTATGAAGAGATTGATGAGGTTTGGAATAGGAAAAAACAACAGGAAGATCCAGACATCGAGCTTGTAGAGCCCGATTCTCCAGACGAAACCTTATTATATATGAACTTGATCATTAGGTCGACCTCGATGAGCATTAACAATAAAGTGACCTTTTTGTTCCATTCACCAGTGGTGGCTGCTGCAGTACTTCAAGGTTGCGAAGAATCAAAGAATGAAGACACGCTCGTAGTATCTTTAGCAGATGGACATTTTTTGCTCATACGAGTGGTCGTTATTGATGGAAAGTTGGAACCATTAATTATTCAGAAGATCAATTTGGGAAGCGACCAAAATCTCATAAAGTTATTCCAACTGGGACACAAAATCTGCACGTTTAAGCTGGGAAAGATGATTGCCCTTGCCGCCTTTTCAAATGTTGTGCGATTGTGCAAGATAGACTACGATAATGAAGGCACACCAAGTGTAGGGACATCGGTGAATCTACTGACCAATGGCGTGATATTGGAGAGTTTATTTCTCGAACCAGTGGATAAAAGCCATATTGTGTTGCTGAACTTGATAGCGACTAATGAAAGTATCATGCAATTAGAATATACCGAGCTTTATGAGACCAATGATTTTGCCGAGAACATCAACAAATCAACGCTTCTACTTCCGAACTCTTTTGAGTTGCCTTATTTCATGGTTTCCATGAAAAACTCTCAATGTGTAGTGATGATCCAAGAAACGAAGTGCACATTGAAAGGATTGAGTTTTTTGATTTCTCACGATGGAATAGATCAAGCCGAAATCGACCTTCCTTTGGATTTGTCAACAAATGAACGGATCCGGCCCAATTCTTTCTATGTTCCATCCTTTCCCATTTCGTTAGGAGATTGCGAAGATTATTTCGACGATGATGTCCGTTATGATCAAATTCTACTATCCACTGCACAACGCTCCATGTGGCTTTTGGAAGTGTTTTACAATACCAAGAAGCCAGAATGGTATTTCCGTATACAAGAGATGTTCATTCAACCGACTGTTTTCAGCAAATTCACATTGGAAGAGTTTGGAACTTCGCATTATTCGCTCACCTATTTCAACGAACGAGGAGCCTCGGATTCTAAAATAATAAAACTACCCCCAAAGTCAAGAGATGGCCTGGTGCCTAAAATGAAAGTCATAGAGGACAAGGGAAGCACGATATCTTGGTATCCGACTTTAGATTATTGTCTTGTGGACTCTCTTAGACCTAAGCTTGTGAACTTGACTTGCTCACAGGAGTTTTGGTGCATAGGAAGATGCGACAACCGTGGTGCACTATTTAACCTTCGCAAGGGATATAAAGCTGAAAAGTCCAAGGTTGAGCCCAAGTACAAAGACGTCATCAAGATCCTAAGACTGGAGCTGCCGGGCCCCAAGTTGCATTTTATTCTCGGGTGCATGTACGAGTCTATTCTGATCACATTTTCTGATTCTGAGATGACTTTAGATGATGCAATTTCGAGTGATTACGAAGAATCTAGTGATATTGAAGAACTACAGGAGTTCTGGTGTGATCAACCGACAACGTACTTAGGCCGCTTGGCTGACGGGAGACTGATCCAGGTTTTAGAATTTGAATGGAGAATAGGAGATTTCCAAAATGTCGAGAATTTCAAATACTTTCGAATTCCCAATCGGATCGTTCTTAGTTGCAGTATCAACAATCTTGTGGCTATTGTTTACGAAGTGAAGAACGATGATCAATTAAATTTGAACATCGAAGTTTTTGAATGCCAGGCAGATGATCAACTAATCGCATATGAAATCTTTCCTGCTATCGAAAACTTCCAACCATCTTTGGTAAAGTTTTGTTCAATTAGGAATCAACCAGTTCTAATAATCGGAACTTTCTGCAATGAAATTCATTTTTACGGGTGCAATGTTGCCATGAAGACGTTTGAGAAATTGGATACAATCCGCATGAATTGCGAACTTGACAAGCAAAACTCATTTTTAATACCTCATGATATCAAGGTAATGGAAAATCAAAAACTACTTCTTACCTCGAAAAACGGATGTTATAGGATCATGGAATATACCAATGAATACAAGACATTGGCCAATGTTAAAATTGGTGAAGCTCCCGTGGATTTGATTGAGCTGGACGAACAAAAGTTTTATCTGGTGTCTAAAGCTATATGGAAAATTGACTTGATACAATCTAATTATCCGGAACGGATTATGGTTGCTGAAACTACAGATCGAAGTTGTAAGTCAGGAGTGTTGGTGCCGCCCCAACCAGGGCAACAGCTGCAGGAATATCTTGATGATCAACTTTTGGCAATTAGAGATGACGGATTGTGCAGTCTATTCATTACAAAACAACTTGATTGTAGTGCCAGAAAGGTGAACATAGGATATACACCGTTGAAGATGATGTATTGCAAAAAATACAGCATGTTTGTGGTCTTGGTAAATACACCCAAATTACTTTTTGTCGACCACAAAACCAGAAAACTGCTGGAAGTTAGTCAATTCACAAACGTATTTACAAAAGATGAGCAACCAATTGCATTATCTGAGTGGCATGTCCAATCGCGCAGGATCAAAGACTACACGCATAATCATCTTTTGATTGGTTGCATTAACAAACTGACTGGGGCAGGCGCAGTCAAGATTGTTGAACTCAAAAAGTCTAAAGACGTTATCGTCCTCAAGCTACTCAACTCTTGGAATGAGAATGAACCTGTTCACGCCATTACACAATTACCAGACTCGACGATTGTTTATGGATCTGGTAAGAACATATTCTCCAAGAGATATTTGCCCAATGAAAGTAAACTGAGTGAAGCAAACTGCGCTCACGTTCTTGAATCAAACATTAAGCATATCAAGGTGATTGGAGAAGACAAAGTCATTGTGGTGACATCCAAAGATTCTTATTTTTGGTTAAGATACACTGGGGAGAAACTCGAACCTGTACGTGGAGATCACGTCAACCGCTGTCTCATGGATAACTGTCTGCTCGATGGAGACGACTTGATTGTTGCTGATAAAGAACATTGCACAATATCAACGATATCTGACTTTTTGGGCGAATCATATGTTTCTGGACAAACCAAGTCCAAGATCACAGTACCTTTCATCCCACGACTTGAGCAGTGCGAGCTTCGACCTTTATGGTCGAACGACAAATCTTTCAAATTCCTAGCTGTGGGATTGAATGGTGAGATTCGCCTTTATACAAAAGTGACAAGATCTGTCTATGAACAGGTTCTTATAAAACTTAGAAAACAATCCCAACAGAACAAAACTCGTCCACTATTGAAACTAAGGAACCTTTCAAGTTTAGATCTCAATGTCAATGACCATCCAAACGCTGCTATTGCAAACGTTGATTCTTTGGAATACAAGCTTAATGCGCACGGTGATATCGATCTTGATAAATTGATTCATTCAGCCATTTTATAACATTCATGCTTTTCAGTTTATTTCTTTGTATCTGCATCCTGCTGAATTTTATCCAACAGGTTATTGATTCTTGGTGCCATCAATGGCTGACCTCTTCTAGTTTTAGCTTTTTTCAAAGTGTTGGTTTGGATCTCCCGTTTTTTCTGGCTCTGTTTAATCGTCTCTAGCTTATGTTTAGTTTTGACAATATTTTCTTGACGCCTTCTTTCTTTGCGCTCTTTTTTTAGCTGGATTCTTTCATTGAATGATAATGGACGTTTAGAAGGCTGCTGTGTTTCTTCCTCGGGTTTCTTATATTCTGTAGAGCCTTCTTGTTCGAGCAGTTTGAAATAACTTCTTCTTAGATTTGCTCTATGGGAAAGGGCCTTTTTGATGTCCCGTGCTAAAAAGAAATTAGTATTAGATCAACGACCATATCAATAAATTCCACTTACTTTTCGACTCCCGGTCATATTTTTTTGATTGAAAAGGTGCCATTTTGCTGATCAAGCCGATTAGTATCCTTCCGGATCAGTTCCTAGTTCAAGTTGTTTTACTTCAAATTTTTTTTTTATTTTCTTCCTGAGAATGCGGCTTTTTATTATACTTTTTTTTTTTCACTCGAACAATTTTCTTATTCTCAACAGACATAGAGACTCAAATATAGCCTCGTCAATAGAACGTCGCAACAAAACACCATGAGCAATCTCAGACTGGCGTTCTATCGATATACAGAAATACAGGCCATCCAGAGAAGGGATCTCGCTTTGAAATGGTGCCTGGAAATTGGGTCTGCTTGGACCAGATCCGAATATCGAAAAGGTAGTCTTGTGCCGTTACTGTGCGGAAGCAAACTACGTACAATCACCAACCAATGGCGACAGTTTAGAAGAAATCTATCAATGACTCAAACAAAGTTCTTTGAAAACAATTTTCAGGCGACTATTGACGAACCTACTTCTACTGGGTTTCTGGCCGAAGCCGAGGAAAAATACGATGTTTTTCTGCAAAAGGTTTCCAAAACTCCATCTCAAGCAGATGTTCAGTCTCGGATAGAATTGTTTGACTGGATGTATAAACAAAGATTTCATGGTTATTGTTATAAATTGTTAAATGCATTCCCCGAGACAAGGTATCGCGGCTTCAACTTCACATCTATAGACAAATTGCTCCATGTTATTGACGTCCATGGATCTATTGAAGACATTTCGCAACTTTTCCAGTGGTTTGAGAAATATCCAACAATAGTCCTTTTGAATAAGATCAATTTCCATTTGGATAGCCCTCAAGTTAAGCAATTACTGTTATTGAATAGTTTGGCACAGAATAGTGAAAATGCGCAGTTTTCAGAGATACTACAAGCAATCAATTCGATCGACATAAATGAAAAATATACTGGCTTTCACATTTTGGCAACCAAGATCTGTGCTCAAATACTGGAAAACCCTTCGATTGAGTTGGATCTTAAGAAAGAATTCATCAATAAAGTGGAAACAATATTCAATAAAACCTCACTAGATTGTCTGTTCATTGCGCAATCATATAGAATATTACGAACACAAGATTTGGAAGCAAATCTCAAGATAGTGAGGAAGTTTCTCGATGGACATCGAAACAGCAGTATTCTTTTTGCCATCTTCAAGTACTGCAAAAGGCTTGAAAGCTTATTTCTATGGTTCAACTTATATCCTAATATTCCACTTGATTATGATGCGGTTCCAAAGGAATTGCTAGTTTTGAAACATAGATTCATATTTAATGGCCGTCTTCCTCGAGATTTCGTTCAAAAGCTACCATTCAACGACAAGCGCACTTTGTCTCAATTCTTAAGCATCCTGATATTTTCATTTGCCCAATGGGGTGACCGCAAATACGCCATTGAACTCTTTGACTACAAGCTCCAGCAAGAGCTTTCTATTGAATTATCTGATAAAATAGGATTGCTTAGATCGCAAGTGGATTTGGAACAATTTGAAAAAGCATTAGGTACTTTGAAATATTATTCAAGGCAGGACCGGAAGTTTATCTCTTCAGAGACCTACCATTCAATTTTCACTGCCTTATCCAAAATGAACAGATGGGATAACTTACAAGAGCTTTTCAAAACCTTAGTTTCCGAGAATCGATTGACTTCCAGAGATCAATATGCTATGGTTTTCGAAGCTTTGAGTACACGAGGAGCGACAGATGAAGTAATGGAATTATGGGAAACTTTTTTAGAGAGGAGGTTTGTGCCAAACGAACGGATATTATGTGCCGTCATCTCCACAATGATAAATAATAAATCATATGGAGAGTCTTTGCAATGGTTTTCTGCTTTTTCGCATTTCCAAATCCCATTAGGACCGCAATCGTACGGATTGATGCTTACTGCTCTTTCTGGTACTGGCCAGGTTGAGTCCTGTTTCAATCTTTTGGATGAGTTATCGGTGGCACAGAAGTCTACCGAAAGACGTACATTGAATCGGGCCAGCTTTTATGGATTATTGAAGCATTGTGCTGAACTAGGAGATCACAAGAGTGTTGAAGTGGTTCTCGCGAGATATTATTCCAAATATCAAATACCGATTTCTATCGAAGACAATTGCTGGAGACTGAGGGCTCATTTTATGGCTCAAAGATATGCTACTGTGGTGGCTCTTTTCGAGAAGTTCAGTGCAGCTGGACAGGATAGTTATCAAGCGAATTTAATTGCTTTACAGGCTGCTGTTCGGTTTCGAGATCTATCAAAATTTGACACTCTGTGGTCGAAATTCAAAGCGAAATATAATGACCGGATCACCATTGATGCTTACATTCCGTATATGGTGTCCCATGTCAAGAAAAACCTTTTGAGCGGAGTACCAAAGATCATTGATTTCTTAAAAGATAAGTACCAAGAGGTGCCCATGATTATCTTCAACCAGATGATCTTCACTTTGTTGAGAATGGGAAGGTTGACTAAAGCTTTCAAAGTGATTTCAATGGCTATCGATAGAGGAGTTAGGCCGACATCAAAAACGTACTCGTTGGTGTTACAATCCAATAATACAAATACCCACGTCAACAAGCTTCCTGTGGATATGACAATGAGTCTTTTAGAAGAGCTTGTGATGAACAAAGAAAATGAACCTGTTGCGTTCACAGACCGCGACTTGAGTCCCTACTCTTTAAACGTTGCTATTCGAAGCATAATCAAAGAAAAAGGCCCACAAGTAGGTAGAAAGTACTTTGAAGCTTATATTGAAGCCTCCAGAGAGTATTTGTTGGACAACATCCATATTCTGGCTACGGAGCTTGTGATTCTGGGGGAAGAAAGACGTTGGCACGAATTTGAAGATTGTTTTAATCGTTATTATTCCATTGTTAAAAGTAAGCTGGATCATGCTAGACTCAAGAAAACTGGGATATATGACAGAATGGATGATAGACTCATAAGATGGGCGCCAGGAAGTTCGGCATTAGATTTCTTGGATGAGACCAAAATCAATAGAGATCCTTATCCTTCTGCAAAAATAGCACTTCAATTGAAACAAAGTCTTGTGGATATTTGGCCCTACAGATTACAACAGATTTCAGAAACTGGACAAATGAAAGATATTGTCAAGAATTTTGATAAGTTGTACCAAGATGGATTTGTGATGACTACTCAAATTCTTAATACCACTGCATTGAAAGCCACTGAACATGCTGAATTAATAACCACCAGTCTCAAATTTCTCGACAAATATTTGCTTCCAGAACTGATTAAACAAAAAGCTTTTGCAAGATTGAGTGCAAGATTCAAAACCACTAGGATTCCGGGCATCAAGAACCCACAGCTCGTGGTTTGGGATCATTATTATTATCAAATTCTTGATAATATCAAAGTTGCTTTGAAAAGCCAGATGAATTATTCAGCATATTCTCACATGCTTCAACAAGCCAAAGAATCAACTAGTGTGAGTATACTCAAAGGACTTGTTTCTTTAGGCATGAAGCCCATTGCATATCGGAAAAACTACATTAAGCAGCAGAAGAAACGAAGACATTACAGATACGTCATGTATGGTTATTTGAAAAAACTGCTCAAGAAGAAGGTGTATTCACAGAGAAGAGAATACATTGAAAGTAACATCGAAAAGCTGAACTTGAGATCCAAATCCAGCCATCTTTGGAAGAAATTGCAAGATATAGAACAAGAATTGGCCAATTCTAGTAGCTCTCATGAATTACTAGTGGAGCAGGCAAGATTACAGATGGAACTGTCTGCAGTCAAAAAAACCATTGCTGAAATCAGACAAGAAGCATACGGTAAATTCATGAGCATGCATATCAAAGATATCGAAAGAAGGATGTATCAAAAGTTGGTCATTGTGCATAAGCAAGCGATTGAGGAGCACAATCGTGCCAGAAGAGCTTACGAATTGGCTATCAACCAAAACTAATATATTTGTAAATAGGAAATTTAATATAGACATAACGCACGCATCATTTAGACTCTGGAAATGTAAAGTCTGTATACGAGTCTGCCGTTCCCCAGATTAATGGCCCAACATGGGGCTGGATGTTGTATTCTAATCCAAGTTTGGCAGTTCTGTTACCGAGAGTCTTGTAGTAATCCCACACCGAATATTTCGACCGCACATCTTTCAAATTCAAGTTTGCATCTTTAGAATCAGTGATTATTGTATCCCAGAAAACCACTTTTGAGGTTTCATCGTTCTTGGTGGTTTTTTCGTTCAATCCGTTGTATTCCCCCACAAGATACACAAACACCTGTTTTGTGTTCCAATTAAATAGAGAAGAAAAATCTGCTGTCACATCAAAATTCAGCCTCACGTTTTCCTTTCCCACGTTTGGTCTTCCACCAAAATTCCTTGAGAACTTCATGCTATTGGCCGACTTGTTCACCACCACCGAGCTTGGAATCATATTGTGTTCACTCATATGCAATTGAATCAACCACGAGGCAGAAATCACCGCACCCATGGTAATCACCAGAGTCAGCACATAGTTTGACACGGTTTGTACTCTTTGAAATAGTGAAAACATGGTCGGATCTGTTGGATAATCGGCTCTATATTGATGATCGGTTCAGTTTTTTTTGTTCAGTTCCATCGTATATACTTTTGTTAATGCGTCGATGGGCGCGTCGCTCCTACCCCTGAACATAAATTATATGTCTCAAGACAAAAGAGAAAGTTGATTCCAATGGGATTTAGTTCCATTAATCAGGTTGGCCATTATCCAGATCTGTTTCCATGACACCCATCAAATGGATTCTATCCACTTTATTATTTTTCACCATTGTGGTGGGGTTGGTTCTGTTTGGTGATCTTCCCACTTTTAAAAATACTTGGGTCTTTAAACTCCGAAACTGGATCTTGACAAAATTATACGAACCGATCTTGCTCAGCTTGCTAAAAATTGATCATGAGATATTCAATGGAACCATTCAAAAAATAGTGACTAGTCAACGGGCCAAATGGTTTAGTGGATGGATAGTCCCTTGCTTCTATGTTGAGATCTTCAGACGATGTTGTAGTCTGTTTTTCAAGCACACCTATAGCTATCTCATGGACCAGTCAGCAACCTCAAATTTAGAGCTCTGGGGAATCATAGCTCCTTCAATTGCGTTTAATATTGTTGTGTTCTTGCTGGCAATCTTTATCAATCCAGGATCTATCAAAAATGCTCGAGAAACACGGTCTGGCTTGGCTACGAAATTCAAATACGACAATTTGATCTTTTTCCCTAGGAATTCTTGTAGAACCTGTTTACTTCCCAAGGTGGCCCGGAGCAAACATTGTTCTTCATGCAACCATTGTGTTTTGCTTTTCGATCATCACTGTATCTGGTTGAATAATGATGTGGGGTGCTATAATTACCGCTATTTTTTCGCTTTCCTATGCTCTGAGATCTGGGTGTTCTGCTATGGATCTTGGCTTTGCTGGAGGGCATTGCAACAATATCTTATAAATGAGACTCCGGAAAATCTTGGCTACTTTCAAGCCACATGGTATGCAATTACAAAAACCACTAAAGACAATCAAATGACCGGGATCATACTATTGCTTTGTGTGTTGATGACTCCGATGGTGCTTGCGTTTCTGGCTGAACACCTGTGGTATTTGTACCTAGGAGTCACTACAAATGAGACGTTGAAATGGGATTATATTCGGCATTTGATCGAGAACGAATTACTCTACATATACGAGTATAAAAGTGACCACAAGATTTACTTAGTGCGGGACGAAAATAGCAAAACATTGTTGTTCAGATTGGAGGATGAATCTACCGTCGTTTCAAACATCGACTACACCAAAATCCAAAAGATCAAAAGTTGGTCCGATCTTACCAACATATACGATCATGGGTTTTTTAATAATGTCAAGGAACGTCTTTTTCCTGAATATTTTATTCAATAGAACTAATTGTATACACTATATTTACTAATGATTCATCTTCTGCGACCTTCCGACGACAGTCGTCCAATAAGGGATTCTGCGGTGGTGACGCCTTCAATTTCAAGGCTGGTTCTCATCTGTTCGGGAGAATGCATCCTTCCTTCGGCCTCCTCATTTGCTATTCTGGCCTCATCCAAAGAACGCTGTCTCGAGCTATCGAGTGTTCTGGAACTTATTTGGTTTCTCAATCTCTTCATCCTGTCCGAATCGGTAATCAGCCGCGGGTCACGTTTAACAGTCAAAGAAGGTCTTGATAACACACCGGGGTTACTTCTTCCTCCTCCCTCGGTGAATTCCATCTCGATTTCCTCTGTGGCTAAAGTATCAACTGATGGTGATACAGGGATAAGTGGAAGCGCAATACTCTTTTTCCTACCAAACATCCGTTTGAACATTGAACCTCTGTCTCCAGCAGTCCCGTTGATAGAATCTCTATAGTTGGACACAGCAGGCGTTTCTGAATAATGTGTCTGCTCCTCAAGAGACTGTGCTCTTGTGTATTTGGACAATTGCTTTCTGTTTGGATCAGTTGGATCATAATCTTCGCCATATTGCTCAAAGTCACCTTTGGCCACACATTCTCGCACAATATCGACATCTTTAGGATAAAAGAGTTTTTCAACAAAGTCGAAAGAAAACCGAGGAATAATACATGTCAGAACTGCTGGGAAATAGCATGCCCAAAATGCGGGTGTGCCATACATTTTTGCAGCAGACTTGTAGAACTCTCCCGAATATGTAGCTGAAGACCACACACCGGTCCAACCAAACACAATAATGATGGACAACGAGATAATCAAAACTGTCAACCAATCCCATCTAAAAATATGGAATAGAACGTAAAGATCACATGCAGTGGTAGCAATCGTGGCAACCAGTGCACCAAATAAAAACCTATGGTCCAGAGGAAGACCATTCAAAGTGACCACACCACTTTTAAAGTACATGAAATATGGGTAAAAGAAGGCAATCAATGACTGATAGAATCCGTCAATCATATACCACCAAAACTTCTCCATAGTCCATTCAATTCTCAAAATACCAGTTCTGTAAAGTTGTGGAACCAATAGAGAAATATGACCCGGCACGTCTTGATCAAAAATACCCATAAAGATGACCGGTAGAGAGGTATAAGCCAAGTTGTAGAACATCAAATAGGTATACTCAAACAAATAGGTACCATCAAAGTCATCATAGATACCATACCAAAATAGGGCAAGAGTGAAGACAACGTTTTTGAAGAAGAAAGTCGGAATCATCTCTGCTAATCTCTTGTAAGACCATCTACCGTGGACCAAAACCAATCTGGCAAGGTATCTGAATTGTCCAACAGCATAATCTGCAGACATGACGGCCTGAGTACCCTCTTCACCTGCAATACCAACACCGACATCGGCAGCTTGAATCATGGCAACGTCGTTGGAACCATCCCCAACAGCCAGCGTCATGACATCAAGGGTGTCTTTAACAAGCTTCACAACAGCAGCTTTTTGTGCTGGAGACACTCTGCAGCAGAGAACAGCTTTACATTGTTTGCACAAGAGCAAAAATTTGAACCTAGCTCTTTCAGAGAGAGCCAGCTTCAAAGCCTCACCGTCAATAACAACTCCAAAATTACCCGATGGAGGAGAATGGATTTTTTTAGCCTCATCCAGCTCTGCCATTGAGCCTTCCATATCAAAATGATCTCTCAAGTATTTCTCAAGCAATGCTAACACCAATTCTCCCTTATCACCTCCAAAGGACTTGATTTCGTCTTCTGTAAACATTGCCTCAATGTCCTCTCCTGAAGTCTTCACAACTAACAGGTCCATTCCATTATCAAGCAGGTTACAAGAGAAACCAATGTTTATAGCGGTCTCAACTTTATCCCCAGTAAGAACCCATAACTTAATACCAGCTCTACCCAACAAGGAAATAGAATCCGGCACACCATCCTGTAGTCTATCCTCAATAGCAGTACCACCCAGTAAAGTCAACTCCTGCTCAATTGAGGAAGCAACTTCTTCCATTTTTTCCTCTCTTCTATCAAGAGCAGAAGATGCAATATTATGCCTTTTTTGCCATTCCTCATATTCAGACCAAGAGAGTTCTCTCTGGGCAATACAAAGTGTTCTCAATCCCTCAGTTGCAAACTGCTCAAGATGGACAGCAGTTTTATCCAACAATTGCTGATCATTGGAGTCACCCAATCTTGAATAAATGATAGAGTCCGCTCCTTTACAGATAAGCAAAACAGTAGGCTCACCGTTTCTGACAGTGGATGGAATTTTGATCATAGCACTCATCCTCTTTCTGGTAGAGTTGAATTCCAAAATGTTCAAAATCTGATACTCTTTTTCGACACCTTGCACGTTCAAAACAACACCTTTCTTTGTCCGTCTATAAAACTCAAAACCAACATCCTTTGCGGTGGCAACCAATGCAGCCTCGTCAGGACTTTGTGCTTTCAAGTCCATCTTGCCAGGCTTGGATTCTGAAGGTTCTGTCAAGACACTGTGACATAATGCTAAGGCCAACATGAAGTGTTCGATGGCAAGCTTTTGTGCAGCACCAGAATCTCCCATCAGGTCCTTAGCAAAAGGTCTGGAAACAAAAGTCAGCTCATTATGAATGTCAGCCGAAGTTTCACCCTTATTGATTTCTTTTAAAAGATTAATCATCTCCAATTTATCCTGGGAAATTTCTTCTTTCTCCCTTGCTCCTTCTTCTTCCACATCAATTCCCTGTCTTCTTCGAATTCCGGCATATGCCTCAGTGTATGCTCTACCGTAGCTAACTCCATTAATGGTACATTTTTTGAATTCCATCACATTTTGAGTGAGAGTACCTGTCTTATCACTGAAAATGTACTCTATTTGTCCGAGATCATCTGAAATGTTCCAACTCTTTGGCGTACATGGATAATCCAACTTCTCGTAGTACATTTTCACATCCGAATAAATGAAAAAAGCCTGTGCTGTTTTGATAATTTCAATGGAAATGTATAAGGAGATTGGAACAAGCGACTGGTACAAAATGACTGAGACAAAAAATTCCACAATACCGTTGGCCACTGCTGAACCTGCAATGGTTCCAAACTCAAAATAAAGTCGCATCTTGTTACCTTTGCTGTAATAGATACCATTGACCAGACCACTTACAAGACAAAGAAGAAACAGTAGGGTAAAATTCAGCACCACACATTTATTCAACTCTCTTGAGATTCTTGATCTTTTAGAAGGAGTGACACCAGCATTCATCATAATTTTGGTATCATCTCCTGTGAAAACAACTTGACCAACTACCCATTTGGTATTTCTTAATGTGCATCCACGTAAAAGCATATTGTTAACAGTGACAGGTTCGTTTGATATTTTGTTGGACGAGGAATCTCCATTGACGAAATACTTCAGGTTTCCTTGGTAACTGTACAAATTGGCTTTTGGACCTTCACTTTCCAACCAGAACTTACATCTAGCTAGATCGTTCACGGATTTGATCGATGATGACGAGCATTTTAGAGCTTGCTTGACCTTCAAATTAGTCTCACCGTCCAAGTTCTTCGTCTCTGTATAACATGCACCATCGGAGTCTGAAGTGGAAAGAATCAGCAGATCAACTGGTATCAACTCGTTTGCCTTAATTTTAACAATATCTCCTACATGCACATTCTTCCAATAGTCTTTTTTGAAAGTTGGATTCAAAGAGGATGAAGAAGAAGGTAATGATGATGGAGGTGCAGTAAATGGTTCAATTCTGGTTGCAAACATATCTTCATTCCTGTTGCTATCTGCAAAAGGATCTGCAGACTCACTTGCAAGTGATACCGTGCTTCCGTTATAATTATCAATTGCATCTTTTGCATGATCGAAACTGTCTATTGACTTTCTAGGTCCTGCATAATCCTCTCGTAGCGGATCAATCACAGGTTTTCCTTTGAGTCTTCTAATCAGTGCTAATAATTGTCTGCTGACCATCTTTTTGAACCTTCTCCAAAGACTGATTTGTTCTCCATTGAAATTCGGATTCACCATTCCCTTTAAAATGTGAGTGACCTGGTTATTCACTTCCAGATCCAATCCAGTTCTTCTAGAGTCTTCGAGTGCATCTTTAAATGCTGTGATACAAACGATGACGATCAACGGCACAGCCGAAAGTGCGGGATTAGGAACACCAAATATTTGAAATGCTCCCATGATGATCATAATTAAGAAATAAATGTTGGCAACATTTTCAAATTGGTAATACAAGTTTTTAGGAACAAACGATAATGGCGTATACTTTGTTGTTCTAATTTTATTCCTGGCATATTGTCTTGGGTTGCCATCACTGTCCTTTTGACTGTCTGGAAGAGGCATGTTCCAATACACTTCCCTTTTATCAGCAGATCTATCTTGAGAGTCCTCTTCGGCCTCATCTTCTCTGTCTGGAGAATCACCCCCACTGAAAATTCTGCGGCCTTGAAATCTTTTAGATAAACTTCTTTGAAAAGACTTGTTTCGATTCAGTGGATTCCCATTTTTGTGTCTCTGAGTACCCCATCTATGTCTTCGAATAATCGTCCCTTTAGTTTTTGGGAGGTCATTAACAGAGTTAGCACCTTCTTCAGAGTCACTTTCCTGATTCTCAAACTTGACATGTGCATCCTGAAGATTCACCGAGGTGAACGTGGATTGATGTTTCACTCCTGGGGTCGGCCGTATACTAGAACTGTCAAAAATGTCATATTCCTCATCTTCAGAAGCATATGAGGTGTCTAAGACATGCGATTGCTGAGACCTCTTGGACGCAGATCTTCCATTTAAAGGGATATCGGACCTGGGCGAGTCCACAGCCGAAGTTCCGGGCGTGAACCTGAGCTCTGACTCGTTGGGAGCAAACTCATAGCTGTCGTCAAATGGACTGTTGACACTGGTGTTCGGATCCTGCGACATTCGGCCTTTTTTATTATATGCAGTTTTTTCAAGGGATAGATCCTGCCTATCTGTCCTTTAACTTCCAGTTGGTGATGAAATGTTCGAATTGCGCTTATTCAACCCCCAACTTTCAATACGATGATGGTCACGCTGCAATCCACTAAATCTGTGGGTTTCACACCTTTCGAGCCCCGACAATAAATATATAGTGTTCTTTTCTTTAAAAGATGACTTGGTCTAAGAAAAAAATAAAGTAGCCACTGTTCAATTAGAGAAAAAAAAAGAGCTACCAAGTGCCCCCAAAAATTTTCCCGGACCGGCTTCTATGCAACTGAAGATCCTCTGCAATTCTAAACAAGAAACGAATTTGTTTGCCTTCAGTTGACTGACTGAATGTTGAAAATTGTCAGTTGGAATATGCGCTGTGCCAGCAGGCATTAGCCCAACCGTTTTCTAACTGATTGTGTCCCTTCGGCCTTTATTGCACCGCCCTCTATACTTTCCAAAATCTTACAAATGATAAATAGATCATTTGAATGAACAGATAATTACGCAGATTATATAAGTTTTTTACAAAAACTCCAGTAACCAGGGTCACGTCTTCATCATTTTAGTTATCTTCCACTGCTCTACTGGCTCCAACTACAGCTGCTAGACAGTTGCCGATGCGTTCCGGGACTGGGACTCGGCTGATTCAATCGACGCGTCGATTAAAAACCCATCGACCCACGAGCTATAAACAAAGAAAAGAAGGAAGGGGCTTCACTACAGCAAGTCAATTTTGTGTTTCTTGTTTTTAGCAATCAGTGAAGATTAACTTGACTCATTTATTCCCAGCTAATTCAACAGTTGTCAGCAAGCGAGTGGAAGTAACCAAGGTATTTGTTTGTCTGCAAGCTAGGCAGGATCTAAGATCTCAACAGGAAGTGGGCCATTACATAGATGGAGACAAACTGGACCGACCAACGACCGACTATAGACATCCCAGCCAATTCGTTTACTGCATTCAAACTGAGATATGACACAGCTAGTGGACTCAACAGGAATAGCACTGTAGTCTCTCTTGGAGTCATTCCAAGATCATGGATCATTCATGCCAATTCAACATTACTTACTACTCTGCATAGGATTACTGGCAGGAAAGACGAGTCGAAGGCCAAATCATCAGATCTTTTTGAACATGTGTCTAGAAGATTCGGGCTTCAGCAACCTAACTTCGACCCACAAAGCCCTGTGACACCACAATCAAATCCGCTTTCAGATGAAACAGAATTGCCTAGTACCCCCTGCTCTATTGCTCCGGTTTCTGGCGAATCAACTATCAGGGAAATGGCTCCTGATGACCATAGAGATGTACATTCTTACAGCTATCGGGCATCGGTTCCTATTTCAATGTCTAGAACAAGCCGACAAGGAATGGAGCTTGGCCCAGTGAATTCGATGGATGAAAGACGACCAGGATCGTCCATTTTCAGATTCAATGGGAAAAGATTAGGCACTGGTAGAGATGCATTTAGGGCTCTTGGATGGTCAAACGATGATTTTATTTTGTTTCATAAGAAATTAACTGCAAAGTTGAATCGCGAAGCTGAAGATGACAACTACTTATATCCGCCAACTAGTGGCAATGATTCGATCTATTCACAAAACCGACTCCAGAGCGATATTGATAAAGCAAGGTTATTAGGAACTGAAGCTAGAAATGTCGATTGGCATTCATCTGTCTCCTCCAATGTCTCTTTCGTTACTGCCGATGAATATTTTGGAACAGCTCCCACGAAACAGTTTCAGCCTCAGATGTCATCTTCTGTGAATGATGGAACCACCGGAGATTCCAATGATGCAACTCTTGCATCTGAGGTGGACACTTTAACCAATATTCCAAATGAAGCCCCTAAAGAAGCCGAGAACAGAATTGGAGTTAAGTCGGTGTCTTTTTCACCATCGATCAGCAAAAAAAAGGGTGCAAAGGCAAGCAGTAAGAAACCTTTAAAAAAAGGTGTGCTTCAAGTTGCTGATCCAAGCCCTGAAAATGCTCCTATACCTACTCACAAAGCGGGCACTCACCAGCAGCATGGTCATTTTCAGTTCAAGAATTTCTACGAGCAAATCAATGGAGAGATGGTCACGTTGTTTGACAAACTTCAACACAAGACGGTAGGAGCGCGTCATAGAATAAACAGCGAGTATTCCAAGTTAGAGCAACGCAGGAAGCTGAAACGAATGTTTCAAGAATTTTCAGCTGGTAAAATTGTCAAATTAGAAAAGATGCTTGTTACTGTCATAATGAATGAGTCAAAATACGATTCTGAAGATCCTGCAAGAATAATTGAAAAATGGAAGGAATATATTGTGGTTGCAAGATCTACAGGAAACCACGAGTATCCGATAGTCCTTCAGTTTTTTAAAAATAGAAAAATCTCGGTTGTTGATTACAATGGTCTTGAGCAGATTGATGAGGATAGTTCAGATGATGACGAGGATGATGGGACGGGCAGAAAAACTGAAAAGTCGCCTAGCCACCTGGAGTTTGATGTCCTTCTCTCGATAAAAGATACAAGTGTTAGCTTCCGCAATGTTCTGGACAAAAGCATATCCATCTCAAAGCTTTCAAAAAAGCAACGGAGCTTGGAGTATGTGCTACTACCACAAACACAATCTTCATCTATTCGTTGGTTAAGCTTTCTTACAACGGTATTGAGAACCAGATCAAACAGTGACCATAAAATACTCTTGCTGAGTATTCCAGATGTCAACATGTCACTAACAGTTAAGAATTTGCACAATTTCATAAGAACGGAAGATTTCCATTATGAGTCAAATATGTTTAGTGTGAAGTATGCGCCAGATGGCTACCAGGTACCACGGCTGAATGCATTCAATAAGCTCGTTGATATTATTTTTGGGCAGCTATCCAAGATGGATCATACCAAGACTAGACTTTCTTCTTCAGATCGTGCGTTCATTGAAAGAATGTCAACGCATAGGCATTTACTTGCGTTTTCTGCGAAGAAATATGACCGACTGGAATGGATAATGGGTGATAATGAAAAACTTTTGCAAGCGACATGGCTAATTTTGAATGGAACTCACGATATTGAGCTTCGTGAGATCAAACATGAACCCCAGATGTTGACTTGCGAGCCTCTCGTAGAGCCACCTCCCATAGAAGGATTTCTCGCAAAATTGAGTAATCGGACTGGTCGGTTGACTTCTCACTTTGGGAGAAATTATTTTAAAATGAATTATTTCACGACGATTGATAACCTTTTGATGTTTCAGGACTTTTACTCGGCTGTGCCGCCCTTCCAAGAGTCTATGCTGGAGGTTATGACACCACTTGGTAAAGTGATCAATCAGGATCTTTTGATGCACTCTGTGGAAAATCGGGACTTTCATTTCACTTACACACCCTTTCCTTTGGATGCTGGAAACCCTAGTCATATTGAATGGCTTAAACCCGGTTTGACAAAAGATAAATTTGATCGCTTTGATGCAGAGGCCCTGTACGAAGCTGAAAGACGAGCCTCGATGGTGACGAATTGCTACGGGCTTATCGACCTTTGCAATGTTATTGAGATCAAGACTGTGCCTGTTGAAGAGGTGCCCCATATGATCAGATTGGCTGGCTCTCTTTCTTGGAATTATCCACGCTCTCAGATGGACAACGAAGAATTTGTTGATTCTTGCTTTGAGCTGATTCTGAAGACGGGATCGTCAATCAGACTCCAAGCATGTAACCGACAGATCAGAGACGAATGGGTTTACCGATTACAACAATTGGTGGAATATTGGATCAAGAAAAAAAATGAAGATTTAATTCGTATCACAACTTTGCGAACTAAAAACATGGATATCACAAATCTTTCAGACGATTTTTATGAATCAGTACTGTCTGTAGATGATTCTCCGAACAAATGGGAGATTTCTAAAGCAGTCACAGATCCTTTGATCTACAACATTTCTTCCTGGTCGATAGATAAACCCATTAGCATGAGTGGAGTTCTATATCAAAAGCGCAAAAAACACAAGAGCTTCAAGAAATATTTTGTTTTGTTGTGTCCTGGGTTTTTAGTATTGTATGAAATGTTTGAGAGAAGCTTTAAATCGGGTACCGTGAAACCGACTGCCTATTACAAGCACTATACCTCGATCAGTTTGGGGAATTGCTATATTTTATCAGATTTTGCTAATGAACTAGATCTCACAGCGGATGACACTACTTTGAACCACATGGGCCGGGGAGTCCATTCTACTCCTCGTATATATGCGGATGGATGGAAGAGCTCTGAAGATGAGAACTCTCGTCACTTCACCGTCTGGTTCGGTTCCAAGCGCGTCATGATGAAGAACTTGAGCGCAAAAAATTCGATTCTTAATGACTTTGATTATGAGGCATATTCTGATGATGAATCTGATGTTCGGTCCGATGCTGAGAGCTCTAAAACTTCCAATAGCAACATGTTGAAATCTGTTTCTAGACTAGGGGTTACGGGGAGAAGTATGGTTTTTTTGACAAGATCCAGGGTGGAAAGGGATCTTTGGGTGACAAGGCTATCGAATGAAATTGAACGGTTCAGTTATGCAGATGAAGAGGAAATCCAACTATCTTGAATCTCAGATAATTTATGCTGATAATGATTAATTTGCTACATAGAATAATAATAGTAATAGTAATAATAATAGTTTAGTAATGATTAATATGTTAAACTGCTTTCCAAACGTAGCACATTTCGTCCCAGCCAACACTGGCAGCAAAACCAGTGCCCCACAGCGACCAGTCGCAGCCAATAGCAAACTCCTTATGCATGCCAAAATTCTTAATTAATGACTGTCCATGATAAAGTTTGTTGTTCATAAAGCGGGCCTTTTCATCTGTCTGGTCCTTCCAAACTTTACAAGTCATATCATATGAACAACTCATCAGCGTATCTGAGAAATGAGGAGACCAGCAGACTCTACGAACTGCGAAATCGTGACCAAGGAGTCGGTTTAATGGTGAAGGTCCAACATTGGAGGTTGAGGATAATTGATGCTGTAGGGAGGGGATCATTCGCAAATCCCAAATTTTGATCGATTTATCAACGGATGCAGTAGCTATCACTGTTGGCCGATACTTGTTGTAATCACAAGATAGCACCTCCATTCCGTTATGTGCTATGAAGTCGGCCTGCAACATGTTTGGTGCACGGATGTCCCATATCTGACAGTGAGAGGAAGAATTGACAGAGATAAGAGTACTTGGGTCGTGCGGTGAAAAGATGGCTTGATATACACAGTCTCGGGTAGGATTCTTAGTGGTAGGCTTTGCTGATGACAATGGCACAGGTGTTGTATCTGTCAGTTCAGTGGTATCTTTGGCAGTTGCTAAAGTCATGAGAGACTGTGATCTATTAGGGGCCCAAATTTTCACTGTTCCATCCCAAGACGAGGAGCAAAACATCGATTTATCAACCATATTCCAATTAACAGAGAATACTTCTTTGGTATGTTCTTGGAATCTTCTTATTGGGAACTGTTGTAGAGTGATGTCGAATAGAGAAATGGATCCGTCTCCAGAACAAGTTAAAACCTGGTTCTCATGTAATTCTGACCATGAAACGTCAAATAATCCGTCCTGAGTTTCGAAAGCGCAATCGGGAGTGATGACTCCATTGTCTTGGATGGTCAAAATCGTCAATTTCCCATTGCCAACCAAACCATAGTTGGCTGCTGAGGCGACAGCCAGTTTGTTATCGTAAAACGGTGAGTATTTACAGGAATAACCATTATATCCTGTGGTTCTGAATGAAAGCATTTTTTATATTGAGACTCCGTTCTCCAAACGTTTGTCTTGATCGATTAATTCCTGTAAATTATTGTCCAGTCTTTGATTGGTATCTAGAAGGCTGTGCAAAAATAATAATGGCTAGTATAATTTTTTATCACTAATTAGGGCTGTGCTAATGCTATCTATTACAACTAAGGTTTCTCGTTCGACAGTTCGCTGGTCAATGGCGACGACTCGCTCTGCCAAGTGGTATTAAACTTCTCTGTGCGAGACGAGTTGATGGTCTTGTCGTCGTCATCAGCTGGCTTGTCATGAATTGAGAAAAATGGAGAGCTAGGCATAGTGATGCCGTGTCTGCGTTCATCGACATTCTGTAACTCACTGATACCATCTATGTTTGATTCCTTCTGGTCCTCGTGCGCTGTAAGAAATTGGTTAAAGAGAGTACCAAATTGATCAGATGGATCAATGCATATTTGTGTTTGAACGGTATCTGCGTCTTTAGGAGTAGCTTCAAATTTATCTTTTGGAGTCTTTTCAAATTTGAAGTTAAGAGGAGAATTATTCTTGGATCCTTTTGAAGATCCATGATGATCATTAGTCATAACTCTGTAAACCTCTGGATCGTCCTCAAATTGGCCATCAACAGGTTCATCTTCCTCGTCATGGGTGAACAGATTGCTGATCCATTCAGCACTTGGCGAAGCTTTGGTTGGCGAGCCTGTATTTTCAACATTAGAAAAAGATTCAATAAGACGGTGAATGCTGGGCGATATCTCATGAACCAAAAGTGACTGCGGACCATCATCCTCGGTTTGCGCTGTGTCTGAGCTCGTGGTCTTTTGATACAATGACACACTAGGCACCGTATTTTCCTTATCATCATCGTCCAGCGTGATCAAAGCGGTGTTAAGTTTGGTGGCATTGATAGGTGAATCTGCATCTTCGTCACTCACATCTGCTGGAGTTTTGATCTTTCTTGTTCGGCTGTGAGAAGGCTGGCTTTGATAATCTGACGATGGAAGGTCACTCTTTGCGCTGCTGCTATTGTATAATGGATCCAAGTCGGTTAGAGGATGTTGTCCTGGTGAGGAAGATTTTTCCTGGGGATCGGAATCAGTTTCTGGTTTGCTTTGCTTTTCTTGCGACTTGCATTTGCTGGTCACCACAGCTGCCAATGGTGAAGAGCCTGCTTTGTTCATTTTCTGTCTCTTTCTTGCAGTTTGTGCAAGTGTATCAGTAACTGGAGCCCTTGCATACGGGCTATCCACCAGGCCTTTCACAGCAAGTTCTCCACGCTCTCTTAGCATTTTAGTATCGTTATGTGCATGAAGATTTGTACAAATCGAACACAGTAGACCAGAGTTGCCAAATTCAAAAATGCCATCTCTGTGGAATTTATAAGGAGGATTTGAAGTTGCAGTACAATTGATGCATCGTTGGACCGACGACACCGTTTTGGCAAGCTTACTATGGGCACTGGTACTCACATCGCCAATTTTCACCACCGAGCTGATAAAGCTTTTATTTTTCTTAGCCCGTGTAGGAGCATCTGTTGGTTTCATTAGCTTTTCAAAATTGGAAAATCGTGCTGCTATGGCATCCTCTCTGGATTCCAAAGAGTTTGTGCCAGACTCGTTAAGGTCTGCCAACATGATCCGATGTGCCAGTGTGTTTTGGCTCACAAACGGAAGCGATTGCGTTCTAGTGGCAAGCTGTGGAAGATTGTTTGTTGCTGGCGATTGGAATGGTCGTTTGCGGAAGCCAGACGGATCTTGGCCAGGCGTGTTTTCTTCTTGCTGCAAATTAAATGGACTACTTCCATCAGACATCACAAGATCGGGCATCCGTTTGCTGAGCTCGTATTGGTTCGTAGGTCTTGGCTGGGAGCTGTTGCTCACGGCATTAAACCGGAGCCTCACCTCCAAAGTGTCGGAACCAGCACCTGAACCATTATATATGCTGACGAAATTTTTGCAGATACGGCCGGTAATTATGACTGGCGAACGTCTCTCCAATAACTTGGAATAGAGTCCAAAACCAACGAATGGCTCGTCCTGTTCGACAACATCTTTGGAATATAACGAATAATCCACACCCTTCTGGAAACATTCGGGAGACATGCTAGATATTAAATCAATACATTTGCGGATGTCTATACATCCAACAACTGCTCCATTATGTGGTGGTTGGGGCGGAAGTTGGATTATCTTGGAACTGAGAGGTCTCTTGGAACGAACGAGAAATGTTGTGGTGTTGTCGAACGTGTAAAGCACTTTCAAGATGACACTCTGCGTGTACGTCTGGACTTGGCTGTTGCTCATATTAACACCGTGCAACTACCAAGAGTGCCTATCTAATTGATAAAAAAATGCTGGGAAATAGCCCTTTTGTATCTTGTCACTCGTGTTTAGTAAACAACCAACAGACAATTCCACATGAAAATCTGATATGTCCCTTGCCGTCTGACATAAGCACACACATCCACTTGAACAGCCCTCTAAACTTGTTTGAAGTATATTTATCCAAAGTGTTGGACCGTGTTTTTCCTTATTGGGCATGCGCGGTGACAAAAAAATTTATTCGGTCGCGTTTCCATACATAACGACGCGTTCTAGTTACTAACAGACAATCCTTATTTACTTCAATAATTTGGAATTCTCTCTACAAACAAGTATGCATGTATTGACTGTTTGCGTAACTTCGAAAGCCCGCTTGCATAATAGACGCATCCGAGTCTCTTGTGTGTTTTTGTTTGTTTTTTGTTCTTGTGTGGGTTTTTTTTGAAGCGTGTAAACTCTCATCTCAGCAATTGTCTCCTTAAATTCACTAGCAAAGACCGGCCCAATAGGCGGATTATGCAACTTTAGTCACAGAAGCAAACGGCGGATGCGCAAGACTCTTAATCGGCTGTTTGTATCTTTCGTCAACCTCTTTTTTGCTTATCTTTTTTATTTGCATTGTCTCAGCATCTTCTAAGATCAATGTCTTATAGTAGCTCCATCTGAAAATAGTCCACCAGGTATGATAAAATTTAAAGTTTGGCCAAAGCGTGTTAGAATACTCAATCACGCTGTCTTGATGACATTGCCATAACATATAATCGCTCAATCTGGTATGTCCTGAGGTTCTCACCAAAATATCCACTTTTTCAGCTTCTCCATGGTAATAGAAATTATTCTCTATTGTGTCTTCGGTGATCTCATCTAAAGAGAGCTCACTATTTTTAACCTGGTGGATGATTTCAGTCATAGAATGAACGATATCATCCCTCGAGGTATATGGAAATGCCACATATAATGTATGAGTCTTGTGCTTCGATGTAGACTCTTCGATCTGCTCCAGATCGGCTAGAATATCACTGGCTATTAGTGATCGATTGCCGACAATTCTAATTCTAGCGTCAAAGTCGTCACAGAAGTGTTCTTCGTATGCAATATATGCCAATCTGGATTTCAGTAGTTGAAAGATTGTATCTATTTCACTTTGAGGTCTGTTGAAGTTTTCAATGGAAAACGCATAAACAGTGACATCCTTAACCCCCAAGTTGAAGCAGCACTTCAACACTTTTGCTAGTGCATCCGCTCCTGCTTTATGTCCTTCTTTTAGTGGTAAACCTGATTGTTTTGCCCATCTTCTGTTGCCATCCATCACAAATGACATATGGTTAGGGATAGGGCCTATGATTAGGTTAGTACATTCGTTAGGTATCAAATTGAGCCTCTGTACTCACCTGTTTTTAATAGCTCCACCAGGAAATCTTGTAAAAACCCGTTTAAATAGTTGATCCCTGGAATTCGAGAGGCAACAGATGTGAAAAGTCCTGACATGGTATATTTATTAAGTTTCAAACAGTCTATCGATAAGCTGATCCCAATTTTGCAACCAGAATCTGAAAGAGAAAGGTACAATCACAAGCTTGTGTTATCTAAATTTGGCTTTCACTGAATGGTTCAAACTGTCAGCTTAGATGGAATTAAATAGCTGGATATCTGCTAATGTGTCGTACTTCTTGTTGGTTTTGCCCTTCTGAAAGGTGATTGATCCCCCTTTTTGATTCGTTTTTTGACACAAAATGGAACGTAAACCCGTTTTGAAGTCTGGCAGAAAAATCTACATGCTACACAAATCTCTACACCAAAGTAGATAAGATAAGGAAAGATGGATATTAATTCAACATACAAGGTTGCAGTATAAGCAACATATACATTAAGAGAAAGAACAATTTGACAACAGAAAAGCACCACGGTATTTTATAACAACAGAATGTCTAGCTTTACAGCAAAACAAACATAACAGAAGCACCGGCCACACCAATTGGCAAGAGGTATGGGTGGATCTGCAATCTTTCAGCACCAGAGGATGATGAAGAACTTGAAGACGAGCCTGAAGAGGAAGAGGAGCCAGATGATTCTGAGGCTGTGCTGGCACCGCTTGAACCCGAGCCTCCAGCAGCTGCGTTAGAGCTAGAGGCGCCCGAAGAACCAGAGGTAGCTGCAGCAGCAGATGATCCGGACTTGGAAGCTCCACCCACACCCGAGGAAACAGCTTGAGATGCCGATGAATACACCGAAGCGGCTCCTGAAGAAGCATTTGAAACACCAGAGCTGACCGCAGAAGTGGCACTAGCCACGACGTCACTCAAAGCTGCTGATGAGGTACCACTGAGAGCAGCAACTAAAGCCACAAAGGTCGTTTTGGAAATCTGCATTTTGGTTCTGAATTAAAACTTTAACAAGCGATGAGTAGCGATAGGAATCAAAGTTAATGAGCCCATATTATTGCGGTTAATACATGTCAACCGGGAATTATTGGTGAATTTATAGTTTGATGGCAACATCTGCAAAAGAAGAAACACTATGCAAGAAAAAGCATCAATACACGATTGACATTACAAATAAATTCCGACTCTCGTGCATTAGTTTTCTAATAATAGTGACTCAGGCTCTTTCGTACAGATTACAAGCCCTGCACTCATACGAATATAGGGAGCTAGGCCTCCGTGTTGGGTAAGCAAATGTGTTAAAAAGGAATGATAAGTAAAACTTTGCTAGAGTCTCCGCCCCCTTTTCTTCGAGAGATGCATATGCTCTATTGTAAGCCTCGATGTGCTCCTGCTTATAAACTCTTGTTGTTCTAAAATTTCCAATTCCATCTCGATTTAAGCGAAAAGCAAAGATTGCTGTTCTCAGCCAGATTTTTTTATTTGCCTTTGTATCGACAAAGCTATCTGTAAGCTGCTTACGAGAAGCGAGGCACTTTGTATTGTTCGATGAACAACTGTGCCACGGTGCTCCTCGGCTCTTGGGAAGGCGGACTAGCCATCGCTGCTCCGAGAAATGTCAAAATTTTTCACTTTCGGAGAATCTCTACCTATCCAAGTGCACTGATTGCGTCCACGTCTACAATTGGCACCTCCAAGGAAAAGACTTTCATGATCTGCGAACTGCTTATACACTACTACTTATAAATTGTATCTGTTGGCTGAGCTAGGCTTGGACTCCTTGCTCCCTTTTGCTCAAACGGAGCCAGGTGTAGTAGGTCTCGGCTGGGCTCGTGATCTGGAAATATTATTCACACACATCTCTGCACAGGACACAGGAATGAGTTTGTCCTTGCACCAAAATGTTTTTGGGGGACAACTTCTTCAGGATTTTTTTGCCTTCAAAGAACGGTTTCGGGCAAATTCATTAATTGTGGGTCTGCAATTGTAATATGTTTCTGACTAGAAGTGAATATGATCGTGGAGTGTCCACATTCTCGCCTGAAGGAAGATTATTTCAGGTGGAGTACTCGCTAGAGGCAATCAAGTTGGGATCTACTGCCATTGGTATCTGCACAAGTGAAGGTGTGATATTAGGAGTGGAAAAAAGAGTTACATCTTCTCTTTTAGAAAGTGACAGTATTGAAAAGATTATGGAAGTGGATACACATGTTGGTTGTGCGATGTCTGGACTGACTGCCGATGCTAGATCAATGATAGACCATGCTAGAGTGTCTGCTGTGCAACATGATTTGTATTACCATGAAAAGATTGGAGTGGAATCATTGACTCAATCCGTGTGTGATTTGGCATTAAGATTTGGAGAAGGCGCATCTGGAGAGAAAAGATTGATGTCGAGACCTTTTGGAGTTGCCTTACTCATTGCCGGATACGACGAAGATAAAGGACCACAATTGTATCACGCAGAGCCATCTGGAACTTTTTATAGATACGATGCCAAGGCTATTGGATCCGGTTCTGAAGGTGCGCAAGCCGAGCTGCAGAATGAATACCATAAGTCGTTGACTCTTGCTGATGCAGAAGTGCTAGCACTTAAAATTCTCAAGCAGGTTATGGAGGAGAAGTTGGACTCGCAAAACGCACAACTGGCAAGTGTGACTAAAGAACATGGATTCAGAATCTATGAGGATAGCGAAATAGCAAAGATTATCGAGACTTTGAAGGAACAGGAGCAGGAAGAAGCAGACTGATGAAAAATAATAATTAGTTAGCGTTTCTATTATTACAGTTTGAATATACACAGAAACCCCTATTCAGCTTTGTAGCATGTCAGTATATTGTGAATATTCTGGGAAATCTTTTAGTTTTGCAGCAATAGCCTTTTCCAGTTTGTTAGCATTTTTATAAAACGTAGTGTTTTCTCCATTGTACTGTCTGCAGTTGTTGAAAATGAGCTTGCAATCATAGATGAAATCGTCAAAGCTTTCATAAGCGTCATTTTCCAGCTTTGTTTCCATTGTACTAAGATCCATAGGTTCTTTAATCACCTCGTAATAATCAGCAACTTCGTCTCTATTGACAGGTTGCAAAAATGGCCAATTCGACGGATGGCTTTGCATTTCGGTCAGTAGTGTGAGCATTACAAGATGGTGAGGACCCCGTTTAGGTTTCTGTGCCAATTCGTCCATTTCTGCCGTCCATCCAGCTTCCTTAACTCCAGGTATAGACAAGGGGTCCAAAGGCTTTGCATTGGGCTTTTGAAAATGTTTTAGGCCTGGCCGCACCACATGTGACTGACTAATGGATCGGATTTTCGACAGGATTGCAGCTTTTTGTAGCATCAAAATCTTCGTACTGTCCAGATATCGTATTTTCGGTAGCAACGAACATTGCATCAGCGTTCCTCCTTCATAATCTTTAATGTACCCCATCCAGACCTTCTTTGGTAATGTAATTTCTTTAGTGAAACCCTGTTTCTTGAAATATCCAATTGCATAGTTGTCTGCATATGTAAGGAAATACCTGATTTTGGTGGTTGATAAAACATAATCTTTCAAATGGTTCATCATGTGCGCACCATATCCACGAACCTGTTCAGTTGATGAGATGGCACAAAACACAATTTCGGCAAATTCATGGTTTTCAAAAGGTCTATATGTCACCCCTCCAACCACATGTAATGGCTTTCTAATCACAGCGATGGAAACATGGGATCGATCATAGACCAGACGGGCAATGTATGCTTTGGGCATTTCTGGTAACTGTTTTTGAAAGACATTTTTCAATCCAGTCAAAACGATCATATTCTCTCTTGTATTATCATTGTTCACCACCCGAAACTCTATCTTGCCCTCTCGTTCCTCTAGCACGGAGGCTTTTTCCTTGTATGTGTAGTGATGGCCATCAAATTCAAACGGAACTATTCGTTTAGTGTCATCATCTTCGGCTGCATCTTGCTCTTCATCGTCCTCTTCGCCATCTTGTTCATCTTGTTCATCATCTTCGTCATCTTCGGTTTTTCGATTTGGTTTTCCCTCGCTCCCATTCAAATCACCGTCTCCATTTTCAATCTTTACTTTCTTATTATTCGAGCCTCCCTGATCCTCAGTCTTACGTTTATCTGCAATAGACATTCTTGCTCAATGTTCAAAATCCCTATAACTATGGTTTGTGGATAGCCAATTTTGTTGGCTTGTTTGGAAAAAATGTTAAACCGACTTCAACACAGCCTCAAGGGTCGATCGTCTATTGACCTACCGGTCGACAGAGAAGTCACTAATGGAGAAGGAAAAAAAAATATTATTATTACAAAATTTAAAAAAAAAAAGAACCCGATTATTTGAACAACCAGAAGAACTTCATTGTTTTTGAGTGTTACGAATTCCTATAACCCACAATCTTTGCCGCTGTTAGAGCTGACTAGATTTTGCAGTGCGTGATTGCAGATATTCTGAACCCTGATTGGTCAACAAGTCTCACGCAAAATAGCTACTATTACACAATGGTCGAAAGCAAAATGATGATTCTGCCTGGCCCACAAGCTCTCTCAAGCTTTCGTGTGGCGAATCTAATAAGCGACGTTGACAAACTTGTCAATTCTTCTGTGGTAGTGTCTGTGAAATCTTGTCAAATACATTATGTTGACTGTAAACAAAGACTGGATGCGGAGGTCCTGGAGAAGCTTGAACTTTTGCTAAAATACGATACACCTCTGGACGATGCTGACCCGTTGGACCAAAAGTTAAAGACGATGGTGCGATTGGCAGGCGATAGCAGTGAGTCGATCTCTCTGTTATCCGATGAGTTGGACTCAGATTCTTATCTCATCAGAATTTTACCAAGACCTGGAACCATTTCTCCTTGGTCTTCAAAAGCTACAAACATTGTTGAAGTTTGTGGTTTGGGTGAGTCTATTGAAAGAGTTGAAAGAGGTATGGCGATTTTGCTTCAGATAAGACCAGGATTTCCAATCATGCAATATTTTGCCAGTGACAAATACACCTGTTTGAGCTCTGTCTACGATAGAATGACTCAGAGCTTGTACATCAATGAACATATCCCAAGTTATAATGACTTGTTTGAAGAACATGTTCCTAAACCTTTGAATCACGTTGACTTGATCTCCTCGAAGGACAATCTGCTTCAAGCTAATAAAGAGCTAGGTTTGGCTCTGGACGAAGGGGAAATAATCTATTTAATGGAAGCATTCAAAGACACTTTGGGAAGAAACCCAACGGACGTTGAGTTGTTTATGTTTGCTCAAGTCAATTCAGAACACTGCAGACATAAAATTTTCAATGCTGATTGGAAAATTGATGGTAAAAAAAAGGATATGTCTCTATTTCAAATGATAAGAAACACTCACAAACTCAATCCAAACTATACTATTAGTGCTTATAGTGACAATGCAGCCATATATCATGGTTCTGATGCGTACCATTTTGCTCCAGATTCGACAAAAGGAAACAGATGGAGCTCAAAGAAAGAGACTGTGCACACTTTAATCAAAGTGGAAACACACAATCACCCAACAGCTGTTTCACCATTTGCCGGTGCTGCAACAGGCTCTGGTGGTGAGATTAGAGATGAGGCTGCTGTTGGAAGAGGGTCAAAGTCGAAATGTGGACTTTCAGGGTTCTCAGTTTCTGATCTTTGCATTCCAGAGTTCAGACAACCTTGGGAGCTAGACGTTGGAAAGCCTTCTCACATTGCATCATCTTTGGATATCATGATTGAGGCCCCATTGGGATCTGCAGCTTTCAACAACGAGTTTGGTAGACCTTGTATCACTGGATATTTCAGAACGTTGACAACCAAGGTGGTCAATGGTGACAATAAGGAAGAAATCCGTGGGTTCCACAAACCGATCATGATTGCTGGTGGCATGGGAGCTGTCCGTCCTCAGCTGGCCTTGAAATCGGATCACAAGATAACTCCAGGCTCGGCGATTGTGGTGCTTGGTGGTCAGTCGATGTTGATTGGTCTTGGAGGAGGAGCAGCATCTTCTGTTGCTTCTGGTGAAGGTTCGGCAGACTTGGATTTCGCATCGGTCCAAAGAGGTAATCCAGAAATGCAAAGAAGAGCGCAGCAGGTCATTGATGCCTGTAATGCATTTGGTTCCAACTCACCAATTCAATGTATCCATGATGTTGGTGCTGGTGGTCTTTCAAATGCTCTTCCTGAATTGGTTCATGATAACGACTTGGGTGCTAAATTCGAATTGAGAGAGATTCTATCGTTGGAGCCGGGTATGTCTCCATTGGAAATTTGGTGTAATGAATCTCAGGAAAGATTTGTTCTTGGAGTTAGCCAACAAGATCTAGAACAATTCAAAGAAATCTGTGAAAGAGAAAGATGTCCTTATGCTGTTGTTGGTGTTGCCACCAACGAAAAGAGACTTGTTTTGACAGACAGGCTACTTGGTACTACTCCTATTGATCTTGACATGAGCTTGTTATTTGGAAAACCTCCAAAAATGTCCAGACAGGATGTGACAAAGAATCCTCAATTGCTACCAATTGACCTGAGTTCTTTGGTTTTTGATGAAGCTTTAGACAGAGTTTTACAACTACCTAGTGTTGGATCGAAGTCCTTTTTGATTACAATTGGTGACAGAACAGTCACTGGTTTGATTGACAGAGATCAATTTGTTGGTCCATGGCAAGTGCCTGTGGCAGACGTCGGAGTTACTGCCACTTCCTTAGGAGATGAACTCATTACAACTGGTGAGGCTTTAGCTATGGGCGAAAAGCCTACTTTGGCTTTGATCTCGGCTGCCGCTTCTGCTAAGATGTGTGTTGCTGAATCGTTATTGAATTTGTTTGCTGCAGACGTGAAATCGTTTGACTTTATAAAATTATCTGCCAACTGGATGGCTCCTGCTGGTCATCCTGGTGAAGGAACAGCACTGTACGAGGCTGTGGAAGCTATTGGTCTGGACTTGTGCCCAGCCCTTGGAATCTCTATTCCTGTTGGAAAGGACTCCATGTCAATGAAGATGTCTTGGGATAAGAAAGAAGTGATTTCTCCAATGTCTTTGATAATTACTGCCTTTTCAGGAGTGGAAAATACCTCACGCACTTGGACCCCAATGTTACAAAAGGTGGATGACACAATTTTGGTGCTGGTTGATCTGGCAGCTTTGGTCACCAAATCTTTAGGTGGTTCCGCACTAGCGCAGGTTTATGGCCAATTAGGAAACTCCTGTCCAACGGTCCATGATTCTGTTGTGCTAAAGAACTTCCTCAGCTCTCTCATCACAATGCACAAAGAGCTTGACGTTTTAGCGTACCATGACAGATCTGATGGAGGTTTGATTGTCACCTTGCTTGAAATGGCTTTTGCTGGAAGATCAGGTCTTGACGTTGATATTCAAGGTAGCTCGGATGATATGTTTACTGCATTGTTTAATGAAGAGTTGGGCTCTGTGTTCCAAATCAAAAAACAGGACTATTCTCAACTGGTGTCTATTTTTGCTGCTAACGGCATATCTGAGCAGTATATTCAAGTTGTGGGACGTCCTGTTTTTGATATGCAACAGCGTATTCATGTGATGTTCAATGGAACTCTGGTGCTTAACAAATCTAGAGGATCTCTCCAACAAACATGGTCTTTAACCTCGTACAATATTCAGAGATTGAGAGATAATCCTCAAAGTGCCGATCAAGAATTCCAGAGCATTCAAGATAACCAGGATCCAGGTTTGACTTACAAATTAACTTTTGATCCTAACGACGATTTGGCATTGTCTACAATTTCCAATAGACCCAAGGTTGCTATTTTGAGAGAGCAAGGTGTCAATGGCCAACAGGAAATGGCATGGTGTTTCCAGCAAGCTGGTTTTGAATCTATTGATGTCCACATGACAGACATTATCTCTGGAAGAGTGACTTTGGATGACTTTGTTGGTTTGGCTGCCTGTGGAGGTTTCTCTTATGGTGATGTTCTGGGTGCTGGAAACGGTTGGGCTACTTCGGTGTTGTACAATGACAAAGCTAGAGCCGAGTTTTCCAAATTTTTCCAAGAAAGATCTGATACTTTTGCATTTGGTGCCTGTAATGGATGTCAATTCCTTTCCAAAATTAAATCGTTGATTCCTGGAACTGAAAATTGGCCCTCTTTCGAGAGAAACAGATCTGAACAATACGAAGCAAGAGTTTGTACTGTCGAAATTATTGAGGAGAACACTGAAAATCCATTGATTTTCTTTGATGGAATGAGAGGTTCCAGATTGCCTATTGCTGTTGCACACGGTGAAGGAAGAGCTTTCTTCGGCGAAGGAGAAGCCAAGCTATCTTCGTTTGTGAACGAGGGCTTAGTTGCTGCTAGGTATGTTGATAACTATGGCTTGCCTACTGAGAAGTATCCACTCAACCCTAATGGTTCACCAAACGGTATCACTGGTATTAGAACTCCAAATGGAAGAGTTCTTGCCATGATGCCTCACCCAGAAAGAGTCTGCAGATTGGAAGCAAATTCGTATTATCCTGTTGAAGAAGCCCAATCATGGGGTGGTTATGGTCCGTGGATTAGAATTTTCAGAAACGCAAGAAACTGGGTCGCTCTTAATGAGACTTCTTAAAGATTATAGTTTTTTGACCCTATATAATAGAACAAAAAAAAAGTATTTTCAAGATAACTTTGATAGAACAGCCCATACCCCATCCTCAATGCGAGTCCCTGTAGGTATTATAACTTTTCCATCTAACATTGCAGTTGGACTATCAACACCTTCAACATTTTCATTCTCGAAAGCAGCCACAAGATCGCGCCATTTGGAAACGATTAGTAAAACTTTCATGCTAACTTCCTGACCCGGATTTGCAAACTCTGGAAGAGAAAGGTCAAATGTCTGGGAAGTTTGGTTGAGAAAATAATCACCGCTATTGATATAAACAGATTTGTTGTAACCTTCTGGATATGCAGATTCGGTAAACATGGCTGTGAACTTGGATGCAATTCGAACGTGGTATCCAAAAGAGGATTTGGCTCCTGCCGAGCCGTAAGCTTGAATGGGGGAAACAACAGTTTTGGAATCCAAATCCACAGTAACTCTGACGTTGACTGGAACTTCGGATGCTAATTCGAGCATTCGAGCTTCTCCTATGTTAACATACTTGGTCACATGTTGTTTCTTAGTCTTTTTAACTTTTCCAGATGCAGTCTTCTGTCTTGGCGGAGGCTTTTTATACACAGTGAGACCTTCCCTAAAATTTCCAGCTGCTTCATCGGTCTGCATGAATGGCAATGTAGAGATCTTTGGAAGTTTTTTAGCCACTTTGAAGTTATCCAAATTCTCTTTCTTAAACACAGATTTTACAAGATAGGGTGGAGTCACAAAATATTGTAGCAAACTTGCCAGTAATAAACTGGTAGAATTTATTTCTGATGCCTGTTTACTTTCATCTCCAAACAAAGTCTTGTTGTCCAATTTTTCATCCCTAGTTTTGTTCTCAGGAATCTGTAATATCACCACCTCTCCCACGTTATATGTGCATGCTGCTCGAGCTATCTGGTATGCAGTAAATGTAGCATGTTCAAGATTTTTACAATTCGATCGTGAAATGCAAGTGGATGGAATACACAGGGTGTATTTAGTAGATTGAATTGCTTTTGTCATGCTGTAAGGGTGAATGATGGATCAAGAACGAAAGTCATACTAAATTTTTCAAATCAAAAGAAGTAAAAAAAAAAAAAAAATTCAATGCACCGCCACTTCGCCACTTCTTGATAAGATATGGGGCGGCGTATTTTAAGCAAGATGAGAAATAATTAATCGTCTGCTAACTAACTTCTTTTCTCCATAGAAAAGATTTTGATTGTAATCGCAATGGTTCTCGTGGCAGTAGGACAACTATGTGCATCTAGTGTTTTAAAAGAGAATGCAATTGCAGCTGTCAATCTTATCTCAAGAGCTTCATCTTTAAAATGTAAAGTGTTATTTCTTCCCGAAGCTTCGGACTACATTGCAAGAAATGGGCAGCATTCCAAAGAAATTGTCAAGTCTGTGCATGAATCACCATTTGTGTTGGCTATCCAGAACAAGCTAAAAGAATTAAACCATATTGGTCAATCGTTGGCAGTTTCTGTGGGTGTTCACGAACCATCAGAGACTTCTGATAGAGTGAAGAATACTTTAATTTGGCTTGATGAGGCTGGAGAAATTATACACAGATATCAGAAGATACATCTATTTGATGTGGATATCAAAAACGGACCAATTTTGAAAGAGTCGGAATCAGTTGAGCCCGGAAATGATGTGTTGAAACCTTTTTCTACCCCAGTTGGCACAGTTGGTTTAGGTATTTGCTATGATTTGCGTTTCCCTGAGTTGGCCTTGCGTCTTAGAAGCGAAGGAGCTCAAGTGCTTACTTATCCTTCTGCTTGGACTATGAAAACAGGCCCTCACTTTCAGCTGCTTGCACAATCGACTGCCATTTTCACACAATGCTATGTGATGATGCCTGCTCAAAAGGGCAAGCATAAAGTAGAGGAGGGAAAAGTTTCAAATCGGGAGTCCTACGGACATTCGTGCATCATTGATCCTAGTGGAACTATTCTGGCCCAATGTTCAGACATAGATGATGAAGAGGAAATATGTGTAGCAGATGTTGATCTTGGCAAGCTTGAGATTGTTCGCAAAAACATGCCACTGTGGAGCCAAAGACGGCCAGATGTTTTTGGCTATAAAGTCTGAACGATTTGTTATTCTTAGATATTACGTAAGCGTTGCTCTAAGGCGAGAAAAAAATATGATTCCTATAAATTAAGCGGATCTATAAGTAAGGATAGATTTGGCTGAGCAGTTGGATCGGCTTCTTTTATCAAAACAAAATGTCAATGTTTAAGTCTTTACAGTCCCTTCAAGGCACAATTACCATATTGTAAGTGCGTCAAATCAATGCAGCAGGAAACGTACTAATCCGGTTTAGCCACTCGCCTCAATCGCCTCTTTCGGTTAGGCTCCTTGAGATGCTTCGAAACAATTCAACTAATAAGTCAACTTTATCGAAGAATGCCACTTCTGGGCTGACTAAAATGTTGTTTGGATCAAAAGGAGTGAGATATAACTATCAAGTTGATGTGTCGAACCATTTCCCTACCGCAGATCAATTCAAATTCATCAAACAAACACTATCTATGAATCCTCAGTGCAAAAAAGCCTTTCAAAAAGCATTTCCAGAAATAGGAACTGCAAATTCCCATGTAATAGACTTACAGAATCTGGATGGTCCTACATTGCAAAAGTTGGAGTCTAAAACGTTGGAAGAACTTGCTAAAGAGGGTGTGTTTCAACCCCCACTTGTTGTGGATTGGGATAACAAGTTGATAGCAGCAGATGAATCAAATTTAGAGAAGCTATTGAAAAACTACGACAAGAACGAAGAAGGAATTTAGTAGCCCATTCTTTTGATGATATAGGATTGTGCCAGCACGCCAAAAGTCATATCCAATCCTCTGTTTATCCAGTTGCCAACCCATTCGCTTGGGTCCACCTCTTCACTAGCTTCATCCTCGGAAAACTTGCCATCCAACCAATTGCACCACTTTAATGGGAAAGGCTGAGATCTGTTAACAATGGTGATGTTGTGTGTCTTATCGATTAAAATTGCAGTAAATGAAAATGAAGAAGGCTGGTATTCGTCAATGGTGATTATCTCATTGTCCTGCAGCGCTCCTTCTTCCTTGTTGATCGATGTTGCCAATAGTCCAATGTATAACTGAGATTTCTTTTGTTCTGATTGCTCTTCTTCCGAATCCGTTTTCATAACACTTTCAATATTAGCATGAATTAGTTTTTCTCCGTCAGAGATTTTACCGGAAAATAGCCCTAGGCTTTTGGAATGGTCTTCAGCTTCTGCAGACGAAGACAAAATCCCACTTTCTGTAATTTTCACTTGTATATCCCCATCAACTTGTGCACTCATCACGGATTCAAAGTTGTGTTTAACAAACTTAGTAAGGTTCTTGTAATTCTTCAAATCATGAACAAGCTTTATTTCTAGAATCTCATCTTTGTTGGCATCCAAGTCCATCTGAATTTTCTCCAGTGCTGTAGATAGTTGGGAAGAAAGTAAATTGAATCCTTTGTTAAGAGACGACAATGCTTGCTTTGTATCTGGCAATTTCAGCAATTGCTGTTTCTCATCTTCGGTCAATTCTCTGTCACCTTCCAACACGCCAGTTATTCCAATCTCCTTCATCGCGTTCTTTAAATTATCTTCCAAATTCTGTTCCTTTGCAAAATTGATGGCTGATTCAGCAGTACCCCATAAAGAAGTAAATTGTGAGCTTACTTTTGCTGAGCCTTCTTTTGACCACCATGACGAAAAAGAGGTGATGGGATCTTTGACTTCGGCCACTGGAGTTTGTGTCTGCTTTATTGATTCATCTTTAACAACCTTTGGTTCAGATTTTGATTCTGGATCCTTTTCCAATTCTGGCTCTGCAGAATTCTGGACAATTTCTTGTTTCTTGTTATCTTTCTCCTTTGCCTCCAGTTCATCAAGAAAGCCAAGTATGTCTTCGTCCGGTTTTTGAGTTTCCTTACCGGCTTGGTTTTCCGGGAGCGAGTTTAGAAACTCGAAAACCTCTTCTTCTGTGTTCTGGCTAGACATTTCGATTTAAAAAGCGTTCAATTTCGATCTGTGAACTACAAAAGGTATAGTGTAACTAAATAAAAAATCTCTGGATATTCCATAATTTATTAAGGCATCTTCCTAAATTGGAAACGGTGCGGTGAGAAATAATTTTAATCTTTTATAGTGAAGAGGAAAAAAACCTACACCAAATCTTATCAAGCTGATATATTTATCTAACTCAAGTCTCCAGCATGCATCCGATCCTAGATAGAGTCCATTTTATGAGTGAGTATCATTAAAACTTATTGGCCTACTTTGATTCTAACACCCTTTTTCCTTAGAATGTGAGGATCTTATTGATGCTCTTGAAGAATGTCATAAATCAGACTTCTTTTCCAAAGCTTTTGGAAAATGCAACATCGCCAAACAAGATCTTACAAACTGCCTACACGAAGCTCGTCTTGAGGCTGATAGAGCTAAAATTATCGAAAGAAGAAAGAAAAACAAAGAATTTGAGTTGAAGAAGAAAAAGATGGAAGAAGAAGAATATGGTAAGAATGGATACTTGAGAAAAGTGATCGAAAAAGAATATGAGTTGAAAAAAAACTGAGCTATCATCTGATACTGACTAGTCTTGTATATACGCATCCACTCAAAAGCTATTGTAAGTTGAATATTTTTTTTCTGTTGATTGATTATTGTACTATACCTATTTAACTCTATCAATCTTGTCTCGACTTGAGGTATCTCTTAACCACCTTGTCTTTCGTGATCACATACACCACAGCACCCCAACCAGAAAGCGCATCTCTATCGGCAGCGTTCAATAAGGCTTGCGAAATAGTCTCAAACAGATCTTCTGGCTCTAAGTTTGGTTCGTACAATGCCTCACACATACCATATAACTGATCAGTAGCAGTACCGGAAACAACAAAATCCTTAGCATAATCTATGCAGCCAATGAAGTCAAATCCACATATGAAGGGCTTGCCAGTCTTGGAATTCAACCCGGCCACTAATGGCCCCACAAACCATGGTCCAAACCGACGTTCGTAGAGCGATGAGGACACCAAGTTGGCCAAACTTTCAGGTTCAATCTCTCGTTCCTCTCTCATTTTGTATAAATTAGTTTTCATTCTGAAATTCTCGTGCACCGTCGTCACATCAGTTGCAAGTCCCGTGAGACCCAAAAAAACATGTCCCAATTGAAATATCTTTTCAAAGTTGTTGGCGACTCCCAAGGACTGGTTACCAAGTCTCAAATCACAGGCAATTGCAACACAATCTTTGCCCACCATGGCCACAGCGGTACCACCTAGATGGAATTAGTAAATTTGTTCAAAAACCATAGTTGGACATTACTTACCATTAATTGAACTTGGATCCGACATATCGAGATACTCAGTAGATTATTGGCTCAAAATACTTGTTTATTTGACAAAGAATAAATCTATTTGATTTCTCTCTTTTGTTTAAACTTTCGCCACCAGGTTGAAAGAAAATAAAAATAGTCGCGACGCTCAAAGGTCGATTTTAGCTTATACTATTTATTAATCGCAAAGGGAACGAATAAGAACTAAAGAATGATATACCCGAATGATGATAACACCGCAAAATTTGCAAAATTAGACATTGGCGCAATCTGACTGAAGCATATTGCTTCTCAGTTTCAAAGCCTTCTCGAGTACCAAGGCATATCGCTTAAATCTCAATAGCTCGTTATCCAGATAATTTAGCTTATTGATATAGTTGAGCTTGATTAGCTTTGTATTCCTCATAATCTGTTCTTTGAATTGTTTCTCTGAACGGTTGAACAAACCACTTATGTAACCATTGTTGCTCACACACTTGCTGTAGACATAGTTGAGATGGGATAGGCGTTGCTCTAACTCTTTGTGGGTCCTAATGGCAGACTGAATTCTATAGAATTGGTTCTTCAAATTGGCCAATTGATCCAGCATTGGATAGTCTGTAGGAATCAAACCATTTGCGATCGGAACCCATTCTTGAATTTTCACTTTACAAAGATAGGTTTGAATTCCCATCAAATCTTTTGATTCCAAACAAGAAAGTATTTCTTCCGACCAACCATAATCAATCGAAGAGATAGATTCCTCCGGAGGTATTGCAGAAGATCTCGCAGACCAGAAGTTGCACGAATCAACGAATTCCTGAGCAGTTTCTGTACTTCCTGCACAAAAGAAGATATTTTTGTAGTTATGGCCTCTTGCCGAACTACCCAATGGAATATTGAGGGTCCAATATGTTTCAAACCCAGTTCGCTTGGTTGAAATTCCATAGCTGTTCACAATCGAACGGAACATTTTTGACTTGGGCTCAATGATCTGTGCAAAGCAAGAACATAAATTAATGACAGCAGAGCACTTGGCAAAATTCCACCAGTTACCGTCACCATGACTTTCTGCATTGTTGATATTGTTCATGGAAGAATCAAAAGTAAATAATCTCAGCTCTCCTTTCGAGACCACAGTAAATAAGTTTTGCCATTTCCGACCGCTGTGAGATCCCCTTCTATTGAACCAGCCAGAAGATGAAGCATCGTTTTGGATCAACGAAACGCTTTCTGGAGCAGCAACATTGAGCATACCTTCCTTGATCCAAGGTGGGCCTTCTAATTCAAGCTGCAAATCGCCTTCCTCCTCAATGACAAAATTGTTAGCTGGTAATTCGTTCAATTGACTTGCGCTGTCGTTGTCAAAAGTCTCAAATTTCTCAACTAAGTTGCTGCTAGTTGAATTCAAAGATAGTCTACCACTATCGATAGATGCCATCCGCTTAAGTTTTCTCTCTGTGATCAACGCTTTGGCAAATCCATAAGAGTTGACAGAGCCCGTAGCGGAAGTAGTAGACAGAAACGTGGTGTTGGTCGAGATTGAAAGTTGAGATGCCGTATCAGAATACCTTGAGCCCTTTGCATGGAAAGAAGATCTGAATGTGCTGAAAGACGAAACAGAAGATCTCTTGATAGGGACGTGGTCGCGGCGATCGGATTCTGTTAGGCTCAATTTTTGTTCCACCAAGCTATCAAAAAATTTCTTTAGTTCGTTTGAAAGTTTTAATTCATCTGAAAGTGGAACCTTGTTCTGTTTTAGTGCTTCCATAGTATTCCTGATGAAAGATGGTCTTGTGATCTTCTTTTTCTTAGCGATTTCGGTGGAATGTAGGTCTGTGTTAGATAAAACTAGCGAGTAAGTCACTAGATACACTCCGTTGGAATTTCCATACAATGACCTGTTGTTTTGAACCCCAAATATCTGAAACCAGTTGTCTGCAAACGAATCCAAAATTGTATCAATGAACTGGGATTCCCCTTTAAAAAACAGTCTATTGCACAAAAGTCTGAGAGATTTTAGGAGATCCACATCCCATCTGAATAGGGACATATAAATACATCTAATGATGTCTATGTCCAAAGATGTTTCATTGATGGCCTTGATACCACCGCCAAGATATGCAAGATAGTCAGTTCTGTCAATTTGATTGTATGTAGAGTTGAAAAGTTGTCTGGCTGTTGATTTCAAACTAGCAAGCTTCTCAGTGGTGATGCTGTTTAAAGCATCATGCTTCTCCAGCAAGAGATATAAAGGGGAATTCTTGTTTTTCAAATCTCCCAAATGTTCTTCGTCTGTGTCATCCGAGAATGACACAAGAGTACTAGGACTGCTAATTCCTCCACTGTGAGCGTCTTCTGATAATTTCATTTTCTCCAAAACCACTGGATCTAGCGTAGACAGTCTCCTAACATGAAGTGTTTTTTGTTCGTTCATATTTGAGATAAGAACATCCAAAACTTCAAATTGGTTGTTCAGCACAAAATTTCCCCCTTCTCCTTCTTTTGTTTGCATAATCAAAAAGAATTTCAAAATTTTGGCCTTGTTTCCTATTTGGGAAAAATGATTGCCATCATCTGCTTTTAAAGGCAGATCCTACATACAAGAAGCCTATTCATAAAACAAAGAAGCGAACAGGGTAACTGATGGAAACACGGGGCAAGGGAGTCAATCAATGTGAAAAGCATCCAATTTACTGTTTCTGGCTAATCAGCCCCCAGTAAATTGGTTGCCCTTGTGGTGCCCCCCCTTTCAGACCGGGACGCGTAATTGTGGATACAAAATCGTTTCCCACCTTTTAATATCTGCTCAAGTGTGCAAGTAAAAGGAAACTGGTTTACGAGTCTTGCACACGTCCGCAGATCTTTAAATATATAAATATTTTCACGGGGAAGCGTGTCTGTAGGTTATCGATCAAAGAACAATAGATCGAAAATATTTCTCATAGGCACATGTTTGTACCCTTGGTGTAAAGAAAGGTTCTATGGGAATGTTCTCTCACATTTGAAGGACTTTTGTCAAGCTACAAGGGTTTTTCACATAGCATAAAAAATTCTTTGTGAGCGTGCTGGTGCACATGCGTTTTATTGTTGGGTGCTCGTGGGTATGCAAAATTGATAGCCAATCGGCCCATATTCAACAAAACCCATCAAACGTTTTGTATTGTCCCATATTGATCATTGCTTATTATTTTCAATGTCTCTTTATGTCTCTACCCCAAAAAACCCACCAAACAATCTAAGCTGACTAGCCCAGATTAGTTTCCTATAATCCATTTGCCTTTGCATTCATTCTCCAAAATTTAAAAGAAATGCTGGTGTGATCTGGTATTATCGAGTCACTCTTAGTATTTGAATCCCAATCGATATCCCTCAACCTGCATTAAGAATAAGATAGATTCAAATTCTCCTTGTCTGCTTGAAGTTTATCCGGGTCGATCGACGCAGAGGCAGTCTTCGCGAGTTTTTTCGCGTTGTTTATGTTTCGCTAAGGGCAAAGTGAAAAAGGATCTTGACTTCCCTTCTTTTCCCATCATTAGATTATATCTGCGCCAAAATGACCCAAGCTGCTGAACCAGAGTACCTTCTTTCAAACGCAGGACAGTCTGCAAGCGTGGACGAAAATGCAACTGCCATGGAGTACCATGAGGGTATGATGGGTGAAGATGACGAAGACTATTCTGCAGGTCCGGTTCCTGTTCAACAGCTAATCGGAAATGGAATTACCCCAGCTGATATCAAGAAACTGAAAGAGGCGGGATTTCACACCGTTGAGTCGATTGCTTATACTCCTAAAAGACATATAGTTATGGTGAAAGGTATTTCAGAGCAGAAAGCCGATAGATTACTTATGGAGGCAGCTAAACTGGTTCCTCTTGGATTCACCACGGCCACTGAGTTCCACCAGAGAAGATCTGAACTTATTTGTTTGACTACGGGCTCTAAGCAGTTGGATACATTGTTGGGAGGTGGAATCGAAACTGGAGCCATCACAGAGGTTTTTGGAGAGTTTAGAACAGGAAAGTCGCAACTTTGTCATACTTTGGCGGTCACATGCCAACTTCCAATCGATAACGGAGGTGGAGAAGGAAAATGTCTATATATTGATACCGAGGGAACTTTTAGACCTATCAGGTTGGTTGCTATTGCAAGAAGATTTGGATTAGATGAAAATGAAACTTTGGATAACGTTGCATACGCAAGAGCTTATAATGCAGACCACCAGTTACAATTGCTCAACCAGGCCGCCAGTATGATGACTGAATCGAGATTCTCCCTACTCATTGTTGACTCAATTATGGCCTTGTACAGAACTGATTACAGTGGTAGAGGAGAATTGAGTGCCAGACAAATGCATGTTGCCAAATTCATGAGAACGCTGCAAAGATTGGCTGACGAGTTTGGTATTGGAGTTGTTATCACCAACCAGGTGGTTGCTCAGGTGGATGGTGGTGCAATTTTCAATCCGGATCCCAAGAAACCAATTGGAGGTAACATTGTTGCACATTCCTCCACCACAAGACTATATTTCAAAAAAGCTAAAGGAGCAAACAGAATATGTAAGATTTATGACAGCCCGTGTCTGGCAGAAAGCGAGACAGTGTTTGCTTTGGGACAAGGTGGTGTGATTGATCCTTCCGATGAGACGGAAGCGGCTGAGGATGAATAGTTGCCGCTACTACACTCAACCTTTATACCTATCAATTATTTTTGTTCTTTTAAATTATAACGTGGTACTTCATATTAAAAACTTGCATAATTATATATGCGGGTAGCTATTAATACACCGATCTTGAACTAATGAGAACAGGTTTAAAAAAAGTTGGATGAAGATAGGGCTCAAGCGACATGACTTAAAACTCTGGAGCCATGTTAATATCAAACCATCCCAAAAAATCATCATTAGTATCCATCCAATTTGCTCCCCCTTGCTGTTGGAAAATCGAGTCGATGAAGACATTGTTATTAAGCAGATCTGATCCTGTTGGAGAATGATCATTGGAGTTGCTTCTTGAATTGGTGTTCGTGGTTGATGAAGATTGTGAGATTGTCTCTTGTTGAAGCTGTTGAATTTGAGGTTGGACCAAAGTGTTCTCTATTGGCAAAGGAACAGTTCCAACTGACGAAGGAAATAAAGGTGGCGGAACCAGTCCGCTTGCTGCAGCGGAAATTGATGTTGTCGATGGAACTCTAGTCAGCTGCTGATTAGATTCAGAAAGCTGCAATTGTTGAGAAGGTAAGCTTTTTCTTTTTGGCTTCGGCCTAACCATTTTCTTGCTTCTTTGGTGTGAAAATGATTGAGCCTTCGGAGGCATTGCGGAATCCTCTGGAGCTGTATCACGTCTTCCAGATTCGTTTTTATTAGGTAACGAACCAGTGGCCTCCAACATCGCAAGAGGAATACCGTTGATTTCTGTTGGATCGGATAATCCTGCAGCAGTAGCAGTGGCCCTTGCATTTAAAATTGCCTGGTCCGTGGGCACCAACGTCGTGATGGTAGTACCATTAGGAGTAGTCGACGTGATGGCTCTGAAGTTATCCTTTGTGATCTGATTGTAGAAAGGCAATGGTAGTACTTTTCTTTTAGGTGTTTCTTTGGGAGTCTGATGGTTTCCGTTTTGCGACTCAGCAATCAAACGTCTTCTTGCTTCGTGGATACACCACACTAGATCATAAAATAAAGAGCCAGTCAAATGGGATCTCATTCTTACAATAATTCCCTCAGTTTCAGTGAACAATTCTGGGTGTGTAATAATCACAAAATTGAGTTTCTCCAACACTGTTGCCGTTCTGCTTATATCATTTTCAACATCCTTCCATGCAGCAAGCATATTTCTGAACAACCGATGGACTGTCACGATAGATTGTCGAGCAGAATCAATGTACTTTGGCAATAAATAAGGAGTGAGGTGCAATCTAAAAAGAACAAATGCTGCCATAGAAACGGCCTGTCTCACGTAAATAGGGTATTCTGTCAATTGTCTCGATTCAGTCAGCTTGGACATGATGGTGACAATTCTTGTGGCTGATAAATAGGCTTGTGTAACATATTTGGTTTGGTCTTCACTTGGGGTCTGTGGCAGAAAAGCAAAGCAGCAAACCATCAGTTGCACATATAAATAATAACTTTCCACAACAATGTCATCGATCTGTAGTTTGAATGCGAGTCTTTCCAATTCACGTTCCAAAATAGCCAATGCTCCTGCTCTATTCTTAGGTTCCATCAATCCATCTGGACTTGTCACACTCAAACCCATAACATTCACCAGCTTCGCCTGGAAAATCGCCAATGAAATCAAACATCTAAAATTCTTGGGTAAAGTCTGATCAATCCTTGCATTCTCCAAAAGAAAATCTGTCTGCAAAGACGAAGGCAACCCAAGATTTGAAGACCAAAATTGTTCCGCAAAGAACACAGCCAGCCAAGATCTTGTTCTCCATTTCTCAGCATCCGGTAAGGACACCTGTGTCCTAGAAAATTCGCTAATGAACTTGCCTCTATGCAATCCTAATTGCAAAGATAGGCTTTTGGCAAGTCCGATAAATCTATAAGAACAGTCATCCAGCACTTTTTGATTTGGTAGTGGCCACATTCCTAGAATTAGAAGAGCTTGGACAATGTGGGTTGATCTTGGAGTACGAATCCAACAGGTTTCAATGGCTAACTGTTTGATCAGTGAAGCCAAAGAAATGTATAAAGAAGGCTCTGGATCCGATAAACATGCTGTGAGCATGACTGTCCAGAAAAGTAGCTGTGATTGTTGATGCAGCTCAACACAATCGTTGGACACAATGATAGGCAGGTATGGTAAGTAGTTGTTGACAAACCGTTGATGGAGTTCGGTAGCTTTATCAAAGGAGATCTTGACATCTCCTAGGATAAACTCCGAAACGGAGTTATTTGATTTCACCGATGTTGTGTGCGACACAGGAAGTGGTTTCAAAATTGTAATTGCAGGTTGTGGTGATCCCTTTTGTGGTTCAGATTCTCTGTCAGTCTCTACGAAAGACTGGTTCGGTGGGGGAGAAGATGGAGATCCTTTGATCTGCTGAACCAAATCTGGAGATCCGGAAGTTTGCAAGGCATTTGAAATCAAAGATTCATTTCGGGTGAGAAACTCAATCTTTTTGCGCAGCTCGTCAACATCATTGCGCAAAGACTGTATCTGCGACCCTTTTTTAGGTCTAAATTGAGGATCTATTTCGCACTTGAGATCCATCCGTTCACATCTTGAACAGGGAACTGGAAATCTTTCAGATGCATTACACTTAATCTTATGTTGTCGACAATGAGTGCATGATGTCACTGGACGATGCCCAGCGTTCTGGCTCGAAGGAGAATGTTCTTCTTCTCTTCTTCTTTTCACCACTTTATTGTTGGCCGCCTCCGTAGACACAGACTTCCGCTTTGATCCGAACTCCAGATCCGTAAACATCCTTCCTTCGTCATTTTCCAGTTTCGGTGCTATCATTGAAACAGCAGTTCCATTGACTGGTGTATTAATATTGGACATTTTGACTTTCCATCGAAAACACAGCTGATCGATCCCGAAAGTAAGCGTAGAGCAATGTTGTTCGTAAAAAACAAACCTGAATCCACTTCTAGTATTACAGAGACCTGGTAATGTCCCTTGTTTACCTCTGCTTTATAAAGTCGTGCGTTGTGGTGGTGTTTAGTTGTTAAAAAACAAATTATCCTATAAGCATCAAACAATTTCCTTTTTTCTATTGTTCAACATGGGAACTCCTACAAAAAAATTTACCTCTTTGCACCGCGAATAGCACAAAAAGGACCCCCTACTTCCCCCCGCAGAACACCCCACGAAAAAAAAACTATTACGCAGGAAAAGAATGCTTGAGGGGTGACAAAACACCGGGGGTGTAAAAACGGGGTAAACCACTATCGAATCTGGCTAGATAACGGAGTTAAAGTTGGAGAAATAGAACCAAGCAAACAGCTTATTGGCAAAAGCGGCCAATCCTGAGCGCAGCATAAAGACTCCGTCACGTCACATAATTTCTCGGAACGGAGTTTTATGAAATTTCCAAATCGAGCAATTGACGGAGAGACTGCATTTCTAGCGGCATGAAAAGAATAGGTTGGGTGAAAAAAAATCCCTCGTTAAGGTGTACGGATGGTTCTTTCATTAAGAAGATATAGAGGCTAAATGACATTTTTACGCTTTCGTGAATCTCAAGTATGGTTTGACCTGCTTAAACTCTCCAAACTTCTTGGTAGCATCTTCATTTGACACAGAAGGTGGAATGATCACATCTTGACCGGAAGTCCAATCAATAGGAGTGACAATACCCTTCTTGTCGGCCAATTGCAAGGAATCAATGACTCTCAAAACCTCGGCACTATTTCTACCACAAGAAGCAGGGTATGTCATGATCAATCTCACTTTCTTAGATGGATCAATAATAAACACCGAACGAATAGTTTGAACAATACCTCCGCTCAAGTTCTTAAATCCTTCCTCATCGACCATATCAAACAAGTAAGCGACTTCTCTTGACTCATCACCAATAATTGGATAAGAAAAAGTCTTTCCATCTAAGGCAACTTCTTCGATATCCTTGATCCAGGTGTTATGTTTTTCCACGCCTTCGGCAGATAAACCAATCAACTTGACATTTCTGGCATCGAATTCTGGCTTCAATTTGGCAAATGCACCCAATTCAGTAGTACAAACTGGAGTGAAATCTGCTGGGTGAGAGAACAAAACAGTCCATGAGTTGCCTATGTAGTTGTGGAAATCGATTTCACCGGTGGTGCTTGGTGCTTTAAAGTTTGGCACTGTTGACCCAATTCTGATTCTTGGCTGTGTAGCCGCATCAAAAGTGATGAATCTTTTGAAAGCTGGTGTTGATCTTGTGGTAAATCTCAAAAATTGTCTGGAAAACATTGTCAATGGTCGACTAATAAAACAACAAGTTGCTCTTTACTAGATTTTTTTCACCTTTTATATACATGGATAATATATATGTATTCTACTTTGTAAATCAGCAATGCGACATTGCACGTGACCAAGCAAGAGACGCCTTTTAAAATTTTGGGTGCACGGATGTTTGTAGGTTTGCGAGATCTTTTACACGGAATGCGTTGGCCGAAAGAGAAATAGTTTTGGCTACCAATGCCGACCAACCAACAGTAAAGTGTAAGTAGAACCAAACCGAATCAGTCTATTCAACTAATCTTCCAACAATAACGCACCGTCCTTGGTAAATTTAGTTTGTTTGTCCTAATTTAGGTGTGGTATATATGTGTATGTGTTCTGTTTTTCAACTACTGTCCGTGGCAATGTCTCTGGTGGGACCCCCCGTGCTGGTCTGCCATCTTCCCCGGAATCTTTCGAAGGAAAAACCGGGGTAAGTTCCGTAAAAAGAAGGTGCCCCGCGGGCACAGCCATGAAAATCGGCGAGCCAAGACGAAAAAGAATGTAGATTTATAGATTTCGTACAGTCTCACAAATGGGGTTTTCTCTACGGGGTTTAAAAGTGGGGAGAAGTGCAGCACAAAGTTTTATGTCGACATCGTTGAACATCAATCTGACTTTCTCAAAATGATGCCCATTAGCTGCATTGAATGCAGACGACGCAAGGTGAAATGCAATAAGATGAAGCCGTGCAATCAATGTATTGTGCGAAGTAAGACTTGTGAATATCCTCCTAAATTCCGATCAATCAAAGTGGAACAGTTTATTGTAGACGGCACAGATGGCCTGGAGCCACATAATGGCGGAGTGGATACGTTAGATGAGAGTCCAGGCAGTCGAGAAAGATCGGAAGTCACACCGGGCAACGGGTCACACGGTTCGGAAGGCTCGCCGGATGTGACCATGAAATCGGAACCAGACACCTCCAGTTCATTGAAGCGTAAGGCTGAAGAAAACTCGGCCGATCAAGAGGATTTGATCCAGCATCTTCGAAAAGACAATGAGACTTTAAAACTCAAGTTGAAAGAACTCAAGCTGAAGTTTAAAAGACAACGGATTAAAGAAAGCGATGACGATAACGACAATACAAACGAAGATCCAGATAAATATGGACATTCGGATCAAGTTGGTCCGATGTATTACGGACCTAATTCTACTCGATTCATGATTTCTTCAGCATTGACTACTAAAGATGTTACAGAATTCGATGATTTCATCAAAGTGAAAAGACAAATGAAACAAAAACGTCAACTTCCTCTTCTTTATAATCCGCCTGCTGATGGATCCAAACCTTTAAGCACTAAACAAAGATCACAGGAAAATGTCAGGCTGATTAAAAAATTAGTGGTCAAATTCTTCCATTTACGATTCCATTATTTAAATTACTTGGAACAAGCTCCTCTTTTGACCTTCCTGGACAATTATCAGAGTTCCAAGACATGGAAAAGTGAGGATGATACATTGTTGTTGATAATTATGGTTATGATAGTGGCCTTGAGGTCGTTACCAACAGATGATCCAGTGTTGATTGAATATAATTTGAGCTACGAAAACACCAGAAGTCTGCTTTATAAGCAATACAAAAACCTTAAAAGTGGCATTCAACTGGAAACATGCACTAGTTTAAGAGCTTATGTTTTAGAATGTGAAGATCTCTTTTACAATAATCAAATTGAAAGATGCTGGCAGTCTCTGTTCAAGACCGTCAGTTCGGCATATTCGCTAGGATTACATGTTTATGATGAGAGCATTGCTAATACGTTAAAGCACGAAGAAAATGAGGCTGCAATCAATGTTGTTCGGAAAAACCCAAAGGCCTCGTTATGGTTTGTGATCAACTTTATTTCGGCAACCTTATGTTCTGTTCTTGGACGTCCGAATCCAGTGACGTTCAATTTCCAACCATTGCTGCGAAATTATGAAATCCGTCTCAATTATAAAATAGCTCTTGCCGAACTGGTGAAGAAATCTACAAGTGTTTTGATTGAGTCTTATAAGATTGAAATCAGTTACGAGACCATTTTGGAAATCGACGAGGCTTTTGTGAACGAAGCTTTAATTTACGAAAAGATTCTTATTGACACACGGAGTGTCCGAAGCATGAAGGACAGAGATGCCACCAAAACCAGCTACATTACTTTGCCGGTGATTGACAAGAAAATCTCCAAATTGAAGTCTAATTCGTTCAGATCGTTGAGCCAATTGAATCTTAGTAAAATTCTCAACGATTGTCCACTGGATATCAGATTTGGTATTCTTCGTCCTTGTCCAAACCTTGAAGAAGAAGAGTCATATTGTCTTCTCAATACCGACTGTGACACACTTTCTGACCTCATTCTATTGTATGGAAATAGGGCCAAGTTCCATCAACATTTTATGTCTAATAATAAACGGTCTTTGGAAAGCTGTTTAGATTCGGTTTTGAAAGTTTTGGAACTCAGTTTGGAACTGGTGGAGACCCAAAACCAGAAATTTGGAAAATCATTCTTTTCGGAGATCTATCCTTTCTTCTACACATTTTTCTATCAGAGTCTTGTGGTGATGTACACATTGATGCACCTTGGATATAATAAGCTGTCACCGTTTGCTAAGGATGTTGCTTCTGTGCGACAGAAGCTTATTCAGCTGTTTGATACAGTTGGAGTTGCAAATGCAAGACCAAACGTTATTCGTATCACTCAATACATCAACGACATGTGTGATAACTTCTTCAAGATTCATATGGAATTTGAACAGAAACTTGCCCAACAAACTACAGCCGCTTCTGTGGCTGCTTCTGCCGTCACTCCCTTGAGTAACGGACCAGAAAATTCCAAGACTCCTTCATCTTCTATGGCTGCTCCTCCAAGAACAGGTGGTAACGTCTTTCATCTATCAATGACACCTATTCATGAATCTCCAAGGAGTGGTGCCGACGAAATGTCATTATCTTCATTATCGGGAATCCAACTTCACAATGTTCCAGAACATTTGTCCAGCATTGGTCCTCGTGATTCGCCAGCTGAAACTGTGCCTCCTACCACCCATTCCAATTCGAATAATCATTCAAATTTCTACATGAACAACTCTGCAACCTCTTTATCACAGATTTCCTTGAGCAATTACAATCTGGACTATTATGATCCAAAGTTGCAACTATTCCCATTGCCACAATCTAAAACCACAGAATTCCAAAGCCATCCAGGACACAATTCCAACCCAGATGCAGCTACTTTCACTGTAGATCCGTTGCTTGGATTTGATTTGAGTGATCCTTTCTTTATCCAGAATCCATCCAATTTCAACTACACCAATATTGAGCAACAAAGTCCCACTTCAACAGAGGGCAATTATCTTCCGCGGCCAGAAAACAACCGAATTGATTCCACAGAATCCAATGAGTTCACCTCTTACCTCTTGGGAAATAACAACAGGACCGACAACGCAGAATAAAATACTGTTATATAGACTGCATAAATATTTATAGCCTGTTGAGATTTGACATCTTTTATTACATCATGTAAGCTTTCTGTTGTTCATGCAATCTTGAAGCACAATTGCACTGAGAACTAAGCCACCATAGACTATTTATAGCCGTCTTATCCGTCAAATAGGTTACACTTAACTTCTCTGCATTGCACCGCCACAAAAGCGATGTGGCGCGCAGTCGGTACAGGGGGGGATGGCAGTGTCTGATTTCAGGGACAATTTTTTTGAAACTGGGAAAAATCGAACCGGGATGTTTCATATAAATTTGGACACACTAGAACGGAAGATTGTAAGGAAGACCATAAAGGTTAAGCTGGCAGCTTTTTGACGACCAGCTCCCGTTTTGTTTGTGGAAATTTTCTCCACGGAAAGCGTTCTACTCTCACTATGAGTAAGATCAGCGAAACCAATAAAAGATATTATATGAATGCCAGTGGACTGCTGGGTACGGACTCTTTGGATACTTTAACCGAATCTCTTGAGAAGTCCTTTAGCGCTTCTCCCAAGACGTCTCCATCAAAAGTTCGAAGAGCTCGTAAAGATGTTCTAGTGCAGCCCCCAGTGGTATCGACCCCAACGTCCGTATCTTCATATTCTCCATCGTCTTCAAAATCACAATACCCCCCTCCTCCCATGCTTCCCTCAACCAAATTTGATTATCATCCTTCTTCACCTTTGCTTTCAAATGATATCACCAAGAAACTAGGAAAGCTGACAGAGAAATTAACCTTTGGATCCCCACGAACAGCCACACCTAACTCATTCAAATCTCCACGTTCGAAGACCACAAATGGAACAAAGACAACTCCTCCAACTTCATCAGTGACTACTGGCTCTTCCAAGCCATGGAACACACCTACAAGCACAGTGGCTAATATTCCAGAAATGAAAAGGAAAAAAAGCACTTGTAACGATAATTGCATCTTCTGTGACCTACCCCTCCAAAGCACTCTCCTGTACAAAAATGGATCATTAGACCCTGAAGGAATTATAGAATTGAATTGTGCCCATAGCTGCCACGAGAAATGTCTGCTACTTGAAATGGAGTTTTCCAATATCTCAAAAATACCCAACTCGGAGTTCAGTTCTTCTGTGTATTTCCCAATGTGTCCCAAATGTGAAAACCGAGCCAGAGCCATCCCTTCATGCCAGTCTACTGTTGACCAGTTGATAACCAGCATTTTGACTGTTCCTCTGAAGAAACCAGACACCATCCACACCTCTCCCGGCTTGCATTATCAATCTAGCTCAGGCTCCCAACCAAATTCAAATTCTTCCTCACCACGGGCACCTTTGGGGAGAACCAAATTGGACCCCACTTGGGCTCGTAATGAGACTTATTTACAAAATAAGCACACCAAAAGGCCGTCCAGAGGCTCGTCCATCTCAGCTATATCTTCAATTATCTCGTCGGTCTCCGCGAAATCACCAGGAGAACATGAAAGTTCCTCAACTCTGGACTTGAGCTCATACAAGATAAGCACAAATTGGGCTAACGAGTTTCCGATTCATCTTTTAAGATCCAAATTCATCAGTGAGTTGGTTCTGCTTCAATCACAACTTCTCTCTCCAAAATCAGCAATTAAGTTTGACACGCCTGCTCTCGATTCCTTAGGTGATCTGCGGCTTGTAGATAAGTTGAAGGTTTGCAGAAACGGACAGCAATGGCTAGATTGTTATTGTTATCTATTTGAACGCATGTTAATTCTGGTCGATCTTCAAGCACGAAGCATAAATCAAATGATGATTGATCACTCTGTCAAAACCGAGATTTCATCTGCATCTGTGGTCACCATCAAATCTCAAGAACACTTGATGAATTTGAGTTGTTCCAAAGCTGAGGTTTTGGAAAAATGGGGGGTGGCTCTCACTAATCTCAACACGGAGTTCCCTAGTGGTGTTATCACTTCCACCATTGAAGAAGAAGAATTTTATCCTATTCTCACTTTTGAGGACTCTCACTCTCCTACTCCGGATGACAGAAGAATCCCAAAAGGGGTGGATCCTAAATTTTATGAATCAACAATTAACTCGCTCGTTTTCAGTCGCAAACCTTCCAAGATGGTTATCGTGATCAACCAGACAACCCCCTCAGCCCACTCGTTGGTGTCCATAAAAAATATCATTCGAAGTCTTCTGTTAGTCAAAATAGACATATTTTTAGTTTTCACATCATCTTTATCATTGAACTCCAATTCCCAGGTAATAGATACCCAAAAAATTAGCCAGGCATTAGATCAAGACGAGAAGGAAAGCCTACTGGGTAAAATAGATCAATACCAAGATACCCTATCGGTGATTACGCCAATTGTCAAAGACGATCTCACGTATTTCGATTCTCATGAAGCTGAAAACAGCTTGATGAAAATATTATCTCAATACCTGGAATCCATCAGATCATCAGATTTGGATGAGTTGACAACGGTGGTGCTATCTGCTTCGTCACTTGGATCGTTGACGGATCTACCGACTCCTAAAAATATTCTGGTTGAGATTAGCACTCCACCAGAATTAAGTGGAACTCGGAAAAGAATGAGTGTATTTAATGTTGCTGGTTGGGACGATGCCATGGAAGCAATTTGCGGTTACATTGGGCTAGAGTTCGATGATAGTGACTTCAACAGTAGTTCTGATGATGACGATGATAACGACGATGATAACGATGATAATAACGATGATGATCAAAATAGTGGCAAAGGTAACACCTTCCAGGTGGGAAATGGCATGCTATCAGTTGAGATTAAGGAAGAAGCCAGATGGAGCACTCTGCTCAACGATCTGGACAAGGCTTTAGAGGAGACTAGAAATTGTATTTAGCCTGTATTCTCTAAGTAGGGTAACATGACACTAGCTTTGTTGCATCGAAGATCTAAATTGATTGGGCTGTGCAAGAGAAAAAAGCCGATTATTAGAGGGGCTTGGTATCCCTATTTATGAGTTTCCCCTTGTCAACTCTTCTATTTGTTCCATTAATTGTGTGCTAGTAGGAGCCCTATTAAACATCTAGAGAGTTTTGAGAATATGAAGTGGACCAATATAATTGTGATCCTTGCAGCTTTGCATACTGCAGCTGGCTATACCACTAGAGTGAGTTAGTCCCATGTTATGGAAAAAATCGGGGTGATCCCCTTTGTTGTAAACAAACAAGACCAACTTTTTTAGTGTACCTTTGGTTATTGTTTGCAAATAATATCAGCTTCATCATGTTACAAGACACATACTAACAGTTTGTTTTAATAGTGGAATGATGATTTTTCTTGTGATGGATGTGTCTTGATTACCACTGCTTCGTCGCTTCAGGGTACTATAAACACTGACACGTCAACCACCACAACTACTAGCTCGAGTACCACTAGTTCGAGCACTACCAGTTCGAGTACTGCCAGCTCTAGTACGTCCAGTTCTAGTAAGACTAGTACTAGTACTAGTACCACCAGCACTAGTACTTCTTCTACCAGCAAGACTAGTACCACCAGTACTTCTAGTAGTTCTACTACTTCTTTGACAACTTCTACCACCTCCACCACTACGTCCTCCACTACTTCGTCCTCTACTAACAATGCAGCTACAACAGTTACAATGACTTCAACTTCCTCAAGCAGGACAAGTTCGTCAACAACCACTTCAGCTACTGCTGCTACCACTTCTTCATCTGTGGAGAGCACTGCTGGCGAGACTGTGATTACTTCTGTTGTTGGCGAAACGGCTACAATTACATATGTAATTTCCACGTCGTCTGCTCTCGTGTTGTTGGTTACGTACACCCAAACTTCAACTTACACTGAGACCGAGATTGAGGGTTCTACCGAAACAAGTGTTGGATCAACCCTCGTTGTCATGCCGACCTCAACATCATATTATACAACTGCTATTACTCACTCTGCCACACTTGGCTACTTCAATTCTACTTCTGATGATGTTTCTTACGAGACTCTGGCTTCCACCCTTTATGGGTCTTCATATTCACTTTACACCGATTATGAGACCGACTACTACACCTCCTATTCCACATACACAAAAACATCAGTTGTTACGGCAACATATATTGTTTGGGACACTTCTGTGATTGATTCATACAGTCTCAGTACCGGTTACAAGACTGTGGTTTCCACACAATATCCAAGTACAGTGGTCACTACAATAGCTTCAAGCTCCACTTCCACCACCTCAAAGCCAACATCTTCTTCTTCCACGACTACTAAGCAAGCGTCCACTACGGCGACAACGTACTCAACAACCAGTTACATTACTGTTACATCGGTGGCTTCGTCCGCGGAAGAATATTGTTTAGTCTGGGCAAGTGGAACGTCAACATGGACTTCTGAATCAGCTGTTTCAACGGTCACAGAAGAAAGTGTACTTGAGTTGAGTAGTGGAGGAGCACGTCTTGCTGGTTCTTTCAGGTACTTGATTACCGCACTTGTTGGATTTATGGTAGCAATGGCTATTTGAACAGTCCAGCTCAAGCCCTACACCAGGTGAACGTGCCAAACCTGGAAGGTGTTGCTTTATTGAGATTTAATACTGTGAGCGATTATTTTGCGTCTATTTGCTTACGCTAGTCTTGCTTGTTTGCTTGCTCCACAGCCAATAGCTATATGTTATTGTTGCAATAAATACTTAATTTCCAAGCAAAATTTAAAATTGGCTAATTTTTAATAAAAAGCTCGTCTTTCCCCTTTCAAAATATTTTAGTTGCAACAGGTTAGCTAGCGAGGTCAGAATTAGGATCGATTTGATAAGGTTAAACTTCGTAAGCAGCAAGATCATTTGCATCAACAACATCTGGAAATAGCCAGTCATTACCATAGAGGAAATATATCAGTTCCTCTTTTTCCTCGGAATCCTCGGAAGAGACCTCTTCCAACTGAACCTCAGTTGAGGCCTTCTTCTTGGCATTCAGCAATGACTGCTTGTTTAGTTGCTGTTGACGGTATTGGTTTACAAAAGAAACCGCGCTCGCCGAAAGTAGGCCGGTAGTCAAAAGGTAGGAGACCAAGACAATGATGGACAATGCCATGGACGCTTTTTTCAATTGACAGTTGTTGCTTAGTTGCAACAAAAGTGCAGATTGAAGCTCTGAGACAGTCACGTTATTTCCACCGATAGAACTAACCAAGTCTGATAATATATCCGAATCTGAACTGTTTCCAGAAATCAAACTTTCGATCTCGTCTAACAATTCGTCAGTGGTGCTGGTAGAGTTATCCAGCTCATAGATATCATAGTAATTTGATAGGATAGAATCGGTCATATCTGATGTCAAATTATAGCTTGTTAGCAAGTCTTCCACGTTGGAACATGAAATCGAGCCATATTCGCTAATTTGCATGATAGCGTTCACAAACCACAGGGCATTAGAAGTTGCTTCCGATCCAATTAAGGAGGTAAAATAAGCAATCTGGCTTTTTGAAATTGAGGTGGTGGCATCAGCAAGAAGCTTTGAGGCAGTTGTGGTGACAACTCTAAGACCCATTGACTTCCATAGCAAATTTGCTTGATCAATTTTAGTGGTTGTTTTTGTAGTGAAGAGCTTTGGCATAGCGTAATTAGCGGAATTCGATGTAAAGCTCACACAAGAAGATGATATGACGATTGCAGATTTTTTCCAATTAGTATCGATGTCCAGCGACGATTCGCTGACATCTCTTTTTGAGAGAGAAACAGAGTCAGAGGTGCTGTTATAAAGGGAAGCCAACTCTTCAGTTAAAGTTGCCAATGAGCTTCTATCATTGATAATTTTTCCTGAAAGACCGAGGAGCACCACTGCAAAAATCAGTTGAATGATTCGACTATTTGAAGAGGTCGAAGATAATGTTGAGGAGGTCATTCCACTAGTTTTAGTTTGTGTTTATTGAAGAATCCAAGATACTTTTATGAAGAACACAAAAATAGATATACCAGAGAGCCATGAAACAAGGAGATTTGCCCCCCAATTTAAACAAAAGGGGATATAAGCAGATCAGGGGCTTGGCAAAAAAGGGATACAGTATCCCACAACAACAAAGTAAAATGACGTGGTGCACAGATGAAAAGCTCTATAAAATATTTTTCATCTCTTCTTATTTGTTAGCAAGTCACGTGCAATGACTCAAGTCTCGGGTCAACTCAAGTGATCTGATCATTCTGCATAAAAGAAGCGACTTCACAATAGCAGGACCGACAGGGAAGAAGGACTCCGATTGTTGGGATGCATATATTTTGATCGAGATTTCAATTTTGCCAAAGATATAAAGTGGATGTTGGTTTTCTGTCTTTAGATCTGCCAAGTAAGAAATTAAAGCAAAAGAACCGGATATAAAAAAATGTCCAAAGGTAAGTTGATCAGAAAGATCTGAACTTTTTGGTAGCAATATCATCTAACATTGAATAGGTCTTCATTTCGATAGTAAATGTGTTCATTCTGGCCAAGAAGAACCAGATTCGGCCACGGGAGCAAGAGCCGTCCCGGTGTATGCCACTAGCTCTTACGTTTTTAGAGACTCTAAACATGGAGCAGATCTGTTTGGCTTACGGGAGCCTGGATATATCTACTCGAGACTGATGAACCCCACTACTGATGCTTTTGAAAAACGAATTGCAGCTTTGGAAGGAGGATCTGCGGCTGTTGCTGCGTCCTCGGGCCAGGCTGCCCAATTCCTAGCGATTGCAGCATTGGCTCATCAAGGAGATAATATTGTTTCCACTTCATTCTTGTATGGTGGAACTTATAATCAATTCAAAGTTGCTTTCAAAAGATTGGGAATCAATGTCAAGTTTGCACAAGGAGATTCTGTGGAAGCGATCAAGCCGCTGGTGGACAGCAAGACCAAGGCCATTTACTTGGAATCGATTGGAAATCCAAAATATAATGTTCCTGATTTTAAAGCAATTGTTGACTTTGCACACTCGCAGGGTGTTCCTGTGGTGGTGGACAACACTTTTGGAGCTGGAGGTTATTTTTGCCGGCCGTTTGATTTTGGTGTGGACGTGGTGACACATTCTGCTACCAAATGGATTGGAGGCCATGGTACCACTATTGGAGGTGTTGTTGTTTACAAGGACGTTCAGAAAGACAATGGCTTCAAATTCCAAGATTATCCTGAAAAGTATCCTCAATTCTCAAAGCCATCCGAAGGTTATCATGGTGCAATTCTTAACGATTTGCTTGGTGATCTAGCTTACATTGGCCATATTAGAATCGAATTACTTAGAGATTTTGGTCCAACATTGAACCCATTTGGTTCGTTCCTTTTGTTGCAAGGACTGGAAACGTTGGCATTAAGAGGAGAAAGGCATGCTTCTAACTCATTAAAACTTGCAAAATATCTTGAAAATTCACCATACGTGTCTTGGGTGTCTTACCCTGGTTTGGAATCGCACGAATATCATGAACTGGCCAAAAAGTATTTGACTAACGGATTTGGTGCCGTTCTTTCATTTGGAGTGAAACCTGTGGACAATCCCTCTGGTGACCAATTTAAAGAAAGTGGCCCTCGTTTTGTTGATAATCTGAAACTTTTCTCCAATCTTGCTAATGTCGGCGATTCCAAGTCGCTAATCATCAACCCATGGACCACCACGCATGAACAATTATCTGACGAAGAAAAAATCGCTTCTGGAGTAAGTGCTGATCTTTTGAGAGTCAGTGTTGGTATTGAAAATATCGATGATTTGATTGCCGATTTCGAACAGTCTTTCATCAAACTGTATAAGTCTTGAAAACGAAACTAACGATTTAAAATTGTGGGGGTGGCTAATGCAGGAATGGCTAGTGAATATTTCTTGAGCTTTTCAAATATTTTGTTTTTTGTTATATAGAAAAAGTATGTATGCACTTTTATAAAGCCGGAAGTGTTATTGTTTCAATTTATCTGACTTGTTCCATGGCATCTAGCAAAGAAAATATTCCTTTACCGGTCTTATATTTAAAAGGAATCCCGGGGGCTCCACCTAATGTCGTTGATTTGAGATCTTCAGTAAGATCGACACATTTGATGAACTCAAGCAACAACTTACACGAGCTTCTAGAAGCATTATTCATGAATGTTGTCAATTCTGCGTCTGAGCATCGGTTCAAGTCAGTAGCAGAAATTTTGGAAGCTGCCAAGTCAATGGTGTTGTTCGAACACATAAAAAATGTGCCCTGGGAGCCCTACAAAATAGAACAACCGTTACAAAGATGGACTGTTTTCGACGAGATCGTGGCTTCGGTGGTATCAATGGCCCATATCAACAACATCTTGACATTAGATGCTTTAGAATTGAATTATGACTCCAAAACAATCAGCGATGAAGGATGGAAAAAATCTTCCAATTTGCTAAAACTCTCGTTTTCAACTTTAGATGAACTGAAAAGTACAGTTTGCCAACCTTCGTCCTCCCATGCTGCCAATTTCAATTACATATATCGATTGAACACTTGCCTTGTCCAACTAATTGTCATTTTCAAAAACATATACTTGACGCATGTGGAAATTGAATCACGATTTGGAGAGTTTGAAAAATTGCCAGATAAATTGACCACCTACGTTCGAATACTCATCTTCATCTACAACGAGATTTGTGTTCTTGAAAACCAAAATAGAAGCACACATTTGAAAAGCCTGAAAAACTATGTTGAAATCTTATATTGTTACTATTCTTGTTTGCAATCATACAATCAGAACAATATCGGACTGAGTCTGGGATTCATTAGGTACGCTCTGGCAAATTCAATCGATCAGTCTCCAATCAAATCCAAACTGAAGATGAACTTCAACAAGTCCAAATTGAAAGAAAAACATCTCTGGAAAGAACAAGTTCGTCTATCAAGACAATTTCTCCAACCATCATTTCCTGTCGCATTTAGGAAAACCCTGATCTTTGCTATCGATATCTTGAAAACTTTGAATTCAAAGTTTGAAAAACAAAACAATAATTTGAGTTTCGAAAACGTGCCCTCTCCAGATGAAATCCAACATCAACATCTCTTCACAAACAACAACTTACCCAGTGGTCTTCAGGTACCCTTGACAGACATACCACAATATCTGCCCTCCTGTCTAAACCACCATTCCAATACCCCAAAAATAAGCACTAATTATTTTTAAGCGTACAAGAATCCTAAGCTGGTACACCAAGGCCCAATCTTGCCATAAAACCCATACAGTCTTTTCTGTTGGGGAATGAAAAATTGACGAGCACCTCCTCCTTGACCCCCAAATAGGATACTTGTTCTCTTGTTTGTTATAAATTGAATACCATCTATCCATTGACCAGACCTGACAATAAAGCCAATCAACTTTTCTTCAGATGAAAGCATAAAGTCCGAATGGTGATGTTTAAAATTGCCAAAATCAAGATATGTTGAGTCTTTAAAAAGAACTCTGATTCCATCTAAGGCCATTCCATGAGTCACTTTGAAACCTATGATGTCCTTTCTAGGATCGAAATATACAGTTGTGTCCTTGCCGTCATTTCCTCCAAATTTCTCGCTCTTTTGCAACGGAATAGAACAGCCTGGAATAGAAATAGGCGTGCTGATCTCTTTCAGAAGATGTTCAAAATCATCAATATCTCTTTGGGCCCCTCCTCGTGCCAATATTCTGACATGCATTTTATGGCCTTGCCACATATCTCGAAGACGAGAGTCCAATTGGAGCCTCACAGCATTCAGTGCACCTTGACCATTCAAAAATTTGGGCAAGTATTCATAATGAGTCAAAGGGAAATCGCCTTTTAACAATTCAATCAGATATATACCCGATGGAGCAACAATGTCGACCGTATTTCTATCGACAGACACAATAGAAATCTCTGGAGTGTCTTTTGGGAGTCTCATTCCTTGATGTTGACGGTATTTTATGGGTCTGAAATCTGTGTCATTGAAATCTGATGGAACTGCAAATCCAGGATGGTGCAAAAATCTTATTTTATCTAGCCTGTGCCATCCTGGTTCATGGCCAGAGGTAACGACAGACCATGGCTGGGTTCCTGTTCTTAAACAATATGCTTCTTTTGTAAGGAATTTCCTATTCATAGTCAAATAATCACGCAACATGACTCCATTTTCCTGATGAGGACAACCCAAGAGGTGCCCTATTTCATGCATAAAGGCTCCAAGAGAGACCGTCAGGCACTCCCAAGAGGTACCTGATTGGTTTGCGTCATTGGCAACCTCACGAGTATCGATTTTAGTGACGTCTGTGAATGCTTGATGCACCGATTCAAAATTAGATGGCCATGAGTGCATTCCTTGAGATCCAAAGATGGCCAATTTGATTCGATCTGTTCCACCTCCAAGAGCAGCATGACCAAGTATCAAATTTTGCACAGGGTCCCAATGTGCGTCGAGAATAAGCACTGCTGCCATTGCTGGAGAGTTGCCTGTTTGTTGATCACTAAAAGGTCCTCCATATTTTTTTAAACTATCCAAAGCAATACTGAACAACTCGCCTTGTTTGGTGGCTCGGTTGTTCTGTTGTGCAAAATTAGCATCTCTAATCTCTGCAAGCGAGCGGTCGCATCGTATAACATGTATTTTGATTTGATCTCTTTGAATACCCCTGTTTTCTTCAGTGAAACTCACAGTGGATAATGTTTTCTCTTCCTCAGTAGGAAATGATCGGAATCCAAAACCTTCTTTGGCCATCTCGTCCAAAGTGAAAGCTTGCATGATTCTTCCGGCAACTCTCATTTTTTTTATGGCAACATTCAAGTCATTACCCTCGCCAAGCTTGCTGCTAGGACAATCAAAGTATCCAGGCGAATCTTTAGCCAGTAAAAGGCAAAAATGCAATTTGGGAACCAAACTTTGATTGTTGATTGGACGGTATGTGAATCGGATTTGTGCCTGTTCGTGTACTTTTGGAGCGGAGCCTTGGGACAAAATCGCACGACCATTTATCATTGCTCCATCCACATGCTGAAGAATTAAAGTGTTGACTCCTTCACCCAAGTGAAGAAACGCTTTGAAATGACCATTATTGATCTCGTAGTATTGTGTGCTGAACTTGTCACTGAAAACAGCCAACAACCCTGAAGAGTTGCTGCTCACCTCACCTTTCAAGATGTACACAGGAACTTGAAGTTCAATAGACTCCACAGGTAAATTTTCAAATTTGAAAGGCATTGAGAAGTTTTAACAATGTTCAGTCTCTTCAATTCAAGTAAATATCCAAGATCTGTTCAAAAAAGCAGGAAAAAAATCCCCAGCCTCGCGAGCAAGCAGGATCTGAACAATTACTTTCCGCCACAAGTCGATCGACGCAGGAACAAAACTTTTCTATTCTTACTTGGCATTCTAGCACCTACCGGAAAAAAAGAGACCCATTCTAGCATAAAAACACCGAAGGCCCGTGCAGGAAGGTGGTCTGATATGCACATTATTTGACGTTGCCCGGTCCATTCAGGCGACGACGCCGCGCAACTGACTGTATTAGTACAATGCCCTTCCGGAGCGGCACTCTAAATGTCTAAACGAACGCTGGTTTGTATCGGAACTATTGATGCCTTTTGTTTCGTGTGAGGATCCCTTTCTTAATTGGGATCAATCAACATGTTTACTCCGAGCTAAATGCATCTAAATTTAGAAGGAGCCTATTAATTTTGTCACCGCCTAGAAAAGGGCCCTGAACAAGGTCTATTCAAACAAGACAACAAGAGTTAAACCCCCATGTGCACATTATATTGTTATCAGTAAGGGACACAACATGTATACCCTTTTTTGTGCAAGAGTCCGCGGCGCCAAAAACATTAGAAGCACCTTGTGTTATTTTTATAAATAGATTTTTTTCGTTCACAGTTCTCCTGGCAGGCAATTAACCCGAAACTATTCGGATATATAAGTGTAAGGCAATCACGTAATTTGTGGCACGCCGCATTCTGTGGAAAAAAGTCTTATCTATAGGGCTTGCTACGATCTGTTGCTGATCTCCTGATCTGTTTGATCAATTGCAGCAGAACAAATAGAATCCTTCCGGGCTGGCCGCGACGATCAGATTTTGCTGCGACGCGACGATTAACTAAAAACACCGTCTGATTTAAATTTTCTCTGTGCGAAACTTGGAAAAAACCTACATCCATTTATCGTTTCTCTAAGCCATCAGAGGGATTTATTTGGAACAAAGCACATCGAAACAGGATATAGTGGGAGCACATCACAAATATTATTAGCTGGACTAACTTAAGCATCCACCAAACTACCAAATTGCTCCACTTTTTTTTTCTCTAAACACCTTTTTTTTTTGACGGCAAAATTGGCTGTAAGATTTGCAGTCCTTTACAAGTTGTATCGATCTACATCATCGATAGAACCCTGGCATTCACGCCATTTTTGTCAATCAAACTACTACATTCCTTACAATCAAATCATTCCTTTTAAGATGTCTGAGAGCAACGACCTCTCTTCAAAACTGCAGGATCTCAGCATCCATAACAGGGGTTTAAATCCAAATGCGCAGGCCAAGTTACTTGCTTTCCAGGCAAGAAGACAACAACAGCAGCAACAGGGAAACGACGAGCTTTTCAGCCCAGCAAGTCTCGGCTCACCGATTTTGAGCACTCCTTCCACCCCTCGAAACGATGATCTCAGCGCTCATAGTACTCCAACATATGAGTATGAGGAGAAAGAAGAATCTCAAAGCAATGAGGGTTTGATGAGACGTACTTCTTTTAGATTGCCAAGGAAACTACCGGAAGTTGAAGAAACTCCACAAGCGGACTCTAGAAACCGCAGTCAAAGTTTCAAAGCCCCTAAGGATTCTTCGCCAGTCGACAGACCTTTTGGCGGTCACGCTTCAAAAACTTCAGAACAGGTACTTTCCCCATTGGAAAAACCGCTGCCAAAAGTCCCAGTTGTGCAAACCAGTGTCACCTCACAGGATGTCGAGCTGGCCGACAAACTGGATTCTATTGTTCGGTCCGAGATTGCCACCTCATCCAGTACAACAGTGAGAATGAAAGATCCAAAGCTCACAACTACCAAGAAAACAACCACCCTTTCTCAGCGTAGAGGTATGAAGCTGGATTTCAATGCTCTATCAGGCGGCAATAATCCCCCTGCTCAACTTGCATCTTTGGGAGATCCTGCAATGAATAAGTTGAAGCAGAGCATGCTACCTCAAAGAGGAGTTCCAAGCGTTCCTCAAGCAGCACCTAATGCATCAGCACTGCCTAAAAAGAGGCCTAATTTCAGCCTTCCACAGGCACAACCAAAGCCGGCAGGCATGTTTGCTCAATATTCGAAATATGTTGATATCAAATCTGGATCACTTAATTTTTCTGGCAAAGCATCGGTGCATTCAAAAGGTATTGATTTTTCCAATGGATCATCATTCAGAATATCACAAGACGATTTACAATTCTTAGAAGAGTTGGGACGGGGTAATTACGGAATTGTTTCTAAAGTGTTGCATAAACCCACAGGAGTCGTTATGGCAATGAAAGAGGTGAGACTTGAATTAGACGATTCGAAATTCAGACAAATTTTGATGGAGCTAGAAGTTTTGCATAATTGTGTGAGTGACTGCATTGTTGACTTCTATGGAGCATTCTTTGTTGAAGGAGCTGTTTACATGTGCATTGAGAACATGCAAGGGGGCTCGTTGGACAAGGTGTATGGCAATGGGCTGAACGAACAAGAGCTTGCTTATGTGGCAAAGTGCGTTGTGAAAGGGTTAAAACAGCTCAAAGAAGAGCACAATATTATTCATAGAGACGTCAAGCCTACCAACATATTAGTTAGCGAGACGGGAAACATCAAGTTATGTGATTTTGGAGTTAGTGGGAACCTTGTTGCTTCTTTGGCAAGAACAAATATCGGATGCCAATCTTACATGGCTCCAGAAAGAATCAAGTCCACTAGTCCTGACGATTCCACCTACACTGTCCAATCGGATATCTGGTCTTTGGGCCTATCGCTTCTCGAGATTGCTAAAGGAAGCTATCCTTATCCTCCAGAAACCTATGATAACATTTTTTCGCAGCTCAGTGCGATCGTGGACGGAGAACCACCTACTTTGCCTGAGGACCGATTTTCCAAAGAAGCTAGGGATTTTGTTGGTTTATGCTTGAATAAGAACCCAAACAAGAGACCTGTCTATGCCGAGTTGCTCGCACACCCCTGGCTGAACAAATACGACGATGCCGAAAGTCAGAAAATGATTTCAAAAATTGTTATGGACGGATTACGGCACAAGAGCGAGCATATCGACGCCCCACCTGACACAGCTACCAAGGTGCCTCCATTACATAAGGCCCAGCTGAACAGGTAGGTGGTAGAACAATAATATCATTTGTTTAATTATTTGGTGTAGCATTTAGTTTTAATATTTACTTGGAGCAGTGACTTGGTGTAGTGACTTGAGCGAACTTGGACCCGCTCCGGACGGAGCTGCTCCAACGCGAGTGTGCAGGCCTGGTAAGCAATTACGTAATCACCAGAGAAACTGGGAGACAGGGCAAAAAAAAAAATGTAACGATAATAAGCCAACAGAAAGGGCTGGAATTGAATGATATTTTGAGAAAGTACGAGAGTTGCCAAGTATGATTGTTGGACATAGAAAGGTACTGGGAACAAGCAAAGTTTCCCTTGTGGGGATTCGAAAGTTGGCCTCAATGTCGAAGATGACTTCTGGAGAGAAAGCTGGAACTGGCGATGTAGACACAGAGTTACGTTCTGATGTGCCTCGGATGATCACCAGACGGGCAAAGGGTACCAGATTTACTGATAAATTGAACAAGGGTCCTTCATTTGACGATTTTTTAAGCGGACGTGCCAAGGACATATTAGTGGATCCATTGGAAATGGCAAGAAAAGACCCAAATGCAAGACTACCTTCGTGGTTGAAGGTCCCTATTCCTAAAGGAAAATCGTTTCATGCTCTTAAGAATGATGTGAGAGAACTGAAGCTTGCAACTGTTTGTGAAGAAGCTAAATGCCCAAATATTGGAGAATGTTGGGGTGGTAAGAAGAGTGAGGCCACTGCCACTATCATGTTGATGGGAGACACATGTACCAGAGGATGTCGGTTTTGCTCGGTGAAAACGAATAGAAATCCTGGTCCTTTGGATCCAAATGAACCTGAAAATACTGCTGAGGCCATCAGTAGATGGGGACTGGGTTATGTGGTGCTGACGACTGTTGATAGAGATGATCTAGCCGATGGAGGCTCGCATCATTTAAGATCTACAGTGGAGAAGATCAAACACAAGGCTCCGCAAATCTTAGTGGAATGTCTTTCTGGAGATTTCCGTGGAGATTTGGAGATGGTGAAGGTTCTGGCAACATCACCGCTTGATGTGTTTGCTCATAACATGGAAACAGTGGAAGACCTCACCCCCCATGTGAGAGATCGTCGTGCCACATACAGACAGTCATTAGCTGTTCTAGGAACTGCTAAGGAGGCAAATCCTAAATTGATCACCAAGACCTCGTTGATGTTAGGCTTTGGAGAGACTGATGAGCAGATCATGCAGACATTGAAAGATCTAAGAACCAACCAGGTCGATGTGGTGACATTTGGGCAATACATGAGACCTACAAAAAGGCATATGAAGGTGGTGGAATATGTGAAACCAGAGAAGTTTGAGTATTGGAAGAATGTGGCTCTAGATCTTGGATTTTTGTATTGTGCTTCTGGGCCTTTAGTGAGGTCTTCTTACAAAGCTGGAGAAGCGTTTATTGAGAATGTGATCAGGAAAAGACGGAGAAATGTTGGTGTTTCCAGAGAACTGGAAGTTGGGGACGATGTGTTTGTGTCGAAGGATATTACCTCTCAAGCATGAAAAGATTTACTTGCATATAGACATATTTTTTTGACAATGGTTTATAAACTAAACGGGGATTTTGCTATTCTTTCTGGAAAGAAATAAAGAGTACCTCTTAAGCAGAGAAAGAAGAAAAAGGAGAATAGTAATAAAAAATAAGAATGGAAATTTTCGGGGAGGGGGTTGTTCGGCTAATTGGTTGATGGATCGGCTGCTCGTGCTAGCTAATGAAGTAGAATCTTCTGTTGTTCAACAACTCAATCAGTATGGGCACGTTTTTGCCTGTTGGGTCGTTTGATATATTTGCGCTGAATAACATAGCCAAGCTTTCGATGGAATTTTTGTTTGTTTCCTTGTGCTGGAGCACCTTATTCAAATATAAAAAAAGGCATTTCAGCACCTGGAAGTTTTCAAAAGGAAGCGATTTCAGTATAGACTCAAATTCTCGTATCTTGATGTCTGAGTTCTTCAACTTTAAAAGATTAGAAAGTTGATCACAATCGTCTTCTCCCAGCACTCTTTCTCCCGACCTCATCCACCTTTTGAAAAAAGTCGTCACCGCATGTATACTTGGCTTGGGCGATAAATTTATCAGATTCACGTCTCCTTGAGTATTGAAAAGATGTTCAAGTTGGTTTATTTCAGACTTTACTGAAGATAATCGGAAGATTCCAACTTTGTCATAAGCTTCTTCGAGGTCCAAGAAAGTAAAGCATCGATACATCACTATTGGTATTTTGAGTCCATTATAGTAAAAAGGCGAAACGTCGGCAGCTTGTTTGATTGTAAGACCAAAACATTTGGGCAAGCCTTCTGGAAATTGTATTAGTGGCTGGTCAATGTCGTCATCGTCCAGCAGGGGCTTCCAGGAAGAAAATACCGACATGCTCCTGGAATCTTTCAATTTGTCTTGTGGAATTGCTAACTCGGGTGTACTCCAAGGAAGTGTGTTTTGATCAAAGTTTTTGGTGCTGGGCTGTTGCCCACTGGGTCCACTAGACCCACCGTTCAATACCTGTATTCGAGATGTCTGTAAAGGTTCTTTTTCGTACGTGTGCCAGGAAACCGGAGCGTGACCATTGATACCAGTTTCCTCCTTCGGAATAATGGGGACATCTGATGGCTTTTGAGTCATTTTTAAAGTCTGTGTAGTTGCCTCAGACGTGTGTTTGGATGTCCAATTGTTTTTTTGGAAATGGGATGAACCCAAATGCCCAATTATTAGTGAAACGTCGTTGTCTCGACCACGCCCAACCCTGCTGTATGATATCAATTTCAAAAGTCCGATGAACGCAAAAAGGTCCAATATTCAACGGTTTGAGCGGATTTCAACTCCTATATGTATTCTCTTTGTAGGCCCCAGGGTGTGCTCTGTGTCTCATTCAGTTTACTCTCCTGACAATATCTTTTGCTTTGGAGTTGTATCTTATCATTTTTTTTCTCTCGTCTTACAGAGCCCAACGTTTCAATGTGGGCGAAGCAACACAGCCGTGAATATTTTTTTTTTTCGGTTCGAATCTCACTAAGGGTTCTGGGGATCAAACAGGGAGAATAACCGAGATACTGATGGACCAACGAGTCAGTTTGCCCGATCCCGTAGTAATGAATAACCAACCAGATTACGGGATGTTTGGGATATTTTATAATTGCTTTTTTTTTTCATACAAAGAGTAAACAGTTTATGTGGTTTAACATCCCCTATTGAACTCAAGACCAACACAACCGATGATTGCTTGGGGCCGAGCAAAAAGGTCTATTCTTTATACATTGACAGATTCAACATGGATGTACAGTAAATTATTCTTGGGTCTCCTTGGAGCTTGAAGCTGAATCTTCTTCTTGGGCTTTGGCCGCTTTAGAGTTGGTCTCGGCCTCAATTTCTTTGTCGATGTTGGCAATTTCAGCTTCCAATTTGGCAGCCTTCTCTTCAGCCTTGGAAATGTTTTCCTTGGTTTTGTCATCCTGCCTGGACTTGAAGTCATTCAATTTGGACTTGAGTTCTTCAATGGTGGCAGAGACCTCATCAGACTTGGTTGGAAGAGCCACAGAAAGTTCTGATAGTTGAGCAATGACGTCTGGCTCAATGGTGAACTTGGACGATTGTTTTTTACCTTGGGACTTCTTACCCTTCTTGCCCTTGCTTCCAGAGAAAAACTCTTCATTTTCCTTTTTAATTAGAACAGCATTGGCAGGCATTTCGATGACTCTACCAGCTCTTGAATTGGTCTGGAATTTGGACTCTTCTAGAGGGTTTTGCTCAGATCTCACATAAGTTGGATCGAAATGGGCCAACAAAGTTTCGACCAACGAGATTTCATGAGTGAAAGCTGGTCTTTTGGCAGACTCTTTCAAAACCTCTATCTCGGATTCCAAATCCTTCTTTTTCAAAGTTAAGTTGTAGACTTTCTCTTCCTCTTCTCTTCTCTTACGCTCATTTTCTAGATCAGCAATGAACTTCTTGTGTTGGGCATCAAAGTCACTTCTCACTTTATTAATTTCAGCGTAAACAGCATCCTTCTTCTTATAAAGAGCCTTTCTTTTGTCAAAGAGAACCGTTCTTTTATCTTGGATACCCTTATTTTTCAAGCTAAGAGCATCTAATTTTTTAGAAACCTCTTCAAATTGAGCTTGGACTTCCTTGTTAGAAACAGCAGCTTGCTTCTTTTTCAAATCCTGAACCTTCAATTTGTCGTTGTCAATCGATTTTTGCAATTGCTCAATCGATCCAAAGTCCTTTCTCAATTTACGCAACGCAGAAATCTCTTTGACATATTTTCTTTCGTCAACGAGCTTGAGAGTTCCAGATCCAATCAGATCCTCAAGTTGGTTAACCTTCTTGTCAATCTCCTCGACGTTTTTGAAACTGTTTCTAGAAGTCTGAGCTTGTAGATCAGAAATTTTCTTTTTCAACTGACCATCAATAGCTCTAATCTGGTCGCTGAGCTGGGCTCTTTTATTTTTGATTTCAGATTGTTGCTTAATGATAGAGTTTAGTTCGGTTGTCAAGGTCTTTCTTTCTTCTTGAACGTCTTTAGGAGTGACTGTAACCTCGATTTGTTTGGCTAGGTCTTCGACTTCCTTGTTAATTTTGTCCAAATCCTTATTGAGCTCGGCAATCCTGGCATTTCTAGCCTTGGAGTCCGGTTGTTTAATAAACTTTCTGGCTCTAGGAACCTTCAACTCGACAGAATCAGCAGACATATTCTACTAAAAATTTGGCTACTGTTAGTATCAGATCAGATTAAAGCTTGAGAAGTATTCATCGTGTTTGTGTTGAAGAGATCAAAATATCATGAACCCGAATTTTGGTCGGTTTGGACTGTCGAACCTCGACGTCCGTTTGCAAAAGGCTGTTAAAAAGCCAAGTTTCAAACATTGATTTCTTCCCAAATATAAGTCCTGTAACCTACTTACAAAAATTGATTTTTCTGCTTAGAGTTTGAATCAAATTCAACCAATCTTATTAGTATTACCAGTAATCTCCTTAGAATAAATGTCCTTCAATCTAGGAATTTTTCACGACACCTCTTCCACTCAACGAACGAGCGGTGTTCGATCTCGAAGCATATTGGTTGGAGCACGACCTAGATGAGAAATTTACCTTTCAACGATATTCAATCTCTATTTACAACACTTTAGTCCCTAAACACCAAGAGAACCGGTTCAGTTTGTATAAGAACAATTGCAACTAGCTGAAATTGTATCACTAAGTTGCTTGTTTATGTTCAGGATTGTAAGCAGCTAGTTAGCAAAAAAAAGGGGATAAAAAAAAGACGAGCCCGCACCCGGGTTCGAACCGGGGACCATCAGATTTGCAATCTGGTGCTCTACCACTGAGCTATGCGTGCAGCCTTCTTTTGAATTGCGGTCATGCATTGCTATGACAATACTAGTGCAACTTATCATACCTATATATCTTCTAGCTTCAAACGTCTACAAAAGCGACGGTGTATATTAAATCCACACTTTAATTCATGTTTATAAATCGCCAAAGAAACATAGTTTGACACCGAGAGAAAATCCAAGATGACAAAGAATTAAAACACCCAGTAGTATCATGGATTTTTGTCTTTCATCTTGGGCAAAGATCTTTGCAAAATACTGGGACAATTTCACAATAACGCTCAACCCGCTTAACAGACAGCCAATGCCAATACAAACCCACTTCAACACTAGATCCAGTAAATGATGTTTTGTCAACAATCCTCTAAAGATGCTGAGCAATGCAGCAGGAACCCACATGATGTTGGAATACGAATATATCGAGACTAATTTGGTCAATGGGATCAAAAGAACAACCTTGAAATAAAACCTCAACACCAAATAAAGTAGTAATGGTACCACAATGATGTATCCGTACAACATGTTGATCGAAGTCAAAATCATTTTGAAGTAGTTGATTTTGAGATTCGAGTTATGCAACAACCACTCGCTGAGAAGTTCTGCAAATGAGTTGCAAAAAAACAAAAGATACACCAGTGTTGCAGTGATCCAGACAGAGCCATACAAATCTCCCACTTGACTGAACTCATCTTCAGGTAGAGTTACTAAAGGATTAAGGCTTTTGTAACAATTTTGGAAGAACTCGGTAGTTTCGAGATCAAAATACTTCCTGTAGTAGTTCAACGTAAAAAACCCACCAGTATATGTCTTTTTAGTTCTTGGAAGCTGCGATGAGGTACCTGCAAAAGGCGCAACAGGTGTTGTATCGATGTCTGTAGAGGATGTTATTTTTGTGGATGTTTGATTTTCATCTGGCTGGATAAATATATCGTCATCATCATTAGGCTCCGGAATTGGAGGTTGAGTTTTCAGAGTAGAATAATTTGACATGCCTATACTCAATTCGATGAAATTTTGGTAGACACTAGTAGTTGACTACGTATATTGATACATTTTTTTCCTCATCAAAATTAAGAAACAGCCGGTCGACGCGTCGATAAATATAACAATCTACATCCGTACACAGAAAATAAAGAATCCGAAGAATTTATCCTTTTTAGGACATCTGCGGGTAACTTCGTCATGTAAGGTGACGCGCTCTTTTGAGAGGGGGTACTAATCTAGCAGGTAGGTGGGATATGTGGGAAAATTAAGTGATGGAAGTCTGTTTAGCTATAAAAATAGACAAAATAGACAACGAGGTTGATCTACTAATAGCCCATATAAATTGATTCCAATTAGGTGTTTGCAGTTGTGGGTTTATGTTTGACTCATATCAGTGACCTTTTAATTGCTGCCACCTCACGTCTAAAAAATTCCGGAAGATCTCATTCTGAAACAAACCGGGGCAAAAAGCGTGCATGACACAACTCCAATCTGAACAATAACATGGGCGGATCTCAAAAGGAGTCGTGGTGATTTAAGAAGGGATAGAGAAGGCTTATGTTAAGAAGGGAAAGAAATAAGGTACCAAAATACAAGCCTAAGTCATAAGCAACAGTAGTTTGCAAGCTGGGCATTCTTTTTACGAGCACATTTATGTTTATAGATGAATTGTAACTGACATCGTCAATAGTGCCGAAGTTTCTCCTTTCTTTTTCTGGCTCTGTTTACATGAAATTATTAAAAAATTCCTTCAGGATATGTGTGCCCGACACGACTATTGTTTTCAACTTGAAGCTGCTCCAGAGGGGGAACTAATTTTGTAAAAAGGTCCAGACAGATTTTTTGTTTTGGCCTTTTTTCTTTTGGATATAGATTAAGTTTCAATAAACAAATCTACACGAGCTCGCCGAAGAACGGTGTATATGCACAGAACCGTTAAGACCAAATAAGACTTGGTTTATATCAATCGGTACATACGAACACACGTTCTTTGACAAAGCCCAAACAATTTAAAGTAGTCAATCATTTGCTCTTTGCTAAACTATAGCATTTTCAAAAAAACTGGATCTCGATACCCTTACACTCGTTTTAAACAACAGCACCATTGCATACTAGCACACATACATATACCAAAATGACCAAATTGCCGTCTTTGATTCTTCTTCTGGTCTGGACCAGCATGGTGGAAGGTATTTACCTTCCATCTGTTTTCAACCGAATGGAAGTCAGCAAGCTTTTAAAGCGTGCAGAGTCGGAAAAGGCCGAGAATGAAATAAACTATGCGAACGCTTCCTCAAACGCATTAGAGAGCATCACTTCGCAGTACTCCACTAGTCAGTGGCTGGATATCTATCACTCTTTGGAGTCATCCACAGATTCATCATCATCTTCGAGCAGCTCTACCACATCAGACTCGTCAAGTTCAGTGTCTTCAACAGCTAGCGGCTCGTCATCTGAAAGTTCTTCTGACTCAACAACCACAAGCTCAAGTTCAGTTAGCTCCTCGAGCTCCACAACGTCTGATAGTACATCAGCCAGTACAACAACTACAAGCTCTAGTTCATCTTCTGAGGAATCAACCAGCTCGAGTAGCGACAGCTCTGATGACGACTCCTCATCAAGTTCGACGTCCGAGACCAGCAGCAGTTCTGACTCATCTGAGTCAACTTCTAGTGCCTCGTCATCGAGCAGTACTGCCGCAACAACAACGTCGTCATCATCTTTGTCTTCCTCATCCTCATCAACTAGCTCTGACATTCCATCTTCCACTACATCATCTACCGCTGCTTCTCAGGTTGCTGCAAAGCTAACGACTACTTCTAGCTCGAGCAGTACTGAAAGCACAGATAGCTCTAGTACGGAAAGCAGTACAACAGATGACTCCAGCACAAATAGTTCAAGCTCAGGCGTAAGTAGCAGCACTACAGATGCTTCAAGCAGCTTGACAACTACGGATAGTTCTAGTACTGATACTTCGAGCAGTTCTGAAACTACAGAGAGTTCAAGTACGGATAGCTCAGCTACAGACAGCATTAGCAGTACTGCAGATGCTTCCAGCACAGACAGTTCAAGCATAGAGAGCTCGAGCAGTTCTAGTACTGATAGTACGAGTACTACAGATGTCTCCAGCACGGAAAGCACTGGGTCCGATGCTACAACGACAGACAATGAAACGAGCACTCAGTCTGGGGAGTCATCTACCGTCTCATCCAGCTCTGATTCGAGCTCTTCAAGTTCGAGTTCTGCTGGAGCCTCTTATGAGAACTATTACAAAACAACCATCTCAGCCGACAGCTCAAGCAGCTCAGCAACTTCAGACTCGACATCCTCTCAGTCAACCACTTACACCTCCGGTGCTTCATATTATCAGGTGGCCAATACTAAGAGTTCGTCGAGTACTGATTCTCAGGATGATGCATCTTCGACAGATTCATCAACGACAAATAGTCCAAATGCTGCAACAACTTTGTCAACTACAGGTAGCTCTTATGCAACCTCTCAAACATCGGTGAGTGTGTCGTCAAGCTCTTCTTCAGACTTTCCTTTGAGTTCTTCAAGTTCCTCATCCAGTCTATCCTCGAGCTCCTCATCTGGCCAGACTTATGCAAACGCTGCCACCACGGTTGAAAATTCATCATCAGGAAATAACACAACCACTGACAGCTCATCTAGCTCATCTGGTATTCAGTCAGACTCAACAAGCTCAACAAATCTTTCATCGTCGGACTTTGCGACAGTGCAATCATCAGAGTCATCTTCCATTTCGGTGACTTCTTCTGGCACATCATCAGAGTCGTCATCGGTTGCATTGACTTCTGTTGGTATGATACCAACAAGCACGTCCGCTTCCATTTCAGAAAGCTCGGAAGATGTCACATCCAATTTACTCAATAGCACACAGCTGACTTCGACATCGTCAGAAGAATTGACAACTGACAGCTCCTCGTCAGTTCACTCAGCAAGCGGCCAGATGATTTTCACTACATCGGCAGATACTTCGTCTTCCTTGGAAAGCACTGCATCTCAAATGAAAGCCAGCGGAGCATTGACTTCATCTACTGAAACATCCAAAAGTACGGAAAGTGCTGCTTACTTGTCGCCATCGTCTGGAGATACCTCTATTGCTACTGCAAGCTTGTCATACGGTTTTACAACAAGCCAGGGATCCACGTTCTCGACCACAGAATCAGGTGCATCCTCAACCGCAGGTGTGTCATCCGCTAGTGAGTCTACTGGATACACTGTTGCAGAGAGTACGACTTCGGTTGCAACTCAAGAAACGGATTCAACCAGTGAGTCGTCAACTACAACGACAACTGAGAATTGGCTTCCTTCATCAATTTTATACCAGAATCCTACAACTGGATCCGAAAGCACTCAGTCCACGCAAACTACAATTGCCACTTCTGCCCTCCCTAAGGCTATTTCCCCTGTTCAGACTGCAGAAGTCGCATCTGGTTATGAACTGATCACAATTGGTTTCAAAGAAGAGCTCAATTATGCATTTGTTGTTGAAAACTCAATCTCATCAGCTCAAATATTTGAATATCTCCCATATGTGTTAACTTATCCACTTTCAGAAGTCAACGAGTCTTCTGTGTTTGTGAAGCAGTTAGTGCCCTACACTACTTCAGATGTTGATTACATTATCACAGTTGCAGAAGTTTACTTCGATAGTGATTACATCAACACTTTACAAAACATGATCAGCAACTCCTCATCAACCCTCTATGATAACCCTGACTCGACGGAGTACGATCTAGCTCTTTTGATCGATAGTATGGTGCCTATCAGTGGACTTCTAGGCACCGTTGATTCCAGCTCGGCTACTGTTTCAGGAAGCAGTAGTTCTTCAAGCAGCAGTGATGACGATGATGCAGATGATACCGACACAGTTTCACTAGGTTCGATGGACGATGATTCCCTCACAAGTGCCCAAAGTTCTGGAACAGCCACTGTGCAAGGTGGTAAGCTAGCTGGTATCATTGCTGGCTCTGCTGCCGGTGCTGCTGCATATGCCGGAATAATGGTTTACATCTACAAAATGAGAAAGAAGCAGGTGCGTCAGCAACTTGAGCAAGAAATGGCCGAGGCTGGAGCGCTTGCTGGTTCTTCTGACGATGATAACTCATTATTGTATTACGGTGGCTCCCATATAGATACACACTCGTATCCTGAAGGTTACCAAAGCGATTTTTCTAGCGCAGGCGCGATCAGATTGAACAATTCCTCTTCGGGCTCATCTTTTGGAAGACTTTTTGCAAGATCTAGCTCGAACCTTGAAATGGAACAATCTCGCTACATGCCTAGTATTTCGAATCCAACTAACGTGAAGAATTCTTTAGGTTGGTGATTTTTATTTCTGTGAATAAAAAACACACGCTTCTCTTCGGTCGATTTTGATTATTTCTGTGTACTATATCCAAGACAGGGTTTTCCTGGAACTAAGGTTTCTGTCATAATACCATTTGAACTTTATTAAAGTATAAGCGAATTAGTTTCGTTCAGTAGCACCAATGTTCTTTCCATGTGGATGATTTGATTATTACATGTACTTTTGGGAAAGTCCTTTTTTGTTGGCACTTCAATTTCCGGTTGATCTTCCAAATAAAGATACCAGTCTTTTGGAATCTTTATTGAATATTGTGTCGCTTTCTGTAGAAGACAAAGGTTTTTGAAATCATTAAGATTTGGTACTTTGAACATACTGGAGATTTTTGAATTGATTTTCGATCTTTCAAATTCCAATATGGATTCGATTATTTGAGATTCTGGTGATTCTTTCCCGGCCACCACTGCATTTTGGACAAAGTTGACAGTATTATTGAGTCGCTGTGTTACTTGCAAATCTGTCATTTTTGATGTATTCTGAAGGAGCTTTTCTCGTTTAAACTCATAATCCTCCCTAAATTTGTATTGACAGTAGCGTCTGAATAACCTTTCATATGCAGATGAAAGCTTCAATAAAGGAATTAGTCTTACCAAGTTGCGGTAAACGATCAAACTTTGATGGGGTCGAGAAAACGACTGCAAATAGGACACTGTAAGTCCACTGGGGCCGTATATTCGTTGTAATGGAGACTTGATCGTCTTCAAAAACTTTCCCGACATCGATGTCAGTTGCTATAAAGCTAAATTGCTGCAAATTTGTGGTGATCAAACTCTTCACTGTTTCTCTCAAATAAAAAATATTTCTCTAATTTTTTTAAAGCTAATATAGTCGTGAATAGTATTATCCTTATACACCTATCATACAATTGAACCATTGCAGTAGCATTGAATTCATGAATTTATGTTTTCTTGTATCGAATATTTGATTCCCAATCTTCAAATACTTGGCTGTAGTTTTATCACACAATATTGTTATCATGTCTTGTTCCACTTTCTTGTAATCTACAAATTCCTTGGGACATAAATTTGATGTCTTTTCCGCACCACATTCTGGATGTTGAAATTCTAGAAATTCCAATTGACGGAGCCGACTAACAAGAAGATTTGCCAAATGCTGTAGATCTAGTGAACATCCTTTCAATTGGAGAATTTTCAATTTCCCCAAAGATGAAATCAACTCATCAAAGGAGACAGACCTAAATGCAGTACAACTGGTCTCCGTTTCATTGACTAATTCGATAGAAATCCTAGTGAGATTTGAATGCTGCAAGATGCTTGTGAAATATCTTTGCAACAGCTCATCAAGGCTTAGCTCCATGAATTTTTGTTTTTGCTCGGTCCATTTGATTCGTAAAGTCAACGTTTGGAGATTCTTCAGTTTTGAAAGAAGATAAGGCCCCGAGTCCTCATATTCAGAGCTGAAATCAAGACACAGATTCTCAAGGGTATGCAATTTGAGAGCCAAGTGAGATAATAAATTACCTGTTTTTCCTTCGGTAGCTTCTGGTTGCTCTGCACGAGACCTCACGTTGTTCAGTTTGAGAGTTTGTATGTTTGAAAAATCCACACTTTTCAATATAGATTGTTGATCTTTTGAGGATAGGATGAGATCACTCAATTCCAAGCTCATTAAAGGTGGTTTGGTGCCATTGCTTATTGACTTGAAAAATCGCTGCAGCATGATCGAGTCATTAAAGCAAGACGAGAGCAAAAATTTCAATCCACAATCCTTCTTGCAAGTACCTGTATATTTGAGTTTTCTCAGATTGGGTAGCTGAGACAGGTTTGTCTGTGAAAATATGCTGTTGAACGATAATTCTTCAAGTTTATCAGTCTCCAAGTGTTGATAACTCAACTCTTTTGTGTCAACAGAACATAAATGAGCTTTGGGAATATTCTCAAGAATCTGTTGGTCCATTATGCCTGTAGAAAGCTTGACAGCTCTCAAGCAAACAAGTGTTTCCAATAATGGTTGCAACCCGTTCAAGAAAAATTCATCTTGTATTTTCGATATTTCAAGTCGTTCTATCAACCTTCCAAAATTGGTTTCGCAACAAGTCTTGACCAATCCCCGCAAACCATATGAAGTTCGAACTATTGTAGATCTCACTTTTTGGTTCAAAAGCTGCCTGCTATCAACGACTCCTTCTAATTCTCTGTCAAAAAATAGCTTGCTTTCGTCTATGATTACTGATCTATAGAGTCTTTTCAAACATCCTTGGTACAGGTATTTGTTGCATTGGATCAAGTGAAAGCAATCTGCTTGAGGTAAATGTTCACAAACTTGCAAGAGTAGCTCCACAGGAAAATTATCTATCATTGTCAAGCACAAAGTTTGAATCCATCAGCTCAACGCAGAAAGCCTCGGTCCAAAACATTTATATACTCCTGCTGAACCTTGTCTGGGCTTTTCGGTCCGTAAAGTATGTGTGGCTCATTTGAGATCGCCTCAACGTCTGGCACCTTATGTGTGCATAATGTTAGATCCTTGTTGAAATTCCTCGACTATAATTTTTGATTGTTCGCTTATTGTTGCACTATGTCCTCGAGGACTTAAAAAAGCGCGCGAGCAATGATTTTAAGATTTTCGTAGTTATCGGAATAATCTCCATCTGGAAGTGCCAGCAGGATATATTCCGTGTCAGTCGGAGCACGGATCCGGCAAAAGTATATTCATAAGCCATAACTAATACACTAACAATAGCTTAACATTTTTCTCCAATAAATCGTCAACTAGCGGGGCACACTGGTCTTCAAAAGTCACAAGAGCAAGATCATTGATGGCTGGTCGTGAGGGCACATAAATTTGGTTAACCAGTTCCCTAGAACTGATTTTTTCTGAGCTGGACACCACAATATTGACAGTAGAGCTCTTTTCGAGCTTTTCGTCTCCACGAATAGCGTTGATGATATCATTAGACTCGGAAACAATAATGTTACCACCAACAATGTTACGGTGTTCAATCATTGTCTTAAAGATCTGTAGGGCCACAAGATCTCTTAAACTGAGTTTGGGGCCAGAAAGAACTAATGTAATTGTAGTGATTTCAAAAGAATTTGGATTCAAGATAGTCTCGTTTGAAAACACAGACGCATCTTCAGGTGTCTCTTTCAAAATGGAAGCTTTAGGCTTCAACTCTTGATTGTTGTTGATAAACAAACATTTGTGGCAGTTCAATGATTCTGCCATCTTGCTCAAATCCATCACCACAGAAGAAGTTCTATAGTATTCTTTGATACTCATGGTCAAAATGAACAAGTCATTTTTGGAGTAACTTGAACTGAAAAGCAGTGTTTTCAAATGGTCTTGTGGTAGGCTGTAAAGGATTTCAGAAGTGAAAGGGATGGAATGTAAATCGCTGAATATTTTGAGTATGCTTAATATTGAATTCAATTTTCGATCATCTTGCCTGAATTCGTCTTTCAACATCGACGCATGTAATAAATCAGCAGTTCTTTGTGTGAGTGATTTGACATTGATTCCATGTATAGGCGTTTTTGAAGGAGCTGCCAGATGATCAAGTAGAATAAGATCAGTTGAAATGCTTTCGATATTGTTTGCTGGCATAATTAATCTTGTGAATTCGACTTCTTCAAAATTAATGATAGGAGTACTAGATCCTTCGGAACTTTCTGCCAAATTGGTTGCGCCATCTTTTTGCTCTTTATCTTTGAGCCGTGTTTGGACTTCATCTCTGTAAGATTGTGGGTAGCATAATAAAGTGAGCGGGGTGGTCAAAAATGTAGCCACCAGAGCCATCAGAATGAACATTGAAAACGTTTTCTGCGAAATGATACCTGCATTCAAACCCGTATTCAGCACCACAATTTCCACGATACCTTTACAAGACATCAATATTCCAACAGTGAGTGACTCTCTCTTGTATAGACCAAAAAATCTCGCTGCGACAAACCCACCAAATATCTTTCCTACCATTGCAACCACAATGATGCAAATAATATAAGCCCAATCAATTCCCTTATTGAGTAAACCCAGGTTAACGCTCAAACCTGCAAGAGCAAAATAAAGAGGAACAAGGACGATGTTAACGAGATCTTCAATTCGTTCTGTGAGCGAGATCACATAATTGTTTTCTCGAGGAATTATTGTACCAACAATAAAAGCACCAAATATGGGATGAACACCTATGATGTCTGTAAAAAATGCCGAGCCTAACATGGTCATCAAAATGATAGTAGCTCCTAATTGAGAGGGCCCATTGGGGGTTTCAATGTCTCCCATTTTTGTAAGAACGTATCTCAAAAGATATCTGATAGGATACACAACGAATAAGCACCAACCAATGGTCACCAAACAGATATAAGCAGTGACTTCAGATTTTGAAGAGTTAGCAAGAGTGATACTGAGAGCAAGAAGTATCCACCCAATCAAGTCATTAGTTATACCAGCAGCCAAAACCACCACACCAACCTTGTCTTTAACGAGTCTTAATTCTGTAAGAATTCTTGCCAAAACAGGAAAAGCCGTGATACACATGGCCACCGCAATGAAAACCATAAATGTGGTAAATTTGATTGTACTCAAGGAGTCATCATGGGCTCTATATTCGTTCCAAAGCCCAAGAGAAATAGCACATCCAAGTCCAAATGGAACTGCCATGTTGAAGATACCAACAGTGAGAGCAATTTTCAAGTTTTTCCTAATGAATTGGACATCAACTTCACAACCAACCATGAATAAAAGAAGACACACTCCCACATTGGCTACTAAGGTTAGACCTGGGATTGAATCAGTTGGAAAAACAGTGGATGTGAAGTTAGGAATATGGCCCATGACGCTCGGTCCGAGGAGAATTCCAGTTACCACCTCAGCTATGACCTTTGGTTGTTTTAGATACGACAGTGGATAATAGATGGAATGCGACAACACAATGATCACTATAGCTTGGAAGAAAAATAGGGTGTATGGCTGTGATGATGAATACTCCAATGGATTCATTCCGGCAATAATGCCAGAAGTACTAGAACTGGCCATTGGTCTTTGGTCGATAAAATCTATTGTGCGAAGATTCTTGACCAGATATCTTAAGAATATTAAATGAATTCAACTAAGCTTTTTTTAGATGAAATATAGATTGCTTGAGCTGTCATATCAGATGTCATGTCGAACTAGGAATATCGAATCGACGCGTCGATTTAAAAAGATTCCCATCTGGGGGCCCAAAAAAAGAATTTTTCAAAATTGTTCGATTTTCAAAGCCGGGGTAAAAGAATATGTGACCTTAATCCGCTTTTTTCAACAAAATTCAACCCATCAACTCGTCCAATGCTAGCACAGCCCATAGACCTTAATAAGTGGATTGCCGAGAACGAGCATCTTCTTCAGCCACCAGTGAACAATTTTTGCCTCCATCGCGGAGGCTTCACCGTAATGGTTGTTGGAGGGCCAAATGAAAGAACAGACTATCACATCAATCAGACACCCGAATGGTTTTACATGTATAAGGGAGATATGCTACTCAAAGTGGTGGATGATGGCGAATTCAAGGATGTGCCAATCAAAGAAGGCGAGTCGTTTTTACTGCCACCTAACATTCCACATAATCCGGTGAGATTTTCAAACACTATTGGTCTCGTTTTGGAGCAAGACAGACCAGAAGGAGTTAATGATAAAATGAGATGGTATTGTTCCAATTGCAGAGAAATCTGTCATGAAGCTGAATTCTATTGTGTTGATCTAGGCACACAGGTGAAGGATGCAATTGTGGCATTCGATGCAGATGTCAACCTCAGAACTTGTAAGAAATGTGGCACGTTGAATTACTCTAAACCTCAATAAACAGTCTTTAAATGAATGAAATTGCGCCCCTATTTATTATGAAAAAAACAGTAAGAAAACGTAATATTGGAAAAACACAAGTGTTTATAAGTTGGCTAGCTTTCCATCAAATGCATCCTCAATCCATTGGAACAGCTTATCGTAAACAATCGTGTAGGCATTGTTATGATTGATGTTATGGTTAGAATCTGGGAAAACATGCATATCATAGTTTTCCACACCCCTCATATCGAACATATCAAGAAGTTGCATAGTATTTTGGAAATGAACGTTGTCGTCTGCTGTTCCATGCATGAGTAAGAATCTTTTCACATCTTTAAACTTCTTAGCATCAATTATTTTCGAACATGAATTGTAATTATCATTCTCAGAGGGCAATCCCATGTACCTTTCTGTGTAAATCGAATCGTATAATTGCCAATCTGTCACAGGAGCAACAGCCATACCATACTTGAAAACATTCCCAGCATCATATTCAAGTGTCTTTAAAGTGGTGAATCCTCCATACGACCAACCCCATATGGCCGTTAATTCAGGATCAATGTAACCTCCTTCTTCAATCATTTTCTGCGTAGCTTCCGTAATGTCTCTTGGCTCCCAATACCCAATCTTATCCCTTGCAAAAGCTTGATATTTCCATCCTCTACCACCGGTTCCTCTTGGATCGATGTACCACACAATTGTCTCTAAACCGGAAACTACCACATCTTCAAATCCGTAGCCAAATGAGGCACTCAGTTTTTGAGCACCAGGCCCACCATAAACGCTCACCAACAAAGGATACTTGTTTTCGGGATTGAAATTGTACGGCCTGACTTCAATCACGTCTATCACTATTCCATCCTCCAACGTAACAGTTTTATACTCCTTTGTAGGAATCTGGTATTTTTTGAGATTATCCTCTGTGAGTTTTGCCATGTTCAAGTTGCCTGCTTTTGAATATGCCTCTTTATCAGTCGATAATTGGGAAAGCTCGATTAACTTATCTGAAGGCAACCCTGGTCCATTGTATCTCACCAGTCCATATTTACCACCGTGAGAAACAGTCAAACTATAAGAACTGACAATGCTGGTATCAGTCAAATTCATAACATTAGGTTCTGGATCATCCAAACTGGAAGCATAAATATGTCTTTCAAGAGCATTACCAGCGGTACCAACAAAGTAAACCATTTTACTGGAAGGATCATACCCTTTGACACCATCAATGACATCCCAATCACCTTTGGAAAGAAGTTGGGGTTCTGTCGAAGTTGCGGATTTGAAGTATCCAAGATGGTCGCGGTAGTTGACCACAACCGAATCGATATAACCGCCATCTGGTGTCACAAAAATGTTTCCGTTATTGAGGTACCAACCAGCGTAATCGGAAGTATTTGTGGATCTGATAATCTTGGACGATGAATCTTTAGCATTGAAGACCCTCACATCAAGAGATCTGCTGGTTCTATCGGTTTCTTTTATTAAAAGTTCATTGTTGGTGACCCAGACAACCTGGTATATTACAAAATCATCTCCCAATTTTGAATCATCATGTTCTACCAGATCTGTCTTTCCAGAGCTAATGGAGTAAACGTTTAAACTAACCAAAGGATCGTTGACTCCTGGTTTAGGATATTTGAGTTTCTCCGTCACAGGATATTTGGAGTTCTCGTAATATTCTAAATCGTAAGTTGGAACTTTGGTTTCGTCGAATCGGATGTAAGCAAAATGTGATTCGTCTGGACACCAGTAAATAGCACGATCACTAGAAAGAACTTCTTCTTCATAAACCCAGTCTGGTTTTCCATTGAAAATGTTGGAACTACCATCCTTGGTAATCTGCGTAATCTTGTGATCTGCAGATTTTAAATCCATCAGGTAAACGTTGTACTCATAGACAAAAGTAATGTAGTTACCTTGCGGGGAAAATTGTGCAAAACTGAGTTTCTGCAATTGATCGTCCTTCTCAAAAATTGGCTTAACATCTCCCGTATCAACGTCCAATAGCCAATAATTGCCATAGCTTGAGTGTCTCCATTGCGGCTCAACAGAAGAGACAAATAAAGCTTTATTCAATTTCGAGTTGAAGTCTGCAATAGCAAATCTATGAGTTTTATCTTTGTACTTGATTTCAGAAGCACCGTATAGTTTCTTCGCATAAGCTGGATCTGACGCTTTCTTCAAAATTTCAAGAGTTCCTGATCTATGCAAATAATAACCCTCATCCTGATTCTCCGAAAGACCAGATGTATCCAAAAAGTCTAGGTCATATCTAAACACAAAAAAGGTACCCTGTCTCTCATCATTCAAAGTCATCCTCTTTAACTCTTTATCCTGCTGTTTATCTTCTGAAGATGGAGTTTGATTTTCGGCATCTGGTACAGTTCCGTTTGATGCTTCGGGAACAGGCACATTCCCATTGGTAAAAGCCCCTGTTTTAGCATACACAGAGAGCAGAACAAGCCACACAATGAACAATATCGCACTTAAGATCGAGATGCTTCTTTTGTTTTTGGGGCTTTTCAACAAATATTGCACACGCTGTCTAAATGATACTTTCTTACTGCCATCTGGACGAGTGGCTGTGTTACGACGTCTACCTCCCACCTGTGGGTAATAGACTAAATCTGAATCATCATCTTCATCAATGGCAAATTGATTGATCCCATCTAATTCAAACGAGTTTCTTCTGGAAGCATGATCTTGCAGTTCAATATCAGGATCAAGACGATCTTTTGATGAGGTATCTGCATCAGTGATCGCCATAGTGCCAGACTCTATAAGATACAATCAGCTTGGTAATTCAATTCAGTTAAGTACCCAAATCAACTGCTTGAAGTCAGGAGTCTTCCACTATTCAATAGAAGCCTATATGTTCAAAAGATTTGTTTTTTTTTGCTGGGTTTCTCTTACTCCGAAATATCCTACTGGTCCAGGTTAGAACAGAATTTGAATCTGATGGAATGAAGATTGTTAACAAAGGAAAATCTGTCTATGCTGCGCCACAATAAAAAAAAAAGCCGTCAACGTTTATTTTATACTTTACCCGGCCATGTGGCACAGTCTCCAAAATCAAAATTTTTCCAAATAACTAAGTTCAACTAACAAGTGGAAAGCTAACTTGTTTGGTTAGGCTTACAGGAATTCAGCTCATCATGTCTTCGACTCTCTTTGATGACATTTTTGCAATTCAATCGGTGGATAGTGCCAGATATGACAAGGTGTCAAGGATTATGGCCAATTCTACAAGTTCCTCAGATACGAGGCTGACCCTTGATATAAATACAGAGCTCTTTCCTGTTTCTTCAGGAGACTCTTTGACTGTCACACTAGCGAAGAGTTTAAGTTTGGAAGGTGCATCTGATGATTCGGACTTTTTCTCCACTAATGGATCTTGGAGACCCCCAAAACCTGGCCAGAAATCTTTGATGGATGAGTACGATTACGTGATGCACGGTACTGTCTACAAGTTTGAAGAAGGAAAGGATGACAGCATTTCTGTTTTTGTTTCTTTTGGAGGCTTGCTCATGTGTCTAGAAGGAAACTACAGATCGCTGTCTTCGCTCAAGCAAGAAAACCTGTACATTTTGATCAGACATTAGATAAGGAGGGTTAAACAAAGCTTGTATATTACCGCAGAAACACTCATACAAAAGTAGAATGGATTAATTAGTGAATTAATGAACTCAAATTTATGTATCAAAGTTGTATTGAATCTATTAAAGGCCTGATCGAAGATCGGTTTCCGATAAGCCAATCCCACCACCTAATTTATAATAGTTGTCCATGTAAATCTTTCTTTTCATGTTCCTCAACCTGATGAGTTCAGGCCAAAATTCATCGTGATTGTAGTCAAAGTTGAGATCTCCTCCATAATTCAATGGAAGCTGTTCTGGAGGAATGAAAAGACTGAAGGGCTCATCAAATTTACATTTCTGTTTGGTAAAGCTGTCAACGAAAGGCCAACAAATCTTCAAAAAACCCCACACAATCAAAGGAATGTTGATAAACAAAGCTCTGCCCAATCTCTCTGGATAATGGTATTGTAGAATATGCAGAACTTGTTTGCCCACAGTCACTGCTGGCACCTTTGGCTCCAAAAGAGAAGCCTCAGGATATTTTTTGAAATCAACACAAAGGGCCAGTTTATCCTGTCCTAGAGGCATAAAATCAATGCTTGTTTCTAACATGAATATCAAATGCTGAATTTGCCTAAAAGATGTCTTGGTATTTTGTCGTCCAGTCATCAGGAAAAGACATGGTCTTCCCTCGTTATCGTAACCCAAAACCAAATGCTTTCCTGTCTCATTTTCCTCCTTCACCGTTTCTTCAGACAAAGTTTCAAAATCTCCTCCTGCTATTCCAAACTCTCTTCTCCATGCAATTGAATTGGTGAGCCGTTTGATCGATTCATCGATATCCCAATTACATGCTCTAAGATATCTTAATAAACACTCCTTACTTAGCCACGCGCGTTCATAGTCATTAAGTTCCACATAATCCAAAACATTACAATTCTTTTCCATCACAGGATACTTGTTAGTTTCTCTGAAATGAGTGAGCACAGTCTCATACTTTGTAATCTGCTCGTCAGTGTCAACATCTTGCAAGGTAGATTTCGTGGCTGATTCGGCAGGTTTGTCAAATGGTTGGCTCACTATGGGCTTATCCCCATCAACAATCCACACCTTCTCGGGCGTCTTGGCTTTTCTTCCAAAGCCAAACATAAAGGGGACTCCGAGCGTTCACAACTACCGATCAAGCCCTATGTTTAGTGAGCACAATTGAAAAAACTCCAACAGAAAAGAAACAAGGCCTGCGGTAATCTACTGGTGTACGGAAGTAAAAATAAGAATTATAGAAAGGCTCTTTCTGGTTACTGCTATATACAAAAGTGAAAGAAGCAGAATCTAAAGTTTCTTTGAAGACCCTGTCCATTGCTCATATGCTTTCTCAAACAAAAACTCTGTAGCATGTTCAACAGGTTCATCAAATAAATATGGAAGTAAAGGAACAACAGCCAAACCAATTCCCACTGGTCCGTAAGCTTTCAAGGCCTTATTAGGACTGTTTTTGAATAGAACAGAAGAATATCTAACAGCCGAATGAATCGTGAAAGCAGGTAATCCCATGGATGCTAAGGATTGAAACACACCTCTTTGAATACCAACCCATTTCCAATCCATACCAGTGTATGCGGAAGCAGCTTCTAAGTTTGGTTCCGGTTCCGGATGCCATGGAAGCAAACCCGCAGTATACTTTCCTTCCTGTCTCATTTTTGCCTTCCATGCTTCCAGAGAAACATCACCCAAGACATAAGACCAAGAGATTCCGTAACATAATTTGACAAAAGCTGGATTCACAACTGGCCTAAAAGACTCTCCAATGTCGGAAGTGTAGGCCACATATCTGTGGGAGGCAAGCACAATAGTTCGCAATCTGTTTGCATAGGCCGCGTATCTTAATGATGTGTCAGTGGTGGTCTCGGCCTCACGAGGATCGAGAGTTTCTGAGATCTTCTCTATTTCAGTCATTCTCGAGACAATTGTGGATATTTCGGTTTGGTCAGCTTACGGATCTAAACTATAATTCAAAAATTTGAATTTCGATTTCAATATTTTTTTACTGGTTGCGAATTTTGAAACGCCTCCTAAATTATAGTGAGATTCCGAGAAATGCGAGATTGGACTCGGCCGAATCTTAGGACCAGGTCTTCACAAACCCAAAACTTAAGTTGATGAAAACACCAGCAATAACAGCCATTTTGGTCCTTTTATTGAAAACACCCCCGATCTCCAGCTTGATCAAAAATAATGCAAATATGCCTAGAAAATATCCAATAGCAACTCCTAACAATAATTCCTTATGGGCCTCAGAATCTCTGGTATCTGTCCCTGCGTTAACGGGCCTGTCTAACCCTGTTTCTCCTCCTGTAAGAGGCCCAATATTGGCAGGAAACTCATCAATTTCGTTATTGACTGTACTATCAATCCATCGATCTTCCAACTCGCGTAAAGCTTCCTCGGATTGGTTAGCAAGACCCGATCCATGTAATTGCTGGAATTGCTGTCGTAACTCGTAAATCTCCTGCGTTGAGAATCCTTGTGATAATAATCGGTCAAACCCTTTTGGTGCTTCTGTTGTGCTTTTCTCGGGCTGATGCTCTAAATCTTCTTCCTTTGCCAACTCCTCTTTCGTAAGCTCCTCGCCAACAATGCAGTGAACATATATTTTGAGAGGCTCATTAGAATTTGACTCCTCATCCCCTAAATATTTCAATTCTCTACTGAAATTGGTGTGATTGAGCAGCACCTTACCATTATGAATCAACTTTAGCCGTTTTCTCGCCAAACTCTGATCTTTCGCTCTGATCTGTTGACGTATATATTTTGTAGAGGTCTCCCCAGTATTCTTTAAAGAGCCTGCTGCTATCACTATATCTGGTAGGCCATTGGCAAACCGCACAACAAATTGAACATTTTTGGAAGATGCCTTCAGATCAGAAGCATTAAGAGGCAAAATACTACCCGACATAATGTATTTTCACCAGCACGTCTTATCGGAGGTTGCCCTACTGTTTTTATCACGAAACCAGTTAGTTTCTACTTTTTAAGACAATGTTAAGAAATTACCCGGCCACCTACACGTCCGAAAATTTTCAATATATGAAAAAAAATCTTTGGCTTAACTCTACTTGATACGCTTCCTCTCTTCTTTCTTTAGTGCGGACAACCAGTACGTTATAACCGTGTTGCTTATATATCCTCTTCCAAGGATATCTAGGCGTCAAGTACGTGGTGAGATCATGGGATCATCTTAATGCCCTTTCGTTTTAATGGGACTTCTGCCTGTTTGAACGGGGCTGGTAGATCCTACAGTCGTAACAGAGTAGATGTCAGTTTTCTAATGAAAGAAGTACGCAAAACACAAGATATATAGACACTATTGTTATATAGTTTTCTTTGATGGGGCAGTGGCTGCCACCAACACACCAGGTAGTTCCTCATTGCCACTCTGCACCAATAGTTTGATACCAGCAGCAAACACTGCAACCAAGATAACACTGGTCCAAAGGAACAGGTTCAGCTCGACGCTAACGTCTTTCTTTTGGCATGCAACTCCTGTCCATTGCGTGGTACTTCCAGAAGTACGGTTGTGAGTTGGTGAACATAGACACTTCCAGCACTTGGCCACTTTGGAGCACAATCCATGGCCAGAGCAAGAATCAGTCGACACCAAACATTCCTCCTGTGACGTAAAACATCCATTTGAAGAGGCAAAGGTTTTAGAGTCGTCTCTTTTAACTGGCGAGAAACCAAAACCTCCGTTCTTTGTGGATTCTTCTTTAAATTTGAAAGTCAATGCTTGTTGTTCAAGAGGCAACACCATGACTGTAGGATCATAGCTCTCAGTGTTTTTCAAGTGTGAATAAAGAAGTTCGCTTAATAATTTCTTGCATGCATTGTAAGTTTGCGAGTCTCTCCCTGTTTTCTTGAAAATGGTACTCAATGACTGGAGGTTCACAATGACTTTTTCTTCAGCAGAATCCAAAGTTGTTTTGAGGAAATAATCAAGTTGGGTCAACTCTTTAATGAACAGTGGATCGTTAATCAGCTCGAGCGATCTTTTGGATAATGGTTGTGTATTGGACGGCGAGCCAAAAGAGTCCACCAGACTGCCCCAAAATGACTCCATCAATCCCATTTCAGTGTTACCAAACACGCTAGACCATTTTTTTTGAAGAGCGGTTCTCATGTCATAACCTAAGACAGATATTTGGTTTGAGAGTCTGTTGAGTTGTAATCCGTTGTCCAATTTCATCAGCTTGGATGGGAAGTCCAGCATGAAATCTCTGAAAATGTGCAATGAACGGTCATCCTTAGATTCTACTTCAAAAGTAGCTTGTTTGAACTCAAAGAAGTCATGTGGTTGATCCACTCCGCTTATAATGATCACCAATTGGTTTTTTTCTTGGTCTTCCCAAACATTGTTTTTACCCAATTTCAAGGACTCTTCATCGTCCAGCTGGTCGACCTTGTAGAAGTCAGCCACACCAAATTCATCCGCAAGATTCAAGACTGCATCGTTCTGCGATAATATTGCCGGCTTGTTAGAGGAATCGTCACCGTTGAATCTGTAAACAGCAACGTTTTCAATTGCCTCGACCGCCAAGCCCAAGAAGCAGGAAACCAACAGCCCGGTTTTACAAATCTGTACCATCTCCTATGCGAATCTAAATGCTACACCAATTTCTCTAGCGGACTGTAGACACCTGGGTTGGCTGTAATTCCTCTTTGCAAGACACAAATAATCTGCTGTAAAAAACCAAGGATGTCTTTTAGTGACACGAATAAGATTTGCCAGAAAATCCTTTTTTAAGAAATTGAGAAGTGAAGGGAGTGAAAGAAGAAGGAAACTGCCGACAGCACCATACACTTCAAACAGCATAGAATCAACTCATCTGCACCATTGAGCTTGCACTTTGATTTTACCATGGAAGAACAAATCGGTCCTTTGGTACCGTCACAAATCCAAAAAGCTCGGGATGAACGACTAGGAAGGAAGATTGATATAGAGGAGAAGAAGCTTAAAAAGCTCTTTCAAACCGATAAATCACTGAATGATGAGTTGAAACATGAAATAATGAAAAGTACCAAGACAGTCGCGTCAAGGTTCACAGAATAATATACAAGTTTTCCAAAATTATCTTTGCAGTTTATTAATAAATATTCTAACTTTACAACCATGTCATTTACGAACCTTTTTGCGAGTATCTGATTCCGCCTCAGAATCCTTAAGAAACTTAAACTTAGGGGTTATAGCGATAGTCTGATTAGTGACTGACCAACTATAAATCACTTCGACGTCTGTGTCCATTTTCAGGAATAAGCCTGTTTATTTGTTTTTCTTTTCCAGTTGCCTTCTAGAACCCTTTATCAATTCCAAGTGTCCAACTCTAGAAGAAATCAATTTCTCGGTACTTGAAAGTAGCGTTGCTGAATGTTTTTTCGATAATTTGATTAATTGTTTCTCCTTACTGTTGACTTTCTTTGCCTTTTGGATCTTTGGAGCTGCAGCTTTTGGATCTCTTTGTAACTTGGTGACTCTATTTGGCTTTTTTTTGGCCAATTTCAGATTCCCTTGTGCCATTCCGTGCGTTCAAGCGACTTAGATGGCTAAACAGGTATCTTAGTTTTCCTATATTCTTTAAAAAAAATTTTGAGGCAGGGATCAAAAAGCAAAAAAAAGCTTCCTCAATGACATAATCTGCAGAAGCTTCTGCCAATTAATATTACGGCTCAGTACATCCTATAGTATTTCGAAACTCCGATACACTCTTCAATCCTTCTGTCTTGTCAATCGAACAAGTTTTTGCTCATTGAGTAACTTTCAATTACAAATCAGGTATATCTTAACATGGTCAAAGTGTATTCGTATGAAGAGTCTGAAGATGTCGCAAATGCAGTTGCAAAATACATCATCCACATTCAAGAGTCCGTCCTTTCCAAAAGCGACAAATTTCGAATTGCTATTAGTGGTGGATCCTTGGGTAAAGTTTTGAACAAAGGTTTAATTGCTAATAAGGACAATTTTAATGAGGTCGAATGGTCTAAATGGGAAGTTTATTTCAGTGATGAAAGATTAGTTCCTCTAGATCATGAGGATTCCAACTACGCACTATTCAACGAGATGGTCTTGAAAAATCTTGAAAAATTGAATGTGGAGTTGCCTACCACTGTGACAATTGACGAAACATTTTTAACTAAAGATGGATCAAAAGATGCCGAGATTGCTAAAGCTTACGAATTCAAGTTGCCGGATTCGCTAGATTTGGTGCTTTTAGGATGCGGCCCAGATGGTCACACCTGCTCGTTGTTCCCAGGTCATAAACTTCTTCAAGACCGTTTCAACAAGGTTTCGTTTTTGCAAGATTCTCCAAAACCGCCTCCTAGACGGATCACTTTCACTTTTCCAACTCTCTTCAACAGTAAGCACATTGCTTTTGTTGCTGAGGGTGCTGGAAAAGCTCCTGTTCTTGCTCAAATTTTTGATGAAAAGGAATCTGCGCTACCCTGTGAATTGGTCAATAATGGGCCAGTGCCTGTCTCATGGTTTGTCAACAATGCTGCTATTGAAGGTGTCTCGGTGACTCCCGTGACACGTTAAAGTAGTAATAATGCAATTTATTCTTTATCATATGAATAGAAAAAGGAAAGTAGGGCATATAAATTTTCTCATAATCTTAGCTGCTTGCTTCAGATACATCGTCATCCATTTCAATCTCCACAGCATCATCTAAATCTAAGTTTTGAACCTCCCAGCTAGTGATCACTTCTTCGGCCTCTTCTGACTGACCCTGTGACACAGGTCTTCCGGTAAGTGTTCTAATGATCCTGTATCTCACCTCTTCGGGTTCTTTCTCTAAATCAACATGTTCTCGAACAAGCTCTTCAATATCTGGCGTATGACCAATAGACATTCCAACACGGATTAGTGTTTCAGTGGAATTCTCCGAATTGGTGATAAGATCAGAATCAAAGACAACCTTGTCTTTCTCAAATAGTAATAGAACTGTAGACCCTCCAAATTTGAAATACCCAACTTCATCACCACGTTTCAATTGATCGCCTACTTCGCACGTCAAAAGAACAGAACCAACCATCATTGCACCGACACAGCACATTATAACCTTACCAAATACTGGAGAATCGATTTCAATATTCACTCTGACATTTTCTCCGTAGACGTCCAACCTGGACCTGATAGCCATTGGATTGACAGTGTAATACTCACCTTCAATTTTCTCAATTTTCGTCACAACCCCATCAACAGAGCAGTGGAACCGATGATAATCTTGGGGTGCCAATCTGAAAATAGCCAATGACCCATTCGTGTACCTAGCGGCATCGAACTTGGGTCCCAAAAGCTTTTCCATCCCAAAGGTCCTACCTTTGATCCACAATTCCTTTGCCTTGTCAACCGTTTGAAAAACACAGCATCTACAATCGGCCCCACTAGTAAATATCTTTGGGTTCTCTGCTCCTTCTATGGGCCTTGCATCTGGCTTCAATTTTCTGTAGAAAAATTCGTTAAAATTGCCGTAAGCCGAAGGGTCTTGTATCAAGCAGTCAGTCATGTCCAAGCTATGAAACTTGATAAACGATTCAATTTTGTTTCTGGATGAAGGAGAGTCAAATTTGCTACCTTGCTTCACACTCAAATTTTTCAATATTTTACGGATCCTGTCACTATTTCGTTTCCCAGTGAATGAACGATAAAGTAATTTAATCCCAAGCCTCACATAAACGTTCATCTTTTCTTCGATTATCAATCCAGAATTCCGATCTTGAACCAATATATTGGCGTTGTTTTTCCCCAACTCGATCTTCCCGTAGGCAATCTTGATTAATGCCTTGCTATACCACCTGCGTGTGGCAGAATTTGGCGTGGCAAAACTTGGTTTCAAAATTCTTGTGACTGTGGACCAATCTTTGGAGCAACACACTGCTAGATGCTTGACAATATCCAAATCATCTTGAGCTCTTGCCCGATTAAAACAGGAGGGACATCTAGAAATTTGAATAATGTGTTTTGTCGAATCTTTCCTTGTCATACTCCGCTCACGTTTTTCGAAAAAGGACTCAAATTCTTCTATGATTTCGTCGAAAGTAATTTTGTCACCATTCCAAGCTCTCTTTCCATGACGTTCATAAAATAATGTCAATTCCTCATCATCCAAATTTGATCCAACAGAGTCTAAAAATGTCCCAAGTTCGATAATGTCCATTTCTTGTGACTCCGTTCCTTGAAATTCATTCAAGAGATACCTGAAAAGCTGTTGTCTCAGCTTGTTGTAAGATTCAAATTTAATTCTGACCTTCATTCGAGGGTCTACACTAGATGACATTTTGTATTTGTCAAACCAATGGGAATCCAGATCCATTTTAAGTTCTAAAGTCTTCAAGGTTTCATCGTAGGTATTATGGCTCAAGTTCTTTATTGGATTTCTCCTGAATAATCTCTTTGGATATATCAAGTCTTGCTCTTCTTGATGGTCAATCAATTTAATTCCGCTGCTTGTTTCAAGAAAGAATGATGAAGACATCAATCGTTTAACAGGCACCGATTTTTCACAAACTCTATCGTTAAAAGACCAATAGTCCTTGTCTAGAATGTTGAAATGAAGATTGAAGTTTTTCTCATTTTCGGAAATCTCAAATGCTAGTCTTTCGTTAAAAATTGGATTCAAAGTATGCTTACGCCAGGAAGTGCGGAAAACCTTTGTGCCAAATGAAATCACAACAAATGGATCCATATCGTAGCCAGTTCGAGTAGAATTTACCAATGGAGGTAGCCCACTAGCAGATATGATTTCCACAAAAAGCATACCAACAAAATTCCTCTTCATGGAAAGCTGGTAGGGAGACTCGGTCCTTTTGTTGGACCTCAGTTTGCCGAATCTCTTACGTCTCTCGCTGATGAGTGAGCCTGATGTTGGAGGTGTGAGAGGCATGTCTGATAACGAAGCAGTTGATGTGTAATTGCTAAGATCATCAACCGATGAAAAGAATGATCCTACAGAATCGGATGTCTGATTCAGTTTATAGAATGAAGATGCACTTTTTGGTTCATCGTCACTGGACGCATCTTCCAAAATGTCTTCGTCCTCTCCAATAGTATCAATCGAGACTGATTCCTGTAAAACAGGAATATTCTTGTAGAATTGCTGGTCGTTGATCTGGAGAAGATTCAATGGATCTTTTCCGCAGCTTTTCATCATCTCATAGTAATTTTGCAATTGATCGATATAAGCGCACAATTGACGAGTACTTTCTTCGGCAGGAGCCGATTCAGCCACAAAAGTAGGCTCATCTTCGGACTCCTCATATTCTTCATCTTCTGCCTCGCCGACAGCTTCATTCAATGCTGTTCCACTATTAATCACAATTTGCGGCCCAATTTGTGCTTGTAATCCAGGATTTTGTTTTTTGGAAACAAATCGTCTCTTGCGTGAAAAAAAGCCAAACTTACATTTGATTTGACCAGTGACAAAAGTGCGTTCACTTTCTGAGGATACCAACTTGTACCATTTTGGTTGTGTTTCGGACCTGAGCTTCAATTCTTTCAGAATATCCAACACCGAGAGTCTAAGTTCTCCCAGATAATTTCTTTTAGACCCCTTTTTATCATACACCAGTAATGAGAGAATAAGAAAGGAATCAACGGGAAGATTTGCGGTGGCTTTATCCAACTTCAAGGGCGGTGCTTTCAATTTTAGTTTATGCAAGGAGCCCCACTGTGGATTATGAGCGCCTTTAGCTTTATGTGTTTTGGTAGCGGAAAACGGAGGAAGCTTCAAATAACATCTTGGTGAGCAGTTCAAGCTAGCAGAAGAATCAGCCTGGTTTGTCAATAATTCTTGGGCCTCAAAGATCGTCACAGACAGTCCTAATTTATAGGATGCACGATCTTTTTTTCGCATTGAGACCATGATCTAGACAAGTAAAAGACAATTGAGGTCCATTCAAGATCACTACTGAAGCTTGCCAAGCCTTTTCCTCTAATTGACAATAAAAATAGCCAGAATCAATTTCGGATAGATGGGCAATTGAAGATAGTCTTTTGTAGTTCAAGGTGCCACAGACAGAAACAAATTTCTCGGTCCTGTCAAAAAAACAGTGTTTGTCAGCTCAAATAAGATTTGGGTCGATCGACGCCAAAAACTAAATTACCCATCAAAAAATTTTGTAACTTTTTCCCAATCAATGCGTTAGAGGGAAGATTGTTGGAAAGTTAAACGACACATTTAATTACTAATTAACAGGCATCATTTAGTGCTTCACCTTCAGTTTAGTAATACTTATATTGCGCCAAGAAGTTGCTGATTACAATTATTGGGCTGGAAGCCAAAACGGCAGGCATATTAATTAGGGACAGCCAGAATAACCAACATACGGCTAAAACAACAGTTGACTGAGGTGAAAGAAGGGATCTAACGAAAATAATCAATGCTTCAAGTTAGTGGGATGGAGAATACAGAGCAATTGCATAAAACTAGATCAGGATCGCCATCCGGCAGCATCTACATTCACAATCATTGTAAGAACCCTAAACCATTGAATGTGATAGACTCCTATATTGTTCACGATGAAAATGATTACTTAAATAGCCTACTACCCGAGACAAAAGATATTGCGCTGCCAAACCAGTGTGAACTGATCAATGAGATCTCGATAGATATAGGGGGGTCTTTGTCGAAATTGGTGTATTTCACAAAGAATGAGACGTCTCAAGAAGGAGGAAGGCTAAATTTTTACAAGATCGAAACAACGAAAATAGACGATTTCATTGCTTACGTTAAGAATATACTTAGACTACATTACCATCATGATGGAGAAGATACGATCAATGGCGAATTGACACTAATTGCAACAGGAGGAGGGTCATACAAATATTACGATAAATTAAAAAAAGAGTTGAATTGCGAAATTCAGAAAGAAGACGAAATGCAATGTTTGATCATTGGCTTAGACTTCTTTATAAGTCAAATCAAAAATGAGATCTTCTACTTTGATGAGATAAATCACAAATATGTGGAGGTGGATACCCCTGAACCGGAACAAGATAAAATATACCCTTACCTACTGGTCAATATAGGTTCTGGAGTCTCAATGATCAAAGTGACAGGATCAGGACCCGACAATTTCATTAGAGTCGGTGGTTCGTCATTGGGTGGAGGAACCTTGTGGGGACTGTTATCATTGCTTACTAATTGTGACGACTTTGATGAAATGCTAGAAATGGCGTCGCAAGGAAATAACGAAGATGTGGATTTGCTGGTGGGAGATATATACGGCAAGGGATACAACAAAATTGGACTGAAATCAAATCATATCGCCTCCTCCATGGGAAAAGTGTTTAAAAAAGTTTTTGAAGGAGAAGAGCCAAAGGATTCCAAGACCGAAGACGATACGAGATTGGAAAGATTGGAAAAATTCAAACAGGAAGACATTGCAAGATCCTTGTTGTATGCGATTTCTAACAATATTGGTCAAATTGCCTATTTTCAAGCACAACGTCATGATTTGAAAAAGATCTATTTTGCTGGCTCATACATTAGAAACCATTATCAAACCATTAGAACATTAAGTTATGCCATCAATTTTTGGTCCGAGGGTTCTAAAAAAGCTTACTTCCTGAAGCACGAAGGTTATTTAGGAAGTATGGGTGCTTTTTTGAAAAAAGAGATAAAAAATGTCGATTCAAATTGAGCATCGTTCAGTCAAACATTTGCTAAATCATTCCATAGGTCGACCAATTGCGCCAAGTATTTATAATTCATGTCCAGTTCCGGATTTGCTTCGTTGTTGGATCTTTTTGTCTTGTACTCTTGTAGAAGCAGTTCATTCTGCTGTGACTCGCTCGTGGCCTCTTCCAAATCGCTTTTTAGTTGGGCCAGATGCTGAGCTCGGTTTTCTTTAAACTGTTCCAACTGCTCTAATTCGCTTCGCAAATGATCATTCTGAGTATCAAGCTCTCCTATGGCAAGTTCCATCTCGTCCACAGAATGAAATTGATGGGTTCCAACTTGCAAAACACTTCCCTTTCCATATTCTTCAAGTTCAGCTTTAAGTTTGTCATTAGTCATGTTTAATTCGTTAATAGTCTTGTTCAACTTGTTCACGTCTGCCAGAGACTTCAAGACCTTGCGGCTGTTTAAGTGAATCTCGTTTCGAAGTTTTGAAATATCAGACTCCATTCCTTGGTATGTAAGTTTTGATGCATTGATCATCTGGTTGGTACTATCCATTTCCGCAGCCGTCAGTTTGTGACCTTCATTGAGAAACCCAAGAAAAATCTGTTTAGACTCTGTTTCCAGAAACTGATATGTAAGCTTGTTGAGATAATTCTCATTATTTCTGGTTAGATTTGCCAATGCTTCCGGGTTGTCTTTCAGCATTTCAGGATTCAACTTCAAGCCTCTAACCGAAGCAGATTCGTCCACATATTGTTTGAAAATGTCATCAGACCGTAAAATTGAGATCTTATCAGCAAGATCTTGAATAGAAGCCGCGTTGGCAACTGGAGATGACATAGTTAGAGATACCTTCTATAGTTTGTCTTGATCACCAGCAGCAACGTGCCTTAATACACGAATAAATAAAAACAAACAAATAATTATTTCGTGATCCCGTTACATCTCTGCACCAAACAGAATATGATTGCTCGTATATCAATCTGGAGCAGATTGGATAGTCACCTTCTATGTCTGGTCTGGCGAGACTAAGCCTCATTCCCAAACCCTCAACCATGCTCAGAGGCATAAACGTTACAAGATTTCCCCATAGCAATCAATTGATAATATCATTCTGAGCAATTTACAACACGGTTACAAAATCACCGATTACGAGGTCAGTCCGAGGCAGTGCAATTGTAAGGTCTCCTGTCAGCATCAGTGGGGCTGTTTTCTCGGTTAGTCATCGGACAGTTGGGCATCGCTCCAGCTGATACTGGAATTCGGTCTTCAGATTGTGTTCCCTGAACGATGAACCGTTGAGAATTCTCTTAAAAATTGCATATCACCGATATAGTAAGTTACTGTTATAGCCTCAGCAAAAAAATATTTGAAATTTTGCTATCGAGAAGTCTCGGTCTTTTCTCTAAAGAAAGATAACGGATCAATAGGTTAATTTATTATAGCGACGAGCAAACATCTGGAAATATCTCTCAAGACACTTCCAAATGTCCTTTGTTAGAAGACCTCATAAGAAAACTAGGACAGGATGTCTTACCTGCAAAAAACGAAGAATAAAGGTAAGTTCAAGCAAGTCTTATTTATAAGAACAGTTCCTAACAACTTATTGAATTTCAGTGTGGTGAAGAAAAACCGATTTGCTTAAGATGCAGTAAAAGAGGATTGAGCTGTTCATATGTGACTACTGGCCCAAGCGATTTTAAAAGTCCAGACCAAAAGCCCCCGATCGAGACTCAACTCGAAGAGAAGCAAATTTCCGGGTTGATGAGTCCTTCATCGGGATTGAGCAGTGTTGGCTCGACTCCTGCAGATGGAGAAGTAAGAACGTCTCTCACAGCCACTATCCCACGGTCAGAAGGTACTCCGACCTCATTTTCATCAGAGCCGACAGGATCAAGTTCTTTTAAAACTTCACATGTTAGTCCACTCTCGTCGGTATCGTCTAGTTCACACGACCTGATCGGAAGAATGGCCTCATCAGCAGATCTCAAACAGGGACTTATGTATCCATTCCCAATGACTAGTCTCGAATATCCTCAGGATAAAGCATCCAAGACGGACCATGAACAATCTATAGCGAAATCTGATTTTGGACGCAAATACTTTGTTCCTCCTGAATTTCTATCAAATAAGACACATTTCCCATATCTAGCAGAATTGCCTTTACCCAAAGAAATTCTCAATTATACATTTTACACCGAATGTTCTTCGAAATTACAATATCATACATTGAACACTTTGCCTTATAGGATCTGTAAGGATTCCGCAAACAGAGATCTGATGGCCACTGTGTTCAAAGATTCTCCACTGTTTGACTTTGCTTGGCATGCTTTCATGGCCATCAGCTGCATAGATCTCTATTATCAACAAGAAATGCACGGACATGATGAGGTGTTGAATTTGAACAAGCAAACATATTTGAAACTTGGAGATTATCATTTTTCAAAATCCATGTATTCCATGAGCGAAGAAGTGACTGTGCAAGAGGGAACAGAAAAAGCCGTCTCGTTACTTTTAACAATTATGCTACACATTTTTTACGCCACTGCCACGCCAAATCAGATGATTGCTTCAAGGAGTTATTTTGGATTGGGAAAGAACTTGGGACTACTATTCACCGAATATGTTCTCACTTATAGAAATTCGCAGCTATTCAATGATGCATGTGCACGCTACTGTATAAACGAATGGTCTGAAGATCCTGGAGACTATTTTCCGGAGTTTCTATACGGTCTGGTGGATGCAGAGTATCCTGCAACCGGTGAAGTTGGGAAGATTGAGGTCTTGCCACTAAACCAGACCTCCAGGTACATGATAATAGCAATGGTAGACAGACTTAAGAAAGAGTTCCGTGCGTTTGCCAATATTTCTGTCAACAAGGAACCTCAAGTCCAACCCAGACACCTTCCTATCGAGTCATTGTTGAACACAGATTCCTCGTCAATCTCAGGAATTGATCCTCGAGATTCCTCTGGTTTCAAAGTCAATTCAGGCAAGATGTTTGAGAATGACATGTATGGAACTTTATCAAGATATCTGATTGAGATTCCAGACTTGCTACTTGATATGCAGGAGGCCAATGACCCTCGTGCATTGATTATCACTGCGTACAATATAGCTGCATTGGTCAGTAGACAGTATGAATTCTGGCCGATAGAAGTCTATCGTCGCGAAATACAGCACATCGAGTCACTACTAGACAATGTGCAGAACGCTTATCTTTGGAAGAGATGGCTGGATGTTGCGAACAACATGTTAGATGGACTTCCTGTGCTTTAGTTTCATAAGTCCAAAACTATATTTATTTTCTGTGGCAGTGGAGGCGGTGCTTTTTTTAGGCAGTGGCTTGGACTGTTGTGGTTTTTTTCTAAACTTTTTTGTATTGTAATTTTTACTAAACGGATTTAATCATCTATAACTAGGAGCTAAGTAGAACTACTAAATTTCGAAGGCATCAATATAACTATAACCAGTGTGATTCATAGGTATCTAGCTGTTGGGAAATGGTTTTGAGGTGCAAAAACTGTGGAAACACGGAGTTTCTTCGTGACCATCTCACTGCTTCATCAGACCTTGCCTGTTCTAAATGTGGTACTGTGATCGAAGAAAACCCAATAGTCTCGGAAGTGACGTTTGGAGAAACCCCTTCGGGAGCGGCAATGCTTCAAGGAGCTATTGTGGGCGCGGATCAAGCTCGGGCCAGTTTTGGAAACAATAGAGGTTCTTTGGACTCCAGAGAACAGACTCTTCAGAACGGTAAGAAAAGGATCAAAAACGTGGCAGCAGCATTGAAGATCAAGGATTATATTGCAGACGCGGCATGTCAGTGGTTTCAGTTGGCTTTAACAAATAATTTTGTTCAGGGAAGACGCTCTCAGAACGTTGTGGCTGCCTGTTTGTACATTGCTTGCAGAAAGGAAAAAACACATCATATGTTGATTGATTTCTCCTCCAGACTACAGATTTCCGTCTATGCAGTGGGAGCCACGTTTTTGAAGATGGTCAAAGCTTTACATATCACCTCATTACCACTTGTTGATCCATCGTTGTTTATACAGAATTTTGCAGAGAAACTAGACTTTGGAAGATTGCTGCCGAAGGTTATCAATGACGCAATTAAGCTGGCACATCGGATGAGTGAGGATTGGATTCATGAGGGCCGTCGTCCCGCCGGTATTGCTGGAGCATGCATTTTACTGGCTGCAAGAATGAATAATTTCAGAAGAACGCATTCCGAAATTGTGGCAGTGACGCATATTGGCGAATCCACCATCCAGAAAAGACTGAATGAGTTTAAGAACACCAATGCGTCCACTTTGACTGTGGAGGAATTTCGTGTCGACGGCAAGGTTGAGTCAACGCTTCCGCCTTCATTCCAGAAGAATAGAAAAAGCGAAAAACGACTCAAACATCAAATCACGGTGAAGGGTCAATCACAAGATGAATTAATGGAAGATCCTATTTTGGCTGCCATTTTGGAAGATTCAAAGTTATCAGAAAAAGAGATACAGGACCATGTTAAAAGAGTTTTTCTTAGACAGAAGAAAGATAGACTTAGAAAGCTCAATTCAACTTTGGGAGAATCTGGAGACACGTCGGATGAGGCTCCTGATAGCGAGGAATCTAGAGAAAACCTTGAGTTTGAAAAGATGATTGAAAGAAACAGACCAAGAAACTTGTTCACTGCTCTTCCAAAAACCGATCAGTTACTTTTGAAAATATCTGATGATCCAGAGAACTTGGATGATGTGGACGATGACGAGATCGAAACGATTCTGTTGACAGAGCAGGAAAGCAAGTTGAAGGAGCGACTATGGGTGGGGTCTAATCAGGATTTCCTTTTGGCTCAAGAAACCAAGAGGTTGAAAGAAGATGCTGATAGAATAGCTGGTCATAATCAACATCCGAAAAAGAAGAGAAAATCTTCAACCAAGAACGGCGATGGCATGGGCTCTTTAAAAAGCGAATATGGAGAGTATTTGTCTAATAATCCTTCGCAGCTTGGTCTGACAGCGGCCTTGAACCAAGAGTTATCAGCAGCAGATAGTGCTAAAAGCATGTTGAAAAACAAGTCTCTTAGCAAGAAGATCAACTACGATGCAGTTAATGAGCTGTTTGATGACAATTAGATGGAATATATTTGTAAACTACTGTATTCATAAAGAACGCTCTGATTATATTAGAAAATAAAGATCGATTTAAACTTCCACTTTACCTTTTCCTTGGCATTTGTTGCACATTGATTTCTCGTGTGCTCTTCCAGATCCACCACATTTAGAACACTTGATAGTTTTCGTCTTCGTACTTTGCGCATTGGATTTTTCTCTTCTCGAATTAACAGCTTCTGTGACTAGCATTCCTGCCAATCCAACAGCTGTACCAATTAATCCTCTTCTACCCACCATACCAACAGGAGCTCTTGTTGGACCGTAACAACCACCATATGGATAACCGAATGGACTCACTGGAACACAACCTCTTCCATGCATCATTCCATATCCAAAGTTTCTCCAGCATCTTTTGCATCTTCTGCCGGTACGAAGTTTGAATCCGGAGTTATTGCACCTCATGCAATAATATCCTTGTGGGTATTGAAACGTGCTTGCATTGACAGCAGGTTGGGGTAGATAACCGTTTGAAGATGCTTGTCTTGGAGTTTCTGGTGCAAAACAGTCCTCTTCGTCACTGCTTGATTCATCAACAGAGTGGTGATTTGAACCATGGGTAGCTTCCTCATAGCTAGGCAGGTTCTCAGAGCTTAGAACTAGGGTTTCCATTCTTTTTTCTTCCATTTCTTGTTTATTTGTAGTGATTATAGTGTTGTCTGTTTACATGTTTACCAGACATAAAAGTAGTCAACTCGGGCCCTATATATATAATTTTCAATTAGACCGAAGGTTCAAGAGATAATAGCCCGAAAATGCGGAGAGCAAGAGGCGAAGCCAAGAATTGTCAGAAATTTCCCCTTTATCGGCCTGGTGTCTGGATGTGTAACGTGGCAGTGCAAGATTTTTTTATTTATTTTTTTTCTTGATAGTGAGCGTTGTCAAGATAAACGGAATGTTCAAGTTGGAGGAAGCGTGTTTAAAGTTAAGGGATTCAGGGGACCGAGCTTGGAAAAAAAATGATTTGGTTGACAGAGTTGCAAAGTAAGTAGAAGTTACAATGGATTTGATGGCTAATGGCTCTGTGATTAACACATTTCAATTTAGAATTTGGCGTTGGGTTTACAGCTGGTGGCTGTCTGCTCTTCTTTTTAGGAATAATGACCTTCTTTGACTCAGCATTGTTGGCAATGGGTAATGTGCTGTTTATTATTGGATTGATTCTGATTATTGGCCCACAAAAAACCATATATTTTTTCACCAGACCGCAAAAACTTAGAGGATCCATTTGTTTTTTGTTTGGAATATTTCTAATTCTAATCAAATGGTCATTTGTGGGCTTTTTGGTTGAAAGTCTTGGAATCTTGGGATTGTTTGGAGAATTTTTTGCTACCATGGTGCAATTTTTACGTTCCCTTCCCTATGTTGGTCCTTTGCTTTCGAATCCTGTGATTGGCCCTGTGGTGGATAAATTGGCGGGGGTGAGAGTGCTGCCAGTATAGACACACATACAAACACACATCCGTTGTATTATTATTATCATCATGACGTTACATATTCTAATCGGTTGTCTATAAATATGTTCATTAACGTTATTTCAGAATATCCTCTAATTTCCGGCAAAACTCAAGTGTCTTATAATCGTGTCCGAATTGGCCGACAACTTGAAATCCAAAAGACTGGTCTCCGTAAGGAACATTCATCGTTGGAAGTCCCGCCAAAGAGAATGGAATTGTGAGAGAATCGTTTCGGTAAGACTCAACAGGCTTGATGGAAAGAAATTCCGATACTAAGGAAGGTGTGCTGTTAGCAGTCGGACAAAGAATGAAATCAAGTCCTTGAGGATTCGACACATTTTTCAGAACATCAGGAACTCTGAACATTCCTGTGAGTTGATCCACAATTTTAGTTCGTAGAAGACCTGCCTTCATGAAATGACTGTTGTATCCATATGACGACAGCGAAAAGGATCCAAGGATAATACGTCTTTTGACCTCTTCGCCGAATCCCAAAGATCGCGTTTTCACAAACTCGGGATCATTATCAGAATAACTATCTGCTCGGAATCCGTATCTAATTCCATCGTACCTGGACAAATTTGAAGATGCCTCGGCAGAAACTAAAGTATAATAAGCAGCTAGTGCGTACTTTAGTGATGGGACTGAAATTGGATAGAGCTCCACTTTCGCATCTTTTAATTTTGCTAAGAGAGAAAGCCAATTCTTCCTCACTGTTGGATCCATATCGTCGATACTAAATTCAACAGGCAAACCGATTTTCGGCGTGGAGGGTATTTCTGGATCGTAATTTCTGATCGAAGAATCCATGCTTGTTGGATCCGTAACATCAAATTGATCCAACACTTTGAACACCTTTTGAATCAGATCCAACTTTTTGGACATTATACCTACCGTATCTAAAGACTGCGCATAAGGAACCAATCCCCATCTAGAGATACGACCATAAGTGGGTTTGAAGCCATATATTGAAGTATAACATGACGGCAACCTAACCGATCCTCCTGTGTCAGATCCGATAGCAAAATCCACCAGATTGGCAGCAACAGCAGCTGCAGATCCACCAGAAGAACCTCCAACAATTCTCATTTCTGGGTTTATGCTGTACGCTCTATCTAAAATCGGAACTGAATAAGAATGTTCTTCGTAATCTTGAAGATTTTCAGGCTGATTCAAAAGTATGTCTGGACTAGAACAACTAGTCCATACCTTTTTCTGTTGATAATCTGCCACAATCTCATGTGACTGTTGATACAAAGGATTTAAAGTTGGTCCGAAGTACGAATTCAAACACGAATTTCCCATCCCAAATTCGTCCATATTAGTTTTCCCCACAATTGCGGTTCCATGCTGATCAAGCAGTTTTGTGACGGTCGATTCAAATGGCGAGATATATTCCCCCAAAATCTTGGACGAACATGTGGTTGGTAGTTTCCGGGTGGTGAAGTTATCTTTGACGGCTGAAACGGTTCCCGCTAGTATTCCATTCTTTGATTGTTTAAGATCTTGAACTATGCTGGTAAAGATGTTATATCTGGAGTTTGTTGAGGCAATTTTAGATAACGTATTCATTACAGCATAACCGTTAACAAGGGAACATTTTTTTCAGCTTGAAAAAAAATCTCTTAGCAAATCTATATATTTATTTATTTTCACCTTGTTTGACCTCTAGGAAGGATATTTGGTCAACACGGCCAGTTTCAATATAATTTAAGGAAATGTCAGAAAATAGCAGGGTCACCAAGTTTCGAATTGCGCCGAGACTGAAGCCATTACCGTATTCGTTGCAAGATCTACAATCGCATCTCAAAGAGCCCGTTCTCAACAAGCAAATCACCTTGCAAGACAGCGATTTCTTTACAAACGACGACAATCCCCAAAATAAAAGAGGATTCAAATACAAACCATGTCGGCCGAGTCCCGTTTTCAAGTCGACCATGTATTCGACTTCTGATTTGCCTCCTTACAGGTGTAGATTATCTTATTTTGATAAGTCGCCAGGACTTCTGATAGATAAATCGGCATCCAAGGCCACTTCGTTGCAAGGATGGCGAAGCGCAAGAGCAAATGTGGCAATTTGTGAAGGCTCTTGGTATGTTGAATTCAACATCATAAAATCAAACGAAATTGAAGGTAATGTGCGGTTTGGATTTGCTAGACGAGAAGCCAGTCTTGAAGCTCCTGTTGGATTCGATGGCTATGGCTATGGCATAAGAGATAAATTTGGTCAAACTGTCCATCTTAGCAAGTCGGCTGAGTTTCTGGAAAATGACCAATTCAAATCGGGCGACGTTGTTGGGCTGCTAATAAAACTGCCCGATATGCAAACACAGAGAAAAATCGCCAAGTTGCAAGCTCAACAAGAGACACTGGGCCAGCCAGAAATAATCGACACCTACAATGATCAATTAGAAAATTTGGCAGATAATGTTGTGGATATTGTCCGCGATCAAATTCCAATCAAATATAAGACTCAATTATATTTCGAACAATATGATTACACTTCGTCTAAAGAAATGGAACATTTGTTAAATCCAGTGACTGTTTTTGGAGAAAAAGCTGTTCGGGATAAAGAGAATTTCAAACCATGTACTCTTCCGGAATCCTCGATCACTGTTTACAAGAACGGGATTTGTCGAGGAGTGGCTTTTAAAGATCTATATGCGTTTCTTCCACCTTCGTCGGAGCAGAAACAATCCAAAGTTGCGGGCAAAAATGGAGCTTCTGCCTCAAAAGACGACGGCTCATTAGGATATTATCCTATGGTTAGCTGCTATAATAAAGGAATTATTGAGTTGAATCCTGGTCCTACACTAAAATATGTGCCTGAAGACTTGAAAGACGCGTTGGCGGTCGGCGAAGTGAACTTGTATTCTCAGAGATATGATGAGACAGTTGTGACAGATTATGTTTACGATCTCATCGATGAGCTGACCAACCAATATTTGGACGAGCTGGAGCAAACTTTGAACGGTACTTGATCTGGTACTATGGGGAGTAATGCATTATTAATAGAACTCGATCATGTTTTCCAATGAACTATCGCATTCCTGATTTGGACATCCGTCGTTCTGGTGGGAACGTAAAAAAAGGTCTCGACAATTCTTGTGAAATCTAACATAACAATCTGTAGACATACAAGCAAAACCTCTGGTGGCTAGTTGCTTGCAGCCATGACAAACAGAAATAGTACCGGCTGGTTTTTCTGCAGACCTAACGTCAAATTTGTTGATCAAATAAGGCTTCAATTCTGCTAAGGCCCTTGCGCTCAAGCTATACTCGTTTCGAAACGTGTCTAACCATCCATTCTGCTCCAAATTCAAAACGAAATTCTGAGCTTCGGTCATTGTTGAGAAGTTCTTTTTACCAATGTTCAAGGCCACATAATGCTTAACTGAATATGTGAGGTTTCCTTCGTCATCATAAGGATTTTCAAACATCTCATCTATCAGTTGATTGATAACCTCAATTTCCTTTTCTGTGTACGAGGTAGACAATTTAATTGAACCAGTAGGTTTACGATTCACAAGACTCAAATTGATCAGATTGTCATTGTCCTGATCCACCGTCTCCATTATCTCGAGTTCAAAATATGCTAAGTGTTTGTTGATGACCATAATGGTCTTGGACAAATCTTCCACAGAAATTTCATCCCAATCGGGATCCGACTGGTTCTGTAATCCTCGTAGAATCATCTCTCTTTGCGACTCTTCTTGTGAGGAATTAGCAACATCCTTGCCGTATTCACGCTCCAAAGTCAGAGTTAGCATGGTCTTGGTAAACACCTTGTACAATTCCTGAAACTCAATACTTTTTGCCGAGATCAAAAATTGCAGAATGGTTCTATGAAGGTCTCCATAGTTGTCCACCAACATCCTCACTTCGGATTCCTCCATTTTAAAGGCGATCTTCTGCCCTCAGCTTTAACCAAACACAGTTCCCAACTACACAAATATCAGAAACCCAATGTTATGTAATCAGCAACGTTCCCAGTAATTTTTTTACGAGACAAAATCCATGTACAATACTAGACAACAAAGGAAAAACATCAGTGAAAGATCGAATCCAAAAATAGGAGTTTTTAATCTCGACAATGTCATATTATCAACAACCGAACCTCAATTTTTACAGCTCATCCAATGGTCAGACCAATTACTTCAATGATTCAGTCCCCACGGGGTCGATGCCAACAGGATCGATGCAAACCGGATACTCATACACTCCTGGAGACCAGGACCAACAGGCACTAAGCAAAGGAATACTCGCAGCATTTTCTACTAACGGATATCCAGGAGAGCCTCCGTTATTGGAAGAACTGGGAATAAATTTTAATCACATCAAATCGAAGACATTGGCAGTGATGAACCTGAAATCCAGTAGTCTCAGTGACGAAATCATTCAAGACTCGGATTTGGCAGGGCCATTGATTTTCTGTTTGTTGTTTGGAACACTGCTACTTCTCTCAGGTAAAACCCATTTCGGATACATTTATGGTGTTGCTTTGTTTGGAACCATCTCGCTCCATTGGCTTTTCAAACTGATGTCCAATAACACCTCAGAAAACAATCTTGATTTTTTGAGAACAGCTTCTGTTATTGGATACTGTTTGCTACCGCTTGTCTTACTGAGTGGGCTTGCTGTTCTCACCAGATTAGACAATACCATTGGATACTCACTGGCTTGTCTATCGATTTTCTGGTGCACACTATCTTCTTCTGGTTTTTTCGTGAGAGTCTTAAATCTGTCGAATGCAAGACCCCTGATCGCATACCCACTTTCCATGTTCTACTCCGTGTTTGCCCTCATGGCCATTTTTGTTGAGAAGAAGGAATGATATTACAAATCAAAATGCAATTGATACATAAAACAGGTGCAATTAATACAAACCAAAGAACTAGTTCTCGAGTATCTCATCTAGCTTAAACTTGCCTTGTAACTTTGGGATCAAAACCTCATAGTCGTAAGTTTGAGAAGTAGTATCCTTGGAATCGACTTCAAAGTGGAAGGTTGTCACCAAAGAGTCTTCATCCAAAGGATATCCTAATTTGTCAGCACTATAAGACAATTTTTCATCAAAAATCACTTTTGTAAGTCCATTCGATGGTCCAGGATGTATCAAGTCTCCTTTTTGGAATGACTTATATCTATCGGTAGATTTGAGATTTTTAAATGGAATGAGATCTGCATAATTCCGTTTATTCAAAAATAGATGGTTTGCTCGTGGACTACCGTTGGTATCTTTCACAAAAAGGTCCACCACATCTTCGTTGGCTTTTCTGCCAAAGTGGTGGATTTTGGACCGTTTCTGAAGAAGACCGGCCATACCATTCGGTGGAGGTGTATTGACAATTGCCGAGGAAATCACATTGAAAATAAGGCGAGGATCCTTTTGAGGATTCTCAAAAACCTCTTTATTCTCTTCCTGAACTCTGGAACCTCCAAATAAATGGTGTGTGTGTATCTTTGATTTCATTCTTGTCAGGCATCCAAGATGCACATCTCCACTTAAGATAGTGATGCGGACTTCGTTGCTTGCAGCGAATTTGAAAAACTCTTCCATCAACCAGTTTCTTTCCCTTTTGTGATGAACAGCACACCAATGATCATTTAAATCATCTAACAACTCAATAGATCCATCGAATTCGTTCACCAATCCTTTTGCGATAATTCCTTTTCTAGCCAAAAATTTGATAGGAAATAGTAATTTAGAGCTCATGATCGACTCTGCCCAAACCATTCGAGGATAACAAATAGGAACACCCAACAAAACAACCATATGTTTGATATCACCATTGGACTGTGAAATTTCCTGCTTCATTCGTTCAAAAACTATGGAATACGTTTCAGGAGTGACAACTTGTCCTTTAGTTCTTTCAGTTCTACAGTCAAACCCAATGAATCCTATTTCTTTTCCAAGTCTGCAGTATATCGACCTGGACCTTTGCTTAATGTACGGCCCAATCGTGTGTCCCATAACCCATGATGGCTCGGATTTCGTTTCTTCATCCGGAGAGACATGGTGTTGGAATAATAAATAATATTTGAATGCAATGTTTCCAACAGCCTGGAAGATATCTTGGGTCATAGTTCTGTCTGAATAAGAACCAAACCCGTCGATAATATCGTGGTCATCATAAATATTAATCTGAGGAATCTGATGCAGGGCTAATGGATAAATAGATTGCAATGTAGTGCCTGCTGATCCCTTCCAATAGCCTTTTCCAAACCAATTGACATAATTCGCCATATAAAAATCCTCCAAAGAGGTAATCATTTCGCTAGTCAATTTGGTGTTGGAGTGCAAAGTCTTATGTTCAAGCCATTTTTCAAAAGGCTTCGATGACTTCTTCACTGAATCACAGTATATTTGGTCTCCGCCGCCAATCATCACGTGGTAAGGAAGATTATCATGTTTTCTCAAAACATCATACCAAAGAGAACCTTTGAAAGTTTCAGTATTGACACTCAACGAGAATCCATTGCATGAATAAGACATTATATTCATCGATTGATGGATTGAAGGAAGATAAAATTGGAAGTTTTCATTAAACTCGTCATTAATTGCGTATTTCACCTTCTGTTCATATTCGGTCAACGCCAATTCCATGTTGAATCGCCAAAATGAAAGACCGCGTTCCCTGTGGAACATAATCGATGGAAACGTGCCTGATTCAATTGGAGCATTGTCCTCTGGATTAGCTGGTCCAACCATATATTTGATGTGGGGTGGAGACTCAAGAGGATCCGTTCCCTCTTCATCCCGAAGAACAAGCAACACGGTACCTCTATAGTTGTTGGTCCCATTTTCCATGCACGCAAGTAATCTCAGATTTGGACCACAAGCGACCTTGATTGGAGGAGTCCCAACTGTTTTGTCAGGTGGACATCCAGATATTTTATCTGGAACAGATTTGTCAACCAATACCTGGTATTTCTCTAGCGGCAATGGATCAAACCACCCCTGAGTGAGATCATCTACAGTCATATCTACCTTCGGCGTATATCAAGGCAGCTTTCAAACCCAGAAAAAGAACATGAAACAAACTGAACACACTATATCCACCGAGAATTTCACTTTGCAAAACCTTCCCATGTATTATTGTCCCGAGGCGTATTGGTTATTTAAGGAACGAGGCTGTGCATGTGACACTACAAAAGCATGGTTGCTATCTCGGAAAAGTACAACAGCATGGCCAGGAATAGTGGCTGAGATTATTGCCTATTCGAAGCCATTAGTGATTGAGGACCATTGGTAAAAGTGCTCAAAGCAACTTTAGGTTGTACAGATGAGTGTAGAAATTAGATTAGTGACAGATCTAGCCGAAAATAAGGAACAAGAACTGTCTCCCCACTACATTGCAGCTGCATCTACCGCATTTCCAGACCAACGAAGCCCAGATTGAATCATCTTGATTTGGCCAATAATCAATGAATAATTGCTAATAGATTGACAGTACCGTTTATAGAGGGTCTAAAAAATCTGTGGCACAGCCAGAGTTTCAAACTTTTTTCGCTCATCAACCAAGGTGCACAGTTTTGTAGAAATGGAAATATTTGCACCCCATGTCTTCCGATCGCAAAAAAAAAAGAGTCTACCTTTTTAAATTGAAATAAGACACATTCATTTTATATATAACACCATCTCTTTTGATATCATGGCATCTAAGGCAATCAAGGGAACAATCTTATGTCTTCATGGCTATGCACAAAACGGGCCTACTTTCTCCGCTAAGGCTTCAGGAATTAGGAAGGCTTTGAAGAAAATCGGTTACCACACAATTTTCATGGAGGGTTCGCTTAAAATCCAAAAAGCAGATCTGCCGTTTGAAGTTACACCAACTGATGACCAAGAAGAGTTTGATTACCGAGGCTGGTGGCAACCAGGAGATGATTACGATTTGGGACCTGCATTCGAAGCAGTGAAGGCCTGTTATGAGAAAGAAGGACCGTTCATTGGTATTTTAGGTTTTTCTCAAGGTGCAGGATTAGCAGCTATGGTTTTAAACAAATATGCTGAGGTAGTTGGTAAGGAAGAAGCCGCAAATGAATTGAAGTTTGGTATATTTTACTCGGCATTCGTTGTTAAACCAGAACAATACCAGAAATATTACGAACCAAAGATTGAAAAACCAACTTTGCATATATATGGAGAGCTGGATACTGTTGTTAGCAGCGATCGTTCAGAGGCTTTGATTGAGAAGTGTACTAATGCCAATGTTCTCAAGCATCCTGGTGGACATTATGTTCCAAACACCAAAGATCTGCTAAAGAAAGAGGTTGCATGGGTGGAAGGGATTATGAATGGTTTAAGCAGCCAAACTGAGGCTCCTGTTGAACAAGAAAAGAAAGACAAGGATGAATTAGATAAGCTTAGCGAGCAGATGGACAAGCTAGGAACCGCATGAAATTATTTTCCCTGCAGATAGAGAGCTGGTTTTTACGATCTGTCATATAGGATCCGGGTCAGGCCGGTACAAAGCTATTTGTTGTTGAGTTGCTGCTTGCTACGAATGTGTGAACTATGTATATAAACCTTTATATAAATATAATTGACAGATTGTTGGAAAGAGATATCTTATTATTAAGCTATTGTTTCTACTAGTGGTACTTTCAGTTTGGAGCTTTTTTTTTTTCATCGGTAATAAAACTGGGGAAAATTAATTGCATAAAAACTTTGTTAATCATCATCAAACTTTCTTCTTAATATATCATATTTTATCAGTTTGCCAAATATGGATATTTCAGAAACGACTCCACTCGTTCCTGTTCAGACTAATCCTTTAAGAGACACTCTACCTCCTTTAAGGAAGAGAGTGTTTCAAGTGGTGTGTGCTATTATTTGGTGTTTATTTGCAGCAGGACCCATTTTTGGATTTGCAGCACTAAAGCCTGTTTTAATAGACCAAGGAGTTTACAAAGATGTTTGCGATTTATCCGGTCAAAAAGATAGTTTTGATGAAGTTTGCACAGAAAGAGATTTGAAACTAAATTTCATGTTTACTTTGGCAGCAGTGGTAACTAATATAACTGCACTTGTGGTTGGTCGCATTTTAGATGTTTATGGTCCTCGAATTACTGGAATTCTGGGATCAATCATTATATTTTTTTCGGCTCTTTGTCTGGCTTATGGATCTTTGATCAAGTTTGTCGATCCGTATCTGTTGGGGTACACAGGTCTGGCTTTTGGTGGACCTTTTGTTTTCATAAGTTCATTCCAGCTAGCAAATTCATTTCCTGGGAAGTCGGGATCCGTTTTGGCTCTTCTCACTGGTGCATTCGATTCTAGTTCTGCATTGTTTCTTGGATACAGATTAATCTATCAAAATAATCTGATCCCTGATCTCACATTAAGAAAGTTCTTCACAGTTTACTTGATAGTTCCGGTCTTTATTTTTATTTGTCAAGCTACAATTATGCCTCATGAGTCGTATAAAACAGTCGAAAATCTTGCCAAGATTAGTGAAACAGGAATTGATGAATCGGGATTACCGATGGATCCAGATGATGATAGATATTCTCCTGAGCAGGTGCAAGCTCAAAGAACCAGGAGATCATCCATAAAGTCCACTAAATCTGTTTATGAGGAGATAGCAGAAACCAATTTACATGAAAAATCTGGAGGAGTTAGTGGAGTTCTTCACAATAAGTCTCTCCAAGAGCAGATGTCTTCGCCTTGGTTCTATCTAATGTGTGCTTTCGCCACCATTCAAATGCTTCGGGTCAACTACTTTGTGGCTACCATTAGATCTCAAATGGAGTTCTACTTTCAAAATGAGAGAATCGCAGTTCAGATCAATAAGTTTTTTGATGTGGCTTTACCAGTGGGAGGGGTATTATCTATTCCATTTATTGGATTGCTCTTAGATAACTTCAAGAGTCTTGCTGTTTTATCTATTCTTCTTGTGATTTCGTGTCTCATAGGTCTTTTTGGAATCGTTGCTATTCAAACAGTACAATATATGGGCATCGTTCTGCTGGTGTTATATCGTCCATTCTATTACACTGCAGTTTCAGACTTCTGTGCCAAGGTGTTTGGATACAAGAATTTTGGTACTGTTTATGGAGCAATTAACTGTATTTCTGGTACTTTTAACTTATTGCAAGCGGTTTTGGATACGTCTACACACACCGTATTCCACATGAATCCTAGCCCTGTTAACATTCTGCTCACTGGTCTGACTTTAATTTCCGGGACCTCGCTAATATTGTACATTAAGAGCCAAGAAATTGAGCTGAAGAAAAGGGATCTAATTGAGGAGGCCATGAGCAGTGAAGTTGTGCAAATGCCAGAGTGATAAAGATGCTAAAAGCTGTTGATGCTACCTGTGGCTGAGTAATGCTCCACAGTTTTTTTGATGAGCCGCGTGGCTGGTTATCATTTTTAATGTGTCAAAAAAGAAAATTATATAACATAGGTAGTATATACAACCCTCAAGCTTTTACGGTGGCAAACCATCAGCATAGCATTTTATATTAAGGACTTGCGAAACTTTTAGATACTTGGCCTTCGCTGTGGATTTGAGCTAAGAATTCGCTTGTCCATTTTTGAAAATGGCGCCTCAATGGATGCCTCAAAATATACAAAAAAGGCTACTTAAGTACGTTTTACAGCAGTTATCGCTGTTTTCCGAGATTGATCTTCCTAATCTCGATGTATCACTAGGAACCAATTCGAAGATCAACCTTCGAAATTTGGAGCTCGATATAGAAAAGTTCAACATCCCTGGGGTTTACATGAGAAATGGAACAATCAAAGAACTGGCTTTATCGTTAACCATGAGTGATGGTGTCAACATAGACTGCAGCGGAGTGAATATCACTTTATCACCATCTGTTTCTTCTTCTCAAAGAAATAGCTCGGAACAGTTTTCCTTGGCTAAGAGCACCGCCGATCTTGCTAACAGCGTTATGTTTGACGATAACGTAATAGATGAAGAAGAACAGGATCCGAAATCAAAGGTATCAGAGTCAAAAACTGAGGTTCCGCACCCTCAGAGTGCTGAACCGGCCACAGGCCAGTATAAGCTCAGTAATATGATGAGCAAAGCTGTTGATATAGCACTATCAAGATTACAAGTGGACATCCAAGACATCAGAATATCGATAGTATCTGACACTTCTGTAATGGAGTGTTGCATTGATGCGATTAGCTTTACAACTCGGGATGGGGTCAGAGAGATAAAAACCAAAGGAGTACGTATCAACTGTGTCAAGCCTGAACTATATCCAGGAGAAGGACTAGATCACATGGAGGAAGAATCCGAACATGATGATATTACAGAAGAAAGCAGATCTGATACTGATGAAACTGACAGCGACCTTGATGATTACACAGATCAAATGATGACCACTTCTTTTATGGCTGAAAACAAAAATGACATACAGCATTCCTTGATGGAAAGTATGATGTTCGCAAATGATGACTCGAGTTCCGTTTATATGAGCGCCGCCTCTAACCTTCTGAAATCGACCGCCCCAATGCCTCCCAAGGCTGGCAAAAGCATTCCTGCCAGAATAATTTTTATTGATGAGTTGTTCATAGCATTTGAAGGGCTGCAGGACATTGATAACTTGAAAATAGAGGTTGGTACTATTAGGGTTGCAGCTTCCCCTATACCTGACTGCATGTCGAGTTTGTTGCATTCTATAAAGAATCTTGCTAGGTTGTCGATGGCAAAACAGCAGCCTGAGGCTAACTCGACAGTTTCCCATGATGAAAGTGATACTACAAACCCAATCCTGGTTAGCAAGGTTTCAATAAATGAGATGGTTGTCAGTCTCACGTCTGCCTTAACCAAGGAGGGCGATTTTGCACAACCTGAAAGCTTGAGAATTATTTTCTCTGAAAGCAAATTTGAGCAACGAAGTTCTACCTTTTGCTTTGGAAGTATATCCAATGTCAGAATTATCAGACATGAGGCTGAAGCGGCTTTATTTTATTTTGAAGAACTACGTGCTTCTGCCACCAGAGATTTACGATTTGAAATACTACATGGTGATGTCCTTCGAACAACTATATTATGCTCCAAATCAGCTCACTTTACGATCGATATAGATTTGATGAAATCTTTAGCTCGCTACTACGCTTTGTTGTCTTCATTGTCTGAACAATTAAACCCAGGACCTCCAAGAAGTTCAATGGTTGGCTCTCTCTCATCTAGCAAAAGACACCCACGCATATCATACGGAAGAGACGCCGAAGAATCTGCTAAGCCGGCAAAGACGCACGAAATCAATGCACAAACCTCATCCATTTATCTTTACGTTTTGCTGTCTGAGAGTGATACCGTTAAGGTCACTCTACTACCATTGTCATATAGCTCTTTATCTGGCCAGTTTGAGACTGATCAGATTTTGATGGAATACATCAATGATCAGAATAGGGATGAATATGCTGCTAGTCAGTTTTTAATGGTTTCAAAGGTGAAAACTTCGGGAAGTACAAACGATAAGGTGAGGACTTTTGATAGCAATTCATTTCAGGAAAGTTGGTCGAATTCAACGATGAAAACTCAAATTGAGAGTATAACTTCAAAGTTTGAGCTCCCTTCTTTCAAAGCTTTGATATCAAAGACCACCGGATTTATTGATCAAATCAAGCTGGCATTGAAAGACGTCAGTTCGCTCCAGAACAGGTCAAAACCCAAGGTCAAGAAGGTGAGATTGGCTAGCAGTATATTTCCAACTAATATGAAGGTAGTTGATCACGCTGTCGAACTCAAATCGGTTTCTCTGGAGTTCACAAAGATATGCAAAGACTTTGGACTTTTCAAATTTATGGTCAACGGTGCTTCGATTCATTTTATCCAGGGTAGCGCTATTCAAGCTTACATTATGAATATTTCGGCATCTAGGATATTTGAAAGTGTTGTGGAGCCTTTTATATCTGTTGCCAATGCTGAAGATAAAAGTATTCCAATGATTTTTATAAAGATAAAGGAATCAGCTTGGATTCATCTTAGAAACTGTTTGGTCGACTACTATGGGAAATGGCTTACTCTACTGGAGAACACGTTGTCTAATTCCAGTGATAATACAGAGTCACCGGAATTGCCAGTCACTGTGGGAACTCCTACCAAAAACAGGACACAAATTCATTTAACATTTACTGATGCATCCCTTGGTTTGAATCCTGTCAATCTCAAATCTAAAGTGCAATTGCTTTTGAAAAAAGGAATAGCTCAGGTTTCTTGGGATCATGATGGAAACGCAAAACTTCAGTCCTCATTCAACTCACTATCGCTCCTTCTTATTGACGACACTTCGAACATTTTGAACGATTTGGAAAGCAAGAGTTTCAGGAATTGGTTAAGCCTATCAAAGACAAACCAGCCGGCGTGGACACTCGTGTCAATTTTAAAAAGCAAAGGGTTTGTCTCTGTTGGCTCCTCTAGCTCCATGTTTTTGAATGCCACTTTTGCAAATCCGCAAGGATTAAAAAAAAGTATTTTGGAATCAAAGGGCTGCCAGGGGTACAAGCCCCTGATTGATCTTAAAGTTCATCTTGATATGTTGCTTGTCGATTTGTGTGCAGATTCATCGCAATGTCTACTGCAGACTTTCAAAGATTTGAAGCAACCAGTTCAATTTTCTTTTGATGAGAAGTACAAACCAAAAACTGATGAGTTTGATGTATTCAAAGATGTTGACGAGGGTTGTTTTTCCTTAGCTAAAGATGCAAGCTCCTATGTTGTGGAAGATGATCACGTTAATGATCAGCAGCCTTTTTTGATGCAAGAGAGTACTCTCGAGTTTGTTGAGGATTTTTATGACCAAAAGCGAGAAGTCGATTCTGATTCCATGCTGGGAACAAAGCCATCAAGTTTGAATAACAGCTCCGGTTTGAAAACTGGCAGCCCGTCAAACAACATACAGTTTGAGGATAATCATTTTATCAAGTCAGAACCTGACTGCACCCCTAAAATAATCCCATTGGTGATAAGTGTCAGCATATCCACCGTAAAACTCAAACTTTACGACGGTTTTGACTGGAAAGAAACACAAATCACAATCAGAAATGCCATCAAAAGAGTGGAAGATAATGCAAGAAATCAGATGCTGGAGAAGAACAGAGAATCAAGTCCAAGGGTTGGCTCTTCAGTGGGTATGGAATCGGCCTCAATGGTTAATCCAGGATCAGATATTGAGGAATTGAAGTCTGCAAGTAATTCTGCAGATTTTGATTCAGATGACATTGACGATAACAATGAAGTCATAAGTGAAATGTTATACGAGTCCATTCACGTGGGATTGCTTGCTGGTCAGGATCCTCAAACATTTTACGATAATATCAACAAATCCATAAACAACCAAGTCAAGAATTTTGATGGGGATACCCCAAGTGAGCGAAACACTGCGTCGCCGGCTTCTCCAGCTTCAATAAATACCACTGGAAGCACAAGCAGAAGTGATATACCGTCACATAATATTGAGCTTGGTAAAGGTATGGGCAGGAAACTCAGACTGAAAAGGTCTAAATTCCATAAAGTTCTCGTTGAGTTAGAGAATTTAGATGTCAATGTGCTGATGTTGGTGGCCAGTGAACCACACCCTGTAGACCAACATTCGGTATTCTGCAAAGATGAAAATTTAGATGATTCGGAGCTAGTAAGTAGGATCGACGTCTCGGTGGGAAATTTCCAAGTTGTCGATAACGTTCCCACGTCAAGTTGGAACATGTTTGTTGGTTACCTCCGGGAGGCCGGTGATAAAGAGGTAGCCGCAAGTATGCTTCGCTTGACAATTGATACAATTAGGCCCGTGGCATCTTTGGCAGCCACTGAGCTTTCTATTAATGTGTCTGTTTTACCGCTCAGGTTATACGTCGATCAGGATACTCTAGATTTCTTGACTCGTTTTGGAGAATTCAAAGATGACAGATTCTCAACCCCTGTGGAAGAAGATGATGATATTTTCATTGAGAAGTTTAAAGTAAACTCTGTCAAGATCAAACTGGATTACAAACCTAAGACTGTGGATTATGCTGGAATTCGATCCGGTCACACTACCGAGTTCATGAATTTCTTTATCCTAGATGAATCTGAAATGGTTTTGAAGAAGGTGGTGCTTTATGGTGTTCCCGGGTTTGCAAGGCTACACACTTTTTTGAATGACTCATGGATGCCAGACATTAAGCGTAATCAACTGGGAGGGGTTCTGGCGGGTCTTGCTCCAGTAAAATCAATTGTAAAAATTGGGTCTGGATTTAAGGAGTTGCTTTCGGTCCCACTAAAGGAATACCAAAAAGATGGACGTGTCATGAGAAGCCTGCAAAAGGGTGCTGTTTCATTCGCGAGGACTACCGGAGGAGAGCTTTTGAAATTTGGAGTCAAACTTGCTGCTGGTACTCAAAACATTCTTGAATCTACGGAAGAAGCTTTGGGTGGAGACGGATCAGCAGTGAGACTACCTGACTACCAAAATAAGAGAGTCCAAAAACGTTATAGGAGGAAGCTTTCCTCAAGTGGAAGCAATGAGTTGATTTACGCTATATCTTCTGACAAGCCTCTTGTTGGTAAGAGCTCTTTAAACAACGTTGCTTACAGGAGGAGCTCATTTGACTCATATGGGGATGAAGAAGAATTGTTGGACGAAGATCGAGAACTAGAGTCTGATAGGTTTTCATTGTCTGGACAAAGACAAGATGATCGGCATATGCAAAAAACGCAATTTATCATTCCTTCAACATTTAAAAGTTTGCATGAGCCGGATGAACCAATTGAAAGCGATAGTGACTTTGATGATGAGCTTTATGATGAATCGGATAATGAGGGCCAAAAAATTGTTAGCCTTTATTCCAATCAACCACAAGATCTCAATGAAGGATTAAAGACTGCTTATACTTCTTTTGGAAGAAACCTTTATACTGCAAGAGAAGCAGCAATGATAGCAGGATCTAGGGCTACTCAAAGTGGCAGTGCGCAAGCTGCTGCAAAAGAATTTGCTAAGGCGACCCCTATTATGATAATTAGGCCAATTATTGGTACTACTGAGGCTATTTCAAAAGCTTTACTAGGAGGAATCAACGTGCTGGATCCTGAAGAGAAACGGAAATCGGAGGAGAAATATAAGGCAGTGAATCACTAGGGGTTTATGTGTGTTTATGATCTACTTGGATTAATATTTATAGAAATTGGTTGGAAGATTCAAACAAACACTAAGAGAAGAAGTAACGATGAGGCTAGTTCTCGTTTGTGAGCACCACCTTGATGGCCTTATTATCAGCAGCGTTTCCAAAGACCTCGTAGGCCTTCTCAATTTCACCCAACTTGAAATGATGCGTCACTAGCTTAGCAGGTTCAATTGAACCACTGATAACCTTATCAAGCAAGGCTTTTGTAGAGTATGCTGAAACCAAACCAGTGGAAATACTGATATTCTTTCCCCACAACTCCTGTAAATTAAGCTGGACACTAGTTCCGTGAACTCCCACGTTTGAGATATGACCACCCGGAGAAATTAAGTCTTCACAGAGCTCAAAAGTTTGTGGGATACCAACGCATTCAATAGCCACATCAACTCCTGAACTTTTTTCTTCAGAAGTGGTCAACTGGTGAACAGCTGCAGCTGCATCTGTCGTAGCTGGATTTATTAATTCATCAGCACCCAACCTTTTTGCAACCTCCAACCGAGCTGGATCTGTGTCGATGGCAATTATTTTCGCTGGATTTAAAGCTTTGGTGGAAATAAGTGCCGATAAGCCAACCGGACCAAGTCCAACAATTGCAACAGTATCGGTTTTTTTCACCTTGGCAGAGATGACTCCCACTTCATAAGCTGTTGGAAGAATATCGCTCAACATCAACATCGAATCATAGGAGAACCCCTCAGGAGCCTTATATAAGGAGTGGTCAGCAAATGGAATACGAACAAACTCTGCTTGGGTTCCATCAATTGTGTGTCCCAATATCCAACCAGACCCACCTTCGCTGTTCTTACAATGGGCCTGGATATTTCTGTTACAGTAATAGCAATCCCCACAAGACGTGATACATGACACAATGCAAATATCACCTTTTTTGAAGTTTGAAACGCCTTCCCCAACTTGCTCAATTTGAATGATTCCCTCGTGGCCGAGAATCAATCCTTTGCCTGGATTCTTCTCAGCAACATCAGTACTTTCTTGAACATGACCTTTGATAATATGAAGATCGGTGCCACATATCGTCACTGCTAGTAACTTTCCCACAACATCCGTAGATAGCTTGACTTCAGGTTTTGGCACTGACTGCCACTTAATTCCCTTCGAGCCGAGATAACAAAGTGCTTTCATCATTTTTAAAAATATTATTTATTGGATTTACTTAGCTAATTTCTTTTCTACAGTCCCCCGTGGAAAATAGGCCTTTAAATAAACAAATCCATAGGGCCAGGTGGCATGACTTCGCAGGGCTCGGATTATCCACTTGATAATGTATGTGCAGGTCACTTCATCTGCAAACCATTGATAATGGCTGGTGGAGCCATTCTGTGTTTTTTGGGGCATAGACAATGCGGCTCACAATGAGCTGCGGCCTTGGCGATCTCCGCATAATATTGAAACTAAGTCTCCTTATTCCCTGGGAACAAGATTACTGGAATTTACTAAGATGATATTAACAGCCTGTTTGCAGTGTCTCTTGCCCAATACGTTTAAATACTCCCCACATTTTTTTTATCCAAAGAGCATCATTGCAATCGCAGTTTAATTAGCCGACTAAAGTTCCGAAGTCATATCTTTTATTCTGCGGAGAAACTATTACATTGTGTATATGTCCCCCCTAGATGATTGTCTTTCAACTGATTTGGCAGTCTGGCCGAGTGGTCTAAGGCGTCAGGTTAAGGTCCTGGTCTCTTCGGAGGCGTGGGTTCGAACCCCACGGCTGTCAGATTTTTTTTTGCTCTTCAACAACTGTTTTAAGAATATCGCGTTCTGTACAGTTTGGAGAGTATATTTTAGTAGTTTAATCGGGCATATCTTTAAATTATACACTACTTATGAACTAAAGAATAACACACTTTCTCTTCTTCTTCTTTTTCTTAGCGTCTGTATTAATGGTTGAATTTTTACCAGAAGCCTGATTAGTTTGAGGGGGCTTTGAAGTTTTTTGATCTGAGGTTGTAGGACGTTTACTCACTGGGGCCACCCCATCAGTCACTGGCTGCGTCGTGGACTCTGCAGTAGAAGGCATAGACACTTGTGCTTCTTTTCTGATGATTTGTCTCACAACGTCTATGAATGCGTCCTCAACATTCATCTTGTACATTGCTGACGCCTCGTAAAACGGGGTCCTGCTCCAGTTTTTCGAGACTTCAATTCCATCTTCAGGAGTCAATTCTCTCTCGTTGGTTAGGTCACATTTGTTTCCAACTAATACCATTGGCACGTTGCTTGATTCCTTGATTCTTAGCACTTGCTCTCGAATTTGCAATAATTCGTCTAAAGAGCTCTTATCAGTAACAGAATATACTAGAAGAAATCCTTGGCCAGATTTGATATATAGTTCTCTCATTGCTGTGAATTGGGCAACACCTGCGGTGTCCAAAATTTCCAGGTTGCACGAACGGCCGTCAACCTCTATCTCTTTAGTATATGAATCTTCAATTGTTGGGTCATAGCTTTCGATGTAAATTCCTTGAACAAATTGCACTGTAAGCGAAGACTTACCAACGCCACCAGCTCCTAAAACCACCAGTTTATAATCTATTCGTTAAATATGTTAGTACTAGTGGATCTAAGCATTTTCATAAACAGAAAACCACTCACCTCTCATTGTCAATGATGGTGCATTTATCAGCTAAAAGTATTGAAGAAGAAACGTCTATCAAGATGTTATGATAGATTAACAAAAGTGTGGTTGAGTCAGGATCTTTCTTGTGAATCTGGTTGTCCGGCCCCTTTTAATTATCCATTTCAAGAAAAAAGAACGAAACTAAAAGTTCGAGGTCGCGTATCATCACGAGTCGATCGGCGAGAGAACCCAAAAGAGCAAAAATTAAATTTAATAGATAAGCATATTTGCAGAGGATCAAAGCGTAAAGTTTTATATAATCATCGACAAAACGTACTCGCTGTTTAACAAGCAGAGGTGGTACGTCAACTAGGTTAAACTTCGAATAAAAAGATCAAAAATAAAAGCAGGGTGGATCGCAAAAAAGGCAAAACATTTTTATAAATAGACAAATGTGTCGCATTTGTCAAACAAATCTCAGTAATTGTACAATCATTTGCATACCCGCAAATAAATCATGGCTGTTCAATTGGCTAAGGGTAAATGCTTCCTAGGTCTACCCCTTGGGCGCTTTAAATAGTTGTGTCCTGCACCTTTAGGACTCTCAACAGAAGAGGCAACACGTTTAGAACCTGACTCAGGAACAAGTGAAGACTCTGTTGACGAATCATCATCAGTCTCGCCAACCAAGAATTTCAATGATTCAGTTTTTTGTGACCCTTCATCTTTGTAGGAACCAATCTGATTAGGGGTCGACTTAGAATCCATTGTAGCATTGAATGGACCGTCAACTGGACCACTTTGCATATTTTCTTCGAAGTTCTTGGTTGCATCTTTCTTTACACTTGTAACTATTCCATTCTTTTTGTATCTCCATTGTTCCATAGGAGTATTCAAGGCGCAGTCATCCACATGATCAATGAAAGCTTTGCTGTTGACAAAATACTTGGAACAAGATAGACAAGTACCAGTGTCTTGTCTCCTAACCAAGCTTTCTCTCCCTTCTTCTTTTACCTCAGGATCAAAGTGAACAAGACGGAGATGTCTTTTCAAAACGTCCAACCTGTTAAACGAACCTTGGTTTCTATGAGGACAGGTCGCATATTCTGGGTGCCAGTAGGGACAATGGTACTCTGGCGAACCATGCGAACGAACATGTCGACGTAAGTCACTGTGACGAATGAAAGCCCAATCACATTGATTACACTTGTAAGGCTTAGATTCGTTATCGGGATCGGCAGGTTGTTGGGGTCTTTTTTGGGCAGGAGTGCCGACATTTCCATTATAAGGGTTTGGTTTCAAAGCAGAAGCTCCATTTTCAAAACCTGGAGAAGACCTTGAGTTGTTGGATTCCATAAAAGCCGAGTTAGGAGGAAGAGCGCCATTGTTTCCGGGTTCAGTTCCTGTCGGTTGTTGTTGGTTCTGAGGCTGCTTGTAATAGTTTCCCGAACCTGCAAAAGTGGGAAGCTTTATCGAACCATTTGGAGACATAGAATTCGGTTGGACTCCGGATGAAAATCTTTGCTGTGACAGCTGCTGTTGCTGCGGAGCAGGATTGAAGTAAGGGTTAGGAAAAAATGGAATATAATATGCCTGTTGCATGTTCATTGGGTTGGGAGGAGGCAAAAAACTTGTGTTGTATTGTTGAGAGCCCTGCTGTTGTTGCTGCTGCGGAACTTGCTGTTGAGCTTGTTGTTGAGCTTGCATTGGATAATACTGAGCAGCATTTGACAGGTTATTTAACATGCCTGCCTGCTGAGCGTTGTGTTGAGTTGGAATCTGGGAGGCATTGGTGGAAGAGGACGCCGAGGAAGTGGCCGAGGAAACGGCAAACTGGTTATTTTGTTCACTTTTGGTTGGAATGGCATTGGACTGCTCTGAATCGATTGCGCCTGGATCCACTAGTTTGGCGATGGACGGATTTTTAGCTTGTTTAGACATTTCGTGAACATAAAAGTTGGACGGCTGGACGGTTTAAAAAACAAACAAAAAAAATCCTAGAGTTCCAATTTGTGGTGGTTTCAGCTTTGTTTCCAGCTATACAGATTGACGGAGTTCTGTTTTGAGAATCCAAGAATAAGCTGTTCTCTAGGTTTGGTGCCGTGTTTTAAGCAACCTTGCTATAAAGAGAAAAAAGAATTAAAACGGCTTTGTCGAACAGCATGTTTTTTTTTTGTTTTTTTCGTGCTCCTGCGTGGCGTACTTTTCGCAGTCAAGCAAAATTTTGCCCAACAGTCAATGAAACGATTAGCAAAAATATAGAAGCCCGCATTGCAGGCGTCGATCAATCTTCTGTCTTCTCGGATTACAAGGTGCGTAGTTTGACATGATCAGAGAATGATGGAAAATCTTGTTTCTGACATCGAACTAGTTGGTCAACATGTCTTCCGGCCGAAACATTTTTTTGGCCGTCGCCGCACTCACACTCTGCCCTGCAAAAAAATGCATCCAATGCCGGAGTTTATATAAAGGATTCTACTAAGTATATTTACATGGTAGTTATGACAGCTTCGGTCATAAACATTAGTCAATAATTTTGCCTCAAGACTAACCTTCTGTTTCTATCTATCCTTTTAGACTTGTTCCATAGTTAGCCGATTGGACAACATCGAAGCCGCAAAGCACAAAAACCGCGAGGGGAACAAACAAATGCTGTAAATTTTTCACGGCTGTGCATTTTTCTTTATTCACCGGACACTGCACTTGGCCAAAGACTTAACATAGCACGGCTCAGAATTGACGGGGTTTGTTAAAAGAGATTCCTCTGTCTCATTCGGGCTAAACACCACATTTCTATGTTCATTGGTTTTCAAAAAATTGGCAATTTGAATCCATTGTGAGCTTTTCAATCGCTTCAATTGACCTTCTGGTTTGTGGTTCTCGAAATGTAATGGAGTACCTATTGGAATTGTGCTAGGTGGAGTTACGAGCTCCACTCTTTCCTGCTTTGAATCCGAAGCGGCAAGTACCATGGCTTCCGACAAAACACCTCGCATCTTACTTGGTTTCAAATTGCCAACTACCACCACTCGAGATCCCAGCAACTGATCTAGTGAAATGTAGTCCACCAATCCACTGCATACTTGAACAGTTTTAGGCATTTTTTCCGCAACTTTTTCTGATTTTTCCTCCAATTGGATTTGAGAAACGTACAATTTGTCGGCGTTTTCGTGCTTTCTCACATCTACAATGTGTCCCACTCTCAAGTCGAGTAATTTAGGAGTGACTAGGCTATGTGTTAATATACCGAACTTTCAGTCAACGGCTTATAAACTTACCAAAAGCCTGTAGGGAGTTTGTTGAGTTCATGCGAGCACGATTCAGTAAGTTTGGAAAGATCACGTTTGACGTTTTTATTGACAACATGTTAACAATGAATTGATATTTTCGGCTATTAAAACGAATAGAATTGGCTAATTACTAAAAATTTATTTTTTTGAATTTTGAAAAATCAGAAAAACCTCCATCAATTTATTTGTTCAATGGCAAAATGTGGGGAATTGGACCCAATGGAGTAATGTGATGAGGATTGATAGCAACATGGGACTTCGTGTAGTGGAATTTGATGTGATCAAAATCGGTGGTATCTTTAAAAGCAAGATTCTTCCAGTACAACAACCTGACCCACTGGTGGATGTGTGGATAATCATGTCTGATCATGCCCAGATTACATTTGAAGTGTTGAACATAAACAGGATCAAATCTGATAATAGTGGTGTATAAACGAACATCCGCCTCTGTCAATTGGTCACCAGTCAAATAAGATTCTCCTTGGTTGTGTCTGTTTTTCAAAATATCCTCAACTTTATCCAAATGCTCGAACAATGTGGTGACTTCCTTTTCATATGGCTCTTGCTTTGTAGCAAATCCAGACTTATAAACTCCGTTGTTGATAGTTGGATAAATCCAATCATTTAGTTCGTCAATCTGCTTCTGTAATTTGGACGGATATAAATCTATCTTGGCATATTTTTCTTCAATCAAGGAATTAAACTCAGTATTGAGCATTCTGATAATCTCAGAAGACTCGTTGTTAACTATAGTTTCTGTTTTTTTATCCCACAAAACAGGAACGGTGAATCTTCCATCGTAGTGATCATTGGCTTTGAAATACAATTCACGAATTCTCTTGAAGCCGTACAAATGGTCCTCTGTAGCTCCTTCACATTCATCTCCCTCAGAGACAAATCTCCATCCCTTATCGTCCATATGCCAATGAACCACAGAAACTCCAATAAGTGCAGTTAAACCTTTTAATGCTCTCACTATTAAAGTTCTGTGTGCCCATGGACACGCATAGGACACATATAAGTGGTATCTGTTAGCCTCTGCAGCAAACTTTGCACCTGGCTTGGAAGAGATAAAGTTCCTGAAAATGCTTGGTTTACGTTTGTACTCGCCGTCTTTGTCCGCAAATTTCAAGATCTCAACTTTTTGTTCACCCATTTTGTATCAATTGATTGAATGGAAAGTTCCTGAGTGCTATAATTGAGCTCCAGTGTAGGGTTATTTATACGCCATTTAGCAGATCATTTGTAATTAACAAACAGCAAATTTATTTTTTAGTAAAGCTTACTAAGCTTACGGAACACCTGGAGAAGGTTTATTGGTAAATTTACTCAATATTGTTCAATTATATTGAGCACAATCAAAACCTGGCATTACAAGGATGGTGACTTATAAACACATTTCTGCTTGCTCCCAGCAACAAGACTCAAGTTCAATAATCTTCATATATTACTCAGTGCTATCTTAATCTATGGCTGTGCTGCATGCTCGAAGGAACCTTGTAAAGAAAACTTTAGCCAACGCTGAAAACTCAGGCACTGATGTTTCACTATCTGTGAGAAAAATCTGAGTCTATTAAACAATGGATTTGATAATAGAGGGTGAGCCAATGTTTGTGTCGGGGAAAGATTGTGGCTATTGTCACGGTCATAAAGAACCAGCTGAAAACGGCTACTCCCTAGCATCCTATAGACGAGAATACTTGAAGGCTACAGAAGAAAAGGTTGATTCGCCATACATGCACTATCCAAATTCGACATCAATTTGCTGCAACATATATTTGTGCACTCCACAGGTGTACGAAAAACTAGTCAATAAAGGATTTAGAAGGTCAGGTAAATTTTTATATAGACCAGATCTGTTGCGAAATTGCTGCCGAATGTATCCCATCAGAACCAACATTGGTATGCTGAAACCTTCCAAGGAGCATAGACATACAGTCAACAGATTCATAAAGCACATATTACCGGAAGCTACATCATTACAGAGCCCTAAAGCAAAATATAAAACATTTGATCTGTGCGAAACTATTTTAAAGGGTGAATTGAAAGCTGCCAAGTCGAAATTTCATACTGTGATTGGACCTCCTGTTTCCACCCCTGAGAAATTCTTGCTTTACAAAAAATATCAAGTCTCTGTCCACAAAGACTCACCTGATGAAGTGACAGAAAAGGGATTTCAAAGATTTCTTTGCCGGTCTTTTTTCCCCACCGATTTCATAAGTGGCCAGCCAGACAGTTACTGGTCAAAACTAAATAGTTGGAGAGAAACTACACTGGATGGGATTATCGAAGGTCCTGTTCATGAATGCTATTATCTTGACGAGAAGCTCGTTGCCATAGCGGTGCTCGACATATTACCTTGCTCAGTATCTTCGGTCTATTTCATTTGGGACCCAGATTATGCACACTTAGGACTTGGCACGTTAAGTGCTTTAAGAGAAATTGTGCTCACTGAGCAATTGGGGAAAAGGTATTATTATATGGGCTACTACATCGATGATTGTCCTAAAATGAAGTACAAAGGCAAGTTTGGAGGACAGATTCTAGATTTGTGTTCATCCACGTTTTTGGATTTGAAAACTCTTTCAAAGTCTATCAACACTGCTGAATTAATTGCAACATTTACAACACAAGATATGGAAAATACGCAGATTGATCAACAGCTAAGTGAATTAGAAATGCAAGGAGAATTAAAAACGGTTGCAGATGCTTGCAACATCGTCAATGTGGCCGAGCAAATATATGGAGTCCAAGGTGGTGCATTTGAAAAAGGTCGTCGGATGGGCATCAAATTAGCATCAATCGAAGGTTTGAAAGAATTTGAGGAATTCCATCAGGATAAGTTATTTTCAACATTTGACAAGAAAACTCAGGTCCTTCCCTTGCCATTAGTATCTCCAGGACTAATTCCGTTATGGCAAATCAGGGAATGGCTTGAGGAAGGCGAATTCGACCGCTTTTTCAGATTTTGCATGGTGATAGATCATACCAAGCCTGAACTCCATTATCAGTTCCGCTTCCATGATAAATCATTGATTCACTTCCGTAAAGCATTCATTGATTTATTGAGGATGTTTGGAGCAGAGATTTTCTCAACTGCCAAAATCCTGCTGTACTGTTGAGTAGTATATTTTTTTGATGACTCTTATTACTGCAATAATTGAGGAGCTGTTCAGCATGACGTGGGGAGACCAAGCGGCTCAATAGGCATTTTTTAGATCGTTCCACATTGCGGCGCCGGTGGCGAGCTTCGATCTTCGCGCGCGCAATTTTGTTGGTCATGCGGGGGATTTGCTGGAAGATTGTGAAAATTTCCCGGCCAAACCCTTGGCAAGCGACCTCGGCAAAGCAAGTGCATGCGTGATACCAGGCTTACATAAGACGTCACAAGATTATAGTGTGACGTATATTTGCTGGTTTAGTGTCGCACGATTTTCGATGGAATTCTGTCTACACACTAATTATTATGCGATATATAAACCCCCAGATCTGCCTCAATCTTAATGGAGGCGTTTATCAATATTAACTATACTAAATTACAAAATGGCAAGAACTCAAAAATGGAACGATAAAGGCTCTCATGCTGAGCCAAAGTACTTCACCCATAGTGGACACTTCAACCAGGATCCAAATCATGTCAAGAAAAATGGATTCGGAAAAGGGAATTGGGGTAAAGATGGAGATGAATTGGAGGATCTGATCAATGCTGGTGAGATTCCTCCTGTGTACAAAAAGGAGAGAAGAGGATCCAATCATTCTCAAAACGAAGAGAGATTCCAACAGGTTCAGAACGAACCTTTGGCTGTTTATGACGAAACAGAAGAAAAAGAAAACTAAGAAGTACTTGCTAGTTCAACACTTCGAATGTTTTTGATAGATGCTTTTTTATGACTGAACGTTATTCAATATCAATATATTAGATTTTGAAATGAAAATTTGCTCATGTGGTTTCTTGAACTGTAATGTAATCGTACTAAAATTCGATCTCCTTGGCAGAAGCATTGTTAACAGTCGGTGTTTCTTTATCTTCCTCTTCGACAGGAATGCTCCATTCTTCTATTTCAAAGTTTTTCCTGCCATTCCTAAAACTATACTCCATTTCGTGTACACACATAAGTCCGATATCACTCAAAATAGGTAATTTGTGTATGTTCAGATGTCCATGTTTAATTTTTGCAGGTTGATTTTTGTAGGCCCGTTCCATCAGTTCATAGAGTTGTGGATCAAAAGGACGTAATTCAATGACCGAATCGCACATATTTTCAGTCAATGTGACCAAAGGGTTTGACCGAGGGTATAAATCCAAGTTTAAAGACATTGCCAGAACCGTTCTGGACTGGAATTTCTTCACTATACGTCTTAAACCGTGGACGAAAGTCAAAATGTTTTGATTCGTTAGAATATTTTCATTTTGATAAATCAGAGGGTTTAGAAACAAAGGAATCACTAACCGAACCAACCTATCGGGAAATCTCAAAATGGTATCTTCAATTCTCTTTAACACAACATCAAAAGTATCAGTATTCACCGGAATACAAGTCAGTTCAGAAGGGCCAGGTGATGGTATCAACGTGGAAGTGATTTCAAATTTGTTATTATAATGAGGATACTGTGTTTCCAAATCATTGTCCAATTTTTCTGCTTTCTTCTGATTCAAACCATATCTCCATGCTATCTTCATATCGTTTTTGGGCACAGCATCTGGTCTTGGATTTTGATCAATAATATTCGAAACACTCATCTTGGACTCATTCAATTTCACAGTCTCTTTTTTCCTTTCTTTCGAACTGCCTTTATAAACACCAGGTAAGGTCTTAGTCCACGATTGATCGATACCCACTACAACCACATGTGTATTTTGCTGAGCAGGGGTTATCCGACTTTGAACTATCCCCTGAGCTATAAAAATCTTCAACAATGTGGATGCAAAATCTGTAGTTCCGCTCTCTTCGATCAATAATGAGGATCCAATAGGCAAACCTTGATGTGCAAGTACTTTGTCTAGATCGCTGGATCCTGTAGAGACACATGATTGGGAGGTCAAAATGGAAGGTTTGACACCCGGATGAGAATTGAGGTTCTGTTCTTCTTTCTGAACTGTATTTTGACCTTGAGCAAGATTCGGTAGTCTTCCAGATGGAAGGGTTCTGGGTGGAACAATGCCAGGCCTTGATGGAGCTATTCCTCGGCCAGGAACAGCAGATCTATTTAAAATGACCGGGTTAGCTCCTGTCCTTGGACTGTTGGGAAGTATATCAGACGCATTATTAACTATTTCTCCTCTTCTTCTGAAAGACATTGTCAAATTAAGGGTTCATAGGCCGTTAGTACCAGTTCAAGAGGAACCTAAACTTTTTTTTCTTCACCACAAAAAAAAATTGATTACACATACATTTACTAGGAAACCCGAAAAAAAAATATTTGGTGATTTCGGAAGATTATCACAGCCGGTTGCTTAATCAATAATAAGTTGTATGTTCTGGTCAGTAGAGCTTGACGTTTGCCTAGCATTAACTTACAATGAGCCACAAAAAGCCTAATGAAGACCTGAAAGGTGGCACAAGGTCTCAAGATGAGAACGAGCAAGATGATAACGCCACTCTAATTGGTGGTCACTCGGAGAATGAGATGCCTACTCTAGCACAGTATAACCCTCATCAAAGAAGCCTTGAAGGCTCTACCGTTGTTGAAGGCCAACAAGAACTAAGAACAGAAAATGGTGTGACTGGTTTTGCAGGTCGTACAAATGGAAGAGCACATGACGATCTTGCGAAATCGCACCTTTCCCAGCTTCATTACAACGACAACAAAATATCTCTTGACAGGTCAATAAACACGGCCACAGAGATTTTGGATGGCCTGAAGGCAGAGAATAACGAAAGACCTATTTATTACCCTACAAACATCCAAAGTGAATCTTTCGATTCTAAATTAAACTCGAAAAGCTCAAGGTTAGCCCTGATCAGGCACAATTCACTGACCTCAGCTAAGAAGATTTTGAAAGAGCAGAAACCTGAGGATGAAGAGGGATACAGTTTTGAGTTATTGAAAATCAATTTGAAAATAGATCCACTGTCCGAAAACTTGGTTCAAAATTTGGACAAAACTGCTCTTGCACAATTGCTGAACGAGAAGTTTTCTCATATTAAAAGACATTTGAAATCTTTGAAAGACAGAATAGATGATACTTCGTCGAAAGTTTTAGTTACTGGAGATTTGAATTCTGGTAAGTCAGCATTTTGCAATGCTTTATTGAGAAGAAAAGTTATGCCTGAAGATCAACAACCATGCACGAATGTCTTTTGCGAAATTATTGATGCTCGAGATAATAATAGTGGAATTGAAGAAATCCATGCTGTTCCAATAGGATCTGTTTATAAAAAATCGGATGAACGTACCTATAAAGTGTTCCCACTTCAAGAACTTCACCAATTGGTTTATCAATCGGAAATCTATGCTTTACTCATTGTTTATGTCACAGACAACAGACCAATAAGCCAGAGCTTGCTTAAAAATGGCATCATTGATATTAAGCTCATAGATGCACCGGGCTTGAATTTGGACTCCTACCACACAACACAGGTGTTCTCCAGACAGGAGGAGATTGATTTGGTGGTGTTTGTGGTTAATGCCGAAAACCATTTTACTCTATCTGGAAGGGAATTCATATCCAGTGCCACCAATGATAAAAATTTGATTTTTATTGTGGTGAATAAGTTTGACAACATCAAGGACAGAGATAAATGCAAACAAAAAATAATGGACCAAGTCCAAAGTTTAAGCCCTGAGACACATAAGGATGCAAACGAATTTGTCCACTTTGTCTCCTCGAAAGAGGTTCTTGATAATACTCCGGGTGGTGACGATGGGCCAGATGGTGACCCAAGTGATGATAACGGGGATTTTGATTCCCCAGATTTTGATCATTTAGAAGCCTCTTTAAGAAAATTTGTGTTGGAGAAGAGGTCGATTTCTAAGCTTCTACCTGCCAAGAATTATTTGATTAAGCTCTATTCTGATCTGATCGAACTAACCAACCTTAATCAAAAGCTATATGATAAGAATCGGGATGGTATGATGGCCGAGTTAAAGGAAATTGGCCCTCAATATGAGCAGACCATCCAAGCTTCTGCAAAAGTTAACGAAAAAGTTCACAGAATCATTGAAACTACTTCGACAGCAGTGTACAATCATGCCAGACAGGAGATTAATAACACTATAAATAGGGTTGAACAGGTCTCTTTGGGAATTGAGTTTGACAAATTTTTGACTATTACCGACTATGCACGGGCTGCTCAGGAGAAGATCATTGATCAAATTTTAGAAAGCGTTAACACTTCTGAACAATTTGCTCGCGACCAAACAAGTGATGCTATTGACATTGTTCGCAAATTAGGAATAGAGGTGCTTGGTGAAGGAGTATTGCCTAATAGCAAGTTCATTCCAAGCTCCATGTATTCGAAAAGAAAAGATAATCTTCAAAGACACATTGAAAGCGAAGTTACGGTGTTCGATTTTATTGACCCAAATTTTGAAAGCTTTTGCAAAACATGTGGAATCACCATTCCTGACTCAAAAACAAATCTGTTGATTGGAATCACTGCTAATAGATTATGGACTACTGGGTTATCAAGTTTGATTCTTTTGTATGGTCCGCAGATGGTTTCCACAATCACAGGAATTGCTTCCATCTCATCATATGTTCCTCGGTTTGTTGTCAAGAAGCTTGCTCCATGCGCATTTGTGGGGATTGCGATTGGAATGCCTCTTTTCTATCTTTACAAGGATGCTCCACATGCATATCAGAGGAATGTGGTGAAAAAAATTAAACGGAAAATTGAGTCTGAAGATTATCAACATCTCAATTCTTACCGGATCTCAAAAGAGGTCAGAAAAGTTTTGAATTACCCAGCCAAGGATATTTCTAATGCCCTTTCAAATTCAATTGAGAAGCAATCTACTAGGCGGTCAAAGATTTTGTCGGAATTAAAGGCTAGCGAAATAAGTCTTGCTTTCTACAAAGAGTTGCAGGAACAAGTAAAGGTGCAGTATGATTTGGTGAGGTCTTTTGATTTGGATACTCTGTACTCCAATGAGTGATGAGTTGTTTGATTTTATATTTGTTAGTTTCATGTAAATAGATGATACGACCATGACTAAAAACAGACACCAACGACGTTTGTTCTGTATAGCTGAGTTGATTTAAAAGAGTAGTGTCTCAACAAAAATATTTTTTACCTTTCTTTCTTGGAGACTTACCTTCGCAAGTAAAACAAAAACAGGCAAATTGATCTGTTGTCCTTTGTCTACCAATTTGGGAAAACAAAATACTTGATATCGTTTGAGTGGCGGTTCGAGCTTTAATCTACACAACTTAATATCGATTCATTGACCAGAAGGTATGTTGAATAATAATCTCGGAGAAGTTGGATTCAGAACATCAAAAATTGAAACGATCGATACTGGGCCCAGTTTCACAGATCAAAACAAAAACAAGTCAATAGTTCGCCCCTAATTCAAGTTTGCTTACTGTTTAGCTGTCTAGCTAATGCTATGAATAAGCCAACTTTTTTACCACGTTGGTTTTGTGTCCAACAGGCCAATTGATCCCGGCTAAAAATTTGTTTATACATGTTGAATCATCAACTTCTTCCAAGCAGAACAATACTAACTTTAAATTTATAGAAGCAATTGTCGCCATGCAATTTAGAGGTACTCAATTTCCAAACGGCGGTGGCAACGATAATGCTGGGTTTGGAAATCACGCTCGCAACCAAGGAGAACCAGCTTTCATAAAATCGACATCTTCTGCTTTGGACTCGATTGCAAAGATGATCCCTTCAGACAACCCCTACGTGATGAAATTTGAAAAGTTTACCAAGCAAGTGGAAGAGCTCATTGACCGCTACCTATCTTCGGCAAAGCCTTACGTTCCGTTTATTGGAAGATTTTTGATTGTGGCAACCTTTTTCGAAGACTCCTCCAGAATCATGTCACAATGGAAAGAACAGGTCTACTATCTTGCTACGTTTAGACATCTCTATGAGTGGTTTGTTAGGCTTTTCCTTATGTTCAACATCGTCTGTATGGTGACTGGTGCCGTCTTGGTTGTCATCAGAAAGAAGCCTGAGCTAGCTACTGGTATGCTTTCTTCAATTGTCCTCCTTCAAGGTTTTGTTTATGGTCTGTTCTTTGAACCGGTCTTCTTCTTAAGGAACGTGTCGGTTATTGGAGGATTGCTGTTGGCCCTCTCTGATTCTCTAGTGGTGGACAAGAGATCACTATTAATGCCTGGCTTGCCAATGCTCGAATCCAAGGACAACAAAAAGTATTTCCTTTTAGTTGGAAGAATTCTTTTGATCGTTCTTTTTTTGGCATTTACAATGACCATCAAATGGACCTTCATAAACTTTTTGCTTATTATGATTGGTTTAGTTTCTTGCTTATCAATCGTGGTTGGCTACAAGACAAAATTCAGTGCCTCATTTTTGACATTCCTGCTAACCGTTCATAACACATTGACCAATCACTACTGGACTTACGGATACAGAGATACAAGAAGGGACTATTTGAGATATGAATTCTTCCAGACTTTGAGTATTGTGGGCGGCTTGCTCCTTATTGTCGATACTGGAGCAGGAGAACTATCCGTTGACGAGAAAAAGAAAATTTATTAGGTGGAAATTGTGCAGCTTTGGATCTTTCTAACGACACCATTTTCCTCATTGCTTGCTCAAATCTTTCATGTATCATCTTTTTTTTATGTTATTCCTGACATTCAACTGCTGTTTTCAGTGAATATTGAATTATAGTGAACACAGTAATCTATTATTGTAAATTACAGAAAACGTGTCGTTGGCTTCTGCTATAAGGATGCGATAAATAGAATTTTTGAGATCAACAAAATACCCCGATAAAGTAAATAGTCACGAACGAAAAATAACAATAAGAGTCTAGATCTATGAAGAAGAGAAGTCGCAGGTTAGGTCATACTTCAAAGATCTGTCGGCATCCCAAACTCCCCAGTATCTCTCGGAAGTAGACCCAGAAGAGTCAGGCTTCCATGATTCATCAAAGGCCTCAAAGACATAGGTATTAACGCCCCAACCTCTCATAGCACAGATAGCTTCTTTCCAGAACTCCTCAGCATTATCCACAGATGGAGTAGCAGACTCATAGTTGGTACCTTCGGTTGGCCAGCCGGTTTCTCCAACCCAGAATTCGATGTCGGTCGAGCCTTTTGTAGTCTGAATGGTCTGCAAAGCTTGCATGATATCATCAAAGAAGGAAAAAGAAGCATTGTTCATGGCTTGGCCTTGCCAGTAAGAAAATGCGTTAGCGTAAACAACGTCGGATGTCTTGATGACATCGGCATTTGCGCCGTCAACCAGGACGTTCCAAGAGTCAACAGTACCAACCGGAACATCGGAATAAGAATCACCATTCTTGTCGGTGATGCTAGAAAGCAGATCCTTAATTTCGGAAATGTCACTTGCCAACTCGGAAGCAGTCAGATCACCTCTGTATAGAACTTCAGAACCCACAGTGAAAGCTTTTATCGTGGACTTGGAGATGGTTGGCAGGTAAGAAGACAAAGCCTCCTTTTCGGCAGTAAAGGTAGAGTCAGGAGTTGGCCAAATACCCAAAGTGATGGTGAAACCCTTGTCCTCTGCAACAGGACCCAAGATCTGCAAAGTGTCACAAGTGGACACGGCATAAGTCTTGATGGTCGATGCTTGCCCCGACAAGGTTTCCAAATCAGATTCGTAGTCATCAGCGGCCTTACACGAGCCATCTGAGGTCTCCACACCTAAGTTAAATCCCAGCTGCAAAATAAATAATGGTTAGTCTAAGCTTCTAAGCTGATTACAAAGCGACATTCATACTTACACTAGCCTCAGCGTTTGATCTGGCAATACTAAGCATCAAGCTTGTCAATAACGAAGTCGAGAATCTCATTTTGTGCTAGTTGATATCACGGAAGAAGAACGAATGTACTGGAGAATTCAGTGTATGTTGAAAGTAAGGAAGAGTAAAAAAGAAAACCCACTTTTATAAATTTATCCATTCCCCAATACTACTTTGTTGATGCTCCAGACCCCTATTGTTTTAAAAAAACAAAACAAACTTTTTTAAGTGAGCTGACGTCAGCACAGTTTAAAAATAGAATGGCACTTACTTGGGCCGACCCTATAGGTTTAGGCAAATTAGAGTGGTTGCTTTCGATCAAACGCGTGTATAATCGGCGGAAACGTACATTTCTCGTATTCATTACTTCATCAGTTGATAGGACGACTCTGTCACACAAAATTAGCTTTGGTAGCAGGATGTACGATCCAGGCCGGGTAAACGTAAAAAAGTCTGATTTTGTGGGTCTCGAATCATTTCTATTTAAACGATGCGTCTTTGTTAGTCCACGCACGATAATTTTTTTGAGGAGCGGTCGTTGAGATGTTTTTGGCTCGCACAGCCAGAAAGCGAAAAACAAAGAAAGGATAAAATACTGGCAGTGCATGCTAAAAAAATTTTATTATTTTTCGCAAGATGATAGATTTATCTTTGAGGAGCTAATTGATCTAAACAGGTAACGAAACACTGGACGACATGGGAGATAAATCTAGTAAACGAAAGGCTGACCAGCTTGAGGAAATTGAAATCAATCTATCTGAACAAGCTCCTTTGTCTAAAAAGGAACAGAGATTGCTGAAGAAAGGTAAAAAGTCTTTAGATGAGCTGCAGGAAAAGAAGTCTGTTGGAATCCCAGTTGATGAACCTAAATCAGAAGCACAAGAACAGGAACCAGTGAAAAGCAAGATTGGAGTTTGGATAGGAAACTTATCGTATGATACCACAAAAGAAGATTTGGTCAACTTTTTGACTGCAAAGACCATCGATTCTGATACCGTGATCAGTGAGAAAGATATCACTAGAGTGAACATCCCTAAAAAAACAGGGAATAAGATTAAAGGATTTGCATATATCGATTTTAAGAAACACGAGCATGTTGTCGCCGCTATTGAGCTCTCGGAACAAAACCTCAACGGAAGAAAGCTATTGATTAAAGATTCCAATTCGTTTGAAGGAAGACCACAAAAATCCACAGAAGAAGGTCTTTCTAAAAACCCACCTTCCAGGATTCTATTTGTAGGAAATTTGTCGTTTGATACCACACAGGAACTATTGGAGGAGCATTTCCGTCATTGTGGAGAGATACAGAAAATTCGAATGGCTACTTTCGAGGATAGTGGGAAGTGTAAAGGTTTTGCATTTATTGATTTTAGATCTGAGGAAGGACCTACAACCGCATTGAAAGATAAATCTACGAAACGATTGATCAATAGACCACTGAGACTGGAGTATGGTGAAGATCGTTCAGCCAGAAAAGTGGTCAGAACCAACACTTCGAGGGAAACCACACCCATTGTTGAAATTCCAGATTCTGAGCCCCGTGGCCAAGGAAGAGAGCGGGATAGATCTAAGGGATTCCAAGCAAAGAAGGAGTTTGGTCATAAAAAACGGTCTGGTGGTTTTAATGAAGGAATGTCGTCTAATAAAAGGGCAGTTTCTTCAGTCGTTTTGGCAAATGCCCCAAGACAAAGCGCAGCCATTGTTGAGTCTAAAGGTAAAAAGATCAAGTTTAATTAGAAGATGTGTATATTATTAATCAGCTGTACCACATTTTGATAAGTTCTTCAGAAACCGCAGACGGAGTCAAAACTCCAAGATCTGATATTAGTGCCGTGACGTATTGGTGGGGAGTGAAGTCCACATGATGATGGCCATTGAAACCTTCATTAAGATCGGTGGAAAACGACAGCGCGCGATCAGAGGAAACTGGCAAGTCATCGGGAGCCAATGGGAACATTCTGACAAACTTGTGGGATTCTGAAACAACATAAAGGGGTTTCTTGGCGTTTTTTGCAAGCACACCAATTTGATATGATCCAATTTGATTTATAATTCCTCCACTTTCCGAAACCCCTTCTGCTCCCATAAAAACCTTATCAACTTTATTTAAAACATAACCAACCTGGGAATCATTGATCAGACAAACAGGTATTCCTTCTTCTTTAAGAGCGTTTGCCATTCTGATTCCATGGCCAGCATCATTACCTACTCTAGCCTCAGTCACAAAAACTCTGAATCTAACAAATTTCATTTTTGCATGAACTAGAAGGTGCAAAACCACTCTGGAATACGAGTGTACCAGCACAGTGTCATCGTCTCTGATGAATTTCAACCCCACTTGGGCAATCATTTCTCTACTTTCCTTGGCTCTTTGTAAGAACAACTGTCCATTTTCAACTAAATGGGTTCTACAGGCCTCCCAATCAGAATATAAGTGGGTGTTCCTTAAAACGAATCTGGTGAAAAGATCACATCCTGCAGATAATGAAATTGCATTTGGAATCGATGTTTTAAGCTGTGTAGTGGCGTCTGATAAAAGGTTTATCAGTTCTGAAGATGTTGATGGCTGTTTGATTCTTAGCATTGTGACCAAACTCTCGATGGCCGCAACCGGCATTGTGATTTCTGGATCATCTTCCAGAAACTTTAAATATGTATCTTTGATGTCAAATTCAGATGCAGAAGCCATTTGAAGTATTTGGATGGCTTTATAGTTTGTTGGAATTAAAATATGAACAATACTTGAACAAACTTGGTCTGACCTCCGTAACAAACAATTTTTTTTTTTTCGTCCTTCTCAAGATGGATCAATTTCTTAGTCCCATATTCAAGTAGCTGACTATATTAGGTAGAGGAATATTCTATGATGTTATGCTGTCGTTTATTCCGATCGAGGAATTTTGGGCTTCAATTGAACAAGTATTTCCATACTGCCAGGCCGCAGTTGGCTAACGAGGCTGATGATCATCACAAGCAGCTGTTGAATACTCCATTAAGCAAAGTTCGTAACTTAGGAATCATTGCACATATCGATGCAGGAAAAACGACCACGACCGAACGAATGCTGTACTACAGTGGACTTATTGGAAGAATTGGTAACGTTGATGAGGGAGATACCGTGACTGATTATTTGGCACAAGAAAAAGATAGAGGTATTACTATCCAATCAGCAGCGGTGACTATTCCTTGGAATCGCCATAAAATCAACTTGATCGACACTCCTGGTCATGCAGACTTTACTTTTGAGGTGATCAGGTCTTTGAGGGTGCTTGATGGTGCAGTCACCATAATGGATGCCGTTGCAGGAGTTGAGGCTCAGACAGAGAAAGTTTGGAAACAGGCCAAAGATCTGGAGATTCCTGTTGTGGCATATATTAACAAGATGGATAGAGAAGGAGCAGGGTTTGGACGAACAGTGAAAGAAATAGTAAGTCGATTGGAAACAAGAGTTGTATTGGTGAACGTTCCATATTTCGTTCGTAACCAATCCACTGGTCAGATGATCTTTGAAGGAGTGATAGATATGCTTGAAAAAAAGCTTTTAATATGGAATAACGACAACAATAGTGATGGTACCAAAGTTGAGGTAATTGATATTTCAGACGAGTCGAAAACCCCGGAGTTATATAAGCAATGTTTGGAATGCAGAGAAGCTTGTATTGAACAATTAGGAGAATTTGATGAAACTGTGATAGATTCATTTTTTGAAACCGAAGATTATATGCAAGTTCCTTCCCAAGTCATCAAAAGTGCTTTGCGACAAGCTTGTATTTCTGGATATGCTGTTCCAGTTCTTTGTGGTGCAAGCTTTAAGAATATTGGTGTACAACCTTTGTTAGATTCTGTCATTGATTATCTACCTTCTCCGTTAGATGTGAAGCCACCAGAGGTCATGTGTGCAACTTCAATGCTAGGACGATCCAAGTCAAAAGCAAAGAAACAAATCAGTTCCGCAAATTCCAGATTATTAGCACAGATTGATCAAACAACAGGTCTTATTGTGAATAAAAACAAGAATTTGACCACTGCTCTAGCATTCAAAGTTCTTACTCATTCTAACAGAGGAGTCATGGTTTTTGTCAGAGTTTATAGTGGAAAATTACAACCGGGTGCTACAGTGATCAATAGTCGAACTGGACAGAGTATCAAGATTGGAAAGTTGCTTTTAATGCATGCCGACGTTCCGCAAGAAGTCAAATACTTGTCCGCAGGAAGTATTGGTGTGATTACAGGTACAGACCAAATAACTACTGGTGACACTTTGGTGACACATTCTCTTTCCAAAAACCCAAACCAGCTTGCTCAATTAGAGCGGGCTGCAAAATTGCTTCCAATCCGGATTCCTCCACCAGTGTTTTCAGTTTCTATTGAACCTCACACTGTGGCCGATAATAGAAAGCTAGAGGCATGCTTGGATGTGCTTTTGAGAGAAGATCCTAGCTTGAAGTTGAGTTTTGATGAGGACTCTGGCCAAAATATCTTGTCTGGAATGGGTGAATTGCATTTGGAAATTACCAAGGACAGATTGATCAATGAAATGAAGGTTAATGCTGACATTGGTGAGGTGCAAGTCACCTATAAGGAAACAATTATTTCTCCTACTAAAACATTTGATGATGCCATTCTGGAGAATGGACGCACCGATGGATTTCAAATCAAACTTTCTCTTGAGTCTTTTGTGCAATCTGCAGATGATTTAGACTTCATTCACGAGGAAGGAGTCTATTTGTTAGAAGAAGATGACAATGTTGTCATTTTTGAGAAAGACTCCACTCCTAAATGCGTGTTAGATGCTCTTGAGGCACCAGTTTGGGCTCTTCCAATGTCTCATGAAACAATAATAAACGGAATCCTATCAGGAGTAAAGGCAGCATTACAAATGGGAGGACTGGTTGCAGGACTACCACTACATTCTATGATTGTGAGAATTAAACAATGGGACATTTCTACGGAAGCCACTAGCATGTCTCCATTGATTCAGTTGACACGTACAACCATCAGAACCGCATTGGCTTCACTCCCGCAGGATTCAACTACCATCATGGAACCAATGATGAAAATCTCTGTTTTTGTCACTGACGAAGATCTCGGAGTGGTCACACAAGATCTTATGAGTGGACGGAATGCAAGAATTACTGATATTGATGAGGAATCTGGGGAAAATGCTGCCAATTCGTTGATTTGGGCCAGGGAACAAGCAGAGAAAACTTATGTGCCTCACGACCCTACGCTACAGTATATGAAGGGAGCCAATCTCACCAGCAACAAAATAGTCAGTGCAGAAGCTCCATTACGTGAGATGATTGGGTACCTGTCTAAATTGAGATCTTTAACGAAGGGCAGAGGTTCTTATGACATGGAATATATGGGCATGCAAAGAGCTACTCCAGACAGAGTGAAGAAGATCTTGAGCTAGTGAAAATTCGACCCGCACCGTCGCGTCGACCCACACTCAAAACATGTCGTGCCCAAATATCAATGTTTACGCGTGCCAGCAGACACGAAAAAAAACAAACACCCTATGGCAAAATCTTGATAATTTTATTTTGCCTCTGCCTATGTATATATGTATAACACAATCAATTATCTGTTTTGAAAACTCATCATGAGTGGCTACCAACCATATAATAACTTCAATTCCGATGGAACTGGATATGGAAACTTCAATGGCAATGGCGGGGGGTTCACTTCGGACGGTCCAGGTTCCTCTCAGCAAAGATCGGCTGTCACCCAATCGATACTTCCAGTGACCATCAAGGAAATACAAGATGCCCAGCAAAATGGCCAAGATATGCCTTATCAAACACATGGACTTGAGCTCTATTATATTTCTTTTGTTGGAATTGTGAGAGAGATCGATACTTCACATGCCCAGTCCACAAACGTCAAAGTTGAAGACGGCACCGGTGCCATTTCTTTCAGAAAATGGAACGAGGAAGAAGGCGACATGGACGGCGAAATGGACTCCTTGACGAGTTTTAACACAGGCGAGTATGTCAAAGTCATAGCCACCATCAGAGAATTCGGTGGTAAAAAGCAATTGCAGACTCAAAGCGTCCAGAAAGTGAAAGATTTTAACGAGATTCCATATCATTTTTTGAGTGCAATAAAAATCTATTTGGATTCTAAAGGAAGTGGTGGAAGTGGTTACACCAACGGGACTGACTCGTTGTTTGTCTCTGAAGGTGGTGCTTCAACATCTACTTCGAATGGTGCCCAGTCCACTTTGGAAAAAATTTACGAATTTGTCCAAGATCAAAGCTCGGTCATGACAGAAGGTGTTCCTATTCAATTGATAGCCCAAAGCTTCAACTTACCGCTCGATGACATTGAGACCAACATTGCCACTTTGGTCGATGATGGAAGAATTTACAACGGTACTGAGGACACAAACTATTTGGCTGTGTAAGTACGTTCGCACCAATTTTCTATTTTTCTTTGTTTCCAAGTTGATCCGATCTTGTTCTAGTTCTAAGTATTAAATGAATAATTTGTCGCCTTATATACTAGTTCATGTGTAGCTTGTGAGGGACACAATCGAGTCCACGGCATTATCAGAAATTGCCGCAAAAAAGCTGGCCCACAAGTCGTCATTGGAAACAACCTCACCTCCACTCACCTTCTTATCAACCAACCCATTCAAAGTCTTGGATAGCTCTGTGGAATCGACAATATCATCATCAACATCACCCGTATCGGATAGATTGTTGCCGCTGGTATGACGTCTCCTTTTTACCAATTCAAATCTTTTTTGAGTAGATAAAATGGCCACAGATTCTTCAACAGAATTTTCGATCACAAAATTCCAAACTTTGGTCTCTCTGGTTTGGCCAATTCTGTGGATTCTGCTGATAGCTTGCAACTCCAAAGGCAAATTAACCAAAGGCTCACACAAAATCACGTGTGACGCATTGGTCAATGTCAATCCTGCAGCCTGTGCTTTCGCATTCAATAAAAAGCAAGTAATACGAGGATCTTTCTTAAAACGTTCAATTTCTTTGCTACCAAAAGTATATTTGCTAGATCTTCTGGTAGATGTGTGAGCATACGATAACGAAGGGTCATCACTGGCAACGTCCGAAGAGGATAAAAAGCTAATACAATTTTGTTTCAAAGCTCTACCCAGCAACTTCAAAAATTCTGTCCATTGAGAATAAATCAAAATTTGTGTATCTGGTTCCGTTCTCTTCAAATATATCACTTGTCTGACAATCATATCCATCTTTGATCCATAATTCTGTTTGATTTCTATTGACGATATCTCTTCCAGCATTTCGGTATTCAATGATTTGTAAAGTTTTGAAAGATTTTTGTGAATCCCGCTAGTTGTCTGCTCTGAGTTGTCTGACATTATACCATTCTCCTGCAATTCAGAAATCATTCCTCCTTTCAATTCTTTCCGAGTGACAGTGAACGAATACAAGTCCGATGAATAAAGTCTAGTCTTGCACATTGGGCAAGTAGGGTGCAATCTCATCCATTCACTCAGACAGTCCTTACAAAATTGATGGCCACATGAAGTTAGAGTTCCCACGATAATCGAAGACCGGCAAATCACACAAACTTTATCCCTTTTCAAAGGCTCATCGACGTTTGAGGAGTCGCCAATAAGAGAATTTAAGTAGGTAAGTCGGACTTTATTAGATCTCACAGAATTTTCCAAAGTTGCAATCTCGTTTTCCAAAGATTTCAAGTCTTGCTCTGCTTTCTCAAAAGGTTTCATGTCAGGAGCAAAATTTGGCCTAATTGGCTTGTAATTTCCAACAATATCAGACTTGATTTGAAGAGAACGAAAATAAACAATTTTGGCGTTAAAGGTATCATTCAAACTTTCAAAGAGTTTGGTCCTCAATTGTGCAGAGTTCTTCCTCTGTAAATCAAACTCCTTTTTCATTAGATCCGAGATATTTGACAAGTATTCATAATCATGTGAATAGCTGGAATTCTCTTGTTCTTCATATTTGCGGAAATCAATGACCAAGTTTTGCACATCCGTGAGTAATGTCTTCAAACAATATTTTGAATTGTATTCTCCTTCTGGTAAAACATCTCGTCTAATTTGATCAAGGTGAACATGTAACTCATAATTGGTAGGCTGGTTAACATTGACCAAGATTTTGCCTTTCGACTTCTTATTCTTTTTGTTGGAGGAAGAATCATCAACAAAAATGAGGGCATTTTCTCGATCTTCTAAAATAAGCTGCAACTCCTCCAAATAAGTATGTGCAAGTTCCTGGTTGACCAGTGATTCACCATACTCCTCTCCAGTTGTCTGTGGCAACTCATCATTTGTTGATTTTGTAACTGGCTCTTTCAACAAATCGACTAGCTTAGTTATCCACAAATTTATTATGTGAGCTTGGATATCCAGTTCGGCTTTGGTCTTCATCAGACGATCATAGAACAGTTGCGACTGCACCGAATAACCATAATTTTCCTCAGTCCATAGCGGAGACGTACTAAGAGTACAGACTTTCCATAATTCAACTGATGAGTCAACACCAATGCTCTTCAACAGCTCGTTGTGCTGCTTCTGCTGAGAAGCGGTAGGAAATTTGTATTTTGAAAACTTGCCAAACCTATCCAAAAGCCTAGAGATGGCCTCATCAACTTTAGAAATTGGGTCCTGCAATATCTGCATCAGCAACTCATCTGCTTTTCGGTAATACTCGTTCTCAACATCATAATGCTTTCTTTCTTGCGGAGACAATAAATCCAAATCAATTTCAGCAATTCCCTTCTGATTTTCATCTTCTTCGTCTTCTTGAACTGTTCCCTTATCATCAAAAACATCCGGCATTGGTTTCATGGGGCGATAATGTTGATAGTGAGCGGAAGCGTACAAGAAATATGTCTGATACAATAATTCAAGCCAGGACCTTAATCGCGAGGCATTTGTAGAGCTTTCGTCGTCTTTCGAGTATCTCAGACGGTTGGTCTTTTCTTCAATTTCTGGCATTATCTTTTCAAACACCTTTCTCGAATCTTCGGGTCTTCTCAAAAACTCATAAATCTTTCCCTTCTTGAGTTGTAGACTGTAAACGCTTCTCTCGTCAGACACAAATTCGTCAAAGGTAAATCTCTTTAAAGTGCTCAACACGTCTTCCAATGATCCTAAAAGCATTCCACTTTTATCCTGGCCATTGTCATCACTAAAGTAAGAGGCCCCTCCAAATCGTCTCCTATCATTCAACCCAATTCCAAGATGTGCATGGCAACAAACTTGGCGTAATCTCATTAACCACTGCCTCATCGATGTATAATGTCTGGAAGGATCATAATCATCCACCACTGGCTCTCCTTTCTGATTTAGACCAACATGTCTTAAAAAATTAGTAAATAAGTTGTCATAATTGTCTCTTTCGACGACCGTGAATGGCATCTTTAAAAGATAACGAGTTTGTGGCGGTAGACGTATTTGGTCGGCAACCATCTTTTTAGTATGACGCAAGCAGATTCTCTTGAAAAGTCTGCAAAATTGATAATAAGGTGCTTCGCTTATAATACAATTCCAAGGAGAGGTCTCTGTGGTGATAGAATAGAGATCTATAGGATTCAATCGGAGAAAGCTCAATAAGGAATATAAGTCGTTTAGATTATTCTTGATTAATGTTCCTGAAACACCCCAGGAATGAACTCGAGGTATGATTCTGGCAAACTTTGATGCGTTGGCCGTCATGCTTGCTGTCATTTGAACTTCGTCAAGCACAACTCTCCAAAATTCAAGTAACATCAGTGGAGATGAATAATCAATTCTCTCATAATCAGCGCCTTGATCATAATCCAGATCTTCAGCCTTTGAGGCAAACTTCTCGTCTGGTTCTTGTTTGATTTCACCATTAGCAGTATTAAGAAGACTCACTTTAAGTCTTTTCGCACATTTTCTTGTAGGTCTTGAAACAGGTTTGAAAACTGCTCTATGGAGCTCTCTAGAGACGGTATGGTAAGATACCAACACAATATCGTACTCCTTTAATCTATCAGCCATATCAGTTGGTGTCAGTTTCACATTCATGCTTTCTGCCTCCCGTTCGTAATTATATATTCCTTCATAGACCATAACTTTCAACGATGACGTGATATCCTCAATCTCCTGTCTCCATTGTCCCAAAATGGATTGGGGGCATATAATTAAAGTAGTTTTCGATTCCGTTATTATCCGACCACCATTGAAGGTGTCGATTTTGGTGGCCCCATACGGCTGGGGCCGTGGATTAAGGCTGATCAGAGATATCACTTCGACAGTTTTTCCCAAACCCATTTCTTCCGATAACAAGGCCTTGGCTCTCTTCTGACATCTATCAAATTGTGATAGGAAGTTGATGGCAATTTCTGTGGAGCAAATGTTGCCAGTATACGCATTATACCAGTAAAACAAGTCCGAGTTGACCATTCGCACATAAGACCAACCAAAAGAAACCTTATCTAAGCACTCGGCCAAAAAGTCTAAATCTGTGTCATTATACTGTGAGGGTGGGATATCATATAGTTTAGAGTCATCTCGCACTTCCACACCTTCATGATTTAGCATCCAGGACACAGTCTGTTGTTGGAATTTTAATAGGGATTTCCTAAAATCTGGAACAGACAAATTCGTTTCAATAGCCATTGAAGCTTCAGTATGGGAAGTAATCAGATCATAGAAAATGGATTCTGATGGTTTGGAAATGTGCTCAAAACTTTTAGATCCAGGAGCATTTCCCATTTGATAAGGAGTCAAGTAGGGTGAGAAAATGAAAGGCGATAATTCTCTCAATTTTTTGATTGCATCTAGTGAGTATTGGAAATCAACGGTTTCTCGAAGTTCCACTTTGTGTTGCACTTTGAGGGCCAGATCAAAGGTACTAGCAGAACTGTTTAATGTGATGATTAGATTTAAACAGGGTTTGGTAACTCTAATCATATCCATCAATTTGGGGGCTTTCTTCGCAAAATTGAGTTGGCTAGACAAAAATGGGGTGTATTGAGGATCGATGATCAATTTGAATAGAGACAAGGATTTGAGTTTGTTTCCTTTAGGGGGCGAACTGATCTCAATGGTTCCATCGATCAATCTAATCATGACCTCAAAACCAGGCAGTTCTATAGGTTTATCATCCGAGTCATCAAATAATCGCTGAAGGCCAGCAAAACAGCCTTGATTCTCAACTCCAAAATAGGAGCATTCAATAGTGGTATCAGTAAGAGTCAGATACCGACTAGGTAGTTCTATAGCAAGACCCCTTTCAGCAGAAAAGTCGGTTTCTGTCTTGATCCCGTAGTACTTATGGTGTTCTTGTAAAATGTCGGCAATTGTCCTTTTTTTCGAAGGGCTTTTCTTCACGCCACTGGGAGGCTGTCTAATAAGCTCTGTCAAGTATTTTAAAAGGTTATTTGATTGACCATTCGCAAATCTGGCCAAGTCCAGCTCCGAGTCAATCCTCGAATCCACCATCTCAACTAGTGATAATGTGCCTGCACTACACCAATAAGCAATAACGGCACCACCCTTGCGACTCCAAGTCCGCTCTTAATAGATAACCGGGTGCATAGATATAAATTGAAAAAACAATCCACACACAATAAGACTTACGTAATTTGCATTTTAAAGAACGAAGCAGAAAAATAAGTAGCAAAATAAATGAGATCCCCAGTTAAGTTTTTGTGGACGGGATCTATTTAGGAGCAAGTTTGCCCATAAAAGTTGGATTATATTGTCTGAAAGCTGTTTTTAAGCAAAGGACTATAGTTGCCAACATGTTTTCGGTAAGTGTTCACAAAAAGAGAAGAAAAGCAAACGAATGAGGAGAGGGGAGGGCACAAAGAAATGAGTGTAGTGATTACCGTTGATCACTATGTTAGCTTACCATTGCCATGGAGAAACAAAAACTCATTTTTCAGACTGGATTATACGGCCACGACTGAGCAAATAAGTTGAAGAATGTGCTACTGCTTAACTTGATGCAACGGATGTGATGCATGTTGTCTATCTCTTTCTAGTTTGTCATTTTTCATTTTTCAACCGGCTTTTTCAAACCCATTACTAACAAAATCAAGAATTTTAAACAATTTATTAGACACGGACGTAATGCTAATCCGGCTAGTGTCAGCCGAATGTCCACGCAGCCTACCAGCTACGATAATGACAGTGTCATGGACCAAGAATCCTCAGATGCGATTGCTTCTCAATCTCCAGGAATCGTGACTCCACCGCAATCTGTTCCTACAAAGCGACATCAAAGAAAGGATGAATACTCTAAGTACGCTTCCGACCTAGTGAAAGAAGAAAATGAGCAAAAAAAACGACAGGAAGAGAAGCAAGCTTTGGAAAGATACCAAATGGTGGATAAAATAGGTGAGGGGGCATTTTCGGTCGTGTATAAGGCTTTGGATGTGGAAACCAATGAGCATGTGGCTATCAAGGTGATTAAGAAGTATCAACTTGATAAATCGCAACAAGCATCGGTGCTGAAAGAAGTCACTATTATGAGACAACTAGAACATCCGTGCATTGTGAAGTTTTACAACTTCATAGAGACCGAAGAATTTTATTTTATTGTGCAAGAGTTAGTTGCTGGTGGTGAAATATTCAATGAGATTGTCAAGTATACTTATTTCAGTGAGGATTTGTCGAGGCACATCATCATCCAGGTTGCAGAAGCCATCAAGTATTTGCACACAGAGATTGGTGTGGTTCACAGAGACTTGAAACCAGAGAATATCTTCTTTAACCCTGTCAGATTTATCCCTTCAAAACAACAGAAACTTCGCAAAAGTGACGACCCAAATACTAAGCTCGATGAGGGAGAATTTATCCCAAACGTTGGGGGAGCAGGAATAGGAACAATCAAAATTGGAGATTTTGGACTTTCGAAACAGCTATATGCAAACAATCCATTGAAAACCCCATGTGGTACCATTGGGTATACTGCACCAGAGATCGTTAAAGACATGAGGTACTCCAATGAGGTGGACATGTGGGCTCTTGGGTGTGTTCTATACATCTTGCTCTGTGGATTCCCTCCTTTTTTTAACGATCAAATCGACGTTCTTACTAAGAAGGTCGCAAAGGGAGAATTCGAATTTCTATCACCCTGGTGGGATGAAATTAGTGATGGTGCTAAGAATTGTGTAAGTAAGCTTTTGACTGTTGATCCACGATACAGATACACGATCGAAGATTTTTTGAACGACCCATGGATTAGGGAATTCTCCAACAGATGTGACCAAGCGCAAGCTTTCCAAATACAACAACAACAATTACTGCACAAAAAGAATTCTCTCTCTTCTTCTGAAACCCTTATCAGTCCTGACACTGCTGGCACCGCTTCGTTATCTACAACTTCGACTCAAGAATATCCACATATCGCTGCTCCAATGCCTATCCCAAGTCATTCAATAGCTACTACAGCAGTCTCAGGACCTTCTGGTGCTATTCCAGCACATGTCATCAAAGAGAATCCAGCCGTCTATTCGCCAGCTGCAATGGCTATGAGAGAAGCGTTTGACATTTCAGCTGCTGTGCATCGTATGGGAGAAGAAGCTGCTTTACTGAAAAAGCAGCGAGCACAACCACAATCGACGTTAGGAGCTCTTGTTGAAGACGAAGAGATGGGTGATGCCGCTAGTAACACTATGAGTGCTCTTCCGACAATCAAGAATCCTCACCTCAAATATGAAACGGAAGACTCGCAAGGAAATGTTATTGATGACCGTTCGATTTTTGCTTCCACGCCTGAAATGAGTCTCTCGAGTAGTGGAGGTAACGGATCTCTTTCTGATGGAGAGTTCAAAAAACCATTCGAACTCAAATTGAATACGGCTACGATACTGGCCAGAAGAAAGAAGAAGTCGCTTGCCGTATGCTCCTGAACGTTGGCTGCTTAGTATGTTAGATTTATATTGACTGAATTTAGTCAATTCCAATCATTTGGAAATCCCTTCATTTTTTATAACTACAATTTTTTTTTCACTTGGTTCAAGCATATTGTGATCACTCTTGGACATGATTACCTTAGTTTTACCTAATATTTAGATCATCCACAAAATTATTTTAAATTGAGCTCCTTTTTCAACTCCTCGTCGTAATGGCCATGATAATCCACTTGGAATCCCCTAAAGAACTTGGTCCTTCCTACATCTCTTATAAGCTTCATATCCTCATCTTCCAAGTTGAAATGAGTCGATTTCAAAATATCCTTCATTCTTTCTGGCTTCGAAGAGGTAGTGATGGTGACGATTCCCTGCTGTTGGACCCATCTTAATAGTATTTGAGTGTTGGAGACTCCATACTTTTTTGCTAGCTGGTCAACAACTGCAGTGATTGGTCCGTCAGTTTTCACAATTGGAATCAAAGGTCCATAAGCTTCAACTAAAATATTATGAGCTTTTGCGTAATCCATGATTCCGGGTGTTTGATTTTGCATATATGGGTGATATTCCAATTGGATCACAGCAGGTTTAATCTTGGCTGATTTCATCACCTCTTCCAAATGCTTGACATCCCAGTTTGAAACACCAATATTTTTGGCTTTACCTTCGGCATGAAGTTTCTCCATCTCATCCCATAACTTTTCAACTGGATATTCAGATATAAATGCCTGATCGTGGATCAAAAATAAATCCACATAAGGAGTACCCATGAGATCAAGGCCCTCCACCAAAGAATCATACGGACCTCTAGGCTCACCGTTTGAATCCACTGATTGAGGAGTGTACTTGTCAGTGATCCAGACTTTGTCCCTGGAAACATTACTTCTTCTAACGGCTTCACCAATATCACGTCTAGTAGTGTAGATTTCTGCAGTGTCCAAGTGGACAAATCCAGCCTCCAAAGCAGTTACAATACTCGCAACCAAATCCTCATCAATTGAACTTTTGGCATGGTCAATCCCCGCCACACCCTTCTTCTTACGCTGCCATTTGGTGCCCGATCCAAACCCAATTATAGGAATCTGAGCACCTGTAGTAGGAATCACCAAAGTATCTAAAGTCATTTTAATTAAAGTTGAAAATGGAATCTGTGTAGCTTGTAAGAACCAGAACCTTTGTGACTTGTTCAAAGAATTGCAATCGAAATTTGTGTAGCTTGTTCAATTTCATAACCCGTCGAGTTCTTCAGACCTTTATACTGTGGCTGCAGCATTGCCCCACTCATTCACCGTACCTGCTGTAATAATTTTACCATTGTACCATCCGTACACCGTTTGAGCAGAAATCACTCCGAAAGTTGTTGAGGGGCAAACCATTCGATGGTTTAAATGCTAGAATATCCCTGTTACTTCTACGGCTTTGCTTTGACTGATTCTATGTAGTTTCGAATATGGGTATTGAAAGCTATCTTTTTCCTAATTTGGAAATACGCAGCTGAATAGATAAACTTCTCGATAAACTTTTTCCTGATGATTTTTACAAGGGCGTTGTTGAGAAAAAATGATGCGGTGATAGTACTACACAGGTTGTATTCGATTAAACATTATTCACCACTAAGATGATTAAATACGAAAGTTTGGTTCTAGTGGGATCATTGTTGGTTATTACAACCACATCTTTCATTTTGGGCATTATGTTTGCCAACATGCCCTACGATTACTACACCTTGTGGAACACTAGCAAGGGCCAGGCATACTTTGATGCGGCCTTGGAACATTACAAGATGTGGGGTGAAGCTCCAGCAGTTATCACAAACAGTTTCCATGGTATTATTGCTCTTGGATTTGTTGGTAGTTTCATCAAGATTTACAAGCCCTCCGAGGACGTGCAGTATTTTGAATATGGTACTCTACTTGCCTTAGTCATTGCCGTCTGTATCTATTTGAGCAACATCAGAGTTGGAATCACTTCCTGTATTGTTGGAGACTGGGGAGAGGTTAGTCAAAATACTGGCCTTGGTGTCATTGCAGCCTCTGAATCGATGATTGTGTTTGTTTTGGTTGGTGTTTTAGTTCTTCAACTTGGATTATTTTACGCTTACTTTGAGGACATGAAGGCCAAGCAGCAATTTTACTTGGACGAATTGAAACAGAAATACGAAGGTGCTGAGACAACTACTGAGGTCAAGGCCAAAGCAACAGGCTCGGAAACCAAGAAAACTAAGGCAACCAAGACCTCAAAGAAGGTTTAAATGACCGCCTGAGGCCCTAAAGACACTTGTATGTTAGGTGGTGTATGGATGTTGCTGCAATCTTCGTAAGATACAAAAACTAAAGAGGCAAACAAAACATATCTGTATAAAATAAAGTTATTGTGGCTGTTCCACATTGTTATAACCACTATGTCTGTAAAACCTCCGGACATCTTATCGCAAATCCCTTTAATTGTTATGCCTGGGAAATACATGAAGCCAAAACCAGTGACGCTTCCCTATGACTTTGAAAAATTCCCGTCTTCTTTAGAATCATTTCAGAAACAGGAAATAGAACTGGTTTCTTCTCAATTGAAAGATTTAATTGGATCGCAAGAGCAGATGGTTGAGTTGGTTGAGCAGAAGTATGGGAAATCCACTAAAGTCGAGCGGGTTGCAAGATTCAACGAATGGGAGAACGAAATCAGAAGAGTAGCACCGGGCTACTTTGGAGCCGATGGGAAGATAGCTTTAATGGCTCCCACCAAGTCCAGAATTAGGAATGAGCAGTCTGTTGAGAAGACAGCACGGCCAGCAGAGTCAACACGAGAGGAGTTACCAGAAAAGTCTATTGGAAGTGCCGGTCATGACCTTGCAAACTTAAGGATTGACTGAGAACATATGATATAGATACTCAGGGTTTACGCGTCATGGAATAGTGATATATAGAGGATATCAAGCATCAAATAGATGATACATTCGCATAATTATTGACTTTTGGTCTTTTAGTACGGGTCGATCGACCATAAAAATTTTTCCTTTCGGTTGTTAGATCGCCTAAAGCTTTGACAAGAGAAAAAGTATATAATTCATAGTCGATTCTATTTGAGCTAAACCAGACTCATTTTAGAATTTCAAGCCATAAAGTTAGATCCATACAACTATAGGCACAGTTGATTGGAACATATTTGTTTTCTATAACATTTGAGGAAGATGTCATTACAATTATTTGGTGCCAAAGACGGCTCGTTGAATTCGTTGGCTAGCAATTTAAAAGTCTCCATTGCGGCTTCTGTTTTTCAACCGGGGCTTAACATCACTGTTGATAATGAAGGAGATAGGGGATTGGCTTTATTAAATCCAAAAACAGGATTTGAGCTTTTTGAACCAAACTCCATTGTGAAATATCTAGCTTTCATTGCAAAAGAGGGCAAATCTGATGCATTTGTTCTTGATAGCAGCATTATCGAAAAAGAGGAAAATACTCTTTATTCTGCCTTGAAGTCTGGCAAACTTGATCTGTCGCTGTTGTCTAATTTCAGTCCCTTTGAATCTGCAGATCCGAAATCTGTGTCTCAGATCATCCTGTTCTCTTCGTTGTATCCTCTGTTGAGCAAGGATTCTGAAGCTACTGGAGAGTTTTCTAACTGGTTTAATCAGTTTTCACATTTTCCTGCAGTTTCCTCTGGTATCGCCTCCACTTTGAAAGTCACAAAAGTCCAAAGGGTTCCAGAAAAAAACACCAACAAGGTGAATGTCATGGAAGGTTGTGCCGTGAAAGTGCCAGAAGGTAAGCTTGCACCAAAGCCTAACGAAAGAAACATATTGATCACTTCCGCATTGCCATATGTTAACAATGTTCCTCACTTGGGAAACATCGTTGGATCGGTTCTCTCTGCCGATATCTATGCAAGATATTGCAAGCGTAGAAATTATAATGCGCTCTATATCTGTGGTACTGACGAATATGGAACTGCTACAGAGACTAAAGCCCTCGAAGATAAGGTGACTCCGAAAGAGCTCTGTGACAAATATAATGCCATCCATTCCGATGTTTACAAGTGGTTCCAAATTGGTTTTGATTACTTTGGTAGAACGACTACCGATAAACAGACCGAGATTGCCCAGGAGATGTTTTTGCAACTGCACAAGAATGGATATCTTGAGGAGAAGGTTATGAAACAACTATATTGTCCTGTGCATAAGGGATTTTTGGCTGACAGATATGTGGAAGGTGAATGTCCCAGATGCCAGTACGAAGATGCCAGAGGAGATCAATGTGACAAGTGTGGTAATCTACTCGACCCATTTGAATTGATTAACCCACGTTGCAAGTTGGATGGTGAAAGACCCGAACCTAGAGAATCCAATCATATTTTTATTTCTCTCGATAAACTTGAACCTGAGTTGAGGACTTGGATAGAAAACGCTTCTGAAAAAGGAAAATGGTCAAAGAATTCAAAAACCATTACAAACTCATGGCTTAGAGAGGGCTTGCAGCCAAGATGCATTACTAGAGATTTGGTTTGGGGTACCCCTGTTCCATTAGAAGGCTTTGAAAACAAGGTTTTGTATGTGTGGTTTGATGCTCCAATTGGATATATTTCTATAACTGCCAACTATACTGATAGCTGGAGAGATTGGTGGAAAAACCCAGAGAATGTTGATTTGTACCAGTTTATGGGTAAAGATAATGTTCCTTTCCATACTGTTGTTTTCCCATCTACTGAACTGGGTACGAAAGAGAACTGGACCATGTTACACCATCTAAACACTACTGAATATCTGCAATACGAGGGTGGCAAATTCTCCAAATCTAGAGGTATTGGTGTGTTCGGAAATAATGCCGAAGCCACTGGTGTCTCTCCATCTGTCTGGAGATACTATTTGGCCTCAGTCAGACCGGAAAGTCAAGACTCGCAATTTTCATGGACAGAATTTGTTACCAAGAATAACAGCGAGTTACTTGCAAACCTTGGAAACTTTGTGAACAGATTGGTCAAATTTGTGATTGCCAAATACAACGGAGTGGTTCCTAATTTTGACGTCAAGGACTGTCCTGTGTATCCTTCCCTAACTAAAGACCTCAACGCCTTGATAAAGACATATGTGGATGATATGGAAGGAGTTCATTTAAGAAAAGGTTTGGAAACGGCCATGATGATTTCAGCTAGAGGTAACTTGTTTTTGCAGGAGAATAAGCTAGATAACTCATTATACAACGATACTCCTGCAAAGGCCGATGCGGTTGTTGCTATTGGGTTGAATATTGTGTATCTTGTGTCTTCTGTGATTGCTCCGTATATGCCAGAGACCAGTAAGCAAATCGAGGAGATTTTGAACGTGCCTGCTCTAAGAATTCCTGATGAGTTTGGTTTGTGGATCCAGTCTGGCCATTGTATTGGCAAGGCCCAATACCTGTTTAAGAGAATTGATGAAAAGAAGATCGACGAATGGAAGGCTTTATATGGTGGTCAACAGAAAAATTAGATCTATGCACTTGACTAATTAATTGCACTTTCAATTTTCTAATCTTTCTCGGCTAAAACAACATTTGCCACACATTCCTCCAATAGAAATTTCGCTATGCCATCTTGGTTAATTTTGCCACTGATTGTTTGTGACTACACATCCTATGATGGTTTGTATTGCTGTGTCGGACAAACGGTGAAAATCTTGGGGTTTTCAAAAGGACGTTTTCGCAGGAGGGATAAAATTTGCCCCCTTTTTTTCAGAAACGTTACCCCATCTGGTAACAGTATATTGTTTTCATAATAAATTTACAGATAATTTTCATTGAAACCATCTTACATTTGCCTTCCAGGATCTATCAGATCTGAACGATTCATTTACTATATAACATGTCCTACCCCAACAGATGTTTGTCTACACAAATTGCGCTACCTGATTGCATTTTCTCTCGAAATCTCATTGTGGATCTGACCCCAGTCTTTCTTTTCAACTGGTAATGGACAAACTCATCATCGGAGAAGATTTTGACAAATTGTCGGGCCATTACGAGAAACAGTTTAACGACCACTCGTTGTCTTTGAAGACATTTGGTTTTGCCTCTTCGTTTGAGACTATTGACGATGGACTGGACCACTCCTTACGCTCTGAAAACACACAAGACCAAGATCAAGATATGCTGGACTTAATCGAGCAGTTCACTTCTCTTCCAGATGAATCCCCAAGAGAACACGATTCATTACCTACACCCGATAACCATTTGTTTGAGTTCGAACCTTTGCATCATATCAATGATTCTGATCTTTCATTAAATATTACACCTACATCCAGTCTCACCCAAGATCACGATTATACTTATGTTAAGGAAACCGCAATCGTGGACCACGAACCCGATCTTTTCGAAGATTTGAACATGCAGGAACCAAAAACAATATGTATTTGGGATTCGGATCCTCAAAATTTATCATACTCACCTTCGTCTCCACCGACTTTCCGCTCAGAGCAGCACAAACCAGTGGAGCCAGAATGTTTGAGTGCTGGGGTTCATAAAGGTAGTAAAAAAACAAAGTATTCAGAATTGCACATTCGCTTCCAGGAAACAGAACCAGAGAGGCTTCAGCAGTGGTTAAAACAACACTTTTATCCCTACATTCAACCCAACGGAATTAGCTTTAATCATTTTAGAAATGTTCCCGAAGAAGATGAATATATCTACAAAAGAAACCCAAAGGCAGAATTGTTCTTACCTCCCAGATACTGCGAGTCCAAAGCTAATTATTACGAGCCTTTGGTTGTCAGGTATAAAAAAAGTCATCAAGAACGTGGGCAAGGAGATGGAGAAGGTCTGTGTCCATACTGCCAATCCGATAATGCAGATGAACTTTTTTTCGAGCGAAAAGATTCCAATTATTTGCATCATGTCACCAAACTACACGGGGTGTATTCCAATGGCATGGAGATGCCCTTTCCTAAATTAATCGGCGAGGCTCTAGAAATCAAGCATTTAAAGACAAGAGGACGAACTGAAAAGCGGGTCCATTCTGTCGAATGTGAAAAATGCCATGAAACCATCAAAATTCAGCAGCTGGACTGCGACAAAGAAGGAAATAAGTTCTTAGCCTATTTCCGCCATATGCTGGTGCACAATGAAAAGAAAAATTCCGGTAAAAGGCATTCCAAAATCAGTGTTTCCTCCATTTAGTTTTCTAGTCTCTTTAAGTTCTTCTTGTAGTCTTTTACAAAACGACTTTATGTATTTTTATCTGAAACTCACTTTTTTAAACTCGAGCAGTGAATTAAATCATTGCAGCTGAGCTTACTCTATTTAGGGCTGGCTGTGTTACTTTTTTTTTTCGTTTTTTTGCTTTACAGCTGAAACAAAAGCCAAATAAAAAGTTTCGATACTAAGACAGAGATTCAATTTGAAATCTACCTCTTTTCTAGTTGGGATGAGCTCTGAAATAGTAGCGAAGGCACAAGCCTGTCTTCGAGGGGTTTCTCTTGAAGTCATCTCTCAAGGAGCAGAGGCAGTGGTGTTTCTCACCCATCAACATCCATACTTGCCTGAATCTGCATCACCAGCAGACATTCAAAATCCCAAGCAATATATTGTCAAATACCGTCCTCCAAAGCCATATAGAAATGAAGTTCTGGATAAGCAGTTGACCAAGGCCCGAACTGCTGCTGAAGCAAGACTGTTGAACAAGCTGTATCTACTAGATATTCCTGCTCCAAAATTGGTAGCTATGGACGCACCAAACGGGATCATATGGATGGAATTTCTAGGATATAAGCTGTCTAATGGTGTGATCAGCTCGCTCAAAAATTGGTTATGGCTTCTCGAGAAGCAACAGGAACAAACGGATGAGAACGTCGCAAAGAATGGACAAGTTGAACAGGTATTGATAGCGGTGGGCAAAGCCATTGGGAAATTACATTTACAAGACATTGTCCATGGAGATCTTACTAGTTCTAACATAATTTTAGTGCAGAGTCCAAATACAGATACCAACTGCCCGACTCTTATTGACTTTGGGCTGTCATCCTTTTCTTCGCTACCTGAGGACAAAGCAGTGGATCTCTATGTTTTAGAGCGAGCTTTGACATCTACCCATCCTGTTTACGCCGAAGTTTATAACCATTGGCTTCTGCAAGGTTACGAGTCAGTACATCAGGAAAAATCTGCATCTAATGGCAAACGGAAATTCATCGAAGTGAGCAGACGGCTTGAAGATGTGAGATTGCGTGGTCGTAAGAGAAGCATGCTTGGATAGATGTATATATAATGACACAAGAACGTCTAAAAGATGACTTTTCAAGCTGTAGTTCAAGATCATTGGAAGGATGAAATTTTAGGTCGTGTATCTACTAGGTCTACCTTTTATCTTAGGAGTTGGGAAAATTCAAAGTATGTGTTGTAAGAATAAAAGCAAACAAGAAGGAGTAATTATTCTCCAAAAACTCGAGAATAAATACAGTTGAATGACAATGGACCAGCCAATTGGTAAGTACCAAGGTCACTTGATGTTTTGCTTTAATTGAAATAGATCACTAACAAAAATTTAATTAAATAGTTCTTGACCAGGGAACTGGTTTTGTCAAGATCGGAAGAGCGGGCAAGAACTTTCCCGACCACACGTTCCCATCGATTGTGGGAAGACCGATTTTGAGAGCAGAAGAGAGAACGGGGGATGTTGAAATCAAAGATATAATGTGCGGAGATGAAGCTTCCGCAGTGAGGTCAGCTTTGCAAATCTCGTATCCGATGGAAAACGGTATCATCAAAAATTGGGAAGATATGGAGCATCTTTGGGATTATGCTTTTTACGAGAGAATGAAGATCAACACGTCTGGACAAAAAGTATTATTGACCGAGCCTCCAATGAACCCTTTAAAAAATAGAGAGACCATGTGCGATGTCATGTTTGAGAAATACAACTTTGGAGGGGTTTATGTTGCCATTCAAGCCGTGTTGGCCTTATATGCGCAGGGTCTATCATCTGGAGTGGTTGTCGATTCTGGTGATGGTGTGACTCACATTGTTCCAGTTTATGAATCTGTGGTGTTGAACCACCGGACTAGAAGATTGGATGTTGCCGGAAGAGACGTCACCAGAAACTTGATCAACTTATTATTAAGAAGAGGATATGCATTTAACAGAACTGCGGATTTTGAAACTGTTAGACAAATAAAGGAAAAATTGAGTTATGTGTCTTACGATCTAGATTTTGACACAAAGTTGAGCAATGAAACCACAGTTTTAGTTGAAAACTACGAATTACCAGATGGAAGAGTGATCAAAATTGGCTCTGAGAGATTTGAAGCTCCGGAATGTTTGTTCCAACCTTCCCTGGTGGATATTGAGCAGCCAGGGGTGGGAGAATGTTTATTTAATACGATCCAGTCGTGTGATGTTGACATCAGAGCAACTCTATTCAAGTCTATCGTTCTCAGTGGTGGTTCTTCGATGTATCCAGGTTTACCATCCCGTCTAGAAAAAGAGCTGAAGCAGCAATGGTTCACAAAGGTGCTCAAGGGAGATGCTTCCAGATTGGACAAGTTCAAGGTCAGGATCGAAGATCCCCCTAGAAGAAAACACATGGTTTTTATTGGTGGTGCGGTGTTGGCAAACATTATGGCTGACAAAGATCACATGTGGATAAGCAAACAAGAATGGGAGGAACAAGGACCTAGAGTGTTGGATAAGTTGGGCCCAAGATAAAGCATTTGAGAGTTGACAATGTCACCGCTGGCTTTGGGCCCTCTTTAGTTTATTTGTTTATGTAGTATCAGAAGTCCTCAAACGCTATAAGTTGGTATTCATGAGTAAAAATGCGTATTCATTATTATGATCTATCTAAAAAGTATAAGAGGCAATCATCAACTGTATTCGTTGACTTTCTTCCAAACATCTTCCACCAATATGTCTAGCTTGTGTTCAGAGACCACAGGGTGCGTATTACCATATTTCACTGCATTTCTGACTAGATCATTGATGAATTTGTGCGTCACAACTTTTGGTTTCAAGAAATCGGTTTCTAGAAGCTGGTCCACAGTGGAACGCAAACTTGGGTTCCTCTTTAAGCACCTTTGGATGGCATCAACCACTAAGCCGTTCACTTTTGATCCATCTGCTGTGACACGGGGATATTGAATTTCAACCTGTGGATTAGTGATTGCAAGAATTCTTTTGTTGCCCGAGAAATTTGCGTAGGGTGGTTTGCCATAAACCATCTGATATATGATACATCCGCAAGACCAGATGTCTGCAGGCTTCCCAACCTTCCAGGTTCCATTAAGACTATCGCCTTTTAAGGTATTGTTCACCTCGATCAAAGTCTCTGGGGCCATGTAATTAGGTGTTCCAATTTGACACTCACGATAAATATTCACAGTATGGTCAGATAATGAGTTTGAAATACCAAAATCAATGAGCTTCAAGGTGCCTTTCACAAAAAGAAAGTTTGCAGGCTTCAAATCAGAGTGCACAATTCCTGCATCGTGCACTGCTTTGACACATTTGATCATTTCAACGGCATGGTATCTGGTGAATGCTGCATCAAATGGCATATGTGACCGATTTGCCAGAACGTGGGCCAAGTCAATATCCCCACATTCCATCACAACCATCAGTGACCCATCCTTCAAACTATGATCAATCAGCTTCACCACTCGATCTTGGTTTCGTAGCTTTCTTAAAATTTCAATTTCCCCTTTGAAACTTGCTACCGCACCTTCGTCAAACTGATCAAAGGTAACGACTTTAATGGCATAGTCTCTTTTACCATTGACTGCACGAGCCCTGTAAACTTTAGAAGATCCACCTTTTCCAATCTGTTCGAGGCATTCAAAGTCTTGTTTATTGATGGTCAAAATATTATTCGGCTTTTCATTCACTTCCACCGCATCAAATGAAACACGCCCATGTTGTCCTGTTGGTCGAGTAGACTTTCCTCTGTCATAATGTTCGTAATGTTCATGTCTTTCTATTGAATACCTGTGTTCGTCATTTTCTTTTTGGCCTCTCCGTTGATCATTTGTAATCTGGCTGACCTGGACATTGTGCTCAAACGAATTTCCTTTCTTCGATTTCATGGGTGTCACAATTTTTCGTAAGTCATTGAACGCAAACATCTCATCCGCATCCTTATTCAATCGCGATTGTGATAATGGAGTGAGAGCTCTTCTGGCAATTTCGGGTGTTGCATATTGGTCAAAAATTGGTGATTTTGTAGGTGTTCGCACAACTTGCATGTTCCTATATGAGTCTTGTTCTTTACAAGATTCTTTACTTGCAAAGTTCATTTGCAGAATAGACCCATAAGGAGCATCTCCATTGTTGTTTCTTTTGACTCGTGGCGAACAGGACGATGTGCGGTTAATCTTCTCATGCTTTGGTGTTTGTGTGTATGTGTGTTTTTGACCAGCAAGATGCATGTCCTTATTATTATTATCCTCATAATGTGTTGGGGCTGTCAAGGTTTTCATAGACGCGCTGAATACATTCGTTGTGTTGGTGATCTTTCCGGTCAATTTGTCGTCCTCTTTTGAGAGATCTCGGTCAGGGACTATCGGCTGATCCTGCTGCTTGTACAATGAGTGGTGTGTAAACTCGTTGACTTCATTTTCTGTCAGCCTCTTGGGGGCTCCAAGACCAAACTTGGAAAATGATCTTGCAGATCGAAGCGATTGTCGTGCTTTTGCTGTGGTATTGTCTGTATAATCAGATTCAGTCCCAAATCTCTTCAAAGCCAAGGCACTATAAGGCGGTTGGTTGCTAGTCAAATTAAATGAGCTGAATCTACGACTTGATGGTCTGCTCATATCAGATTGAGAATAGTCACTTTGGTTTATCGGTTCCCTTGTTTGATTTGTGTGTAAACTTGCTGGTTGCAAGTCTTCCGAGAAAGTCCCGTAGTCAAAATTTTCGGGCACTTCAGTTTCAAGCACCTGATCCTCATAGCCAGTTTTCTTGCTCAGCTGCTGCAAAAGGGACATGGCATACGAACTCAGCATTGGGGGACGAGAATTTATCTCATCATCTGAGTCATCTTCATCAGCTTCTGCCTCAGCATTTGCTTGCCCGTCAATATGGCATGAAGATAGGCGATAATTCAACTGATGATGAAGTTGATACCCTTGAGATGTCGGCGGAACGGTTGTGATATTTGAAGAGTTTGACGAGGTCAATCTATTCATTGAACTAGGAGACGACAAGTTACTTATTTTACGATGTAACTCTGCCATTTTGAGATATAGTATAGTTCAATTCAATTGGTCAATAGTGCAAACACATGTAGTAGGATATTAATGGATTTCCGAGATAGAAGAGTGGATATGGTTTTGGCGTTGTGGATTTATATTTCTGCAGTGCAAAATCTCCAAAAGTGGACGGATGGCAGACCAAAAACAAAGTTTAAAGTTCACGCAAATCCTATTCACGCTGTCAAAGTAAGTTTGGTGTGACAGGAGTGTTGTCTATGGTGTTATTTAATCACTTAGGACAGTGTTTTTATTTGTTTTAGATTCTATTTTGTTTTTATTTTGCAGCGAGTTTTTAATAAACAATAGCGAGCCGGTCGTCGCGAAGGAGGTAAAAAGATACAACACACGGTCGATCGACGCGGTTGGTCAAAGATACATATTGATATATTAACTGTACAATAGAAAATCAAGCAAGAGGATCATAAACAGAAACGGAGGTGGATATACAAAGACCTGGAATGGAGTAGGAAAGGGTTTGGGCAAATACAAGTCGGAAATGAGATACTTAAAAAGTCTTCATAACACGACTGGACAACGAGAAAATAAAAAGCATCATAAGCAGATTAATCCAGCCAGCTTGGCATTTTAAGCTACAATTTCCAAATAGTTGCTTGGACACATTCCAATTTCACCCTTTGAGTTCTTTCCCTGCCACCAGTTTCCAACAGTATCTTTAACCCTAAACATCTCGCCCTTTTTGAATGAGAGTTCATTTATATCGTCAGGACTTGCCTCATAATCAAACAATCCTTTGACAGCTATCGGATAATCATCGTCGTGCAGGGCACTGGCTCTATTGTTAGCGGAGGCATTTTCAAGCCCGTTCAGTTGAGACCCGTAAGGCTGGCTAGTGAATGGGTTTTCATTTGGAATTGGGGCTTCATTGTGAGTGCTAGCAGCTGTGCTATCTTTGTAAGCTTCATCCAAGGCATACTGGTCAGGGGCAGTTCTGTTTGATTTGGAAAACTTGGATGTTAGCATCACGTTTTCACCTCCACCGAACGAATCTATGTATGACACTATTGGGGAGTTTGGTTCACTTCCAAAGTAGAACAACCAAAGAACATTGATTATGCATTCGATGATGAAACCAGCTGCTGCTGCTGCTGGAGCCGAACCAGAGGCATACACGATGTTGTTGGTCGCGTTCGAATTATAAACAAAAGCAACAGCAATCGCACTGGTGAGGAAAAACCTATGGAAATGGAAAGTGTTGGTGATATATAAAACCACCACTGCAATCAAAACTAGTAGTTGATACACCACTGCCCACCAGGCGAATTTCGGGAATGAGTCTTTGTACTGTGTTGTTGTTGCAATAGATCCGGCAAACGCGATGATCCATCCCAGCGAAGCTATGCCAAATGTACTCAGTGCCACCGGATTAAATAGTGATATTGGGCTCGATTTTGTCATAGTGTCTTATCCTAAGTTCAAGAAGATTCAGGAATAAAAACACGCTCCAATGCTGTTTGTTTGAAAATAGAAAATCTCGATCCAATTTCGCAGTGTAACTTTTTCTTTTTCTTGTCTACTATTTTTTTCTCTCCTGCGCCGCTCGGTACAAAAACTGACTTGAACTTCGGCCCGATACCGTGATACTTCTGTAATCAACAAAAGTCCTTGAACTGTCTACAAAGACTGTGCCTATAAAGTCGAATCTTGTGTTCAATCTTAGTAAACTAAGACTTTTTCTGTTTTTTAGCCGGTCTGGGGTCATCATCAGACTGCGCCCCATCGGCTTTGAGCCGGGCCACCACCAAGTCGGTAAGTTCCTGGAATTCGTTTCCGTTGCCGGTTTTTTGCAATCTTCTAAGGCACCACAGTCCTTCTTCTACCTTTGAGAGCTCTGGTTCATGTGTTCCAACCAGATCAAAGTACTTGTTCAAACACAAATTCAAATACTCTTCGGTCGTGTATCTCAGTTTATCTGCAGACTCAGGGTTCAATATCTCAAAAGCCTCATCTGAGAAAAATGGGGCATCGACCACAAATTGGTTTTTAAACTCATCAGTTTCTCGAAGACTCGGTCCAGCTAATGATAAGATCAAGGTCGAGGTTGCAGGACCCACACCTTTCAGCTCGCATGTTATTGCCATGGCTTCTTTCACTGTCTGCAGAAATTTGGCCTCTTTGAAATCAGTTCTCTTCTTGGTAGATCCGTAAAACTCTATGAGCTTGGCAAAAGCTTTTGTCGTGATGTCCTTCACCTTGTCTTCTGTATTGCTTTGAATCCATTTCCGTAATGCAGCACGAAATTTACCTCGTCTCAGTTTCCATTCCATCAGTAAAGCCAGCTCATCCTTGTTCAAGTACATCTTGTTTTCCTCTTTGTATCTTCTGACTAGCGATTGTCGCAATGCATTATGTTTCCAATTGTCCATCTGATCCAGAGACATCCTTTTTGAATACTCAGTTTTCTGCGCATGGGTCGACAATTCTGTCATGTATTTCCCGTACAGTTTTGTGCGACATTTTTCAAGATGCTCTAGTATCTTGCTCGTCTCCATCTTGTTCATTGGTTGCTATTACTTGGATTGGATGTTGAAGCTAGTCATTTAAACACCACCTAATATATCTACGCCTATATACGCCTCTGCACCGCGACACCGGTTCCTTTTATGGGACACGAAAATTACTGAAAAATATATTTATGTACGCGTAATAGACGGGTCCCAAAGACGCAAGCTCCAAAAGAATCCATAGTGCACCATGACAGAAGTGAGTCCATCTTGGACTGGATCTGGAGAACGGCCTGAAGAAATAATGGTCGATGAATATGATCCTATCGATGAGCAAAAAAGACAAAACTATTCGATCTGGAAGAAAAATACGCCTGTGTTGTACGACTACGTGCAAACGACCTCGTTGTTATGGCCAAGTTTGACAGTGCAGTGGTTTCCAGACGTTGATATTTTGGATCAGAGTGACTACAACATGCAAAGAATACTTCTTGCATCTCAGTCGAGTGGATTCAACCGGTTTGAAAGTCTCAAACTATTTGGGATCAAACTTTTGAAGTCGGAAGCCAGCGTATTGGATATCAACACTGACTTCGATCCTATTAAAAATGAATTTGTTTGCAAAAGACAGGACTGGGAGGCCAGTAACTTGTCATTGATCCAAAAGATTCCCCATCGTTGTGAAATTAATCGGGCAAAGTATATGCCTCAAAACCCGGATCTAATAGCTACCATTTCAAACCAGGGTCATGTTTCAATATATGATCGAACCAAAAAGCCTAATAGTTTTATTGAGGAGGAATTGGATGTTGATTTATTTGATGAAGATGACGAATTCTCCGACATTAAGTTGAAATTTCATCAAAGCGAAGGCTGGGGATTGGATTGGAATAAATTCAAAGAAGGAGAATTAGTTTCTGCATCTTCAGATGGAATGATTGCCCGTTGGGATTTGAACAAGTTTAAAAGGTCTTCTGTTGAAAAGAAATCCTCAATATCTTCCACCATTGGACTTGATTTCCAGAAAAGAAAATACAAAACCTCAGTGTTGGCTCCGTTGGCTACCACACATGCGCATGAAGGAGGGGTAAACGCACTGGAATATTTATGGTTCCATGATAGTCTGATAGGTTCTGTAGGTGAAGATTGCAAGTTTCGACTATTTGATAGCAGAGGTGGTGATCTAAAGAGCGTTATGGACTCGAAATTGACCAATGTCCCAATCAATGTGTTGAGTTTCAACCAGACCCACGAGTTTGGTTTTGCGATCGGAGATGAGACCGGTTCCATTTTTTTGCATGATCTGCGAGCTCTAGATAAGCCGCTTCGATCGATCTTAAAGGCTCACGATAGTTCTTTGACGTGTGCCATGTGGAGTCCTGAACTCGGATCGACGCTCGCTACCGGGTCGACCGACGCGACAGTCAAAATCTGGGACTTGTCGTGTGACCAAGGAGAGGAACTGAAGTTTGTCCACGCAGGACACATGCTCGGAGTCAATGACATAGATTGGAATCCAAATGATCCTAAGATGTTGGTCAGTTGCTCTGACGACAACTCTGTTCAAATATGGAAGCCAGCAGCCACTATAATATAGACATTAGATAACGCTCTGCGGCTGAAAAAAAAAATAATTTTGTAGTGGAACACGTATTCTTCAAAAGCACAAAGGGCTGTTCCAGCTATCAAAAAGGTATCTCTTTTGCTATTTGTTCCCAATTTGTGAAATTCTGTGATCTAAGATGACTTCGCTTTTTTACTCTACCAAAAACAGACTTGTGCTGCTTTCGCTTGCTGCCTTTTTGTTGCTTGCCGTGTTTGTCTTGATCCCACAGTCATATAAAGATAGACTCCAAATTATTGAGCCTGGTGAGCAGCCACAGGCAGTCAAAAGACCTAACCATGGAAAACCTCCAAAACCACAACCGGCTGGTCTTACTCCAGGCCATTCTCCTCACCATGCCCCTGAGGAGTCGGAAGCTGGTGATGACTACGAGATGCGTTTAGTCGAGACTCATGTGGTTTCCGGAAAGCAGTCTGAAAAGTTCGTAGACGAGGACGAGGTCGAGGACGAAAAAACCAAAGAAACCAAAACCAAACAGACCAAGGCCAAGGAGGGAAGCAAAAAGGAATCAAAGGTGAAGGATGAAAAGGAAAAGGAGGCGTTGGTTGATATGGAGTCTATATCTAAAGAGGTCAGTAAAGCTTTGAATTCTACTGCTGAAGCAGACCAGGCTGAGGTCTCCGATGATTGGGATCTTGATACTGGAAAAACTGCCAAGCCAGAGAAAAAAGGCCAGACTCTTGACAAGCAGAAGAAGCCAGCAACACCTAAGGAGCAAAAGAACCAACAGCCGGAAGATGATTACGAGAGCGAGGCTGGCCAGTCCAAAAAACCAAAGGAGAATTCTGTGAAAGATCATAAAAAAGCTGACGGTAGACCAGCTCCTATACCACAAGCTAAGAAACCTAAGTCTTCATCCCCTACAGCTTCTTCTTCCTCTGACAAGAATACTAAGGGTAAATCCGATCAGGGAAATGATTCTAAGAGACCTAAGAGTTTAGTCAAAGTGAGCGATGATAGAACCTTGGGTAAAGAAGACTCCAGCAAGGAGTTGAAAGCTCACCAGCAGAAACCAAGAAATTAGGTGTGGATATATGTTAATTTTTTCTACTTCTCATAAAGGCGATTCCGTCTATACGTTTATACTATTAAACTTTCTCTGCACCACTCAACCTCACAGCTGCTCCATACTTCTGTAGTTTCGTTAATAAAGAATCACCATTCTTGATCAATAAGTGATACAAATTATTTTTGTTATCTGGCCTATTGGTCTCCACAATACCATTTACCCGATCAATAATGCAGTTCAGTTTTTTATTTGGAATGAATTTGCAAAGATCTGCATCTAAGAAATCCACAGACACTCCAAAATTTCCAGCCATCGATTTCAAAGATAGAGATTTATAACTCTCTAGTAGCTGGGAATATGCCCTGCATCTTAACTCCCTAAGGTAATAGTTCGTGTGTGGCAATAGACATCTGTTTTTGAGAAACACCTCGTCATGTGTTTTGATCAAACTTGGGAAGAAGTTGTGATACTCGCAGAAATATAAGGATCTGATCAACTCGTATATTGGAGCCAATTCCGTCGATGTGACCCCAATGGTTAAAATTTCAGGGGATTCAATCAATTTCTTCTTAAGATCCGGTCTCTCCAAAGAAATGGCACCACAAATAAGAGAGTATTGGGCCACTTGTTCGTAAGTTGAAATCTCCGTGGATGTAAATGTGGCAAGAGAATCAATCAATAGTTTTGAAGCTTCTTCGAATTTTCTGGTGGACATCAGATAAATCCCTAGATATGTCTTGTATCTGTTTCTTCTTTCCCAATCTCCACCTTTCTCAATCAAACTATTTGCCTCGTCCAAATACTTCTTGGTGAACACTTTGTCATCATAAAAGAATCCAATTCTAGCTATAGTCAAAACAAGGTCAATCTTGGAACCAGTGGATGGAGCTAGGTCAAATGTCTTTCTTAATGTTGTCAAAGCATTGGCCCTATCACCAATTGCAGCATAATATTCACCTAATTGTGTCCAGACTCTCAAGATCTCCAATTCTCCCTCGTCGTCTTCGGCCAACTTGTCCAACTCTTTCTTCAATTCGTTAATCTTAGTGGTATTTTGCAAACTCAATTCTTCATATAAGCTTGCATCCCACTCTATGTCTTTCAATTTCAGTTCGTTAGTGAGATAGTGGTAGTATGGTGCCATCTGCTGCTCTTTGATTTGTGACATTACTTTCTCCGTCAATGCCTGGTCTCCAAATCCTTGCTGGATTAAGAAAACATCTTGAGAAACCTCAAAGTCTGGCACTCTCGCCACACCCGATGAAAGAGTATCTATGATCATAGTTTGTGTGTGTTTGTAATTTGCAGCTTTTGAACTACCAAAACCTCTTTGAGTCCCACTAGGTTTGCCACCCTTTTTAGATGTTTTTTTTTAATCATTGACTTCCAAGAATTCGTGTCTTTTACATCTTTGCACCATCATGTTTTTACTAAAAAAATAAATCCCTGCACCGAATATACCCATCAGAACGACTGAATGTGCACACTTCTTCTGGAAGAGATTTTTACAAACACTTCTTATACACCTATTCGATCATCCGGAACTATAGTATCAATAATGGAGGTCAATCTGCATCAGGCCATAGGCGAGTATCAAAGCTGGCTCAAGCGGCTAAGAACGATTGTATACGAAATCGCTACAGAACGGGGAATAGGAAAAGACACTGATTTTGATCTAGTGCGATCTGAGGCTCAAAGCAAAGCGGTGGAATTGTACGACAAGCTGGACGAACTTACCAATGTTATTGCGGTGATGCTTTTGTGTGCTGATGAGCAAATTAAGGAGTTATATGATTTTGAGTATGTGAAATTGAAAGAAAGATACGCTGACGTGAAAAAAGATTTCAGAAAAGCTCTGCTGATGTCGAGAGATTGGGAAACCAAGCGATGGAAACAGGAACAGGAGAAACTGGAAATGTCAGAGAAATATCATGAGTCAGAAGACACAGAGTTGCTATTGGATGATGAGAATTTAAAACAACTTTCGCATGAGGAAAAGCTACTCAATAAGAATAGCGAAATCACAAGCAAGTTACAGAATATCAATCAATTATTACAATCATCATTGCTGGCCAGTGACATGAACATTGCAGACTTGTCTCAGTCAACAGCTTCACTGACCAACCTCTCCCATAAATATGGTTATTTCACCGATGTGTTGGTCAGATCGAACAAATTGGTTCGCACTATCAACGAATCTAGCAATAAGGAAAGGAAGCAAGTCTATCGATCGCTATACTTTTTTGTTTCTGTCTGCTGCTGGATTCTCTACAAAAGGATCTTGAAAAGACCAATAGCATTGTTTTTGTGGCTTTTGTTCAAGAGTTTTAGACTGCTCTTCTGGGGAGCTTCTTCTCTCAAAGGAACAAAAGAAGCGTCTCTTTCAACGTTGATTGAGACCTTAACAACGGAAACAATTCTTTCTGCTACCCAATATGAAACGGACCCTACTACAGCTTTTGTCAACTCTAGTTCAGCAATATTGTCAACTCTTGTGAACTCTACTATGTCGATAGTCAAAGACGAATTTTGAATATATATAGATGTCCTATTTTTTATTCTCACGCAGCTTTAATAATCATCACCTCTCGAAACGACCTCTTTTTTGGTCGGATGCAAAAGAATTGTATGCTCAAATTGAGCAGTATATGACCCTCTGGCATCGACCAATGGTGGGTGTTCGGTGACAACTCCAGCCTTACACAACTGGTTCAATGCCAACAGATATTTCTCTTCGCCAGTTCTGTCTAGATATCTACGACAGAAAGGTAGAGAGCCAAAGTTTTTCTCAATAGTCTGTAATAATTGTTTGGCTCTGCTCAATCTGATAGCTGCATTTGCAGGCGCATCCAAGTTCTTAGAGTAATGCGAACATTCACCTCCATGGACAACGTATCCTTTTCCAGTAGAACCAAAGGTCTCAATGGCAAAGGTTTCACCCTCTTCCATTTTGGTGTTGTCACCGTTTTTGACAATAGGCACCGACTTACCACCATGAATCTGGTATGGACAAATATTGTGTCCTTGAAGATTTCTGATGCATCTGACTGGATAAACTTTACCATCCAACTCCACCTCATAACTCTCCATTACTTCTTCGACAGCCTCACCAATATCGGTCATTCGCACATCGATTCCTGCGGTCTTGACTCCAGTATTTGTAGCATCTTTCACAGCATTCAACAATGGGTCGTATCTTTCATTAAATGTGTGCGTCCAGGCACAATCGATGATATGGCCATTAACATGGACTCCGAAATCAACCTTCATCACATCATCGTATTGCAAAACCGTCTTGTCGCCTGCATTGGGAGTATAATGTGCAGCACAATGGTTTAACGAGACACCACAAGGAAATCCCATGCCTCCTTTTAAAGTATCATCAGTACCACTGTATGCCCTTACCGAATTTTCAATCGACTCTGCAACTTCGATCATCGTCATTCCCGGCTTGATTGTTTTCTGAGCAGTTTGCCTCACTCTTCTGTGGATCTCCGCACCTTTTCTAAATTCGTTCCAAACATTGTTGTTCTGACGGTCCAAGTATCTCTTTTCTTCGTCTGTACTTCTCTTCAAATTTTCCTCACTGCCAGTATAATCTTGCCATTCACCTTCAGGAAACACTCCATCTGGATAAAATTGTGATATTCCACCCTTCTTCTTCTTCTTGTTGTTCTTCTTCTTCTTCTTTTTCTTCTTTTCTTCGTCCACAGCTTCTCCAGCATCTTCCTCCTCTACGTCCTCATCGCCCTTTTCTATGATCTGATATTCATCCACATTTTCCTTACCATCGGCAACATTTTCACTAACCGACACCTTTTTCAACTTCTCGGAAATGTCCTCAGCTTCTGCAGCTATTGAAGTCATTTGATTATCTGAAACTCAACGTCTACTCTTCTTCTTCGTCTCTTCCTCTCCAGTTTTTTTACTCGGCTTTTTTCACTGCATTTTCTGCCCCAACCTTGCAAGTGTGTGTACGTAAGCATCTCCAGTGTGAAAAAAAAGCTCGACTTCCAAATTTTTTGCACTATAAATTTTCAACATTGAACGAGCCATCTGTATTAAACAGGCATTTATCTATCTCAAAACACCATGCTCGGAATAGTGAGAAACAGAATGCTCACAGCCAGAAGTGGAATAAGCTTTCTGCGCTTTAATTCGTCAAAAATCCAAAACGATCCGTTGAATATACTGAGCAACATCCACAAGAAAGAACTACAAAACTCGCAGACCAAACAAAGTGAATCCAAACTTTCTTTTCTAGGCGAAAGCTCGCTCTCGCTGAGTGGGGGATATAGAGAACCAGATGCGTTTGAATTTGCTACACGGTTGCCTTTGGAAGGGAGATTCGCAGGCAGGTCTGTGTTAGTGAGGAAGGGCAACTTCCTCAGAATGTCAAGGATGTTTGAAGGGTTTGTGATTTCGAATCGGATCAAAAACAAGTACCACGACCAGAGATTCCATATTAAACCTGGTAAAGTCAAGCTACATAAAAGAATCGCTACTAAGAAAAGACGTTTCAATGCTGGAATTTCCAAACTGTTCAGTGTGGTTAGGGACGCCGTCAGAAAGGGTTACTAGTCATGATTCATGTTCACCTGTGTATATAGACGAGAAAATAGAAAATGCTAATATTATTTTGCAGTATTTAAGGCCTGGCTTTTTTGTTTTTTTTGTAAAAGAAGTTTTGTTCGAGCAATTGTCTTTCTCCTCTCTTCATCAAATTATCATGGTCGACATGGGCTCAGGACCTCCAGGCAGCGCCAGTGCCAGGTCTGGAGTCATCAACTTGATGAACACCATTCTTGGAGCTGGTCTCTTGAGTATTCCATATGCTATTAAGTGTAATGGTATTACACTTGGAATATTGTTTGTACTCTTTTCGGCATTCACTTCGGGTCTGGGACTTTATCTGCTGGCCGTCTCTGCCTCTTACACTATTCCCGGTCATGCTTCATTTTTCTCTCTCTCGAAACTGACTGTTCCTCAACTTGGAATCGTGTTTGATCTGGCAATTGCTGTTAAGTGTTTTGGAGTTGCGTGCTCGTATCTTATAGTGATAGGAGACTTGATGCCTCGTATTATGTCCTCTCTGTGCTCCGAATCGCTGGTAGATAAACATCCATTGCTGGTCGACCGTACTTTGTGGATAACAGTGTTCTTGTTGGCAATTCTTCCATTGGTCTACAAAAGACATCTCGACTCACTCAAGACCGCATCAATGGTGGCCTTGACATCGGTGGGATATCTGGTGGTCTTGGTAGTCATACACTTCCTCCACATAGGATCTGGCAGCGAATCTGTGCCAAAAGGAGCAGTTCACTTGCTTAAACCTAATTCAATTGCGTCGATGCTCTCGTCATTTCCTATCCTTGTCTTTGGCTTCACCTGTCACCAAAATCAACTGGGAATTATCAATGAGCTCCGTGATCGGTCTTTTGCAACAATCAACCTGGTTAACGGCATTTCAATTGGAGGTGCATGCATTCTTTATCTTGTGGTGGGTCTGTCTGGATACCTAACATTTGGAGACAACGTGGTAGGTAACATTATAACCATGTATCCCAACTCCATTTCTTCAACTATAGGCAGAATCTCTATAGTCATCTTGGTCGCACTCAGTTATCCCTTACAATCAAACCCTGCAAGGGCGTCCATAAATCATGTTGCTTACTATCTTAACGATTCTCAACTAGCAGAATCGATTAGATCTTTTTCCAGATCCACCACTTCTTCATCGTTTCTCACCACTGATGAAAGAAGACAATTAATAGCTAATGCATCCGGGCCACAAAACGCAGGCAACGAAAATGTCATTGTGGACGAATCTTTTGTCATGGAGGAAGAAAACGAAAGCGAGCACTATGTTGAACTAACTAATACAAAGTTGGTCATCATAACTACTTCCATAGTGGTCCTTTCATATTTTGTGGCAATCACAGTTCACTCTTTAGAGCATGTTTTGGCAGTGGTTGGATCTACAGGATCCACTTCTATCTCCTTCATATTGCCAGGATTTTTTGCATTCAAACTCCTTGACAGCGACAAGGAGGCTCTCAGCAGAACGCAGGTTACATTGAAATGGTGTGGTCTGGCATTGGCAAGTTGGGGGTTTGTTGTCATGTCCATCTGCCTTTCAGCCACCTTGTTTTTGGGTGCTAAACATTAATGTACGCAATTACATTTCATGTTACAATGTACTATTTGATACCAATTAAACTAATTTTCCTGGTTTTCAACATCTTCATCTTCTCCTTCTTCCTCGTCTTCTTCCAAACTCTCCAAAGCCTCTTTGATCAAATGAGAGCCCTTCGGGTCCAGGTTCAAAGCTATTGTGAACTGTTTGATGGCATCATTTTTTCTTCCATAAATCCTGTACAATTTCCCTAATAAGAAGTGCACAGATGCTTCGTCTGGTGCAAGGTTCTCTAACTTCTCGAAATCTTTCAGTGCCAAATCATATCTCTTTAAAGAGAAAAGGGACTGTGCTTTTTTAAATAGCGCCAACATGGAAAGCGGTTGCAGCTTGGATGCAAAAATGTACTGTCTCAACGCTTGTTCTTTCTTGCCCAATTTTTCAAACACCATACCAACACAACAGATCAAAATAACATTAACTGGATTGATCTCGACAGCCTTGCGGAAATGAAACTCGGCCTTGCGGAAATCGCCAAGTTTCAAATAAACCATACCTATTCCATAGAAGGCATTATAATGTCTTTTGTCCAGCAAAATTGCATGTCTGAAGCATTCAAGTGCATTTTCAAACGCGTCATTAGATAAATATTCATGGCCCTGCAAGGTGTAAGAATATGCAAATTTCTTGTCGATTTGATTAGCTTTCTGGAAACATTTGATAGCCTCGTCTGGCTCTCGCTTCAAAGAAAATAAGTTCCCCACAGCTATCCATGCCTCAGGAGAATCTTTGGAAACTTCATGCAATTCATGAGATAAAAAGCTCAGCTCCATCTCCTTATGAAGATGCCATAAAAGAGTGGAATAGTATTCCATTTCATCAATTCTGGTTCTGTCCAGGCGCCGAAGCTTGATAAAGTAGTTCTCAGCTTCTTCATAATTAACAATTTCAAAATGAAGTCGGCCTAACTTCCCTAGTACCCATGGAGTGTCCCTCTCATTTTCAGGAAGGGAATCAAATATTCTAATGGCTTTGAAGCAATCGTAAAAACACATGGCCTTGTAGCCTTTTGCTAATTTACAGTAAATGGCCATTAAATGCTGATCGTAAGTGTTCATAGGTCTCAATTGATTGTCGAATTTCTGTGTCTCGTTCTTGCTTGCAGTTCCCGTAGAGAAAGTCGATCCGATTACTCTCTTAATTCCTGAAGACTCTCTTCTATTGGATAGTGAGTTTGTTGGTGCCGCGGGATTTGAGGTTGCAGTACCAATGTTTGAATCTGTCAATGTGTTTAGTGGGTGACCCAAAAGCCGTGATGTGATAGAGGTTGCACCTCTATTCGATTTTCTTTTAATCGAATCAGTCGGTATTGAAGGATGTTTGAATCCATCAAAACTAGAGCTTCTGGTGGCTTTTCTGTTAGGACCTTCTGGGACTTGTAAATGATTCACTCTAGGGGTTGTAAGAAAATGAGAAGATTGTTGGGGTTCTGGAGTCTGGGCAACTGTCTGATTAGCAGACTGCGGAGGTCTACTTTGTGTAGAACCCCTGAAGTATCCCTTGCCTTCAATTTTAGGATCCGAAAACCCAAAGCCAGACTTTTTCTCTTCACCTAAAGTTTGGGATCCTCCTGAATTTTTGAAGAGTGATCCTGAAATTTCATCGATTGAATTCACTTTGTAAACGGCATTCACTTTGACCTTGACTCCCATCTTACAAAGCTCTTCAAATGCCTCGAACATGAATGGGTTCAGCTTCAGAACTTGTGAATAATTCAAAGCACTCCTTCTCACGTCGCCAACAGAAGCATATAGCTTGGCTAACAAAGTATAGCACGCCACGTTGTCTGGAATATATCGTGAGTCTTTATCCTCACTGTTGGCTAATTGGGACCACAAAGGTAATGTTCTGGTCAGCGCAGAAATACCATCCGACTCGCATTTTAATTCCAAACTTGCCTTTGCAAAAATATATGAACATCCCACATGCTGTGTGCTATAGTTTGCGGCCAGGTTATACGCCGTTTTATATCGTTTGAGCTTGTACAACACCAGCGCATATAAATGTATCGAGGCGAGATTATTAGGGTCCTGTGCGATAAGTCTCTCCGAGGTGAACTCGGCAGTGGATAATAGATCGTGGTCTAAAGAATACAAGATAGTACTTCGGAGAAGCCGTATCGACTGATCAGTGACATTCATAATCCCCGAGCAACTAACTTATTTATTTCGACTTCTTTCGGAGGGAATTCTTGATTCTAGCCAATACCAACCGCCTGATCTTGTTCTTGCAACCGATTTAAAAACACCCGATTCACAAATCCCACGTTCTTCTCTCGGCCAGCTCTTTTTGCCCTTATCAACAGATTTTGATGCAGAGGTAAACAAAGGCGTTCTGAGTGTTTAAAAAAAAATACTACTAGTGTTTTTTTGTGAGGGCATCTCGTATGTAGCGACGCGTCGATCGACGTGTGATTTACTTTATTTCAGATCTATTCATTCCAATTGACTTGTCTTGTTGTAGCCGCCTCATGGTCAAGCACGCAATCACAGCAGCACCAACACCTGATCCATCTTCCGCATGAGTCAATTTAATTGGAAAATCCAATTTATCTCCTTTCCAATCTAGGATCTCCTGTAATCCTTGGGTAGCACGCTCTTTAAAACCAGGATACTTATTAAACACTGATCCATCACATGCGCAATTACCAGAATCCACACTCATTTTTTGTAGAAGAGCGGCTATAGAACAAGCAGACAATCTTGCTGCACGAGTTCCGATCAATACGCATATTTTGTAAATTATCAGCTTCTCGATCTCTGTGATTTTAATATTGAATGCTTCTTTAAATAACACTTTCACTTTGGAAGAGTTCTCGGCGTAATCTGACTCAACTCTAGAAAGAAATGAAGTGTCCATCACAAATGGTTTTTTCATCTTGTTGATTTTCTGTCCTTGGAACATCAGTCCTTCTTGATGAAAATCTAGTAAAATCAATCTCAAGATCTCACCGAGATAATATCCGGCTGTCATTTTTTCATATGTCTGCTGTCCAGGTCTCGGAGATTCTAAATCGACCTGAATATCGTATTTTGTTCTTGGCAAGACCATGTGATTGCTGTCAAAAGCTCCATATTCGCAGTTAATGGCCATCGAAGTTTGCGTACAGATGTCCTCTGGTAACAAACCCTGTAACTTGGGGATGTTTTCCACCGACTCAAAGTAGGCGCCATTGATTCCGGTCCCAAAAATCAACCCTGCCCTTGTCTCTGTGTCTGAGTACATTGATGCCACCAGAGTTCCGGTAGTATCATTGATCAATGCCACAACTTCGATAGGAATTTCTTTAGCTTCTAGCGCATTTTGTAACATTGGTACAACATCGTGACCTTCAACATCATCAATATCAAATCCTTTGGTCCATCTTTGTAAAATTCCAGAGTTTATGGCATTTTGTGAAGCAGGATAGGAAAATGTAAATCCTAAGGGTAATTTGTCCGGGTGCTCATGAACACAATGATCTTTCAAAAACACTTGAAGGCACTCGGCCACAAAATTCCATAAATCTTGTGATCTTGCATTTCTGATGGTATCGGGAAGCGCATATTTTGATTGTTGTGTTGAAAATTTAGACCCACCTTCCAAAGTCACCAACACAACTCTCAAGTTTGTTCCGCCCAAGTCTATGGCCAGATAATCTCCAGTCTCGTTTCCGGTAGGATGATCTAAAACCCAGGTTGGAATCATAGGAATTTTAGGAATTCCTGCCAGTCCCTGATCCATTTCTTTTAAGAACTGTGTAGTGATCTCTTTTAATTGCGCAGTTGAAACACTAAATAGGGCTTTGAGCTCTTTACATCTAGTTTGAAATTGCATAGGAACTGCGGAAGATCCTTTTTGAGTACGAGTCTATAGAAGTTAGCATAACCGTTCTAAATAGGCAACTGTTTACCATTTCCATCCATACTCACTGACTTGGAACATACAACCATGGCTGATTCACCTGAAAGAAGAAAGGGCATGTCTACAGAAGGGGTTGAGTATCTATCTGTGTTTTTTTCTTGATAGAGGGCAAAATAAGGATAGGTTTTAGGTGTTGATTTGTCTCACCTTACCGCTAAGGAAAATTAAAAATGGCTATTCCTACAAGGAGATTAAAAAGGAGAGGCTTTGGTATTCAAGTTTGTAACAGGCAAAAGGGAAAAGTCAAATAGTAATCACAGATGGTACTTGTCGCTTGATGAGTGAGAATCAGCTGGATATTTGTACAGTAGAGAAGGTAAAATTAGGTTTGAACGTCATTAATAGAGGTTCACATATTGTTCTTCAGTCTCGCAAGGGTTTCAAATAGATCGTTGGTTTGTTCTTGATTATTGTTGGTGGGATTCTGGGCAGACTGGAGGTTACTGTTTTCAGAATATTGATTACTCAGCCCAGAATAGCCTGGTGCAGGTGGTGTCCCTCCCGGAACAGAGCTTTGTAGTTGTCCAAGTAAACCTGCTAAGGCATTAGCCTGCGGAAGCTGCTGTTGATGCTGCTGCTGTAAATTCTGTCCTCCCTGCATTTGCTGCATCAAAGAAAGCATGCTTTGCAATGTGTTTGGATCCATGTTCTGCATCTGTTGCAGCAAATGAGCTTGGTTGTTCATTTGTGGTGGAGGTGGAGAAGCTTGCTGTTGAGACATCACTGGGTACTGTGCCCTTCGTTGTGGATAAGAATGATACTGGTTGTTACTATTGTTTCCATTGTAGATTGGATAAGCGTTGGATCCAGTTGGACTGAAACCAACATTGTTGCCCATCGTGTATGGTGCAGAAGCACCAGACATGTTGCCATACCCCTGATTGCGTTGTCCAAATGGTTGGGCATTGGATCCAGTTGCATAGCTGTTGTTATATTGCTGCTGTTGGTGCTGTTGGTGCTGTTGCTGGTGGTGATGATTCTGCAGCTGCTGCTGCTGCTGCTGCTGTTGTTGAGGATATCTCGATACGTTACCATATCTGATGTTATTGCTCGGTGCTTGTTGTTGCCTACTATTTCCAGAACGTCCTCCATATAATGCTTGGTTTCCATTTTTGAATTTGTTCTGTCCATTGTTCGATTGTCTTCCTGATCTTCCTCTGGTAGAGACCTCCCTCTGTTCTGTTGCAAATTTTTTGGCCTTTGTGCTTAAAATGAGCTCAATGGCAGAATTGATCGAGATATCTGTGTATTCATCAAATCTTATACCTCCGTCAGGAGTCTTTTCATAAGCCATCATGTTCAAACACTCATCATGCGTGATAATAACAGCGATTGCACCATTATATGCAGCGGAAGTGATACTTTCCTGAGACACACTGTCCACGGAAGTGTCCGATTCTTGAACTTCTAAAATTAATCCGTCTTGTTTCAATCTTTTCATAAGCTTGCTATTGAACGCAGGTGTGGAGTCCCTAGTAGTTATCACTTTCACCTCTGCCTTTGTATTAGCAGGCGAGCGTGATCTCGCATTGTTCTTCTGTCTTCCCTCCGGCGATCTAGATCTTCCTCTTCCAGTCTTGGCAGGCAGAGAATTTTTTCCTTGTTGCTCCATAGCCCTTTGTATTTGATGTTTTGAAACTTCCAAGTGCATAAATTTGTTGTGCAACGGCACATTCTTTTCACCTTCTATGGCTCTTGAGCATTCTTCAGCTTTTGCAAACTGGACAAATCCAAAACCTTGTTTCAGATTGACTTGTCGTATCTCACCATAAGGATGGAATATCCGATAAACTTCTTCTTTCGACAAAGTATTCACCGCCAAGTTGCCGATGAACAATCTAGAACCGATAGGGAAATTGTCCCATTTTCCACTGCTGAGCGCGCTATCTTCTTCATACAAGTAGGTTTCATATGCATTTCTCTCCTCAGAAGACATCGGAGCTGTCAAGTCTGGTCTTAGGCAAAAAGGATTGATTGGAACTGTGACCTGATATGTCTCTCCCGGTCTTAAATGTGGTTTGTTGTACGATGTTGTTGCACCAAAATTGACTTTGACATTGACCTCAACATTATTTGCCTTGTTGTATTCTTCGAGGAGTGTTGCTTCTTTTTCTTCAGGAGATAGATTTTCAAATTCTGGATTGTTGAAAAGATGGCTTCCAAGGAAAAACTTAATCACGTCATTGAAGAGGGGCACATCAACATCCTCTTCAGCAACTGGGTTTGATTCTGGACTCTGGGCGAACGATTTTTTGAATTCAATATCATCAGCAATAGATGCAACTGCTGACTCTGGATCGTATTCTTCATCGACATTAGCTTCTTCTAGATCTTTAGAAGCTTCCTCTTCAGAATCTTTCTCAACTTGCTCCAATTGTTTCGGTTCAGCTGTTGAGGATGCTTGTAACTCTTCATCATCAACTGTCGACTCCACAAGGTCCCTCTCTATTTCTTCCTCCACTTCAACTGACTCCACCTTTTCTTCATCCTTCTCGGCTTCGTCTTTGTCTTCCTCCTCTTCCTGCGCTTTCTCAACCTCCTCCTGTTCTTGCTCTATTTGCTCTTCTGTCTTCTTCTCGTCTTTTTCTTCCTCATCTACACTTGCTTCTTCCTCCATCTCTGATTCGTAACTTCCGGTATCGCCCTCCGCCTCAGGTCCAACATCGACTTCAGCTGGGACCTCCAATTGAGAGTCCTCAGGACTATATGAGTAATCAGAATTAGATTTCTCCTCTTCAGAACTCATTCCACCCAATAAATACACAAGATAGCTTTAAACCTCAACATTAAATGAAAATAACTAAGGCAGCATACACACACAATTTTATTCAGTTTGTCTCCCAAACTTTTGAGGTACGTGTGCACGACCATGAGCATGCTACAACAACTCTACACCACCTAGTTGCTAGCCCTAAATAAGTCCCAGCTCATTTTACAGAATGCATCGATGTCAACCATTTCACTCACTTACTGCCACTTGGGCCAACTTAAATGCATGAGCGTCTATTATAATATACATTTGTTTCTTTATAAAAATCTTTGAATGTTTTAAGTATTCGTTCCTCAAAAAACACCAACGGCATCAACGATGGACACCTGAATTGCGGTATTCTGCGAAATTTGATATCACACCTCAATAAGCCCTCACTTATCAATTTGATGCGATTCAGTGGTAGCTTATCCACTCTTCCTTAATGCCTAGCTCTGTTCAAATCTGTATCCAACATGTCTTTCCTCAGCTCTGCTGGAACTTCTGATTCACTATTGACGCTCCTATCAACAGGGCATGGAACAACGCTATTGGCTGCCACCAGACTGAAAGCAACAAAAAACGTGGTGGAAAATATGGATCGTGAGATCTTAGTTCTATGAGCTGCCCTGATGTACATGGTAGCGCTTCTTATCGTCCTATCGTAGCGTATATTATGTCTTCAAGTGCAAACTCCAAGACAAAGTCAAATTCAGTAAACAATCAAGCAGTCTTGTGCAAATTACTGATCAACTGAAAGATAGTTCATGTTTATTTAACAACACCAAGATTGGTCTGATTTTTTAATTCTTAACTTTGGTAGCCATACACCGACAACCTTGCACCACAGCTTTTATGCCCTGGGCCAATCAAGCGGTTTGATTTCATAAAAATTTTCACTCGCCATTCAAACACCGACTCTGGTTTCATTTACATCCTTACACGAGTCTTTGTTTTTATTTTTGACCATCCTTGCACCGAATAAGCTTCAAATTTGTCCAAATTTTTCACTAGTTGAAAGTAAAAAAAAGGTAAAATCACCAAAGTAATAAGGGTCACTGTTTGCTAGATTATACCAATAAATCATGCTAAGAATAACGAGACCTCGAATTGGTTTAAAGAGCTTTGTTAGGACGGCCGTGAGAACGAACTCCTCTTCTTCTTCTACTCCTCCTCCAAAACTTGCAACAACACCAAGCAAATACAATTCAAAATCGTCCGCTTTCAACCTCAAGCCAACGCTTCCAAATGGTTTATTCTATCATCCTGCTCCATCTTCGGCAGACCCAGAACTGACTCCCAAGGCGTTTCTGCCTACAGATGATCCAAGAAAGACTTCGGAGCTCTATTATCCCGAAGAAGACAAATTAATCAAATCGCACATCAATAGCATGCCAATTATATCGAGAGCCAGAAACCCACAAAAATACCACCTGGGAAGACAAGAAATTCAAGAGATTCAAGAGATGAGAAATAAGGGTATTCCTAGAAGTGCTATTAGAGCTAAGTATGGGGTTTCTGACCATTTCATTAACATTTCTACGGATCCAAGCCCTAAAACTTTGGCTGCCCAGCAAAACAAGCTTAAAAAGGCAATGAACAAGTGGTCGTCTAGAACGAAACTTGCCAAGACAATCAAACTTAAACAGGAGGTTCTATGGAAAAGAGATCTATAAATCCTGATATTTTTCTTGCGTGTATATAGCTTATGATTAATATATTAAGAACTTTCTTAACTAGCCACAAAATCACCAAACTCATCCTCTTCCTCCCCTTCATCTTCATCATCTATATTAAACATTTGTTTATCGTCGTCTTCATTCTCATCATCATCATCAGGGGTGGTTTCTGAACTGGAGTCCTGCTCGTTTCTATCTGAGTCGGTTATAAAATTGTTTCTAAAAGCCAACAATTTTCTAAACCTCTCCTCGAAATCTTTCAAATTAGAGCTCAATCTTAAATCGTCGAAGAAATCAGAAAGTACCATACCTACGGCAATTCTGGTATTTTCCTCGTGGGTCAAAATCACCACATAATGTTGTGGGATCACCTTCTGGATAGTCATAAAGGGCTCTGACTGTCTATAACTCCTAACAGGTTTTCCACAATGTTCTAGCTGTTCGTACCATGCAATTCCCCAATGATCGTGTTCAGGCGAATTGATGGTCAGTCGACATCTGACTCCTGTATCCAGACTATCCGAAGACTCCAGAGCATCCAGGCTCTGGAGTTCGTGGAGTTCTATAGATCCAGTAAACAGGAAACTTGACCGTTTTGACTTCCAGCTTTCAGGCTTAAATCTGTATCTGATGATTTCTTCCTCCTCATACTCTGTTTTGATCCCTTTTTCTTCAGGGATCTCCTTAGGATTAAGAACAAAATCTTGTATCACCTCTGGTGGAGGAATCTTGAAAAATCTCACCTTTTTGAAAGTGGCCAATTTTGTCTCCATAATGTCTGAAGTCTCGTTGGTGATAACTAACGACATTTCGCCCAAAGTTCAAGGACCCTTCCTTACCTGTTCCATTCTGATCTGATCAAGGGAAACGCTTGACTTTTTATTTATGTAACCCGACAGAAGTATGATGTCAGAAGGCATATTGGTGACACGGCAGATGAGCTGGCAGACATTCAAAAAGAAAAAAAAAATGGGAAAAAAAATGGCAGAAATGTATGGTTGAATGAACCGTACTAGGCATACATACTGTTCAAGGGGGTGAAACTCAGTAGACATTCGTATAGGAAATGTCGTTATCCGTAACGGAACTGAATTACCTCATATGGAGGTATCTTCAGGAAGGTGGATTAGAAGTCAGTGCTTACGCTTTACAGGATGAAACGAAAATTGACGAGTACGAGGACAAATACAGTGGACAAATTCCTCTTGGGTGTTTGGTAGATCTAGTTCAGAAAGGTATATTGTATCATAAAGTGAACGAGATGATCAGCGACAAGAAAGAATTAGCAGCTGATGAAGTGATCAATATGGATTTTAATCTATTGAACTCGATATCGCAATCTGCACCTGGAGTGCAGGAAAGAAAAATTGAGTCTGTTCCAACCACCACGCTCGATTACCAGCAACACATTCCAAACACAGATGGAGCCCATCAGGAAATCAACGGGAGTGCTCAACCAGTCGAAGAAGAGGCTGAATTCACCACTGTAATGAAAGAGTCGTATACGTTTCCACCAAGTTTGGCCAGCAATTGGAATCCCACTGATTCTAATACTTTGGCTTGGGGTCAGCGAGATCACAACTCAAATATATGTTCACTTGTAACTGACCCACAAACTGGAAAAATATCAGGAGAATTGAAACCATTGCCACATCCAATGAGCTGCAAGGAAACCGTTTCTGTTTCGTGGTGTCATAACGGTCGTTCGCTAATGACCGGTTCGGAAAATGGAGAGTTGCGAATGTGGGATTTAAACGGTTCTATCAAGTTTATTATGGCGTTACACCATTCTCCAGTGCTTACGATTGTTTGGTCTCCTAGCTCATTGTATCTGCTGACCTTGGACATAACGAATAAGACTGTTATATGGGATTCGAATACCGGGCAATCGATTCAGTATATTGATAATTTAGCAGAAAGCAGTGATTTAAACAAATGTCTGGGGACAGATGCCTGCTGGATAGATGATACCAAGTTTGTGCTCCCAGGAACAGATTACTCATTACAAGTGTATCAGTTGGGCGATAGTCAGCCCCTTGGAGTTTTGGCTGGGCACACCGATACTGTATCAAGTATTGAATACAATAATGAGCTCAAACTATTGTGCTCGAGCTCTGATGACCAAACAGTCAGAATATGGAAAGGAAACTCGATCAATTCTTTACAAATCTTAACCGGGCATTCTCAGCCAATCACTTACCTTAGCTGGTGCAAACTTTCTTCAGATCAATGGTGTGTCCTAACATGCTCTTTGGATGGATCGCTTAGACTGTGGGATTTCTATAAAAACAAAGCGTTGGACACCAGATTAGTTGACAATGGGTCTCCTATATTGACGGCTTGTTTGTCTTCCGATAATACACAGTTGGCTGCTGGAGATTCAGACGGAAATGTATCCATTTGGTCTATCTCTTCTAAAGGTAAACTCCAAGCCGTGAGTTACTACCAACCGACATCTGTTGGAGGATCGAACTTCCTTTCATCTATTTCCTGGAGTCCAGATAGCTCGCGGATATGTGTCTGCTACAGTGGTACTACCAGTTGTGTCATTAAACTTGGTTCTTAAAAAAGTTATGGCTCTTGTCGCTTTATATGTCCTGTATAATGAAAAATTATATGTAATTTTACTACTTGAAAAATGTACAAAAAATCGTAACATGTTTATCATTAATTGGAGTTCATACTTCTGTTAAATTTGTTTCTCTTTTCCGCAGCGTACTTCCAAGATCTGAGCACACCGGCAGTTAAAATACCCTTCAAACTTTGGACTAAAGCAGGGCCTTGTACAGTCTCTTTCACAGTTTCTCTCAAAGATTCTATCAAAAATGGATCCTTTGCAATTTCTCTTATAAATGGAGAGTTGCTAGCCTTGTATGAGTTTGGTAAATAATTCCAATCTTCAACAGGAATCTCTGATAGCTTATTAGTCTCACTCAAGCTCTGTAACTCCATAAAGGATAACTCTGAAGAAGGTTTGATAGGACGCAGGTCTGAAATCTGCTGTTCTGGTGCCAAAATTCGTTTAGAGAAAATATCATTTGCTAGAGAATCTTGATGCTTAGCGCTGAACTTGGAAAGCATCCGTCTTCTGAAAGTAGACGGAAGATCTGCTAAAATTTCTGTGATTGTCTGCTCATTCAAATCAATCTTAAATCTGTGTTCGGTTTCTGTGTTTGCTGTGATTTGTTGAACAACTTTCGGGAAATAGTTGGTCAACAAAGGTAAATAAATTTCACGGAATTTATCAAATTGGTGGGTCACTATTTTATCCACCTTGTGGACGTCTTCTCCTTTCACCTTCAATCTTGGGTCTCCGATATAGCTAAGCTCTGCAATTTGATGGTATAGTTCGTACTCTGAAATCTGAGTCTTGTTCAAAAGTAATAGTGAAAGCTTTATTGCATTTGTCAGATTGTACTGATTCAGCAAGCAAATATTTGGCGAGTTTCTAACTATCGCAACTGGCTTGTGTAATCTCCCACTCAAGTACATTGTGTCCCAATTCATGAGATCGCTGATGAGGTTTTTCATAGAAGTGACACCATATTTCAGCTCAAAATCGGTTGGAACATTGGACTTGGTGAAATTCATCTTGACAAACGGGTTGAAATAAACTCCTGCACCCAATTCACCAATGGTATTCACCAAGTTTGAACCCAAATGACGCAATCCCGAATAATGGTCAGGAAATTGATGGATGTTCAGTGAATGCCAATGGTCAGGATAAGAAACTGCATATATCATATCGATTTGAGAATTCGAGGAATCGCCTGAACCTTGATCAAACACTTTTGAGCCATATCCGAAAGCGTATCTGATTGGAGCATTAAACTCCCATAATATCTTCTTGAGAGTCGTATTCACTGATTCAGAGCTTGAAACCATCTGATTTCCACCAAACTTATATGGGAGTTGATTAGCATTTTTCAAATCCTTCAAGTTTCTTAGATAGTAGTTGAAATTTATTGGAGTTGACTGTAATCTGAGCAGGTTCTCGTCTAACACTTTAAACTTATCTTTCTGTTGTAGATTCGAAAGCTCGTGTCTTGTCACAAATGACCCATTTCTGAGTAAGACCGATTTTGAGGGTTTATTTTTCCGGAACAATTTGTCTAATAAAATAGGGTCAATTTCTTCTGTCGACAAAAAAGAGGTGGATTCTGTCACAGATGACGGAGACGGTTGTTGATCCGAGGATGTTTTTGAAGAATTCGCTCTTGTAAACAGGCTCAAGCGTTTTATTGAACCCAAAGTTTTAGGACATCTTCTTATGGTTAGCATTCTCGTCTAAAACTATTTGTTGTTTCCCAACTCCGGTCCGAATTTGTTTGTCTTATAAGATCCTTGACTGACACTCTGGAAAGGTGCAATACGCTATTCTGATCACTGTGTTTGTCTTATAGCTTTCTTTAGTACTCAAGAGTAGAATTCCACATATAACACTTATACCTTTTTGCAAACCAACCTAATTATTATTACAACTCTTTACCGGCCTTGGTCTTGTTCCCTTAGTAATATGAGCCTTTATATATGAAAATTTCTCCGCAAGAAGCACACAGAAAAAAATAAGTTTTCCAGCCACCAAATGACCGGACCCCGCCACCCACGCCACATTCTCCCGACTTTCTTTGTCCTTAGCTATCCCGCCAAGCAGGGGCTATTGCGCACCATTTATCCGATTTCGCAGGAAATCTAGACCTTCTATTGTGTAGAAAAATACCACCATCTTCAGCCTCAAGGTGGCTGTCCGCCCAGAGGCGGAGCATATGTACAAGTCTGGCCCAGCACTGCGTACAGATGGCAAATACGGTTTCGAGTAGGGAGGGGGTGAAAAAATAAAAAAATAAACCATACATCCTTGCACCGTAAAGACGATGCTGGATGTCGAATTAGAAAAACAGAGGTGCTTTGTTGTGTTTCATTGGTTAGTGAACAGTTTCATCAATTGGCGTCATGTCTGAAGAAGTGAAGGAATCAATTCAACCTGAAAAGGTTGAAAAGACCGTGGAGAGTGAGACTGCTGAAGAAAAGAAGCCAGAGTCCACTGAAACAGAGTCTACAAAGAGAAAAGCTGAAGGGGAAGATAAAGAAAAGAAGAAGAAAAGAAAGCATGCTAGGAGAAAATACGACAACGTTCCAACTGCTGAAGATGAAAAAGATTCTGAAGATGAAGAAGATGAGGAAGTCGATGACGACAACCTTGTCATTGAAGAAGAGGAAGACGACGATTTGCTCGAAATTGACACTGCCAACATCATCACGACAGGAAGAAGAACCAGAGGAAAAGTGGTGGATTACAGCAAAGTGAGCGAGGAATTGAACAAAGAAGGCAAGGCTGCTTTGGATGAAGATGCAGACGAAGATGGAGATTTTAAAGACACGGAAACTTAAAAATAATTGAAATTAAAACCTGAAATAGGTTCAATTCAAAAAAAAAAGTCGATCAATATACATGATATTAAAATCTGACTGACCAAAGCTGTAAAATGGAAAAGGCCAAAGTGCAAAGAACCTTGTAAATGCAATATTATTCAATCAAGCTGGATTTTTCCAACGAATGAAGTCGTCGAACCCAAAAGACCTGTAATGAAATCCAATACATAAATAAAACTCTAGTGGCTACCTTTGGGGTGGGTCGGGTTTGTAAGTTGGATAATTTCACAAAACAAATTTCGTCTACCATGTTTCGTGCGTGGGTATGTTTCTTGTCTTTTCCTGTATGGTTATTTCTCAGTCGCATGTGTAAAACCTCTTAACAACAGCTAGAGTTTTTGGATATTTTCTGATCTTTTGGAGCAGGAGTCAATGTGATTGTTTGTCCACCCAAGTTTTTGTTAGCACCGTTAGAGTCCATTCCATCCATATCGAACTTTCTCTTCGAAACCATTTCATAGATATTTTTAATCAATTGGTGGAAGGTCAACTCGACATTTTCAGAATTTAAAGCAGATGCTTCAGTGAAAAGCAAGTTATTTTCGGCAGCAAAACTCTTGGCCTCTTCGGTCGGAACGGCCCTCAAATGATCCAAATCAGACTTGTTACCCACTAAAGCTATCACTATGTTGGCATCTGCGTGATCTTTCATTTCCCGCAACCATCTCGAAACAGATTCGTAAGAGTTTGAACTCGATATATCATAAACAACCAGTGCCCCCACAGCGCCTCTGTAGTAAGCAGCGGTGATTGCTCTGTATCTCTCTTGACCTGCGGTATCCCAAATCTGCGCCTTAACCCGCTTGCCATCAATCTCAACTGTTCTTGTAGCAAACTCAACTCCAATTGTAGCTCTCGAGTCTGGGTTGAACTCGTCTCTTGTGAATCTCGATAATAGATTGGTTTTACCCACCGACGAGTCACCAATCAAAACGACTATATGCTTTGTTAGTTCGTTATTCCTTGTCACAAGTTGGCGGCATACTTACTTTTAAATAAATACTCGTAATCGTACGAATAATCTTCTGCTGTGTCGGCCATGTTATGCTTCTAAATCAGTTGCTTGTTGCTGTTTATACTCCGTTCTGACGTATCTGGTGGTGCAGGAGTTTTCAAGAGTATTTCTGCTCTATTCCGCTCTTCGAAACACAATTTCTCAAGCCGGGTGAATATCCAAAAACAACTGTTTGTCGCTGTTTAGTCTTCGCTTATTTTGTTCTTATACGTTTCATTTCCATCATCTATAATCAAATCGCACCGCTCTACCAAAGAAAAAAAAAACACAGCGGAGAAGACGCTTACCCGGCTTTGCAAAAAAATTATAAGTCGACGCGTCGTCTTTGGTTGGCTCGTGGCTAACTCGCGACCAAGTAACAAACGCGCCTTTGGAAAAGTTGGAAGAGAGAAAAGAAAAAAACTCGTTCTTTGGTGTCAGTGGCAATTGAAGACTTAGCATTGCAGCAAGATGTCGGAAGTTAAGATCGATCAGACAGTCTTTCGTAGAAGATTGCATCAACTTCAGAAAAACATCGGAAGTTCCGAGTTCTTCAAGTCTGTTAATGGACTGCTGATTGCGGTGGGATCAAGCGATGACTCGAATCCATATCAAAAATCCACGATTCTGCATACTTGGCTTTTGGGTTACGAGTTTCCTGCCACATTGATCTTTGTTACTGCGAAGAAATTGACTGTGCTGACCTCCATCGGAAAGGCCAAGTATTTGAACCCATTGAAAGCTTCCAACTCTAACCTGACAATCTTGGCCAGAACCAAAGATGTCGAACATAACAAGAAATTATTTGAAGATTTCATCCAGGAACTGAAGGAAACCGGTAAACAAGTGGGTGTTTTGGCTAAGGATAAATATGCAGGGAAATTCATGGACGAGTGGAATGGTGTTTGGGAGCCTGTGAAAGGAGAGTTTGAATTAGTTGACTGCTCCGTTGGAGTGTCTGCTACGTTGGAATTAAAGGATGAGGAGGAACAGAAGAGTCTCAGAGTTGCATCGAGAAGCTCAGCTAATATGATGAGCTATTTCTCGGACGAAATGAGTAGGATTATCGACGAGGAACTTAATGTGACCAACTCTCAACTGGTGGACCAGTTGGAAAATAAGATTGATGACGCAAAGTTCTTTAAATCTATGGAGACCAACAAGTCGATGAAGAAGCTTGGTTCTGACTTTGATCTCAACAACTTGGATTGGTGTTATAAGCCCATTGTTCAGAGTAATGGTAAATATGAGTTGAAATTCTCAGTGGAGTCTACCAATGAAAAACTCCAGGGCTCAGTTATTATGGCATCTTTGGGTCTTCGTTATAAAAGCTACTGTTCTAACGTCACCAGAACATTTTTGATTGGACCTTCTAAAGAAATGGAGAAGAATTACGATTTCCTCCTGAAGGTGCAATCTAAAGCTTTTTCTCTTTTAAGGGATGGTGCTCTTGGAAAAGATGTTTACAACAAGACTCTTGCTTTTATAACCTCAGAAAGACCGGATTTGGCCGATAACTTCATGAAAAATATGGGATCATTAATAGGTATTGATTTCAGAGATTCTGCTGGAGTTTTGAATACAAAAAATGATAGGGCTATCCACGAAGACTCTGTGTTCAATTTGGTTTTGGGCTTTAGTGGCCTTAAAGATCCAAAACTAGGCAATTACGCTTTGATGATTGCAGACACTTTGAGAATCACAGGAGCTGATCCTATTCTTTTGACCGATTCCCCAAAGTCAAGAAAAGATATTGCTTTTTACTTTGATGATGAGGATGGTCAAGATGGCAACATAAAGAAGGAACCTGGTGAAAGAAAAGAGCTCAAGGTCAAAACCGAGAAACTCGAAACCAAGATCAATGATGTGAAAATCAATAATGGTGGTGTGAATACCAGAGTGTTAAAAGCAAAAATGAGATCCGAACAAAAATCATCCGATGAAGATCAAGTTCAGATCCAAGTCGAAATCCAAAAGGAACTTCATTCCAAGAGACAAAAGGAAGGTCTGGATAGGTATAATCCGGAAGATGCTACCGATGGCGCTGATAAAAGAACAGTTTTTAAAAGATATGAATCGTACGTTCGTGAGTCGCAAATTCCTAGCAACGTGAGGGATCTTAAGATTCACATTGATTCCAAAAACCAAACAATCATTTTGCCAATTTGTGGTAGACCTGTTCCATTCCATATCAACTCCTACAAGAACGGTTCCAAAACCGAAGAAGGAGAGTATACTCATTTACGTTTGAATTTCAATTCTCCTGGTATTGCCAGTGCCAAAAAGGAAGAGTTGCCTTACGAACTTGGTGAAGATAAACAATTCATCAGAAGTCTTACATTTAGATCCAAGGATGGAGACCGTATGAGTGAGGTGTTGAAGAAAATCACCGACATGAAGAAAGAAGCCGTCAAAAGAGAAGCAGAAAAGAAAGAAAAGGCAGATATTGTTACTCAGGCCTCTTTAATCGAAGTCAATAGACCAAGGAGATTGGATAATGTTTTTGTGAGACCAACTCCTGAGACTAAGAGACTTCCTGGTTCTGTTACTATTCATCAAAATGGTATTAGATATCAATCCCTGGCAAGAAGCGACCAGAGAGTGGATCTTTTATTTTCCAACATAAAACATCTATTTTTCCAATCCTGCAAAGGAGAATTGTTGGTTATCATTCATTGTCACTTGAAAACGCCAATTATGATTGGAAAGAAAAAGACTTATGATGTCCAGTTCTATAGAGAAGCATCGGATATTACTGTTGATGAAACTGGTAACAGGAAGAGAAAATATAGATATGGTGATGAGGACGAATTAGAACAAGAACAGGAGGAAAGAAGGAGAAAAGCTGCGCTAGATAAAGAGTTCAAGGCCTTTGGTGAACAAATTGCAGACGGTTCAAATGGATTGGTTGACTTGGATATTCCATTTAGAGAGTTAGGATTTCAAGGTGTGCCATCTAGGTCCGCAGTTTCCTGTTTGCCAACCAGGGACTGTCTTGTGCAATTGATTGATTTGCCATTCTTAGTGATCACTTTGGAAGAAATTGAGGTTGCGCACTTGGAAAGAGTGCAGTTTGGTTTGAAGAACTTTGATCTTGTTTTTGTGTTTAAAGACTTCTCTCGGCCTGTTGTGCACATTTCAACAATTCCAATGGAGGTTCTTGAAGACGTGAAGGCATGGCTGACAGATGTCGACATTCCATACAGTGAGGGTACAGTGAACTTGAACTGGACCACCATTATGAAAACCATTCAAGCCGACCCATACCAATTTTTTGTCGATGGAGGTTGGTCTTTCTTGACTGGAAGTGGCGATTCGGATGAGGATAGTGAGGAAGATGAACAGGAGTCGGATTTCAATCCTACCGATGACGACCCTGAGGACGAAGTGGACTCTGAAGAAGATTACAGTGGTGGAGACGATGCTGAGGATGATGAGAGTGATTTCGAAGATGATGATGACGATGAGGATATTGCCGATAGTGACAATGTTTCCGAAGATGAATTTTCTGATTAGTGGATCCTTATAGTGTGTATTTTTCAAAACAATTACTTTCTTGACGAATAATGCGTAGATAATTAAATTATAGAAAGGCCATCCAGCCGATATACATCTGAGATAAGTTTTCCATCGACGTGGCCTGTTGAATCACTGCATCTACGTGAGCCACGATGGAGACAGACAATCCTCCACTGTCCTTGGCCCCAGTATCCAAATCTTTAGGGTCCAAGATACCTTTGATTTTTCTCCTGATAGTATCCATTGCCACCTGTGGCTGTAGGCCACCTTTCAAATCCGAGGTGTCTTCTGTAGACCTTCTTCTTTTGTGTTTCACTTTCCAGTCCATGATCGGGTCATAGAGGAACGTTTCCAGCACATTCATCAAACTATTTTCATTCTGTCTAATAATCTTCATGGTGACTTCGCAGGTTTTTCTGAAAGTGCCCTCATAGCCCGTCACACCCATAGCAGAGGTCATATTTTGAGTGAGTCGGAAAGGAACACGTTCGGGAACAGCCAACTTCTTGCCCTTTTCAAATAAACAATCAAAGTCCACATGCAGAATCTGCCCTGAGAGTTCGCTCAACATGATATTGTCTCCATGCCTATCTCCCATTCCAACCAAATATCCAACTATCGACATCACAGCACAGGTCTTGATGTAATCATTACGGCACTGGTACCAGTTGACAGGATTTGGAAATTGATCCTGGAACCACACATTTAAAACTGGCTGATACATTTTCAAAAGCTTTTGAAAATTGTGCATCTTATCACTAACAGAAAGATCTTCAGCAAGCATTTGTTTAATTTTCCCAAAGTCCATCACCACTCCTTGTCTTTGTAGATAAGAAATCATGATGTCTCTCATGGTACGCACATTATCAACCCATTCTATAACACCCATGGTTTCGTTCAGAGGAACCACTGCATAGTTGTTGATTGTAAGGTTTCTTTTATCTGCCTCTGAGTCGATCTTCAGCAACCGATCCATCACAGTCGTGAACTCCATCAGCTTGGCATCCTTACGCAAGTCATCATGAGGTTTGCAGAGAATGCTGTATCTCTTGCCGTCGGTTCCCACAATGTACAACCTTCTTGGTCTCTGCATTGAAGATAAAATACTCACTTTGGAGTCAAAAGACTTGAATGCAATGAATTTCTCAATTTGATAAACACCTGGTTTCTTCGATACAGTATTGTTGATACCAGTTGCAAGTAGTTTCTGAAAATTCACCCTTAGAGGAATTGCTAAAGCCCTACATTCTTGGTCTTCAGGATAGGAGAATCGCAATTCCGTGAATAAGTGCAATTTGCTTCTTCTTTGTCTGCTAATGTCTGCTTGGCAAACCCCCTTCAGCGCTTCTAAAAGCTGAAAGGCTGAATATATTTGTTTGGCAATCGAAGCGTTCTTGTTATTCTGTAAAGCCTCACAAATCTGTTTTCCCCGTTTAGCCCTATCTGACGAAGTCGATTGTACCTGGGAGTAAACGGAAAATAGCACTAGCTCGGGGTAAGCTTTCACAAGTTGGGTTATGATATTCAATATAACATTCTCAGTATCTGCATCTCCATGAACCATACGAGAAATCAACTGAGACAGCACAGTGTACCACTTGTAAATTGGTAACTCGTTTTTCGACGCGGCAACTTTAATAAATTTGAGTATACTTGAGTAGTTGTCACGTCTCTTGGAGAATATGGTTTCATGAGAGTATCCAGACAGTTCACTGGCATTTTGGTACTTGGCATAATAGTCAAGCCAGATTGTGACTGCTTTGGGGAGGACTTCAAATACAAAGTCATTCGAGAAAGCTGCAGACCTAATGTATGCCTTGATGATATTAAATTCTAAGTCACCATAGAAATCTTTCTCTGGCTTCTTCAATCCAGGGGTGTCAACAGCCTGTGCATCAAGAATTTTGTTGTAGTAGCGACCAAGAAAATATTGAGGCTTTCCACTGACATGGTCTAGCACAGCTGCTGCTTCATATCCTTTCACAATCTCGTCAGAACTTCCATTGGCAGACTGCTCCAGCCACTCTGTATATGTTAATTGGATTTCCGAACTTTTTTTAGTTTCCGCAAATGCTAACAAGCTCTTCAATATTTTCAAAGCCTGACTATGGTCACCCTGGGCCCAAAGCAACTTTGCAAACTCGAGGTTCACCGACAACTCTGAAGAAGTCCCAATAAACAATGCTTTGGTAATACTTTTAGTAGCTAAATCAAATTTTCCAGCTTCACGTAAAATCTGGGAACTTTGAACCATTGTATCTCCCAAGTGGCCCCGTACTTCCATTGAAGGATGAAGCTTCTCGATTGAGTTTCTCAATGAGTGAATTTTCCAATTGATTTTGAAATCTTTTGCAGAATTTTTAACTCTTAGTTGGCATAACTCCAAGTAAGGCTCTAATCGTGAATTCGGACCAAGACCAGCAATTGCCCTGAAGTCATACAAGCAATGTAGCATTACCATATAGTTGGATATTTTTGATGGTGAGATCTCCTTCGAAACAGATAAAGAAACGCCCAATGACTTGATCGCATTAGTGATGTGTCCCTGACAGGCATCAGAATTGTTGTTGTTTAACGTGATCAGACCTTGAGCAAACTCGTAGTATATCGATAAAGCGGAGCCAAATGACGAGATAGATGGATACTGCTCCGCATGTCGGACCCACTTCTTCAATTCTTCAAGCTGACCAGTAAAGATCGAAGCTTGAAGACCACATATGATCCAATCTTTGCTCGGCACATAGGAAAGAGACTCAAAGTCCTTTAACTTCGACAAAACTTGATCATATTCACAGTGCTCATCCAAACATTTTAACAATGACGTGATAGAGTTCAATTTTTTCTCCTCCTTATCGTCTCCATAATTTAATTCAGTCAATGCTGCCAATGATTCTTGGGTAACCCTCCAATCCTCGGAGTACTGGAATTGCAATAGCTTGTCATTCAAACTTTCAGTTGAAAATGTTTTCAAAAAACCTTGTAAGGCATCCGTATCGTCAATCTCCGCATACATGTGTCTAATGGTGCTGAAAAATTCCTCCTTGTTCATTTTGTTGGTAGCATAACTTTGCTCCAAATTGAAGATCGCACGCTCATATGAGTTACATTGTGCAGTTCTCTTGGCAAGCAATTCAGTTGGGAGACCTCCAAGAAATATCTCAACCTTTTTTCTCTCCTCGACAAAAGATGGTTGTGAAAACTTCTTGTCCCTCTTTCTTTCGGAAATCCACTCTCTAAAATAATCTATAATAGAAAACACAGTTCTGTAGCATGATTTCAAACTTTCAACAGCCGAATCATTCGAAAGCAAATCTAAATCCTCATTCAAAATTGCATTCAACTCAATTTCAATGTCTGCCTTGATACCATCATCTCCGTAAACAATCATCATGAGGGAGGCGTAGGGAAGTAAAAACTCAGCAATTGATAGATCCTGATCTTTTATCACAATCGAGCATGTTCCGAAAATGGATTTGGCCGTCTTGGGCAGCCTTCTTACATCCTCAGAACGGTGCAATAAGTCTTCTGTAAATTCTCTTATCCAAAATGAGTGTTTCTTCGTATTTTTATAGGAAGGATATGATAAAGCAGTGTACCCGTAAGTGTTTTTCATATACCGGGAGACAAGAAGCGGCTTGAGAACTGTTTGAGACAGATTTGTCAGTTTCGCCCATATCAAACTTTCAGGAGCGGTCTTATCTTGTATATTTTCTGGTGTGAAATCGAGTATTTTCAAATACTCTTGCATTGAGTAAGCTAGAAACAGCTGTTTCTGCGGGTCGGTAGACGCAACAAATGCTTTCACTAAAATGTTATTCAAGAAATAAATCGAAAACTCGGCAGTTTCCTTGGTGTTCACCAAACTTGACACCAGAATAATCCGTTTATGGCTCTTATGGAAAAAGGTGCCTATCTTGGACAAATCAAGTGCTCCCATGCAAGCAAGTACCTCTGCACATTTGCGTGGAATTTCGGTATTTGTGACAGAGAATTTGTTTGAAACCGACATAATATGGGCCAATAAGGAAGAAAATAAGGGCAAGAGACGAGCCTCATTGATGAAGACTTTGTGAAAATCAACTTGATGTGTTTTGAGGAAGTTTAAAAAATCATCTAGGACTTGCAAAACTACCCATTTGTTGTCTGCCTGGAATCTTCTATCGAACTCTACCAAAATGTTGTGGCTCTTGATGTCATACTTATTCGTGATGTTATCAAAATCACTTATAAGCGACAAAGAATACACATAAGAGGGGTGCTCTTTCATCACCTTTGGATCCTTTTCAAATATGGTCACCAGAATATTTTTAGCAATATCTTGACATTTGGGGTTGAACGACTTGTATTTCTGGATCAAATAGGATATCAACAAATCAACAATGATTGACAGAGTAGAATAATTCAAGTTAGAAACGAGCACATGAAGACATTCTAAACTTTCGAGTTGAAGCTCTGGAGACTCTAGAGCAATTTGCAAGCAGGTCATTATTTGTGAAAGACAAGTTTGAAAACTTGTAGAGATCTCGCTGATACACCTAATAGCTCTGATAGCCTGAATCTTAACCAAATAAGGTCTACTTCCCTTGTGATCATGAATCACTGCCGAAAATGATTGTGCAACACCCAGAATCATCAAATCCATCTCACGATTCAAAAACTCATCTTTGTTTCGCAAGGACGAGCTGCCAATATGTCTTGCAAGACAAGTATAGATAATTGCGGTTTTGATCCTTTCTTTCATCTCCTCGGAGTTATAGAGACTTAAAAGCTCCCAGATCAAATCCATTACACGGGTCTCATTGATTAAAAATTTCAAATTTTGACCTTTATGTTTGGGGTTAGATATGGTCACAATCTTCATAATTTTGCTGGAATCAATTTTGTCCTCTGAGGTTAAAAGAATGGCCAGAATCTTCTCAATGTGATTGCTCACCAACAGTGTTCTTGATTTGTCGATTTGTGTAGCAATAAACCCTATATGATCTTCAGTGAACGATTGGATAAACAACGGAACGGTGAATTCCAGTGTACGATTTAAAAATACTGGGGGATCCATCTTAATACAATCACAAAAGTTGTTCAAGAGGTTAGGCCGTGTGTTCCTCTTTTGAACTAGTTCACAACTGATTAAAGGAATGAAAGGCTCCACGAGCTTCCAAGGTGTCATCTTCTTTGTTGAAGCGGTAATTCTCAATTCATGAAATGCAAGATTCGATCTGAATTGGTCGCTATCACCCATGTACTGAATTAAATGGTTAAGCATCACGTATTGTCTTCCTTCCAAACGACTTACCATAACCAACTCACCCCATGACATAATAATGCCTTCAAACAAATAGGCAGTTTTTCTTGAAGCTTTGAATGAGCTCAAATACTTCAAAACCAAATCAAAATCTGATTCATACTGTTCATCTTCATCTGCAAATAAGATTAGCGGAAATAGTTTGACCGTTAAAAGCCTGATTTCTCTAACCACGTTGATAAAGCAGGCTTTGAGAAAATCCCACAAATAAGAAGTTTTGGCTAAGTTCGGAGGTCTGAAAGAACAAAAAATCCTTCTCAATGCAATCAAAATGGAGACAATCAACTGTTCATTGCTCATTGTAGCAGGATCGGATATATAAGTATCGAGCAGAATATCAAAGGCCAATTTCATTCCATGGTTAGAGTTAATGCTCATTCTTTTGCAATCGATGAGATCTGGTAAGTAAACTGATTCATTTGGGATATGTTCACATTTTGTACAGATATTGCATCCAGTATCGAAGTGTTCAGAGACTAAGCATGCAAACTTACCTAGTGCATTGACAATGTACATTTTGCCAATTTGTGTATTATTTAGTGATTCAAGATCCCCAGACCTCAATAAAGACCTGAGAGAGTAAATCCATGCTTTCAACTTCGATTCTGAAACAGATGTTCGCAACATTGAGGAAGCTCCACTCGAAGTCAGATCCACAACTATTGGCTTCCCGATCAATGAGTCATGTACCACCGGCTCCATGACAAATGCTTGTTTCAATCTTTCAAACCTGTCAGACGAATCTACCAAGCTAACCAATTGTTTTGAATCAGTTAGCGGGAGAAAAATATCGACATCAGGTTCTAATTCTTCTTCCATGGCAAAAAACAACACCTTTTTCCTGATACAGTGAAGTTTTTGATTCGTGAAAGGTCGGAATGCAATTTCATATGAGGTTAAATAATAATCTTGGTACACTGAATAACTTTGAACGTATTCCAATTTGTTTAGCTTGAGATTTATAATTAAGAACAAATGGAAGGCTATCAGTAGGTCCTGATGGATATCAGAGGATGGAATCTTGTTGATGAACGTCAATCTGTCTGTTGAAATTCCCAATTTGTTCCAAAAATAGCACAGGGAATCCATTTCTTTAGAACGAATAAATAAATTCATTAGTACTTCGGCCAAACAAACTTGAAGGTTTGGAAATTTGGGAAGGAGTGGCCAGTTTAAAAGATCTTTACATTTGGAAATGATCAGATCCATGCGATTCCATTGGCAGAACTGATCTTTGCGCGCATAGTTAGCCGTTGATATGAGAAGAATTGAATATAACTCATCGAATTTTGATACAATCTTGTCGATGGAGGTTTGAGATAATAGGTCTGGTGAACGCTGGGTATCTATGGAATCAGAAAAATTGACATTATCGAATTTAAAATTGACAACCACGTTATTCATGCAGAACCACAATCGGCTGATAAAATTGTCGATGAGGAAAGGGCTTTGAGATTGTAGCATCAATGGATCATTCAACGATGTTTCCAAAAGAACCTCCAGAATATGAATCGATATACTGAGCTTAGAGAATCTGTGGTCATTGGTATTTGTTATGACACTCATTTCAATTGGCTTAGAGTTGTTGGAGTTGGTTATGCTGTTTAAGATATAATTTAAATTTTCATCCAGAGACTCAATCAGATTGGTCCTGATTCCCAATAGGTGTTTAGAATTAGAGAATTTCCCATGAAACATGTCAGAGATCATCTGCATCAAAGTCGAATTGGCTGTGTGAGTCAATTCCTTGCCGTAGAACCGCGAATCATAGAAACACTTGACACATTTGAGGATTGTTTGATACCTGTTTTCCTCGATCAACAATGAGGGGCTGCGAGAAATAAGCAATCTAACAGCCTTGAAGATCTTAACCACCACCTCTCTTTTCTCATCATCCAGTGGTTTTTTAGAGTAGGCCGGGAGCACGTTGTTTAATAGAGCATTTAACGAATTAGCATCCTGGTTTTTGCCTTCCGATTGCTGCTGCAACAGAGTATCGAGAACTTTCGATAACTGTTTGGTCTGGTCAGACATGTGGCTTGTGGAAACTCTCGCCAGGGCCAAACAGACTCTATCTGTGGCATAAAAGAGATTGTGATAAGAGAAGGTAAAATAAAAGATAAAATGTTACTCTTTTTTTTTTTTGTTTATGATCTGAGAAAATTGACCCTCATGGATTTTTATTTACGCGTATTGACAAGCAGATATACTGGAGAGAGAAGTTTAGTATAGAAACAAAACAGGTTGCAATCAGTTTATTAGAATCACACAAATTTGCTTGCAATCAGTGTATCTAGCTCGTAAAATTCGGTAGATGGTTTGCAAGGATGATTGATGAATTGAAGAGGTGTGTATGACATGAATTGTAAAGGTACTGGGGGGTATGACATTGAAACAACATTGGTATCAAAGATGCAAAGGAGGCGATACCAGGAACCAGCAGCACCAATTCCTGATAGTATAAATATTCGGAAAAGGTGTCTAGTTTCTGGCTCTTCTGAATAAAAGTATGTGTGGCTCGGGAGCATGACAATCATAATGGGCCCATCCCAGACTTTGTGTAATGCCCAGTTGTCCACGCCATTCGTCTTCAGTGAGTATTTTGAATGTGCCATTTTCTGCAAAATAGTCGCTTGGAACCAGTTTCAACAACTCTCTAGGAAGCGCAACATGCCGATACTCGTAGTGGTCGTCTGAATACCGTGGAGAATAGTAGTATTTGTCTCTGAAGGCGAAAATGCGTTCTTTTTCTTGTGGTGTAAGTTCTCGAGGTCTTGGCTGTGAGTATGACATTGGTTGGGTCGAATCAAAATGTCTTTATGGTCTGTCTGGCGATATCTCATTCAGTTTCTTCACCGGTTTTTTTTTTCAATGTTGTGTTTTTCCTGCCTGGCTGCGGCCCGTCGATCGCCCCGTCGCGTCTGTGTGTCCGGCCGGAAACTGCAGCTTTAGCGTGCCTGCTGAGTTCGCGTCGAAACGTCAAAACAATGTACTCTTTGTGCATTAGTGTGCGTTTCATTAGCCACCTTACAACGGCGCAGTACGTAGTGGAACTTTCTGTTAGCGTACCGAAACGTCACGTACTGGAATTTCGTCTTCTGCTACATATGCTTTGTACATGCAGACAATCTTTTTCAGGCAAGCTGATGTGAAACGAGATTTTTTCAAAAGTCAAATAAGCAATCCTCAATCAAGTGTTCATTGCTCTTTCTCGAGCTAGGAACTCTGTCAATCAATGGAATCTACATACGTCAAAGTGGGAATCAAGCCCTTACCTTTAACGTCGGCGTTGGTGAAATCTGACCGATTGCTGGTGGAGACACTGACAAAAAATGGATATGATTCGGTGCTCTTGGCAGTGACCAACGCCAGATACCGGGAAAATTGCAAGAACTACTTCCAGGCGTTCAAGGAGCAGTTGCGAGATGATGATGAAGAGTCGGCTTTAAGTGATCTCAACGTGCCGTTTCCCAAACCCAATGAGGTCAACATCTTAACAGGGCCCCATGTGCAGAGCACAATAGGACTCCTCTCTCCATGGATCGAACTGGGAGCTCCTGATCCGCTGATTAACGAATTTTCACTACAGGTGTTGAGTAACGAATTGTCATATGCGGAATTCTTGGGTGTCTCTACCCTATTACTAGCTCCGCCTCGTGATTTGAGCCACCTGGCCATCTTTGCTAACAGTTTGAACGTGCTCCTGGCTCGATATCCCGGTGTTCAATTGTCAATATCTTTGCCAATCTGTGAAGATTGCCAACAAAACACCCAAACGGGTGAAATTCTACCATTGATCGATCCACTCTCCACATGGGACATGTGGAACACCATTCGAATTCAATGCAATTATCATCCAAATCTATCTGTTTCTCTGGGCTCACCCAAACATAATATCCCCGAAACTGTTGCAAATCGATGGCTCTTGGAACCTATTCGTTTCTATCTGATCTCCAGCTCTCGATTCGTGCCCAACTCGAAAAATTATCCTGTTCTCAACAAGTTCAATCAACTCATAATTTGGAAATTTCTTCAAAAACTGGCTTTGAGACCACCAACCTTGCTTCTACATGGGGTCGACAAGGAAAATGACCTTATCACTGCTTTACGAAGCTCGACGCTTGATGAACAGGACGATAGACTCACGCATGCTCTAGTCGACGACAAGAAGGTGTATCTAGGCGATCTCTCGTTCCTGGACTATCTACGTCATCTCATCAAAACAAGCGCCAATAACAACCAACTTCTGCCCATTGAAAGCTTTACTTTGGAAAATTTATTGGCTTCAAACTTGAAACCTTCACAGCTCTCCTCGCACCAATCCCTTCAATTACCTTTACAGCCGCTTTCCACCAACCTCAGCAACTCCACATACAAGCTGTTTGAACAGGACACCACTAAGTATGAATGTTACGAGCGCGCAATGATCTCGGCTCTTATGGACCTAATTAACATCCCACGCTATCAGCATGTTCGCAATCTGCCCAATTTTGGAGCCACAGCGTTCAACACCTCTGCCCTCAGTTTGCCTGAAAGAAATCTAAATGGCTCATCTGCCTTACGTCCAAATGATACAAACCTCGACAGACTCAAGATCTTGATTGTGGGTCCCGGACGTGGGCCTCTCATTCATCGTCTCTTTGCTGCACTCAAGTTCTTGAACCTCGATTTGAACAAGATCCACATTACTGCAGTGGAAAAAAGCCCCACTGTCTCCATCTATCTTTCACAGAGGAATCAGGATTTCTGGAACAACCACGTCAATATTGTCAACTCGGATGTCAGGTTTTGGAATCCTGGTTCTGATCAACCAACAGGTTTCAATTTGGTTGTCAGCGAACTTTTGGGAAGCTTTGGTTGTAACGAATTAGCTCCCGAGTGTTTATATCCTGTTGAAAAACTCTGTGATCATACAAACTGCATTTTCATTCCAAAAGAATACTCTTCGTATTTGGCCCCTGCAATTTCTCCTTCAATATATGTCAAGTTGCTCAATTTCAATGATCCCTCTGCATTCCACCGGGGCTATGTTCCTCTCTGTGACCAACTCGATGTTCTTTCCTCAAAGTATGCAAAACTCTGGACATTCAAACATCCCTCGGGCAATAAGCGAGGCACCTCTACTCGTTCTAAACAACAAACTCATACTACCCTCAAATGTCATAGGAAAGGTACGGTTCACGGCTTACTGGGCTATTTTTCAGCAGAGTTGTACAATGGAATTGTCATCTCCAATTGCCCAACAGGGTCCGGTCCCACCCCTCACAATCTTGTTTCTTGGTTGCCATTTTTTTTGCCAATTGAGCAACCAATGCATCTTACCGATGACCAAGAACTCAGCATATTTATCAAGAGAGAAAAGAAGAACGATAAAGTTTGGTACGAGTGGTCTTTGGAGTCCTTCATATATCTGGTCCTACCGTCGGAAACGAGTGCAAGCAGAAGCTCGAATCTCTCGTCTCCGTATGTCAGCAGGGAGAAAACTCATGTACAAGGCAGAAACAGCATGTTTTCTGGAGAACTACATCAGCAAGTTAGTACAGAGAGTGCAGCTACAGAAATTCCTAACCCCATGCTCCATAGAGACGAAGAATTTCAGGTCCGAGTCCGAACAGGAGCTACAAGAATCCACAACCCAAACGGTACGTTCTACTCCATGAACTTATAATTAATCAATCAAGATGCATATTGTATAGATCGTTATAAACCAAGTGCTCAATGTTTTATGTGTAGATTCCCTGGGTTAAAAGCTGGTACTGGTCATATAGTCGAGTGTAGATACTACCCAAACTCTTGTTTATCAGCACGTTCTCAATGAATAGGTCCAGATCGCCATCTGACAAATTTAATTGTAACCTTTGCTTCAATTGAACAGACGTGTTTTCACCAGCCTTGAAACATGGTAGCTGCGAATCCTTTTGCATAAGCTCCACCATGTTCACCAAGGAGCTGGCATTTTTCCGCAACGACTTGAAAGCCTGCTTTGTCAAATCTTTGAATTTTTTGAAATAAAACGAGTCCAGTCCACCCAATAAATCCACATACTCCATCGTCAGCTTGAAAGGGGCAGCTTCAAAGCCAACAGATCCAGGAGAATTAGAAAGTAAATAACCAAAGTCAATGTGCACTATGTGTCCTTCGGAGTCCAGCATTATGTTACCGTTGTGACGGTCCTTAATTTGCAAAACATAGCAAATCACCGAATATGCAGCAAGAGATATACAGAAATTTTCCAAAGCTAACTTGTATCTTGTACTGTTCTCATCGCCAAACATTCTAGTAAAATGATCTTTCAGCGTAGCAATCTCTCCTCTTGGATTTTCGTTTCTCAAAGTCATGTAGTCTGTCAGCGACTTTTTAATGGAATGAACCGACAGGGCGTTGGTGATGGTCTCGACGAGTCCAGTCGTCGACGATGTCACCAATATCCTCATCCGCTTCACCCAAACTTTAACGTTGTCTTGATACCAGATATTGGCAATTGCTTGAATCAATTGGCATGCGAATGCTTCTTGTGTCAAATCATCTCCGGTTTTTGCAATCACCGAACACAACTCCCAGTTCTCTAAATGACCATATTTGGACTCTGCCTTAATTCGAGCCTTCTTGGTATTCCAGTCTTCTCCAAGATAGCTGATACCTGCAACTTTCAAATCGTTCGAAAGTTTCCGTTCACCAGCCTCTCCACGAATATCATCCAAGTCCTCCACACCAAAACCGTGCTGCATCGCCTTCATCGAGTCTATAATTCTGGCCTTTATTTGTGCACCTTGAGCGGCTGGCATGGTGGAAGCTGGCGACTCTAATTGAGTTAACATAATCGCGGCAATCCGCATTTGATTGGCAAGCTCGCTTTCATTGTCCACTCCTCCATCATATCCAGACCTAAATGATAACTCCAATTTGCGAATCCGCTCTTCAATATTTTTCGTTGAAGCTTCCTCAGCTAGTCTTGAGGAACTCCTTTTGGAAGTTAACACTTTTGAGGGGATTGCAACAGTCTTCTCAATTTTGTTGCTCATTTTCACGACAGACACATCACCCAGATCCGACTCCTCATAGTCAAGATTAACGTCCCCAATTTCTGGTGACAATCTTCCTGCAGATCGTTGTTGAACGTCCATTATTTCTTGTTTATGGGTTGCTGTGTCGATTGAAGTGGATGAGGAAGGCGGATGTGGATATGCAAGGTCAAACCTGTATTGTTTATCATTCAATTTAAAAGTATCGCTGTTTCCCTTACTTTCTTCCAATTTGCTCAAAATGGCCTTATTTTCTTGTCTTTCAGGGTCAAAGTCAATCTCATCGGCCAAATATTCAATCAGAAGAAGATATGGAACTCTTTCAGCAGAGTTCAAGACAGCAGCTTCGTTCACAGCTATCTTGCAAATCTTATGAAGTTTTCCTCGTTTATTTTTCGGAAGTAAGCCAGGAATATCAACTTCACATGGTAGATCTTTGTTTAAGGTTGATAACTCGGCTTTCAGAGTCGACAGTCTTGCATCTCTAGGAACTTTTGATAACCTAATCGAAATATTTTGTAATGCTATGACAAATTGAGTCTCGAACTTGAAATAATTCGATTTCAACAGCTTCACTTTTTGAGGGTTGGTGAGAGAAACTTTTTGTGTCGACTTCAACGTTGATGTAAAATTGGAAGAAATCGACTCATCACCATAAAGACTTTCTATTTCACTGCTGTCTCTGTTATCAAACGAGTTTCTAATTGATGAGGCATATGAACCGTCAGAAGAATATGGAATTTCATTCATCGAGCTATTGGTCGGCGACAAGTGCAAATTAGGCATTGAAGAAACGGCCGGTTCAGTGAGCCGATCGCTCGATATCTCTTGGCTGGACATTAGACTTGAGGTTTCAAAGACATCACTTCTGATCTTGAACTGTGACAAAGACTTATTCTTAGGCTTTAAGGAAGGACGGCTCAAATTAGGCATGTTAATTTCAGCATAAGAGTCAATCATCTCAAAATCCAATTGATCTGCTTTTCGGGATTCCTTAGATGAGACAACATTAGGAACCGATGGACTTGAAATGGCACGTTTTCCCTTGCTCGAAACTCTTGGTTTTTTCAAATCCTCTATGTCTTCCCTAGACCTTCCCATCAAAGCATTATTGATTGTATTCTTCTTGGTCAAGTTTTCGTTCAAGCTTTTTTTGATATCCTTGACCACTTCAAATACTAGGGACTTCAATTGCTTACCTTGGGTCTTCACGATCGGTTCCACATATTTTGTGCTTTTTGGTAATCCAATGCCTGCTATTAAGGATGTGGCCAAGATTATGGATGGATCCACATTTTCTTTAAATTCTTTGTGAAGCTCGTGTTTGCTTACCACGCCTGAAGATGAAGCTATAGACGAGGTCACGGTCTGTTGGCTGTTGGAAAAATTGAAAAGCTGGTACTGCAAATCATTCAACATTCTTTTGCAAGTTTGAAAGCCAATACTTTCAGGCTGTCGGCTCAATTCTTGGAGTAATGCCTGTAAATGCCAAAATGTTATCAGACTGCAATGGACATCTTTACTGCAGACATTTCGTATGAGTTCTTCTAAAGCCATAGAATCAGTTTCAACTGTAATGAGCAACTGCAGAAACTGAGGAATAAAGAACCTCAATTCACGAATCGAATATTTGGCTGCACGACGGCAAAGGTAGTAATGAATACCTATGTTATCTGCGTATTTTTGAAGGTAGCTGATGCAAAGAAACAAGTCAAAGTCTGGCGAGTCTATAAGCTTGACAAGAAGCTCATGGCCGCCATTGGTCTCGGATGTGTCCATTTTTTAGTTAGTTATGTTCAATTCCGCTCGATCGCAAGACAGAAAGGCCACTGATTTTACCACATCAAACAAATCTATAGATACCAATTGAAGACGCTTCAAACTATCAAATTCTTTAGTTGTTCTTCCCAGCGTCTTGTTTCGGCCAATGGTGGTTTTTTTTGGAACAAATCAAACGGCGTTATTAATTTCACACGGGTGTTTCTCGCCAGTCGAAACAACTATACAACGAGCATGTTTGATTTCCTCTATACAAAACAAAGAACATAAAAGGTAAAGCAGTTACGTAGCCCTGGGGGGGCGATTGTCAAAACTAAAAAATAAACATCAGTACACCGAAAATCGTTAGCTTCCCAAAAAGTTTTGGCAACATAAAAACAAGAGTCTTTTGTTGAAATCACCATTTACAAAGCAGGAGGGTCCAGTCAATTTATAGTAGAATGTCGGTGGCTCAAGACCATCCATCTGTCAATTCTAGAAACACTCCAAGGACGTACCCCACGCCCAAAAAACCACACTATCACAGACATGAGACCGAGAATATGCCATATCAGCCTTTCAAGGTTGGCTATCAAAAAGTGACTCTGGACGTGGACTTGGCCGAACAATCTGTCATTGGAGAAACTGAACTAACAGTTTTACCTCTGGTATCGACTTTAAAGCAAATTAAGCTGGATTGTAGAGGAATGCAGATCAGATCGATCATCATGAACGGACGAAAGGTCAGCTATCACTATGGGGATTTTTTCCAAAACGATGAGTATATGAACGATATGGAAAACCCATTACTATCAAATTACAATTACAATAAACATTTTGAAACCAATTCCAAAGATATCTCTATTTCGCAACACCACTTATATAGGGCGAAGTTTTATCCCTTGTTTTCGGACCAGAACAACCACGAGGATTTTACCTCATCCTACGCTGAAAATACATCAGAGCTAATCATTTATATTCCAGACACTTTAAAATTGAAATTGCATGATCCGACTTCAAAACAGACATTTTCCCCTAATATGACCTCTGGAAGACCTTATACAGGAACCCCACTAACTACTAACGCAATGATGAACTCAGACAAGGTTTATACGCCTTTGAATATTAAAATCAAATACGTGGTTCGGAATTCGAAAAATGGATTGTTGTTCCATGGCGGAAAAGCTACCGATATACCAAAGGACAAATGGTACTGTTATACATCCAATAACGATTTAGGTTGCAGTGCCAGCTCATGGGTTCCTTGTGTCGACAATTTTTATGAAAAGCCAGCTTGGGACATTAACATTGTTGTTCCAAAAACAATTGGGGACATAGGGGAAGTCAAAATTATTGGTACGGAAGCAGCTGATAGAGCCTTGAGAAAGATGCATATGGATGAGATGGACGAAGACGATGCAAATGATGAAAGACAAGATCAGCAGCAGCCAGATGTTGACGAGACTGGTGTTGATGAAATGACTCCAATTGTTGTAGTTGTACCAGACTTGATCAGCTCGAAAGAAACTGCTCATACTTTCGACATCGGAAAAAAAGTGGTTAATTTCCAATTCTATAACCCAGTTTCACCACACCATCTGGGATTTGCTGTGGGTCCATTTTTGAAAAGTCCATTAATGGACTTGAAGCCAGGTTCTGATGAGCTGGTTCCTTCTACAAATTTTATGAATCCCGCAGATGATGACTTAGGAGATGCCAATTTTTCTGCTCAAACAAATTCGAACAAGGTTCCAACCATGTTCTTTTATCTTCCTGGAAAAGAGGTGGAGGTTTTGAATACAACAATTTTCATGTACAAAGTGCTTGATTTTTATTCTAAAGAGTTTGGTTCTTTTCCTTTCACGAGTTATACATTACTTTTTGTGGATGATCATGCTTGTGATGTTTGTGGCTTTGCTGGGATGACAATTGCAAGTTCAAATCTCTTGTATGGCCCGAAACTTATTGAACCAATATTTAAAGTGACGGAGATACTTGCGGTTGCGCTTGCTGAGCAGTATTCGGGAATCAACGTGCTGCCAAAATCCTTTAATGATTTTTGGTGCACTATCGGAATCGCAAAATTTATGGCCGGTCAATTCTTGAAGAAATTGTTTGGCACCAATCATTACAAATTTGAAATTAAACGTCAAACTGACATCTTGTGCGAACTCGATGTCGGTAAAAGACCGCTCGCCAACCAGCTTTTTAGATTTCCTATCAATGTCGACCAAGATTTGGAGTTTTTGAAGCTCAAGGCACCGTTGATTTTATTTATCTTGGATCGAAGGATGACTAAGACCGACAAATCTTTTGGTTTATCTCGCGTTATTCCTAAGTTATTCTTGCAAGCAATGTCTGGAGATCTGTTCAACGGAAATTGCCTATCAACCGCACACTTCCAGCATGTCTGTGAGAAAGTTGCTCATAATAAGCTGGAGATTTTTTTCCAAAATTGGATTTACAATAGCGGTGTTCCGACTTTACAAGTCACTCAAAAGTTCAATAAGAAGAGAATGTTTATTGAGATGAGCATTAGACAAATTCAAAGAACTAATAAATTAGAAGCGGATGGCAGCGAAATGGAAGTAAACGAAATTTCTAAAGAGAATTTACGCAAGCAACATCAACGCGATAACTTTGTGGAAGAAGCCAATAAGTTTCTAACTGGAAGCGATAGTTTTGAGATCCAGAATGTCTTTGCAGGTCCAATGACTATTAGGATCCACGAGGCAGATGGAACACCATACGAGCATATCGTTGATATTAAAGAAGCTGTAACTAAGTTGGACATTCAATACAACACAAAGTATAGAAGAACAAAGAGAAAGAAGGACGATGATTCTGATGAGAAGGAAAAGGAAAAGAAGAAGAAGGATGAAGAACTAAAGGTCAAAAAACTTGGAGATGTTTTAACATCATCTTCTGATATAGAAAATTGGGGCTTGAAGGAGGAGGACGCTAGCAGTGATAATTCAAATGCTGAGCAGATTGGGGAAGCTTTCGAGTGGCTCAGAGTCGATGCAGATTTTGAATGGATCTGTAAGATCTACATTAACCAAAAAGGCGGTATGTTTGAGTCCCAATTACGCCAGGATAGAGATGTTGAAGCACAACTAGAAAGCATTAAATTTTTTTCGAGTGCATTGCGACCACCACTTCATTATGCAACTATTCTGTTGAGAACGCTGTTGGATAAACGCTATTTTTATAATGTCAGGGCAGAAGCTGCTCTTGGATTAGCTGCCCTATCTAAAGAGGATAACGATCATTTGGGGATGAGATATTTGTTAAGAGCTTTTAAACATTTCTATTGCTACAACAATCGTATCAAAAAGGGTTACCCAGAATTTGATCCTATTGAATATTTGCCCATGCCAAACGATTTTTCCGATTTCAGCGATCTATTTATTATGAAGGCTATCATTAAAGCCCTTTCATGTGTCGCAAACAAGAATGGAGACTGTCCGATAGAGCTGAAGAGAATCCTTCTCAATATTTTGAAATTTAATGACAATCTGAACAACAATTTTGATGATTCCTTTTATGTCGCTGACTTTTTGTCATGTTTAACCAACTTGATTATCAGCACAAATAGATATGTTCCGGCTTCCCTAGAAAAGTCAGGTCGTCAATCCATGAATCCAACAGATGAGTTCCTCCAGGAGGCTATTGTCGAGTTGAATAGGTCTGCAAAGATGGACGAGTGGTCCCCTTCCCATAGGAAACTTATTACTTCTACTTTGATCAAAGAGAAAGTCAGGTTAGCTCATCTTGGCTTGATTGATCTTTCATTTTTTGATCTTATTCAATTCACCAAACCAACCTATCTTCCTGATGTGCGACTAAATGCTTTTGAAGGTCTTCTGGTTCTTGGTGGTCTCAAAAATGCCAATGTACTGTCCTTGTTTTTTACTGTGCTCAAACTTGATCCATCTCAGTATGTTCGATACCAAATGGTTAAGCTGTTCATGAAATCAATCGGGATTGCTGCCCTCGAGGGTACGATTTCAAACTTAGAAGATAAGGAGTTTTTGGAACTTGAGAAACAAAATGGAGATCAAGAGCTGGTGAAGAGCAGAATCCCGGGTGTTGAACGAGATCAAGTGGGAAATACAATGGTTATTGTTGAAGATAATTTTTCAGGTAGTGATATGAGGGCTAGAAGGGACCAGCTTTCCAGAGGAACAATCAAGGGTGCTGTCGAAGTTTTGCGCCGTGATTTGAGCATTGGACATGGTTTGAAGCACGAGTTATGGGAGGCCTTACATTCGTGCTTCTTGTCAATTAATGCGAAAAGAAACCTATTCGACATAACTGAAATTTTATATGAGGCGGTCGACTCTTTCAAAGTCACTACTAAGTTACCTTCTGACAAACGCGTGGTTGCGAGAATTGGCGATGTCAAGCTGAATACCGATAAAGAGTCGTTCCAGGTTGTGATGAAAAGACAGGGTCGACTCAAAATTCAAATACCTACAATCAAACTCAAGGTCACCGATACTGCGACTACCACTTCTGCAGCCCCTACCGCTCATGCTCCTCCTAAGCCTTCGTTGAAATTGAAAAAGACTCAGAGTACGGTGACTCAAACGACTTCAGAACCTTTGAAAGAATCTAATTCGGCCAAGTCTCGTGGTTCGATCTCGATACCTGTTGAAAATGGAAACCCAAAGCTGGAAGTGACATTCAAGTACAAAAGGAATGTCAGACCATCAAGGAAAGTCCAATGGGCCGTCATTAGGACTGATAATGAGTCACCTCTGCGTTATGTCAGATTCAACTTATTTGATAAAAAGGTGCTGCTGTCTACAGACGAAAATTTTGGAGCACAGGTGGCAGAAACATCCGATGTCGTTCAGTCTCTTAATGTGACTCTCAAGATCAATCCGGAGAAATTCAAAACGGTAATTTCAAAGGAGACTCCTAAGGAAAAATCACCAGTAATTCCTAAGATCAAACTGAAGTTCAAGTGATCTAGTTTAAAAATTGATAAACATGTACTATTAGTTCTGTAACATAATATACCATATCTCATTTATTCAGCGTTTAGGTAAAGGTGGAGGTAGTCGTCTTTCAGATAGAGTCCTCTTTGGCTTTACCTGATGGAGGTCTTCAGGTTCGGTCTGTTTGACAGACGGAGCAGCAACCTCTTCAGGTTCGGGGATTGGTTCGTTCACCAAACCTACAATCGATTTTTCCAAACTGATTTGTTCAAAAGGATTGTCAAGTTTGTTTGGATCAGCAATAACACTCTCATACAAATCTGTTGATTGTACGGTTTGTTCTACCACCTGTAAAGTTGGAGTGTCCACAGTTTTATTGATTATGGAGTAATCATTCTCGGTTTCTCGGTCTGCTTCAATTGTAGAACCATCTAGATCACGATTGTCTTGAGGTTGACTCGGAGAACTGGTTTGTAGAGTTTGAGAAGTCGAAACAGTGGCTGACGACAATTGTTTATTGAAGGAACCACTTCGAAAACGATCACTTATGAACATTGAAGGACTCACAGGTGCTGGTTGCAATCCATCTTCAGTATATGAATCGACAATACCATCGGAGAATTTTTCAGACTTGGTGAACATGTCTGCAGAGGGTTGTCTCTGGTGAGACACAAAATCACCAGAACTTGAAGTTTGTGGAGTCTTTTTAATAATTCTTCGACTTGAGATCATTTCTGGAGGTGAATAATTTGGATTGGCGTGGGCTGGATTCGAAGAAGGTTTTTCGGCAAGTTTCTGCTTAGTGGAAGAGTAAAAACCCTTCAGTTTTGTAACAGAATTCGATAAATTGTACTTCAGCTGCTGCTCTGAACTGAACAATTCTGACCCGCTGAGATCCGACCTTTGGGTTGCTTGACCTTCTGACCTCAATGGTTCTGACAGCGAGCCAGACTTATTTATTTGCAAAAACTTCTTAGAAAGTACCGACGCTTTATCTTTATACTTGTTGATTGTAGCCGACGAAGTGTTAGAGGAAGCTGCTGATCCTGCTGTAGCAATTGATGCATTATCAACTTCCGTGTCAACGGTGTGTGGTTTCTTCTGTTCCAAACTTTCTGAATCTTTTAGTGAATCATTATAAGACGCCAAAGATTTATTGTCAATGTCTTCCAAAAGCAGATCATCCTCAAACTCCTGGAAATCAGACATTTTACTAGACAAGCCCCTTGCTGGAAGTGGAGGTGGAACATCTGATTCTTTGGTCGCTTCTTCAGAGTATTTCGTGGACTCTGGTCTGTTTGATCTATCCCATATGCCTCCTTTAAAGATCTCAGACTCAGTCCTGTAGAACACCAAGTCGTCCATAAAGGGTAAAACCAAAGTTTTCTGCAATGCATCCTTGAACCTGTTAGTTATAATATTGGTGATCAGGTTGTAATTCAAAACCCTCGAACTGACTACCGGCTCAATACTCAAGTCGAATTGCGGCATCTTGGTAAATCCATACCAGATTCTATTAGTTGGAGGAGGCTTCATCTTTAAAACCATGTCCCCCTCAAGTTTCTTCATTTGAATTTTCAAATTAATATCAAATTCCCTTTGCTTGAATCTTGTTCCCAAGTTCAAAAAAATCTTGGAAGCAACCTCCAAACTCAAGCCTCCATCATATGCCATATGAAATTCAACTGTCAGGTCCCCTTCAGTTGAAAGGTTAGTCAATTTGGGATAAGTTATGAATGGAGCAGCGTGTCCGACATCGATTCCTCTAATTTGTAGATCATCCAAAAAATCAGGAGTCCGAATCTTTTTCAATCTCTCATCGATTTTCATTTTGATGAGATGCCTAAACTCTGAAGTTTTGTAGTAGCTCAAAAAAGTCCGTCCAATAAGAGCATTGAGCCATTTTGTGGTCAGTTGTCCCTCTGATGAATTCAAGGTCTGTATTAAATCGATCATGTCAGCAGTCTGGTAATGCAATGGCCTTGCCATAAAAGAAGGTTCCAAGAGATCTTTCTCTGTTCCAGTTTTCAGGCAATCAGTAGTGGTAGCTCTTAGTAGAGCAAAATACCAGTCTTCCTTCTGTATATTTCGATCGGCATAAAGGTAGAAACAATCTTTGGGTGGTGGAGTGACTTTTTGGTTTTCCGACAGCAAGTCCAAGGTCTTTCCTGTTTCGACCTCACTGGAAGACTCAAAAGACATTCTTTTATCGCCATCTTTTTTGAATATACAAATGGCTGCCTTTTTGGTAAAGATTTGACCGTCTTTCAAATTTCTGGGCCAAATACTAACGATATGGTTAGACAACACAATCACATGCTGGACGTTCATTTTTTCTTCATCGTCATAAAGAAACAAATTTCCGTGTTTCAGGACTGCAAAATAACGGTTTTTGCGTCTGATCGCCCTCAATTTCTTAGCATCCAAAGATGAATAGTCCTGGGTCTGGCTCTCATTGACAGTGTTGGCGCCTTTAGATCCTTTCATCATCTTCAAGAAATTTCCCCGCACCATTTGCTGTGACCCAGTAAAGTCCTTGTTTTGATTCAACGAGCTACCTGCCGCTGCTTGAGGCTGGAAGTCATTCGAATCAACCTGTGGAAATTGATAAAATTCTTTGGTCACTGTTAGCCAGCCTCTGAAGTACGCATTCAGATTGGTTGTTTCCTTCTCGAGAAGCTCTCCAGCTTTCAATGACCTATAACCTTCAGGTTCTCCTTTAATCTTACTCTCCTGTTCCTGTCTTAAAAAATCCAGTTCTCGCTTCTCTTCCGGACCCTCGGGGGCCTGAGGAGAAAAATACCAGATGGTCAAGAGAGCCAACGGGACGAAAGTCAGCCCTCCAACTATGTAGACCAAAACCAGTTCTATAAACCAGTTCATTTCTCGATTTCTGATCGGATCGGCTAAAAATAACCTTCAATTGGATCAAGGTATAATTACAGATCAGCTCCTTGTTCTGAGAAAACGTAGCAATTTTTCTATAGAATTTCTGAGCGACAAAAACTGTGTCGCGGGCCCTGACTTTTGTCATTTCTTCCAGAGTGCTCTGCTGCATCGGAAAAGGTTTGAAGAAACAAAAGGTTAGAAAGATTCTGCACATAAAGAAAATCTGTCGTATGGTAAGTGCCCATTGGATCGGTGCAGTGTCTTTTGAACTTATGATGTGTCCAACTGCTTTAAAGTAAAGTCCCCCACAAATAAAAAAAAAAAGTAAGCCCAACGCGGGGCTCGAACCCGCAGCCTTGTGATTAAGAGTCACACGCTCTACCGATTGAGCTAGCCAGGCAATAATTATGGCCTTTAACGGCCTAGTCTGCCTTATCAGAAGTTAGATGCAACTGTCTAAAGTCATCAATATGCTGTGGAAATCTTCTCTCATAGATGACCTATAAACAGTCTAGTATATTAATCAAATAAATTTACATTAGCTTTTATAGAATTGAAAAAATCTTGATTAGCTCATATTTTAATTTATGGCCCTAGCTAAATTTGAAGAACTCATACTAGACAGCAGCTAATAGAAATTTGTTATCAAATAATAAAACATCCATTAGCTTGGCATAAACTCTCACCATCATTACAAAAAACTCACTAACTAGGCCAGTAAATGCTAAAGACCAACTCTTTGAAGTTCACTGAACACCCTATATACTTCTGGTTCTTCACAAAAAAAAATAGCCCAACGCGGGGCTCGAACCCGCAGCCTTGTGATTAAGAGTCACACGCTCTACCGATTGAGCTAGCCAGGCTAAAATTGCTCACATTTAGACACCAAACAACAAGAGCATGGAGTGAAGATGCCGTTGACACTAACTTAATTGTACCTATATATATGCCTACTTACTGGTTTTCAGTTTTTTGTTCATCACTTTTCCGCCAGGGCCCTTCCGCTTCTTCACCATGGATGTTAAATCATTGACTGCCAAGGCCGGTTCGGCTGGTTTCTGCTCCGAGGAGTCTCCTTCTCCAAGAATACCCATCATTATCTTTTTTTTTTCCTCTTTTATCGCAGCATCGCCCTTTTTCAAGTCCTCTAATCTCTGTTCCATTTCTTGTAAGAGGTCTTCATCTTTGGTCTCACCAGGAGAAGCAAATCTCTCGCGAATCGATTTGACAGCCTGTTCCATGGCCTCTATCGATTTTGATGTCGAACCGGCTTCCTGCAAGTTGAACTCCGAAGCCAATGACAATTTGAAATAAGCCTCTGAAATTAAACGAGACGGAAATGGATACAATTCCAATCTCAGACCGACCAAGGTGTCAAAATCCAAGGAGGCCTGGCTGAAATTTTCAGTCTCCAGCGAGATTTCACCCAAGAGATCATAAACATCGGCAAGTTTTTTCTTCAACAAAACAAATGGAGAGTTTATTTCTTTAGCATCCAACTTATCCGACTTCAAATATGGAGTTTTCAACTCATCAGAAGATTTCAGCGCATTCAATTTCTCTTCGTACAATGTCCTTGTAAGGTCCAGAATTTCCCACGAAACCTCAAAATCGGTTTGTTCCTCTTCTTGTTCTTGTTCTTGTTCGTCCTGATCTTCCTCCTCCTCTTGTTCTTCTTCCTGTTCTTGTTCTTCTTCCTGTTCGTCCTCTTCTTCCTCATTCTCGGCTAGCTTCTCATTAAATTGGAACATACCATTGTCCTCTTCCTCTACGTCATTCTTGGTCTCTTCACCTCCAGTCTGTCCACCCAGCACCTCCGATTTGGCCACCGCATTTTCAAACAATGATCTAGCATACAAGTACAACAGATCGGGATCGTCTTTGCCAGCAAGAAGGTTGGACTTCTCGCACGCCTCGGAATAATATTCCACGGACTGCTCGTAGTTTTTCTCAGCAAAGGCCTGTGCCCCCTTTTCGAGCAGCTTCAACAGCTCATGAGAGTATGTATTGTCCTCAGTCATTGGGCCAAAAAATTGCGAGCTTGATAGTTGCGGTTCCCTGTTTCAGCAAATTCTCAAGTGCTACGCGTTTTCTGTTTTTCTACGAGCGCAGACGAAATCTCGAAAAATAAATATGTAAATTTAATTTTCTATTCATCAACAACTTATTCTTCCTTGTTTTTTTTATCAAATATAAAGGTTTATTTAAACTGGTTAGTGATATACGGCCAATAAACAAGCCATGACTGTTGAGAGTGAGTAATATGATTTGCTGAATTTGTGCTTCAAAGCACCCTAGCCCACTTGTTAAGACCCCCCGTACTGCTGGGTTGGCGGCACGCGCCAGGTGGCCTCGAGTGAATCTGAACACTAACACTATTTAGAGCCTGAAGACACCACTATCGAAAGTCCAGATGCCGCAATGGTGGAAGCCCATGGATCCACCGAAGCTGCACCAGCTGTGACCTCCAAATCTGACCTTAAAATCATACGCCGTAAATTAAATGGCTATGTTGGGTTTGCAAACCTCCCTAAACAATGGCACAGAAAGTCCATAAGAAGAGGGTTCAGTTTGAACCTGATGGTGGTTGGGGAGAGAAGCTTGGGCAAATCGACCTTAATAAACACCTTGTTCAACAGAGAATTGTACCCTGTCGAAACTTACACCAAACCAACTTTCCCAGATCCTGAGGAACAAGGACAAGTTACAGTCGAGACTGTCAGCACCGACATTGAAGAAAACAATGTCAAATTGAGTCTTACTGTTATTGACTGCCCAGGTTTCGGTGATGGTATCAACAATACCGACTCTTACAAGCCGATCGTTGACGAGATCAACAGCAGGTTTGACATGTACTTGGAGGCAGAGACCAAGGTCAACAGATCCACTATCGTTGACAATAGGGTTCATGCCTGTCTTTACTTTATTGAGCCAACTGGACATTCTTTAAAGCCGCTGGATATCGGGTTCATGAAGCAGGTCCATGAGAAGGTCAATTTGATTCCAGTCATTGCCAAGTCTGACACCTTGACTGAGAAAGAAATTCACGAATTCAAGCAGAGGATTATGGATGACATAAATAACCAAGGTATTAAGTTGTTTACTCCACCAGAGTACGACAATGATGACGAGGAAACCAAACTCGCTTCTAGAGAGATCATGTCGAAGGCTCCATTTGCAATTGTTGGTTCCACCAACCAAATCCAAACTTCAGATGGAAGAATAGTGAGAGGTAGATCCTATCCTTGGGGTATCATTGAAATCGACAATGAAGACCACTGTGACTTCATCAAGTTGAGACAACTTTTGATTAGAAACTTCATGGAGGAATTAAAAGAAACAACGGCCAATGTTCTGTACGAAAACTACAGAACCAGCAAATTGAAGAACCTCGGTATTGAGCAAGATGACTCTGTCTTCCGTGAATTTGATCCTGTTTTGAAACAAGAGGAGGAGAAGCAATTGCACGAGGCTAAGTTGGCCAACATGGAAGCTCAATTGAGAACGATTTTCCAATCTAAGGTCAGCAAGGAGGAAAAGAAACTACAGGAGACCGAGGCCGATTTGTTTGCCAAACACAAGGAAATGAGGGACAAACTGTTGAAGCAAATTAAGTTGTTAGAGGAGAAGAAGAAAGAGCTGGAGATTGCCAAGCCATTACACATTGACCCAACTCCAGCTCCAACGTCTGCACCAACAAAGACTCGAAAGGGATTTTTACGTTAGAGACAATTTGAACTTTTCTCAATCGTCTTTTTGATCATAAACGGGTTTGGGTTGAGTAGACTTATATTCAAGTCTTAGTATTTTTCCGCTTCTATCTTTTTACATAAGTTTTCAGTTTTTATTAAATAAACAGAGTCAAAGTTGTCTATTAATCGTGATACTGATCACATGACAAGTTTACATTTTTTTTTCCTCTTCTCGGTCTGAGTTTTTTTTTTAAAGAAAAACCCATTAAAGATCTGAGAAAGCGTGATATATAGCGTTTGAGTGATTGTGAAGGAGGAGCGAGCGAGTCCCAAGAAGTGGTATCTGAATAATATCTAACGGATTTGCAAATAGTGAATATAAAGTGAGTTTAGTCAAGTACGATAGGTTTCGTTTTTTTATTTTTTTGATTGGTATATACTAACCAGGCGATAAGTGTCGCTCTATGACGTTTTAGGTGTGGATTCTTCTGCAACTAGTGCAGAGATAAGAAGGGCATACAGAAAACTAGCGTTGGTGTATCATCCCGATAAGGTTGGTGAGCATGAGCGAGAGAATTCAGAGATCAAATTTAAAGAGATCAGCAGTGCGTATGAGGTTTTGATAGACGAGCAAAAAAGAAACCATTATGATTTATATGGCACGACCGATGGCACAATCCCTTCAAGAAATGGGAATTATGGTTATGATGATTATGATTCTGGATTTGGGGGTGCTGCCTTTGGAGAGAGCGATTTTGATTTCAATCCTCAAGATTTTGCCAATTTTTTCAATAGTATGGGTGGAATGGGAGCACCACCTGGTCATCAAAATGGACGAGCCAAACCCAACAAGACAGAAAATGCTGTTCTAGATGTTCAAATGGGTTTGGAAGATCTATACAATGGAAAGGTGATCAAGACTTCATCCACAAGAAACAAGATATGTTCACATTGTAAAGGGAGTGGAGCCAAAAAATCTGCTATATCTTTAACGTGTTCGACCTGTAAAGGATCGGGTCATGTCATGCAAATTAGACAGATTGCACCAGGTCTTGTTACGCAGCAAAGAGTCTCCTGCAACCAATGTAAAGGTAAGGGCCATTATTATCGGGCAAAAGACAACTGCAAGAAATGTCGAGGAAAGTGTGTAGTTGAAGAGTCTAAGATCTTGGAATTTATTGTTCCAAAAGGATCTCCAGAGATCGGAAGCATAGTGTTGGATGGTGAAGCCGACGAAGAACCAGGATTAAAACCCGGAGATGCGGTTTTGAATTACTCAACCAAAAAACATCCAGTGTTTGAACGACAGGATAACAATTTGTACACTAAAGTGACCATTCCATTGGTGGACGCTCTATGTGGGTTTGAAAATAACAAGATGGTCAAGACCTTGGATAACCGATGGATATCTGTTTTGGTGCCCGCAGGAAAGGTTTTGAGACCAGGTGATTGCATCATTGTTCCGAATGAAGGAATGCCCAATTTGAACAATCCTAACCGAAATGGAGATCTATATATTGGTGTTGAGATCGAGTTCCCAAAAGATAATTGGTTTTTAGAGAAAAATGACTTGACTAAATTAAAGTCGATTCTAGATATTTCCTATGGAGGCAAGACTGTTGCTGAAGATAACGACGATAATGTGACCAATGTCAGTTTCAAAATTCAGTCTAAGAATGAGCTTCCAAAGTCGTTCAATACTTATTTCAATGATACTCAAGTGAAAAACATTGGCATCGAAGAAAAGAAGCAAGAGAAGAAAGGATGGTTTGGCAGCTGGCTTTTCTGAAATATCCACATGTATATATTTATGCCACTTTGCTTGATCATAATAAGTCTACTAATTCAATATCGATGCGCAAATGGGTCGGATATATTGCCGGTATATATTTAGTAGCGATTACAATCTCCTTGGCTTGTAGTTGGCATGTGATTCCAATTCATGAAGGATTTTGTCCAGTTTCTTGGACTCGGACTCCTCTCCAGACTCGGGAAATTCCAACTCAAATCCAAAATCGGTGTCAACGCCCACTTCGATGTCTTGGGTTTGCATAGCGTTCAGATAAGAAAGGTCCAATTGAAGCGGGTCTTGGAACTGCGAAACATGCTTGGTCGTCTTCTTTGATGCGTTGGATAAAAGACCATCTAAAATATCGTCCGGTATAGATTGTAAATTGTTAGGAATATGCGGAAGCTCCTCTTCCTTTGTAGGAACGGTTTCGATCTCACAATCTTCGTCGTTAACAGAAACAATATCGTCCTCTTCCAATAGACTTTTCAAAAATTCAGTTTTCCTCTTCAAGTCTCGTTTACTTCCCAATGGAGAGTCTCTTTGAACTTTGAATTTCTTAGCGCCATAGGAATCGAGTTCTTTGTGGTCAGACCATAAACCAAGATCATTTAATGTGGATGTTTTTCTAATTTTATTGTAATTTCCAGCCTGTTCCAATCTGTTATTCAATGGTGCAGCCAATATAGAGTTGGATGATTTTGTTCTCAACACAGTTTTCGAAGAGGATTCGGTCCTGGTTAGCCCCTTTTTGGATACCAACACGTCATTTTCATTGTGCTGTTGTTGTTGTTGTTTCACTCTTTCATTTTCAGTTCCCTCACTCTTAGTCCGAACTGCATTCTCCTTGTCGTGATGGAGCTTATTAAGCGGGATCGATGACATAGCAAATGCAAATTTGTATTCTTAATTCTTAATCGACATGTTGTTTTCACCAAAAATAAATAAACACCATATAAAGTTTGCTTTTTTTTACGTATACGTCGCACGAATAACACAGCCGTAACATATACATCACGTGATCAAAAATAGATACAAATATTTTCTTTCGTCACATCAACATGGAAGACGATGAAGTATAGAGGATCGGCATGATAGGTTTTCAAAGAAAAGAGGTTGTTTTGGATTTTTATAGAAATCTAAGGAGGAAGGTGAATGCATTGCCTTTGGATGACCAGACTAAAAAACGACTGAGGACTAAAGTCCATGACAAATTTAGAGAGAAATACACTGGAGAAAAAGCTTTGTACGAACGGCTAGTAGAGGCTAGAAAGTTCTATGAACATGTGGATTATGCGCTTCAGGGGAGACGAGATTCTATTCGAAAGCTATTAGAAATATCATTTTTCCAGATTCCCACAAAAGAGGAAAGAATGCCAAACTGGTTAATCGAATTTATCCGTACAAAAAGTTTCACCAGGGAAGAAAAGGATGATTTTATCAATAAGTTTCAACCACTTCTTCTAATTTCGCACGAGATCAAAACCTATGCTAGCATTCCAAATTTGGTGAATACTTATTTCGAGAATATGGAACGCGCTCAAAAGTCGACTGACATTTCTATAAAACGAATTTTAGACGGAGAAAAGCCTGAGCAAGTACGAACTCTCGAATTTAATCAAACCCCAGAGTTGCTAAATTGCATAGACAACTTGAAGAAATTGCGCTTTGAATTTAGACTGAAGAAGGAAACCAAATGGAGCTTACCAGCGTTCGATCTTGTGATACCTCCTAATCCTTTTGGTCTACCATTAGTTCCGTCAAGGCGCAAGAATTTGGTGTTAAAGAAACTACGTACTATCCAGGCATATTTCGAAAAGTACCAACCGGTTTCAAAGACCGATCTCGAATATTTAAATCGATTGGCAGATTCGAATTTCTTCCGAGATCATAAGTCGGTGAAATGGGCTTACCAGCTATTCATGAGAGATTTATTTTCAATAGACGAAAACGCCACGCTGATTTTGCCCGCATATAACGAGGCAGCAGTTCCAGCATCGAAGGAACTTCTAGCATACTATAATGAACCATAACTTATCAAACCGACGAAACGCTTATCATAATTCTACAACCACGTAGTCTTTTTTGCTGGAATCCATCAAACATCCAATCCGTCGAAGAGGGTTAATGGAAAGGTATTTAGGGACAAACTCGTTATGCTCACCACCGTAGTTGTTTTGTTTTAAGATGAAGTCCGGACCTATATCAATTTCAGATAGGCCTGACTCGAAGACTTTGCCCAGATGTACCAGAAGTAAAGTACTACCCACAATTTCGCTCTGCTGAAATTCAATCAGGACCATGAGCTCGTCTTGAGTCAAAAAATCTCCTTGAATACTAGTTATTGATGCAGTCTGGTTCGGAATAGAGTTTTGGAACTTCAACTTAAGCCCAGAAAAAGCCAAAGTTGAACAATCAAACTTGAATAGCTCAGCATAGTTATTTTTCTGCATCAGCGTGAGACCAAAAGTTGACGAAGTATCGTACACCTTGAGTGTCGAATTGCTGGAGCCAACGTCTCCTAGACGCACCATGAGTGTGGATTCCATCCGATTTTTCATATTAGTCTTGATTGCATCAAAGAAACCCTCGCATCGCTCTCTCAAATTGCCGAAGACCTCCTTCAGGTCATCATTTTTGTTTGGAAGATTCAAGCCTTTGGTCAAAAACTGAATAACCTCTTTTGTCCTGGTTAACTCAGTGCTTTTTTCGTCTGAGGTAACCTCAAGTAGAATTGAATTCAGCCACTGAACGAAGCTTTCAAAATTTTGCTGTTCATCGTTAAGCTTAAGAGTAATTTTGTAAAGTGTTCTCAATAGATCAGATGCCAATTGTATAGCAAAACCTAGCATTTCATTATTGAGACCTAGCTTTCGCTCATTTTCCTTCCAAGAAGAAAATCCCTGTAAGTCTGACAGATAAACCAACACATGTTCCAAGGCTGGTATCAAATTATAGAACAAATTTTTGCGAGAGCTTTCAAAATACTGCTTGCCCAACTTTGTCCATCTTTTCAGGCCTCGATCACCAAGATAGTCACTAATCCAGGCTTTTGTGGCTTCCGACATCACTCCCGTGAGGAGTAAATCATACAAATCATAAATGGGATCGACCTCAGTCCCCTCAGCCCCAGTTTTTGCTTCAATTTCACTTTTCAAAAGTGCAACAATTCTGACTGTGTAATCTGAAAACGGTTTGCATTCTGATATGAGGTCGTCAATGGATTCCTTAATATAAGTTAGTAATCCCACGAGTTTTGAGCACGTTAAGCAAACTCGGGGAAGAAGAGATCCATAGGTCTCCACAAATGTAGTGTCGAGTTTTATGATGAACATTCCTTCTTCTTTTTCAACCAGCACATAATGGGAAGTCAGATCACTAGTGGAATGAATGGCTAGGAACGCCGAGTATGAGTTTTCAAGTTGTGGAAGCTGAAAGTTTTCAATTATGAAGATTCCGTAGAGAACTATAGAAATAAATCCATTCTCACTGCCGATTATAAGAAAATCCAACGAAGAATCTTCACATTTGATCAGTTGGTCATCATTGACTAGTTTCTTGGAACTGTGTGAAGAAGTGAGTTTTGGTAAGGCGTCCGGAAAATGAACATTGTATAAGCTACCAAACTTATTTCTGGCATCAAAAGAGTTCAGTCGGTGGAACCAATTGCAAGTTTCCACGGAATCTCCTATCTTGAACTTTAAAATGAGTTTTCCGCTATTGGAGTCAAACAGATTTACTATGCCTCTATTGGAAATGACCGAGAAAACTTTTCCATCTGGTCTCCAACAAAGACATTCAACTTCTTGCTCATCGTCAAGTTCGATTGTCCAAACTCTTTGGCTTACAAGTCGGTAGATCCATAATGTGTCCTCGTTTAGCTGGAAGGAGATCAGATCCATTGTAGGACACCAGCCAAAGTTCTTGCCAGTCGTCAGCGAAAACGGAAGTTTATTAGTTGAAATGACATCAAACTGGCTCATTTTGTGCTGTGTGTCGGATCTGTCAAGACGCTAAAGTTCATCACTTGTGGGATCATGGAACAAGGCAAAAATAAACATCGAATATTCGTGTAGCGGTCGATGAGGACGATCGGCGCAATCGATGCCCATTTGTGCACTTGTTCTTTTAACGCGCGCGTGAGCTGTGTCAACCGGTTTATCTAGTCGATAAGGCCGAGTCGATCGACGTATCATACACGCTTTATCTCCAGATGATCACACCTCAAACCATATTTTGTCACAACATGAAAAATATAAACAAATAAGAGGAGACCTTGTTTATAAATAAGGAGACCTGTTTGCAACTTTTTCTCGTATTCGTCCAATATTAATTAATATTGTTTACTTGTGCAAAAGTATACTTCTAAAAAACTCTCATATCGAAAATGGCTGTTAAATCTGCAACTAAACCTTCCGAGTCCAAGTTGACCTACAAAGGTGAGTGTTCTGCAACCGTGTGTTTACATTTATACTCGTTACTAACTAGACCAAATTAGAATTGATCATCACTGCGATCACCACCTTGAAAGAAAGAAATGGATCCAGGTAAGTGTGCTCACGATCATCGTGACCCGATCATAACTAACACCTCTTCCTCCTTTTAGTCGTCAAGCTATTAAGAAGTACATCCAGGCAAACTACCCAACCGCAGCAACCAACTTTGACAGTCAATTCAATTTGGCTATTAAGAGAGGTGTGACCTCTGGCTATTTTGTTCAACCAAAAGGTCCTTCTGGCCCTATTAAGTTGAACAAATCTGCTGCTGAGACCAAGAAGCCAGCCAAGAAGGCTCCAAAGAAGCCAGCAGCCAAGCCAGCAGCCAAACCAGCCGCTAAAAAGGCCACCAAGCCAACTGCTAAGAAGGTGACCAAGCCAGCTGCTAAGACTGCTGTCAAGAAAGCTGCTCCAAAGAAAGCTGCCCCAAAGAAGGCTGCCCCAGTTAAAAAAGCTGCTGTCAAGAAAGCTGCCCCAAAGAAAGCTGCTCCTAAGAAGGTCACTAAGCCAGCCCCAAAAAAGGCTGCTCCAAAGAAGGCTACTACTACTAAGAAGACTGCCACCAAGAAGAAATAAGGGGCAAGCCACAGCGATATGTGTTCTATTGTAGTATTGTATATTAGCCACTGAGTGTTGTTTTGTCTTGTTGGATCTTCTTGATTTTATTTTTTCTCTATATATCTTTTCCTTGTTAACTACTATTTTGGCTTGTTTGAAAACCTGAACCTACTATATTGCTTAACAAGAGAAAAATGTACTATCAATTTGTTACTAAATAAATTTGTAGGCGATTTCTGATTATCTAAGATAGTATTCTAAAAGCACTCTTATTGTAATTAGATTGTCAAAAACCCCCTTGGGACCCCCTACCAGGTCTCTGGAGTCCTCTCGAGCCTTCCCGGTAAAATTCAAAATGGCTGCACGGATTGGTAACATTAGCCTCGCACGACTCCACGAGACAAAAAATACAATCCACCAGCCCATATATGCCGCACATCACCTGCTTTCTATGCAGAATTTCGGGATACCCGGGGAGAACATGTATGATGACGGGTCCGAAAACCTTTAAGTCTCGTTCTTCTATTCAGCCATTGGCATAAGCTGGCATGACTATTATTAACTAGTGGCATCGATGCACGGCACTTCATATGCCAAGCCTGGTTTTCTCCCGTTAACGTGCCAAATCTTGTCGTTTCACCAGAGTAAATTCTGGTACATTCCAGTCGGGAGCACTGTGACGTAGGTTGATTTTTCTCTAGTGGCATTAGTCACTCAATTTTTTTAATACCTCTAAGTACTTGTAGTTCTTTCTTTTGGTACATATGTAATGGTCATTTTGGGTTACACTCTGGTTTGCATTTAAGTACCTTGTGGCGCACTATATTGGTACCATTGCCCCCTTTTTTTTTTTTTAATTTTCCTTCATCAAGTGATTTCCGATCAAAAGTCCATCACATTAATATATCATAAATCAAGACTTTTGAGTTGTTATGACTTCTTCGGAAGAGACGGATTCAAACCGGCCTATCTATGCATTTAAGTTAGATGATAGGGAAACAGACATAGACGAGCTGTTGTCTCTTATAAGAGACCAGCGTGCTCGGTCAGACCTGGATCATGAGGTGTTAAAGGGCAGAGAGGTGGGTTCAAAAGTTGTTTTTCTGAGACTAAAAGATTCAGAGTGCTCTCAGATACTTCAGAAGATGCTTATTTCTCGTGGAATTTGCCACGAAATTGTACTTTCCGAAGCAGAGATGGAGGCCCAATTGCCCGGTAACTTATACGTGAGAGGCTTGCTACCAACAACAAGTTGCGAGGATCTATTCAATATTTTCAAGGAATTTGGAGAAGTCCAATCATGCAAGATCATATATGATGATTACGGTGTTTCCAAGGGTTATGGATTCATCAACTTCACAGATAAGTTGCAGGCCAACCAAGCTATAGAAAAACTGAATGGCCGCAATATTGATGGCAATGTTTTATTTGTCAATCACCATATCTCGAAGAAAGATCGTTTAAAAGAGTTGGAACAGCGGAAGGCAAAGTACACAAACTTATATGTCAAGAATTTCCCCGAAGATTTGCCCAAAGAGAGGTTTTATGAGGTGTTTGGAAAGTTTGGCGACATCGAGTCTGTATTTGTTCCGCAAAAGGAGCACAGCAATAAAGGATATGCTTTCATCAACTTCAAGTACCATGATGATGCATTGAAAGCACAACAAGAAATGGAAGGCTTTGAAATTGCTCCTGGTTATCGAATTCAATTGGGAAAAGCTGAGAGGAAAAAAGATAGGTACCCCAGCTTTAGCTTTAATTCAAATCAGTATAGAATGAATTATTACCCTTTTCACCAGAAGCAACCATTCAATGCTACACAGTCGTCAGAACCTTCGGGTTCAAATTTATTTCCATCGTTCATTTTATCACCGGATTCCAATCTTATTTCGACGGCTACTGGTCTTCCAATAGCAGGGCCCCAGTATCAAGATTCCAACTTGTACATAACTCATCTTCCACTCCACTACAAAGACCAAGATTTATATGATTTATTCGTTCAATTTGGTGTGATTATGTCCGCAAAAATCATGACATATCCTATGAACGAGTCAGCAATAGTGGATGAAGATGAGGAAGCAGAAGTGGTAGAAGAAGAAAAAGAAGATGAAGAACAGGATAGTGAAAAGAAAAATCCAGAGCATATGAAAAGTGGAAGATCAAGAGGTTTTGGATTTGTGTGTTTCAATAAGCCAGTTGATGCATCTAAAGCTCTTGTTGCTATGAATGGCTACCAAATTGATGATTCGCATGTTCTCGAGGTCTCGTTTGCTCAGAGAAAAGAAAATAAGTTTGAAAAAGGTAGACTACATCATTATAATCAAAATCATCTGGGCGGTTTTTACAGTTATCTGAACCAAAATTATACAAAGCGAAGTCTTAGTTTCCCTTCTAGTGCTCCACAACAAGCACTATCTGCGGGAAGCTATCCTCCGATGGGCATTACTCCACAATCTTCAAACATATTCCAACAATATCCAAGCCCACAGATAACTTCGCAAGAAATGCCAACTCCGGCTCCCAGGACGATGTCTGTGCCTTACTTGTCATACAATTCATATTACTATTATCCATTCCCCATGCAAGGTGGTTCAAGTCCATCAACAGGATTACAACAGGGTCCTAGACATGATCAAAAAGACTTCAAGGACCAGAATCCGACGAACTGAATATCCGAGGCCAGCAGTGGTGCTAATTTGACTAGAACAAGCGAATAGAATATGTACATATGTATATCGTTAAATAGAGACGAGAGAGAGCCAAGTTTGGCATTTTTAATTTTGTCGCTGATAATTTAGTTATCGTAATATCATTATGCTAATAAATAAGTAGAAAATCATAAAAGAATGACGCTTCTCTTAGATCATAAACTAGGAGGAAGCTCCTCTGTCATTTTCTTGGTCGAAGAATCTGCGTAGTCGCTCAAGACAATGTCATCGTCATCCGAAAGCTGCTGAACACTCTTCACCTCGTCAATATAGTATTTTAACATCTCTTCTATTCCGTTCTTCAAAGTGATCTCACTGGAGGAGCAGCTCTTGCAGGCTCCAATTAGTTTCAAAAAAACTATCCCTTTCTCCTCATCGAACCTCACAAACTTGATATCTCCTCCATCTTCCTGAATGGCCGGCTGGATCCGAGTGACAAGAAGCTCGTTTATCAAAGCTACCACCTCGTCCTCCCCGTCGCCATACTCCTCCATCTCTGCTTCATCTGCCTCTTGCTGCTTGAGCAGTCCATTCATGTATTTCTGATTAATCACAGCTTGTCCTGAATTCAAATGCTCCGTCAAAATAGAAAAAATCTCTGGTTTCAATAAGGACCAATTACATTTCTCTCCCTTCACAATAGTGATAAAGTTGTATCCGAATAAAATCGACCTAATAGACTTGTCGTTCACACTCAGCAATTTTAAAGCCAGCTCTGACTTGTTAAGAGCATCTTTAATACTCGTCACCTCCAAAGTGGGAGTTGTGGTACTTGGCAAAAATTTGAAGTCTGAAGGAACAAACTTTAAAGCGTTTTCGTTAGGTGTTGATTGGGTCTGGATGAATAAAGTCCGAAGCTGCTGACCGAACCGTGGCCGGACCATTTTAGAGTATATCGTAGTTCTCCACATCATCAAAGCGGTGTTTATCTTCGGGTAAACTTGTAGAGCTAACCAAATTTAATCCAACGCCTTCTTGCTCACCAATTCTTTTCTCTCTTGCTTATTGGTGTGCACACAGACTCTTTAAATACAATACACTTTTTTCTCCTTGTTTCTTTTCGAGGGGTAGGTATATAGACGCGCCGATCGACGCGGGAAATAAATAAAAACTTTATACAATCTCTTTCTTTTCAGAAGAAGCGGCGTTGGTCGAATGAGTATAGAGACGGAATTGGAGCAGGAAAATCAGATCGAATACCAATGTCACCAAGATGATGCCAATTTTGCTTCTATTAGAATCCAAAAGTTTCACAATGGTAGTTTTATTTTTCAAAAATAGCTCTGCCAAAGCAAAAATACAACCTGTAAGATCAAGACAGATCTGTAGAATTGAAATACCATACATCGACTGTCGACGTATATTGTGAAGCACCTGTGGAACGTATTTTGTAAAGCTCACCATTATCTTGAAATAGGAAAGATACAATGCAAATTCCAACAATTGGTAGCCACGATCCAGATGATAGAGGTTGTATAACAGGAACACAAGGAACGCCGAATAATAGATTTTGGTCAACTTGCTGAGCTTGAATACTGTTCTCGTGTTCTTGAAGTTCCACAGTTGGTTTCCAAAAAGAATCTGCGATATGATGACAAAAGTGAGAATCAATCCATGTATTGAGTAAGCCAGGTCGATACCTGACAGCAACGGTAAAGTTCCATCAAAAACCTTGGCAAATTGTCTTCGAACCTCGAGATTGAATACTTGCAGATATACCGAGGAACTGAAGCATGAGTAACCTAGTAAATTGAGAACTATAAAATCCAGCGATATGGAGTCTGCTGTTCTGATTCTGCAATTTAGTAGTATAACAGGGTAAAATGAAATGCTCTTTTTGATTGTTAATGATTTGCAATTATTTGGAACTCAACGAGTTTAAACCTACCCAGCATATGGCATACAGCCATCCACAGACAGTTGCCAATTCCATGCTTATATTGAGATCATGTTCGGTTGCGCAGAAACATAAAGCTGGCCAAAAATATATAGACGATCTTTTTTTTTTAACTTTCTTCTGGCATGCACTCAAGCCTTGCTTACGTAGCACATGGATTTTTTCTGGCGAAAAATAGACCGAGGGAGAAAAAAAGTATATATGGAGACAGGCGTAGGGACCAAGAGAATCAACAGTTTAGTTGCAAATGGAGAAGACAGGAATCAGTGATGTCCTTGCACGGCGGGCTCAACAGGGAGGTTATAAGAATCGGATCAGTTGGTCCCGACAAGGCCACATTGCTTATTGTTCACCGCATTCTGGATCAATGTTGAGAGACAACATGCTCATGACTTATTTGGAGTGTGTGGATGGGAAAAAGTGGCAATTGGCTCCTGCAACAGGATTTCAAGTGGGGACATTTGAACGGCTTTCTACAGGCAAGAAGCTTGGCTTAAGTGACGAATTGGAGCCTCTTTCAAGACTGTCATATGTCCTGTTTAGCAACACAGGCTGGGATCTGTTCATTGCAGATTCGCTAGGTCATGTGACAATTTCGGTGACTGGTATCAAGAAATTGGCACCACAGAGTCCTACGCAACCGCATGTGTCACCCCCTTTACAATCTCCAGCTGCACAACCACAACAATCGATGTCGTCGCTAGCAACTGCTCAATATTCCCGAACATCTTTCAATACTTCTGAATTGTTATATTCGGACAGTACAACCTTGCCACTTCCCGATTTGTCTACTCCTGAGAAAAGAGAATCAAACATAATATTGACGGCAAAATGGCTGAATATCGACAAACCCGTGATTGTGAACTCACCAGCAACCAAGGTACAATCTCAAGACACCCCTGTTGCAAACGGCTGCGCGTCGAAGCTTGGTGCCGCTGCACAAGATGCATCAGGTCACTATTACAATTACAATGCACACCAATACAAGGCATATGGGGCTATGCATCCGTTGGCAACCAAGCAGGCATGTATTGGTGTCAGGAAAAATGGTGAGGTTTGTTTGTGGTATCAGGAAGACCATGGAATTGAATACCGCAGGATCTCAGCCAATTTACCTATAGATGATGAAGAGATCCAGGATTGTTCAATTGGATTCAGCAGAGATGGCATGATATTAATCGTTGTTTATTGTGCCAAATCCCAATATCTAAAATTCTTTGAGGTTGAAATCGAATGGGGATTTTTGGTTGAGGCTGCAAAACAGCTGGCAAAGTTTCCAAGCTATAGAGTTCCTGATAACGAGAGAACTAGTCCGAAATTCAAATTGAGGAAACTTTTCAGAACTAATATTGCTGGAATTGACTCGACCAATTCTGTTTTCACTTCGCTAATGTTGATTTCTCCGAATTACCACCAATCAACAGAATTTGATCTTTTATTGACGTTTGAAAATGATCGCACAGTCAGTTGCAAAACTGCACAGACCACGCTTTATAGATATCAGGTGGAATGTTTGGAAAAAATTGATAATGTTCACACTGCATTCAAATCAATTGCATCCAATAAAGTCACCGAGTCAAGTGGCGCAAGCGGTGGAAAAGCTTACAAGTTAACTTATAAGCAGAAGTACAAGTTTAATGAGTCTATTTTATCTATAGAGGCTGTGAACTTGGATTTAGTCATCAGCGTGGTATTTGTCAATGGAGTGGTGAAATTGTTCAACAGAATCGATTTAAAAATGGCTGAAAACATATACAATAACGACCAGACAGATTCCTTATCCACATCTGACCTGTTGTTACCATCTACAATCTCCTCTCTATCCGACTCGGGATTTGAGTTCCCACCAATGGGATTCCAGCCGCAATATACCTGTATTTCCCCAAACATTTGTTGCTATATTTCACTACCTCTCAATGGAACAGCATTATATCTGAGATCTGCGGAAACTGTTGTCAGTCCTGATAATGCACCACCAAATAGAAAAGGTCTTTTGCTGGCCACTGCTGCCGCAATTGCTTCTAGACATACAAATGCGTGCTATTTTGGATATTCTACCGATGATTTGGTGGCTACAATGCGATGCGAACTTGATGAGTCTCGGGCCAAAAGAGGTGACGAATACTCATACAGGCTTTTGATTTCCATTCTCCAAGAGTGTCAACGAGCCATCAACTTGAACATAGATGTTTCCAATGACCAGATAGATAAAATGCTACAAAATCAGCCATTACAACGCATATTAACTTTACAACTTTCTTTGGGTACCGAATTGAATTGGAAAAGAAATAAAAGCGGGAAAATAGCTTGGGCAATTGTGAATTTGAAGTTTGTGACATCTTCTATCATGTATACGATTCACACGATATACTCAAACATGCAACGATTTGCTAAAAAAGGATTAACGGTGGCGGATACTTTAGCTAATGCCCGGGCCAGAGAGGAGAGTTTAATTTCTGTGGTTGGAATCATCAGATGGTGCATTGACTACATTGTTGCTTTAAACCAAGAACTTTTGGAACTCAGCAACACTTTTAAAAGAGGAAATCAAAAAGAAATTGAGATGACAGTTAGCAGTTCGGTTGCAATTCCACTGATTTTGGGCAAAGTGCCGAGATCGTTTTTAATATTTGCCATATCGAATATGAGACGATTATTTTCATTCGTCCAGAAGTTCATTGAGAAAAATGACCCAGCTCTTGCCTCTTCAATGACACCAGAGAATCCAATGGGGGCATTTAAGTTGACCGAGGACCAATTCTTGGCAGATTCTCCGTTCACGATGGGGGCAGCACAGAATAGAGCCAATTCTAATGGCCAGAGTGGAGCTTCTAAAGCAATTGTGTCTCACCCAACGGTTGAAGCATACTATCGACTTGGTTCTCTTCTCAGCAATTCTCCAATTCCTCTACAAAGCTTTGAAAAGTTTTTACTAGATGCCGACGGACCGTTGAGGAATATGAGGTCGGACCAAAATTTTTCTCTTGCTATTGAGCAACAGATAATTTGTCAGGGGACCGTATCTAAGACACTCATTGAGCCACTGAAGAAGCTTTGCGATGTTTACGAAAGATCCGTGCTAAGGCCTGGTGCTGTTGATACTGTTGAGCTTTACTTTTACGATGTGAGTTGGCTACGGTTGGGCAGCGATGACGACGACAAAACGGAATTCCAACAGGAACAGGACAATAGTAATGGACTGGTGGACAATACAATAGGGGGAGCCATGTTAGAAGACAAGTCGGAGGTGTATGAGAATTATGGTTCGTCGACGTCGATTTTCAATAGCACCAATTACAAGGCGTCTAGAGTTTACAATGAGAAGCTGATCAAACTTAATATGTTTGATGGACAGATCCTTGATACTTTACGCAAGCAATTGGTGCGTCCAGCCGAGTTTATTGTGGCCTACAATGGGGGCCAACAATCAAACGTGCCTGGAAGTCGATCAGCGGGTGCAAGCCAAGTTGTCTTGCATGGATCTGGCAGCATGTTGAGTGGATCGGCGTCCAACGGTGCATATGTGTTGATGATGCGCAAATGTATTCGTTGCGGAGCCATTTCGTCGATCAACGATAGTGAGGTCTATTATAGCTCGCCGACTTTCATCGTTAATCCGGTGTTCCAACATTATCAAAGGATCTGTTTCTGTGGTGGAGCTTGGGCCAACATGTAAGAAAGGCAGGTGGTGAGTGGTTCGCGTCGAGGACTTGACAATTAACCTAAAGAGGAAATCACACGACGATGAAAATTTTTTAATATTTCCCAATTAGGAGCAGTAATGATCTACAGGGGAAGAATACAAATAAATGCAAGGAAGTTAACGAGATTTCATCAATGAAGACGCTTCTATCCGCCCTACCGAGGCATCGATGCTGAGATCCGATGATGGTGGTCTATCATCGGGGGTGGGTTTATGAGACTTGGCAAAATGAAGTGCTATTTTTTCCTCACTTCTGGGAAATCTATTTATATGTACTTTAGTCTTGTAATAGAATTTTTGGGTATCACCGGTAACTCTTTAAAGATCCCCTCCACCCGGTTTCGGGTGGCGCAATCATCCCATTTCACCCTTTATAGCCAAAGACACATTGTGCAGTTGTAAAACTTCGCCTATGCAAGTGCGCGACGCACGATTTTTGCAGATCCCGTATAAGGAAATCTGATCTGGGGGGTGGGAGAAAAGAAGAGAAGGGGCACACACAACTTCATACAAGGCAGCATTTTGTTTTGTATTCATCTAGTGTGCTTCTTGTGTAAGTATTTGTTTGCTAAGCAAAATGTCTGCCTATTTCTACATGACGACCACGATTCCGTCGTCCCGTTACAACTCTCCAGATCATTTGAATAGACACTACAAGACTCTGGATTCGCCGGTGTCGACGACCATTTCGAGGTCGGTAACTGCCAGCTCAACTGGATCGGAAAACACATTAAACGCAATGGCATTCGATTCCAACTGGATCCCAAATTCCTCAGTGGTCAACCCTACCAAAATTAAGGTGTCTCTGGTGCTTTCCCAGCATGAGATCGGACTGTTGAAAAATTCTTGGAATAAGGTCATCTCAAACGGATCGAACACGCCGACTGCACCAGTGCCTGAAATCTCCCGCACTGCGAGCAGTACATCATCACAAGCAGCTTTAAGAGGATCGCCTGTCAAGCCGCAAAAATCGTTCAACTTCGGCTCGATGGCCTCAGTCTCCTCGTTCGCCTCCTCCATCTTCTGCATCCAACTGTATGAAAACCTCATTACTAGAACCCCCCAGATCGAAAAATTGATCCCATCAATTAGACACCAAGCATCTGCGTTTGCTGGAGTGATCAATGTCGCCATGTCCACTTTGGACGACCTCTCCAAAATGAACGAGTCCTTAGATAATTTAGGAAGATTACATTCAAGAATCCTCGGCATAGAACCCGAATACTTTCAAATTATGGGCGAGGTCCTCATTAAAACTTTTAGAGACAGATTTGAAAATGACCCGGATACTGGCTTCTCGCTAGAAACCGAAGAGGCATGGATCAAGCTCTACTGTTTCCTTGCCAACTCGATCATTCAAGGAGGACTCGACCCTATTATCCAATACGGAGAAGACATCGACGAAGTGAAAGAAAAAACCCCAGAGTACCAACCTGCAAGTCCAGACTCAACTCTCAACTCTGCAAGATCTTCCACTACGACCGTTTACTCAACTCCAGAGGTGACAGAATCACCAAAAGCAAAGCCAGCCAACAAGTATTTAAATGCTGCAAAGCGAAAAGTGTCCCAAAAAGGTTCCCGCACGGTGTCTTCTACAGGAATTTCAACTCGGGTTGCTTCAAAAAAGGATGCTGATTGTATCATCATGTGATCTCTATACGTGATTACCTACAAACTCGTTCTGCCACCTTCACCATGACAGCCTTGTGGATCTTGCACGCCTCATTTCGAGTTGACCTGCTCACTATTGAAGAGATAGAATCTGGTGTTAGGATCAAATTTAGCTCTGGAATCCGCGGTCTTTCACCTAAAAAACCCAGCAATGAAGAATATGTCACCTCAACCCATTTGGCCATAAAATTGTATCTTTGGGTCAATTTATTCAGCCTATGATCACGGCTTTTCAATTTTTCAGTCACGACTGCTAATTTTGTAAGATGCATCTTGTTTGAAGCCTGATCTCTCACTTTCAGCTTCTCTACCATGGCGTCGACAGTGTTGACACACGCCACATACCCAGCTTGATTGGAGGAGTGAACGCCAAGTTCAGACCCACGATGCGTCTGCTCATCATCTAGCGAGTTTATTAAGCCAGTGAATGTTTTCCGGATATATTCGGACAGCATTCTATAAAGATTAAGCTCTTCTTCCGATTTGGTGTCTAAAATCTTCTTGAAAGCCATGAAGCGGTCGCAGTCTGACTTTCGCATCTCATCAATCTTTTGCATCAGCGATTTATAACTTTCCAGTTCGTGTTCCAAATGCTGATTTCTCTTTTTCAACTTTTGTTTGTCCACATTCAATTGGTCCATTAGCAGCTTCAAGCGGTCGATCTCTGCCTGTGCTAACAGATACTCAATTGAATAGTCTTGTTCAGCGACTGGATCATTGACAGCTTCCACTATTTCATTCTCAAAAAATGGGACCATGCCATCTTTTGAATGGATTTTGTTGTTGTTTGCTTCTTCAGCCATAGGTTTTTCACCATCAGTGCTGATGGTTTCATCTAGAGCGCACTCCTGACCCTCAATCATTTCATCATGAATTTTTATTGGAGGATATCCATTTTCAACCAAAAGCATCTGCTCAGTGGTCTCGACAGCCTTTGCTGCCATTGGTTCTGTCAGCGGTGCAGAGCTTTCTTGCGAAGTGGAGTCTTCATGTTCTTTAGAATCCTCGTACTCGCTGTCATCAGAACTGTCGGTTACCCATCCGTGTTTAGGGAACCCAATTCCATTTTCGATATCAAATACTGTCACTCTTGTGTATGGAACGCCAGGATCTGAGCTTCCTGACGAAGAATTTCGACTCACTCTCATTATTGGATATTAGCGCCTTTTCCAGAGACCAGAAAAAGGGATCGTTTTTATTGTAGCACTATTTTAAAAAAGGGCAGGCCAGTAAAAACCACAACACAGCCTCATATATTTGCGCCACACAGGAGACATCAGTAAAACATCAGTAAATGTACCACGATGAGGGCGTTTCTGCGGCCATGGAAAGGTTCACCAAAAACATCGATGATTTGCCAATTGTTGCTGGCAATATTATTATAGCCGCCTTCGTAGAGCTCGAGACAATTTTGCTTGATTTGCTACAAGCCGTACGCTCTCCTCTTCCTGCCCCAGTCGGCCTTCCGCAAAGTAATAATAGATAATGGCCAGGCTGAGGTGGTGACGCGAAACCAGAAGAGAAAAAAAAAATCGTGCAGCACAACGCGTTGACACCGTGATTTTTCATCCCTTTTAGGCTTAATGGGCTGTCGTGAGATAATAAAGATGGAAAAAGCTAAAAAAAAAGCCTAGGAAGATAGACAGCTACGTTTTTTTGGAACAGGCCTGCTTTTAATATTGGAACTTTGTGGAACCAGCATCACAGTCAATGGATTCCACTAGTCACCATTACCAACAAGAACCATCGGTTTCTCCCTCTGCTAGAATAGCCAGGATCAATCTGGGACCACGGTTCAGGAGTCAGATACACGAGAACTCTCCTCCGTACACACAAGATTCGGTCTCGATGAGTACCGTGCAAGATGAAGATGACTTCAAGTGTATAGATCGCTCATCATCGTTTCAGACCAGCACTTCCTCGTCTGTTGATGAATTCCATAAGCTTCCAGACATCGCTGTGTTGGACTTTTACTCGGGACCTGGCCTCAACCACAGTGCCTTGAACAACCATAAGCATGCCACACATATACGGAAATCTATCGTGGTGTCTCCATCAATGAGCACGATTAGTGTGAATCTCAGCGATTCTTCGGCCTGCAACACCATTGCAGATTCCCCATTGGAAAATCAGGGCCACAAGGTCGAACACGAAGTGCCAACAAAAAAGATCGGCATGACTAACAGTCCCAGCTTGCAAGCTCTGGACGACATCCTCAACAACAAAATAAAGCATAAATCCAGTGTTCCAATTGCCTCGATAGTTGAGGAAGACGAGTCCGGTATGTATGAGCAGTTTGGAAACCAATCGTGCACTTCTTTTCTCACCGCCCGTACTTTTGTCACTGCCAATGAAAATTCTGGACATGAGACTGTCGACTCCACTTTAGGACGCGATCAACCAGATCTAATCAGTCTGACCAGCACCATCAAGGATGCTAGTCCTAAGAATTCAGAACCTGTGAATTTGAATGACTACCCACCACGGGAGCTCATGACACCTAATTTGTTTTCGCCAACCATCGTGCCTGACGAACCGGCACAGACCTTGGGAATGTTTGACCAGACATCGACAATTCCAAATTCCTCATCTCTACAATATATGCAGCAACACATGAACTCTTCGTTTGTGCACGAGATTGGGTATGAAGAGCAAGACTCGTTATGTGTTGAACAATTTGGCGGATATACGCCAACAACAGTTCAGCAACCTACATTTTCAATGAGATTGGTCGAGTCAACAGATAACGTCAAAGAAAAGATATTGGCAAGTCCTGCTCAAGGAAGTATAGCCACCCCATTTTCCCAGGAAGAATCATTTTCAGGCCCTTCGATATCGCCCCTTATGAATTATTCTTTTGAAAACCTGGATGGTCTCTCGCTGCACACTCCAAAATTGACTGAGGAGCCCCAAAGCATGGATCACAACGCTGCTACAACTATGGAGGAACAGAAGCCTCTGCCTTTGCCACCTGCCCCGCAAGAACAGCAAGGGAGCTCATTACCCCAGGAATCCCAAACTTCAAACAAACGTCTCACTTTTAAAGGATTGTTCAAAAATAAGAAGAACAACTCTGCCGAAGTACTCACTCCGGCTGCACCTAGTCCTGCTCTCTCGAATGGATCATTTGGGAGACATACCAAATCTAAAAGTTTCAGCAATTTTGAAACTTTGGAAACATCAAAAAAGACGGACCAAAAGAAGAAAGAAAATAGAAGAAGCTTGTTGGCTGGTTGGAAGAGAAAAAGTATTGGCCCCGAGAAATCTAAATACAGGAGAAGCTTCTTTGGAAAATCCAAGAGTAGCGACGAATCCGTTGCAGTTCTTGGAGCCACCATTGCTGATCCTGATTCAAGTGATAAGGAAAATGTCCCTGAAATTAGATTGGAAAATGACCGGACTCCAGCTATTGATAATCAAGCTCGGGAGTCAAAAGAAGATCGGAGATCTCTTCTTGACACTTATGGTTTTAACGGACAGGATTCGGCTACCAACGTTGAACACGGCGTGATTTTGTCGACCCCCAATGCGTCACCAAACGGATTTGACAATTCAACTTCTTCAAATGGTGGATCTGTTAATACCAAAACTCCAACATATAATATTGCTGGTGGCCATAGAAAATCCATCTATCACGAAGCCCCTGAGTCTTTGCTTGGATCTCCATTCGAAATACAACTCTCAAACTTGACTCCATCTCCAGCTAAAAGCGACTGGACCAATCCTGAGATTCATATTGACCAAGTGACTACTCTTGCACCAGAGAGAAATTCTAATACAGACTCTTCCTTCCTTTCGAGTCCTTTGAAACTACACGCGGGCGATGTTTTGTTTCCAAAACATCTGGACGTCGATGAAGTTGAAAGTATTGCCACTTTGGAACACACAAGATCGATGAGATCGATCAAGTCTGCAAGATCATCATTGGTGCCTTCTCAATCTCACGGACAAGGAAACTCCATCGTGGAAAGGCTCAACAGCGCTCAAAACAGCTCAGAGCCTTTCATGACGGCTGACGGAATGCTAGTGGTGAGATCACCAATGTCTTCAAATGCATCTTTTTCCATCTCGTCTCCATCCCCTAGCAAAAGAAAGAGGACCAGCATTTTGAAAAAATCTCCTCGTAAATCTGGAGATAACGAATTTGACTCTGGTTTCGAGGCAGATGAACTGAACGATATTTATAACATGATCCAATTTGGCGACGACACTCCTATCGATACTAACTTCTACTTTGATCAAAACCCTCTCAATGACCAGAAATTGGAACCTGCAATCTCTTTCAGTAGAGCTTCGGAAGATGGAGTCAACTGGGAGGAGTTTGAAAGTACTCAACAGTTCGAGCAACAACCGGAGGGTTCTGGAGAACTCGTCATGGATGACTGGGAAAGTTTGACATCTCCGCAGATTGGATTTGATCAACCGGTTAAGGATAAACGTGAATCACTTCAAAGTATTGAACATGGCACTGTGGACCAAACTGCGACACAGAGACCAGTATCATTATCATTCAAAGGACTGCGTGGTCCTAGTTTCAACTCTACATTGAAACCAGCCACTAAGTCTGCAATCCGCGGCTCATTGGCCAACTATACTGGCTCTCATACTTCCTTGATCATGCCTCCATCTCCCGAGGACTATGACTATAATGATGAGCCGTCGAGAGATTTTGAAGACTACATTGCAGTTGCAAGCAGTGATGAAGAAGAAGATGAAGAAGATGAAGACGACCAGAGACAGTACAACACCTCGATGGCGTCGGACAAACTTAAAAAGTCGCGTCGCATGTCACTGATTTCCAAATTGAACAAACAAACCGACAACCAAGGATTAAAACCCAGATCACATAGTCCAATGTCCCGTCTGAGCTTTTTCGGATCTAAGTCGAGTGTTGATACCAAGGATCTTGTTTCTCCGCCAATGGTGCCTGTGGAAACTCCAAGAGTCAAGTTTTCCTCAAGAATTCTGCTGTATGACACCTACGATGAAAATGAATACGATAGACGGCCGGATGTTGCCACTTGCAACCAACTAACTCCCCAGCTGGCGTTGCAGATCAAGAACGAGCTGAACGAGCTTAAAGCAGAGATGGCTGTTCATGATCTATCCAGATGCTATACTCATTTCTTTTGAATGAGTCTTGCCCATGCATTGCAATTCTTTCTTCAGTTTGCTCTGGAGCAAACACTTGTTTTCTTTTCATAAATGAACAAACAAAGGCTTCCTGGAAACAATCAGTTTTCGGGGGTGCCCCCTAATTTTTATAGTGGAGCGCGAACAAAGGACTGACACAAAAAAATATCTATTAAAATAGTAGTGGCAAACAACTATAGAAATAAATAGACAAACAAACAAGTCGTGAAAAATTGCTGTTTTTCTTTCTACGAGCTTCATCAAATGTCTCTGTTTGAATTGCAGAAGCAGGGTGTGTAATTTTGTTTTGAACAAAAACAAAAATCGATACTAACCGGTTATCCAATCTTCAGCTTTGATTGCCAAATTAAAACTTCATCAATCAAATTTCCGACATTTGATCACCGATGATCAAACACATCGAACGGTGGAAAAGCTGCTCGGCCAGGATGTGCTGAACTTTGTCTACACATTCTATCGAATTGATGACGATAAAAGGTCCACTAATAGGGACCAGGCCATTTATTTGTTGGACCCTGTCAGTCCCTACAGTATAGATTGTCTTTTGGCTGACTTTTCTAACGGAAAACGCTATTCGAATTCAGTTGTATGTTTTCTTCCTGGATTGACTAAACAAACATATTCCAAACTGAAGGCAAACCATAATTTGATGGCATCTTGCGGTGGAAAATTTGAGAACATCGATTTCCTTGGACTCAACCCACTGGAAAGCAAAGTGTTTGTGTCTGGTAATCACTTCTCAATTCCCGCACTATACAATGGTCGTAATTTTGGTCAAGATCTAGAAGAATATCAGATGGATAAAGCTGTCGAGTCCATGCTGAGTTTGTGCATTTTAGTCAACGAATATCCAATTGTCCGCTACTATAATTCTCCAACATCACAAAAACTGGCACTTTTATTCCAGCAAAGTCTCGACAATTACTACAGAAAACATTCCGACTTGTCTCCTGCAAATAACCAGACCACTTTTTTTATCACAGATAGGACCATGGATCTGTTTGCTCCTTTTTGTCATTACAAATTCTACCGATCTCAAATATTCGACTTGATGGATCATGAGATAAGAAAGGCCCGGGGAGAATACACTTTTGTATACGATTATCAGATACAAACCGGACAAGGTCTTGAGAAAAAGCATTTGGTTTTTGACGACGATGATCCAGTGTTCTCAAGTCTTCGAGATCAACCTATTGAGGAGTACACCAAAACTATTATTGAACAGGTCAACGAGCTGAAGTCCACCGAAGCCAAATACAGCAATCTCAAGTACGTTTCCGATCTCTCGCATGCTGCGTTGAACCAAAGCGATTTTTTATTCAACAAGCAATTGGTTACAGGGCATTTTGAGTTAGTTAACAAAATTGATAAGACTTTCCGTCAGGGCTTTATTTTGGACTGCATAGTGTTTGAAAACAAATGTGCTTCCAACATTAACGGTCCCAAGGACCTTTTTGAACCACTAACAGAAGAATTGACGGAGCTGTTGGCAAATCCTAATGTTGATATGGGAAATAAGATCAGATTGCTTATAGTGTATTCATTCTACAGGGGAGGAATCATAGAATCTGATTTAAAAAAATTATGCTTGTTTGGATTACAAGATCAGACTAAAGTTGATTCGATTTTGTCGCTTTTCAGAAACTTTAACAAACTAGGACTCAAGCTGTTAAAGGAGGATTTGGGATCGAAACCATTTAAAAGACAGTCATATTTTGATGTGAAAAATACAACAGAGCTAACTGACCGCTACATTCCAAGTCTGACTAATATAGTGACTAGGTTGGCTCATGGGAAATTGCCAGAGGTTTTCAAGGAAACATATCGGCCAGGAGCAGGATATGATGATGATGACTCTCTCAAAGATTTCCCATATGTGAAGGGTGCGCCAATAGATGATTTTGAATCTGAACAGCAAAAATATTCGGCTCCAGTTCGGAACATGCCGAAATGGAAAAGCTCAAAACAAGCTTTGAACGATTTGAACAAGGAGAAATTACTGATTTTTGTGGCTGGAGGCTTGACACACTCGGAATTGAGTACGATTACATCTTTGGATTCGAAGTTGAACAAGGCGATTTTCGTTGGAACAGACGAATTATATTCTACATGGGACCTTATTGGAGACATTAGACTAATCGAGGACAAGAGAGAAAACTTTGAGTTCCCATTGGATCAGAAATTCAAACCACGCAAGGTTCCTCAGTATGTCTATGACAAGTCGGGGGCACCGCAATCGAACAAGACTGGTTCTCCAGGGTCCGCTCCAGCCGGTGGGGCAGGATCACAAGCTAGCCGGATTTCTTCTCATTCTTCTACCAATCTACAATCTAGGTCGAGTCCTATTCCCAGCTCTTCTTCGTCCTTGGATAGTTCTAGGAAAAGAGACAAATTCTTAAAGAAGTTCAAGGGGCTAAACATATAAACAATAGAAAAATTGAGATGGGCCCGGAAACACAAAAAAATTCTGGGCCGTGGAAATAAAAGGAAAGCACGACCGCGCACGCAAAGCCGATCGTGCAGAGTTGTCGCACCGTCTGCAGATTTCTGGGACACTTAAATTTGAACGGGTTCTGTTTCCAGTACCTTTTTTCATTGTAAAAAGTTTCTACACCAGTGACTAAAAGACGATTCTAGCATTTTATAGCAATTATAAGATATAAAAGAGACCCTGCTACACGATAGGGTTTTTAGAAAGATAGCAGTTAGGCTGATAAACAATCAGGGGGATTTCGGAACATAATGTTTGGCTTTGGTAAGAAAAAGTCCGATAAGGAACATCATGAACAATCGCAGGAAAAAACAAAAGACCTAATTCCAGTGGATATTCCCTTTGAAAATCCTCCAGACTACCTGAGTCCTCCAAAGGAAAAGGAACTGAGCGCTGATCAAAGACAGAAATATATGGAAGTGCTCCAACATTTCCAAAAACCGGATTTGAAGGTCCCAACCTCGGAACATGATAAAACCGAGAGGGAACTGCTCAGTTTTGACCAAAAATCGTGGCTAACCAGAGAATGTTTCTTGCGGTATTTGAGAGCCACCAAATGGGACGTGTCCGAAGCTATCAAGAGGATTGAGTCAACCCTTGGATGGAGGAAAGAATTTGGAATCGATAACTTCAGCGACGAATCTCAAAACATAGTCACGGCTGAATTGGTAGCTCCAGAGGCTGAAACTGGTAAACAGGTGATTCTTGGTTTTGATAATCAATGTCGACCATGTTTGTATTTGAAACCAGGAAGGCAAAACACCAAGAACTCGTTCAGACAAGTGCAACATTTGGTGTACTCCCTCGAAAGGGTTATTGATTTCATGCCTTCCGGACAAGATTCCTTAGCACTATTGATCGATTTTAAGAACCACCCTGAAATTGCTGCACATTCGGAAACTTCTAAAGTGCCTCCTTTAGGAGTTGGAAAGCAAGTGTTACACATTCTACAAACTCATTATCCAGAAAGATTAGGAAAGGCATTGTTAACTAATATCCCTTTTTTGGCTAGAACATTCTTGAAACTAATCTATCCGTTTATTGATCCTTTAACTAGAGAGAAGTTAGTTTTTGATGCAGATTTCTCTCAATTTTGTCCTGCAGAACAACTGGACAAGGAATTTGAGGGACGTGTTGATTTCGAGTATAAGCAAGACGTCTACTTCCCATCAATGGTGGAGATAGCTCATAAAAAAAAGGCACTTTACATGGAGAAATTCAAATTGTTTGGAGGGCAAGTGGGTCTCAGTGAAATTGATCTAAGGGGATGCCATGATGAAATATCTGTTCCTGTTGGCTCCCACCCTTTTGATACTCCACTTGAAGCGAGCAATACGCAGTCGGTCTCTATAAAATCACAAATGGATGGGTTGGCCCAAAAAACAGTCGAACAGGTTGTTGTTCAAGACTGATTTTCTCACCCTGTGTCTATTATACAATTGTTTCACCATTTCTATTAGCTATCGTTACTTCTTGAAGAACTTGGAGACCGCGATGGGCTTCTCGAGTTCGATCCTGAACCACGGGATTGCTCATCTTCATCTTCTTCCCCCTCTTCATCCGAAGAAGGAAGATTCATTAGTAGATCCCTCATATCTTCTGTTAGAGCACCCAGTCCGATGGCAGTGAAGTAATTGATCGAAAATCTTAATTTTTCACCACCAGTCTCTGGGAAAATCCCCGTAATATATGGTTTCATGTACTCCTCATTCAATCTCAATTTCAACTTGCTGTTTCCAAGTTCCTCCTGTAATTTCAAAAACAAAAACTTGAGAAAGATTCTGCTGGAAGAGTTTGTTTCTGACTCGGTCAAGTGAATGATTTGTAAAACCTCCCAGCCCATCTTATCTGAAGCGAACATATGGCCCCAAAACGAGCCGATGTTGCGAAGTAGCATCAGATCGTACCGATGACACATGTTATAATTGTCTTGGAAAACTGACTCAAATGCCAGTGCCCAGGCCCTGCTAACTGAAATGAGTCTTTCACCAATCAATCCGTAATATTTCGAGTATGTTTTTTCTTGTGCACAACATTTTACCACCATATCCACCAGCATATGTTCTTTTCTATCGGGATCAATTGGCTGCAATTTCAATAACTTATGTACAGCTTCTTCGTAACCCATACTAGACATGATTGTCAAGTACACCGTCTTTTGATAATTAGTCAATTCTGTTTCCGTTAAATCTTTGATTTGCTGTTTCACCTGATCATCATTATCTTCGTCCTCTTCGTCGTCCTCGCTTTCACTGTCCTCATCAAATGAGTCTTCATCCTCATCTTCTCCCAAAATCTCTCTTCGAAGTTTGGCATATTCCTCGTCATGAAGGTCGTATTCCTCGTCATATTGAAAAACATTAAGTACCTCCAATGCCTTCACTTTATCGTCCAAATTGAAAGTATGTGTAATCTTGTCTTCTTCTTCTACTATGTCTAAGTCTTCTTCAATAATCTGCATATTGTTGTATTTGTCTTTTCGTAGTTTAAAAGACTCCTGAATGATATATTGAACTTTTTGGGAGACAAGATTCTCGCTCAACACTGTTCGAAGTCTTTCAAAAACCGCATTGAATGCAACCGGGGAGAACTCCATCAAATAAACACCAATGGTGTCCAAAAGCATGCAAGCAAGCTCTACAGAGTCGTCTGTCGGACGTTCTAACAGTAAAAACAGCAGCTGCAAAACTATGACTTCGTGACACACTTGAAAGTTCACTAATTGAGCTAAAAACAACAAAGAGGCCTTGCATAGTTCCTTGTCATTGGTTTTGAATGACTTTCGAAATTGAAGGATTAACCTCGATATCAGAAGCTCACCAATTTCCGGGATCTTGGAGTTGATCACACAAACGAGAGCAGAATAGGTTGCAGTATAACCATGGGAAACCGCTTGGGATTTCATCAAACTTCGCACAAGTAGCCCTTTGCCTCTAACCAGATTCACACGAAAAAGATCAACCACGGTTTCCTTGATGTTCAGCTTGTTGACCTTATTAATATTTCCATTGATAGACTTTTTCAAGTTTTCCCATTGTAACTTTTGAAACTCTTCGGACTCTCGATCAATTTCCACCTTCGCCAAAAGTTGTTTAAGCTTTGCAGGCGGGATGTATTTGCCCGAGTTCAATAGTTCCTTGATTCCGGCTGACATGTATTAAAAAAGGGCCATAAAGCGAAGTACAACATGCAAAGAAAGTTTTTTTGTCTTTTTTTTTATTTTGGATTTTTTAAATCTATATTTTTTCTCTTCATCTTCAATCTCCACACTTCTTATCATTGTCAACTTTTAAAACCATCATGTCTCAGAAAACAGTACTTTTTGTTTCGCCAAATCAATTGGATGATTTAGAATTAGAAAGGTTGATAATATATTCCTTGACCCTTAAACCGAGTGTTCTATTGATAGTCATATCCGATGACCTGACATATTTAAGCCAGTTGACCGAACAGATAGTAAGACTATACTCGATAGCAAACACATATTGTGCCTTCAAGGTAGATTACAGTGTTTTATACGATCAAAATCTATTGAATATCGACGACTCATACACAGTTATAGGCTTGGCCAATGATCAGAATATCCCCTCTTCTCTTCGCAATGCTTTCAGACTCAAACCAGAGCAACTGAACTTGATAAATAGCACCACCGCAAATCATGCTGAAGGAGACATAGACGTGAAATTGGATGCCAAGTACCAACAATATGACGTTGTTGCTGTGGGTGGAACGTTTGATCATCTACATGACGGCCATAAGATACTTTTGACTACAGCAGTGTTTCTGACTAAGAAAACTCTCATCTTGGGGATCACAGGCTCTGAATTATTGAAGAATAAGCAATATGCAGAATACCTTGAGGATTATTCTACTCGGGTTGCAAAGACCTCTGAGTTCATCAAACTGATTAACCCTGAAATAAAGTTGGACGTGTATGAGATCAATGACGTCTGTGGGCCCACGGCACACGTAGAGAACATTGATGCTTTGGTTCTTAGTGCCGAAAGTGCAAAAGGAGGCGCTTACATCAACAGAGTGAGAAAGGAAAAAGGTTTCAAAGAACTCACAATTCACGAAATTGCAGTTCTAGGAGGATCTAAAGATGACGGCTATAAAGATAAACTGAGTAGCACACAATTGAGAAAAATGGAATACGAAAAACATACATCACAAACAAATTAAAACAGACTAATCATAGCTTACACAATTTCTATTCTCTGATGAAAATAGAAGGCTCAAATGTGGCACCTTTCCGGACGTTCCTATCAGGGTGGTCGATGCAAAGCTGGACCTTCGGCAGATTGATAACATCATATAGTTTGAGTGCTTCCCGCTCCTTAGTATCAAGATATTCGACATCGCTCAAATTCGTGATTCCAACACGAACACTCTTGAATTCTTTTTCGCTCAAACCCAGAAGTTTGTGTAGTCTCACCTTGGTCTCCGAAAATGGCTCTCCCTTGATCAGATCAAACACAAACGGAATGCTGTGAGGATTGGTCACCTGACCAAAAAATTGGAATCCCGTAACCAATCTTGAAGTCTTGGATCCCTCTTCAAGAAGACTTTTATATTTCGGATAATTTCCAATTACCAACTGGTCAAATGAGTCAATTGTGGCCTCCAAAGGATATATTCTTAAGTGTACATGTCTTTCGGGCGCCCAACACAATAGATTATCACGATCTTCATTCTTGATGTTCACTTTTGTTTGTAAACGGTCGATCAAATCTTCAATTGTGCTTGATTTGGGTAGGAAGAACTCATGTTTTTGTTCACGGCAAATACCTTGACCCACCCAAGACACTTTGCACAATTTCATCTCCTCGAATTCAGCAAGAGTCACGTTCAGAATCTCATATTGAAGATCTAAAGTTTGGGACTTTGGAATCTTATCAATGAGCCTTCTGAAAACAGTATCTCTTCTTAATGGAATTCTTTGATTGGAATGGCCTAGAATAAACAATCTCAGATAATCAGGATCAACGCCAATATGGTTTCCAATCTTCTCTGCCAGCATTTTATAGTTTGATTGCGTGGAGAACCAAAGCTCAAATTCTTTGTTCAGAGATGACTTCGAAGAATCAGATCTGCCCTTGGTCAAATCAGTTACATCGTGTCTCTCTTCTTCAGCAATTTTCACATACTCCTCCTCATCTTCATCAACTTTCACTAAAGGCAAGACTCTGAAATGTGTTCTGTTGGCCATAAAATCATAGATATCTTCCACAGTCTTCAATTCCACGTCTGAATTAGCATTGAGTTCACTATCAGCTTTTGTAAAACAGATAATATCACCATTACCAAGCTCAGATTTGTAGAAACTTTTGCCAGGATTCAACCACTGTATTTGATTTGGTCCAAACTCTTCGTAAAATCTTAAGGGAGTCGAAATATCAAATCCCATCAAGTTATTGAGAAGTTCTGACAAATATTCGATTTGATTTTCCACTGGAACAATAACATGTGTGATACCTCTCACAGTTTGTTCCGCCTGGTCAAAGTATTTGATAAAAAGAAGAATGTTACCAGAAGTATCAGAAACTGATTCCAACTTTGGCGTATACTCTGCCGACACAATATTGTGGATTGTGTTGAACTTAAGGTCAAACGGCTTCATAGAGTTTTCTTCGTCCACTATCTTACCTTTGGATTTCAATTCGTAGTATCCATTCGATAAAAGTTTAAGTTCTTTCGAGGCTTCTTCCAAGAATAGAACCAGTAAAGAACTTTGATTCGTTCTTCTTCTCTTTGAAATAAGAGACTCATGGTGTTTAACAACCTGACCCACCGTGATATCGCTATATTTCGGATCATCGACCAAATAAGGAATAGGCATATAAGGACGGTGTGCAAAATTGTGACGACTCACAATACTCCAAAATCTGAACTGTTTGTAGCTCTTGTCCGTGTATCCAAGCTTTTCAGCAATAATTTCGTAAACTTTAAAAAAAGGCTCTGATTTGGAAATACGGAACTTCAGAGAGGACGATTCGGGATCATAGAGATCCTCCGAAAAATTCAGTCTATCCTCCTCATCAGGACCGAGGTCAAATCCTTGATATTTCAAAAACCCTTTGTTAGTATACACCTTGAAATTTGCGTACAGGTGCATTTCTTCTTGCTCTTTTCTTAACTTGTCATACTGGTCATGTTCGTATTCCACTTGATGGGATATATGGGCTGGAATATCATGGTCTGTAACCTCATTCAAAACTTCACTCTGTTTCGATTTTCTCACATACACCAACATGTATGCAGAAGTGTGTCTTTTGAGCTGGTACTCTTGTTGCTCCTCCCTTGTCATTTTTCTTGGATCAACAGTGAGGCTATCAGCTCCAAAATTCCCCTCAAACACTTCGTGAGGAGTCACACGCCAAACTTTATCATCATCAAACCTGAACCATTTATCTTCGACAGTAGGCTTAATCATAGCATAATAATGACCAACTGAAACATCACCTTGATGAACCAAGACACCATGCAATGCGTATTCCCAGTCTTCATCATAGTTCTCAGCATCCTTATCCATATATGGCTTCAAATCGATGGAGTCAAAAAATTCATATCTATCGTTGATTTTCACGAGCTGGTCATATTCAAAATCGTATTCAAATCTTTTCAACTGCAAATGAAGGACCGAAGGAAAACTCTCAAAAACAACACCTTTTTCGGCTTCTTGCAAACCATAACCGGAAGCATCGTATTTATTGTCTCCTTTCAAGAGCTCTAACTCGACATAGTTTTCAAATGACTGCTTAATGTTTTTCAAATTCTTCACATTTAGTTGAATATCCCAGAAGTCCTCAATCCTGCTGCTTTCATATTCGACATTGATACACCGAATGAAACTTTTCATTGTCCCAACAAAAATGTCATTGAGACAACCTTCTATCTCGGTGTTTTTCATTTTAGATTCTAGTCGGTCCATAAGAATACGGTTCAATTCTTGAACATCATGTTGTGTAAAAGCATCCGCACTATTCCATCCAAAAGAATGAGTCAATTCCAGTGTTTCAATGGGCTTTTCAGATGTTTGTAGGTTATAAAAGATCCTTTGTAACGACAACGACACACTTTTAGGCTGTTCTAGGTACTGCTGGAAAGAGTTGTAGCCAAAACTAATTTCGTCCTGGGTTGGAATCTGATAAACCTTCTTCCTGAATATCTTGGTGAAGTAGTAAGATTGCAACAACGAATTCAAATAACATGTGGCACCTTGGTTAGTAATACCAACAAAGCCGGTCTCTTTCTTCGAATCATAATCTAGAAAATCGTGCCATAGCACACCAGTATGGTCTTCAATCACTCTCACATATGCTGTAATATTGATACTGTTGGATTTCAAAATTTTTGCATCCAAAGCCAAGCGACTATTCAAAAAACCGACAAATCCCCAATCGGTTATCTTGGGGTTGAATCTGTAAAAGGAGGTGTTTGATTTATGGACGGAAGGATCTGTTGGTAACCAAATATCAATGGCAAACTGAGCACAACAATGCCAAGGTTCATTTTCTTTGGTGTTCAGTGGGCTAGCTTCTAAATACACCGAGTAAGCGGTTACATTTTTTCTTGCTGGAGGCATCACAAGGAGGTTGAATTCAAACTTATCGCCCACCTTGAACTTTGGACCAGAGTATTTCTCATTTTTCAGCTCAGACAGATCTGGGATCTCCCAGGTGTGATGGCCTTCTGCTTCTGCCTTGTAACATTTTGGCGGAGATTCCAAATAATGCTTCAAATTTGCTTCAAATTTGGATGCGTCTTGAACTTGCTGTTTGATGTGCTTTGTGCCTGATTCTTCTGGCTGTGAAATTTGGGGCCGTTGAGTCAATGCAGCCTTCTCATCATCTGTGGAATAGTCGGACGACTCAATAGTAGAGATGTCCTCTTCATAGCCAGTTCCATCTGTGCGATTGATTCCGTTCATTTCCTGTACAAAAACGCGTTTGACTGCTGCACCGGAGACAAATGATATAAAAGGCTATATTTTCGGATAATAATCACCTGATGATATGTGTAAAATTTAACTATATCAAACTCTCTCGGCCACTCAATTGTAATCAATAAACAACAATGAGATACAATGTCTGCCTAACAAACAGCAGGTGGTCAATAACAATCTAAAATCAGGCAATTAACAGGGGGGATGTCAAGTGAGCAATTCTTTGTAGATCTTGAAAGCTTCGTTGGTTGGTAAATCAGTTAATAAGCTGACTACGCCAATCCTTGCAAATCAATTCTTCCTAACTTGAACTTTGAATGTTCCAGTTCTTGATGTTCAATAATAATAGTTAGTCCTGGCAAACTAACTTCCGCAAGTGGCACCCTTTTGATTTATTTTGTTCCTCATTTTTCTGAAAGATAATCCTGCCAGGCTTCATCCCCGTGTCAATAGTAAATCTCTACACCCGCAATCTTACTCAGCTGCAAGAAAATGCCTGCACAGCCCGAAATAACGTTATACAACTTTAAATACAGCTATTTTACATTAAGTCTTTGGAGCTTCTTGGTCAGATCGCCGTCCAATGAATTTTTCAAAGCCATCTTATCAAGACTGTGGTTGGATGTGTTACGTGATGGCTTAATAGGTGTCCGCACTTCTTCATTAGCGTTGGGCATGAAGTAATTGTTCTGAGACTCGTCCTCATCGTCAATATCCACGGTAGAATCGCTCAAATTTGAATTTCTCAGATCTCCAGGCGAAGCACTGCGTCTCACCAATGTTTGAGATATATTGTGTCGCTGAAAGCTTTCCACATCTTCAGCGGTAGGCGCACCCAGAATAGGAAGGTCCGAGTCGGTTTCATCATCGTTATAATCGATTTCAAAGTCGTCATTCGGCTCGTCATCCTGGTTTTGGTAATCTTCATCAGATCGGACTACACTGCCATCAGTGTCTTTACTCTGATTTGCAAGATCGTCAGGCATAATCAGGTTTTTCAATTTCGATGGTTTGTTGTTTCCTGGACGATGGACCAGTTCGCCCAAATTGTCGTCATTGATCAAAAACTTAGGTTTCGAGGGTTTCACAGAAGGGGCCTTGATTTCTGCAGGAGACAGGCCTTCGTTAGGTTCTGCTTCAAAATTTCTGTCCAAATTGTCCTCGTCTTCTAAATCGCTTTCAGGACTCGATCCGTGTCTGCGATGGTATGTATTGTACGATTTTTTGTTTTTATCACTGAGCAAATGAATGAAAGATTTCTGTTCCTCACGATTGTTCCAATTTAGCACCCGACTGACGCTGTCTATATATTCGGTTTTAGAAGACCGTACAGTTGGGAACGGAAATGGTGAGGCGCAGATCGTCACGTAATATCCTTTAAGTAGTTCGACTCGTGACCTACCGTCAAACGAAGCCCATGCTGTGGCCCGTGAGCGCAACGGAACTTTGACTTTTAAAGACATGGAGTCAGGGAGCAAAATCGGCCGGAACGACAACGTATGAGGGCAGATAGGAGTCACACTTATGGCGCTGACACTCGGATGGACCAGAGAGCCTCCCGCGCTCAAAGAATAGGCAGTCGACCCGGTAGGTGTAGCAATGATCAATCCATCTGCCTGGGCAACTGTAAGTAATGAGCCATCTCCATACAATTCCAACATTGAAACCCATGGAGAGGGACCTCTATCCACAGTCAATTCATTTAAAACTTGCTGCTCACAAACAAGATCTCCATTAGATTTGTGCACACGGCAAGTAAACCGCATTCTCAAGTTGGTGTGAACACCATTTTTTATCACTGAAGCCAGAGTGTTCCTAAAGTTCTCAAAGGGAAAGGTAGTCAAAAAACCTAAAGATCCAAGTGAAAATGACATCACTGGAGGAACCACTCGCTGGAATAATGTGGAGGCATACAAAACAGTTCCGTCTCCTCCTAAAGTGATGACCAGGTCGAAGATATCAGGATTCTCACGGATCAACTTCTTGGACCAAAACTTGAGTCTACCTTTTGATGACGGAATATCAGACAGAAGACCGTTGGGATCGAATCGTTTGGATTTTTCAAGATGAGAATCGACATACACTTGTGTTTGATCGTTGAAGCTAAGCAGCCACTCGGCCATTTCTTTAGTCAAATAAACCAATGAATTATCACGGGCTTTAGTGATTAACATGACAGAACGCAATTGCAAGTGGATAGTGGCCTTATTTAAATTTTTGGCCAGAATTCTGACTCCGTGGGCCGTCTTTGCCAGTTGTGCATGGGACTTCACCGATTTTAAACCTTTGTCAGAAAGACTATCAAATAATTCTTGTGTGGAGTCTTTTCCATATGATTCAGGTTGCACAACATTAGAAATAATGTCGACTTCTGAATCGGTTTTGACGGTGTATGTTTGCTTTGGGTTGTCCCGGCAATACAAGCTATCATGAAGAATAGGCTGTTTATTTTGGATTGACTCTGATCGGTTCAGTGGTTGTGATCTTTGCAATAACTCTGCAGGAACCTGCTTCGTCACAGGCAAAGAACCCATTTTTTTATCCATGGTGTACCGGTTGTCAATAACTATTTATAACTCGTTGCCTTTCGGAGATGAATTATTTGAACATCTATATTTATTTTTCCTCTTCCCGTGAAGCCGCAGGGCCGGGATAATTTTTATACAGTTTCGATGCTACCATTAGTTTTTATCAAGCTGACAATGAAATTCACGTACATCTCTATTAAACTCAAAATTTAGGGGCCCAGATCACTCAGTCCTCCTTGCTGACCTTACATGCCCAGCCGGACTTCTTGTCAAGAAGAGGAAGAGAAGCTCCAAGACACCAGCCCAGCTCGTTGTCGCTAATCTTCTTGGCAGTTCTTAGCTCTCTGTTGAGCGGAATATCATATCCAGTATGCAAAAGGGCTGTCATAAACGACAAATCCAAACACCATAATGGCTCGGTCTCGAGCTCATTAACACTCTCTGGTTGAGCAAGATATGTTTTCCACATCGAAGAGCCGGAACAAACCACCTGGGTGATATCCTTCATCTCGTCCAAAGTAAACGAGACTGGCATTCCAATCGGTTGCAATCTGTCATAGAAGTAGGAAAACACAAACATGTCTGCAGATGGTAGGAATTGATGTCTCAAGGATGGTTGATAGATACCATTGAAAGAACACGACTTCGACTCACACTCCAGATCCTTGTTCAAAATACCTTCAGCTAAAGATCTACATTGCACTGAAGCACTCTTGGCCAATGGATCGTCCTCAGACTTAGCCATAGGAACAAAGTTGACAACATAGACCGACTTGTCAGCCATTTCCACCTTGACATCTTGGGCACGCACTCCTGGAGGAACACATGGATGTGGAATAGAAACAGTTGCTTTTGCCTCTTCAAACTCAGAAACAGGACTCAATTCATATGTTGGATTTTTCAAAGCGGATTCCAACACAAGAGCGTTGATCTTCTTCCTTCCTTGCATCAATCCGTATCCCAGATGCGAATACTGGTAAAGGGTGAAGTCATTTCCACCAAAGCTAACCTCGTACTTGTGTTCACCTTCGATCATGGACTCGCCATCAACAGGCTCAAACACAATCTGGGTAGATCCTCCTCCAAGGTCAAAAACAGCAGCAGTTTGCTTCTTCTGCTTAGCTCCAATGTTACCCAAAAGATAGTTGGTTGTGATCCATGCATAGACACCTTCATCGCTACCACTCATGATAGAAATACCATCTCCATCAACCACTGCAAACGGATAATCTTCTTCTAGATGGCGTCTAACTTCAGCAAGAATTGCCTGCGACTTCTCTTCTCCAAGTAATCTCAAGCCAGCAGTGGCCTTCACAGCAACTGGGGTGCAGCTACGCTTGTTTTGTGGCACGGTTTTCAAAGCGAGCTCCAAGAGAGGATCCAACGATGCAGCAGCACCGACAGTATCGGTGTCAAAAGACGAGAGACCAGGCTTAAGCATTTGGAATTCCTCATTCAGAAGCTTTGGAGGCGACTGGCAGGCATCAAAAGAGTAAATGTGCACTCTGGAACCAGTGGATCCGGCATCGATCATAATCACAAACTCCTCATCAGAACTGCATGCTGCAGCCTTGACTTCTTCAGCAAACTTGGCTTCTTCTTTCTGACTGTACAAAGGTGAGCCCTCTTTAGCAGGTTTGGACTTAGTATTGTCGTTTGTAGACACAGCTGCTGCTTTCTTCCCAGACTTATCGTCAGTCGCAAATGATGACACATAACCAGTCTCTTGTTCTACCTGAGCAACAACAGTACTAGCAACCTCAGGCTTTGGTTCAATCGAATCTGAGCCCAGCAATGCACCAGCACTCACTGGCTCAACTTTAGGGGTCTCAGGCACAATCTGACCCGAAATCTCATTAGCTTGGGGCTTTGAAGGGGCCAAAAAGATCACGATGTAGAGGACCGCCAACACGGCACCTACAACAATAAACTTGTTATGACGGTTTGAAAGAAACGCAGGCATGTCCACTTCTGCTATTTCCACAAATATTTAAGAGGTAAACAAAGCACTGTGGTTCTTTTTGTTTGTTCCACTTGTCCTTTTATCAAGATCTGCTTAGTGCTGGCTATGAAAAATTTATTGATCCCATGATGCATCTTTACACCTGTTGATAACAAGAAATGTTGCAAAAGAAAAAAATATCTTGAAGCCTGGGACTAAATGCTCTCTATATATCAACACAGGAGGTATGTCTCGAAATTCAGAGAAAGCACAATCATTGTTGCATAGATATTATGAACAAAAAAGTGGAATACAAAGCACCCGTCCACGTGCCACACAGCAAGCATCGACACTTCAAGAAGCAGAACGATATAGAAATATGTGCTTGCAAGACATCTCTGTCAAAGTGACTAGAATAAATGATATTTTGGTCAACGAGTACCAGATCCGGGATTTGAACGACGAATTAAACAAATTGATGAGAGAAAAACGGGCCTGGGAATATCGCATAAAAGAATTAGGTGGGCCTGATTACCTGAAGTTTTCTTCCAAGGCGGACGGATCTGTCTCTGTGAAAAATTACAGGTATTTTGGAAGAGCCAAAGAGTTACCAGAAGTTAAGAAACTTCTGGAGCTAAACAATTTGGAACAGAAAAGGGTTGCAGATCTGAAATCGAAAAACAAAAATGATAGAGTAACATTCGCAAATATCAACCAATTGAATCTAGGATCAGAGTATTATGGTTTTGATGACGAGCAAATCAATTTCATTCAATCGCAAATACCCAATACCAGAGAGCTTCTGGCTGAAGTCAAGTCGATAATAGGGAACCAGGAGTGGCCAGAAACCTCGATATTCCCCCATGAAGTGACACATGATCCTTTGCTTCAGTTTGAATTGCAAAAATCGAGATTGCTTCGATCTAACGACAAATCGCACCATACAAGTACTATCAAATTCCAAGAGTTGGGAGAAATGCCGACTGCAGAACAACTAGAAGCATTGATTGTGCAAAAAAGACGAGAAAAATTACTGGCAAAGCTGAAAGCCGGGGAGAAATGATAATGTATTATATAAAACTAAAAGAGTAGAGTTAATCCTTTATGCAGAAGCTCTCTAAAATTACTTGAATATTTCTTCTCATCCTCCCAAATGATGCGATCGATCTCTCTGCGACCAGAGTCCAAGTCCACTTGATCCAAACGATGGATCTTGGTACGCCTGCAGATTTTATAGCCCAGGTAGCACAAGAAAAACAGAAAGAGCGAACCATAACTGGACATGAAGTATGCTAAAGACCAGTTTCCCCTAATGAACACGACAAACCCAACAACTACAACAAGACAGAACGAGCTAATCATACCAAAGTAGGCCAAGTAGGGTTGAAATGGGGATCGATATGGATAATTCTCGTCATCTCTGCTGATGATGTCAGGTCGGAGTTTGAGACCATGATAAAACCTTATGAAAGAAAGGCACATGCAGCACCAGACCAGTAATCCAGTGGTTGCACAAACACTGAGCAATCGCTCAAAGACCAACGCAGTATTATTATTGACCGATAAATATGCTAGCGTGGAGAATAGGCCAGTGAACAGAACACTCATATATGGAACTCCTCTTTTGGAACAAATTGAAAAAATCTTGGGAGCTTTTCCTTGGATTGAAAGATAATAAAGAGTTCTGGAAGAAGCGTACAATTGAGATGAACCGGCAGTTAAAGCAAAATACACCAAAAATCCATTCACGGCCGCTGCAAAAGAGCATAATCCAGCAGCTTGTAGTGCAATCACAAACGGGGATTGGTTACCATTGGAAAAACCAGCCCATTTCAATAAAGTGCTACCGCAATTGGCTCCCCCGTTCAGTTCGATGATCTTCTGTTCAAGAACTTGATTGACAGTTTGTTTCTCTTTGGCCTCCGCACTTTCGGAAGTGAAGTATCTCAAAAGTCTTGGGTCTCCACTATAAATATTCAACCCAACAATGAAGATTGCCAAAATATAGAAGACAATTATTCTCCAGTAAATATTTTTGGTAGCAGTAGGAATAGCCCGACGCGGGTTTCTAGACTCCCCACCAGCAATAAGAACAATCTCCGTTCCCACATAGGCATATGCAGCAACTATCGAAGCCACTAATATCTGACAAAATCGTCCTTTGGCTCCAGCAATCCCATTTAAAGATCCAGTACCAGTATCGTCGACATCGAACGTCGGCCTGAAAGGACCATATGTGATGCTGTTTGCAAGATCGGATTTCGAACTGTCCCAATACTTGAATCCTATTGTTTTTCCCCCCGAGCCCAAGCCAGCAGCATTAATAACAACCATATATACCATGAGAAGAACCAACACCAGCAACTTGATTAAAGTTGAAAAATACTCGATCTCGCCATAAACCCGAATATCACATAGATTGACCAACACTCCGACTCCAATAAATAATGTGATCCAGCCAGCAGTGTTAGGTCCAGGAATGTCAAGCTGGGGGTAAAAACTTAGCATGATCGAAGCTGCAGTTATCTCGGTTGGAAAGCCTATTGTATAACTAAGCCAGTAGCCAATACCAACGGCAAATCCAAAAGCGTCGTCAACAAATCTCGAAGAGACACCCGAAACACCTCCACAAAGAGGAATTAAAGTAACCATTTCGCAAAAGGACAGCATAGTTGCCAAAACGATGAGTCCCGCAATAAGGAAGCCTAAAAGACAGCCTAGCGGGCCAGCAATAGTGAAGGCCTTTCCAGAAGAAAGAAGTAACCCAACTCCCAGAGTACCTCCCAATGCAATTTGGTTCAAATGACGAACATGCAGTTTCCGTTGGATGCGATAATTTCGGTTCAAATGGATTTTGAACAGATTTAGGAAAAACCCGTGGATGCCCCCTTTCTTATTACTGTCATAATTCATTGCATCGATTCTTTGGAAATTGTAATCTAAATTCTCATCGTTGCTCACAATCATCTCTGTATCTTCTTCGAAAACATTAGTCATGACTTGGTCGAAAGGACCGGCCTTGCCTTTGGGTATTTTGTGCAGGTTTTGCATCTCAATAGGTAGTCCTTCCATGTCTATGCAATCATCTATTACAACAGTGTTGGAACTTTTTGTTGATCCAAGTCTAGTATCACTTGATTCGGGTCGTATCGTCTTTTTCCTTCGATGGAAAACATCTCTCCAGGTCTTTGTTTCGGGCTTGGGTATTCTGTAGTGGGGATCAGATCCCAAAAAAACGTCGTGCAATTCTGCTTCGTTCATCACTTGTAACTGATTATTTAAAGGTTCTTCTCTCCTATCAGTTCTGAAATTTTCCATCTTTCGCCTTAGCTTCTCCTCGCGAGCTATTCGACGGTTATATTCCTGGAAATCGGTATCATCCATCTTGTTATGGTCCTTTGTATGTGCAAACCTGTCGTACAAGTCTGAATAATAAAACTTATTTGAAACAATGTTGTCATTTAAAGCGGCACTACTGGCCATGCGAGCCACTATTGAGCTGTCTAGGTCATCAGAGTCGGTTGTTTGTCCACATGATCCAAGACTCTGTTGATCGTGAGAGCTGTCTGCAGAATTCCGGCTCGGGCTAGAAAAGCCCAAATTCAGTTTTGGAAACAAATTATCTTCCGAAACGACCCGCTCAACATCATCATTAAACAGGGATCGCCCTTCACTGGACGAAGCTTCTGAGAGTTGCATGCTTCCCCATGAACTTCATTGGTTGCAAGGACAAAGAGATAGAGAAGCACTTTTTATCTCTGAATAGTGCAGTGAGATGGTTGGTACACGACCGTCCGTCTCCCACGAAATACTATAAAAAAATTTTTAGATTTGGACGTTTACCATGGCTGATAGAAAGGAAGAGGATTGATTTGGACAAGACCAAAGCAGCAAGAATAGGCATGGCTAGACAGAACTTTCTTGGGTTTGTGATCTCACAGGGAAAGATGGATAAAACCATCAAAGTGAGAGTTTTACAGAAGGTGTACAACAAAAAGGTGGAAAAAGAATATTACAAGAGAAAGGATTTCCTAGTTCACGACGAATCCAACATTTGCAGAGAAGGAGATCTGGTGAGAATTGAAGCCACCAGACCATTGAGTCCGAGAAAATATTTTGCAGTTGCAGAAATCAAGAGAAACAAGGGTCAACAATTTGCTCAATACCAAGAAGAGGCCAGAAAGAAAGTGGCTGATGAAGAGACAGAAAAGACTGTTGATTTCTTAAACAGAAGAAAACTTCATGATGCAAATGTCCAAGAATCATTGTATCAGGATTTGAATGAGATCCAAGGACTCAGAAGAGTTTCTGTTGAGCAATTACAAATACAGGACGTGGAGAAAATCGCCAATTTGAAAGCCAAATACGGAATCAGTAACTGGGATGCTGACTTTGAGAATAAAGAGTTATTTCTCTCTGACCTATCATATCTTGTGTCTAAGATCGAGAACTTGCGATCCGATATCAAAATCAACGAGGCTTTAGCGTCACTAATAAAAGATGCCAAGCAGTTTCAACTAATCGCAGCAAAAATAGGCATAAAAGAGGATACTAAACAAAACATCGCCAAGAACTTGGTTAGAAAATATCTCAAAAATGCACCAAAGACCGAGTTGGACCAACTTGGAATCACTTTATAACAACTGTACATATTTTTAAATACAAAGAAGATGCTTTATGGGCGCCCAGCAATGATTGAAATGCAGATACATAAATGATAGACAAAAAAACGAAATAAAGTATTAAAAAAGCGAGTTTTTCCAGCAGTATCGCTCTGGTGGATCATCAAATTGTATCAAAAACATTTCCCACAGCATTACCATGCAATGGGCTATTGTCATTAGAAAAGTTGAGCAAACCTGTAAGACCTATGAGCCGGTTATTCGAGTCAGAGTTCGCATCAAAGTTCGAGGACGAAGGGGAAGAAGTATCGAGGAACACCGAGCCGGAATCTTGAAACTGCTGAATTTCGGACCTAAGGTGTTCATAAAGACTGGCAAATTGATTATCATTGAGCTCGTTGATCTTTTTAAAATCACCTAACCAATCGTCATTAATTATTAACAATATGTTTTGCTTCTTCTCACTCAAAAATTGGCCAATGATGTCATCGAAAATGCTGTTGAATTTGTCTATTGTGAGACGGTAATAGTATCTGAACTCAACGGCCTGGAATTTCGGAAGTCTGTAGAAACATTTGGTCAAGAACTGAGTTAAAAATGTTAATGGAACTGTCAAATCGGATTCCAAAGGAGGCAAGAAATTCAAGGTATAGTCTGATAAAGCTTGAAAAAAATCCTCCACATGCGATTTGACTCTCAAAAATGCATAGTCCGATGATGCATCCACCTTATATGGTAAGGAGTCAAGAATACTTTGCAGTTTTTGTTCGAGCACGAACATGGAATCTTGTATTGTAATTTTGGGAGATGACTTCATAACGCTTTGCGCAATCTCCGGATGGGTGGAGACCAAATCTGATATCAAGTCTCGCAATGAATCTTTATCTAAAGTCTCTATTATTCTTGATATCGAAAGCTTCTGTCCGAAAACTTGCGGGTTCCTTTGCTTCTTATGTTTTATGAATTTTTGCTGCATGGGCTTCAACCTGGATTTATTGCATCCCTGTTCCTCTTCAGCATCTTCAGCATCTGCCACTCTTTTTTTAGTAGCTTTCTTGGGCTTACTGATTCTGAAGTGGGGTTCCTTGAGATTCTGTTGAAACTCGAATGGGAAATTGGTGGGCGATATACTCATGGTTCGATATTTATAGCAGCCAGTGCACAAATGATATAGCAAAAAATAGTTAGAAGATCCAAGAAAAACCTGTGTCTTGTAATCTCCAATGTCTATCAAACTTGTGAATTACGGGGCGGGAACGATGCTGTTAGTTTTTTCTAGGAATGTGGACTTGTAGAATACAAATTTGCTTTTTGTGCTTGTGTTTTTTTTTCTTTTTGCCTTCTCACCAGGTCTGCCCGCAAGCAGCCACAGAGCATGTGGCTGGTGGAGCAAAGTGGCTAATTATCTTTTACAACCTCAATATGTAAGTAGTATGCGCATCAGCAGTCAAGTAACTGGCTGATAATTTGATTTCCTAACAGAACTAAACAGTGTGATATCTATTAACAAAAGGTAGTGGAGACGAATAAGAAAACGGTTTGAAACTTACACGGTTTTGTGGGTTTCTTCCTGATGAGATAGGGTGAATCTTTGATGGGTGAGATCTAGCTCATCCCCATTCAATCTTTTGATCACCTGCTTTAAAAACTCTTGGTCGAGGTAATCACCACCAAGCCAGCTGACTGGAGTGACAGAAATTAGACAGTCGGAATCGTCAACGCTCAACTCGCTCATATGGTTGCTCTTGGAGACTGGAAGGTCGCTATCGATACTGTACACGGACTCGATTCTAAACTCGTTTGCATCTTCATTTAAAGCAAGAGAAGGCACCTTGTTGTAGCCACCTGCAGAACGTGTTTCGACAAAGTCCAATTGTTTGGTGCAGGAAGAGAGGGCATGCAAGTTGATGTTTAGCCCCACACCATTAGGCAACAATCTGGAATTGTGGTTCATCTTCTCGTTCGAAGCATAGAGTCTAAACTGGGAGCTCTTGTCGAGTGCTCTGGAAGAATGGAAGTTGTGCGCTCCATGAGTCTGGTCTTGTGCCAATTCGTCGATCAAATCCTGAATTCTTTGCGAGTAGGATAGCAGGAGATCACTGGAGAAGTCTGATTCGTCAGCATCCAAATCGGTATTGACCCTTAGGGAAAGATCTTCGGCACTATTCATGTTGAGCACTGGAATGTTTCTTAGCAAAGCAAGTCTCATCATTTGGAAGTCGGTGCTAGTATATTGCTGGAACAGCCCCGTAGTTGGCTCACCAGAAGGTGTGATAAGCACAATGTCGATGGATTTGAGATCGTGGTAATGAGAAGGTAACAAATAGTCCAAACCAAACAGTAAAGAACCTAGTACTGTTGATTTGACATACCACATATCCTCCATCTTCTCTCCATAATAAGGATCGCCTAAAGAAAGATTAAGGAATTTTTCCAGGTTGATTTCTTGATCTTCAACATAATCGATCAAATCTTCTTCCTCGATTGGAGTAGTATCAACGTAGATGGCATTATAATCATTTGTGCTACCGTGCAAAGGAGACACTGAGATCACATGGTTATCCTTGTTGTTGGCCAAGAACTGGTGCATGACCTTAGAAATAGTGGATCCATAAGGGGAAGGGTTGAATATTAGAATGTTCAAGCCGGAACAAAGGTTCAGTAGAACACTGAACACAACGATACTGGTGACTTTCATTATGGTTTTCAATAAAGAATATTACTGTATTAACTTTTGGCCACACGATGAAAACCTTACATATATATAGAAAGAGTAAAACGCCCACATGACCCCTAATTTAGTCGATCGTTTGACCCAAAAGGAGGTTTCATGCTTGCGAATTTAGTAAGAAGACATAATACTAAACCCACTTCCCACGTGCGAGGTAGTAAGAAAACTCATGCACAGCCCGATAAACGTTTTTTATTAATTAAAATTTTCCATAGAAAGACAATACATGGAAGAAGAATCAGCACAGTTTGAGGCACCTCTGTAGGAAACCTGCGTACCCTAACAATACTCTGATTGATGCAGGGTAAGGCTAGCTTGAGATTATGCCCATCCTAACTAAGCAACTCATCATACGACTAGTGCGTTTGGCGGTGTGCACAAACTCTTAATAACGGAGTTATTTCTACTCCTCACACCACTCCTGAGACCAGTGCTTGATGTTCCAGCCCTAGATTTATATTACTCATACATCTAATAAAAATAAAACAAACTGTTACAAAAGCTGAGTTAATCCTAGTAATTAGTGAACTAAAGACGCTTTTTCGAGCTTGCAATCAAGATGAAACTTCCATCACGCTCGATCCTTACTGCGACTTTGGTTCATCTCATGAGATTGGCCCATGCGTACCAATCATTCGAGCAGTTTCTACGCAATGAGCTGGGCAATTTGAATTATGACCACTGTATTGGTGGTTGTAATATGATTTTATACGACTCGCCGGGGCTCCAATGATAGTGCCACAAGTGTTTGACCGCTTACTTGCGATGATTGCGCCATAAATTTGATCATATCTGTCATATTATTCAATATTAAATTAGGTACGGGAATATATCAATATACGAAATTTGTATGATACATTGTTCACATCTGAATTTCTTCAATTTCCAGACCGCAGTCTTTGCACCGTCTCTTTACGAGACTTGAAGCAGCACCCACAGTTTCTGGTTTGCTCCAATCATGCTGATGTCTTTCTCCTCTTTCTCCCTTCAATTTCCTGGTAAATTCTTCGGCTCGTAGTTTCTTCCGCATCTCTCGTAATCGCGTATTAAACTTCCGGTCTCGCCTCTTGACTCTCATTTCCTCTCTTCGAAGCCATTCCTTATCGAGCTTCTCTTCTGAACCCCATTTTTTGAAAGCATACTCCTCGATTTGATATCTCAAAAATAGCTGCATTTTAGAGTATGTTCCACTGTGCGGATTTGTCTTGACAATTCTTCGAAACAAACCTTCATCCCGCAACTCAGGATCAGTCAAAAAATAGTCCTCCCGGCACTCTGTCTTGGTAAGTAGAGAGTACTTTTCAGGATATTTCGCCTCGCAACTTTTGCAAACCTTGCAGCCAAACACCTGATATAATTTGGGATTGATCTCGATTGAACCACATTCAAAACATTTAGGTGCATTTTCAACGTCCATCGGAGGAGCAGGATCAATCAAAGGTTTATTTCGTTGCTCTTCTTTCCATTCTTCAAGGGTTTTTTCAGTTCCGTCGTTCTTATTCTCATCCTCAGCAAGAAAACCTCCAAATGTATCTGTCATTGTCGAGAAATCGTAATCAATGTAATCACTTTTCTTCACAGATGGTCTTATTCGTTCGTTGACAGTATTACGTCCACCTGGAACCGCCGCGGGGCCTCCCACCAATCTCACCTCTTGAGAACCTCTAACATTGATCTCTTGATCTGCAGCCCGTAGGTTTCCCTGTTCAATATCCTGTCGTATCTGTTGTCTTTGTAATGCTTTTTCTCTATTCTTTTCAATCAATCTCTGTTGTTCCGAAGTCATTTGTTTGGCAACTCTCGCAGCCCCATTACCACCAAGTACTGTCTCTTTGCCCTGCAATTCTCTTTGCCTCTGCCGAATTCTCTCCAGGGCCTTGGCCCGGTTCTCTGCCTTATTTGCAAATTAGTATCCATGCCCAAATTCCACCAAAAGTCCTTCTACTTACAACCTGTCTGTGTCGATCCATTCCAGACGTTTCAGAATGTCTATATTCCTTGGCTCATCAGAACATCCTCTTCGACTAGCTTGCTCCATCTTATTCGCACTTTGTAACAGTGACAGAATTATTTTTCCCTTTCAAAATAGAATAAATCCAAGAGGGAAGGAAAAAACAAACCAAAACACCATTCACAATCAGCAACAAGCTGCAACCAAAAACATTCTAAAAGCCACGTTTGCTGCTCAACTGGATTGTTTTCTTGTATCAGCTTGATGGTTGCTTTGTTCTTGTGCTCATAGACCTAGAAAACTATAAGGAAGAAACACATACTGATTTGAGAAAAATGTCAGGAAATGATAGAATGAACAATTATCCTCCTCTAACCCCTTCGACGCCTAGACCGGGAGAATCGGCAAACACAAACTCTCTTTTGTCCTCACCAACAACACCCAGACGGTCAAAGAAAAAAATCATGTACAGTGATCGATACATCCCCAACAGAACAGGCGTCGATTTACAGGCCGCTTTCAGCTTGAACGCAGACTCTTTGCACTCCTTTGCCCCTGGATCTTCCGAACTTCATAATAGGGGTGCTGGCTCTTCAATAGTTGAAAACGAAATTGATTTTCTAAGAGATGAGGAAGCAAATCGTACTTTCGACGCGGTCTTGAAGTCTGAATTATTTGGTGACAACCCTTCAGTGAATTTTTCAAACAAGAAAACCACAATGAGCGTGGTCATGCCAGCTACTTCATCTTCAGAAACTTCGGGCAATCAGATCACTCCTCCAGGATCTAATAATGCAAGTCAATCTGGTTCGCAAATTAACCTGGAAGATGCAGCTCAAAGAACTCCTCGTCAATCCGGTAACCTTTTTACATATCAATCCCCTTCCAAATCCCGGCCGCCTTCTTCATCGCTGAACATGCAAAATGAATTATATTCTCTCAGTCCTGTGCGAGCAGACAGTCAGAAGTTACTTCTTTCACCTCAAAAGAAACCGAGATCGATTTCGAAAGTGCCGTATAGAGTTTTGGATGCTCCCGAGCTGGCAGATGACTTTTACCTCAACCTTGTCGACTGGGGGTCTCAGGATATTCTAGGTGTGGGATTAGGCTCGTGTGTGTACTTATGGGATGCTTCGAGTGGATCGGTTAACAGACTATGTGATCTGGGATCAAATGACACCATTACAAGTTTGTCCTGGATCGGTGCTGGTACCCATTTGGCCATTGGAACCAGTTCTGGATTAGTTGAAATCTGGGATGCTTCAATGAGCCGATGCACAAGAACAATGACAGGTCATACTTCTAGAGCATCTTCGCTTGCCTGGAACCAACATTTACTGACATCAGGGTCACGCGACAGGACAATTTTGCATAGAGATGTCCGGGAGCCATCTCATTACATCAAGAGACTGGAGAGACACAAACAAGAAGTGTGTGGTTTGAAATGGAATATTGAAGAGAACAAGTTAGCGTCAGGAGGTAACGATAATAAGTTATTTGTTTGGGATGGACTGAATGAAGAGCCACTGTTCAAGCTCACTGAACATCAGGCTGCAGTGAAGGCCATTGCCTGGTCGCCACATCAGCGAGGAATATTGGCTTCAGGGGGTGGGACTGCAGATAGAAAAATCAAGATCTGGAATACAATTACTGGATTGAAGATTAACGATGTCGATACTGGATCACAAGTTTGCAATCTTGCATGGTCCAAGAACTCTAATGAATTGGTGTCAACACATGGATACTCGAGAAATCAGATTGTTATTTGGAAGTACAACACCATGCAACAAATCGCCTCTCTGACAGGCCATACCTACAGAGTCTTATATCTGGCCATGTCTCCAGACGGCCAGACCATAGTTACTGGAGCCGGGGATGAGACCTTGAGATTCTGGAACGTGTTTGAGAAAAATAAAAACGACACCGGGCCTTCGTCTGTTCTTCTGGATGCGTTCATGCAATTACGTTAATATGAAGCTGGACTTCTATGCTTTTGCTATAACTATAATAATATTAATTATCCTATTCTTCGTATTTATGGTGCAGAGATGTTTTTTATTTGATTCTCCGGTACCGCGATTCTTTGTTTTTATTATTTATTCACCTCAATCTCTCTGATCTGCTTTCCACCAGGGTTGTTTTCCAAGGTTGATCTATCTTCCTGATACCATCATGGAGGAACCGCAGGACAGTTTGATTTTGACTCCAATTCTGGCAACTTCAAAAGTTCCGATTTTGGTGCTCATTACTGGATATTGTCATAAAAAGTTACCTTCTACCACTGTTCCCCCTATCCTTTCGACCCTGGTCCAATTGATTGAACACAATGACCCAAACAATGAGAAAGACAACCTGATCAGCTTGTTTTTTCCTTCTCTGAAAGAGATTCTAGATTTTGTTAAGGATTCTGTGATGTCTTTCTACAACGAAGTCAATCCTAACCGACCACGGGAACACGTTGAGCAGGATGTCAAGCTGATCCATACGTATTTGCTTCAAGTACTTTGGGGTATCACATCTTTAGATGAGTTTCATGATTTTATTGCAAATTCCAATAAACTGCTTTCGAATCAACAGAGTTCCAGGAAAAATGAAGTGCCTGCCAAATTGCTCACGTCAACTAGCTTTCTCGGTAGATTTGTCTATAATATTGCTGTTGCTTTTGAGGCTTTGGTTTTTGACGAAACGGTTGAGCTTTGGAACACGTTTTTAAAATACAGGGAAGAATCCAGAGAATTTTGGGAGTCTTTAGGTGGAATTCCTCGGAGCATTCTCACTGATACCATCAACACCGAATGGCAGAATCGAGTTATACAAAATAGCGGACTTCTTTCAAAGAAACCGGCTTCAGACTCCAGAACTCAGGTCATTTCGCAGATAGATTTGGTGCAAATGCTGGAACATCAAGTACAAATCTTGCAAAAATACTCTCCCCCTCCGCCTAAATCGATAAAAACCATTCTGAAACTATTGTCTGAATCCCAAAGAGGAATTATTCCATCAGCATACTACATTGAATATCTTGAGAGCTGGAAGCAATGCGATTATGAAGGTTCCTTCAACGCGCTCCATAGGTATTTCGACTACATGATGTCCAACAAACAACAGTTATTCTATCATTATGCTTTGCTATCTCTGGCCACGTTACATGCTTCTTTTAACTCGGATGATGAGGCCTTGAGAGCCATTGACGAGGCTATTTTGGTCGCTAGAGAAAACAAAGATTTGGACTGTCTCAACTATCTGTTGACCTGGCTTTTCAATTTTTTGAAAGAAAGACCGCATCTCTACTCAAGAGTCAATAACCATACCGCAAGAGACCAGATTTTGCAGTTTTTGAAAATCAAAACGAAGGAAAATCGAAATTGGATTTTGCAATCAATGGCTTATCAATATCATGCCCTGCAACTGACTCTAGATGGTGGTCCATTACGAAAGGTCCTAGAAAATATCACAAGAGCATCGTACATTCTTCTCAATTTCGAAATAAGATCCAACATCAAAACTACCTTTGTTCGCAATTGCCAATTGAGCATAGCCACTTGGAGTAGGGCGGGAGTTCCTGCTCTTTCAAAAGTGTATATTGACGTTGCCTTGGATGCTTGTGGATCGGGCTTAAGCGTGTTTGATGAACTGTCGATCAACATGAGGCGTGCTATCTTGGAATATGAATTGGGTGAGGTTGATTATGCCATTCAAGTTTTTGAATCTTATGAGAAGTTTGTTCTGGATGATATCTCTCTCATGAAAATTTGGCAATCTCGATTTATGCTTTTGAAGACTGATCTTTGGCTCAAAAAATGCAGATACAAAGCTGTGTCTATTATGCTTGCTAAGCTCAATAGCCAGATCGGTGACATAAATGATCAAGATCTATATTATGAGCTACATTATAAACGGGCACAATACGAATGCCAAGTTGGGAACTACGAAAAGGCAGTACTCATTGTATCCTCTAATATTGAGCGTATCAGAGAGGACGAGCATTCTTATAATCATTTTTGGTTCATTGAATTTCAGATTCTATATGCCCGAATCTTGTCGGAGTCATCTGCTGCGCCGGAGAGGGCTCTAACAATATTACTGAATGCTTTATCTATTGCCCATGATTCTTCTCTAATGACACTGATTGTCAAAGGTTCCTTGGCACTTTGTGATCTTCTCATGAAGCTTGATGCAATAAATTCTGCCGAAGATGCAGAGACTATTCTATTAGCCATGATGCCATTGGCTTTACAAGTTGGCAGCATCTGGATGAGTTCATATGGATATTACCTTCTGGCTAAGGTGATAATGATCAAATTGAGCAATTCTCATGATACATTTGATGTCAAAGACGACTTGAATAGAGTTTTGGAGTACTTAGAAACCGCAATCACCGGATTCAAGAAAATGAATGATCTGCAGATGATGAAAAAAGCTTTTGAAATCGAAAAGCAGTTGGCACATTTAAGTAGATACCCCGAATTGTTAAATCATTCTGATGAGGCTGTGAATCAGCTCGATCAACGTATCCATCAGGAAAGTGAATATGCTATTTGTTAATTATATAGAAATAACGAGTCATTCTTTGCATGAATATATCACCACGTTAAATAATCACGAAATTTGTCCTTGGTACGATTTGTTTGTCTGGATATCTTGGTTCTTTCATATAGAATCGAGCAATCTTCATTACTGCAACGGATTGATGTGAGCAAAGTCGAATGATTATTGCTCATATTTCTTCTGGTACACTGGCTACAGGCCATTAGTACATTTGCCAAGTGAGTCTCTTTATTTTTAACAAGAGCTCTCATATGGGAAATAGTTTCCAATTCCTGCTTGCTGCAACTTGTGCATAGTTTGTTGTGCTTATTAAGATTTGACATGATTGAACAATTGCAATTGGCACATGTTGCGCTACTCACAAGTGGAGTCTTGAAATTCAGTTGGTCCAAGTTTTGAACGTTGATGGATCTAGGTAGCTCTTGATACCAAATGTTGATGTCTACACCCATAAGACTAAATATCCTTTGAAGCGGAGGTATAAGCACCTTTTCAATGTAATAATTCACATCCAGTTCCAGTTTCTCATTAGAAAGATAATCACCAGGCGAGACACATCTATCTCGAAGGATTTGGCCTTTGGAGCCCTTAACCACCAAGTAGAAAACTCGTTCTCGGTATTGTGGCTCTGCACGATGATCTCTTTTCGTCTTTTCCATGCTTAATTTCGCACCAGGGGGGATGGAGTTGGCATTTTTATATGTCCCAAGTCGCACTTCCTTGCCAAATAAAAAATCTTGGGTATTAAACCTCTGATTCATCACCTTTGTGAATTGTGATTGTACATAAGATTTCACCTGCGAAAGATCTTTCGTGTCAAACAAAACTCTAAGCGATTTTTCAACAATCTTCTGTTGAGCTGGAATCCCGTCCCTTCTAACGGTTTCAATTCCCTTGGCATCAAATTTCGGACGCAGCTGGTCTTCCCGTTCATATGAATATCCTGCATACCGTTTTTTACTCAGCAACACACAAGGAAAATAAACTTTTTCGAACTTCAGCTTTACAGGTGAAGGGTTGATAGAGGTGATATAGTCTGCAATCTCTCGACCAAGTCTAAATGCATCTTTTTTTGTTTTCCCAGGCAAGTATACAAACAGTGAATCTGTATCGCCGTAAACAACTTTTGCACCCCAGTCGGAGTTCTTTTCGATTTCACTGATTGCTTTCAGTAGCGTTTCTCTGGCTGCAGATACAATGGCATCTGCAATAGCAGAGTTGGGCATTCTTCCAGAGTATGTGGCAGAGGCATAACCATAAGTGACATTTGCAATAAGCTTCAGCGCAAGTTGCCTGTTATTGTAAAGTTTATAGAGCTCTGATTCATCCTTCAGTCCATTCATTGTATCTTTGACGTATATCCTGGCATCCAAGATTTCGGCAAGCATTTTGGCCAACAGTGATTTTCTGACGTTAGATTTCAAAAACATCAAGCCATTGGGAGTCACGGTGATGTGATCTTCAAAAATCTTGAGAAGTCCCGGTGGAAGTTTCCATGACGTAACGCCTATTTTCTGTGTCTTCTTTGCATCAAATCCCCGCAATTGTCCCAAAAGAGTAGAATAGCACAGATTATAGGCAATGATTAGAGAAGGGTATAAGGATTGAAAGTCCAACACTAGCAAAGGGCTTTTGTAAAATGCACTTTCGGGCTCTAGGATTAAAGGAATAACCTGTAGTGGATCTTGCTTGAAAACTTGTTTTTTAGATGGCGAAATAAGAATGTAGTTCTCGGCTTTGGCCAATCTCACTAGTAAGCTTTCGACTTTGAATTGAGATCCACGATAAAACACAGAATAGTAATCAATACCCAAAAACCTGGATTCTTCCACTGTTCTCTCCACAATCTCCAGTTTGTCCACTAGTTTCATCTCATAGTACAATCTAGACATGTAATATTCCAATGTATTAGAGATATGTCCAACTTCTTTTGAGCAAAACCACTCTGTCAGTGTTTTATGGTCATAATGAGGAATCCTTTTGTGGAGTGTATGGAAAACAACATTCTCAAGTGAATACCTATTGATACTCAATTCCTTCCTCAAAGGTCTCCAAATATTGAGCATATGACGACCGGTTATTCGTATCCCGGCCGCATGCGTATAACCCCATCTATCTCCAAATATGTTTCGATACTTATTTGCAGCTCTCGAGAGTCTAAGGCCTAAATCAATTTTATGCACTGTTCTGAACCTTTCTAATATGTATCCCCAAGATGACGCATGGATTTCATAACCGCCCAAAATATCTGGATCAATGCACTCAACCAAGGCAACAAGCTCCGTAACCATTTCTTTCTCGGTTGAAAAGGTCTCAATCGGATAGCCTACTGTTGAAAGCCAGTTATGACGCATTTGTTTATCAAGCATGAGAATTCCCGAGCCTTGAATTTCGAGCTCCAAAGGATAGTTTTGATCGTCAAAGCTCCAAAATATGGCAGCAACTTCATCATTTTGCGGATCGGGGAAAAGCTCACCCCTTGTATTCACATGAATTTCTATGGTTAGAATAATAAGTTTGTTGAAACTCGACATCTTCCGCGATATTGGAGACTTGAACGAGGGATACTTGAAACCATTCATTACCGGTGTGAAATTTTCAATCTGTGACCTTAAAAGCTGCGATCTAGTTGTCACTTGTTTTTTGTGTGTTGTGCACCATTCGTTCACCTCTTGAAATGACGGGGCCTGTTTTGAAAAATGCCAAATACTTTCGCAGTTTGGTTGCATATCCAATCTCACATTATTGGAGTCAACTTCCCCGCACGATTTATAAGCCTCCAATCCCATAAGATCCAAACACTTCAGCTGGAATTTCTTTCCGGAAAAAACAAAAGGTTCGCCATTATAGTTTTCCCTAGAAGAATAGAATGGATCATTATAATCAATTTTCATCATCGAATAATCCTGTTCAAAACTTTCCATCATCACACCAAACGATATAAAGGCTGGCCGAGCAAGATTTATCTCGAACACTCTTTCGGATGTGTCAAAATCTTTCAGGTGTCTCCAAGGCGCACTCCACTCATTTTTTTGGGATCCTGGAGTATTAGACTCTATTGTGATACTCAACTCGCTAGGTATTGAAAAATTCCTTTTCTTCTTCGCCTGTGTCATTTCAAAAAATTTCACATCTACATTCTGACTATGATCAACAAGTTGTTCAAATTCATTATCTTTCATTAATTCTGGACTATCTTCTTGTTCGTGCTCTTGCATACTCAAATGAGGAATGCTTCCTAAAAATTCGTCGTTCTCTTGATCAGTCTCCTGCTCGGTGTCCGAATCTGTTTTATTTAAGTCTTGTTCTGGAGCGTTTTGAATAATTGACTGCAAGATAAAGTCAGTCTGATTGAATGATGGCTCGGTAGGCGCAGAAGATTTATCGGCCGTCTGTTTTTCTGAAAGAAGCCAATCACAAATGGAGGATTCATCCAAAAGCTGTTCTTCTCGTAGCCTAACAAGATGGGACTCAGATATAGAAGGATAATAAAACAAGTCCTCGATGCTTTGAAAACTAGTTTTGTAGCTCGACAGCCAGTCACTTTTTGGAACCGTATTGATTGGCGTTGGGTTATGGCTAGGATGAAGAGAATACCACTCTTTTTCTGAGTTATCAGAGCAATATTTCAACAGTTCATCAAGTTCTTCCTGTTCGATCCAATTGGTTTTCTTAAAAAGCCTCTCTCCACCACTGAAAAGTTTAAATTTGGGCTGTGAAGGCATGCGCTCTTGCTCTCTCTGGAACTTTAGATCACTTAAAAGTGTTTTGATAGAAGTTATGTAGCTTTCATCTTCTTCCAAAAGCTCCTTTGAATTAAGATTGATTGTTGAATGAAGATTGCGCTCCTTGAAAGCAGTTCTGTTTTTAACCCAGCAAGCACTTGTATCTATCTCACAAAATGCTCTTCCCATTCTTGGGTAGTGAGAAGCCTCTAGTACATTCACACTAAACATTTCCCTGCCCAAGTGTGATTTGAAGAGCTTTTTAACGTCATTATTAATTTTGGCTTTGTTAAACTCGGTGTAATCAGTTTGGAAATACGGCTGAAAACTCTCGTCGTTACCATCCAGCTGCACCAGGGGAGATCGCCAGTAGAGCTTGTCCAGGTAAATCCAGTTACTCCCAAAACAATTATAGTCAGTGAGAAATTGCAAAGTGTAAGGGATGTGTGATTCAAAAGGTTGAATGACAGTATCAAAAATCACCCCTTCACTCAACAATCTAGAAAGCCTCTTGGTATGCCTTGGACTTAGAAGACTAATTTTGATAAAAGGTGCATATCCAGCATGGTAACCGTAAAATGAAACTCCTTTGACTAAGGAAATATCTGAAAGATAAGTTTTACCTTCTGGTTGTTGACGATCTTCATCTTCGTCATCATCATCAATTTCATCTTCCTCTTCTTCAACTTCACTTGCACTATTATCAAAGGTTGTCTTGTTAGGTCTGCGTCGTTTCTTATTCCGTTGAAATTTGAATGAATCGTGTAATTTCCTATCGATTTCACCCTTCCAGGAGAGAAGTCGGGTTTCGATGTCTTTCTTATTGTGAGAAAAAGGTCCTTTATAGGGCACATATATATAAGGAAACACATTGTGTATATGGAGCACACAAGTATGGCCAGTGATCAGCTTACCAAATACACGGAGTATAGGAACCTGACCAAACCTGGTTCCAGAATCAGACTTCAGTTCTCTCCCATTTATAGTAAAACACTGTTTATCTAAGGACGAAGGCAAACATTGATACGAGTCGTATGCGACCAGTTGAACTTTGAGCTCTGATCCATTTCTTTCATTCGATCCCAATAATGATGAGAAATCATTCATGAAAAGTAATAAGGCCAGGTCAGACCATATCTACCTTTTTCAACAAAGAATGATACAAGAGTTTTATTTGTACCCTTTTTTTATTTACTATCTTTGAAAAAAAGTTAAGTCGTGATTTCTGAGTGTGAGTACGTAATCAGGAAAAGGCCTAATGCCTATATAAATCATCATAAAGGTTGAATTTGAGTTTGCGTTTGGCATTTGCAGTCGAAAGATCGAGATCAAGGTCCGTCAATGCCTTTGCTGGGTATGGAGGCATCGTCTCGGTGTTGCGCAGCGATTGAATGTATTTATACTGTATTCTATTCTTTTTTGGAGGCGTCACAAAGGAGGGAACTTTCAGTTTGGTGCAACCATCAGACTCCTTGAATTTAAGCATGAAAGAGTCTGTGAGTTGAAACTTTGGTTCAAGAATTCCAGCACATTTTGATGCTGCATTGTGATACTGAATAAATGCAGGATATTGGTCGATTCTTAAATCAGCTAGTGGCGTTCTGGCTTGTTTTCTGAGCTGAGGGGTGTTGGGTCTATTTTCCAGGTCTGTTGGTTTGGAAATTGGTTCATTTTCCTTGTTGGAAAGATCCTCAACCAGCAGTTTTTCTGTGAATGTTGGGAATGGGTTCTGGCGATAATCTGTTGGGTCATCGAAGATTTTGAATTGGTGCCCACAATCTTTGGGAGCGGTCTTGAATTTCTTTGTGGGTGAGAGCGAGATTATATCTCGAGAAACTCTTTTCGAAGGCGACAATTTGGCTAAAGCGGGGACCACATTGAGTGATTCATTGCTATCCATTTTCATTGATTGGGAATATGCAAGCTCCAGTTTTTTAGGAGAAGCAGGTCTAGAAAGAGAACTAAGACTGGCATCTGAGCCCAGTTTATGCTTATAAGGCGAAGTTGATCTAGATTTGGAAGAAACTAGTCCATGAGTGTTTGAGTCCTTAAGACCTAGGGGAGTCCGCCCCCTCGATATTGGAGAGCTAGGTGATTTCATAAGTGCAAGATTGAACAAGGAAGAAAATGCTTTAAAGAACAACAAGAATTGGACTCCCCTTTTATTTTTCCTCTATAAAAAATTAATTGAGGCGCGCTTCGCAGGTAGGAACGCGTACCGTGCTGAAAATAGTAGGGGAAAAAAAGAGAGGAAACTTTATAAATCTTTTTCGTTCAATTCTTTAGCCATCTTGTCCTTCTCGGCCATCCAAATCTTTGAAAGCGAAATGAATGCTGCACCAAACCCAAAAGCCAAATGAGTAGGCTCGTCGATCTTGAAATTGAAAACAGTCACTGTATCGTAAACAAAGTCAAAAAACAGCTTGAGGATTTCTAGCTGCACCATATACTTCTCTTGAGAAATCTTTTTCAATTCTGAAGAATATTGCACCAATTGCTGTCGAGCTTCAGTGTTATCGAGATTGGAGGCCACTGATATAGGCGATTGATCAGGACGAAATGTGGAAATGAGTCGTTTGGCACGTTGTTTGACTTGGTAATTAATCTTAAGCGAATTTTCCTTACTACTCAATTGCCTCAACTTTTCAAATTGAGTTCTGAACCCAAGTAAAATACTGATATACCATGCTATTGGTTCATGTCTACCAGCCATCTTTTGATATCTAGGCATGGCCTCTGCATTCAAAACCCCTATTTTGAAAGCCAGCAACGATTCGTCGAAAAAACTGTAATAGAGAGCACTTAATTCTTGCACTGACTTGATATTCCACCAGTCATCTTTCAGTTTTCTCAATTTAGAAGAGCTCTTGTCAGAAGACCTTAGTATTTGCAAAGAGTCGGATATTCTGTTCAAAAGTTTTATCGCCTTAAAAGGCAGCGTTCCTGCTCTCAACATCTGTCTGTAAGTCGATAGCACATTGGCCAAGCCTGATGTCTTCGATTCAAATTGCCCCAAGAGTAAAATCAGTAACAATTCTGGCCGTCTGATCAATTGTGAAAGAATATTTTGCGTGCTATCGTTGAAGTTCACTTGTGTCAATTTGAAATTGGATAACCACTCGGTCTTTCTTGCTCTAACAGAATATGCTATAAGAATTCGAAGTCCATATTGGATACATTTTCCCAATTTATCCTTCCCTGACAACAAAGACAGCACTTTAATGCAGAGATCAAGAGTAGAAGGTTTTTTGATAGTTTTTCTTTGTAGGGTATCCATGATGAGCTCTTTATTTGTTATGAGAAGGTCCTCGTCAATAGGACTTGGACTAACAAAGTCGAGTCGAGGTGTGCGATCAAGACGGGACTCATGGTTTAATGAAAGAGGTGTGTTGAGGCGAGATGGAGGGGCGATGTTTCTGTTGACACTGTTGCCGTTCATGATGGAAGGTGTCCTTGAATGTTTTCGTATTGGCGAACTTAATCTTATCTTAGTGAAGTTATCTTTGTTGGACTGATAGTAATACGAATAAACTCCTAATGCTCCTCCCTCCTTATACAAGTTGTCCTGGAGGGCCATTATTTATAAATTGAAGATGATTTTTTTACTATTGTCGCCTATTACTCCAATTCTTGTTTGTTCGATCCGTGCAATAATAGACTACTGACAAATGAGCAATTGTGTGGCGATGCAAAAAAAAATTCGGGTCGGATGTCGGTGGCGGTGCTTGCCTTTTTGAGTGTACCCGTTCCATCGCTGGTACGTTATCGTGCTACTGTTCCGGCTACCGTTGCCTAAAAAATTTGAATAGCGGGGAATCTTATTGGAGAATCAGATTGAATGGTTATTTTATACACAAAGTCCGCCAAAACTCACATCAGCACTCCTTTGGTACTAGGAACGTCATCTCTTCCCGTAAAACTAATGGCATCCCTGATCGCGACCGCCAATGCTTTGAAAGCGCTCTCGCTTCTATGATGGTCGTTGAAACCTCTAATACAGTCAACGTGTAGTGTCACATGTGCACTGGTAGCAAAACTCTCTAAAACGTGTGGAATCATCTCACAACTTAGATCTCCGATCTTTTCCCGTTTCAGTCCAAGTTCAATCACCGCATATGGCCTGTTAGACAAGTCCACAACGGCCCGACTCAAAGCCTCGTCTAATGGAGCATATGCATATCCAAACCTCTTCAGACCCTTCACATGGCCTAGAGCTCTTTTAAAAGTCTCTCCCAAAGCAATGGCAACGTCTTCAGCAGAGTGATGATCGTCGATGTGCAAGTCTCCTACACACTCCACTATCAAGGACCATCCAGAATGTTTTGCTAACGCATGCAACATGTGGTCGAGAAATCCAATACCAGTGTTTACCGAGATCACCTGGGCAGAAGTAGATTGTGATGCATGTGTTTCGTAAGTTTTGTTCAAAATAGACTCCTTACATTCGATGTATCCTCCGTCCAAGCTGAGAATGATTTGAATACTAGTCTCATTAGTAACTCTTTTCACCTCAGCAAATCGTCTCGGCCTCGTTCCATTCATGTCGTTTTCTAGATTGAGCTTGCGCTTTTTCACTTCTTCAGTCGTAGTTGTTGTTATCTGAAAAGCAGTATAATAAACCACTTTTTTCTATTTATTCTTTCTTTTCCACTATTACGAATGACTGATAAAAAAAATTCAAAAAAAATCATATCTAGGTCGATCGACTCAACATTGCGATTTCGGCTCCCTGGAAAAAATATAAAAGATGAGGCGAAGAAAACTCAGTTTGCTCCAACCACTTGAACCCGGACTTTCTACTAATATCACTGAAAATGCTCGCAAGATTATCCAAACTACCACTCAGATCTTTTTCGACTTCTCGCAGCCTTCTCAACCAGGGAGCAACTCATCATAATATGACCAGCGAAAATGGAGAGCTCAAGATCAAAGTCGAGCCGCTTCCTAGAATCAACGAGTCTGTGGAGAAGAAAAGAAAAAGATTGGTGTATCAGTCGAGAAAAAGAGGTATTCTGGAGTCAGATCTTTTGTTGAGCAGATTTGCTGATAAATATTTGGCGACAATGACTGCTGAGGAGTTAGAAGAATATGACAAGTTGCTAGACGAACCAGATTGGGATATCTATTATTGGGCAACTAAAAACTATAAAATCACTCCGCTGCCTGAAAAATGGCAAAATTCTAGCATCTTGAAGAAATTACAGGAGTTGAGTGAAAATAAGGACAGGGAGGTTTTGAGAATGCCAGCTTTGAAACACTAGATAGCTTTTTGTATATAAGATTAATCAACCAAATCTGTTGTTTGGATCGGAAGTTCCTCTATTTTAGCTCCTTCATCCTCTTCTTGCTCCTCTTTCATAGATTCTTCCACCTGAGCGAACTCTTCTTTCAAGTGATTGAACTCATCTTCATTTTCAAGCAATGCTTGAATTTGAATAACTCCACATTGATCAAAAAGATCCAAAACTTTTTCAGCGTCTTCCACAGACATCGTAGCAAACACATCATTGATATTATCCAATTCCTCAGTCTCCAATGCCTTACGCATAGCTTCTGGTATTTGTTTAAAATGCTCATATTCCGGTGAATCTTCGCTAGGTAAATTAATAACCAACTTTGAATTTGGGTCCATCGATCTCAGTTGGATTTGCTCAACTCCCTCTTGGGCAGACTCCCTCTCGTGTTCTTGTTTAATAATATCACATCTGCCCACAATATGCTTGTATGTTTTATCCCAATCAGCTTCAAACGCTTTGGCTGCTGGTGTGGACTTGTCCAGTAATTTTCCCACAAACATTCCCACGGCTTGCTGTTTCTGATGAGTTGTAGCTCGAGGCCCACCAGCAGCCTTGAAAAGATCATCCAAATATTGGAGCATCAATGCTTGGTGTACAACTTGTTTTGCTTTGACAGAATCCCCATCCAATTGGTAATCAAATGTTTTCATCATGAGGGCATCTTTCTGTTGCTCACTGACAATATAAAGATGTTGTTCAAGGAACTTGATGGACTTCATGAGGTTAGTGGCAGGAATTTCGGAAAATTCTACAGTCTCCTGGAGTAGCTCCAATTCATCAAGCTGATCCAATGGCTTAGAAGGAATTTGTGCGCTCTTCGAAAGATTTGGATTGTTGATAGTTTCGATCGCTTGTGTGGTGGTAGTGGCAGTCGAAGGGGTAGAAGTCTTTGAAGCAGATGTGGTGGTGGATGGAGGATTGCTGGTATTCCTGTTGACAAAAGAACTATTCCAACCGTCGTGGATATCATCACTTGAAATATGTGCTTCTTTTTCTTTGTTCAAAGTCTCAAGTTTTGGGTCTATTTGTTCTAGGACAGATTGAATTTTGGCTCTATGTTCTTTCACCTTGCCCACCAACAATTTTGGATCAAGAGGATCTTTGCCTTCCTGTTTCAAATCATCGGAAATTTGAATAAATAGGTCTTCTACCATTTCATTGTAAGGAACATTTTCCGAGTTGTCTTCTATACTGCATTTCTCAGCAGGGTCGAAATGGGTCTTCAAAAACTCATTTCTTTTGGATTCATCTATGATATCTTCATCCGAAAAAGTAGATAGCATCAAATCAACTCTCGCGTTCAACCTAATGTACATTTCTTTTTGGATTGTCAACCCTTTAATTTCATTATTTCTCTGAATCCGCTTTTCGTGGATGTCTCTTTGTTTCCACTTGATGAACGAGTTCTTGTCCACATTTGGATGCACTTCAATATCTGAGTCATCAGACAATTCGATCTTGTCCCACTTGGAGTAATCAATTGGCATTTTACGTTAAATAATACCACAAAAGACTGGAAGTTGTAAGACGAAACAAGGCGATTTTTGTATTGGGATCAAGAGAAAAAACTAGAAACCTGATTTCGACGTAGCATAAATAAAGACGATCGACGCGACGTCAAAAAATTGACTGGCTCGTGTTTTTATGCCTTTTAGTCATGTTCCCCTATTACTATATCCAGTACTTGTTTGCCATTTAAATTAAGATGGATTTTCTGGACATTCCAAACGAGGAAGCAGAGTACTCTAACGGCTACGAAGAAGATTCTGTGCGGGCATCGTTATCCAAAGCATTAGGAAGTAACCCTCCAATTCCCGAAGATGACGAAAACGACGATGAGGTCACGGAGCTCAAGGAGACTCCGAAAGTGGGGTCGGTCAGGTCTAGAAGGGGCACTTTGACCAGCCCATTGGCACAGCCACTTGACAAGAAACACAAAGATAACATGAACGAAAAAATTTACGAGTTATATGACATCATTCCAACCAACCTGTTTAATGATAGCAAGGAAAAGTCATCAGGGACCAAGGACGGCAAGCCAAATAAGGGTCAAATATTGCGCAAAGCTGTTGAATACATCAATTATCTACAAGCTCAGATTGACGAGAAAAACAGAAAAGAAGTCGAACTCAGTATCAAATTAAGAAACCTGGAGATCTCCAACAATGTTCCTGTTTCCAAACGACTTAATTTACTCCATACTAGTGCTGAGATAGGCCTATCTAAAATTGGTGTGGGTCCTTTGGCTCAGGAACCATCTGAGTCACCCAAACCATGAGCTATTGAGCAGGTTCTGAGTTCTTGTTTATAGCAGGCCTATATTAGAAATGAGCTTCTCATTTATAAGATTTCTATCTCGCTCATTAATGTATTGAATCTATGCAAAGAGTGTGCATTTCGTATAAAAAAAATTTTTTTCAGGTTAACTAAAGAAAAAAATATTGTGTAGCTATTGCTCTGAACTTAGGTCTTAAATATAATACCAATGAAGGTGGTTGATTGTCTTGCCGACCCTGAAGGCCGGTTTGTGGCATGTGTGATTGCAGGCCCGGGAAGAAACGAGATCAGAATTATGTCATTAGCCGGAAAAGAGTTCAGATCTAATATCGAATTTGATTCAGAAGAGAAGATTCAGAAAGTGAAATGGCTACGAAACGGATCGACTAGCTATCTTGGAATACTGCTATCCACAAATGAAATCCTGGTCCACTCGCCGTTGGCCAAAGAATTCGTCAACAAAATAGCCACCACTTCTTCTTTGGTGGATTTCACCGATGGTCCAGGTCTAGACATCTGGGGATTTGACCAAGAACACATGAGTTTAAAGAAGTTTTCTTTATTTGAAAATCGAGTTCTGGATTCAAGGCCATGGAATACGGATACCCAATCTCAATTTATTCAATATCTCGATAAAAAACTTGCCATGGGCTCGTCTGCTCTATACATCATTGATCCATATAAAGTTCTTGAATCCGATCACGAAGTGAAAATATCTGCTCCTAAATCTCATCAATCACTCATCACAAGTGTCATACAATCCCGTGTTCATCCTGACTTATTGGCAATCTCTAGAGAGGATGATGCTGTGGTGCATCTGGTTTCGATTTCCAGCTCAAAAACTCTTGCGACTTTCAAGTGTCAGTCTGCAGTTTTGTCGATAAGTTTGGTGGAAAGCGAGGGATTGGAGAACCTCGCAATGATTACTGAGGAAGGTCTGATAGAATTATTTGTGGACTCGTTCAATAAAAAAGGAAGAAAGCAGTTTTCCTCAAACATTCAACTCAAGCCAAACGTCGCTTCACTGAAATTTGCCGGACTTTTGGTGAGAGACAAATATTTGACTGGTGTTTGGTCGGATGGATTGGATGTGGATTTTACCGATTTTGAGTTGGAAGACCTTCAAACTGATGGAGAAATCATTATAGATATCGATTACGAACAGGACTCGTCGCAAGAACCAAGTCTAATGATGGATGACGTTGGAGATTCCGAAAGCGAGGAGGAAGAACAACAACTTGATTATCTCACTCAGGATCCTGCACAAGTGTATTCAATGATAATTGAGAACTCTGGAGAGACAGACCAATTGATGGCCATTCTGTCTCAAAATCGAGAGCTGGCAAAAAATACCATGTATTTGCTCAAAGATAACGAAGCTCTTGCGCTCTTCAAACAGCTATCATTTGCTGTGTCTGATGATCCTCGCAAGTCTGCTTTTTTGGATAGATGGCTCAAATGGCTTTTGATTTCGAAGGGAAGTCTTATATCTAAAGATCCTGACTGCGTGGAAATTCTCAAACTTCTTAGATCCACATTAATTGACAACGTCCAATTACTTTCGAGTTTACTTTCCTTGCAAGGAAAACTATCATTACTTCAATCTCAGTTGAATTTAAGAAGCCAAATTCTCTCTCATCATCAGGATAATGGTACACCCGAAGACATTAAGGTGGTGGAAAATTCGCTTGTTTTGGACGGTGAGAACGACGATTTGGACTACGATGAACAGGGTACTTCTGGATCAGAAGAAGATGAAGAAGAGGAAGCAGAGGAAGACGATGAGGGAGATGGTCAAGATGAAGAGGAAGAGTAATCGACTAATCAATCTGTATAATCAACCGCAAATAGAAATGAGCATTGATTTGTTGGTGTAGAGATGCAGTCCCTACCAAAAGAAAAAAAAATGGCAATAATTTTTTTTTCCTTCCTTTTTTTTCAAAAGCTCGATAAGACTGTAATCTATTATTGAAGCACAACAGACTGTTTTAAGAGCCGTTGCAATCCAAATAAAAACACAATCATGAGCGACAAACTATATATCAGCTACAATAATGTGCATAAGCTATGCAAATCTGGAGCTGAAAGATGTTTAAACGAGGTTGGAAAGCCTGATGTCATCATAGCCATTGGAGGAGGAGGTTTCATTCCAGCTAGAATCATCAGAACTTTCTTGAGAAGCGCTGGAGAAAAGAATATCCCTATCCAGGCTATTGGACTTTCTCTGTATGAGGATATGGGGACTGGAGCAGACAAGATTGGTAAGGAAGTTGTGAGAACACAGTGGCTCGACTTTGGTGCTCTTTCACAGCATTTCGACTCTTTGATTGGAAAAAACATCTTGATCGTGGATGAAGTCGATGACACCAGAACTACTCTACACTATGCACTTTCCGAGCTTTATAAAGATGTCCAGGAAATGGCTGAGAAACTGGGAAGAACCGACGAGGAAACCAAGTTTTCTATTTTTGTGCTGCATAATAAGCTCAAGGAGAAAAGAGCAGAGATTGATGCGTCCCAGATGGGCCAAGGTAAATACTTTTCTGGTCTTGATGTTCCAGATCAATGGATCGCATATCCATGGGAATGCTCTGATATTGATACTCATACTGAGTTCGCTATCAAGCAAGGCAACATTTAAGTACCGTTAATTAATTGTCATTAGATACATGCAATAATACATATAGATCCTATTTTCAATTTTGAAGCATCGAAAGCTGTTCTTGCATATCAACCAACTGTTGAACTTGGCTGCGTAACATGTCTTTCAAGTCTTCAACGTCAGCCTCTAATTCCCCACATCTTTCCGACTTTTCCCCAAGAAGTTGCAAAGTGGCTTCATAATTCGAGTTCAAATCGTCGTATTCGGCTTGCAGACTCGACAACTTCGCCTTGTATTCCGTGGCAGTCTGGCTTTCTTTCAATAATCGGATGATCTCATTGGAGGCCTCTTGTTTCTGTTTGTTCAATTCACTGATCTCCTCCTTGAGTCCCATTATTTCCAATTCTAATCTTCTAATCCGCGACGACAATTTTCCCATCAATTGAATGTTGCTACCACCATTCATATTGCCAGCTCCTCCGCCAACTCCACCTATGGTAGACGAATGCGGGGTCTCAAATTCGTCTCCTGAGGCAATTCTGCTCAGTCCAACTCCACTTTTAGACCTCGGAGCAGATGTCGGAGAGGATGATGGGAAGATGTCGTCTTCAGTAGTGTTAATTGGATCATCAATGGGCTCCAAAGTTAATGAGTTCTGTGACCTGTCTAGCTGTGATTGATGGCTGGCCATCGGGCTATAAAATAGTGAAGATTGCGATTGCTGTCTGCTTGAGCCATATGAGTATGGTGCAGGTCTAGGAGTCGTAGAAGATTCTCCTAATGCTATATTGTCCATGGAAGCCATGGAAATAGATCTTTGAGATCGGTAATGATTCAAACTCGAAGATGAATTGAACTCATTCAAATAAAAGTTTCCTGGATTGTTTCCAGATGAAGGGGTCAAACCTGGAGCTCCTTGAGGAACCGCTTGAGGATCAATTCGCAGCTTATTTATGTTAGTCAATCTAGATTTTTCTTCCTCTAATTGCTGTATCTTCTTTTCAAAGCTTGATTTCTCGTGCTCGTAATCGGTTTTCAAGGCTTCATAGTTCTGGCGTTCAGTCTCTAGATCGCTTGCGGTGCTCTCCAAAGATTTTCTGGTATCAGCAAGTTCCAGCCTCAATGCTGCTTCGTTTTCTAACAAATCGTTGATTTCCGTTGCTTTCATCTTCAAATCATTGGTCAAGGTTTTGATTTTTTTCGAATTGATGAGATCCTTTTGCTTAAGAACCTCGACATCACTCTCCACGCTCGAAATTTTCTTCAAATACGAGCTCTCAATCAACTTCCAGTTCTCTTGCGCTTGAGTGTACTGCGCCTGTAACAGATCAATAGAGACAGTCGAGCTTTGCTGGCTGCTCAAACTTCCCACATCCATTTGCTTATCAAGAGCTGTTTCAGTCACCATACGGAGAGATTCCATCTTGCTTTCCAATCTTCTAATCTCATTAGAGTTTTCTTCCAAGATCTGGTCGTATTTGTTTTTCTCTCTGTCTGCCTTGTACTCCAGTTGGGATATCTCGGCTTTGGTATCTTCCTTGTACATGTTAAATTGGTCTGTCAATTTGTCAAGTGCTTCTTGTAACCTAGAAGAATTTTTCAATTCTTCCTCTAGTTGTTTTCTTGTGTTAGCAAGCTGAACATCCAATTTCCGAACTTTCAATTCTTTAAGTTCGTTGTAGATCGAGTCTCTTTCCTGCTGTAGCTTATTGTGTCGAAGTTGCAAAGATTCGTAACCCAGTTTATCCTCCTTTGCGCTTCTCTCTCCTTCTTTGAAACTTCTGATTTCAGTTTCTAATTCCGACACCCGCATTTGTAATGCAGAAGTCTCCTTCTCAGACCTTGTCAAATCTTCCTCGAGATCGTTCTCTTTCTGCTTCATCTTTTTTATAGTTTGCGTCAAGTTAACCTCTTTCATGGATAATTTAGATCCCTCTTCCAACAACTCCTTGATTTGAAGCTCTTTTTCTTCCAACTTCTTTTTCATTATGTCAACGTTGCCAACTGGAGGAGTGACAGATCTGCGATTGAGTGTTGATTGTCTTTGGGAATCTTTTTTCAAGTCGTCGACTCGTTTATTCAATTCCTGGACTTTCATAGCACTTTTCTGTTTAACCTGTCCAATGGCAACCATTGACTGGTCCAATAATTGTAAGAGCTCGTCTTTGCTCAAATCCATGTAATTCTCGGGCAATTCAAACTCAGCCGTATTAGATACGCTTGGACCGCCAACTGTTACTGGCTCATCTTTGGTAATTTCTATCGAATTTGTACCACTATCGCTCCTCTGTATATCCAAACTGCTTCTTGGAGACGCAGATTCTGTTCTGGATGACTTTCTAGAAGCCGCCATAGCTAATCTTTCTTGCAGCGAAAGCTTCTTCTTTGGTATCGTTTTGGGCTCCATCATGTCATTTTTTGCCGGTTGTTCATCTACCTGAGCCTCTTCTTTCGGCTCCACACTCGTGATTTCAGACTCTTGAATATCTGGTGGGCTCGAAGCCAACACCTTGGCCTCGTCTGGCAAAACAATTGCTATTGTTTCTGGTTCTTGTTGTGACATCCCGAACACGTAAGTACCTACACTATGCAATTCGACAGTCGATCTGGACAAAAAATTCAAGCTTCAGGCCCCACTTCAGTAGACCTTGGTCGCTGCAATTGCAAATGCGATACACTATTGCCCGTGTTCTCGTTGATCAGGCCCTAATGGATCGACGTTAACCACAGATCCTAGCCTCCTTTTTTTTTCCACGGCCCTTGTGTGCTTTTCAAAGCTGATTGGGACTTTTGCACGACAACCGGGCTGTGCACCGCACGAGACCAAGGGCCCGGGGAAATATCATTAATACTCGGATTTCATTGGGATATAAATAACCATCTCAGCCAGTAAGATGGTCTGTTAAATGCACATAGACAAGACATAGAAAGGGGTATCAGAAAAGAGCGAAACCTTGAAAATAGGGGAAATAGAAAACCATTAAATTCCTAACCTGGAAATAAAAAAAAATCAAATATGCAGAAGATGCCAATTGTAAATTGAGGAAGATGCCATGCGTTCAAATGGCGGGGCAATACTGTCTCATGAGATTGTTCAACTCCTGTTCTTCCTTCAAAGCAACAGAGTCGATCAACTTGGTGAGCGAGTAGTCGTCGATCGATGCGGTTTTCTGGTGGCACACACCAGGTAAGGAGGTGATTGGATAGTTGTTCAAAGTTGCAGTGCTAGAAACCGATGAAGCTCTGGAATGAAGCGAATCAATCGACATGGTCGAGGTGCTTGACCGCAACGACTCCAAAGATGACACAGATGAAGATCTGGAACATTGTAGTTGTGGAACCGGAATTGGGTCTGCAGTAATGATAGGATGAAGCATCGAGGAAGCGATACCAGTAGAAGTACATGTGCTGGATCTTTGGTGGAATCTTGGAGGAGGAGTTGGCGCCACTGGATGAGGAGCAACAACCGTTTGCGTAGATCCAACAATCATGCCCTTTGACAAATTGTTTCTCATCTTAGACTGTTTCTTCAAGTCTGCCTTAATAGGATCCAAGAATCTTTTCCAAACTTTGACAAGTTCGTCTTTTTCGATTCTGAGGTCCCAGTCAAGCAACATGAGCAGCTGTCTTTCCATTAGATTGACGTCTTCTTTTCTGAAAAGACCGTCGGTGTATTTACTCCAATGCTTGTTCTTTGGAGAGGAGTCATTGTGGTGTTTGGAAGAGATGATGAGACAGGCTAGGAAAATCCTGTGTCTGGTGCATGGAAGGCCTTGAGCGTCTTTAGGCAACTTCGATTTCAGTTTGTTGAGGAACACGATCGTCGACATCAAGGTTCCTGTGTAAACGTTGGTGTAGCGGACCAACTTGGTAATGAAAGTCATTAGAGATGGCAATGGCTTGGTCTTGATGATTGGCGGAGAGTCTGGTGGAGAAGGCAGATGCTGGGTGATAGTTTTGGACGACTCACAAGGCAAGACTTGCAAGGTGACGGTCACCAAATGGTGGATCATGTCCTGGGTGACTGGGGTTTTTAAGAATATCTCGAGTGCTTGGTCGTCAGACATAATTGATTGAATATGATGGGTAATAAAATTCCTCTTCTTCTTGGCATCTATCAGTGGGGTCTTGTAGCTCATATATATAGCACGAGCACGCTAAATCTCGAGCCCGTTTGACACCTCCTTCGAACACTATTTTGCCCAAGCCTTTTTACCCTTCCAGCTACAAATGGTAGCGTAGCGGACCGCGCCGAGCCTCTGCGCCGCACAGAAACTCCTTTAACTGGCAACGGTTTTTTCTATTTTGCACGAAACAGGCATCGAAATACGCTACAGTATTGGGAGTTTGTACCGACAAAGGAATCATGTATGTTTCACCTGTTAGACCGCGACGCTAGCCAAGCCATCGCGATTATCCACCTTACAGGAGCCCTAAATTCCTTTGAAGCACGTCGGTTTGGGATCTGAACCACGCGCGTTTTGAAAAATAAAGCCCCAAGCCTCCAGGAGACTAACACGAAAAATTGGAAAATCAGGCGAAAAAAATCCCCGGACTAGGACGTGCGCGTGCGTGCACGCGAAAGGAGCCAACACGCTATAATATCCCAGAATGGCAACTTGCAAAGTGCCTGCTTCCGATAAGGTTGGAAGGCATGCTAATTAAGAGTCTAGATTTGATAATTAGTAGCATCAGATGCCAAATAGAGTCAAAATTGAAATAGAATTACAATCGACTATAAATTCATAATAACATCATAAAACCCGTAACTATTTGTCGGCACCATAAGACTTGGTCTTGTACTTTCCATTCAACAAGATGATGTCTTGAGGTCTGTAATCAAACTTCTGGGTCAAGAAAGATTCCAAAATGTTCTTGGTACCTTGGGCGTATCTGACTTGAGCATCAATCACCGATCCTGAATAATGAGGAGTCATGGCATTACCAGCACCATACTTGTTGGACATGGTTCTCCATGGATGGTCCTTTGGAGCCGGTTGTGGGTACCAGACATCACCACCATAACCTCTCAATTGGCCAGACTTGACTGCTGCAGCCACATCTTCAGCCACACAAATGGCTCCTCTGGCTGTGTTGACCAACCAAGCTCCTTTCTTAAAATGTTTGAGCAAATCAGCATTGATCAAGCCTTTGGAACCAGCATGTAGAGGACAGTTGACTGTGACAATGTCTGCCTGACCAACAAGTTCTTTGATGTCCTCGACTCTTCTGGCACCAACTTTTTCCTCAGCCTCCTTTGGCAGAGATTGGTAGTCGTAATACAGGAGTTCCTTAGGATTGAAAGCAACCAATCTCTCCAACACTCTGTAACCAATTCTACCAGCACCAATTGTGGCCACAACTTTACCTTCGATATCAAACGAATCCTTGGCAACAGCAGCAACATTCCATCCGCCGCTCATGATTTGCTCGTGTGCAGGAACAAAGTTTCTGACTAGCACCAACATGGTCATCACAACATGCTCGGCCACAGAAACAACATTGGATCCAGTGACTTCCAGAACAGAAATGTCTCTACCAGACTGGTTGATGAAGTCAAGATCGATGTGGTCTGAACCAACACCTGCAACCACCAATAACTTTAATTTCTTGGCTTTTTGGATTCTCTCCTTGGTGATGTAAGCTGGGTGGAATGGGGTGGAGATCACAATGTCTGCGTCTGGTAGATGCTGTTCTAGCTCAGAGTTTTCACCCTCCTTGTCAGATGTGACAACCAAAGAATGGCCCTGGGATTCAAGCCAATCCTGAATTCCTAGGGCGTTTTCAGTACAACCGTACAGTCTAGATTCGTCTTTGGCGTGTTCGCCAGCGTCGTATAAAACTAGAACAACTTTCATGATGGATAATTAAGTGGTAATCAAAGATGATGATCTGATAACCAATACAACACTACCAACCATAAGGGAAATCGTCGAGATATTTATACCTGGAATATAGCCACATATTACCCCTCTTTTGTTGCAATTGGAACATCAATTGGTACTCCGTGCTGCTTCCAGGATCATTTAGCCCGTTCAGACTATACAAATCTTTCATAAATCAAGTAAAATTGTGCCTGTTCTTATGACAGCTCCACTTCCGTGCTAGCCATGCAATTTTATTGGTGGATTCTATTGTCTCACCCCAGATTCTGCTTAGAAAAACTTCTAAAATGTGGGGGTGGGAACTCCCGAGACAGTATCGCGAGAGGCTATTTTTGATCCGATTTGTTAATTTTATGAACCGTGCGGGACCACCACTTTCTTTCACCTGTCGATCGTCTCGGATTCATCGTCATCTTTTTCCGTCTGGGGGAAGGCCAAGAGCACTTTTGGTAAAAATACGCAAATATTATTTGAACACCCCCTTTTACGTCACCGGACCAATTTACATTGAGAATCCGATTGCTTGAATGTCCCATAAAGTCCGAAAAAACCTCCTCATTAGCTCTATACATTCCGCCCTCATTCTCTGCTTCTGAAAAGGTTCAGAAACATCGACCCAAGCCCCTCCGCCGGTGCCTGATAAATGCTTTTGGGGTCTCGCTGTCTAATATCCTTATAAGTCGGTAGCCTGTGATGTTTCGGGTGTGCATCCACATCTGGCTGACGAGACCCCGTCAAATGATTTCGAAGTGCACCCACCAATTGGCCAGCCACGCGGCGGTAGCAACCAGCCAGCTCCTTGTCCTTCAATAAATACAGCTTTTGAGATGCTAAAGGGGCCTGTAAGTTATACCCGCGGATGCTATCGTTCAGGCTATTCAGCTTTGTAGTCAAATATTTGTCCTCACGAGCCTCCCATTCCGGACTGCGGAGCTTTGGGCCATTGTGGCTAATCTCAGCCTCAGCGTACCGTTCCATCAGTTCTATCCATTGATGATTGGATTGCATAGGATGTTTTTCACATATCAAGTTGACTGCCCTGGTCTGCCAGTTCAAATCCAATTGGTGGCGGAATTGACGGATCATCACATCTACAGATCCTTGTTTTTCAATCCATGGTGGTACTGCATCCTGTCTTTTCAGAATGTTGTTCAGATGGTATTCTGTTCGATCAATGTAGGCATTCGAAGAAGTAAAATCTTTGGGCAAGGATTGTCCTCTTGGAAGATTCTTGAACTCCCCATTACGTTGCGCCTCCTGTATTTTTTGGTCTGCTAACGACCGGATCGAATTGTCCACAGAAGCAAAAGAATCATTCAACAATTGAGCAGGGCCAAGAAGCCGTTCTCTATAAAGTTCCGAAAACCCATCATCCTCCTCCTCCCCTCCACTCTTCTTTTTCGTGGTGGTGTCAAACTTGCCCAGTTGATAGTCCAATGCATTCTCCCTTGCAGCATTCAATCGTTCTCTCACAGTAGGCTTAGGAGTAATCAAAGGAGCTGATTTTGCCCCTCTTCCCTTTCCAGGACTGTACTTATCATTCAACATCCTCATTGCTGAATCGTGAACAGTTTCGTGGCCCGTCCAAACTCGAGCACCCGCCAGTTCCTGGGTCTGTTTCCCCGCATAAGAGGGCAACTTTCCAAGTCCAAGCTCCTTCTGGTACCCAATTCCATAATCTGCTGTTTCGATCCGATCCAACTTGTGTCGTATACTATGTAACGGAAGAGATTCTTGGGGCACACCAGCTTTCGGATCATCAGCTATTGGTCTAGCATCTTCTGCCAACTGCTCAAGTCTCCGTTTCATATACCCAGAATCATCAGAATAGAGTCTATGAGCCACACGTATGCACTTTACCAGTTTATGCTTATGGTTGTTACCAAACATCCAGTAATCACCAAGGATAGGTAACTTTATAGATTTAAAGATAGCAAATGGAAAGAAATATTATTTTAATTTGTGTAAAGATGTCCATTTTTGCTGAGGTTTGAGGAGTGTTCACAACATAAAATACTGTCGCACTCGAAACTAGATGTCTGGGGAAAAAGAAACAGTAATTACATCTATCTAACAGTTAAAACATGCTCCACATTAGTTATATTCAAAGAAATACAGCTAGGGCTTGAGATCGAACCTCGTGGTTGCAGAAAATGGAACTAAAATCAAAGACTTAAAAAATTGGTACCATTTCAAGTTTAGCCTGAATTAATAGAAATCTGCTGTGTTTAGATTTCAAATAGTTTTATTTACCTATTACCTGTTTCCCAGATTCAGGGACCTGTTTCACGTCACTCAACCCAAGAAGGGAATCAAAACAATCAGCTATTCACGAATCCGATTGTTGTTTACAGTAAGAGAACGATTTTGGTACCGATTTGGCAAGAGTAAATAGGTAAGGATGTTGTGCTGGATATCGGTGGGCTTAACTTTTTTGGAAAGCTTGGTTTCCGTATTTGGAAATAAAAAAAGCCCGTATTAACCGGATACCATACAATATGGGAGATAGGATGACGTTCGGGGTAGGAACCATAAAGTGAGGATAGTTGCTCGGAGTTGGAAGATATAGCAAGGATATCAACTACATGTAGAGACAGTATAAAAGCAAGTGGTGAAAAATGCGAGTGGCACCACTTTTAATTTAGCAAACATGTAGACGAATCTTTGGAGCTGCCTATATTAGATTAGTAATGCAAGCTATTTAACGTATATGGAGATAGAACACTAGCAGGCTCGAGGCCCATGATATAATTATTTTTTGGCCCCAAGGGCAAGCAAGCTCAGGCAGGATGCGCGTGAGAAATAACTAAGCCGAGGCAGGACCATTTTGGGGCAAGGAGCCCCGGAGAAGCCCCCGAATTGGACTGTGCAGTACGCGGCCTCTATTTGACTTTCAGGGGCACCCGAAAGAAAAAGTCAGAATTACCAAATCCAGTAAAAGCACAACACCAGGGCCGCATAACCTCAGGAAATAATTGCGATGTTTTCCGGTTAAGGAAGACTTTCCAAATTTTGCAGCCTGTTTGTTTGTGTTTGTGGGATATATATATAATAATGCGAATAAGTGAAATTCGTTTATATAACGGCCCCGTCAGCTTATTACAAGTTTCAAACATCTTTAGTGTCTGTTATACTATCAATTGCCCCGAGCTATTACACAGATGTTGTCCTACGGTGATATTTCTTTGAGAGGATTGAACTTTTTCTTCCTAGTTGTTGTTCTCGGTTTAACCGGTTCGCTAGCAGCAACAGCAGACAACAGCAACCCGCAAGTTAACTTTTGTGTGTTCGCTGCTGCATTTGGTCTTTTGACCTCTGCCTTTTATGGAGTTTTGGCCTTCTTCGTCTCCTTCTTGGCTTCCCCTCTATTCTTGGCCATCTGGGATTTCCTCAACCTCGTTTTCACTTTCGCAGGTGCTACCGCTTTGGCTGTTGCCATTAGATGCCACTCATGTACCAACCAATCTTACTTGGACAGCAACAGCGTGGCACAAGGTTCCACAGACAGATGTAGAAAGGCTCAAGCTTCCGTTGCCTTCCTCTACTTTGCCTTCTTTGTGTTCCTATTCTCCATGGTCATGTCTTCCCTATCCATCTTGAAGAACGGTCTACTAGGTACCCCAGCTCCAAAGACTGCCAGATCCGGTGTTCCAACCATGTCCCAAGTTTGATTCATGACAGAAGCATTTGAGAAAGATTTCTTAAGGAATTGACTTCTTTTATCTGCTTAATTCTTGTATTACTCCTTTTTGAAAAAAAAAAGAAAGCTTTATGGTTTACTATGGATACAAAGCCGTGGTGTTTATTTGTTTCATTCGTTCGTTCTTCTTTGCAACTTTCCGACGCTGTGTTGAAGTTCTGCTCACCTGTCCACCTTTTTACCTATGATACCGAACGGAATGTCCGTTTCTAAAGGACTATAAACTCTCCATTTTTATAGTAATATGAAGCTTTTATTTTATATCTTAAAAAACACTTGTAAACTGCTCCGTAATAGTACACATACATCGGTCATTTGAATCCCTTGACAGCCATGAATTTCTCCAACGACTCCCAAAGATACTCGCTAGTTTGTCTATCCTTGAATCTCTGTGTCCTTTCAATTCCTATTGGCTGCACATTCCAAAGCTTGATCTTTTCTGGTATGACATCTCCGTTGTAAAACAAATAGAATCCCTTCACCCTCTGGAATAAAGTGCTGGGTTGACTGTACTTGTAGTTTTTGAATTGCCATTCCTGTCCTGTGGTAAAAACTGCAACCACTCTATCCCAATATTCAGGCTTGGTGAAGAATTTCTCCACATTATTCACCACCAAAAACTTCACTTTTCTGTTGAATCTCTTAGACGTTCTAGATATTTGTAGCATATTGGTTGCTGCCATTGGAAGCTCTGTACTGTTGACAAACTTTCCTTCTTGCAAGAACTCTTTCACGTTATTCATAGTCAATATGGCTGAGGCAGAAGGCGAAAGAATAATGATCGGTTCTTTATTCTTACTCGATGAGCCGTTGGTGTTTGAGGATGAAGAAGTGGCAACTGGTACCTTTGATGACGAGCCACGAGAAGATTTCTTCGACGTCGAAGAAACCTTTTGTTTGCTAGCACGAATGATTTTATATTCACATTCTTTTGAGACACTGGAGAAATCAACGGGTTTTGTTCCTCTCAATGCTTTATTATGATCAATTAGGTTTCTTTCGTTGTCCAAGATCTCTTTCAGGAAAGGATCCTCCTCTATTAACTTCTTCCGTTTGTTCTTACTCTCTACTTGCTCACTTTTGCGCTTGTCTCCCACTTCACCTTTGGCCACAGCTTCTCCAGTACCAGTCTGTTCGCTATCCAGCTTTAGGTAAGCACAAGTCTCAGAAGAGCCATTTAGATACGAAATCAATTCGGTTCTCTCCAAGAAACTAATAACTGGGATGTGCTTGCTCTCACAGTCTGCAATATATTCGGTGGTGTTTGACTCATTATGGAGCCAGCACTGGTAAACAGATCGCATCACATGATTGATCTCATCGTTACTCACAAAACCAGTCTCTTCGTCTAAGGGCACCTCCTTGTCGTAAACAGACAAGCTGAGAGCATTCGAGATATCAGACCCTTCTGGAAGAAGCAGTATCGGTTTCAACTCATTAATAGCCTGCCTTAGAAGAACCACCGGAGACGACATTGTTGTTCTTTAATCTCCAAAAGTTCGTATCTGTTGTTCATCTTGTTTTCTTCATTTTGACGAACGAATTTTTCCACATGAAAAAGCACAGCTTCACTGACTAATATATTGGGTAAGCATACCAACCAGATATGTCAAAATAAAAATATAGCCGTAGCGATAAAGAACTTGCTATCGTTGAACTCTCTATTGAATCCAGCCTGTACATCAATTGAGGATTCTAGATAATACGATCTTCTGTCTCTACAATTGTTTGTTGGCTAATCAAAAGTTTTAAAACAGCTGTCGTTTTTTATTATAGCCAAGAAGCAAACAGATTACAAGAGGGCAACGCTAGTACATACATGTAACAAGAACGATGGCAAACAGTGGCGATTTGAATAAGCACACGTTTTTATCGCGTGTATTTGGAATGAACTCTACTTATAATGGCTCTGGGTCTAATCCGTTATTGACAGATGATAATAACGACATTGAATTCAGCATACACCATCTTCAAGATAATTTCGAAGAGGAACAAGAGGATGAGGAAGAAGAGGAGAACGATACCGTTGAGAATCAAATACACCATCCACAAGCACAGCATGTGCAGCAAAATATAATTTTGAAGCGGCCACATTCTCAATCCTCGATAAATGTCAATTCGGAAGACGAATCGTCTTCTGACTCGGAAACAAATTCATTCCAGGAGGGGCAAGAGGAAGGACTTTTGTTCGACCAGAAGAAAGAGATCATGGATCAAGTCCAATCAGAGTTTCTTAATGATGATGACTTTGACACCGTTCCAGAGAGCTTGATGATGGAGCGAATTCAAAACAGACATTCGCAAAAAAGACAACCTCCACGATCAATTCTTACCAACAACTACCATCAAGCTCCAAGAAAGCCCATTTTAGATCAACTTATAGAGACTGAAAGAAGTATTACACCAAATATTGCTCAATGGGGGGAAAAAGCGAAAGGTTTAGCAAACAAAACAATTAATAGCATCCCCAAAACAATTCCAAAAGGTATATCCTTCCAGCTGCCAAATAACACCTCGAGTAGGTTACCTCCCCCGCCTCTTTCGTACCGTAAAGAAAACGGGAACTCAGAGCCAGAAGAGTTTGAAACAATGAGAAATGCAAACGAACAGAGACAACTCAGAGGTAGACTAGGGCTACTTAGTCCAATGGAGCGTGCGCTTTGGCTATGGTCAAATATTTCCAACTTGGACACCTTTTTGGAAGATGTTTACAGCTATTACATTGGAAACGGTTACCAATGTATATTACTTTCTAGAGTCTGCGATCTACTGATTATCGTTTTTGTTGTGTGGTTGACTAGTTTTATGGGCAACTGTATTGATTACAATAAGCTTATGAATGCCAATGTGAACAAGTTTAGCGATGTTGCAATAGGACATTGCTATGCCAAAATGTCGTTTTCTCAAAAATTCTTCTACTTCATCTTGTTCGTTATTCTGTTGTTGCGCATCAGAACATTCTACACCCACTTCAGAGATCTCAAAGAAATCAAAAACTTTTACAACCTCTTACTGGGGGTTTCCGATGAAGAATTGCAGGCTATTAGCTGGTCCACAATAGTGAAGAAAATTATGATTCTTAGAGATCAAAATACAAATGCGCTGATTTCTGGAAATCAGAACTTGAAAGGGGTAGATGATATGAAGTCTAAGACAAGATTAAGTGCACATGATATTGCAAATAGGCTAATGAGAAAGGAAAATTACATGATTGCCATATTCAACAAAAACATTTTAAGCTCCGCGCTGGTTGTTCCCGTGGTGAAGAGCCAATTTTTGACGAAAACCTTAGAATGGAACTTGAAACTTTGCATTTTTGATTTTGTCTTCAATACAAACGGTCAACTCAAGCAGTCTGTTTTGAATGAACACAAAAGACTGTCACTATCTACTGAACTAAGAAAGCGGTTTAGACTGGCTGGAGTTTTGAGTATTTTCCTCACTCCATTTTTAGTGATTTATTTCCTGCTCTACTTCTTCTTGAAATTCTTCTATGACTTCAAAACGAACCCGTCTCTTATAGGCTCGAGAGAGTACTCTCCTCTAGCTAGATGGAAGCTACGTGAGTTCAATGAGCTCCCACATATATTCACTAAAAGATTAAAGCTATCAAGAGACGGAGCAACAAGTTATATCAATCAGTTCCCAAAGGAGGCCACCAATATAGTTCTTAACTTGATTTCTTTCATAACAGGGTCTCTGGTGGCAATTTTAGTGATTTTGACCATTTTGGGGCATGAGAACTTTTTGAATTTCGAGCTAACCGAAGGAAGGACTGTGCTCTTTTACATTTCAACTTTGGGTGCCATTTTCACTATCTGCAAAGGCTCAGTCTCAGAATTCGATACGGTTTTTGATCCTGAAGCATCATTGAGATATGTTGCACAATTCACACACTATCTCCCTAGTTCTTGGAACGGACGATTCCATACAGAAGATGTGAAGAATGAATTTTGTGACATGTTCAACCTCAGAATTGTCTTGGTTTTTAAAGAGATTGCCAGCTTGATCTTGCTGCCATACATTCTTTATTGCCGAATGCCTATGGTTTCTGAAAAAGTGATTGATTTTTTCAGAGAGTTCAGCGTGCATGTGGATGGGCTAGGGTATGTGTGTACATTTGCCATGTTCAATTTTGACAATGATAAAGACAAGCCAGCAAACATTTACACTCCAGGTGGAGACAGAGAAAACTTGAAGCACGATTATTATGCTTCTGGAGATGATAAAATGGTGAAGTCTTACTTGTACTTTTTAGAAAGTTATGGGAATGATCCAGTCCGTCAAGCAAATGGTGGTAATACTCATCGGCCTAGCAGACCCAGGGGCCAGAAACAAAATTCGATGAATAAGAGTTTGCTTAGGTCTGCAATCTTGAATAGCTCAGTTGCTGAAAGAAACGGCAGTTCATCCTCAAGATATCCCCCTCAATTCAAAACTCCAGAGTTTAGTGAATCTGTATATTATCACAAGGGGGGTAATGTTGGGAACAATGATCTTATGGAAGATACCACGGCTGGTCTGTCATCTGACACGAGAAATTACCTTACGAATTTGAATAACAGCACTTTGCTGGGAGGCTCATTTCAGCAAGGATACCCAATCAATGAACTGCTAAGGGATGACACACTTCATAAAAGGCTAAGCTCCGATGGTGAAGATGATGCCGATGATGACAATGAGGAAGAGGATGAGGCAGGCGTTTTGGGGTTGATCAATCAAATTTATAGGCACAAGGAAGGGGCTATGAGATAGGTATTTACTATTTGTTTCGATAATTATTATAGAATGCATTGAAATTGCTAAAAACCGGTTTATATTATTCCTAACGTTTTCTTCTCTTGGCTCTTTCGTACTCATTTTTGGCCGCACCTTCTTCGGTTTGAATAGAGTTGATAATTCTAGACATCTTGGCGTGGTACTCTTCGTAGTCTTTTCTTTTCTGTTTGAGTTGTTCTCTAGCCTCAAATTGAGAATCTTTTCTAATTTCACGAAGATTCTGTTTTCTTTCTTGTTTGATCTCATGACGCAGCTTGCTGAGCTCTTGTCTCGTTTGATCAGGATCATAGGACTTCTTATCTGGGTTGAAGTTCTCTTCGAACTTTGGAAGATATGTGGGAATGGCAATAGCACGGTGTGCTTGCAATTTAAGTGCCTTTCTTTCTTTTGCAGCAACTCTAGCCAAGTTTTGAAGCTTGGAAAGAACCGAAGGCACTATTGGCGACGAAGCATAGTATTTAACAAGATGCTTCATGAGTGCTTCAAACGGCCTTGATATTTCCAAAAATGCAGAGCTCTCTTTGAAAATGGTGGACAAATATTGATCCAAAGTCGAAACTAGTTTCAACAAGAGGTTCACGCGTTGGGCCTCGGATGCTGAGTTCCAGGTGCTCAACTCCAAAGGCTCTAGCGTTTGTGGTAATTGCGATGCAGATTCTAAAGTGAACATGGTGGAAACCGCTTTAGTATTTCTGGTCAAGAATGCAGTATGATCAATAAGTTGTGGATCTGGGATCAAAGTCAAAAAGGCTCTCTCAAGGAAGTTAATGGCTTCTGGAAACAATCTTTTAGACAATCTTTGATATTGAAGTAAGATGTCACACAGGAAAATTCCTGTGAACAGATGAGTTGGATACTTCTCAATCAATAAGACCTCCAAAAACTCCCCAATGAGCATTGAAGTCGGTGTTACCACTAAATGATATAGATCTGAAGTTGAGAAAGTTGCACCTATCACAGCAAATAACACCAAGTCAGACTTTTGAGGGAACTTGGTGCAATCTCTTTTTTGAAGTCTTTGGTGGACAGATTCTAATTGTGCTCTAAACTCAGCACACATTTCCTCAGGATACTTCTCACACATGCTTCTGATGAGTTTGCTCAAAAAATCCATGAGCTCTGTGTATTGTTTATCCTCAACTTCCTCTTCAGAAATGTGCAGCATATACTGAAGCAAGACCCGACTCAATAAACCAATTTTTTCCTTATTACCACTGGCAAGCTTAGGTTGGTATGTCCTAAAAAGATTGACCACCAAAGATGAGACCTCGTTAATCTTCTTGCCTTCCACAAAACTCAAGAACTCTTTCAAAGAAGTTGGACATTTTGCTTTGACTGTAGATTTGGTGCTTGTTAAAGTAATCACCTTCCCACCAATGCGAATGACACCAGGATTACTCAATTCTTGTGTTGACTCTCCTTCTTTCTCGTCTTCGGACAAATTCTCATGCTCCCAATTTTCGTTGTCATTCTCTAAAGAGCCTTCTTCAATGTCTTGTTCACCTTCCCAAATATCATCGAGATCGTCAGCGCCGCCAACACGGTCCTCATCGCCAACTTCCTCCATTCTGCGTAATCTGTCAGCCTCCAGACGTGCCTGGTTCTCCTTTCTCCACTTCTCAATTTCCTCTTGTGTCTTTGTTCTTTCGGCAGGAACTGCTCTTCTATCCAATGCCATTTCTTTAACTTTCATATCATATTTGAGCTCCTCATCTGATTTCGGAATTATTCCCGACTGTTTTTGTCGTGGAACACTGTTCAAAGTCGACATCACATTCTCAAAATCCTCATCCAGCTCCTTAACAGCATTTTGCGTCTGCTCTGCAATCTTCTGTCTCTCCCGTCTATAATGCTTAGATTTGGCAATCACCTCTTGCATGACTTCTTGTTTTGTCTTTTTTCTTTGGACTGGCTGTTCTTCAGACACTGATCCCGTATCAGTCTCTTTTCTCGAGAAGAAATCATCATCTTCATCTGCAGGACCCTGATCATCATCTTCATTGTCTCCTTCAGCAAATCCAAGAGATAATGATTGACCATAATGGGTTAACGAATCACCACCATCCTCATCTTCCAAATTGAAGACAGACGATTTCGAAGCCTGCGATTGACGTTCTCTAACAAATCTCTCCAACATCTTCTCTTCAACAGACAATGCAGCATTATTTTCTCCAAATCTTCTATCTATAAGCCCCCCAACTTTGTTCTTGGCTGCTTTTCTGGCCTCATATGCAGATCTCCGACTTTCTTCGCCCGCTTGCTTGGATATACCAGGCTTTCCAACAACAGACTTCTTGGCTATCATATCAGCTCTTTTATTCCGAGTCACTTTGACATCAAATGGATTAAACTCTTCTCGGATCTGTGACAAAATCCGCTGTTTATCATCTTTTCTACTTTCATTAGGCGTTTTCTGTGAATGTCTTTTGCCTTTCTTCTTGGTATTCGTTTGTCCGGTCAACCCTGCTGCTTTCAGGGAAGCCTTCAGCTGTTTGAGTTGTGATCCTGCCATTTCAATTGCTTTTCACACTCAATACATTAGCAGGTAAACGGCAACACTGCAAATCAAATCAGCTCGAAGTCGTAATCTATAATACCACCCAAAGCTCTCTATTATATGGATTAAATCCTTAAAAATTTTTTTTTTTTGCAAAAAAAAAATTCAGGCAGTGTAAGGATGCCGGTGCATGGTCTCACGATGATTCAAAATTTATCATGATCTCCACTCCAGACCGACCCGGGCCAGAAACACAATGACAAGAGGTTTGAAAAAAGTCAGAGTGTGAACGAAAGTTCTATTGATTTTGGTACGGATGAAAGATATTTGAACCGTCCAAAATGTCAGCTAGACGAGTTGTTGTGACTGGCCTGGGTCTGATCACACCTTTAGGTGTTGGGGTTGAAACCAATTGGAACAGATTAATAGCCGGGAAATCAGGTTTAATTTCAACCACACAGTTGCCAAATGCTGAAGATTTCAAAGATATTCCAGCCAAGGTGGTCGGAAGTATACCTCGTGGATCAATCAAGGATGGTAAATACGATCCATTGGACCATTTTGAAAAGCATGAAGTTCGGAAGCTGTCATCGTTTATCCAATACGCATTGGTGGCCGCTAAAGAGGCTTTGAATGACGCAGATTGGGCTCCAACCGATCTCCAGGATCAAATAAACACAGGAGTGTGTATTGGCTCGGGGATTGGCTCGGTTGAAGATGTTTATGAGAATTCAATCAATTTGCATGATAAAGGATACCGAAGAATGCAACCATTATTCATTCCCAAACTGCTTTCAAACATGGCAGCCGGCCATGTTTCAATTAAACATGGGTTTTTGGGACCAAATCATTCGCCTGCAACCGCATGTGCCACAGGTCTTCATGCCATTGGAGATGCTGCTCGTTTCATCAAAGACGGATATGCAGATGTTATGGTGGCAGGAGCATCTGAGGGAGTTTTGCACCCAGTGGCCTTGGGAGGGTTTGCTAGAGCAAAATCGTTGGCAACAAAGTATAATGAGCAGCCGGAAAAAGCATCTAGACCATTTGACAAAAACCGAGACGGATTTGTGCTCAGTGAAGGAGGTGGAGTGGTGGTTTTGGAGAGTCTGGAGCATGCATTGAAAAGAAAATCAAAAATTTATGCTGAAATCAAAGGATACGGTCTTAGTGGAGATGCCACTCATATTACTTCTCCAAGTCCTTCTGGAGATGGAGCAAAACGTGCCATGGAGATGGCCATCAGAAATGCAGGCATCACCAGTCACCAGATAGATTATGTTAATGCCCATGCGACTTCCACCTTACTGGGAGATAGTGCCGAGAATTGTGCAATTAAAAGCATATTCGAAAACACTAGGCCTGATCTTGCAATTTCTTCTGTGAAAGGGTCAATAGGCCATCTTTTAGGAGGAGCAGGTTCTGTTGAAGCTATTTTCACCATCCTGGCTACCAAATATGGAGTGCTTCCTCCAACTTTGAACTGTGACGAGCCAGGAAATGAAGATGGTGTGGATTCCGAGAACTTTGTCTTCAATTATGTGCCTAATGTTGCACAAGAAAAGACTGTCAGCCATGCATTGACCAACAGTTTCGGATTTGGAGGAACTAATGCTTCACTTTGTATAGGAAGATATGAATGAAGATTGTGATCAGAATACGAAAGGAACAATTCTGTAGTAAGATAATCTTTTGGTGTTTTGTTTCTGATAATATTTGAATGATTGATCTGCAGAGACAGAGAGACTTATCAGGACCCATGAAAACACCAGTAACGAATACCAATTGTGCAGAATGAAAAGATGTGCCAAATACACAAGCACTTCGTCAAAATAATGGGCGCAAACGATGTATTTGAATGCCCCTTTACTAGGAGCCGTGTACTTGACAAGACTGGATAGGTATTGGTGGTTTTGGAATTGGTCAATTGAGGCGCAAACAAATATAAGAATAGCAGGAACCAGCGAAGATAACTCAGGAGTCTCTGAGATTTGATGGGACTTGTAATACAGGAACGGCTGCAAATTAATACTTGTGTAGAAAAAAATGCCAACGAGATAATGCGAAACGTTCATCAAAGATGACTTGGAGAAGTTGGTGATGTAGTAAGACTCGTAAGTTCTTCGGAGTGCCTGGATCAAATTAAGAAACGAGGCCAATTTATACTGAGTCAACTTTGACGTATCACATGCTATCGAAAGATTGAAAATCGATCCCACCAATGAGATAAGATAAAAATGTTTAAAATAGGAGCGGGGAACGTAAATGGATGATATTTTATCAAATATTGTTTTGTTTGGTTGTTGCTTTATAGACAAGTTCTTGCCATATTTTAGAAATTGATTCAGTTTGGGGAAAAAACATGCTGCCAAAACAGAGCAAATCGCAACCAAAAATAACAAATTAATGACAACAATAAGGGAATTGCTGTTTAGCATAGCGGTTTCGCCAGATACTGTTAAGATCATAAGAAAGGGCTCCTGAGATCAGATTTTTTGTTCACAAAGACTTATCAGCGACTTCAGTAGACGCCGATGGACGATCGACGCAAAGTTGATTTTCTTTGAATTGGGGCAAGAAAAACATTTGTTTTTCTTTTTATCCATGGGGAAAGCAAGGTCCACTTTTCCACCATAAAAGCCAATTCATTGTATTTTATTGCAGCCAAATTAGTCCAGCTGTTACAGGACTTGTTTTTTTGATATAATTGAACGTGATTTGCCTGAATTTACGACACCAATTTTGCAAGACAATTGGGGGAAAATCTATTGTTTTTGTTTCGAAGCCCAACTTGAAGTCAACACCAGAATAAGAAAATATGGTGGTGCCAATCCTTCCCATTTACTATGCAGTGATCACCATCTTGTCATTGTTTTTCATTAAGAATTTTGACGTTTTCACTTTACCTTGGAATCCAATGGGTAAGTATAATTTGTCTTATCTGGTCACGCATGCTCTTTACTAATGTACCTTTTTTCAGTTGGTCTTGTTGCAGCAAAGCAACAAAATTCTCTCCCAGATAATCAGTGGGATTTATTGAAATTGAAAACTTCAAATGCTCTATTCAATATCAAAAAACATTACTTGAAAGAAAATAGACATATTAGCAAGACTTTAGAATTTTTAAAACCTCGATATGAACACCTGAGTACCATCTTGTCTCCGTACTATCATAGTACATTGGCGCTTGTGAAATGTTATTATGCCCAGTTTGTTGAGTTTTTGAAGCCATATGTTATGAAAGTACAAGTTGCTGTGTCTCCTTACGCGTCCGAAATTTCGAATTTTGTTAAACCACACTTGCAGAAATGGGAAAACATTGCGCATCCTTATTATGTTAGGAGCATCAAGATTACTCGGAAGCTGGCTGGTGAGTCCAAGGAGTTTGGTATTGAGACCTATGTTCTTTTCTCATCGAAAGTCGAACATTATTATGACAAATATCTGGCGGTGCATGTTAATCAGATTATTGATGGATATTCTCCATTGTTCAGTGATGTCCACGACATTTACCTTTATAGGGTAGTGCCATTTGTCGAAGAGCACAAAGATACTATTACCTTGGCTGGAATGATTGTGGTATTTGTACTTTTACATCGGATCATCTCAAAGTTTATCAGCTCGTTGTTCACGGCAATTGCCAAGGATGCTCATGAGTTGAATCAAGGAGTCAACAAGATGTATAAGACTGACTCAGAAGAGCTAACTAGAACTTTTGGTAAACCTCAATTCGAGGAAATGACTGATGAAAGTGGAGGACTCAACGATGGCATGGAAGAACAAGAGGAGGCAAACTCTATGAGATCTTCTAAAAGTACAGCTGGATCTAACAATAGCACTCAGAGAAGATTGGCCAGTGCAAGAAGTATTGGGAAGCTAAAAGATGTAACGAGAAAGCCTGCTATGGCCAGACCTTCCGGCACATCCAAACCCGCGAGTTCAGCGAGTTCAGCGAGTTCAGCGAGGCCAACTAGTCCAGCCAAACCAGGATCCACAGCGAGTTCAACCAGTCCAGCAAAACACGTCGGGAGCACAAAAAACTCCGGGAGTTCAGGGAGTCCAGGGAGTTCAGGGAGTTCGGGGAGTTCAATCAGTTCAAAGGGTGCAGCTAGTGCAGGGAAGTCAGGGAGTTCAACTAATGAGAAGTCCACAAAAATCTCAGGGAGCAATCGCACGCAAGAAAATAACGACGAATGGAGAACAAAAAACGAAGCCAAGGGTGCTCAAGAGTTCGGCGAAAAAAGCTTAAGACAGATAAAAATTGGTTCTGAATTATATGAGGTGACAAGTGATATTCTTTCGTCCACTACACAGGATCCATTGTCTTTAAGATACAGCAAATACCTCATGGGAAATGGCGTTCCCCCCAAAACTCCGGATAACAATGATTATAGGGAAATAGCAGGACGATTTAGTGATGAAGGCATTTCGAATACTTCAGATGAAGTAGATTCGCTGACAGAGTCGAGCAACATAGACAGCATTCCATTGAGTGTAAGGGCCGAATCAATCAATAGAATATTAAACAGTCCCTTGCGAATGGCACAGACTGCCGCTTCGAACGCTTCTTTTAAATCGCACTCACCAAACAGGCTTGGCTTACTGCCTCCAAGTCTTGCTCTTATGGCAAGTTCGCCGTCAGCTGCATCTACGACCATCAATCACATGAATGTTTATACCAACGATCAAGTATTCGAAAGTAACTCTTCCAGTGTACAGTATTTGAGTGATATAAGCAAGGGGAAAATCTCTCCTCGGAGCACATCCTCAGGCTACAGCAAGATTTCTCCACGAAGTACTTCTTCTGGGACTTTTGACAGTGGATCGTCTTCTAATTTCGTCCATCTTTGACTGCTAATCAATTAAATCAGTTCCATGTATTTATAGCGATGCAAGTAGCACGGCTGTGTAATCTATCTAATTCTACTACTATGTCTGTGATGTCAGTATACATTATGGTGAAATATTCGATCTTCTTTGAGCTTCCTTCTTTTCTTTTCAGGTGCCTGATTACTTAAAAAATACGCACAGCCGCAATGTCAATTACGTAATAGACTCACTAAGAAGTAGCAAGTTAGTAGTGTAAATGAAAAGAGCAATTGTGGATTGGGTAATCATCGGCAAAGAATGACGCTTGCTGTTTCAATTGAAACGACGCATGGAAAGGTATAAATATCAGTCGGAACTGGGGTACTGTAACCTTGACCATGATTCAAGAAACAACATATTACAAACATGGGTGAAGAACAGAAAGAGAAAAAGCAAGAACAACAACCTCAACAAGAGGCTCCAAAGCAAGAAGATCACCATAAGAGAGACCAGGTGAAAAACTTTGGAAAGAGATTGGGAGACTCCACAATTTTCGGTGCTGGTGCCACAATTGGTAACCACATTGTGGATTCCATCTTGTAATGAATGAATAAAAGGACGGAAAGATGGATGGTATATTTGCTTTTGAACTTCTTAGATGAATTTATTTACAACTTCTGGATTGTCTTTGAATAAATTTGCAAGCCTATAATAATCATGAGAGTAAAGAAGAGTAGCTGTTCCTGATTCTGGAGATTGTCATTAATTTGAATTGATAGTTATGACTTGGATCTGACAGGTCGTTCAGATCTCTAAACCAGTCTGCCCTGGCGTAGTTTGGAAGCACTTTAAAGCCTAGTTTGCGTAAATTGATGAGCTCCAAACACAACAATCCCTCGTTGAAATAATCTGTACTGTGTGCGTCCTGCTTAGACAGTTCCAAATTCACTAACCTCTCCAAATTATTGAGAGATCTCATCAAGCCGATTTTGTTGTTTTTAGTAAATTTGATGAAATATCCTGTCTTCAAATACGTTTTGACAGACTTGAATAAATACCAAACAATCAAACAACTAGGAGAAGCTGCAACAAAACCAAAAACAAGCTCTTGCGACTTAATAATCTTGTCAATTCCTGACATTGCTAAAGCTCCGTCCACTTTTATCTTTTGAATTTGAATCAACAAGTTTCTGATCATATCACCAGCAATGATAGATTTGACAGGCTTTTTCAAATCGTGTTCATAACCTTTCATCACGAGTTCCAAGTTTCCTTCTTTCACCTCGTTTTTAATCAGTTCTCTCAAAGAATTGAGAGAATCTTGTGGCATGGATTCGTTTGTAATGTAGGAGTAATTGTCCACAGAGTAATCAGTCACCATTCTTTCCAAAGATTCCAGATCAGAGCTTAGTGATTTCTGTGACATGATAGCAATTCTTGAATTGTCATCATGTCTAATGGTTTTCAAGATATTGTTAAGTGGTTCCAAAACCCAATTTTTCCAAAATCCTACGGTTGTTTCCACTAAATTTGTCTTGATCCAATTGGCAATTGCTTCACGGTTGGCCACTAGGTTATAAATCGAGTTTGGTCCATACCAAATACCAAGACAAATAAGAATCCAGTATCTGAATACTGGTCGAGGACCTTTGTTCTTCGCTCTCTTTCTATCTATTGCATCTTTGTACTGTGGTAAAAATTGATCTGAAATCTGCAACAATGATTTGAGAGACGTTTCTAAGTCTCCTTTTGTAGAATTTTCAGTCATGGTGAATGAGGTTTGGTTGTAAAGTTTTGTCAGTTGAAGCACGAAATCAGGATTTTCATCGGTTTGCAAGTTATCTGTGGATTTATAGGACGGAGTCTCTTTTAATAAAAAGCCCAACCGTTGAGTATTCTGTTCTTTCAACTCGGTAAGAGCTTCTTTTTTTGACTTCAACTCCAACATTGAGTAGGCACATGGGAGTCCAATGACTGCAGAGACAAACTTTTTCACCACACTATTGGTTTTGCGATGTTTCTCCACCAAGAAGCCGGTTGGACAAACCTTGAGCTTCTCCAGGTTTTGGATTGTAGATTCTGCCAAGAACTGTAGCCACTTGACCAAACTGCGGTACCAACTCTCAAGATTTGTAGGAATCCATTGAGGAGCAGTTATTGTGTTGGTATAAAGGTTATCATCGACCTCGAGATTTTTCTTGACTACTTCGTTCAACAGTGTATCAAAGAGCTTTTTCAAGTTGACAGGAAGGGTTTGAAGGGAGTAGAGGTACAGATTGAACCTGGAAGAAAGAATACTTTCATAATATTCGAGATCATCAGACACTGTCAATGTATTGTTGAGTAATGTTTCACTGGAAACGATCACTATGAGGATTGTTGAGTAGATTGCTATTAATTGCTGCAATTCGACCAGATCCGGGTTATCTTGTTCGATTGGACCATCCTCAAAAAATTTGAGGATTTTAGACAACTTTGGCAGTGCAGATCTGGCTATGTTCGCCCTAGAAGACAATTGAGAACCGTCTTTTGCTTCTTTGATAGGTTTCAGCAATGAGAATACCTCACTGAATAACTCCTGGACTAGTAGACTTTTGTCACTTTGGTGGTGGTTTTTTTCAAGTTTCGAGAGAATTTGAAGACCATGTTCATCCAGTCGAGTCAGACTGGACATTGCCTTATCAACAATGAGGTTTACTGACATGGTTTTCAGCAAAAAGAAGGAGATTGATTGAGTTAATTTTTTTGCCCCAAATCCTCAAGATATTTTTATATAAGAGTAGAAGTTTTGCCGTGGGGAGTCAAAAAATATAACCTGTGCGGACAAACGAGAAAACAAATAAGTGTGGGAAATATTAACCAAACAAATAAAAGAGGTCCTTCTATCAGTTTTTCGAGAATGGACGAGCCAGAAAATGTACAGCTGCACACAGACCTGGGAAATGGAGAGCAGGGGAAGATTCAGGAGTCCAACTTGGAGGTAATAGCGTCCACCTTGCTCAAAGAAACTATGGAATTAGAAGACAACCTTCAACAGAATGAGATGCAAGATCGCATACAACTTGTAGAAAAAACACATATTTCGGCCTTGGATTTTGAAGTGGGGCCTATGGACAGTCTTTTGCGTGCGTGTTTGGGCATTTTAATATGTGGATTGGACATCGAAAATGTGACGCAATCGGCAATGGACGAGTTGACAATGCTGGCCGTGCGATATATGAACCAGCTGTTTTCGCAACTGCACAGAATAACGGAGGCCCAGAGACGAAAACAGCCAGCAAAGACTGATTTGACCACATTATCCAGAACAGGAGTGCTGGATTACAACGATATAACACAGGCATATGAATTCGCCAAGTCTCAAAAAAGTAGAGCTTCTCAGATCAAGAAAATAGACAATTATGCACATAAACTACGGGAAATTCTTGATAGACCAGCCGAGGATGACATAGTGACCGAAACGGACCCAGGGTTTGTGTTTTTTAACGATACTTCGTCGGTAATTTTGCAAGTTGTTCCTTCGTCAACTAAAGAAAAATCATACATTCCCAATTGGATGCCTCCATTACCTCCTGATCACACATATCAAGCAACTCCAAAGTACACCGAGTGTATAGGAGACCCTGTTAAGATGAGAGAGCAGTTGGTATACGAGTCTAGACTTGGAGAAAAAGCCTTGTATCATGTTACAGACCTAAAAGATAATGTGATTCCTGTTGGAAAGGGAGACAGCGAGCCTGAGGTTGAGAGTGAACTGGAAAGCGAGACCAGTGATGAGGTAATGGGAATTCCAGAGAAGGAGAAGGAGAAGAAACAGGAAGAAAAGGATGAGAGTACTAAAAACGAGTATGAAGTTGATGCAAAAGATCGTCATCTTTTGTTAAATCAAATTCCACATTCACCCAAAAGCGCCAACATTGATCCAAAAAGTGACGAGAATCAATTTGATATTGTGGAGTTTGCCAAGGCTAGAAGTGCTATTTTGGAAAAACGGCGGATCGAACAAGAACAACTTGCTAAAGAACGGTTGGAGTCCGAAGAAGCATTATTGGGTAGAAATCTTGGTTTCTATACCAAATTGGAAAATTATCCATCAAAATACAACGAAGTGGTGAGAGATCATTATGAATCGAAATATGCTGAGGTATTTGAAAAATTGACTGTTCAGCAGAGAAAGAGACAACGTCTTTTGCAAAAAGAGAGTGAGAAGCGTCAAAGACAACAAAGCAGTGCACCGGAGACTGAGATTCTGCAGTTCAATGGTCACGAGATAGATGATGATGAGGACGAATTTGAATTTGACGAGATTCATTTCGAAGACGATCCTGTTCCTGAACCCGCAGTCATAGTAGAGTGAATGTGTATATTAAAAGACGACTTTAATAGATGGACGATTGAATCGACGCGTCGACTCTGTGAAGATAAAAAAAAAGCACTATAAACAAAACAAGGGAAACAAGTGGGTGTATTTATTTATTGAAGCAAGACACATATTCATAACAAGGTAGCTGTGGTCTAGTTGACTGGAGGAAAACTCTGGAAGTAGCTTGATTTTTCAAAGCAAAAAGAAGCTTTTAATTGGAGCAAAAATGTCCGACTCCACGCCGATATATATGCCATCGAATTTGCCATATCCGTTGACCATTCTACGGATAAGCGTGAAACCAGGTGACCAGGTCGAGCGACACACGTCGGTGGTATATTACAAGTATTTTGATTTTGAGCCAGTGCCTTTAAGTGAAGAAGACGAAGGTAAAAGCGAGGATTCAGAGAGAAAGTTGGTTAAGGTTGAATATGTGGGCTCGTTTGAGTCTCCATTGGAAGGAGAAGTTTCGAAGATTTACGTGGAAGTGAACGAGAAGTTGAAAGATGGATCGAAAAAAATCATGGATATTGTGGAGCCATGTAGCCATTCGATACAATATGGAGGTTTATGTGCTTTGTGCGGCAAGTCTGTCGAAGACATCGATTATACAGGCTTCAATGATAAGGATAGGGCACCAATCTCGATGTCTCATGGAACAACAAACTTGAAAGTGTCGACAAAAGAGGCTGAAAATATAGAAAGAAGCTCTACACAGAGATTGTTACGGGAAGAAAAGCTTTCATTGGTTGTGGATCTGGATCAGACTGTTATTCATGCGACTGTCGATCCAACAGTCGGTGAGTGGATGTCAGATCCTACCAATCCAAACTATGAGTCTATTAAAGATGTTAGGTCGTTTTCTTTGGAAGAAGAGCCAATGATGCCTATGCACTACACAGGACCACGTCCACCTCCGCACGTCAGATGGTATTACGTCAAATTGAGACCTGGCTTACAAGAGTTTTTGGAGAAGGTGTCTAAATTATACGAGTTACACATTTACACCATGGCTACGCGATCATATGCTAAGTCGATAGCAAAAATCATTGATCCCGATGGAATTTATTTTGGGGACCGGATCCTTTCCAGAGACGAAAGTGGTTCTCTTACACAAAAATCTTTAAAAAGACTGTTTCCGGTCGACACATCCATGGTAGTTGTGATTGATGATAGAGGAGATGTTTGGAATTGGTCCCCAAATCTTATCAAGGTGGTGCCGTACGATTTTTTTGTTGGAATAGGTGATATCAATTCGAGTTTTCTTCCTCGACAAAATGCCTTATTGGGCCCATCAAAAAGAAGGACGTCCGTGAGCAAATTAGAAGATCAGCTGAATGCCACCAAGGAAAGCCTACGAAACATGAATAAAGAAGACATCTCTGAAGATGCTATTATTGAGGACGAGGATGAGAGCTCTGCCGAGAGCCAGGAAAGTGAGAAACCAGAAGCATCCGGCAAAGAGAATGAAACAAAGAGTAGCACCGATACAAACGAAGTGAATATCACACTTCCAGAGTCTGCGTACTCGCCAGTCGACAGAATGATGGAATTGAGCGAGGGTGAAGACAACTCGGAATTACTAGCTGCCCAAGAAAGCGAAAGAAGCACCGTTCTTGAGCAGCAATTACAGGAAAGACCTCTTGCAAAATTGCAGGAGAATCTCGAGAAGATCATAGAGGAAGATGAAATCAAACAACACAGGGATAAAGCCGAGGAAAAAGAGGAGCATAATCTTCTTTGTGATGACGATAGTGAGTTAGAGACTCTTGGTCAAGCACTGGTGAGAATTCACAACGTGTTTTTCTTTGAAGTTGAAAACTCCAGCAAGCATCTTCCTGACGTCAAGGACATCATGAGCTCAATGAAGGGTTTGGTTTTCGAAGGTTTTGTATTCTTACTTAGTGGTATCCTTCCTTTGGGAACCCCCTTAGAATCGGCCGATATCGTGGTTTGGGCCAAGTCATTTGGTGCCTCATTTGTTGCCAACTATAACAAGACAGTCACCCATGTCATCTGCAAGAACCCGGGGACTTTCAAAGTGCGACTTGCAAAGTCTATTGATCCGAATGTCAAAGTTGTAAATCCTGACTGGTTATTCAATTGTATTGCATACTGGGAAAAGGTCCCAGAAGATGATTATTTAATAAGTGTGGATGCTCTTTTGTCGGATGAGGAGGTGAAGAACTATATGAAGAGCCATAACGTGAGTTCGGACCGGAATTTTGATGGAGAAGATCTTGATTGGGACGAGATTGACGAGGAAATCAAGGAGTTTTTAGGATCTGACTATGAGGATGAGGAAGACGAAGAAGAAGACGAAGAAAATAAATTCGAGGGAGACGGCCGGAGCGTTCATAAACGAGAACGTGAGGACGAAGAAGAGGAAACCGCAGACATTGACATGTCAGGCGTTAGTGTTGGCGAGAAGAAGCAAAAACTAGACGACTCACTTCAAATGTCTGAAAGTGATGAGGATCTAGAGAAAGAGCTACTGGAGGAGTTTGAAGATCTTGAGGAGCAGGATGATTGAGCTGGGAATCAATTGTGTATGTAATTTAAGTAGCATTGATGCAGATAATTTCTCAGCCACATAAAGTAGAACCGTGGCGGTGCCCCATGCGCCACAAAGAGGCGCACCGGCATCGTCGCCTCCTTTTTTTTTTTCTCTGGACTGAGAATCGATTTTAGCAGAGAACATACAAACACAACAAGATCATTTTGGAAGAGCAAACAATCGCTTTAGTGAAGATAGCTGAGATTCTTTGATCGGAAGGCCGAATCCATTGAAACTTTTTGCTTGACACGAAACTGGGGGCATTTGAAGCTTGAAATAGCGATTTGACACGGCTTTTTGTTTGTATTGGCTGATCGTGCACAGACAGATAGACACTGTTGAAGAGACTCAAAACAGTCCGGGGCCTCTGAATTGAAACATTGGTAATCAGGTCCTGGCGTAAAGAGAAGAAAGAACCCTATTTGAGAGAAACTAGCTACAAAACTCGAGATGGCTACTGTGACAACCACGGTCGTGACTGATGGTCACGAGGCATCGGATGTGGTGATCGCTTTTGTTTCTCGGGTTGTGGAGAGCTGGAAACGGTTTATTGAAGTGGTTGAAGCAATTCCGGGAGGAGCGTTTGTTTTAAATTACATACGAGCATCTCATAAAAATGATCCGTGGCGTACATTATTGGAGGTTCTATTGGCTCTTGTTGCCATTCGGTACTTCCTTGCTTCGAAGTATTCTCAAGATGAAAAAGAAAAAGTGCATCTTTCGGAAAAAGAAGTGCAGGAGTTGATCGATGATTGGGAGCCGGAACCGCTTGCTCCTCCAGTTCGGAAAGAAGAAGAATGGCAATTAGATGCCCTTCCTTTTGTTCAAGGAGCAATCACTAAACATGTCAACTTGAAAAACCCCAAAACAGGAGAAATCGACTCGAATTTGCTCAACATGGCTTCGACAGATTTTTTGGACATGGGATTGAATGAAACAGTTAAAAGCCGTGCTCTTAAAACGATCAGAGATTGTGGTGTTGGTGCTTGTAGTCCTCCAAATTTTTACGGAACACAAGATTCCCATGCTCGTTTCTGTGAAGACCTGGCCAGATTCTTGGGTGCTGAAGAAGGTATTCTTTACGGACAAGACTTTTCTACAGCTCCAGCTGTGATTCCATGTTTCTTGAAAAGAGGAGATATTTTAATTGTTGATGGAGGAGTGCCGGTTGCATTGCAGAAGGCAGCATTGATTTCCAGATGTAGCATTGAATGGTACAACCACAACGATTTAGATCACTTGGAAGAAATTCTTGAAAGTTTACAAGAAGAATTGAAGGAAGGCCCATTAAACAGAAGATTTATTGTGACCGAAGCTCTATCTGAGAATTTTGGAGATTCTCCAGATTTGAAGAGATTGGTGGAAATCAAAAACAAGTACAAATTTAGACTCTGTCTTGATGAAACCTACTCTATTGGAGTGCTAGGTCCTAATGGACGTGGATTGCCCGAAGTTTATGGAATCCCAAGAACTGAAATCGAAATGACTATCGGATCACTGGCCCATTCTTTTGGCTCCAGTGGAGGTTTCTGTGTGGGTTGTCATGATATGATCTACCATCAAGTTTTGTCTTCAAATGGTTATGTCTTCTCTGCTGCGTTGCCACCATACTGTGCATCTGCTGCTTCTGCGGTTATAGACTTGATTGAGCACAGTGAGCAAGCTGGAAAAGTCAATCAGGTGATTAAACCTTTGCAACAAAACACTCAACTACTTTATTCCTTAATAGAACAATCCCAGAAATTGAAAGGTTTGTTAATTTTGAAGTCTGCTGAATATTCCCCAATCATTCATTTACGGATTGATCCGGGCTTGCGCAAGAGACTTGGACTACCAGAATCGTATGGGGGTCCGGGCTCCGAAGTGCTCAAGGCGTTGAAAAACGGTCATGAAGACGGGTTTTTCTGCCGTGACTACAACACCGAGAGCTTTGTGCTACAGAAAATTATTGACGAGTTGATTCCTAAAAAGGTGTTACTGACCAGGTCGAAGAGAGTGTTGCATCATGAGCTTTTACCTGTTGTTCCTGCACTAATTATAAATGTGAATGCAGGTTTCACGACGAAGGAGATAGAGAATGCATTTAGATGTATTGAGGAGGTTGTTTATGATGTTTTGAGCTCGATGGACGCTGAAGCGTTTGGCCGCATAGCTCGTTCTTTAGAATACTAAACTATTAATACTAATTATACATAATTTGACTCAGAGGAGAAGTAAAAAAAAAAATACATCTCCCTCACCAGGACTTGAACCTGGAGCCTTCCGGTTCGTAGCCGAACGCGATAACCATTACGCTATAAGGGAGAAGATCATGTGTATGGAAGTTACGTGACACTTGGCGAAAAACTTTTTGCACTGAAAAAGTGCTCACCCAAAACACAAGGATGGTGGAGCCGGCAAGATGTATAGGCACAAAGAGCAACGTACAGGATGCATAAGAATGGCCCCGACTGGGTAAGACAAGAAGCTGCAACGCAGCTGACTAGGCCCTTAAGTATGATAGCCGACAGAAAAATCTGCAGATAAGAAGATAAATCTGCTCGCAGAGCCAGTGAAACGACGCATTCCGGTTCGGAATATCGGGCATTTATCACGCCGCCAAGACTTATTGGCGGACCCTTCAGCGCGGACAATTTTCTTCTGCAGTGCACAGATAATGCAAATTAGTTCTACGCCTTTAATTATTATGACAGCGCAATTTCCTAAGCGTGCTAGCGCGCATGTATGCTCACGTCATAATCTCGTACATGTAGTGTTCACACAAAACATCTGTGTTTAGTGTGCATTTTGGATATCGCGATCTTTCACCGCCGCCCGTCCAAGCTTGCCTGTGATACACCGCTTTCTTCTCATAAGCCGCAGTTTCTGCCATGCAAGGAAGTATTTTCCGTCGCTTTTTAAGGGTGTGCATGCAACATGCATGCAAACAAGAGAACATTGATATATCAACAAACTATGTTTTCCAACTTGTTAACAGTGACCACTTATAAGTACCCTTTATTCTGTCAAATTTACTGTATTTTCCCGAACTCTTTTCGAAGTCTGATCTTTAAATGACCATCCCACCGGTACATGTTACCTTTTTCGTTTGCTCCCGATGGGTTTGTAAACCAGTCAGATCTTGCAAACCGGCAACAAATCGGTATTCAACAGCATTTCCAAACATTTCCATTTCCTCTGCCTTCTTCTGACCAACTTGAGTCCTCAGAGAACAAGAACAGTTCCAAGAGGAAAAGAGCTAAGTTCAGCTGCCAACATTGCCATAATCGAAAAGTTAGATGCGACATTTCTTTAAAGAACGGAAATCTTTCCAGCCTGGCCACTAAGGCCACTATCGTGGCATGTACCAACTGTGAGTTGAACGGGCAGACTTGCCAGGTGTTTGAAAGGAAGAGAATGTACGACACCAAGAAAAAACGTCAACTCCAGCAGCAAAACATCCAACCTTCGTTCGTCGTATCATCAGATGATCCTGACACTGTGCTGTCCAGTTCCACTAAAAACATGTCATTGGGTGAGCCTTTGCAAGACGAATCCCTCGTGATTCGTGTGGCAGATCTCAACACAAACATGATTGTTTTGGAGGATACTGTGCCTATTCGGTCACTACGTTTTGGCTGCTACCATGCTCTTTTCGAGACTCAAATTCAAGACGATCCCACTACAGAGGATTTCTCGAGTCTGGAGGCCCAAGATCGCGCATATCTTGTCAAAGTGGGCTGTTTCAACATTCCAAAAGTGTCTGTGAGTCTCTCGTTGATTGACAATTTTTTTAAACAGACCAATATCCAGTTCCCTCTAATCAATAAGCCACATTTTTTATCGCAAATCGAAGATTTGACACGACCAGGATCGGTACTTTTATTGCAGACCATTCTGTACGCAGGTGCTAGAGACATGGACATCTCAGAATGGACTACGGTGCAGCAAGCGAGACATCTGGAAGTTTGCGAAATATTGCATAAAAGAGCCAGGTTGTTGTACGAATTTGGAGTCGAAACAGACCCAAAAGCAGTGGTCCAGTCTCTGGCTATTCTGAGCTTTGTATGTCGGTCACGATGCGAAAAAGATGTTTATTACTGGTGTCGTCTGGCAGTTGAAACTGCTGAGGGCTACGGAATGGCCTCTTCGATCGATTCTACTTCCCGAGTGTTATGGCTTCTCGTCACCGTGTATGAAAGTCTCTTGAGTCTCACTTTATTTAAAAAATCCATGATTACATTTCCCCCCAGCTGTGTGACCAGCGACCAAGAGCTCAAACAGTATGGATTATCGCAAGCACAGTGCGACTTTACTATGTCTCTGATACAGCTGTCCAGAATCCAGGACATGTTATGGCAACAGCCGTCATCTGAGATGGTTTTGGAAATTGACAAGATTTTGGCAAAATGGTACCAAAGCTTGCCTACTTCGTTAATTTTCAAATTAAACGATAAGACCACCCACAAATATCTTTCCTCGATCCTCAATTGCCACTACCATCTTCTTCTCATTATTCTTCACCGGTGCAACATTGCCCGGACTAAAGCGTTGGGGTTACAATCCGTCTCATACTTTCCTTCTTGGTGCATTGTGTTGAAAAGTTCTCTTATGATTAACGTCATTTACCAAAAGCTGGCCAAATCCAGAGAAACAGGTCACAGCATGGTGCTTTTCCCACAAGCTCTCTTTCTCTCTTGCTTTGCACTTTCGGACCATCTTAAAAACCGCGACGAAAAAATTCGAACTATAGCTTCCGAACGCATAAACGGGACACTTAGATTGCTGGAGCAACTTGCAGTCAAATGGCCTATCGCAGCCCATTTGGTCCAGAATCTAAAGAACAGACTACAAAACATACACCTTACTCCGATTTCATACACCATCGACTCCAAACCAAGCCTCACTTTTGATCCCGCAAATCTATATGCGTGGGATCTATCCAAATCCAAAACCGCGATTGTCAATCTCATCCACAATAAAGAACTGGAAACAGATTCCGAGCTCGACGATTACTTGTATCTGTTCAAGAATCTCGATTCTCAGGACACATTTTGGATCCCAGACCTACACACAGACCTGCCAGCGGAACAGGCCCATCAGCCCGAACAAACTGCATTGGCTTCAGCCGACCTTCTTTCCTGGTTCTTCAAATAAAAAGCCAGACCTTAAATATCATTATAGAGATCTTCGCATTGCCCCGTGCATGCCTGCACAGCCATAAAAGTTTACATTTGTAGCAACAACGTACGTAATAAAAAATATTATTTCTGGGGCTGAGCCGTCTGAGGTAACAATAAAGTTAATTTATTTGAAGAATAGTCATATTAATTGATCTGAGGGCAAATCTAACAGAGGATTTCTTATAGAAAAAAGTCCAATGATTAATGCCCCTTCTTTTCCTCCCGGAAAGGCACAGGTTTTGTTCACCAAGTCCAAGGTTTACATCCATGTGTCATCTTCCAAAAAGGATAACGTTGCTGGTTATCTTGTAATAGTTAAGCCGTACAAAGACTCATCGAATCTGGATTTGGTGGTTGCATTCATTCCTGAAACTGATTTGGAAAAGGAAGACAAAGATGCTTTGGATTATTTTGATTTGTATGGACTTGATGGTGAAGGCTCAAAGTTCTATGGTTCGGCTCATGAATCTACAGGAACAACTTCCATCGAGCATCCAGATAACCTCCCCAAGGTTTTGAAGTTTATCACTAGACCTCAAATGTCATCTTTGTCATCTTTTGCATTTGGACTGTCAATTTCCAATCTCTTTAGCTTGCAAGTGAGGCCGAAGGCTTCGCATTTATGGTACGGTTCCGTGGTGCTGCATCCTAAAGACTCGTTGGAAAAGGTTCCTGCTTTATTTTTCCATGATGATGAATGTCCAGGTACTCTTAGAGAACAACAATTGAAGAGCCAGTCTTTCAGTCCATTTGCTGCCAATGACGAAGGTCGGCTGTATTGGGGTGGAGATCGATTTGTGAGCTGTTTGAAAAACTATTGCGTTTTTGAACGATCGCCCTTGGAGAAAAGTATGTTTTTGGTCAATCCAACTAAAGAGGATACTATCAATTTCATACCTAACGTTTTTGAAAGCAAAGATCCCTTGGAAGCTGCTTCACAATCGGTCGAGCAGCTGATCACTAATACCAAATGGAAGATATTGACAGGTCTGGCCTCGGTGACAACCTTTGCCAAGAAACAAATTGGACATGTGGTTGAAAACGACAGATTACCACAACCTATTAAGAAGCTTCTTAGTAAGCCGGAAGTGAAACTGATTGGAGATGAATTCGATAGTGCCAACGTTTATTTAGCAAGATGGGCTTTGGCAGTCCAAAAGGAGGCAGAAAAGTCTCGAAAGTTGATTATTGGAAACAACTATTACAGCGAGTTAATCCGCACAGAGTTGGGTGAACATTTCAGTAGCTTGACTCCATATGAGCTTTCAAGGGCCACAAGAATGAAACCGGTCTCGCAGGTTGAATGGGATAATCTTTTTGATCATACGGGAAGGCTCCAGATGACTGTTGAGGAAGTCAAGGACCGGATTTTTCACGGGGGATTAGAAGAAAATGTTAGAAAAGATGCTTGGCCATTTTTACTGGGAGTGTTTCCTTGGGACACGAGCAAAAACGAAAGAGAACAATTGGTTCAAACTTTGACTGAAAGTTACGAACAGTATAAGCAAAATTGGAAAGTCGACATGGAAAGACAGCAAAACGATGAATTCTGGAAAGATCAGAAGGTTCGAATTCATAAAGATATCAAGCGAACCGACAGAGAATTGGACTTGTTCAAATCCATGGGTGACGAAAACTATGAGGAGGAGCAAGATGATTCTGACGAAGAGGATGGAGGATTCAAAAATCCAAATTTGACTAAAATGAGAGACATACTATTTACTTACAATGAGTTGAACGCAAATCTTGGTTATGTCCAGGGAATGAGCGACTTATTATCCCCATTATATTACATCTATCAAGACGAAGTGATTACGTTTTGGTCTTTTGCTAACTTCATGGAGCGCATGGAACGCAATTTTGTCAAGGATCTCAGTGGTATGAAGTTACAAATGCTAACCTTGAACGAGCTGGTGCAGTTCATGCTCCCTGAGTTGTATCTTCATTTGGAAAAATGTGATTCCAACAGTTTATTCTTCTTTTTCCGCATGCTACTAGTTTATTTCAAAAGAGAATTGTCGTTTTTTGACACGATGACGCTTTGGGAAACCATCTGGACCGATTACCATTCTTCGCAATTTGTGTTATTCTTCGCTTTAGCTATTTTGGAAAAAAATTCCAAGATTATCATCAACAATTTAAATCAATTTGACCAAATTTTGAAATTCATGAACGACTTGAGTGGCACACTCAACTTGGAGGACTTGCTTATCCGCGCAGAGCTGCTATTTTTAAAATTTAGACAAATGGTGGAACTTATTGATAGAAAGAACGATGGTGTTGGTTCCAGCTCTCTTTCTGCTGACACTAAAATGCCTGTGAGTGCGGAATTGAGGAAACTTCTTTCTAAGGAGATTATCATACAAAAGGAGGATATAAGGACTGCCGAAACTCCCTTTGGTTAGTTAGCAGATATAAGATATATAGTAACATTTACGATAGTTTTGGGCTCTGGGAGAGAAAAAATGCATCACGTGACGTTATACTACAACCTTGCACCGGAACAGTGGCTCAATTTTTTTTGTTGCAAAAAAACCGTTCACCAGAAGGGGTTTTAGTAGGAATCCGCTGTTTTTGTTTTACACCAGAGGAAGTCTGCTAATAGCAAATAAAATTAGGACAATTATTGCACAAGAGTGTGTGGAATTGGCTTTTAAAGAGTGCACGTTAAGAATCAGCTGATTATTGACAGTGTAAAAAGGAAGTTTTGTTAAAGTAGGATTGTTTACCTTTTTTTCACCTGTGGGCCAAAACATCAAAACACCAGAAGACTTAAAGGGAAATTTCGTCAGTTGGGAAAATGTCAGGATCCGGTTTGGACGAGTCGCTGGAGACTGTTGCTGCAACTGCCAATGCGGCCATAAATGCCAGGAGCTCTGGTAAAAATGGAAATGCGGTTCTAGAAGATCCATCGCTGATTGACAATTTGGTGGAGGGCTTGGATGTGAAGCCAGAGTTAAAGGGAAAGGGATCTGATGTCATGGCCAAGGCAGATGAGGAAATGGTTGATCCAAGTTTAGCAAGATCCGCCTCTTCCTTGCCTCCTTTGGAACAAGTTTTGTTAGGTCAAAGATTTATGCTTGTTGGCCACTCTTCTGCTAATGAGGATGTTCAAAAGATGATCGAGGAGCTTGGCGGAACATTGGATTCTGGATCCCACCCAGATTGTATTTTTTTAGCACGTTCTGCCAGTGATATAACTCCTGGTCTCGAGAGCAACGTTTACTCTTTCAATTACGTTTACACAGCCCATCGCGACAAGGTGCTCCCAAATTTGGCCGAATTCAAAATCAAGAAGCCTCCTCAACTACCGCAGAATTTCACTATCAACATAGGTGACTTGGCCAAGTCGCTGCCTATGAAGGGAGATGGTTCCGCCTTGCCGGGGATGGATGTTGCTTTGGACGGTTTATCTGGCAATGCAGCAGCAGATTCAACCCCCAAAAAAAGATCTTTGAAGTTTACCGACATTGAGGACGAGGCGATTTTGGACCTTATCAGGAGAAACCCAAACCTCAGGTCCACACACAGTTTTTTTGCCAAGATTGCGCAGCTGCCATTGTTGAGCGGGCACACTGGTAACTCAATCAGATTCAGGTTTAGAAAGATCTTGGCTGACAAGTTGGAGTACGTTTATCAAGTGGATCCTCATACAAACGAGTTGGTTATCGACCCAAAAACCAATCTTCCAATCAAGATCAAAGAGTTGCCAAACCTGTTGAAGTCGCAATACACTGCCGAGGAAGATTATCAATTGTGTAAACACATCCTTCATTTCAGAGACAACATGGAAGAATATTCTAAAAAGAGAAAGCTCGATGGAAGCAGCATTCCTGAATCAGTTTTCACAAAATTGGTGCAGAAATTCCCAAGACACACTGCCATGTCGTGGAGAGATAGATACAGGAAGTTTGCATCCAAATACGGTTTAGAAGAGTATGCCAAGTATTACGAAGAATGTTTGGAAAAGAACCAAGAACCTCAACCAATGAAGAACTTGAGTTCAAGAGCCCGTGGATCTGCAGATGATGGAAAGGGATCTAAGAGACCGAAGAGAGGTCTCGAAGAATCTGCTGACATTAAGAGTCCGGAATTAGCTTCTAGCTTGGAGAGAATAGAAGCCTTGGCAAGAGTGTCAGTGGAAAGAAAAGAGACCGAGGAGAATGCTGCTAAGAAGACTGAGGATGACTCCAGCAGCACCAAGAGTGCAGATGGTTCTGAAAAACAGACCAAGGATGAACTAACGGGTGAAGGGGCTGCCAGTGCCAACTTGTTTGAGGACGCAAACGAGGATGAGATCAAAGCTCTTAACGATGACCTAAGCAAGTTCGACTCCTTGCCACCATTGGAGAGCGATGCCAGCTTTTCGTTCGAAGCTTTGAAGAAAAATGAGCCGGAGCCACTCAAGGAAAAGTCGTCAATCAATGTGGAGACTGTGTGTCGACAAATCGAGGAGATCTTTGGAAGTTTTGGATCGACGCTCAACACCACTTTTGATCTGTTCAAAGTTTTGAACGAGAAAATTGGCCTGTCGATGGGATGGCTTAATTATTGGTTTGACTGCTCGTGTGGTCATTTGAATGTGTTTATGGCTGCCATTTTGAACTACATTAGAAACGACAGTCTTATTCTTGACGGTTATTCAGGCTTCTGGACGATCGACCATGATCAGATGCTGAAAGACAATGCCAATCTGCAAGAATTGATTAAGTTGCACGGGTTAGACTCTGTCAACAAGCGGAAGGAAGCGCTTTTCGGAGGAAACTGAGCCATAAAGTCAGTGTATGTTGTTTGTTTTATCGAAATTTGATTTGCTGATCTTGAAAAATCTATTTAGTAAACTGGGCTGTGCACCCATTCGTCGTATTAATATTTTGTAGTGTTTGTCCTCAATTAACTGACATACCCGGAGTGCTCCCATTCGTGTTTCGATTGGTCTTTCTTTGCAATGGCTCTTCTTGATAAGGTGTACTTCTACTACTTTGTTCTCCATATCCCGATCACGGTGTTAATGGACGCGACGCTGGCCGTGCCACGCGACTATTTGCTGCCGTTCCAACGGATGTTGGGCGACTTCCATTGCCAGCAAAATAAAGACTTTTTGGCCATCGAAGGAGAACTATGGCTGAAGTACTTTGTCATATTTGAGTTGGTGTTTCAATTGCCACTGTTTGTAATTGGAGCAATTGATTACTGGAGAAATGGATATTATTCCAAAAAACTACAACCATTCATGATGTTGTATGGATTCAACGCCTCGTTCACTACATTATGCTGTTTGTTGTACGTTTATTTGCAGAGCAGTGCCAAAGGTCTTTCTGAAGGCCAAAAATACAACTTATTGGGACTCTACACGCCCACTTTTGTGCTTCCTTTAGTGATGTTGGTGGACTTCACCTTGAGATTGATGAGTAACAGCCAACAGGAACAATTGCATACGAAAAAGGAATGATAACCATAGTCTGTGCAATAAGCCATTGTTAAAAAATATATGAGCTCAAATACACTAGCAAATCACCGCTAATCAGCTAATATGTATCAATTGTATTTAGCTAGTAGCTCGTCTGCCAAAGCAATATACTTGACTTCGGCCTCTTCCTTAGTGGTGCCCTTCAATTTGGTCCACGATTCCCACTTGTACTTGCCCTTGAAATCAAACATGCCTGGTTTCTCAGTCTCATTGTCGCCCACAGTGGCCTGTTTGTACAAGCCATACAACTCTAGCAACTCGTCATCGTTAGGACGTTTAGTCATGCTTTGGACAGCATTGGCCTATCTTGTTAGCATGTGATGCCACGGTTAATGTGAGAAATACCTACTTTTTGGGTGAACTTTTCGGAAACCATCTTTGTTTATTGCTTGTTTAATGCCAATGGGGCACTCAAATTAAGTACAGGCCAAATTGCCCTTTTTATAGTCGCAGCAGTCAGTCAGTGGGCAAAAGCAAAAAAAACCCTGCCCCGACGACGCGACGCTGAAGGCGCGCAGGCGTCTTGTCGTGTCGCGCCGATCGACCCTCGGATCTTGGAAAAACAAAACATTAGTCTTGTTTAACAGACGTGGTTGTTGTTGCTGGATCCTGCCAACTAAGGTGTATATTCCAAAATTAACCATGTTGTTTCAGTCCAAAAGGATGCTACTGCTGCTGGTGGGAGTTCTCTTCCACCTGCTGTACCTTTGGTCTATTTTTGACATCTACTTTGTCAGTCCTTTAGTGCATGGGATGCGTCACTACAGAAGCACACCGAATCCTCCTGCAAAACGACTGTTTCTTATTGTGGGAGATGGTCAGCGTGCAGACAAAACATTGGCCCGGATTTGGCATCCAGAGACTGGGAAAGAGGAATATTTGGCTCCATATCTTCGGTCATTGATTGAGAATGAAGGCACGTACGGAATTTCGCACACTAGAATGCCTACTGAATCACGACCAGGCCATGTGGCAATGATTGCTGGATTCTATGAAGACGTGAGTGCAGTGACGAAGGGATGGAAAGAAAACCCAGTCGATTTCGATTCGGTGTTCAATCAAAGCACTCACACTTACTCGTTTGGGTCACCAGACATTCTGCCTATGTTTGCCTCGGGTGCCTCCGACAGAAATCGGGTCGATACTTGGATGTATGGCCACGAGTTTGAGGACTTCACATCATCATCAATTGAATTAGATTCATTTGTCTTTGACCATTTTTACCAGTTACTAGACAATTCCACCACAGACATCAGTCTTAATACCCAGATGAGACAGGACGGAAACGTCTTTTTTCTCCATTTGCTAGGAACGGACACATCCGGACATAGTTATAGGCCTTACTCTGCTGAATACTACAATAACATCAAATATACAGACCAAAAAATCAGAGAATTAGTTCCAAAAGTTAACAAGTTTTTTGGGGACGAGAAAACAGCTTTTATTTTCACTGCTGATCATGGCATGAGCGACTTTGGTTCACATGGGGATGGCCATCCAAATAATACTCGCACACCATTGATCTGTTGGGGAGCCGGTTGCAAAACTCCAGTGTATATCAACCCAACTGAGAACGAGCATTTGGTGCTCGAAGCCGAGGAAATGGAATCCTGGGAGCTAAATTATATCAAGAGAAATGACGTGAAACAGGCCGATATTGCCTCATTAATGTCTTACCTAGTGGGATTGAATTATCCTGCCAATTCTGTGGGAGAACTACCACTCGAGTACTTGGACGTGCCTCAAATCGATAAAATCAATGGATTATATCAAAACGCTTTGAGCATTCTTGAACAATATCTTGTTAAATTGTCTGAAGTGTCTCACAACCAGTTCAATTTCAAAGCTTTCCCTGGATTTGAGACCAAATCGATTGCAACTTTCAGATTGGAGATCGAGAGTTTGATAGAAGCGATTGAAGAGGGAGACCCTACAAAAGATCTTCAAACCATCCAATTGATTGAACAGTTCATGGCCACTTCTCTGGAGGGACTGGATTACTTGCAAAAGTACAATTGGCTTCTACTAAGAAGTATTGTCACCATGGGTTTTGTTGGTTGGATTGTCTATTCCTTTATTGTGTTCCTCCAATTGTACATCATTCCCCAAAAAGCATCTCAAAGAGAAGCTTCCAATGGCTATTTAAATCACATCTTTTTTGGAGCCATCACTTCGGTTTTGACATATGTTCTATTCTATCAAAAGTCGCCAATCAACCATTATTTGTATTTGAGTTTCCCAATTCTATTTTGGAAGAACATAGCCAGCAAAAGAAGAGATTTGGTTGATGGGTTGTTGGAGTTCTTCAAAGGTTACAATTTTATTTCAATCTCCGTGATCTTGGTCTCGATTATTGCATTTTTCGAATGTATCACCATCGGATTCACCAATAGACAGATTTTTGTCTACATGTTCCTGGTGCTTGGAATCTATCCAATGGTTTTGCTGCCCTCAAAACTGTTGCAATTTGTTCCCTGGTTGATCACGTGCTGTCTTTTATCGTACTTCCCAGCACAAAATCCTGTCAAAACTGAGGATTTGAATACAATTGTGGCTGGAGGGTTATTGGTGGTGGCTATTGGAATTGCAGGTGTGTTCAAGTTGAAATTGAGCAGTTATACAAGAAATTTGATTATTGCACAGGTGGGCTTGGTGATTGTGGCAATGTATTCCACTGGAAAAGCTGTCAATTCGCTACAGAATAGACTGGGGCTACCGAAAGATGCACAGCTATTAGGATGGGTTGCTCTTGCCCTATCTTTGTTTGTGTTACCGACTTTGCATCATTTCAATCACGATGGCAACTACAAAACCAGGTTTTTGATTGTATTTTTAGCATTTTCTCCAACATTTGTGATTCTCACGATCTCGTTTGAAACACTGTTTTACGTGCTCTACTCAAGTTTGATTTACCAATGGATTGAGGTTGAGTCCATGCTCATGACAAGGTCGCAAAAATGGCCGCAATTGCTAAGAATATCGCTGATTGGGTTTTTCTTTTTGCAGATTGCGTTCTTTGGAACTGGTAACGTTGCATCTGTGTCGTCGTTTTCGCTGGACTCCGTTCGCCGTCTTTTGCCGATTTTTGACCCGTTCTCGATGGGAGCTCTCCTGATGCTCCAGCTCATCATTCCTTACGTCATTCTAAGCATTGGTCTGGGGCTGATGAACGTCAAACTACACCTGATCATTTTTTCCATCTCCAGTTTGATCATCTCAGTCAGCGACCTCCTGTCGCTGAATTTTTTCTTTTTGGTCAGAACCGAGGGATCCTGGCTGGACATTGGACTCACCATTTCCAACTACTGTTTGGCTATTCTTAACTCCCTGTTTATTCTATTGTTAGAAGTTCTGTCCAACATTTTACTGGCAGATATCAAGACTTCGGAGGCTAAACATGCAAAAAGATTAAACCAACTGGGTCTAGACAGTGCTGAGTATACTGACATTGTGAGAGAAATAAGTCAAGAGGAGGGTAAACACCAGGCATCGATTGCTACCAGAGTGGGCCGGAGAACCAGGCTGAAAAAGGAATAAGTGTTTACGTAAGCCGAGGAATGCGATTTAGCCGAGAGGGAAAAAATAATAAAAACACGCGTGCCCATGTACAGTCTTACGTCAGAAGTGACCGAATGATGGTCTTATTATTTTATTATTATTCAAGTCATGAGTCGAACAAAAATAAATTGGTCTAGATACACAAAAAAAGCCTCAAACTCGTGCTTGGAGAGCTTTCACCGAGATTGCGCCATGCCATTCGAAATGCCTCACCGTGTTTCGGAAGGTAGTAGATCGTACAATTTGCGGAATCCACAACGATGGAACTGTGTAGAAACTGCCGGCCCGCGTGCTGCGCTATTAAGACCGGTATGGCCCTTGCGGGCCAAATTAAAATTTTTGGCCCGTGGCTTGATTTCTAATTTTGTGGCCCAAAGCGCGTGGGTCTAGGCAATCGCGGGGGAGGGGCCACGTTTTGAAGAAAAATTTTCTCAGCACAGTGTGTCATTATTGTGAAAAAAATGTGACAGCAATGACTCTACACAAGGGTCGTGTACTGCGGGAGGGGGCCACACTGGTGTTAAATTACGGTGGTGGAGTATAAATAGTCCGATAAGTTTTGGTGAGGAATTTTAGTGATGGGAATTCTCTCTGCTAGATATTAAGTTACAATTTCTCGGGTTATCAAAGTAGGGCTTGCGACTAATAATAAAAGCACTTCTGACACTTTTCGTTTAAGTTCACTTCTCCAGACAGACACAAAAAATACCCAATTTACTTTTCATCATGTCTGCTTTCAACGACTACTGCTTGGTTTGCGAGAAAATCTGTTCGGGTAACAGTGTCTACTGTTCAGACACTTGTAAGACGACCGACCAACAACAAACAGCGTCTCCCACATTGTCGGCTTGCTCATCTCTACATTCAGGAGCATTGCATCCACAAAATTTGAATTTGATGCCCAACGTTATTTCTCCTCTTTTGACCCCCCAATACAACGCACTGGGTTGTAACATGGCCAAGACCCCAGCAAAGGACTTGAGCTATGAATCCCCAATGCTCTCGAGCTTCTCATTGCACAACGACCTCGATTCCAATAGATTGGATCTTAACGCTTCGCGATCGAGTTTTACGATAGCGACTGGAACACAGAGCGCTCTGCCTAGATGGAGCTCCGAGAGATCCACTGCGCAGAACATCAGTGACATATTGTCGACGTCACCTGCTTCTGAGAACTACAAAAAGTGGCTTTCTATCCACTAGTTATTTCTGCTGCATCGCTTTTCTTGCATTTTATGGGCTCTGGAAGCTTTGGTCTTCCAGTAAGTCTACGGTCGGGTACAAAAAAATGAAAAAAACACTGGGTTTTCTTCACACATTCAATTCATATACCTATTACAGGTCCAAGCATCAAAACAAAGGTTTAGTTCTAAAAAACATAGGAAAACAGAAACAAAAAAACATACATAGTTCTCATTGACACTGGTTTTTCTGATTTGCATACATGCTGCTGTTAAAGTTCATGTCCTTATATAACATATATAGTCCAAATACATCTCTATATTTACAAACTTCTCTTTCTGTTAGTCGGGTAGTTTGAAAAAAACCCTTGTTCAAAAATTGATGCAAGAGAAAAACAGCGACGCGTTTCTCTTGCAGATGTGGCTTAATTCTCGAGGATTCTCGAAGAAAAAAAAATCATATAAACAATTGAAAATTTTTTTCCTTCAAAACAACCCAAGCACCGTGTATGAGATCATTTCCACTTTGGGGAACTGAAATGCGGAATTCTCGAGCTAATTCCATACTCCTCATTTCCCCACATATTATGTTTTCCTCAGGCTACAGACAGCCACTTATCACACCTGTGCACCTCGAACAATATAGACCGTATCAGCGTCTTTGATCTCTTTCACCACACGACCGTTGGACGGCACGTGAATGTACTCGTCAGCAGTAGCTGGCTCGTTTGGACGGCGAAGACGGAAAATTGTAAGTCTTTTCAAGCTTTCTGTTGTACGGTTGTTATCGTTTTTGATCTTCATGAGATCGCTTGCCGAGTCCAATAATCGGCCAACCGGCCACGATTTTGAAACAAACAATGGCTTTTTCGCAGTCAACTCTATGTCGCTGAAGCTGGACTCATCCGGCACATACTGACACCAGATGTAGACCCGTTCGCTGGTCGGAATTTTCGAATCTCCAATAGCCTGATTTTTCATCTTGGATAGCTCCACCATGCGGGCAGCCGGAGATGAGGTTGCTTTCTTAAACAATCCAGTACTTCTTGCCTTGGTTTTATGGAAGGAGACGAATTTTTTCAATTTTTTAAGTGCCATCAAGGCCGTTTCGTTTGTAGAAGCTATGTTTTTGATTGGAGCGTTATCATGATCCAGTTGGGCTTGTTTGCGAATTTTGGCCAAATCTGGGAACAATGACGAGGCAGGAGTGGTAGTTGATGGGGAGATTGTGGCGATTGTAGCTGAAGTCCTGGAATGTCTTTCAACCCGACATTGATGCTCATTTAAGTCCAAACGATGGTCGGAACAAAATGCAATGGAGCAATGGGGACAAGAGAATGGCAAGAAGTCTACTTTATGACAAACGGTGCATTGTTTTCCTATCTCAAGAAGCGTTTCATCTTTTTCAAGAGTGGTCATTTTGGATTTGCCACCTTGAAGCCAACAAGAGTAGGATGAAAAACGAGCAGACACAGATCTTATATAGTGAGATTTGCCACTTAGTTTTCTGCACGGAGTATTTCTGAAGTCTTCCAGGTCGATCGACGCAAAAGTGTTTTTTTTTCGATTTTTGTAGCCGTTAAAAAAATTGCTTACTGCGTTTGGATGGATGTTCTTGTAGACAGAATCAATTGGTAATGATCTGTGATTTGAATGTGGTGTGGCCCGTGGAAGGTTACGGCTCACTGCCTAGTGTCAAGGCTTTACAGGAAGTGAAATCCAGGCTGGCTGTGGCCGAAGAGCTTGGATACACGCATATAGCTCTCAACTTCAGATTGGGACAGAAGGAGCGACTGCCTACAGAGGTGGGCTTGGTGAACCCGATCGACTTGACTGAGTTCTCCGAGTTCGAGGGACGACTCAAGTTGTTTACAAGAGTCACATTGGTGGTGGATGATGCGGCACAATTACAAAATATGGCAAAACTGCAAAACGTCTTTGACGTGGTGGCAGTAGAACCCCGGTCCGAAAAGGCTCTCACGACGTGTATTACCAATTTGGAAGTGGATTTAATATCTTTTGATTTCAGTTCGAGACTACCGTGTTATTTGAAACATAAAGCGATCTGCTCGGCAACAGAAAAAGGCATTTATTTTGAAATCAAGTATAGCGAATTACTGAGCACGACTGCTAGTACCAGAGCTTTGGCTATAGCAAACATAAAACAATTAATTAGAGCGTCACGAGGACGAGGAATCATATGTGCTAGCGGGGCCAGCAACATGTTGGTGTTACGTAACTCGAGCGATGTTGTGAACTTACTGGTTCTAATAGGATTGGATTCGAACCGAAGCCAGCAAAGTTTCAAAGATTGGGCCCTACGAGTGTTGTTGAATGGACGACTGCGCATCAAGTCGTACAAACAGGTGGTGGCGATTGCTGGAGATGAGAATTTGGTGGACAATTCGCTGGAAAACAAAAATAAAACTGCCAAACACAACCTGAAAATGGACGCACAGACATACAAGAAGCGCAAAAAGCTTTCTTCTATGGGAGCTTGATCTATTGGAATAAATAAACAAATCTTCATCTATTAGAATAAATGTAGACGTTAGATTTCTTGGACTTGTCTTCGGGTTTTGGCCTTTTCACAGGGCTTGATAAGTCTGCTTTTCCTTCAAATCTCTTGAGATTTGCGCTAGGAACAGGAGAAATGCGTTTGGGTTCCGGAGCTCGTGGTTTGAGATCCGCTGAAGAAACAACCTTGATGTCCTTCAACGAGCCTGGTTTGTCTATCTGTCTATTAAACTGTTTTGGTGACTTCACAGTTTGCCCCAAAAACCTCGACCGTAGCTTGTTTTGTTGTTTGGCTTTTTGCAATAAAACACTTTTAAAAGCAGGCCGCTGCAGTTGCTGGCTACTTTTCTTCTGATATGATGGCACAATCACATGATTGACAGCCTTGACCTTGTTTTTGTTGCGTTCCTGATTCAACGATTTGGTGATCTGTTTCAAGTTCTCCGCTGCAGTTTTGCGCTGTGCTTCTCGCTCTTTCAAATATCGATCATAAAGATCACGAGAAGCCATTTTACACTTCTTCCCATTTTTGATACTTATCATTTCTGCCGGCCGCTCGACAAAATCTCTTTCTATCAACGACTGCCATAACGGATCGGAATATGGAATGATTTGTGGAGATTGCTGTTCGATCATTCTGAGGGATTTCGCTGTCTTCTTCTTCAAAATGGGCTCCACCAAATGATACGGAGCCAGTCCAATATCGTTGATTAGATGTGCTTTTTGAATACATTTCAACCGACTCAGATGAGTCAGCGACAGAGTGCCGACCCGAGGTTGCGCCTTTTCCACATACATGAATTGTAATATCAAATAAGTCTTCAGGTTGAGTTATACTATTTGCTAGCCATCATCTCGAACACTTGGTTTACTATTACTACTTTTTTTTGTAATACTTTTATAGCTCTGCATTTGTGGCAAAGGTGGCGGTGCACACGTCTGCCTGGATAATTACATAATCAGTAGGGTGGGAGTTATACAAGCCCACTTATGCTGTTCCGTTAGGTCTCAAACCACAGAAGAAGTTCAAAGCATAAGCTTCACTTTCTGGAACCTCATCAGTACCTTCAACTTTAAAGGTGATAGTGCATCCATCTTTGAAGTAGAAGGTGTCACCTGGTTGGATAGTGTACGAAGCTCCAGTCTCGTCACTAACAGTGAATTTTCCATGCACCTCCAAGTTGACCTTCATCTCGTCATAATCGTAGGTGTAAACCAATGCTTCTCCAGCCTCCTGTCTGTAGAAACCACAAGAGATTTGCTTGTCTTTAGGAGCATCTGAGGTAAAAGTGTCACCAAGGAAGGAGTTGTTGCCTGGAGCTGGGATGGCTGGAGGCTTGACAGAAAACCCATTTTCTTTAGCAGATTGGTAGAAGAGAGGCATTTTGATAATTAGACGGTCTTAAAATACAAAGTTAATTTTTCAGGCTTTGGTACGGAAAATTCAATTGGATTAGCAGATAGCTCTTATTTATAAAGATGGTCGCTCGGATCAGGCCTTAGTAACACTGGCCGTTCTACTTCCTATTGAGGTAAAAAAGAGCTCTACCAATTAGGTAGGTGTCTTTCTTATCAAAAGTGTGCGGCTCGGACCAGGAATATTTTTCCCAATTAGGAAGGACTGAGCTACGATTAGAATTACAGCACCATGAGATCAGTTGGACAAGAGTATATATAGCTGTTAAAAATGTCTCGTTTGCAATTGACAACTATTATTGATCATCGCCACTAAATCTTTCAAAATGCCTATGAAATATCTTGCTAAAGCTGATGGATACGACAAGCTGCCACCTGTTGTTGGTCCAACCTCGTATCTTGGTGATGTTTTATCCTCAGAAACCACTGAGGACAAGCAAATTACGTCAGGTTTCTACAAGCAGGTCGCTGGCGAAGCTCTTGTTTACACCTACACCTATGATGAGATGAAGGTGGTTTTGGATATCAAGGGAACGGTTGAGATTTCTGACGAGGAAGGAACCAAGGTTCTTCCAAAAAGAGGAGATGTGCTCTACTTCAAGAAGGGATGCACCATCACTTTTAAGGCTGTGGAGGATGACGCTTACGGCTACTTCTGGTATTGTGGCCGCAAGACGTTTGGCCAACTATAAAGTTTATAATGTGCACAAATTACTAAATAGCTAATTGGAATGATTATCTAATTATTTTTCTTTATCTTATCCCCCCACGCAGGCGTTTTTTTGACACATCAGGGGGGTGATTTTTTTCCCCAGCAGGCAGGCGAAAAAAGTTTTTCGCCGTGACCTTACAATAAGCTGGCCCATGAGGCACTGCAGAAAGAGCGGACAAAGTTTGTGTAACGTCGGATAAATCCTCCAGATCAATTTCTGATATATAAAAATATATAAACACTTGAGGATTATCCAGATTTGGCAACCAATTCGAATTGTATTGATTGCTTGTGATTCTGGGACCATACAAAACGACATTCCATTCTCCTTTACAGCTTCGACCCGGAATTTGATATCGGACATTCATTTCAAAAAAATATTAGATTGTCCGCTGCTTTTCCATGGACCCATCTTTAAAGCCAGATTCCAGGGAGACGTCCAATCCAGCAGACCAATATGCGTCTGCTGAACAGCTGAGCGTGGAGAAATTCAACCAATACGCGTGCATTCGGTGCCGACGACTCAAGAAAAAGTGCTCAAAGGAGTTGCCTACCTGCTCCAACTGCAACAGACACGATGAAATCTGCGAGTATATCGAGCGAAAAAACAAGAGACGGTCTTCCGAAGACCATCACTCGTTTTCGGAAGGAAACATTAAGTTGTCATCATATCCCGACTCTGCAAAAATGCCCAGAAATTCCCAAAACTCGTTGCCTCCACTGCTTTCCAACTCCAACGACAATCGAATGCTGTATCCTTCGGCCAAAGAAAGCTCTGCGGTCAATTCTTTGTACACACTACAGCAACAATCTGCAATCCGGGGATATCCTCCAGCCGCACACGAGTCACCAAACCAAAACCAGAACCAACTCCCCAAATATCTACCGATTCCTCAAACTTTTCAAACTCCAGTATTGCCCCCATTATCTCAACAGCAACAACAGCATTACACAGCCCAGAAAACTGTCCCACTCCAGTCGATTTTATCAACAGGTGGTCCTAATCCTATGGGCAAAACCAACAACCTGTCACAAGCTCATCCTAATGCTCGACCAGGTGAAGTGATTGACCCGATCCTTCTTCGTGATAGAAAGCCAGACACAGATAGCCATGCACAAGAGGCAGTCATTGATATGATTCATAGTAGTTTGGTGCATACAATAGTTGGAAATAAGACCCCAACACCTCCTTTGGAGCCGCTTGTCATCGATAAAGATCTGGCCCTCCAGTTCATCAAGGCATATTTGGACCACAATCATAAAACGTACCCATTTCTAAATGATACCGAGTTTCTTCAACAAGTCCATGCAATTGATTTCGATACTTTTTTCAACGTAAGAACCAACGGTTTAGATCCCAGTTTCACCTTTGAAGTCAATATGATCATGGCCATCGGATGCACTACTTTGGAACGTGCTGGTATCATTGATAAGACCAAAGGCTATTCCAAGTATTTCTCGTCGAAATCGTTGAGTCTGTTGTCGGCAGCAGTCTCATTTCGGGACATCTCCAGTGTGCGGTCACTGATTTTACTTGGGGTGTATTCATTTTTTGATCCAAAGGGCTTGTATTCGTGGTCTATCGTGGGGATTTTGACTCGATTGGCAGTGACACTTGGAATCAATCGTCGTGTGCGTGTTGTTGAGGCCAAGAAAATGAGTCCAGTAGACATCGAAATGCGACACAGATTGTTCTGGGCAGTTTTCAACATGGATAGATTGATTTCGATCAGTTTTGGAAGACCAGTGGCTATTCAAGATGACGATATTAATGTTCCTCTTCCTGAACCGTTGTATGAAGAGGAAGCAGAAAGTCTTAAGATCACCAAGAATATCATCGAAATGCGCAGAATTGAAGGTCTTATTCTCAGTAATGTCCATTGTGTCAGGGCTTCAGAGAAATACAAAACAGACGAGGCGAAAAACGAAGTTCTTAACCAAATCCGTCAGGATATCGAGAAGTGGTATAACAATTCACGCATTCTCTCATCTTCGTCTCCGTTGAGTAGCAGAAAAGGAAACATCTCGTTTCTGGGCTCCACCGCATGGTTTTCTGCCAGATATTACCATTTGCTGATGCTGTTGTTTCGACCTTCATATCTGTTTCCTAATCCTTCGTTATCAAACCTCGAGATTTTGGGAAAGGCATGTCTTCAAAACCTCTCTTTCACTTATAACCTCTACACCTCGAACCTGCTACCGCTCAACTGGATCACGTTGTACCGATTTCTCACCACTTGTACAACAATTCTGTACTGTTTGTGTCATTGGTCAATCGACCTGGTCGAGTCCAAGACCGATATCCATCTATGTGTCGAGATCCTGAACGGGTTTTCGGAAAATTGGTACTTTGCCAAACGGTGTGCAGAGGTGTTCAAGACGATCGATGATGCTATTCTCGAGATCTCACTGAGTGGTTCCAATGGCCAAATCCAGCCAGTGGATCAATTGTTGATTGACTTAATGAACACTTCGTCGTCTTATCATGAGATCTTGTTTGATAACTCCGTGGACATCTGGTACGATGACGATTTTCTTACGCAGAGACTACCAAAAAAAGAGACTTAGGTAGCAAATCTTCTTGAGAATTATTTATGCTACTTGGACAGGAATCCGGAACGTGGCAATCTTGCCGCTCCTCATCGAAATTTCCACTTTCAGTAAATATTGCCTGGCCAGGAAACAAGTTTGAAAACTTGGCACAATATGAAACGTTCCAATCTTTTTTTTAACGAGCTGCAATGGTACCTGTAAACTTGCCACATATTCACCAGCATCATTGTACTGTGTCCAATTCAGCGTCTGTTTTGACTCGCAAAACAGATCCAAGCTCTTCTCGGAGTACTTTAGGGTGTTCAGAGACAACATATCGTCATACAGCTGTTTCGGAACTTTCTGACCGGTCTTAGCACACAGCGACGAAAACTCTGTCAAATACTTCTCGGATCGTTTATTCAGTAGCAACATGTTATATCCATGAAGGAGCTCGTCGGCATCCTGGACTTGACCCAAATCAATTGGAATTGGCCGACGAGAATGAAGGTTGATTGCTAGCAAGTTGAATGTGCACGTGACCGACGAAGGCAGGTTGCTTCCATTTTCAGGCCGGAAGTTCATCTCCAGGTCCAGATGCAAGAGATGACCACTACTCAAGCTGAGGGCCGTCTCACTAGTGGATAGACTGGTTTGATGGTCAAAAAGCGAGCCCGTAGCAGAACTCGTTGTCGTGCGGACAGCAAAACTTTCTTCCCTGGGGGTAGCCTGGTCTTTACTGGACACTGATAGCATTGGGGTCGAGGAAAATGACATTTTTTGTAAGATGCGGGGGATTATTGTTGGCAGAAATGCACCTTTTTGGTAAGAGATCCGGACCTTCAAAGGACCCTGTATTTTGGAAAATAAAGATCTTTTCAAACACATTTGTTGATCTCGCGTAACCCGATCTGTTAAAAAGTAGTCTGTCTCCACAGGACATGGGCACGACGGGGAAAAAAGTTGCCGTTGCTTTTTTGTATCGGACATGGCCTGGCCAACATAAAAGTCTTGCTCATCTTGATTAGTAATACCCAGCTTTTGGAAATGCCAGTGCTCTTTCAAAGAGTCTCTAATCTGCTGGGCCTGCTTTTCCAAATACTCGATCTGCGTCGCAAGTGGCACGTGCCAGCCGGTCAGCTGATAGTCGCTCAAGCCCGACTCTGGCGGAGTAGGAGAGAAGCGGAAGTGATGATGTATGTCTTTGATGATGGTGAATAGGCTGCTTGGGTCGGACTCGTGGCCGTCCGCTGTGTTGTCGTCGTTGCGGCCAATGATTTTAAGATTGACCGAGTAGGAAATCGATTGACCTGTTTCGCTCAGGTCTTTGGTTGCAATTGGCGAGCCGATTTCGGCGGTGCGTGCGTAGCCCAGCACAGGATCAATTTCCATCTGGCTGGAGTCGCTTGGAAAGCCAAACGAGGGTGGAAGGGAGGTGTGGCAGGCCATTTGGTGGTCACATGCGATATCCAGCAGCTGTTCCGGCAGCTTGAACATAAATGCTTTCTTGTGCAGTCTTCCAGTCTCAATCACTTTGCGGTCAAAACCTTCCATTGCGTCATCCAGTGGGTCTGGACTGCATCTGTGGCCTGGTCCGTGGTTCAGACAGCCGATGTGGTAGCACGCGTTCAGATCGTGCATTTTCAAAAACGTGAATTTTTTTCCGTGCGGCGTGATACAATTACCTTCCAGTGAGATCAATAGCATCTCGAACGGGATAGGTTTGTCGCTGGTGTTTTCGAACAGCACGTAACCCGTGACAATGTCTCCAGGAGAGTAAATACGCAGCGGGTTCTCCCGTTTGCGAAGATGTCCGGGCTTGGGGTACTGTGTGGTGAGATGCATGGTCAGTTTGATGGGTTTGTCGAGCACCGGCAGCCGGTCCACGTTATTGAGAATCAGCATTTCAGGGTTTTGTGTCGGGTCCACAAACATCTCCTGCCGGGTTTGAGGGGATGTACAGCCGGTGCTGGAGTGGTCGCATTCCTGGTAGCCTGGCAATAGAGCCATGTTTTCCTCGTCCTCGGTGTCGAAGACAGTTCTGTTGAACATGTAATTGTGCATTTCGAACGACGGAAGGATGTCTTGAAATACAAAGTCAGAGTCATTGATGAGCTCAGTTTCTGCTTTTAGCGAGTTCATCGTTGCAGTTTTGATAAAAAATTCGGTGTTTTTTTTTCTGCGATGTGATAAATCCGGGCCTTTATAAAGGAATAAAAACAGTTTACCATCTGCACCTCAAATTTTTCCACCTGCATGATATGAAAATAAAGACCGAGAGAGTGACAAGGCTAAGGCATTCGGAGTTGGGGCATGTTCCAAGAAACCTTAGCAGTGTCCGTTTCTTAAGATTTAGACCGAGGGGCTTGAGCGATCGGCAATTGTTATCTTGCAGTGCCCCAAGTTTATGATCATCCAAATCACAGATAAGTTTCCAGGTCCCTGTATCTCTGAGTAATAATGCATGCGAAGCCGAAATGCCGCGTTGGACTTTTTCAACAATAAATCAGGACGAATGACTAATCGAGACAATCGACGCGTCGACTGTGTTTATATTTTCATGTTTTGTTTTTCTGGCCTGTGTCACAGAAGTTGGTGTTTATCTCATACATAGATCCACTGGCCATGAACGATGCAAGCTCGCCGGACGAGGACTCGTTCTCGATGGAGCAAGTAAATGTGTCAAGTGCTCCTACCACTGCAGAGCAGGACGACGTGAAGGAACAACGAATGGACGATAACGTTTCAGAAGGCAGTGGGCCCGAGCCGCAATCACAGGAGGTTGAATTCAGCACGTTTAATTTGGACGCCGACGAACCCCCTGCTACAGTAAGTCCATTGAGGGTCTGGAGCAGGGACCAGACTAGTGAAAGGCGCGAAAAGAGAACCGCTAGGCTGCACAGTACGCAATTGTTACGTGCTAAACTCGCAGGATCCCCTAACAACAGTTCGGAAGGCGACGACGACGAAGAAGGCGAGTATCTTGATATCGACCGCACGTTGGACATTCCCGCAGTTCCCAGCTTCACAATTCGTAGCACCTGGCGCAAAAATAATACCAATGTTGGATTAGATACAGCAATGGCCAATCTTCGAGTCAGTAGTCAAATGCCCACATCTGCATCCAGTTTCGGCGAAATGGAGAAAGTTCAACGTCAATTGACAGACTGTAAGATTCAATTGAGATTGCAAAAAGAGCTGCTGTTGCAAAGATACGGCGAAGATAGCAGTGCTGTGAAATTTTTGCAACAACAGTTTGACAGCAGCGAACACGAGGAACTGAAAAAAGAGACTCAACATTTACAGCAGTTGCTGGAAACATTGCAAGAGGATCATCAGGGATGGAAGGCGATGTGTGACAAGCTTGTTGGTTTGGTTGCAGAGCATGTGCAGCATGAGAATTTGGCCACACGTCTTCTTGAAGCGAGAAGGAACAGCAGTCTTAGTGTCAAGTTACATGCTTTACAGGCGGCTGTTGAGCATTTTTTGGCATCGAAAGCTGACAAGGATGTGTTGGTTGCGAAGCTGACTAACAAAATCCGGAGCATGTTGCAATCTGCCAAGCAGCAGGAAGAAAAATACTCACAATTGGACGGATTGGTTTCTGTGGAGATCAGTCGAAACAACGAGGTGAGGATTTTGTCCGAAAGTCTGCGGAAAGAAAACGAAGCCAAAAACCATTTGATCCAGGAACTTAAGAATGCAATTGACAAGTTGCAGAAAAGCGGCCAAACACCACCCAATGAGAACACTTTGCAAAGGACATTAGAAGAAAACAAACTTAAATTACAAGAATATGAACGCAAAATAGCAAATTATGAAAAGACACCAAACAAATTTAAAGAATTAGAGGAAAGCTTAAATGCTTCCTTAGTCAAGCAACGACACCTCAATTCTGAAAAAATCAAGCTCAACTATCAAGTTGAAGAACTCAACAACAAGTTGAAACTTGCGCAAGCTGAATTGGACTCTGTCGTTGCCGATAACGACAAATTGAGAACTGATAACTCTGAATTACAAGATAGCTACCAAGATTTGCTAACAAGTAACGTGAATTTTCAAACGCATTTGGTGAAAATGCTTAGTGAGATTCTGGATAGAAAATCCGTTAGAGAAGCAGCAGAAAAAATCCTACAATTGGCAAACAGATACGAGCTGCAACTGGACTATATTTCGATTCAAAAAATCTATGACACTATCTTTCAATACGATTTGGCCGCAGTGCAAACCATTGTCCAGGATCATGGCCAATTGACCATGGAATTAGGATCTAAAGAGTCCACAGAACACCTGAAAGCTAAAATAGTACAACTCGAAGCTACATTGGGAAAAACGACATCTTCAAACGAAGACATACAGGCAAAACTCCGTATCGAGGAGCTCACCAAAAGATGGAAAACCGCCGAAGAGACATTGTCATTTGAAAAGAAACAGGCCCAGAAACGTCTACATGAATTGGAGAAGGAAAATGCCGAGCTGAAAGCTCAATTGAAAAACTAGCTTTATTTGCGAATCGATTCTTTCAATCTTCCATTTCCTCATCGCTGCTTTGGTCTTCATCTCCGTCGCCTTCTTCTTCAGCGTATTTGATGGCTTCCTCAAACAAAGTTTGTGGCACCAGTTGATGGAGACCTTTAGTTTTGCTTTTGCTAATCCATGTCATTTCCAACTCAAAATCTTTATCCTTGTTATCCTCATGAGCAAGATATATGATTCTTGCTGCTTCTTTCACTGCTTCCTCAGCACCGATGTTTGGCAAATCCAATTTTTCTAGCTCGGATTTAGCAGTCTGTCTTCCTTTTCCGGTAGCTGCTCCATAATAACCCCAGTATGAGCCGCTGGGTTCAACCATGTATAGATGCGCCCCGTCGTCATCAAATCCCCCCACAATTGCATTAATTCCAAACGGTCTGACCGAGTTGTAGCAGGTGTATGCCTGGACATAGTAACCCAGTTTATCTATAAGCCCCGGCACGCCAATAGGTTCTTTGTACAATGATTTGAATGACTGTGCCTCATCTCTCCCTCTGTTCACAAAATGTCTGCCGTCCGGTATCAATCCTGAATACACCACTCCAACGTGTCTATCTATCGACTGGATCCGTTTGTTTTTTCCGGGAGCCAGTAGTTTTGAAGAGATGATTTTCTCTGTGGCCAACACAATTCCATCTTTGAACCGGATCCCAATTGAAGTTCCGGCGTTCTCCACCGCTTTAGATGCATATTCCACCTGAAAGTTTCTTCCATCCGGTGAGAAGATCGAGTTTGATAAGTCGTATCCAGTACCAATTGAAGTCTACGCAAGTCAGTATTTTGTGTTCAAATGTCACTCTTTACCAAATTAATTCTACTCACCATTGAAAGCCAGTTATCAATTCAGTCCTCCAGTTTGTTTGTGTGATGTAATGGCTGGTTGTTTCCTTCACTTTTGTTTTCTTCCCAGCTGGTTTTTTTTTGCCTTCCTGCTTCCCTCCAACACTATCTGCCAAAATAAGAACACGGGCAAATAGCATATATATATAAATAATAATCTATATCCGTTGGAGCTGATCCCCAATACTCTCACTTCTCCTTGTCTAAGGCACTCCCGCAATGGATAACATCCGCATTGTTGTGTGTGGAGATGAGGGCGTTGGTAAGTCCAGTCTGATAGCCACGCTCGTCAAGGAAAAATTTGTGCCAAATATCCAGCATATGATTCCAGCCGTCAACATCCCCAAAGACTATTCAGGATCGCCATACTCGCCAAAATCAAGCGTGTTGATCGATACGTTGTCATCTGATTTGTTGAACTTGCAGGAGGAGATCCGTAAGTCCGACGTCATCTGGCTCGTTTATTCTGACCATTACACTTACGAACGTATTTCTTTGTATTGGATTCCAATGTTCAGATCGATGGGAGTGAATTTGCCAGTTGTCTTGTGCAACAACAAAGCCGATCTTGACGAGACATCAGTGGAGGGTGAAACTGTGCTTAATGAAGAGCTCATACCTCTTTTGAAAGAATTCAAGGAAATTGAGGCTTGTATTAGATGCAGTGCAAAGGACAATTATAATGTGAATCAAGCATTTTATCTGTGCCAAAGAGCAGTCACTCATCCAATAGCCCCACTCTATGATTACAAAGAAAGTAATCTCAAACCTTTGGCAATCAGTGCAATTGCACGTATTTTCTATCTTTGCGACAAGGATCAAGATGGATATCTCAATGACTCAGAGTTTATGCAATTGCAACATAAATGTTTCCACAAGTCCATGGATATCAACGAATTGGCAATGCTAAAGATGACTTTGAATGAGGCTTTACCTGGGTCGGCAACTGCTCGAGGTATCACCGAAGAGGCCTTTTTGGCGTTGAACAAGCTATACGCAGAATCTGGAAGACATGAGACCATCTGGGGAATTTTGAGATCATTTCATTATACAGACTCGCTCTCAATTGATGACAAAATACTCTATCCAAAGCTTGATGTTTCGCCAAGTTCGAGTGTTGAACTGTCTCCAAAAGGATACAAATTTCTAGTTGATTTGTTTCTGTTGTTTGACAAAGACAATGATGGAGGGTTGAATGATGACGAATTGAACCAATTGTTTTATCCTACCCCAGGAATTCCAAAATCGTGGCAGGACTCGAATTTCCCTCGTACTGTTGTTTGTAACGAACAAGGATACGTCACTTTACAAGGATGGTTGGCACAATGGTCCATGACAACATATTTGGATTACAAAACAACGTTAGCGTATTTGGGATACTTAGGCTACGAGGATAAGTCAGTGAGTGGGAAAGTGAGTGCTACTACTACGGCACTTCGAATCACCAAGCCTAGAAAACTTCGAAAACGCAACCGGAAACTTTATAGAGGAGCAGTTTTCGACCGAACAGTGTTTAATTGTTTCATTTTAGGAGCCCCTGGCTGCGGAAAGACATCGCTTATGGAATCATTTTTGGGCCGACATTATAGCGAGCATCATTCTCCGACTATCCAAAGAAACGTTGCTGTGAATAATGTCGAACTTACTGGTGGCAGACAATGTTATTTGATCATTGAGGAGTTAGGTGAGTTGGAGCCTGCTATTTTGGAAAACAATAAGAAACTCGAATCTTGTGATGTGGTTTGTTTTGCATATGATTCTTCAGATCCAGAGTCGTTCCAACATTTGATTGAGTTGCAGCAACAATATCCAAACCTCGACAATCTGCCGGTAGTTTTTGTCGCGTTGAAAGCCGATTTAGATCGACAGCAACAGAGATGCGATATCCAACCCGAGCCATATACACGTGCCCTATATCTTCCTCCTCCCTTACACATATCGTCAAGTTGGGCTTCTTCTTTGAGCGAGCTGTTAATTCACCTAGTTAATTCTGCTTCCGATCCTCGAAGCACGACTCCTGGCCTTGAACCCGAACCTATCGACACCGAGGGACTTGTAAACCCATATTTGATTGGCTGTGGGGCCATTGGGTTTATGATCGTGGTGTCTTTCTGGTATATGCGAGGATCTATAGTGGGCCAAAATAGATAGACACCAACATACTGTACATATATTAATATTCGCGTATTTTTAAATCAAGAGATTTTTTCGTCTGCTTCTTTCTTCTCTCTTTTGGAGATCTGAAACAATCATCACCCCCTCTTAGCGGTCCGGCCCTTCATGTCTTCTCTTCAGGCCACTGTGGCATGCTCTTTTCTTGTATCTCTTGGATATGTGTGCATTTTATACTACAATCCGCCAACAGGTTTACGAAACTCCATTCCAGTGATGAAGTGTCGGATCAAAAGAGTTTTCGTTTCCACAGCCATTTCGCTAGTTTTGGTTCCAATTTTCATGGTCAACGTTGCAAATTCTGCCGAGTCATATAAAACTGCATTGGGTTACATGGGATTGAACATCAGCATCCAAACACCATTGGCAATAGCTAAAGTTCTACTGTTGTTCGCTGGCCTGTTTATAGGCCCAGTACTTGAATATTTTTCGTGGGGAATCCACCTTTTCAAACAAGACATACAATCATTGGAACCTTGGCAGACTACAAGAGACCTCTTGGTGGCCCCATTGACCGAAGAACTCACCTATACTGCATGTATATTAGGTCTTTATACACCTTATCTTCCACTGAAAAATCCAACCCTAACACCACAACAGGGCAGTGCATCCATGATATTGTACTTCACTCCATTACTGTTTGGATTTGCTCACATCCATCACGCCTACGAAAGTATACGGACAGGAAAGGCTTCTGTTTTAGTCGTCGCGGTGTCAACGCTGTTTCAGACTGCCTACACCACATTTTTTGGAATTCTCACCAATTTGGTGTTCCTTAATTCCAATTCGGTCTGGACGTGTGTAGTCGCCCATATGTGGTGTAACATGATGCAATTCCCACTGCTGACCGTCGAGGGTACAGTCGCATGGAGATGGACCTATTGGGGTCTACTTGTGCTGGGAATCTGGTGGTTCCAGGGATACTTTGAGCCATTAACGATGAGCGAGTCAAGTCTTATTGATTGGAGTCGAATATGAACACCCAGAAATAAATATAACGTCTCTATAAACGATCCTATATATACATATGCTCGCAACGCATTAATGTTCATAAACCAACTCCTCATTGTAGATGGAATTGCCAGCATACACATCATCAAACCCGTATTCGTCAACCGTTTCGGCAAATCCGTCAAATTGATGATCATCCAGCTCTGTGTTGGAGTAAAGATGTTGATCTTCCTCTACCACCATCTCCTGGGGATATATTTCTTCCTGCTGTTGCAAAAACAACGTGTGGTTCACCAGATTAAGATATGCATACATGAAGTTGCTCAAAAGCACTTGCTGGTACAACGGTCTCTTAGGATCCGCAAGTTTCAAATGACTCAGTCTGTAAACGGCCCTTTCAACATGGATAGGAAACCGATAATTTAACATCACTAGCGTGGATGGAGAGACTGGAGGAAGTGGGAATCCAAATGCAGAGTCGGTCATCTGCAATGGTTGATTAGGCTTGCTGCTCTTCTTCTGAAGTTTCAAAGATTGCTTAATGCTTTCACTAACGACATCTTGAGAAGAATCCGGGGCCGGTTCGGTAGAAGTCTGTGGTTGTGGAGGTGTTTTATCTGCCGTTTTATTGTCAATACTTTGCTGTGTATTTGGAATCGATTCCGTGTTCTGAGCAGCTGGCTGAGTGGTATTTATTTCCGCCGTGACACGTTTCTTCTTGAAATTCAAAAGACGTTTGTCGGTAATGCTCTCATTGTCTGAATCTGATAAGCTCTCATTACTCACGCTTCTTTCTGCTGGCTTTGGCTTATCTTTCTTTAGCTTGAAGAATCCCGAAAGACTTTTCTTCTCTTTTGAGACCTCGGCCTCACGAGGTGGAGATGGGAGCGGAGAGTTTTGAGAGTCTAGTGGAACCACATCGTAAGCCGTCCCATGTCTGTTTCGACTATGGTTTGGAGGCGAGTTTTCCTTCTCCTTCTTGACCTCCTTTTCAGAAGTCTTTTCCTTGTCCTTGTTGAGCCAGCTCCAGCTTGGTCTTCTGGTCGATTTTGGCTCCGTGTTAGGTTTCGATCGCAACTTTTCAGGAGTCTTTGGAGGAGAATGGATGTGTTCTGTTGGAGGAGGGACTTTCTGTTGTACTGGCACGCGTGCTTTTGAACCACGAGTCTCTTTGTGCTGTTCATTTGGCAACGGTGGAAGAGGAGAATCCTTCTCGATTGGAGGTAATGGAGGTAAGGAGCTAGTTGGGATCTTGGTCGTTGGAGGTGGTAAAACTTCAACCTTTTCCGGTTTCGGTTGTTCTGGAGGCTCAGAGCGTGAGGAATTGAAAGATTTCTGACGTCTGCTTAATCTGGAGCCACTTCCTCTTCTGTAGGTTGTCCATCTCGAACGCTTTAATTGGTTCTCTTCTTCTGAAAGTTCCTGTTCTGGAGCAGAAGGCCGACGGGATAATGGCGATTGCGACGGCGAAGACTCGACGTTTTCCCTTGGTTTCCAAGACGAGGTCGACAAAGTTCTTGCTAGAGTGACTGCATCTGTGGAATCCAGGCCGGCAACCTGTGAGAGGGCCTCAAGTTCTTTAGTGAGTTCCTTGATGGAAGGTTTTCTTCGGAGGTCAGAAGAAGAGTTTGATGTTTTTCTGAAAACTGCGGGGGATTCCTGTTGCGGACTGGTACGGTCATCTGATCTGGATTCGTGCGATAAAGACGACCTGGATGAGCCCGCCCTGTGAAGTTTGGAGGTGATATCGTCCACTGTGGACTGGACGTGTTTTCTGAAGTTTTCAGGAGCCAGTTTAGGATGCGCAGTGGCCGGCACCCACATGAGTTGATTTGACTCTGTCAGGACGGAATCTGGGTCCCAAGTTTCGTCCGTGTCTTCAGACTCTGGAGCTTCATTTTCCTTGTCATTGAGATGATGTTGCAGATCTATGTAGTTGAAGTCGTTTTTTTCCGATTCGTTGTAAGGCAGATCCGGGTCATAATTGAGACTGTTTCCTATGGAGAGCCGTTTAAGAGCCTTGACCACGTTTATTTCTTGTTCGACTGCGTACGACGCAGCCAGAAGCTCCTCTGGCGTGGATTTTCTAGAACCTTTGCTGAGCTTGCGGGTATTCTCCATGCTTTATAACTGGGTAGGACACATAAGGGGGGAAAGGTGGAAATGAATGACGGAAGTTGGAATTTTCACAATACGACGCGTTTTCAGCTGCTGAAGGGTATAATGAACTAGTTACAAGTGGAACGGTGTTGATTTGAGCTTGCTTGATGGCCGAAAACTTGTACAGAAACAAACGGGAAAACAAGACAAGACGAGAATTTACAACCTCCTCAAAAAAAGTTATGGGGCAGTTCCACCGCGAGATCAAAAAAAAAATGCCAGAAAACGCGCACGAGACCAAACCACGGAGGGGAAGGAGGGTAAACACTATAAGGCGTTCGGGCGGCCGTTAGAATTAAATGCACAGGGTGGACTCAATATACACGACATTGATTCAATACAGAGCAACAGCAAACAACAGCCCATAAAGAGCTGATAGGCCTTCGTGCTGGGCCGCGGCTGAAGTTGGCTGGCTTTGTTGGCTGGCCATGGTCACCGTGGAATACGTGTCGACGCGAGGCCCCTTGTTTGGCTATTGTTAGAAACAATACTAAAAGAGAATTCAGAGAAAACTGCCGACCAAACACAACAAACAAACTACATGCACAGAACAGACCAGAATCGTGCCAAATGGAATGGATTGGGCTAGCCAGCCCATTCAGCTAGCAAGACTAAAGACAAACTGTTGGTTTAAGACTCCAATGCCGAGCGCAGCACCATATGTGTCTGGTGTACGGGTGTACAGGATGCTTTGCAGCTTCAATGTTTGTTGGCATTTGCACCAGATTGATAGGAACGATGTGGAAAATGACGATAAGAAGTGATTGACTTGACATTTTTTGCATCATAGAGCATGCTGAATCTTGTGCTGATAGCTTTGACTCGTACTATTTTTTGTCCTGTTTGTTCCCCAGATTCGTCTGTTGAAGCACTGCGTGAAAAATTTTTTCAGAACAGGATCTTATATGACTAAAGTATGGAAAGAAGTCGAACCAATAATCCTAAAGAGCAGCTCAATATGTCCAACAACTTCATCATCAAGGTTCCTGCATCCTCGGCCAACATTGGGCCTGGGTTCGACGTTTTGGGAATTGGACTCAACTTGTTTTTGGTGCTGACAGTCAGCATTGATGACACGGCCAAGACCGGCGAAGATGCCACTATAGACTCACAAAATTGCATACTATCATACGAAGGGGACGGGGCTGCCAACGTTCCATTAGACTCGGAGAAAAACCTGATTACCAAGACTGCACTTTATGTTCTGCGATGCAATGGAGTCGCTTCTTTTCCTGAGGTGACTAGAATTCACGTCAACAATCCGATTCCACTGGGCAGAGGTCTAGGCTCCTCGGGAGCTGCTGTGGTTGCTGGTGTGATGTTGGCCAATGCAGTTGGAAAATTTGGGTTTTCTAAGCAAAGATGTTTGGACTATTGTCTGATGATCGAGAGACATCCGGATAACATCACGGCTGCCATGATGGGTGGATTTGTGGGCTCATATCTTCGTCAATTATCTGACAGGGAACATGAAACAGTTCACCAACCACTAGACCAAGTTCTTCCTCAGGCAGGAGCAGATCCAAAGGCAAAATTGCCCGATGCTCCTCTTGATCTTGGCAGACATGTTAAATATCAATGGAACCCGAAGATTAGATGCATTGCCATCATTCCGCAATTTGAGGTTCCAACCTCAGAATCCAGAGCAGTGCTACCGACCAGTTACGAGCGCCCAGACATCGTGTTCAACCTGCAAAGATTGGCAGTTCTGACGACTGCTGTTGGTGCACCAGAGCCAAACGCAGAGCTCATTTACAACTCGATGCAAGATAAGATCCACCAGCCATACAGAAAAGTGTTGATCCCTGGCCTCACTGATATTCTTTCCAGTTTCACTCCACAAACGCATCCTGGAATGCTGGGAATTTGTCTCAGTGGAGCAGGTCCAACCATCTTGTGTCTTGCAACAGAAAATTTTGACGAAATAGCGAGCGCAATCATCCAGAGATTTGCTCAGGAAAGGGTGCACTGCATCTGGAAACTGCTGGACCCGGCCAACGAGGGTGCTACCGTGGAGGAAGTCAGCAGACTGTAAGATACTTATATACAAACTATATCATCGGTTTTTTTCTCTGAGAGACTCATGTTATATTGAATAGATCGTTTTCTTCCTAAATGCTGTGGTGTTCAAGTACTATATTCTAACTGAAGTCGGCAGCCTTTGCAGCCATTAGCAAGCCCACAATCAAACCAAAAAGACCCAAAACAGAACCAAAAATTTCAATCACCAAGATCTTCACAAACAACGAGGAATCAGCCGCATCTGAAATAGCAGCAGTAGATCCGGTAATTCCCACAGCAACACCACAAATCAAGTTACTGAATCCCACAGTAAGCCCTGCCCAGAACAGAGAATATCCTGTGTAGAAGTTTTCTTTAGAATAGATCGAAATGGAGTCCACGGCTGTCAATTTGGATGAAAACACAATAGCCATGATCAAACCATAGATTGCCACCACTTCGCAGAAAATAATCGAAATCAAGTTCTTGGTGGTAATTCTAGGAGCCTTAATTCCCGCTCCCAGAATCGACGACCCAGTGATGAAAATTCCCCAAGCAGCTCCCACCACAGAAAAACCAATGCACGATGCAATTCCAAGAGTTGCCCACATGTAAGGTGAAACTGATTCCAAGAACTCTCCCACATTAAATGTCTCTCCCGAGCCGTTGAAGAGCATGTATCCACCAACAACACATGCTGCTGCAATAGTCAAATATAACGTCCCACTCATTTCAAACCAGGTTTGCTATACTAACTGGGTGCGACGACTGTAATAAACACCTTCAATTGGCTGTTGTTAGAGGTATATGACTGGCTTTGACACTCCTTTTTTGGTCCTTTCTGTCGTTTTAGTACTGCTTTTTTTTAACAACACTTCTTCCTGTTCAAGAGCGACGCCGCCCTTTCTGCAAATTGGCAGCTCTTTGTTTCGTCGCGTCGATTTACACACGTTCTATATTTTTTTCTTCCATCTACCTAATCTGCCTTGTTAAATCTGATACATCAGTTTGGTTCTCTATAAATACCTGCTATCTTCCCATCGTGGTGCGATTTTTTAGAAACAAACTTTTGTGCACTCCTAAACACATTCTCAAAATGTCTTTGCCGACAGAATTTAACGAACCGGTCAGATTGGCCTTCATTGGAGGGACTGGCTTGTACCATCTGGAAAGTCTGACTCCCGTTGCCAAATTGACCATGAGCACTCCATGGGGATTCCCTTCATCACCGATAACGATTTCTAAAACCCCTGATGGATTTCCGATTGCGTTTCTTGCAAGACACGGTCCTAATCACGACCTTCTTCCTTCAGATGTTCCTAACCAGGCCAACATTGCCGCATTGAAGAAATTGGGTGTCAACACAATTGTGGCTTTCAGTGCAGTGGGTTCACTGCAACCGCACATCAAGCCCCGCGATTTTGTGGTGCCAAACCAGGTGATTGATAGAACCAAGGGAATTCGTAAGTCGACATTTTTCGAGCGTGGATTTGTTGCACATGCTATGTTTGGAGAGCCATTTGATTTAAAACTCAACAAAGTCATTGGCGACACGTGTGCCGACGTTTTGCAGGGGGACAATGTCAAATTGCACACCAGACAAACTGAAAAAAATGATTTGACATTGATCTGTATGGAGGGTCCCGCATTTTCCACCAGAGCAGAATCCAGATTGTATAGATCTTGGGGTGGATCGGTGATCAACATGTCGTGTGTCCCGGAGTCGAAATTGGCTAGAGAAGCTGAGATTGCATACCAGATGGTTTGTATGTCGACCGATTACGATGCTTGGAACGAGGATGAGGAGCCGGTCACTGTGGAGACGGTTGTTGGAAACTTGAATGCCAACAGTGCCAATGCACACTTGGTGGCCGAGAGATTGGTTGAGGTGTTGGAGTCCAAGATCAAGTCTGGCGAGATCGGACAAGATTACAAAGACTCGATGAAGTTTTCTGTTTCCACCAAGAAAGATGGACAGGATAAACGGTTGCTAGAGAAGATGCATTATTTATTCCCTGGTTATTGGCCATTGGGCTGAAGTAGAAAACCACTCTGATATTTTGCGGCTGTGCAGATTTTTTTATATATAGTTGAAAAAAAGAAGAGAAGAAAAAAATTGTTTTGTTTTATTGAGACAGGGGGAGCCAAGCAAGTGGGCAACACAAGAACCACTTGGACCAAAAAGATGTCATTTTTGACTCCGGCAAACTCGTCGATAGGCAGTTCGTATTTCACTCCGGCAGATGATACGTTTGTGCAAACGCGACGTAGAATCAATTTTGGATCGCAACAGAAACATAATGACACGGGCGACGTTTCGGTGCTCACAGGCATGAACGTTTCTGCATACACTCCAATCAAGCCTCTTGTTTCGTCGCCATTCAAAACTTCTATAAAGAATATCGAGCCGTTGCTATCCTCGACACCTTTGCCTACTTTGTCAAGTCCTGTTAAAGATGATCGACCAATGTCCCCGCTATTGAAGAAGAAATTACAACTAGAGGCTCCTCAGCCTGCACAATTGGGCTCACAAGGAACTCCATTGAGCTCGGCGCTATACCAACAATCGATCTTCAAATCTAAAAGAAATACAATGAGTCCTCTTGCTAGAGAACGGCCGATTATCCCGCATGAAATCTTGGATAACAAACAGCCTATAGCAAGGAAAGAGATCGACGATCTCGACAGTCCATACGTGGAACTTGCTCTTGCACGAATAGTCAACAGAGATGGTGAAATACGGAAGCTGATCATTAACACTTTACTACTATTACTCTACAGATTTGTGGTGGCCCTAGTTGTACTTTTTGCAGTCAAAACAAATCTCGGCACTGTTAGCATTGGCAAGATACCAGTTGCCCAATGTTCTGGATATCTGAACTACACAATTTATGGTTGGATTTTGTTCAACATGGGATTGAGTCTTGTGCGATTGCTTAAACCTCAAGATCAATGTTTGGATTTACCATTGACGAGCAAACAACGCAAGCTGCTTGGACTTCCTAATCTTGCCGACACGGATACAAATGAGAACTTTTTCATGAAAAAACAGATACCGGAATCGCCAAATAAAACCCACCTGCCTGTCTCTAGAAGCGCATTGAAAGACCAAAGTGATACGTCGCTGTTGGCTTTGGACATTTCCAGATCATTTGCCAATATGAACATTTCGCAGCCGTCTAGTCCATCTAAAAGCCTTCAGGCCCAGGATGCCCAACAAAAAATTAGAGAAAGATTACTGCGGTCTAAAGACAACGCATCGGGATCACCACGGGTGTCTGAAACAAAGTTCAAAAAGCCATCAAGCAGATATATTTATGACCTCAGCAGCAACGGGGCCAGAGGTGGGTTCGATATCAACAACTCTGCAGATGTCTCATTCTACTGAGTCAAAATAAAATAAATATAGAAGACAGACCATTAATAATATGTATATTTCTAGCTAGACTTTCTGGCATTGTAAGCAGCAGCGTCCAAATCTGCCAAAGTGTTGCAAGCACCCACCAATTGGATCACGTTTGTGATTTGTTTGAAAAACCATATTGGTGCAGAAAAGTAAACCAAAAGTCTTGGGAACGAGATGTTCAACAGAGGAATGGCTGCAAAATCAAAAAAGTCCAGGTAGAGAGCCATGTAGAAGAGCTCGTTAAAGGCACACACCAAAAACAAAACAATTCTATTTTCATAGTACAATCTCAACACAATATTGCTATTCTTCTTGAGAGACTTGTGACTCTTGGATCCGCTGGTAATGGTGGCATACATGTGGAAGTAATGAGAGGCCAAGTCGAGCGAAATCAACACCTGCCATAAAATGAACCAGTTAGGATACAATCTAGTGAGAAACACTATCAAACAACAAGTGGAGCATCTATCAGTCACCATATCGAGCACAGCTCCAAAAGTGGTCGACTGATCAAACCTACGGGCGGCATACCCGTCGAAAGCATCTAGCAGACACGAGGTTGAGTACAGCACCGTCATAGTGAACTTGGGATGATTTTCCATCGTGAACAACGATGCAATCAACGTGAGCACTCTAGAGTAGCCTATTATGTTGGGGATAAACTTGAAAATATGCGATGGGGTGTATACTGTTGGACTATTCATTGTTAGTGGACTTGACTACGAGAAGTAAAGACACCCGGAGGACGAAGCCTGTTTTTGTTTGGCCACTGGCTTTTTTTTGGAAAACCGGAGGGCTGAGGTGTGGTTCGAGGAGTAGACCACGGAGCAGGAGGTTGAGGAAAGGGGAAGAGGGCAGAAGAAGAGAACCCGACTGGGCGAGAAGAAAAGAGCCAGAAGGAAAAGACAGTGTAGTGGTCGAGAGGAAGAGAAGTTAGTAATTTGGGAAAAGAAGTTGGATTGAGAGAAGAAGTAATTTAGAAAGTAGAGATTGGTTTGATAGAATCCGAGCTGTTGCAGTTTGTTTGTATAAAGTCTTCTAATGGTTGAAAGACAAAGCAGTGTAATAGGAGGCTCGTGTTTGTATTGGACAGACTGTTTAACAAAAGTACTAGGACCCTAATTGGAGGATTATTTATATTTAAAAGGTCAGCGAGAAAAAACATTTTATAAATTAGATACCTGTAGGAAGAAAAGAGCAATGAGGCGTAGCGGATTTGGGCGCAAAGGTGTCTCGAGATTGCGACCAAGGGAGGATCAGGAGTTACGGTTGATTATAAGACGCTCAGATGGAGTTCAAGTGGAATTGGGGTGTCCATTCTGCGAGACTAGCGAGTTTGAGTCGGTGGAGAGTTTGTTGGTTCATTTGGTAGAGGTTGAACAATTAGCACTATTTGAAGACGTGGCTGAGATGCAACTTGTTGTTGCGTCTCAAGACCTTCTTGCAGTTGAGTTTGGTAAAGTTTTAGATGATGACAAGCAGACAAATGACACGATCAGGGGGCTTCTTGAGTTTATGAGGAGCAATGGTATTGATGCCAACCATACCTTGATTACACAACTTCCTGAACAGATTTTGGAGGATTATGGTTATGAGGTAGATGAAGGTGATGAGCCAGACGAAGGTGATGAACACAGGGAGCAGGAACAAGAGGATCGATTCAGATATCTCAAAAAGCTGAAATTCGGCTCGGATACCAGCGAGTTCGATAATTTACTACAGGAGGTTGCTGGACAGCCTGGATAGCAGTGTTATGAGCTGCCGCAAAAAAAATGACGTATCAAGTATCTGGCTTGTTTGGCTTGGCTGTCAACTATTATTTCGCACTATATATAAATAAATTTTACTGGGGACTCGCATTTCTACTTTTCTCTCTTAGTTTCCACAGATATGAAGGCTCAAGACAGTCTGACTCTGGACCCCATCGAGTTAGCCAGCGCATACTCTTCGATGTATCTGATCAAGGAGTTGGAAGGACTGGAAGCTCAAGAGTCGAAACAAATGAACAACAATGTTAACGTTCAAACGGCAAACAATCACCAAAAGATCCTATCAAAAGACCAACTAAAAGCTCTCACTAAAGCATCCATTCGAATCAACGGAAAGACCCGGACCAAGCGGCCTGCCATGTCAAGCTATAAGTATTCGGATTCGGTGTTTGTGATGATGGACCCTTCGAACAAAGAAAGTATGAGCAAAAGAGCAGGTAGGCCCAGAAAAATGAGACCAAGACCTGTGAAACCCGACTCTGATGAACAGAACTGTAAACATCAGTCGGAGCAAAACCAAAAACAGGCTCGGGTATCGAAAATCAAGTTTTTGAAGCAAAACAAACCAGAACCCATTTCCTCTCTCGCTTCTACAGAAACCCAGCCTTCCGTTTCAAAGTTTAAACCTATCAAATTCAAATTATACCAACAATAGCTATCCGCAAAATATACAATAAACTCACACAACAACACCAGGTCTTCTGTTTGGAAGGGTATATTTCATAAAGCTTCTTTGCAACTGTTTTCTGATGCTCACCTTTTGTGCGCCCACAAAACTGTCGATGGTGACCTTAATGGCCCGATCAAGGTCACTACTCGACACATATTCACTCAGCCTCATCTTGGCAAACGATTCCGCAATTCTTAAAATACTTTCCAAATGTCTCACAGTGATTGGGAATGATCCAGTGGTGTTACTTTCTCTTCTAAGGTCCGCATAAACTCTCGACACCTTATCCATGTCCATTTGATTTAATTTAGGGTGCACTCTGGTCCGGGCATAATGGATATATTTGACCAAGAAATCCTGCTCGATCGGCGAAATCTCGTGCTCCTTCTGTTTCTTAGCCTGTTCCAATCTCGTTCTGGAACTGTGCATCACCACATCCTCACCGTCCTCATCTTCCTCAGCATCCACATCTTCAGATGTAGGATGCGATCTGATGTGCGAATCAATCACGAAACTGGCCAATCTTTCGTCAACTTCGGGGTTCACAAAGTCTCTAACCACACATAAAATGTCAAATCTCGATAGAATAGGTTCTGTCAAGTTGACATTTTGCAAAAGATTCATGGTAGAATTATATCTGCCTCCAATAGGATTGGCTGCTGCAATGATAGAACATCTTGCTTGCAAAGTGGTGACGATTCCTGCTTTGGAAATGGAAATTGACTGTTGTTCCATGGCCTCGTGAATCGAAGTTCTATCTTGGTCGTTCATTTTATCAAACTCATCAATAAGACACACTCCTTTATCCGCAAGAACCAATGCTCCTCCTTCCAAGGTCCATTCTCTAGTAATTGTATCTTTTCTAACCGAAGCCGTCAAACCAACAGCAGAAGCTCCTTGTCCAGTAGCAAAGACAGCCCGATGTGCAGTTTTCTCAACATACTTAAGAATCTGCGATTTGGCTGTTCCCGGGTCTCCCAGTAGCAACACATTGATGTCCCCCCTGATCGAATGTTTCCCGTTCACATCCTTAGGAACTCCACCAAACAGCGAACAAGCAACTCCAGTCTTGATGTCTTTGTGACCATAAATCGACGGAGCAATAGAAGATATGATCTTGTCAATGATACCTCTTTCTTTACTCAATTGTCTGATTTTTTTCTCCTCTTCTTCAGTCCATTGGAACGGCGATAATCCTCTATCCACCATCGAATCGTCTCCAGCTCCCTTGGCTGCTCCTTCTCTTCTTTTGATGGCATTGGCTTCAATCACTGTTGTAAACACCGGGAACCCGTTCTTGGCATTCAACGTTCCATCATACGAGTTCTTGTAAATACCAGTTACCTCGATCTCTTCTCCAGGTTTTGCCATGTCAACCAAATCCCATAATAAAATCACTTCCTTGTGGCGCGGTAATCTACCAGCAGGAACCGATCCTGGAGCTTCTTGCAATGTGATCCGTTGATAATTTCTGTACAATGTCTTTTCGGTGTTCATGCGGAAAGGTCCTCGAGATTGACAGTTTGTACAGAAACTCACCTTCACCTCCTGATTCGAATCTTGGAAAAATGGACCAAGAACAGCGTCACACTTGAGACAGTTGAACTTAACATATTTGAGTTGCGGGAACACTCCTGTTCTACGGGTGACCACACCAGAAACCCTCACCAACGAGTTCAAGTTTGACTCTCTCAACTCTCTAAGATTGTTGATGGTTGGAAAATCAGCAATTCTCACGTGGATTTCTGAATGGATCTGACCGTAATCGGGATAATGCAATTCGGTGGCTTCCATTGCAACCACATCAAAAATTTTCAGAACTTCTTCTGGACAAGTAGTAAGAAATAGAGCAAGAATCGCTTTGGAATGCAACAAATGCACATAAGAAATCTCCAAACTCTCACTGTTGACCTGACCCAATGTACGAATACGACTTCCGTACACCGACCGGCCCTGATCGTCAGTGTATTCCAATAAGAACGACTTGAGTTCTCTAGCTATGGAGCGCGTCACGTTTGGCATCAAGATCCATTCTAAAATCGAAGGAGCTTTCACCTCGGCAAGAGCCTCCAAAGTCAATTCCTCAGTCAATGGATCCACATCATCAAAATAATCTTCTGGATCCTCATCGAACCGATGTCTTCTTCTCCGTCTCTGGATAGGAAGACCAAACTCGTCTCGGGGAATATCTCCTCCTCCTGCTTCGTCGTCCAGATCCAAATTCGCGCCCCGAACCAGCTGGTCTCGAGCACTCAACATCGAATCAACACGTCTTCTTTCTGCTGCAGAAAGCTCTTCATATTCCTGATCATCGATGTCTGCTTCGTCGTATCGATCTTGCTCCGGATTGGCAGCATAATCTCTCTCCATATCGTCTCCAACAAGATCAACTCCAGTTTGCTCTTCCAGTTGCTCTTCTAAATCATCCACCTCATTGAAATATCTCCGTTCTGTGGCTTCTAGCTCATCATCTTCGTCCTCAAATGGCAGTGCGGGAGACGAAGGCATGTGTCGTGGTGAAGACGTGATTGATGACGCCAAGGCCGGCGACGACTGCTGGGTGGGCGACATCCGCACCTCCTCATCACTGCTCTCGTCACCGTCGGCAATCTGTCTTTTTCTAGGGCTTCTTCTATCGGACATTGCTGATGTTCACAAGAAGAACGAGTCTTGATTCACGTTAACTTTTTTCCCAAGCATGAAACATTTTTCAACCCTTTGTGGTGCGGCTCGTGTTTTTTCCGATTTGGGAATATTGGACGCGTAAATTGGATATGTGGCACAGCAGGCAGTGAAGAAAATATACAGTGTGGCGTATATTTATTAATGTGGCGCAGCACCGTTTATAGACGACCAGACCGACTGGTGTTTGTTGCTTGAATGAACAAGTCATTTGACATTCAATTAACAAAGCTGGAAAAAAAGCTCTTTTTTTTCTTCCTGAAATTGTTGTTCTTTTCATTTCATGTCCCATATTCTTCACTCTTTTCCCGTATTATTTATACACCACACTTTTTCCGCATCCCTTTTTCCTTGTTTATTTTCCGCCCTTTTTTATTTTTCCTTCTTCTCCCTCTTATCATCAACTAACCTATCAGTCCAGCGGTAACGCCAATATATAACGTTCATAATGTCTTCAAACAGACGAACAAGACCGTACACCATCAGCGGCCCTCCAACCAGGCACAGCATCGACCCCGAGTCCCAGAAAGTCGGGCGCAAAAGGTCGCTGGTCAAAAGAGAACGGTCAGTTCGAAACCCCCGCCATCACTCGCTCAGATCCCACTCTAATATCCGCAGAAACATGTCTGACAAGATTCAAAGAGTGCCCACCTACAACAGGATCATCAGCAACTACGCCAGAGACATCCAACTCGACGACCTCAACCAATCGTCTGCTTCTCCACCGCCACCTCCTCCAACTAAAACTCTTGTGAGCCCTGGGATCCAACAAGACAAAACACAATCACCTCTTGTACAAACTGCACAACAGCAGTCCGAATTGCTGGAAGATGCCGAAAAAGCATCATCTTTTACGCCTAAACACTACACCTCGTTTCCTCTTAAACGGTTAGACGACGAAACCAAATCTTTCTCCTACTGGAAGTTGTACTGCTACGCAATAACATTCTGGGCCCCAGCTCCACTGCTCAATTTGTTGGGTCTACAGGGTCACGACAGACAATATGCATGGAGAGAGAAAATTGGACTCATCTCCATAATCATTTGCACTGGGGCTTTCATAGCATTTCTCACTTTCGGATTCACCAGAACTACTTGCACCGGATTAAAATTAAGACTCAAACCAACAGATATCACAACTGGATATTTAGTGATTAATGGGAGAGCTTACAATTTGGATCATTCATCTCATCCTGCAGCAATGGGAATTGAAGCGGGAGCAAACGTGCTATACCCACCAATCAATGCAGGAGCCAAAGACGCCAGTTTTCTCTTTCAAAATGTTAATGGAAATTGCAAAGGATTGATTCGACCAAAGAATAACTGTACAATTCCACATTATAATGACGAATTGGCTTGGTACATGCCATGCAAATTGCTTGATCTGGATGGATCCACTGCTCCTAACACAACCCATGAATACTACAATGGCTACGCTTGTCATACCTCCGAAAAGGCCAGAAGAAGCTTCTATGGACTGAATATACAAGGAGAAGTATACTACACCTGGGATCATATTGCCAACAGCTCTAGAAATTTGGTTGTCTACAACGGGTTTGTTCTGGACATGGATCTTCTGGACTGGATTCAAAAGGATGATCTTGATTATCCAGCTTTGTTTGACAAATTGAAAGATGATCCAACTATGAAAGGCCATGATTTATCTCTCCTGCTTACAGAACCACATGAGAGACAAGCAGCAAATTGTCTGGTTGAGATTCTCAAAGTAGGTGTTGTCGATGTCGATACCATAGGTTGCATAGCAGCCACTATTGTGCTATATGTGTCTTTGGTGTTTGTGTTATCTATTGTGTTTGCAAAGTTTATTGTCGCCTGCTACTTCAAATGGTGTATTGCTAGAAAACAAGGAGCTTCAGTGACTCCACTGAAGAAAGTGGCAGAAAGGGATAGAAACATTGAAGGATGGGTAGACGATCCGAACTCCTCCGCACCCATCAGCACTGTCCCTGTAAAACGCAGAGCAAACTACCGTGCAAAGGGAGGAAAAAGGAAAGGATTGAGGTTATCTTGGGGAGGGGATATTTCAGAATTCATCGACGATGATACTGTTCATGTTTCCACACAGGAGTACAAACCCAAATACATAACAATGACCACAGAAGCATTCCTCTTGACCACCAAGCCAAAAAGGTACAAGAATCATTCCCGACAGTCTATTCAGTTGGAAAATTACTCAACTTTAGACATTTCTGCATTCAGAAGTCCTCTCGCAGGCGCAGCAGAAGACAGTGACATCCATACTTTAGGTTCTGATCTCATACATCAGGAAGCAATATCACAGCCTCCAGTCAGTTGGGAACCTTTTGGATATCCTCTAGTCCATACTATGTGCCTAGTCACCTGCTACTCTGAAGATGAAGAAGGCATCAGAACAACTTTGGACTCTTTGGCAACCACTGACTATCCCAACTCACACAAACTGATTGTGGTAATTTGTGACGGACTGATCACGGGAGCAGGAAATAAAAAATCGACTCCAAATATCTGCCTTGATCTAATGACAGATCTAGCGGAGTCTGCAGCAAACGTAAAACCCTACTCATATGTGTCCGTTGCTCAGGGGTCCAAGAGACATAACATGGCCAAGGTGTACTCAGGATTCTATAAATACAACGATAGCACGGTTACTCCTGAAAAACAGCAGAAAACCCCAATTTTGTTAGTGGTCAAGTGCGGAACACCAGCCGAGAGAACAAGCGCAAAGCCAGGAAATAGGGGTAAACGTGATTCCCAAATCATACTAATGTCATTCTTGCAAAAAGTCACCTTTAATGATCGAATGACAGAGCTGGAATTTGAGATGATGCGGGCCATTTGGCAAGTAACTGGCCTAATGGCTAGCTTTTATGAAGTTGTGCTGATGGTGGATGCAGATACTCTGGTGTATCCAGATTCCATAACACATATGAACGCCGAGATGGTTAAAAACCCAGATGTCATGGGTCTTTGTGGTGAAACCAAGATATCCAATAAAGCACAGTCCTGGGTCACCGCAATACAGGTTTTTGAATACTATATCTCGCATCATCAGTCCAAAGCTTTTGAATCAGTATTTGGTACAGTGACTTGCCTTCCCGGATGTTTCTGTATGTACCGTATAAAGACACCTAAGGATTTGAATGTGTGGGTTCCAATCCTTGCAAATTCGGATATTGTTGAAAAGTACTCAGAAAACGTTCTAGACAGCTTACACAAGAAAAACCTGCTACTGCTAGGAGAAGATAGATATCTATCATCTTTGATGCTTAGAACATTTCCAAGAAGAAAGCAAGTTTTTGTGTCTAAAGCGGCATGCAAAACTGTGGTTCCAGATAAGTTCAGTGTTTTGCTTTCTCAGCGTCGAAGATGGATCAACTCCACTGTCCATAATCTGATGGAACTGGTCTTGGTTGGGGATTTGTGTGGAACCTTCTGCTTTTCAATGAACTTCATCATAGCCGTGGAGCTAGTAGGTACATTAGTGCTTCCTGCTTCCATCACATTTACCATATACATCATGATTATTGCACTGGTGGCCAAACCAACGCCAGTCATGTCACTAGTTCTCATGGCAATCATCTTTGGACTTCCTGGATTATTGATCATTGTTACTATTTCGGATTTGATGTACATTCTGTGGATGTTCATCTATTTCTTGTCTCTGCCAATCTGGAATTTTGTTCTACCGGCGTATGCCTTCTGGAAGTTTGATGATTTCAGTTGGGGAGACACGAGGAAGACACAAGGCGGTGACAAAGGAGGACATGACAACAAAGATGGAGAATTCGATGGCTCTTCAATCATACAAATGACTTGGAGAGACTATGAAAGAGTTCGACTAGGGCTGGGTGCCAAGCATACTATCCCCACTATATACAACCCAAATTATTACAATGGCTCGTACAACTTGGAGACTGGAAACGAGTACCAATCAAATTTTTCAAACAGCCAGACTCAGTTTAATGACAGATCTACTTTGGATCTTGTCGAGATCAATCAAGATCCGAGCCCACACAGTTATTCTTCTTATAGAACCGCACCGTCCAATGGGTAATTAATTTACTTTGTTAATAACAATAATTCATTCGCCAAGTTTAACTGTTTTTTTGAAGTCTAATCGCAAACTCAAGCCATCTTTCGTCCATATTTTACACAAATGGATTCTATAAGTTGAGAAGAGTTATTAATCCGGTTTGCGATCGAACTGGTCTGAATCAATAATGGGAACAAAAGTCTTAATTTGTCCACGGTCTTAACAGCATCTTCCGGCTGGATCTTATCCAATTCCTCAATAATCTTTAAAAGTCCTTTAAGAATGATGATCAGCTCAGCCTGCTGTATTCTTGGTAAGGGTTGTTTGTTCAGTAACCTTTCATCACTCAAGAGCTTCCGTAAAGTGAAAGCACATCTTGAGATAAAGTAAGGCAAAGATTTCTCAAACAGTCTATTTCCCTCTGATGGAATTGAGAATCTTATCAAATCATTCAAGCAGTTCTTCGACATCTTTAATCTTGGAAGCTTTGTCACTTCCGAAGTCGAACCATAGATCAAGTTAATGTCGAATTGACACAACTTTGACGACACTTCCAACGGTGATTTTGAGGACTCTAATATTGAATTTTCCATTTCATCAAGAGAGTAAAGAAACGATGAAGTCCAGACAGTGACAATAAATTCTTCCAAAATCAATTTGGAAATCGTGTTTTCGGTCGCAAACAATGGGAGCAAACATGACTTCATTTGATCATACTTTTCAAGATCAAACTGCTCAAACACTTCCGCTTCCAAATCGGTAGAATAGATGAAAGAGGTTTTAAAAGTCTCTAGGAGAAGCGGACCTAATTGCAGTTTCACATCATCTTTGATTCGCTCTGAGCTCTGCGGATTTGACAATAATGTGTATAGAGTCTTCGATACCTCAACCAGTATGTTCATACTTTCCATCCATAAATACTTATTATCTTTGCACTTGAATGCCATACTTTTCAACTTAGAAGGTTCTAGTAAAGCCCGATACAACTTGATAATACATCTATCATTCAAAAATGGTGTTAGATCCTCGATTGAATCCAAATGACGCTGCAATATTTGAATAGCATCATGGCTCACAGAAATAAAGGTTGGTATTCTGATATCTCTAGGACTTAGCTTCTTCTGAATCAAGTCTCGGGTGGAAAATGGCAAAACGACAATCAAATTTAGCTGTTGCAAAAGAAGCGACTCGTACTTCGGATCTTTAAATGACAAAACATCCAGGTTCAAAATCACCTCCCTTTGAAGTTCCGTGCACTTCTGATCATCTTTTTGATTTCCAGTTAAAATAGGGTAACGTATGCATGAATTTAAAATTGTAAGCATTTGTTCGAACATGCCCAATGTCAAATGGGGCTCTAGCAGCTGGAACACCGGTTTGAATGAGGCAATGAATGCACATAAGGAAGACTGATACAACGAATCGCTTGACAAATTATACGAAATTTGGAAGCCAGACCAAAAATCGTAAAATAACTCAACTAACTCTTTCGGAAATACTTTGTCTTTCTGAGTTGCAAAATTGTTCAATAGACTTCCAAAAACTTTGAAGATTTGAAGATTCAAGTCTGTCCAACTAGTTTCAAGATTGACTAATTTAGTGAAATAATCCAATAAACCCCTCCAGAATTCGACCGTCTGATGAGAATGAGCTGAACTAAAGTTAATCAAATATTGACCAAATAACTTACTCAACCCGTTAACGATCAAGCGAAAACTCTCTATCCACTCGCCAACTTCTTCGCTACGAGAGGAAATCCCCTTTGGTGGTTCGATTGACATAATCTCTGGTTTCAAAATAATGTTGTAAATGAGTTTCCAGGAAGGTACTTGATTTCCGAAAGAGTCTATCACATTGAAAAAAGTCTGAATAGATCCATTCCGTACTTGAGTTCTTGTATCCCGAGTTGTTTTAGAAAACTTCAAAATCAAATAAATCCACAGACACTTATGAAGATCCTCCTCCTCAACTAGCTGGGTAGTTTCATTCAAAATTGCTTTAGTCAATGTTTCTTCAGAAAAGATGATTTTCTCCAAAAACTCAGAAGAGTTTTTCTGTGACTCTATTTTATCTTTCAAGTGATCGCTAATCAACCAGAAGTAACTGATGGAATTAAATGAAATGTTGAGATCAAACTTCTGTGTGACAAAATTGTATAAGCAATCTATGATGACCTTTATCTGGCTGATTGGTATACTTTGCAAGATCGTATCCAGAATAACCTTGTAGGTTTCGAATGTAGAGCGTAAGACCGACGTAATAATATCATTCATCGCCTTTTCACGCAAAACCCCAGCATCGACATGTGCTATCATGTCAAAGGGAGAGTTTAACATGGCAGTTACCACACCCCAATGACACTGTATTGATGTGCCAAATCTGTCAACAATCGTTTTCAAAGTGTTCAGTGTTTGCAATTGCATCTCCACTTCACAATTGATGATTAACAGTTCGCTTGAATTTGGAAGACCGGCTAAACTAAGAATCAAATAATTCAATGAATTCAAAACCTTCTTTTCGGTTTCCACTTGGATTGATTGTTTTGAATATTCAGTATAGGAACCGTTTGAGTTTACAGAATATTCGAAACCAGCAACAGCGGCATCTTTGATGATGGAATTAAAACACCTTGTAATTAAAAGTCTTAGTGAATCATCCAAAAGACGATCTTCTGACAATTCAACATAGAATTTGTTTAATTGTGACCAGTTTTCATCCGATTTGATCAAAAATTCTAGCGGGTTAATTTCACAGATGTCTCTTAGCTTATTAATGAAAAAGCTCCTATTGAATAAACTAGGCTCCAATTCATTATGTTCGTTCACAGGCTTGAGTCCAAACTTTGTGTCATTGCTGAGAGGCACATTGAGAACATCATTGGCCAGTTTCATCAGAGCCTGGATGATTGAAAGAAATATTTCCGGGGTCTGAGAATTGATACTATCCGTCAGTTTTTTCAACGATGATTCAACAAAACCAAGATCGGTATTGTTCAGACCGGTGGGCATTGCTGGCACATCTTTAACTTTCAAATCAGAAGGGCCATCTAAATAGTAGCTCACCCATTGCAGGGTAATGAAAATTATGCTCCAATCTTCATCCAAAATGGCCCCCAGTGAGGTTGCAAGACTGGTAAGTACCCGAAAACAAAGAATCTGACGAGAGTTGATGTTTCGAGTGTACAGTAGAACCGTTTGAGAAGACAAATTGTGATCCTCTGATTCTGTCGTTGCTGCATGAGACATATTAGAAACTGCGTTCCCAATGGTTGAGCTGATGGTGCCAACAATACTTTCTCCAAATGAAAAAAGCTTATTTTGGGGAATCTCTTTGCTTTCTAGTTTCAATGTTGACATGGCGAAGAACTTGAGGATCTCATTTCTAGGCTCTTTCAGGGACAAAATTCCTGAAGCATGACATAATCGTTGCAACGATCTGATAATTTTTGAAAAAAGGTCGTTATCAAGAGTCGAGTAAATAATAATTTGATATAGGGCCAAGAGATGTGTCCAGTTGAACAAAACCATACATTTGACACACTTATATCTGTCCTTCAATTTCTGTGTATCCTCGTCTGGCTGCGCAAAAGAAGCATCATTCAAGAATGAAACCAGTGTGGTTTCCGACGAAGTTGTTTCCGAGGCCAATGCCAAAGTATAATTGCATATTCCCTCACAAAAACTCATCAAAATCTGGCAAATGAGGAAGAGCTGATATGTGTCCGAAACTGACGGAGGATCAGCTTTGTCCAATGAATCGATATATGGTAGTTTCGTGGAGGATTTCAGCATGGAAAGCCCAGCCTTTTTTTCTTCTTGAACTCTAACAGCTGATGGAGACGAGCCGGGAGAGATCTTCTTGCTTTTGGTAGTTGATCCTGTGCCTGTAGATGATGGAGCAGAATTTGGCAATATAGAAGGGAGAGGAGCCTGAAGAACTTCTGTTGTGTTGAGTAGGTGTTTGTGTTCGTTAATATTCTCGAGACAGGTTTTAAAAAAATCTTCGAGGACCTTTTTCCTTTCTTCCTCTTGATTGTTATCGTACTCCATAAAAATCTTAACAGGCAGGTCAAAGTTCTTGAATAGATCGCGGTATATTTCAAGAGATAGCACTTTTTTCCAAGCTGGAGAGGCAGATTCTTTTGATAGAATATGGGTGAGTAGAGAAAGCGTGACCTCCGATTCTATCTTGAGCACATCAAATTGTTCCTGTATAAGAATGGAGATGAGTCTGGAAACCCTCACCATTACTGCAAAATCTTTGCTCGAAGAGAGAAATCGGAGGAGGATAGGTGCCACTCGGATTCTTAAAAGGTGTGCCAGCTCCTCATGATTGAGAAACACAGATCTGTTGTTCCTGATAATGCTCTCTAAAAGCTCAAAACCGAAATCTTCTGTGATATAATTAGTTTTCAGAAACGAAGGTTTGTGGTGTTCAATGAGGGTGCAAAGGTCGTCAACAATTCTCTGTGAATCATAAGCACACGGGCCGATCTTGATTGCATCTTTCGACCCGACAGGGGCGTCGTATAACAAAGCATCACTTTCCTGAAGATCTTTTTTCTTGTCTTCCTCGTTCAACTTGTCGAAGACAATGTTGACCAATTGCAGAAAAGTGGCTTGTGCAGTGTTCACCACTGCTCCCATACGATTAGCACTTTGTAGAGAAGAGCACACCAGAAGCAGTTTCGAAAGCGATTCGTCTGCAATAAACAAGGAATAGTTTTGAAAGAAGGTGGGAAGGATCTGTAGGATTTTCAACTGGATGTCGATTGACGAGTGTGTTGACTCCAACAAAGCATCTATTATCATTTCCACCTTGGTTACCGGCAATGACTTGGTCATAATCAATTTACTGAGGCTCTGCAGTGCAATTGTGGTGAACTTTGCGTTTTTCGATTGACATGACAAGAGAAATGGATTGATAAAGTCTGGATTCTGCGACACAGACTTGAGAAACGATTTGTCGTCTTTATGCTGTGTTGTTTGGGCTTGTAAAGATTTGATGATTTCCAATGATTTTTCGCAGGCATGTCGGATATCTGTGTTTTTCCGTTTTGATTCCGACGCTAGCGTGGTGAGGTCCAACGATAATTGTTGAACCACGCTCATGTTCTGGATGTTTTATTAACGGGTATAATACAGTTGGTATCTAAACAAAGGACACTTTTATATAAATAAATATCCGGAGCTGGAGGCTGGGGGCTTGTGTAGAGATGTGGCTGTGCACCGAGTGCACACAATATTTTTTTTTTGCTTTAGTGAAATATTTTGTACTAAATAAATCGAAGTATGAGTCTGAAGCAGGAGATTACATGCTGAGAGGTGCTATGGAGGGAGTATTTGCAATCAACAAGCCATCAGGAGTAACTTCGAGCAATTTTTTGAACCGAATCAATACGATCTTTACCAATGCCCAGGTTTTTCAAAAGTCCTTAGAACAGTTGAGACTTCAAAAGCAGAATGGAAACCCCAAGAAATGGCGGCGGAAATTCAACAAGGTGAAGGTGAAAATGGGTCATGGAGGGACTTTGGATCCTCTTGCCTCGGGTGTGCTGGTGGTCGGTGTTGGAGCGGGAACTAAAAGATTGGGAGATTATACCAATGGATCGGTCAAGATTTATGAGACAGAGGCACTTTTGGGTGGAAGCACCACGACTGGGGACTCTGAAGGAGAATTGTTAACGACTGCAGAGGTTTCTCATGTTACTAAAAAGATGCTTGAATCTACAAGGCTCAAGTTCATGGGAACACTTCTTCAAATGCCTCCAATCTTCAGTGCATTGAAGATGGAAGGTAAACCTCTTTACGAGTATGCTAGACAAGGTCTTCCATTGCCTCGCAAGATTGAACCGCGCGAGGTGAAGGTGTACGAATTTGATCTGGCCGACAACTGTTTGACTTCTGACCATCAATATGAGTTTTTGAAGAGTCAAGTTGATGAAGATGGAGAGCCTTTGGTGAGCAAGTTGAGCAATAATCCCACACTCAACGACCACCAAATTTCCTTCTCACAAGAGTACTTAAAACAATGCGAGAACGATGAGTCATTAGACAAAAATCCCGAACCGCTTCATCAGTTGGAACAGGGAACAAGCTACGAACGTACCGATTACAGAGCTCCTCTGTTACATTTTACCGTCAGGGTCTCATCGGGCACATATGTGAGATCATTAATTAGTGATTTTGGGAGAGCTGTTGGATCTGCTGCATATATGGTGAAGCTGGTGAGAAAACAACAAGCAGAATGGTCTTTAGACCGCAATTGCTTTGATATTGAAGATTTCGAAGATTTACCAGAATCAGTCTGGAGTGAGGTGCTGAAGGAGGTCTTCAGTAAAGGAGCAGAAGTGGATGTGAAGAAGAGTTTAGCAGATGCTCGCAAAAAACACTCTGAAGAAAGCTCGATTGATGAAACTCCCGCTGAAAAGAAGCAGAAAGTCGATGGCGAGGCTGATGAAGACTAATAGAAACACCAAAAAATACCACCAAAAAATACCCTGTTATAATTACTTCGTCATACAGTACTATAGATTAATGCAAAAATTGTCCATACGATCCAAACCGCGTAATCACCAGCCAACAGTTTGATGGTGCCACTAGTGCTATCCTCAAATGAGAAGGAGTTGCATGCCAAATAATCGTCTCCCGATTCCAAATAGTCGTCATCTGCATAGCTCAGTTTGATCTGGGACTCAGAAGACGGACACAGAAACCCAAAGTCGGAAGGACAATCGCGTACTATGGCCTGGCAAATGTTGACACAAGGTAGGATCTCGTAATAGTCCAATGGAGGCACGATTGTAGAGGTGATGAGCTCATTTCTCCCTTCGGTGCTGTTGTACTCTTTATACAATGGAGCGTAGCTGGTCGAGCATCGAGGAATTGTCACGGCACAAACCCATTCACGATACGATGTCCGACAGTCATCACAGGTACGAATAGGTGAGAATCTAGCGTCGAGTTCAGTGTCGCATGCAATTTGTTGCATGGCATATTCAAAAGCTTGGTAATAGCCTGCTGCAGTATCGTCATACAAACTAGACAATTGGGACAGGTTTTGCTTACCCTGGTAATAATCGGTGGACATTGGAACTGCATATGCAACATCAGTGCAGAAATCCAGATCGTAGATCAATTTACATGCTTCAGTGTCTCGCGACGAGAAATTGAGCTTCTGATGGATCACCGAGGCGTCGATGGTGGAGAAATACTCCACTAGAGCTGCGTAGTATGTGGTATTGGCGCTCAATCCATCTACCGAAAACACCTTCTTGGTTCCCAAAACTGTCGAGTTCTGTATATCCTGAGAAAGCACTGGATTTGTTAGATCGTCATTCTCAATCTCGTCTTCAAACAAAAGTAGCTTGAAATCAGACCCCGATTGCGACCACAGTGAAGAAGCAGAGAAAACTGCAGACTCATAGTCTGAGTCTAGAAAATGGACAAGACTTTGGCCTGTATAGTTGAAAAACACCGATCCGGTCGAAATATTTAGGCCGTAAGTCCAAGTATCATCTGTAGAACATAACACGCAACTACCGGATGAAATTCGAACCACAACTAAAGAATTTGTATTCTCATCACTGGAGCTGAACGTCAGGGAAGCTCCCGAGTTGTTGAACGTTATATGATCCATTTCAGCGTCGCTGGTCAGATCCGAGTTGAACGTGTAAAACATTGTAAGACCGTCGTCTTGTGAAAGCCATTGCTCTGGCATGCTATAAATAAATGCATCAATAGTGATATTAGACACCGTGCTCGAAAATTCAAGAACAAACCCATATGTTTGTGTCTCGTTGAATCCTATTGTGGTTTCAAACGATGACGTTCCATGCAACTGAATTGCATCCAAATCTTTGTCTTCTTCACGTTTTTGCAAGCTTCGAGACTCCTCTATATGCTCAAATAGACTATCACGCACACGCGGCACAGAAACAGCCTCGATAGCATATCCAAAATCAAGATACTCAATCGAGCCCGATTCTATCTCCACAGCCTCCGATGCACTGCCTGTTCCAAAACTCAAAACTACAGACAAAAAAACATAGATCTGCCTCAGCCTCATGGTAACAGACGACTGTATAGATTTCTGCACAAACTCGCGTCTCAAATCCACTGACTCTTCCGGTCCTAGTGTAATCTTTTTTTGTCTGGCTTTCTTGTCACTTTCTTCACGGCTGTGCCCCTTTAAAAAGTAAAAAAAATCAATCGTTTAAAAAAAGTAGTCCAGATAGATTAACAGGATTACGTAATGTACTATTATATAAGACTCACACACTCAGATCTCGAGCTTGGCCTTCAGGAGCTTCTCCACAGCAGAAATGGCCTCGTCAATGCCCTGCACTTCGGTACCCATACCTTGACAAACATTACCCTTTCCACCGGCTTTACCACCAATGTAAGAAGATGCCAAGTTGGCAACCTCAGTGGCTGGAACCTTACCAAGATGCTCATCAGAAATGTACACACCTTGGGCAATCTTTGGATCAGTCTTAAGGCCTGTGATCAAGAACAAAGATTTGCCTTTGTTCTCCTTCTTCACTAGATTAATGGCCTCAGTGATAATTTTGGCATTAGCAGAAATGTCAATGTGTTTAACCAAGAATGGAGCGTCGGAGTGTTCGGTGAAGTATTCCTTCACAGTATCCAAAGTCTTCTTTGAGTCGGCCTTCTGCTTGGCCTTGAGTTCATCCTTCACACTCTTATCAATCTTGGCAAATTTGTCTTTAAGTTCTGCTTTTTGAAGCACAGAAATCGAAAGTTGGCCCAATTGAGTGCTGGTCTCCTTCAATTTCTTCTCCTTGTTTTCACCAAAAGGCATCTTGTCAATAGAGTCCAATAGATCACTAAATTCGTTAGCAATTCTTTGAACTTCATGAGCATCAGTTCCTGTCACTGCAACAATTCTTCTAATACCTTTGGCAATACCACTCTCTTCAACTATAACTAATTCCTTAATATCTGAGGTCTTGGAAACATGAGTACCTCCACAGAATTCAACAGAAAAGTCCCACCATTTTTGGTTGGATGGGTCAGATAATAGTTCATCAACAGGTATTCCAATAGAAACCACTCTGACTGGGTCAGGGTAAGTTTCACCAAAAACAGCTCTTAGTCCGTGGATAGATTTAGCAAAATCTAAAGTGACTGGTTTCGAGTAAACAGGAAGACTCTCTTTGATGGTCTTATTACAGATTGCTTCCACCTCTTTCAATTGTTCTAGAGTCACTGCAGCTTTATGTGAGAAATCAAATCTTAATTTCTCAGCAGCAACAAGAGATCCTTTCTGATCAACACCATCACCAAGCACTTCTCTCAATGCCAGATTCAAAATGTGGGTCCCTGTGTGGTTATTTCTAATAGGCCATCTTCTCAACTCGTCGTAACCCGCAATAACTTCATCTCCAACTGCAAACTTTCCCTCCACATTGTGGCCGGTATGCAAAACGTAACCAGCATAACTTTGAACATTTTCCACATTAAATTCGGCAACACCATCAATGACAATCTTACCAGTGTCATACTCTTGTCCTCCCTGTTCGGCATAGAATGGAGTCTTTTCTAGCAACAAACCAATTTGCTCACCTTCAGGAATATCAGCAGTTGTTTGGTAGAACTCTTTGCCACTATAGATCCCCACCACAGTAGTCTTAATATCCTCGTGACCGTACTTGTATGAATCATCTGTTTTTGGAATCTTATCGTTGGCCTCTAAAGATCCCAAAGCATGGACATCCAACTTCAGTAGAGTGTTACCAGCCTTGCTACCGGAGCCCTTTGAAGCCTCTTTTGAGGCCAGTCTAGCCTTTTCAAAACCTTCCTCGTCAATTTTCAATCCAGCTTCTTCAGCCATCAACCTAGTCAAATCAACAGGGAATCCATAAGTGTCATAAAGTCTCCAAACATCTCTACCAACCAAAGTTTGTTCTGGAGTTTTGGAGGCGATGATCGCGTATTGCTCAAAAAGCTTTTCACCACGGTCCAATGTTCTAGAGAACGAAGCTTCTTCCTCATCTAAAATTTCAAAAATGGTGTCTGTGTTGAAAGTCACTTCAGGGAAAATATCCTTGACTTGATCAATGAGTGTTGGGGCCAATTGAGAGAAAAACTTTCCAATTGGGTAGTTCATGTATTTCCTTACATATCTGGCACCTCTTCTCAAGATTCTTCTCAACACATATCCTCTTCCTTCATTGTTTGGAACTCCGCCATCAGTCAAAGCAAATGTCAAGGTACGAACATGGTCTGCCAAAACTCTATAAGCGGTATCAATACCATCGATATCGTCTTTACCAAACTTTCCAGAGTAGGGACGAACACCAGTGATTTCTTGAATTCTCGAAAACAAAGGCTGGAAAACATCAGTATCATAATTAGATCTCACATCTTGAAGAACTGAAACCAATCTTTCAAAACCCATACCAGTGTCGACGTGCTTGGCAGGAAGAGATCTCAAGGATCCATCAGCTTCTCTGTTGAATTGGATGAACACGTTGTTCCAGATCTCCAAGACATCAGGATCATCTTCATTGACCAAAGATGCAGCATTTCTACCTCCAATTCTGTCATAGTGGACTTCGGAACATGGGCCACAAGGACCTTGGTCTCCCATTTCCCAGAAGTTGTCCTTAGCAGAACCTGGTAAAATATGGTCTTCTTCAACTCCAACGTCTTTCCAATATTGCTTGGCTTCAAGATCTGGCTCAAGACCGGCCTTTTCATCACCTTCAAAATATGTCACGTACAACCTGCTTTTATCCAATCCGTAGACCTTTGTCAATAAATCCCAGGAGTACTGAATAGCCTCTTTCTTGAAGTAATCACCAAACGACCAGTTTCCAAGCATTTCAAAAAAGGTGTGGTGATAAGAGTCTCTTCCAACATCTTCAAGATCATTGTGTTTTCCTCCAGCTCTGATACATTTCTGAGAGTTCACAGCTCTTTTGAGTGTGGCAAAAGAGGAGGATGGGTCCACAGTACCCAAAAAAATAGGCTTGTACTGGTTCATTCCAGCATTTGCAAAAAGCAAGGTAGGATCATCATGAGGAATCACTGATGACGAAGGAACAAAAGTGTGTCCCTTCTCCTTGAAAAAATCAAGGAAAGTTGATCTCACTTTTGAAGCTGTCCATTGTTGAGTGGTCGAAGACATGGTTGTCAAACTGGTGTGTATTGATCGTGCTTGGTAGATGCGACAAAACGCAATTTTCATATACTTCTAGCCTGCAGACTTGTATCACTACACACTTCACAATCCAAGTCGGTCTGCTGTTTTGAGCGAGCTTGTTTATGGTGGTTTCTTGTGCCTCTCGTTCTTTTGCCGTCGGTTCAATGGGGGAAAAAAATAGTTGAACGGAAAAAACGACAGAAAACGGTCGATCGACGCGCCGAGTTGAAAGTGAAATATTTTATTTCAGACTATATACTTTTACATAAAACGTTTCTTAGTCCTTCTGATATTCAACATGGTGAGACTCAAATCCAGATACATTCTCTTTGAAATATTGTATCCAGAGGACGATCTGGGGTCTGGGTTTCATGAGTCGCGGGCCGGCACCATCCTTTCTTTACACAAACCTTCAAGCAATAGGATCACACCCCGACTGTTGGTACAGGAGATTAAGAACCTATTACAACAAAATTTCGGCGATCATGGGCTTTCGATGGGGGTATCTCTTTCATTGAAATATTTTTCACACAAAACAAGTACCGGTATCCTGCGGACTCATCGAGATAACTACAGATACATTGTTGCAGCTTTGACGTTTATGAGATCTTTAGAGGGACAAAATGTGATTGTTAACTGCACTAGCGTCAGTGGATCGATCAAAAAATGTGAAAACACAAGTATTCGAATATCTCGCAGATTAATGGGGCAGACTCAAAGCACAGGAGATATGCTAAACTCGATGTTTGTCCATATCGAGCCGAGCGATGAGGAATAGATCAACATAGAAAATATTTATTAGATATAAAGATTTCAATTATTGTCTGGACTTGATGATGTCGACGAATTCGGGCTTCAACGAAGCACCACCAACCAAAAATCCATCCACATCGTACTTGTCCTTGAAATCAGCAGCGTTCTTGGCACTGACAGAACCACCGTAAAGAATTCTGACAGAGTCGGCCTGGGAGCCAATGACTGAAGACAAGAATTGTCTGATATCCTTGTGGATATCTTGAGCATCTTCAGCAGTAGCAGCAAGGCCAGTACCAATAGCCCAAACTGGTTCGTAGGCAACAACGATGTCGCTCCAGTCGGAGACAACGTCGACAACAGCTTGAAGCTGTCTCTTGCAGACCTCTAGAGTCTTTCCAGCTTGTTTTTCTTCGTAAGTTTCCCCAATACACAAGATCACCTTCAAACCGTTCTCAAGAGAAAATTTGGTCTTGGATGCAATAAGCTCATCCGACTCTTTGAAAATGGTTCTTCTTTCAGAATGACCTAGAATAACCCAAGGAATTCCAAGATCTTTCAACGACAAAGCCGAGATTTCTCCAGTGTAGGCACCAGAAGCCTTGTCGTAACAATTCTGAGCAGACACCTGGACTGTTGACTGCTTGTTGTGTTCGGAGGCCCATAGAAGATATGGAGCAGGAGGAGCAATGACCACCTCAACATCAGAAGGCAAATCTGCCTTGTTCAAGTTGTCCACAATCGTCTCAATGGACGACTTGGAGCCATTCATCTTGAAGTTTCCACCAACAAAAAATTGTCTAGCCTGTATACTACGGTTAATATCTGTGTCTTTCTGGGGTTGCATCTCAGCTGCTGGTCTCAAATGCAACGAGATGGATTGCAAAAGTGAGAATGCAGAACGTACCATTTTGATAATTTGTTATATTCTTTTGTGTTTGATCGATTGCAAACGCACCTGATTTCCAACTGCGGAGATCTACTCTCCTTTTTATAGAGCAAAATGCTGGCGTGCTTTTCTTCTCCGGTACAGTACCCACTGCTTCAGCCACACGTCGGTGTAAGGATGTAATCTATATTTCCGGCAATGCGTATCGCCGGGACGGGACAATCTTAACCGCACTTTTTCTTTGACCTCAAAAAGCTAGCTAGCTACCCAAGTAGGAAGGACACAGTGAATAACCAGTGAAATATAAAAATTTCCAAATTTACGCTTCTGATCTGCAAACGTTCAACCATATTTATAAATTGGTTGCACTTATGAGGGGCTATTTGCCCCGAAACACACCGGCTACGAATAGGCTAGTTAGGCTCGTTGCCTTATTAAACTGTGCAGTAGCCTACTATGGCGGTGCGAGGTGTGTCGGCGATCTCAGACAGTGTTTTTGCAGTGCGCGTCGTCGTGGTCGTCGTCGGCGTCGTCGGTGTTGATAGATACAGTGCCCAAGTTGGGTGCTCTATGCAACTTGTCGTACAATTGCTTGATTTTGATCGACTTCTCCACCTGTTCGTTTTTTGCACGAACCTCTGCATCCACCACCTGCTGCACCTCGCTGGCTGTGACGGGCACTGTGCTGTTGAAAATGAACTCGTTTCCAGCGTCCTTTTTCACTTGTTCCGCACGTTTTTGCTCATTCAACTCCGACCAGGTGCTCAAATGCGTGTCCAGCTTATATCTCTGTGTAGTTTCATCTTTTTCCATCACTATCCAGCGGCAATTTTGGACATTTTGCAGGTTTTCAAAGGTTTCAACACTCCATCTGAACCACTTCGCCAGGAACACCCGTGCCCAAATTCCATGTGTGACCAACACCAGCACTGAAGGAAACGAGTCTTTACTGAATTGTCTGAAAAGTGTCTCGTTGAATGACGCACAGCGATCATAAACATCAGCAGCACTTTCTCCATCAGGGATTCTATAGAAAAAATGGCCATATTGTGCTCGTTCTATCCAAATCTGCTCCATTTCTTCTGCAGTACCCTGGAAGTTTCCAAAATCTTGTTCCCTCATCCTTGGCTCTTCATACACCTTGTAATTAACATTGCTACATGAAATTGATTGGATGATATCTTCCAATGTCTGTCTTGCTCGCAGATACGGCGAAGTATAGAAACAAATACTGTCTCCCTCCTTCAAATACTGCTTCAACATCTCTCCTGCTTCAATTGCTTGCTCATGGCCTTTTTGAGTTAGCGGGACTTTGTGATTGGGAATGTACCTGTTCACAGATTTGTCTCTGTTTCCTTGAGATTCGCCATGCCGCACAAGTAATATGAGCTAAACATTAGTATTCTGTAACAACAACTAGATAGATAGTTACTTACTCTTGGTCTGGCCATATTGAAAACTGCCTCTTTTTACTTCAAACTGGTCGTCAATTTGCTCCCTCTGCTTAGCTGGTAGATTCTTATTTTCACACTTTTAAGATTACCAAGCCATATTGCACCGCCACATCAGCAGGTTTTTTAGAGTGGCTGGAATCTACTCCATATAACGATCCAGCGGTCCAGGTCTATCTACAAACGCTTTACTAAAAACCAATTGGCCAATTCACAATGTCTGAAGCATCTCAACAATTGGAATACTATCTTTCCAAAGCTACCAGAGTACCAAGTAACCCACACACCAGTTATAAGCCAGACACCACACCACCACGACGATGTACCAACTCGCAACGTTCTGAGCGAGCAAAACCATTGCTGGTCGAGGCCGGACAGGTCATCCCACACAATTACGCTCAAACAACCAAAAAGAGAAAGTCTTCAGTTTCAGAAACAACAATCGCTCTTAGCAGTTAGCCGCTTTTGCCGAACATCTTGGACAGTTTCATTCCCAATGCAATATTCTGCACTCTCGCATCCAATTTGTAACCCTGTTCTTTTAACTCTTGCAAAGACTCGTAGAACGTAGCCAATGGAACAGTAAAGGTTTCGATAAACTCGTTTTCTTCCAGCTCTGTCGTGGGATTCTTGTTCCGTTCATCATTCATATCCACAGTGGCTGTCACAATCACAGTGTTGGTGTTACAGAAACCTGGATCGTTAAACACCACGGGAGTCACAGAAACCACTTTTCCAATATATCCAGTCTCCTCTCTTAGTTCCCTCAACGCACACTCCTCCAAACTTTCATTTGGATCAACCAATCCAGCAGGCATCTCAATACAAACTCCCTCAACTGGTGGACGGAATTGTTTCTGCAAAATCACCTCAGTCCCAGTGCTTTTCTCCACAATACCAATAATACCAACTCCATCCACATCAGTGCCTTTAGGCCTTGTGGTACGCGATGCCATCTCCCATTCTCTAGCCTTGCCATCTGGCCCCATATAGTTGATCTTATCCAATTGCAGCCACTTGGACTCATTGTTGTTCATGGGCCTGATATTAGTCACTTTGGCCTTACTTAAATCGTGCGACATCCTCACTAATCTCCAGCTTGCACTCTTTCGTATAATCCTTGCGAACATGCAATCAATAAACAATTACACTCTTCTGTGTTGCTCTTCAAAATCCTGACACTTCACTCCACCATACATCTGTACACCACTCCAAGCCGCGAAGTTTGCCAGGGCAGGAAAAAAACATTTGCTTACCCTTCTAACAATGATCGATATCACGGGTGTCCTTGTTAGTTGGCCTTCATCATGACAGAATCCGATTTGTCAACCGAAGATCTCAAAGCAAGAATACAACAGGAACTTATAGCTTCTGGGAAATACCAGGATATATATAACTTTCTCAAAATACAGCTCACAAACTCTGGCTGGACCGAGAAGTTCTCTCAGTTGGCCTCAGACACTGTCTCATCCGCTTCGTCCAATGAAGAATTGAAGTTTGTCAATCTGGTCAACAAACTCGAGGAAAGGGGGATTGAAATGGTTGATGATGAAGTTAAGCTGAAAACTCTTAAGAAAATCAAAGAGTTTCTCGATACAGTTATAGAATAAACGAATATCCGAAATAATAATAGACTACATAACTATACAACACGAAACCAGCTAATGTCTCCACATCCGTTTCTTGTAAATCTTTGCTGTTCATTCGTCCCGATAGGTCGGCCTTCCTAATGACTTTTACAGCCTCTTAAGCAGTTTCATTAGAAACCTCATTTTGGTTGGACTCTTCAGTTTCATTCTTGTTTTCCACCACCGGCTCCTTAGCTTCGTCTTCAACTTTTTTCACTTCCTCTGTAGCAGGACTCTCTGATTTTTCAGTAGGAGGTTCAGATTCGACCGGCTGCTCCGCATCCTCCTCTTTCTTCTCATCCTTTTCCTTAGATTCTTCTCTCTTCTCCTCGCCATTGGGAACAGCCGGCAAACCTGCCCCTTCTCCACCATCTTCCTCATCATCATCATAATCTTCATCTTCTTCAATGGTCCTCACCGGTGCCTCTCTGGAGACTGCTCGCTGAACCTCTATTTCCTTAACTTCTTCACTGGTACTTTTCAATTCGTCTGCTTCTTCTTTTTCGATCGGTTTTAACTCAATAGTCGACTTACCAGGACTTTCGGGCTCTGCAACAGTAGCATCACCTTCTTCGTCCTTCTTTTCCTCATCCTCAGTTGGTTTCTCCACTTTCTCTGCAACAGACTCCAGCGCTGGACTCAACTTTTGTTTTTTGTTTGTTTCTTCCTCTGCCCCTTTGTCTTCAGACTCTCTTTTAGTGCCGTTCACAGTATTATGGGAAGGCTGGTTAATTTGGGGAAGAGTCACAGAAGGACTTTTCTCAACATTCTCCTGCGGTCTCTCAGGTTCGATGCGCTCCAATTTTGGAAGCTCAGTATCCATTCCCTTACCAATTTGAGCGGGAGGAGGAACTTGCGAAGAAGTGGCAGGTAACTGTTGGCCACCACCCACTTGCAATGGAGCAGGTGCTGGCCCGGTCGATTGCTGCTGCTGCTGTTGCTGCTGTTGCTGTTGCTGTTGTTGAACCAATTGCTGAGAAGGCATTGTCAATTGATGATGGCTTTGAGGAGGTGGTGGAGGTGCGCCCCCTTCTTTCTGATACTTGGTCAATTGCATGAGTCTCTCCTGAATGTGCGGGTTGTTTGGGTCCAGAGATGCGGCCCTGTGATAAGCATCAAGGGCATCTCCAATCTGATTGTTGCAAGTTTCATACAAAGTTCCAAGATCATACCAAACTTCAGAAAGGTACGGGTTGAGCCTAATAGCTCTAGTGTAAGCGTCCAAGGCATCTTTGTACTGGCTGATTTTGTAGTACAACACTCCGATCGAACACCAGAAGGTTGGGTTTCTCGAATCTATGTTGACAGCATGTTGGAAAGCTTCGTAAGCATTTGGATAATCCTGTTTCGACATGTAGACTCTGCCGAGGTAATACCAGGAGTGGGCGTCGGTGTTGTTCAATTCAATAGATTGTCTTAGCAGCTGTAGAGCAACTTCAAGGTCATAAAATGGAGCCTCTTGCTGCGAGTATAGACAACCGAGTTGTTGTAACACTTTGGAATGGTTCGGATTGCTTTGAAGAACTCTTTCATAAGCCTCTTTTGCTCCGTTATAGTCTCTATTTTGCTCTAGAACAGATCCAATTTGGAACCACACATCCGTCTGGGTCAACGGGGTAGGTGGCATACTCAAAATGTAGTTAAAACATTCAAGTGCCTTGGATAATTTACCTTGCAATTTGTAAATGATACCGAGCCTGAAATAAATTTCATTGGCCTTGTCAAACTGTGGGTCCATCTCTAGAACTCTAACGAAAGCTTCTTCAGCATATTCCAGGGATCCATATCTGTCATACAAGATTCCGATACCGTGCCACAGTTTGGGAACACTCAGATTTTGTAGGTTTAGAAGAGCCTGCTGGTAGGCAGTATAAGCACTTTGCAAATCGTCCAACATCAAATAACAATGGCCTAGAAGCCCCCATGTTTCCCCGTTATTTTGGTCCAAAGAAAGAGCTCTTCTGTAAAGGTCGGCAGCTTCGGCAAAGGCATCGCGAGTGCGGTATACGTTGGCCAACTGTGTTAGTGCTTTAGGGTTATTTGGTGTGTATCTCAAGGCTGTGGAGAACGCTTCCACTGCCTTTTCAACATTTCCTATAGTGTCCGCACAGGTTCCAATGGCAATCCATGTTTCTGCATTTTCTTGGGCAAAACGGGCCTCCAATGAGTTTGCGTCTGCAGAACCCAATGAGACAGGGTTACCGTTTAGCTGTTGCCCGATAAGCTGTTGGTTCATCCTTCTTGTGATAGATGTGATTCTATGTCCAGCTCCTTTGATTCCACGCTGTTTCCAATGAAAAATCCAGTTCTACACGTGCAATTTCTTCACCAATGCAGCCAGAAATTACAGTATCCTTTAAACAAGACAAAACAAAGAAACCGTCTGTTCAGCTTTTTTTTTTCTTGTATTAAATAAAAACTTCTCCCGGCTTTTAGAAAAACACTCTACCTTTTTTTTCCACCGCCAGCAGAACTTTTTAAGTCACAGGTGCTGCTTTGTGTGCTGTACTGGTTTATTGTTTTTTACTATTGTGGAAACACTGCATATTGTTCCTGTTCCAGACGCAATCTGCGCATCACGTGTGGTATAGAGAAAAATCAAAGCAATAGAAAGCCAACAATAAGCCAGATTGTTTACGTTCGCCAAGACAAGGTAAATATTACTTACACAATCTTGCTAAAACAATAAGCAAATGTAATCCCATATTTTTAGACCTTAACTCGGCCCGTAAAAGATATGAACAATCAAAACACTATTGCTTTATGGAACATCAAGCTCCCTATCCATCCGGGCCGAGGCTTGTTCAGTTGACACGTAGCAGCTAATTTCAGCCTATCATGCGCCAGACTATTAATTCTCTGCTAAGTTGAAAAATACTTTCTTCCAGCCAAATATATTACTTTTACCACCCGACCCTTCCCCTCTTTGCCTTATCGGGAGGGCATTTCTTCGGCCACCCACAAAATACCCAGCTAAAACAGCCAACAAACATAATTGGCTCACAAAACTTTTTCTTCGTACTCGCCCTATATTGACGCCTTGATTCACCCGTACACCACTTCTCAATAATTGCTCGGACGATCTTTTACGCCCAAGCGGCTCAAAATGTTCCGCTGGCTGAATTATCAACAATATTCATACATTGTTTATCATAAACAATCCTAATATACAATATATACATTTACCGCAGAGTCTTAATAAATTGGTCCAAATTATACTCTTCCTCATATTGTTTCTCGTCCCAAAGCTCAGCAAGTTCGTTCACAGCTGATCCAGCTTTACCAGTAAGTCCGGCTTCATTTGGAAGTTCCAATTCTTCCAACTTGTTACTTGCATCCGGCCTATCAGTCTTTTTTCTGTCTTTAAATCCATCGCCGGGAAGATCTCCCGAGGTGTCTTGATCAGCATCGAATAAATCCAACAGTTGGTTGGTATCCATCGATGCCAAGCCAGAATTCTGTTGATTTATGATAGTCGAGGCAATGTTCATTTTGAACTTCTGTAATCCCATGATTTTCTCCTCCAAAGTGTCCTTTGTGATCAGTCTGTAAACGTTGACAACTTTCTTCTGACCCAGTCTATGCGCACGATCCATGGCTTGAAGATCGTTCATAGGATTCCAATCATGTTCCACAAAAATCACGGTGTCCGCTCCGGTAAGGTTTAATCCCAAACCCCCAACTTTAGTAGTTAAAAGTAACACATCTATCGAAGGATCATTATTGAACTTGCGAACCACATCTTGTCTTTTCCTAGGCTCAGTTGAGCCGTCAAGTCTGAGATATGTTACCGATGGCATCAATTTTTTCAACAAATCATTTTCCACCATGTCCAACATATCTTTCATCTGGCAGAAGATCAACGCTCTATGCTGCGAAATCACGTTCTCAGACGGAATCACTTCCTTTGAAGTACTTGAGGTTGCACCAATACCACATTCCAAAAGTAAATTTCTTAGAGATTGCAATTTAGGTGAATGCTCAATATCTCTGATATCCATACCATAGCTTTTCAAATACTTTGTCACCTCATTGTATTGAGGATGCTTCGGAGTCAACACCAATGCAGCATGGTTACACAACTTTCTCATATATTGCAAAGCCTGGAAAATATGCTGCTTGCTTTCTGTTTCATTTGATGAAGTCTTTAAATCTTGTTCCACGGAAGTCTTTTGCTTGGAGATGAAGTCTTTATAAAGCTGTTTTTGCAAACTGGACAGCTCACAGTAATAATCTTGAATGATTTTAGGAGGGAGATCAGATAAAACATCTTCCTTCAATCTGCGTAACATGAATGGCAAGACCTGTTTGTGTAAAGACTCCAACGCCAGTGCTCCAGCCTCTTGCTCTTTATCACCTTTATTACTTCTTGATACAGCAATAGGCTTGGCGAATTTCTCCTGAAACATCTTTTCAGTACCGAGGAACCCTGGCATCAGGAAGTCGAACAAGGACCACAACTCGAGAACGTTATTTTGAATAGGAGTTCCAGACAATATCAACCTATGCTCCGCCCGCAGTCTTTTGACTGATTGAGTCAGCTTGGTGGAAGCATTTTTGATAATGTGTCCTTCGTCTAGAACACAATAATTGTAGTCCATTGAGCCAACAAAGTCAATATCATTTCGCACAACATCATAAGAAGTGACAACAACATCAGCATCTGCGATATGTGGTCTTATCGAACCTCTGAATGATGGCGAGCCAGCATACACCACAACCTTCAAAAATGGCGAATATTGATCGAATTCTTGTTCCCAATGACCAGTCAAGGAAGGTGGACAAACAATCAAACTTGGAAGCTTTCGAGATTCTTGAGATCCAGTTTTGGAAAATTCTTCGGCTCTCATGTGATGATCACTAGCGACTATACAAATTGTTTGAAGGGTTTTTCCAAGTCCCATATCATCACATAAAATACCGTGTAGATGGTATTTGTTCAGAAACGCAAGCCAGTTGACTCCTTCCTGTTGGTACTTACGTAAAGTAGCTTTAATTGCCACCGGGAGCTCAAACGGTTGAATTTTAGTTGGATCCATCATTTGCTGAATGAACTCTCTTTCTTTGTCTCTACCTCCCAATAGCTCCGCTGGCATGTTAGGAGGATCAGGAATACCAGCTTCCAATGGAACAAGCTTGATGATTGAGGCGAACGTGGTGGTGGCTAGCAGCCTCACATCGTTATTAGCATCGCTCATCCTTCCCAGCACCGGAACAATCAGGAACACCACATATGGTAATATATCGGAGCCCATTATAATTGACAGACGATAGACACATTCAATGCCCCCCTGACGCTCCTTTAATTCTAAAGGATTGTTAAGCATTGGTAAAATGTTTTTCACAAAAAATTGGAACCCAATCGTTGGAATAGTCGCACAGATGGAGGCAAAGCATTTGGCTGCAGAGTACCGGAACACAGAGTAATGAGACCTCAAGCCTTCTAGGATATACGGAAGCTTCTCCAACATTTCCGCATGAAGCGATGAGTCCATCTTTCCTAGAAGAGCTCGGGAGAGCTCCAAAGAATCAATAACTTGCTGTCCCATTGAATCTTCCACTTGTTTGCCATTTTCGAGTAGTTTCAGAGGCGCAAACATCAAATGTTTCAGTATTGGAAGCTCAGCAAAGATGTTGCCTTTGTACTGACTCAGTAGGCTCTCGAGTGCAACCTTTGCTCCACGTCTCTTAATCTTCGCATAATATATTTCTCGTTCGGCAGCAGCCATTTCCGCTGGATCGGTGCTTGCATCATCTTTTCTCAAAGACAACACTATATCAGAGAATTCCTTATTAGGGACAAACTCTGGAACTTCAGAAGTATCCACACAAAGAAAACCGCATAAGTTTTTGACCATCTTTTCGGCCGCATTCATTTTTCCACTGTCAATAAGCTCGACAATCAAGCCAGATACAGTTGCTGCAGTTCTAGCTTGCAGTAATGCTGAATCTTCGCCTTTGATACTATCCATCAATGATCTAATAACAGGATTCAATTTCTTTGGTAATCCTGACAACTTGAGTAAAGCAGATGAGTAGGAAGCCAAGATACCAACCGATCTTCCATTCTTAGAAGCGGACGCTTCAGCGATGGACATGCTAATTCTATGCTTAGCATCCTCCAAAGCCTGCAAAGATGCCATTTTATAGACAGGAGTCAATGATTTCATTAGCTTTGTGTAAACTTCGTTCATCACCATCGTAGCAAGATCAATTCCAAATGCATCAGGGCCCGCTTCTTTTTCGCCCTGAACTAACACTGGTAGCGTCGGAATCTTGCTTGATGAAATTTTGCCTTGTTCCCTAAATATCTGAAACAACTGGAGACACTGTGTTCTTAGTCCTTTTAAAGTTGGCACAAACTCACGGAAAGAAGGTAGTTTCTCAGACTCACTCAACATGCTGTTAATAAGAGGAACAAATTTCCGTCTCAAAACTTCATCAACCTCAATACTCATCGTTCTCTTCTCTTGGCAATACTCTTCGACAACAATAGACGCCATGATTCTAGGTGTAGAATGCGGGTCTTTTAAAAACAATTCCAATCTGTCAAAAGCTGTAGTCAGATTTTCAATGGATTTATAGCGAGCTAGTGTCTTTCCTAGGGCGGCAGCAGCAGCCAAACGGGTTCTCATAAGAACTTCAATCCCCACTAAAGTCAGATCACCATTTATCATGGGGGCATCAATATTAACAGCTGTATCATACTCGGTTTCAGGAATACCCTGGTCTGCTTGTTTCTGTTTGAGCCCACGTAAGTTATCCTCAGACATTTTTCTTTTCTTTCCTTTTGGCTTGATGTCCTCCAGGTTAAAGCCTGTAAGGGGTAAATCGGAAATCGACAAGGTCTGACCACTCGGACGTAAGATATAGTGTGGATTCATCGAGTAATTGAATCTAGCCACACCTATTGGAGTCATTAGTAACGACATCAAAGGGAAAACGTGGTCACTGAAAATCTCGTCCATTGAAGTCCTGCTATCATTGTAAACTTGATCAAGCAGCGTCGAATAAACCTTCATAGAAAGCTCCAACACATCAAAATTTTGCTCCACTAGCAAGTTTTGGAAAATCAGCCTGAATGCTTTTCCATCGATCCAATCCTTGGCAAAATCATCCTTAATTTCCAAGAATGCCATTAGTGTTCGCAACACAGATTTTCTAACATTGGTAATTGAATGCCTCAAAAACGGGAATAGTCTTGGGATCAAGTGTTTGAAACCATATTGCGGATTTTCTATAGCGTACTCCTTCATTCTCTCCAAAACCTCTTTGTGCGAGCATAGCTTGGCTAGTAAGTCCATCACGGAACCTATGGATGCTGAAAGATCATCCTCCAAATCCGTTAGACCCTCCCAAATGACATTAACTATTTCGAAAACTTTATCGAGTTTAAGTTTCACAAATTCCGTAGCGATAGGAATCAATGTGGAAGCAGCAACGCTCTGTACGTCGTCGTCTGCATTATTGTGCAAACAGAATAAAACCATGTCGATTGTCGCGTCTAATAGTTCAGTGTGACTGAACAAAAGATCTGTTCGAATACTAACAAAATATCTTAATCCAAGCATTCCTCCATGTCTTGCTTCCCAACAAGTCATCTTGAAGTCGCTTTGGCTGCAGTCTTGTCGAATCAATTGTGTCAATGCACCAAAAGTCTTCAACACAGTGTCTTCGGGAAGATGCAACAACAATGCCGCAAGAGTTTGACCAGAGTTTTCTCTCACTGGCGCAACGACAGTATCGGAAACATAGTCACCAAACCTATCCATTGTGAATAGCGTTATTAATCTGACACATAAATCCTCTAAAGTTCTCTTGTTCAAATCATCGTTTTCCTCCTTTGTTCTGCCATTGATTCTGCCAGCACCATATGCTTGGTACTTCACAAGCTCTCTTAATCCCATGGTCGCACCATGCCGTATTTCCCATTTATCATTAAATAGGTCTTTTATCAACAGTTCGTAGACTCCTTGGAATTGCCAAACCAAATGGGCAACTTTGGAATGTAACTGTAATATAGGTGATATGTCGGGCACTTTCTGCTCAACCACTAGTTTTGTGCCATTTGCCTGCGAAGTCAAATTGACGTTTGGCGTAGCCGATCCACTTGAGCTATCGTTATTTTCTTCTTTAAGGGTGCCATCTTGTGTTAATTTTCTGCTCACAGAACTCTGAGAGAGATCAATTGGAGTACTTGCAGAAGAGTTAGATCTGGCAAACTTTGCCTTTCGTTTTGCCATCGCTCTCATTCTAGCTGACTGCTGTTGGGACTTGGCGGATTCACGAACGACATCCTCTGATTCCTTTTTCACAAGTTTTATATCGCTAGGTTCAGGTTTGATTTGATTATTTGTTTCTTCGTTCACATCATCTATTCCTAGCTTTGTTGTGAATTCAGTCTTTATCTTTTTCGGAGGCACTTCATTCTCTTTCAAATTGACAAACTCTGTTCCGGAAGTGGCCAGAAGAACTCGACCTGTTCTAAGAATTCCTTCCAAGTTCCAATCCTCAAATGAAAGAAACCCATTTTCTGCGTTTTCCAACATCTTATTGAGATTCACTTCTTCTTCCTCTTTCTTGATCATACTATATTCCTCTTCTGACTTGAGCTCGGACTCCTTACTATTTGGATCCCATTGAGGGGCGTGCAGCACAATTCCACCAAAAGCTTTGGCTGCAGCGACTCTTGTTTCCCATTTCTTGCTTCGTAAAAACGGGTAAACTCGTGACAGAAGGTTTAAAGTTTCTTCTGGATGCTGCTTGGCGAGATCGCTCAACTGTTCAGCAGCGGTATTTCGAATGAATTGGGTTGAGCCTGTCTCTAAGAGCACCACAAGTCTCTCCAACCTCGACATTTGCCCTTATTAATTGCGTGTTGTCGGTTCAAATCAAACAAGAGAAAAAATCTTGGGGAAAAAAAAATACGAACACCCTTGAATTTTTCCCAACTATATCAGGCCTTTATATATAAATTCGACCACTACACGTAGATGACAATTTTTTTTGCCCATCAAGAGGAATTCGCGGGGCATTTATATAATGCGTATTTATGTTGCCGAAGGCGAACACCATTCAATGCTCATGCACCAGCCTGTTAAATAGAAACAACTTCTCTGGGTAGACAAGTAAATGTTTGTCGAGTGTCCCCAGACACCTTAGAAGTGTTTGTTTGACGCGTTCTGCTTGATAAAACTCTCAAATAGGACAATTTCTTCAGGTAGGTACAGTCGATCGACGCGGTCTGCGTCGCCCCGATACGCTTTTTTTTTCTTGGATGGTGTGGGTGTCCTTAACATACAAACAAAGGTGTGTTTTTAATGGCAGGAGGTAATCGTACCATATTGGACAAAAATGGGATTGATAGATGCTCTGTACATAGTCAATGATAAAAGGTGAGTATAAGAGGTGCATCTGTTATTATTACTCATTCTAACCGTATAGTTATCCCGTTTTTGAACATGTATTTACCACTCCCACCCCAACATTTGCGTACATACATGATCGATTGCTGTCTGTGAAAAAGGAGACTGCCATCAAAAATGGGAATGACTTGACTAGCCAATTCACTGGAAGTGTTTCGGTTTTTGGTGAAGATGATGGAGTTGGACTGGATCCAATAATAAAGATAGATTCCAAATGGCATATTATATGGACCAAAATGGGCAGTTTGTTTGTGATAATATTAGGGGAAATCAGTCCTGAATATATAGATGTTGTGAGTGATGACGAGGATGAGGACGAAGATCAAACAAATGGATATGATAATATCAGTGAAAATGCAGAAGAGCCAACTCAGGGAAATAAAAGATCAGGCATCCAGATAGCTAACACTGTGAATCCATTTCAATATCTACAGTTCTTGAGTGATTTCATTCATATATTGAAAAGTTTTCTTAACAGTTCAATGGTGACTGAGAAAAAAGTCGAAACAAATAGCCACACAATCGTCTTAATTCTCCAAGAAATGGTCGACAGCTCGTTCCCATATATAACCGACCTAAACCAACTAAGAGAGCTACTTCCTTCTTCCAGCATTATCAACAAGATCTTGTCCACCACAAAACACTTACAACAAACAGCCTCGACATCGATCAATTCTATAGCTCAAGGTTCATCTTTGATGGGTCCAATGCATAGTTCATCATCGACATCATCTTTGCATTCAGGTTCCCCTGCCAATACAAATAATCATGGCTTTCTCCCGTCGTCTTCAATTTTCGAAAAGTCGGGTAATGAGTTCCCGTGGAGAAAAGTCAATGCCAGACACAGTCAGAATGAGATGCTTGTAGATATCAAGGAAAAAATCAACTGGATTGTCCCCCCAACTCGACCAAATATGAAACATATGATAAATGTTTCTTCATACTATAATCCTGCTATCAATACTAAAAAGCATTTACCCATTTTGGCGTCCATCGATGGCCATATTGAATTTAACAGCTCGTTAAATGGAACTCCAACAGTTGAGCTTCTTCTGAATCTAGGACGACACGATTTGGGAATTCCGTCGTTGCATAGATCTGTGGACCCCAATACCTGGGCATCAAGACCTGGGGTTCTCCAATTTATTCCACCAGATGAGAAATTCACACTCATGTCTTATAAGTTGAACATGTTGGACTACGCAGCGGAAACAAACATTTGGAATTACATGGGATTGGTGGACATGGAGTTTGTAACTGGGATTGGGTTAGACAAAAACGAGTTTGAAATAAAAATCCAGACAAAAATGATGAATGGAGTCAAATTTATCGAGGATTTGAAAGCCGAAATTTTCCTTCCAGATCAAGGTGAAGAATCCCAATGCTCAGTCCGCACTATGAGAATGACTCATGGTGATTTGTTGCAAAAAAATAATGTTTATGAGTGGGTGTTTGAGAAATCGCTTGCAACAGGACTCATAGCAACTTTGAGAGGTCAAATAACTTTGGAAAATAAAGGCACACAATCAGACCCTGCTGCGGGAACCTTATTGAGACCCAAATTCGCCAAGGTGTCATACTCAAATAAAGGGTCCATTCCTAGTCTCATCAAGGTGGATTCACTTAAGATACTCAGTGGACTAAACTCCAACGTCAAACCATACAAGGGAGTCAAATACATAACAGAAACTGGCGATTTCATATTGCGATAACTAACAAGTCTATATTTTCTATACGGTATTCAATATCCAGACACAGCACTGGTTGGTCCTCTGGCAATTCTTATCTTTTTATTGAAACCCTGTTGCAGCAGGCTGATTAGCTCTGCAAAATCTTCAATGACGTAATCAATATCTGGGATTTCGGTGACCAAATGTTGATTATCTTTATGTTTGAGTAAAACCAGAGCACACCCAGCATTGATTCCTGCGTACATATCATCTCTGGAATCACCCACCATGATGAGCTGCTCTGCAGCTGTTCCCCAATGCTTTGCAATATGAAGCAACGGTTTTGGAGATGGTTTTGGAGGATCGAAAGCTCTAGTGATAACTGGTTCAGTAAATTCCACTCCAGGAAGATGCGTTTTCTGGAAATGGAGAACAGGTTTCATGAAGTTTCGGGTACAAACTGTAAAGTTGAGTTTTTCTGCTGCCAAAAACTCAAACATCTTAAGTACACCAGCGGTTGGTTCCATTCGAAGCATGTATTTTTCTTCTATAGCTTTGATTTTGGCGTCTGCCACTGCATGTTGAGGGCCTGAAAGTGAGGCCAGATGGTCTAGAATGTCTACTTTCACATGCTCGATGCCCAAGGCTTGTCTCATTTCACTGAACATGGTGGTCTGAGGACGGGTCAGCGTACCGTCCATGTCGAAAATAACACCTTTAATTGCAACATCTGCAGGTAATGTGGGATGCAGAACCATGCGAGTGCCTGCAACTGTCATTGCGAGTGAGCTGATGAGATGGAAAATGGGGTATGTAATTCTGCTTATCATCGGCAGTCGAGGTTTTTCGTTATTTGGGGAAGCACAGAAAAATAGTAGTATAAGGCAGGTGGGAGGTGTGCTTACGATATATGATGTAGTGGAAAGAGCAAGTGTAACTGGGCATGACACTACGAAAACCGAGATCGTGCTCGATGTTCTCGAAAAGAGCAAATGTGGCGAGCAGAAGCTCATATTGCTTGCTTGGTGGGTGCACTAACGTTGAGGCAGAACAAAGCAAGCAACTGTGTACGGTATATAAAGCCAGGGCCAAGTCGATGGAAAAGTAAGAAGTAGAGATTTGAGTAATCATACAAAAACTAAACATTATGTCGAACTTTGTTAAGAATCTCTCTGATAAACTATCAAGCCACAACAACGACCAACAAAACCAATCTGGTTACGACGACGACTTCCAGGGAAGCAACCAATCCGGTAGTCAATACGGACAACAGTCTGGAGGTTATGGCCAGCAACAATATGGCCAACAAAGAGGTCAATCTGGCCAGTATTCCAGCAACCAATTTGACGACCAAGACCAATATGGATCTGGAAGTGGTGCCGGTCAATTTGGAGGTGCCAACCAAGGCCAATATTCTGAGGACTTTGATGATAAGATGAATCAAAGAGTGAGAAACAAGATGGAAGATGAAGGTGAGTGGACTGGTAACAAGCATGCCCAAGGAATGGATGACATTGGTGTTCAACAGAATAAACGCCAAGGTTGGTAAAGCTGAAGAATTGAGTGTTGCTTTAAATTCACAATGAGTTTCACTTGCTTTTTTATATAGTATGATTTATGATAACTAAACCCATTGACATCAGGAAAACCATCCGCTAATGTAGTCGTTTGTAGTTGTTGACTCAACAAATTTGCCCGATTCAACAATCCAGTTTTGAAGAAGATCTAAACCTGAAGATGCAGACGATTGTTGAGCTAGTTTCATCTCATCCTCTAGTTCACGGTTTTTCAATCTTGCAAAGAGAACTTTGATAAATTGGACAGAGATCCGCAAACTCAATATCCTAGAAATATTTGACTCAATCGAGTCAAGCAACTTAGGTAGACGGGATTTAAAATCGTCATTGCTGATGATGGTGTTCAATTTGATTAAGGAGTTGATTAATACTTTCAAGGTCATGAGAATTTTGAAACATTTTATAATGATGACGGGAAGCAGCGGTTGGATTTTCAGTAACTCAAGATCATCAACTTGTTCGTCTATCAAATTAATCAATCTCTTGCTGAGTTTTGACAACTGCAGGTGTAACTCAAAAACAAAATTGTCTGCGTCGTTTGCCTTTAGTGCGGAAAACTCGATATTCAGCTTTTGATAAAAGACGTGAAGTTCATTTTCTGTTTTAAGAATACTGAGAAATTTGATCCGGTCATCCACAATCTGAATAGGGGACATCTGGTGAGAGCCAGCAATGAAGTTTGTATTGGTCGAGAGAACCAAGAGGTTCAGACCAACCACAAAATATTCTAGAGTCTCGGAGTCCTTCGGCTCAAGAGAACCCAAAAAGTTGCGGATAAATTCAAATGATATGAGCGATCCCAAACTGGAAGTTTGTGGAGTACCAAAACTTAGCGCATACAAATTGTCGAAAATGATGAGGTTGAGCAGGTTTCGGAAATAGATGCTATCATGCGGTTCTTTGAATATTTTCCAGTCATTAAAAATTGAGAACGAAATTGCGAAACCAATAGAGTATTCATGTCCTGACAGAAGTACCGCGTAGTTTAGAAATAGCACAGAGGACAGAAATATGAGTTTTCCATATTGATCATTATAAATAAATGACTTGGAAGCATACAACATGCTCACCTGCTGGAAACTGGTGATAATAATGTTGAAATCAAAATTTAAATCTATCGAATTGGCAACCTGTAAAGATGTGTTGAAGAGTTCGAAAATGGTGAAATGCTCATCAAAATTCATTTTTTCCAGACATTCCATTACGGTAGATTTTGCTGGTAGAATAGGGTATTGATTATGCAATTTTGAATAGTAAAGGTCTAAATTAAATTCTGTTGATTTTGTCAGATTGGCTAGCTTCTGTTGTTGTTGCTGTGCTGGAATCGCTAAACGAGAAAAGTTTTGGTTCAGACTTTGTAAGCTTTGATGAGACTGTGCCGGACTGATAGTTCCTTCTTTGGTGAATGAAACTCGAGGCGATCTGGTTGATGTGAGTGGTACTTGGAAATTTGATCTGCTCAATCTTGATGAGTTATTGTTTAAAAATTCGTCTTCAGAGTCGGAAGTGGCAACACTATCAAGTCCAAAAGACGGCTGGGCTTTCGGAGAGGCATTGGGTGCAGTGACGGAGGCTGATCTGTTTATCGGTGAAAATGAGCCGCTAATTGATGAAGAAATGGAGTCGACAGAGTTTCTACGGTCTCCAAATTGCGGCATTTCGTATGGAACCTTCCAAAACATCGGTTGTTGTATTCGCACGGGCACTGGTGCTGTCTGTGGTTGTTGGGCCTGAGGGCTTGTCACTCCCTGACCAGTGGAATTCAATGAAGAAGATCTGGTTCTAGATTGCAGTGGGGGTAGGATTGGTTGGACCTGAGACTGTGTGATGGAATTGAGAGGGGGCAGAATCACCTGCTGAGGCTGTGACGAAGGGAAGAGTTGCATTGACTGTTGTTTTGGAGAAACTTGTTGGTTTTGGCCAATAGCAAGTAATTGTGGAAAGTTTGAAATCGAGTTTGAATGTCCATGTGTTGAAATCTGGGCACGGGGACTTGAATTGTCTGGCTGAAACGTTTTCTGTGCGGACAGTTGCGGACTTGTGTCAGAGGAACTGGTTTTTGTGTATCCCTTTGAGGGACCTCTTTTCAAAGGAACCCTGGTAAAGGTACATATATCGCCACTTTTTTCGCAATTGCCGCACACTTTAGTAACTTGGACGTTGGTTCCGTCCAGTACAGCGTCGCACTTTATTTTCTTTCGACGACACTCGTCACACGCTCTCGACACCTTGGATCGTTTTCTTGGAGGCACCTCAGAAGACGAGGCCACTGCTGCGACAGGACTCAAAGAGGAATCTTCTTCTAGAGTCTGTTGTTCGGTCATTGAAGTTGCCCCTGTGATTGTGGAGGTCGATATTGAGGATGTTGAGGAGGACGAAGAAGTAGTCTTTTGTTTTATCTCTGATGAGTTCACCATGGATTGAACGGGTTTGCTTGATGCATCTGTCGGGGTTTTGCTTTCGGAAGGCGAGTTTGCCTCGCTTGGAGCTTCGGATACTGTAGAGCCTGGTGTAGACATGGCTTCTTAGGTACCGATTTGATGTTACCGCCGGGTAGTTTCCTGACTGCAGAAACTATGTTTGCAAAAAGCGTACAAAATGCCAGTGGATGACTGGACTAACAGAAAGCGCAGAGAACTATAGAATTCGATAATCTGCTCGATGGTTGTTGGTTTTGTCTTTGTTTGTGAGTAACCCAGACCCAGTTTTTTCGTTCTCTTCCCCCCGTTTTCATCCAAATTGGCGGGTGTACGGGTTTGCAGTTCGGCAGATTGTCGCATCCGGAAAAACCTGGGGGAGCGAGACGCAACTGCGCTTGTATATCGACAAGCTACGAGATATACAACAGGGATTCGATTTACAATGGTTGAACTGTTTCAGGGTCGCCACTCTCAAAATTTACAGGCCAAATTTGGTATATAACTAATTCACTCAATAACTTTTCTTCGGATGGTTCCCCGGATGTTTTAACAATTGTACCCCGGAAGCTAATTGACAGAACATGGGGAGGGGAAGGAGACATCACCATAGAGGTGTATCTACTCAGGAATATTATACAACGAAAATAAGCCTTGTTAATAGAGCTGATTATAGAGGCTTTCATTGCATGAAAAGAACATTTTATGGAACATTTCTGATATGGACGGCTGTAGTCATGTGTGTTGAATTTTACTAGTTCTGGATTGGAAGCAATAATTTTTCTAAACTGGCTTTTAGGATTTTCGCCGAATTCGAGCGACTTTAAATTATCGACGCGTCGCTTTGAATTTTCTTGGCGTCTCCGACCCAAAACAAGATAATTTACCGAGCACGGCGTTTTTGCCTGTTCGAGTCAGAGTTATCTTTACCATCGAAACTAGACACTTCGCTTGATTTGGCACCTCCAGTTTGATTTTTGAGCTAGAATGGCTCCGATATCTTCGTTAGAGCAGGTATATTATACAAGGATTGGGTCCTGGGACTTTTCATGGATTCGCAAGCTACAAATGCTGGCAATATGTTTGAAAGACCACAGAAAAAAAGAAGGAGAACTCCGTACTCGTGTCTGAGTTGTCGGCGACGCAAGATCAAGTGTGATCGTTCAAGACCAATTTGTAATAGATGTACGATCTCTAAGCTGACCTGTGAGTACGATGGTCCATCAGTATGGGGTCAAGACCCGGGACCGTCAGATAGTACATGCAACACTGGTCTGGACGATCTCGAGACCCCTCTAGCCGTGCCTATCGGAGTCTTAGATATCAGCGGAATGGGGCTGAAACAATCTCAAATTATTCCTTTTGCAAACAAACTTCCATACGATCATGACAAGGGATCGATTTCGGATCAATTGTTGACTCCAGAAAGTGTTAGTGAGAAAGACGCTACTATTAATGAAATGACGGAACTCAAGATGAAGTTGATTTCGTTAGAAAACAAGCTCCGAAATATTGCTCCAGAGACCGATGATAGCATTAGTTTAGTGCGAAATGATCCCAACTCTTCAGCCCCTCTCCATTTTGCCAAGAAAGGTAGATTGCTGTGCAGTGGCTCCTTTCAGAGATCAAAGTTATGGAAAGAAGATCCATTTATGGTTTATTTATTCCAGGATTTTAGACAATTCAGGAACCGGATGGGAGAACGATGCCCCAATCATAAACCCAAGAAAAACACTTGTGAATCTTCCTTGGAAAAACAAATAAGTATGCGCAAAAGAGGATCTAAAGTGAACGTTACAAGCCAGTTTAATTTGTTGAACTGTGATGACGAAAAAGAATGTCTTAAGAAAGAAATCGAAAGGAAGTTACCCACGAGGGATATTGTTATGTTGCATTTGAAACGGTTTTTCCGTTATTTACATCCGTTTATGCCAATTTTCGACGAGCGGGACTTTGAAGGAATTGTTCGCCGTATTGTGTCGCCAGGCCCGTCGGGCGAGTCTTTGCTTACCTTTACAGAGAAAACCGATCTTCTTGTTTCTGCCACAATGCTTTTGGTTGTCAGATTTTCGTACTCGTCTGTGTATTTGAGGAACGAGGCTCTTTCTGTGCCACCACATAGCACGGAGGCTTTATTACTGAGTCATCCCATTGATGCAGATGTGATCAATCTCGTGAATTTAGTTCTACATCGTTCAAACACTCTTCGGAAAGCAGGACTCGAGGCCCTGCAATTAATAATTTTACTTCGGCATTATCAAGTGATGTGTCAAGAGGAAGGAGATGGTGGAGACGGGGCAGATGGCATTATTTTCAACGGGTATATGTGTCAGGTGGGGTTGAGCATGGGAGTCAATAGAATTATGAGAGATCAGATACGGGATCGCTCCGACACCAAGTTATTTACTTCGGTTCCAAAATTGCATCCATTATGGAGGAAAATCTGGTGGAGCATACTCGAATTGGATCTCGATCACGCCTTACATTTCGGAAAGGCTCCAGTGTTGAATTTAGAGGAATGCGATAACAAGATTCCTGAATTCGAACCAAGTGTTTCCACTTTTCAAAGTATGGATCTTGAAAGATTTTCCGTCGATCGTCTTACAAGATTGGCAGAGGTGTATCCAACATTGAGCCATCTTTTAGCCTCATTACATCAAGTCAACAAAAGTGCCAAGGTGTTCGATGTTTTAGCTGATCTCAAGACATTAGAGACCAATGGAACCAATGTTTTCAAACCAAATGTTGCTGATTCTCCATATATCTCATACGAAACGCTTACTTTAGAGACAGTGAACTCAATAAGGAGTATGATTCGACTTGGAGTTTTGGAGGCGATGATCCATTCGTATTTGTTTCTCCATTTCGAAAAGCGAGACAACTGTCAAGGATACCAGTTTTCGTTTCAAAAGGCCTTTGATTTTACACTCAATAATCTTGTGTTGGCACTAAACACTTTTCACAAGATGAAAACAGAATATTCCAATTATCTTATGGTTTTAATTCATACAATTGTCGTTTGTGTCTACAAATGCATCCAATTCTTTCTTCATCTGAGTCTACGTCTTTTGTTTTTGCAATATAAACTTCAAAGAAACCTTGTTTCCGGGGACATTGTTATGGTGAAAAGCATTCTAGATGACGTTGTGAGTCTGATGAAAATCTGTGTTCGCCTACTTGGTTTGGTGAGTGATCAAGATTACATTGCACACCGCCTATTTAGCCATTACAGTTACATCACTGACTGCCTGGAAAACGACACCCAGCCTGTCTTCAACTTCACAAACCCAGGTTTAAGCCAACAACGCAGCATGATAGAAACATTTTTGGGTCCCGAGCTACAAATAATGGCCGATAGACTTCGCAACTGCGTGACCGAGGAATGCTGTGTAAAGATGAGTACTTGCGACCAATTTTGGCAATCAAATCTCTCACCAACCTCAATGTTTCGACAGGCACAGGCTTTCAAAGAAGCTTCCGACTCAGCAACACCAATTTCGACTATCCAAGGTGAATCATTTCCAAAGGCCAAAGCTACAGGTGGATCCCTCGGCTTTGATATGTTCGAGGACTGGATTCTCAATTCGGATATTCTAGAAGACTACGATGGTTTATATGCTGGACTGGATCTGAATGAGCTGGATTCCTTGTTAGGATGAGATAGATGGATATGTTATATATGCTATTTTCGATAAACACGCACTCCTTCTTGCTCTCCAGTGTAATCACCACTAAGCACGCTCATCTCGATTAGCTGTTGCCGTTTGAGTTCTTCTTCGCGACGGATGGTATGTTCGAAATCCATCACGGCCCTTTCTGTATGGAACGATGCGCACGAGGCAATCCACACAGTATGGTAAAAGATCCGGATCCGCGTGCCACAAGCTCTATAGAAGGGAGACCTCCATCTGAGAAGCACCTCTGTAGGTATGGAGATAAGTGCACCGTACATTCCGCCGATGAAGATACTTTTCAAAATCACATTTGACAGCCGATCAATTCTTTCTTTGGAGTGGCTGGCCAACTTGGGCGAAGAGCCAGACATTGTTGGTTTGTCCGGACACTGTTGGCCGGGAAATGAGAGTGACTTTTTTCGTTCGGGGGTGCCAAATTATATTTACTTCGCACGCGAGCCCTGGGAAAAGAAGGAAGCGTTACGTAAGCACGACCAGCGGGGAGCTGCTGATCAACTGGGGAAAGTTATAGTGGAGATGGATTGGATGGAATGGAATATTCATTATTTACTGAATAACAATCTATATAAATGGATAGACGTATACCCCAAAGTTGGTCATAATCTCAGGGTTTTGAACACCTGGTTGCGGACGATTTCATTATATTTCTGTCTATCTTCTCTCCACAGTTTTGCTGCATCAACATCGGCTGGAGAGTTCGGGTTTGGTTCTGCAAGCATGGAACATATACTCAAAAGAATCTTTTCGACACTTTGAAGTGGACCCCAACGTTCCTCTGCAGATTCATAATGCATCGGATCATCTCCTGGAGGGTGCAGGATGGAGATACAAACGGTTCCATCTTTATAAATGTTTGGATGAAGGATTTCACTAGTAAATTTCATTTTAGGAGGTGACAACGGATAATCTTGTGGGAACTTGAGAACTGCCTCGAAAACCCCATTTTCGTAGATTGTATTGGTAGGTCCTTCCAGCAAACACTTCCATTCAAACAGGTTATCTTCATCGACCGGTCCGGCCACAATACCTTCTGTTGGCTGGCGCAACAGTTCTTGGAACTCTCGTAGAAGACGTCTTTGTGCGGTCGACCGTTTCGAAGCCATGTCCGATGTTCAGTCCATAAACTGTCTGGTGTTATCTGGGGCTATTTTTCTTGCTGGATTACACCCTGGCACTGGCTAGGTTTTGTCTGCACAGCCTCAGACAAAGACGAGCAAATTTTCGGAAAGTGCAAAAAACATTGAGTGGCACACAACCTACAACTTACTAAGGGGAATAGATAGACAATATTAGAAGAAAGAGTGCGTTAGTTTTGTCCAGATCACGTTGAAACTCCATCTATGGCTCGATGATAGTGGTGGAGGGCGAAAAGTATGCATGTGAGCAATGTATCCGGGGCCATCGGTCATCGCGGTGCCAACACATCAAACGGCCCTTGGTTTTGGTGCGGTCTCGAGGAAGACCATCCACCGATTCGACACAAAGAATTGCAATTATTGGTGAAGAGGTCCAGAATCTGACAAAACTCGAAACTACTGAATCTCAACTGAAATCTGAACATGAATGTGGTGAGATTGCATGTAACTGTCCAAATCAAGAAACAACCAAATGTGCTAAGGGGAAGCCAGTGATAGTTCTTAAGGCTTCGAAAAGACAAGTTTATAACGTCTCCAAACGATCATTAAAGTTGTTAGATCCGGTCTTGGAAGTTCCGAATAATCAGGTTGGACTGGAGGTCATCAACATCATGTCACGGACCAAAAAACATGGCAAAAACGTTTGCAAAAGAAAGACTCGAAACATGGATATCAGTCCCCAGACTCGCTCACAATCTTCAGAAATAGTATCTGAAGATCCAATAGATTCTCAAATTACTTATGACATGTATCTAGCAGAATCTTGTACGGTTCCTGGATCATGTTTGTGCAAATCAGATTGTACGTGTGATAATTGTGTGGTTCATAATTCAAATGCTCGGCAAAATTACGCTAGGCAAACTCAATACCCCTTGGTGGCCGCTAATTCATCATATCCTACCGAGTTGCCAATTACGCGAGATTTTGATCACATCACACCATTCGGACAAGTCCAAGTCCAAGTGGAACAGGAATCAGAACCAATGACTGAGTGTTTCTGTCCTGCAGACGAATGTGGCTGCTACAATTGCGAAAAACATGGAATTTTCCAAGGAGTTCGTCTTCAACAACATCAAATACATGAATCTTCTCCATTAGAACACACATTACAGGAAGCTGCTCGACAGTTCCTTAGCGAGCTGGATCTTTCTGATCTGGATATAGATTGTTGTTGTCCAGATGATGCATGCAACTGCACAAACTGTTTCAAACATGGAAGATTACGAGACGAAGTCATGGCTATCAATCCTAAATAAGTCCAAGTTTATCGATCACAAACTTGGCCTCGCGATCTCCACTCATCCAGGCGCCATGTACTGCACCTGCTCCATCCAGAATCGTATGTTCGCCTGCAAACCTCACCCTGTCCATACCCATTGAGAGATTGATCACCACATCTGTAGGATCATCTCCCGGCTGACAGGCAGCGTATGAACCTCTGAAAAACGGATTTTGCGTCCAGTTCGATGCAATCACATTGACTGGATCTTGGACCTGACCCAATCTCGAAATCATCGGTTTCATATATCCCCAAGCTTTAGACGGCTCGGCTTCTAAATATTCTGTCAATAAACCTTGTGTAAAACATACCAATGCAGGAACCTTTTGTATGTGATACATATTGAGAATTAACATAGGAAACTCCCAACTTCCAAGTGTGTCACCTTTAGAGTTCTCTTTTGGAATCACCACAAACCGGTCGTACTCCAAGGTTTTCCAAAACGCAGTAGAAAACTCAAAAACAATCTTACCCAACTTGCCAAAATTCATCTTTTGCAGACTGTCGGAAATCCGGCTTGGAAGGGGAGGTGTCCATTGAATAGCACCCTTTTCCAAACCAGTAAGTTGTAAAATACTCTGTGGAACGGTCACTATTAAATATTCACAGTGATATTTCTCTCCAGTAGTTGTCTCCACCCAAATCTTATTCGACCGGTCGATTTGATGAACCACTCTATCAGTCAGGATTCGAGTCTTATCAAGATTTTGAAGCATGTTCTCCACTAAATGATCATACCCATCCCGAATCAAACAATTGCGTCCAACATTATCAACAAGACTGTATTTCGAACTCATTCTATCCCAACCAATACCATGCCATAGCTCTAGCTGTCGTATAAACTGTCCCACAAACTTCTTTTGGTCACTAGTTAATAAATTCTCTTGGCAATTCAAATAATTTTCAGTCACATCTTGCAAACTCAGGTCTTCTACGTCCAGACTGGAGAAATATCGAAGCTCTATAAACTTGCTAAGCTCATCCACAGCTTGAGTAATTTTCATCTTTTCGAATTCATCATTGGAAACCGATTCTGAAAAATAATACGGCTTCATGTCGTCATAGTACAGATCGTGACTTCCACGTCCCACCATCTCATCAAATAATGGATTCATTAAAGTATCATGAGCCCAAGAAGCTCCAAGGTCGTATCCAGTGAGCCCAGATCGGTCAGTGTAGAGTCGACCTCCCAGTCTATCTTGGGCCTCCAAAATCAAATAGTCTACTCCATGGCGTTGTAGCTCAATAGCAGCCTTCAATCCAGAAGCACCTGCCCCAATGATTACCACCTCGACCATCTTGTTCTGGTTGCTTCAAATCCTCTCTGTGATCAATCGAAAATTTTTCAAGGCTGTGGAATTATACTTAAAAGCCATTTCCAGGCTGTGTAGACACCCAATCGATAAGTTCATTAATATATTTTGATATCTATGTCTACTCCACTTTTCGTCTCTTTAGTCCGTATTCTTCCTCTCGATCAACATCATGTCCATCGTCTTTTTCAAAGACTAACGGACCTGTCGTTTTGCTTGCACCCTTGAATCCTTTGGACATTCCTTCGTATTTTTTCATTTCCTCCTCAGCATCATCGCCATTCCCTTGGAAACTAGCAGAGTTCCGGGCTCTGTATATGTCATTAATAGCGTCTTGAGCTCCAAATAAAGGCTTGTCGTATAGTTGGTCTTCGCTATGTCTGGCATTCGCTCCGGCTCCTTTCAAGTACAATCTCGAATCGTATAAATTCTCTGGATTGGCCTTGTCCTGAGTAGCCACTCCAAGAGCAACACGATCAGAAATCTCTCTTCCTTGCTGTTGAGCGAGCATCTTCACCTTGCTTTCGGTGCTCATACGGCCTTGTTTCATTTCTAATTCGGCCTTACGCCGACGCTCTGCACGCGCTTGTGCTCGCCTATTGGCTTCAGGATCTTCCTCCCCCTTCTCCTCATCATCATCTTGATCCCATTTGTTGGTCCTCTCGGTTTTCACCCGTGCCATTTGTGCAACATCTCGAAGCTTTTCCTGGTTTTGAAGCACTTTTTGCTGATCCAATTGTTTTTTCATCTTTGCACGTAACTTGAGTTCCTGTCTTGCTTGTTCGCTGGCGTTTTTGAGGGCATCACTAAGATCCCCAAACTTATCGCTCATCTGTCCATCTTTGGTATCCATAGCACTGGCCAATCGTTTGTCAATGTCAATGGTAAACCCATTTGGATTCTTCCAATTCGAAACCGCAGGCGGAATATACCACTTTCTCTGGTCTTCCTTTGTTAACTTTACCGTGCTCTCAGCGTGCAAAACCGGGACAGGAGCTTCACCGGGGCCTTGTGGAGCTTTCCGAAATTTAAAACTTGGAGGCAGTGTTGGATCCACCTGTTTATCAACTATCTTAATCACTCTTTGCTTGTTCTGGTCTTGCTCAAACACTGAGGTTGGAGTGTATCGCACATATGTTGCGTCTGAGGTCTCCGGCTTCGAACCGCCAAGTTTGGCCCCTAAAATCTTATTTATAGCCTCTTTCGTTTTGAGAGTTGTCTCTTCAACCTCGTTATCCATTTTATTTTCTCTGGTTGATCAAACAAATGGTTGAATATTAATAAGAGAGTGAATCTTTTTTTTTCTTTCCCTCAGGTCAAATATTCTTTTTCTCGCACACGTCTTTTAGCGACGCGTCGATTAGATCCCCACAATTTTAGGGATCCGAAGCTCATCTTGCAACTCTTTCAACAAATCAGGATCTTCCTCTCTAAGCTCTTCTACAAGCTTGAATGCATCACCCCGTGCAAAATATTTTGGCTTAGAGGCCGCAGAAGACGATTCAAATTTAGTAATAACATCTTCGTCCACGAGAACATATTGAATCCCGCTTCCGGGACAGTCGTAGTTTGCAGAAAGAAGAACCTTTTCAAGAATGCTACGCAGACCTCTAGCACCAGTTCCATTCTTTACGGCCATCTGTGCAACCGATTGAAGTGCAGGCTTGGTGATCAATAGTTGGACTCCTGTTCTTGAGAAAAAGTATTGGTATTGCCGAACTATCGAATTGCGAGGCTCGGTAAGAATCATCTCAAGGTTTTCAGCAGAAAGAGCATCTAATGACGCAACAACAGGAATTCTTCCAATCAGCTCTGGAATTAGTCCAAACGTTCTCAGATCTTCAGACGAAATTAAATGTAAAGGAGATGATTTTTCAACGTCTGGTTTTTGAACTGACTCTAATCTTCGCAAAATTATACCTTCTAAACCAATAAAAGCACCCATAGCAATAAACAGAATATTTGACGTGTCTACAGTGTAAAATTCTTCACCATTTCTTGTAGTCGTTTGCTGGCGATTTGCCTGTTTTTTGGACTGAATCGTCAAATTTGTGCCCTCAATCAATTTTAATAATCCTTGTTGAACTCCTTCTCCAGATATGTCTTTGGTTCCTGAATAAACAGCCGGTTTGGCCAGTTTGTCAATTTCATCCAAAACAACTATTCCCCTCTCGCACAGTTCCACGTCATAATCGGCCTTCCGTAGCAACTTCTCAACACAGCTTTCAATGTCCTCCCCAACATATCCTGCCTGTGTGAGTGAAGTGCAATCTTGGATCACAATGGGCAACTTTAACACTCTGGCCAAGGTTTTTGCAATCAAAGTCTTACCAGATCCACTAGGACCAAGCAATAAAATATTAGATTTTTCCAGTTCTGGCATTTCATCGTGTAGTTCAAGATCAGACCGATCGAGCCCGGTGTTGGAGTCTCCATCGTTTAAAAGTGGAGCTCCCAGTAAAAAGTGCTTGGTTTTCTTTCGACTCTCCATCATTTCTCTTTGAAGCTGCCGAATTAATGAGTCATTGATCCTCACATAATGATTGTAGACAGCCACCGACATTATCCGTTTACAGTGATCTTGTCCAACTATAAACTCATCCAAAAACGATTTCAGTTGACGAGGCGTAGGAAGAGAATCAAGCTCTTTTTTTAATCTATTGATTTGTGAGCTTTGATTTGCCTCTGGATGGATTTCGTCTTTTGAAGAATCTTTGCGATGTATTTCATGTATCACACTGACTACTTCCTCCGAAGCAGCTCCGACATGCACATTTTGATCATGTAATCCTTTATTGATGTCTATTAGATCTTCTATAGTGTGACACCGGTCTGCTTTAAGATGCGAATAAAGATCGTCCGATCGGTCGCAGATGGACGAATTAAACCTTAAAGTGTGCAACTGGCAGACTTTCCAGTTGTTTTTAAGCAAGTTTCTTCCTACCAGCTTCGGAAACATGCTAATAAAGTACCAATTCTTCTTATCACCAAACTAAGCTGACCTCTCTTTTCCAGCCTCTGTCTATTTTTTTGGCCCCATGAAAAACCGCGGGGTGTAAGAAAATTATTAGCCGGAGCGCAGATGTATAGATGAAAAATATATATATATTTGTTCAACTTGTTTCCACCTCAGAAAATTAGTTGCAATTCCTTCTAGAAGCTTTGAGATAGACTCTCAAAGTTGCTTCGAAAATCCAATAATGCAATTGTTTGGCTTTTGGACCCTGATTTTGAGGCTCGTGGTCATTTGTCTGGCTGATGATCCGGACCCGTCAGTGGACATCAAATTAGTGGGAAACTGGAAGAAAACATCATTTAAATTGAACGTGTTGGAAACTTTTGCTAGTCATAACGAATCCTTATATTTGCCATTAACACAGAAACTTTTGGGAATTGAAGCGGTTTATGATGAAGACATGGAAGATTGGGAATTGTCCTTGAAAGACTCTTCAATGACAGATCAAGAGTACTACGAATACGCCTGTTCTTTGGTGGACCAATTTGCTAATGCATGGATCAACATCGAACTTGCCCATAAGCTTTATTCCCCGAGAATTGAATCTCATTTCCAACACTATCAATCGGCACCAAGTTGTCCTGAAAACAATAGGGCCTGGGCTGTTCAGGAATCCAATTTTTACTGTAATAGTGACGATGTTTTTGCACTCAAAACATTGCAGTCACCAAAAAATAGCACTTTAGAATTTGATAGAATCATCGGAGAATCGCCAAATCTATTTGTGTTGTATGGGGATTATAGATCAACCAAGTTGAAACAATTCTTTCTCAATTTCTACCAGGCATCACTTTCAGGAAAATTGAGTTTTGTCTGGAGATATATTCCTCAAGAAAGTATTCAAGAGTACGAAGAATTAGCTGGTTATGGAATTGATCTGACCCTCAAAAGAACAGATTATATTGTGATTGATGATCGTGGATTCACCAAAGAACAGCAGGCCAAACTACAATTTGACCAATCGCAGAATCATGAATCTGCCAAAACCACCACAAACTTTGTCGATATTTATGTCGATCAGATCCAGAAACTGGCCAAGGATGATATCCCCAATATTCAGTTCAAGTTGATCAAATATATACAAACACAGACCTCCAACAAGCTGGAACAATTGAATCTCTTAAGAAGAATTGTGCAAGATTTTCCCAAATATGCATATCATATTGCATCTCTGGAATATGATGATCTTGAAATTTTGGCTGAATCCACCATCAATTCCTATCGTACTGGAATTCCTAACGGGATTTACATTAATGGTGCACCAACTAGCCAAAAGTTCCTAAGTGTTTTTGAAATCCTTAAAACCATTCAAAACGAAAAAGAAACTCTGGACAAACTTTTATGTTCCGGTTTATCACTCAAAGAAGCTAAAGAAGCTCTTTATAAATTTGCTTCGGATTCAATTTCCTTCATGACTGGAATGAACAATAGCCAATTGAGATATGACATTTCTGCTTATTCTAAGGATATTGTTTATTTCAACAACCCAGAGCAAGATTTCCAATACCGACATCATGGCGCTGCTAGGGATTCTTATCAGGCGTCGTTGCCTCCTGGACAGATACCATATGCTGCTGAGAACATCCATGAACTTGTGTTTGTTGTGAACCTTTCTGATCCAGCACAACTATACTATTTACTATCCACTTGCAATACGGTGCTAAGAAACCTTATTTCCCAGCGTATTGGTGTTGTTCCGTTGATTGCTTCACCAGAAGATAAACTCATAGCAGAACAGCTTGTTTACATATACCAGACCAAAGGTCATAAAGATGCCCTTAAATATCTGTTTGCCATTAATCAGATGCTTGGGGTGTCTGATTTTGATGCACTTTCAGACTTTGCAGTCCCCCCTGATTTCTCGCTTCATGAGATATTCGCCAGATATGAAATGTTCAAAAGGACATTCTCCCTTGGCAATAGGCCATTTATCATTGTGAATGGTGTTTTTATGGAGCTTGATGAACGTTTGCAACACTCTGTTACCCAGCAAGTTCTGAAGGATGTCGAATACTTGAAAAAGGAACATGAGGCCAAAAAAATTGACAAGAAGATTTCCTTCAAAGACTATCTCAGAACTGGAGCTTTAACTCAAAGAGATCCATACTTAACGCCTGAAACAATTGAGCAGCTACAGATGACATATCTTCCTTCGCCTGACATTGAAATTTATAAAAAACTGTCTGGTTTGAATGTTGCAAAGATATCAAGAACGGGTGAAGAGAAAGTTAAACTAATTTTTCATCTGATTGGAAGCCTTTATACAGAAGCCTTTAGAGAACAGATTGTGCACGTACTTTCATATTTTAAGTCTACCACTGAAGGTATGATGATCAAAATTTATGATCTTGATAATTCTGATCAGTTTGCTGGACTCAAATCTGCTTTGTGGACTTCAGAAGAAAAAGCCATAGAATATTTGAAATCGCAGGATTTCACGGAGCACCAAAGTGATTCTCAGATTTCTTCGATCCTTAAGCGCTGTTTCGGTGTTGATAACTTTGGGCCTAATGATGGTTATTTGATAATCAATGGAAGATTTTTTGACCTGAAAGTTGGTGGTTCGATTCTACCCGAAGAGTTCCCGTTAGTTGTTGAATTTGAAAAAAGAATTCGACTTTCGAGTATTTCCCAGGTCATGGGTAACCCAGAACCTGAATCTTTTGATGAATTTGAGTATTCTGACTACCTTTCTTGGGCCTTGACTAGTTCCTTCTTTGCTGATGATGGAGATCTTATGGTGACCAGCTTATTCTCTAGGTATGACCCTACTGATCTTCCTTTGGATTCTGTGATCAAGCTGGATTCTGTGCAAGAATCTATGATTGATGTTTTAGTGGTGATTGATCCTATCAGTGAGCTAGCCCAGTCAATTTTATCCATTACGAAAATATTTGAAGCTGTCCCATTTGTTCAACTACAGATTCTAATGAGACCTGTGATGGAGCTTGAGGAAATTCCAATCAAAAGGTTTTATAGAGGCTTTTATCCAAGTCGTCCCGAGTTTTCTGAAACTGGTCAGTCAAAAGATTGTACCAGACAGACTTTTGACAAAGTACCGGAGAAAACCTTATTTACTGCAGACTTGGATGTGATACCATCTTGGATTGTGACCATCAAGGAAGCACAGACTGATTTGGATAATATTAAACTTGATATTTCAGGCTCCATTTCAGGCACTTACGAACTGAAATATATTTTGATTAATGGCCATGCAAGAGATATTGAATACGGATCTGCTCCTATGGGGTTGGCGTTAGAGTTACTTGATCAAGATGGCCGTGTGCAATCAGACACAAATGTGATGGCTAATTTAGGATATTTACAGCTCAAAGCCAATCCTGGATTATGGAAATTCCAAATTAAAAGGAAAACTAAAAGTGACCAATTTTATGAGCTATTATCTGCCAAAGATGTTTTTGAAATGAAGTTAAATTTGAAAAGTGAGTCAAGCAAGGACAGTGTTGAATTATCTATTCTAGATTTGACTGGACTGTCAATTTATCCGGTGTTTGCTAAAAAAAATGGGATGGAGAGCTACAGCTTGATAAATGGAGAAGATGAAGATTCAGGTTTGACAAAACTTGGTAGTTTCTGGAGGGGTTGGTTTCCAACAAAGTCCAGAATAACAGACCAGGCAGAAATTAACATTTTCACAGTTGCTAGTGGACACCTATATGAAAGGTTTTTGGGTATCATGATGGCCTCAGTGATGAAGCACGCACAACATACTGTCAAATTCTGGCTCATTGAGAATTACATGTCACCCAAGTTGAAAGAAGATCTTCCAATCTTGGCAGATCAATATGGATTCACCTACGAGCTGGTCACATACAAATGGCCAATTTGGTTAAGAACCCAAAGAGAGAAACAGAGGACTATTTGGGGATATAAAATCTTATTTTTAGATGTTTTGTTCCCGCAAGATCTAGAAAAAGTTATTTTTGTGGATTCTGATCAGATAGTCAGGACTGATATGAAAGAACTTGTGGACGTGGATTTGCAAGGCGCACCTTATGGATTCACTCCAATGTGCGACTCCAGAACAGAAATGGAAGGTTTTAGATTTTGGAAACAGGGCTATTGGAAAAATTTGCTAGGAGATCATTTGAAATACCATATTAGTGCATTATATGTTGTGGACTTGAAGAAATTTAGAAGCATTGCTGCTGGTGATCGATTAAGACAGCATTATCAATCTCTGTCAATGGATCCGAACTCTCTAAGCAATTTGGACCAAGATCTTCCAAATAATTTGCAAAACAGCATCAAGATCCACTCATTGCCTCAAGAATGGCTTTGGTGTGAGACTTGGTGTGATGATGAAAGTTTGAAAAAGGCTAAAACGATTGACCTCTGCAACAATCCTCTCACCAAGGAGCCTAAGCTGGATAGGGCCAGAAGACAGGTTCCGGAGTGGGTGGAGTATGACACACAGATTACCAACTTGCTAAACAAAAAAGAATTTAAACATGATGAACTTTGAAAAAGTATCTATATAATACTATGAATGCATACTGATGATGTCTATATTTGTTGAGAAACATCGGCCAATGTTTCCAGCTTCTTCTTCAATTTTTCTTCTTTTCTATTGAATCTTGAATCCTCGGGATTGAAACCTGCCTGTTCAGATCCCCAATAGGCCCATTCTGGAGTTGGTGCAAAATAATCGAGGTCTGTAAACGATTCACCTGACTGTAGTAGCTCAAAGAACTTTGGGTAATCAATATGGGTGTACCACTTTCCATTAATTTGAAATTTGCGATGAGCTATGAGAATACAACACGAATGGGCATGTTCTGCTGCAATTCCATAATCTAGACCCTTTTTCAAAAGTTCCGAGTTCAAATTCCGGACAAAGTTTTGACACTCTTCGTAGAAAGGAATATTTTGCATTGTTAACGGGTTCCCATTTCCAGAACTGGATCCACAGAAAGTTGCACCTTTGATTTCAATTAGCGATGGATTACCTTTCTCAACCAGATCTGCATACGCCTTGGCGTCGCTCATGTTGAAACCTTTGACTAAAGTCAGACGGTACACCGTTCTTTGGTGTGACTGAACAGTTTTGAGAATTTCAAGACATCTATTGAGACGCTCCCAATAATCTCTGTATAGGGGTCGGTCAACTTGTTTTAGCTCCTCCTTAGTTGGAGCATCAATAGAAACGTACAGTTGGGTGACTTTATTTAAAGTCATGAGTTGGTCTGGATGTTGGGCATTACAAACCAAAAATGAAGAAATCCGCTTTTCATGGAGTAAATCAAGAAATCTGTTGATGTGCGGATAGAAAATTGGCTCTCCAACCAAAGAAAGAGCACAATGTTTAACATTAAAAGCTTCTGCAAATCGATCCGCAGAAACTCCTGGAACACCTCGCATTTGTTTAATCTTTTTGTAATGTGCCTCAAGAGCACCATTGACAATTGTTTCTGGCTCGTCAACCTGCCATCTCCAAGTAGTTCCAACCGGATTAGTTCCATGTCTCCAACAAAAAACACATTTATTAGAACATGAAAGAGAAGGAGTGGTCTCCATACAAAGATGTGATTTGATTCCATAAAATGCAAATTTGTAGCAGGAGCCTCTTCCTCTCAGAGCAGATTTGGTCCATCTGCAAATCTTCACACCAGAATGTGATCCAATCACAGAATATCCTTGTTTTGTGAGTGACTTATATGTTGGCGATCCATTTGCCACCATCTTTTTAATATCACGTGAATCAGTCTCTGGTTTCATCACCTTGCCAATGTCTTCTACATCAACTAACGTTCCCTCATCAGATGAAAGAGACTCCTCGTCACTGTCTTCTATAGCGGTCTCGTCTGAGTTGCCTGCTTCAAGATCAAACACTGTTTCTGTGAAACCGTCTATCCATTGTTGCAAATTTTGATCAAAATCCTTTTTCACACACACTTTTCCAATCGGAAAAAGTCTACGTGCTCCCAGCTTTGCTAAATATTTATCGGCCAAAACAGATTGGTAGCAAAACTTCTCTGGCCACGACTCAGAGTCTCCAACTCCCAGCACACTAAACCCAGAGAGTTTCTTTAGCGGGTACTTGTCAATACGAAAATCAGAAGCTGTTTCGTTCAAGAACTCCAAAAAGTAGTCTATTGGAGAATCGGTGTCATATGAGGGTAGTACTAATACATACACCAAGTTCGAACCTTCAGGAGTGGCTATGAAATAGTTGTCAAGATCATCAATATCTTCATCCATGTTAATCAATTTGTTGACCACGCCAGAATCAGAGAGTTTTAATCCCAGACGTTTTGCTGCCCTTTCAGAAGACCCCGTCAAAGACGAAAAGAAAATATGATAGTTTGCAGCACTCAAGCTAGGCCTCGCCTTGACAAGCTTATCAGCTTTGATGACTTTAGGGATTCTCTTGAACTTGGGCAAATTGGATTTGGCTTGAGAGTTTTTTTTCAAAGGAACTGTACCACTTGGAATAGGAGATTCTTCTTTGAACGAGAAAGTGAAATCGATTTCTCCTTCTTTCTCTTCTTGTAGATCCTTTTGAGCTTTCTTTTTTGAACAGCATCCTCCACCGCCACATTTACATGTCTTGGTCTTTTCTTTCAAAGGCTTGGCAACCTTGATCTGTGCTTTTGTTTGGGTCTTTGATGGTGAGATACATGCTACCACCAACGCGAGTAAAACAAATGTCCATCTTCCTCCTGAAACCAGGTAGAGTGTTGCCACGACGGCTGCTAAAATATACGAGAACATTATGTTCAAAAGCTTCAAACTGGAGGATTCGAATGTAATAGCGCTAAGGTGTGTTTTATATATCCAAATGTGCTTATTTTAAACCCGTTCTGATTGGTTTCAAGAAATTACGGAGGAGAGAAAAAAAAAACTTTTCAAGGCGGTGCTGGTTTGGATCTGAGCACGAGAAGAAACTGGTGAGTGGGTAGAAGGTGGAAGCGTTGAGACAGAGGGCATAGAGAATAGGGATTGATTAAGAGTTCTCAGGCTACCAACAGATTCGATAGTAATTAGGGTTTACTTTGCGATTGTATTGATGAGAATGGAGCATGTTATAATGAAAATCCAGAAATGAAGAGTGATACCCAAAATAAAGAATCTCCGTTCTCAACTTCTCGCTTGATAATCCGCCTACTGTGATCCATCTCGAATTCTTTTATATGTTTGCTGATTTAGCAACAGTAGTGCTCTTTTTGGTAATGGATTGCGTGCGAAAAAAAATGGGTAGTTTCCTGCAAAGAAGCAGTCGTAAGATATTATTCTAAATAACCTTTCATGATGCAAACCAAGGGGTTCCGAGCTGGCTATAGAAAAGCTTGTTTAATCGTAATCTGATATCGTCATTTGACGTTTTAACTACTAATTGGTGGTGTGAGGAAGGAGGTTTGGTTCGATCAACTAGGCCCCACTTTGCTGTAGCCCTGAAAGATAGAAGCAGGCACATAGTTGCATTGACAGACCCTGCGGATCGGCCTGCGAAAAAAAGAAAAGGGGTAGCATCGGAGTGAAACGGAGAAATGATTTTAGGATAAGTTATTCTTGTGGAGTCGTTGATTCAGCTAAGAGGGACGATATCATATTATAAATAATGGGTTTTCAAGACAGTTTGGAGATCTTTCTAGCTGTGAGAAGGGCCGCCGTCTGCACCTGCCACGATTTTGACGTTGGCGTGCGGCGACGCAATTCCGTCAGCCGCACGCACGGCACAAGACAGAACATGATAAGAAAAAGTGTGGCTGCAGGAACTGGGACTTATAAATACGAGGCCATACCTTATTTAGTCTTAGCAATTGATTAGCTCCATTAGTGTTAGACTTTTGTGTTGAAAATGTCAGATACAGCAGCAGATCTCCATAAAACAAGAACAGCAATTTCGAAGGTGGAGGTGGAGGAATTGGTCAGGGATGAGGAGGCAGTGAAAGTTCGCCATTGGTATGACGCGTTTGTCAGATTATTCTATTGGTATCCTTCAGATGTGTACAATCCTACAGAACGCAAGTTTTTAATCAAATTGGATACCTGTCTGTTGGTTTATGTGTGTCTTTCATACTTCACTAAAGCTCTGGACAAGTCCAATATTTCATATGCATATGTCTCAGGGATGGAGGAAGATTTGAATTTTGGAGGAGACGATCTGTCGTATGCAAAATCGTTGTATTCAGCGGGATATATTGTTTCCATGGCTGTTGGTACGCTTTTGGTGACACAACGTAAAGCTCGGTTGTTGCTTCCAACGTTCGAGTTAATATGGGGTGTTCTCACGTTTTGTGGAGCTGCGGCTTCGAAGCCACAGCATATCTTTGCAATTCGGTTTCTAGTTGGTTTTTGCGAAGGCATTGCGTTTCCCTCTTCAGTTTACATCATTGGAAGTTGGTTCACCCGTGATGAGGTGTATAGAAGAGTGATGGTTTTTTCGATCTCATCCAGTTTGGGAGGCATGTTTTCTGGATACATGCAATCTGCAGCGTACGATAATTTGAGTGGTAAAGGCGGTTTGGAAGGTTGGAAATGGGGATTTATCATTGATGGAATCATCACTGTTCCAGTGGCATTGTTTGGATTCGCAATGTTTCCTGGGCCATTGCAAGCACAATCGCAAAAAGACACCAAACCGATATGGTGGATGACTGAACCAGAATACGAAATGGCAGTGGAAAGACAAGTGAGGTCGGGTATTGATGGATCTAGACAGTACGATTGGCCAATTGTGAAGAAGACTTTTTTGAATTGGCCGTTGCATTTCTTTGCAACTTTTTGGGTGCTATTAAACATTGTGGCACTGCCAGACGGCACTGCCATGCCTTTGTGGCTCAGTTGGGAACGTACACATAACAACAGATTCACCGTGTCTCAGGTGGATAATTATACTACATTTCAATCAGTGGTTGGAGTGGTTGCGCAGTTTTTCCTAGCCGGATTATCTGATTCGTTTTCCATCTATCCATTCCTAACATTTACTCAATGTGTCTTTATTATTGCATATGCTTCTCTTGCCGCTTGGAACATTGCGTACGGCTGGAAATGGGTGTGTATGTTGGCTATTGGATTTGATGTGGTGAACCAGGCTATCGTTTCTGGTTGGATCAACCGAGTTTGTCGTCATGATAGCAGAGAGAGAGCGTTTGTAATTGGATATTCCGATGCTGTTTCGCAAGCTATGAATATTTGGACCAATATTGTGTTTTATCCAACCAGTAAAGGTCCCGAGTTCCGGCTTGGATTTATTATTTCCACCATTGCTGCGTTCCTGATGCTGGTTTTGCCTTTATTTGAAATCTATGCCACTAAACGAGACACTCGCAAGTACATTGAGAGAAAGGAGTCCGAGCTAGGAATTGATGAGAGTGAGGAGGTGATGATCTTGGAGAAAGCCGATAAGCAAAAATAATGAACGTTTCTGTATAACTTGATCTTAATCTTTAACTTATCGCGGAAGAGTCCCGCATCGGGCAAGAACCCCAAAAAATGCAAAAAAAAAAAGTATGGATCTGTAACTGGAAAAAGCTATCTCTTCTCACTTCAACTGTTCCAGGCTTTTTAACTGCTATCAATAAATTTGTTGAAGCTTCCATCGCAATGTTACTTACCCAATTCTACAGCGAAATAGGTCTGCGCACTGTGGTGAATGCCCCACGTGACATCAAATTGATGTTGCTACTCAAAATGTTGCGCAATTTGAGCTACAGCGGAGTCAATATCATTTTGGCATTGTATTTGAAAGAAATAGGGTTTCGTCCGGGTTCGATTGGAGTCTTTATTGCTGTTGGGTTTCTAGGAGACCTGATTAAAACGTCATATTTGGGTCTAATTGCCGATAATTTTGGCCGCAGAAGACTGATGGGTTACTGCTACATTGCCATGTTTGTGACTAATCTTATCATGTTTTTTGTGAGAATCAAACCACTTTTATGGATCACTGTTTTTTGCGGAATCATTTCAACGGGAGGTGTGGAAGTGTCTGTGTTTAGACCATGTGAGCAGGCGTCAATTGCGCAATTGGCCTTGATCTCTGAAAGATCTGATTACTTCACCTGGTATGTGTTTTTTGGAGCATTTTGCACGGCCGTGGGAAGCGGTTTGAATGGAGCCATGATTTGGTTTCTCCAGAAAAAATTGGGCTGGTCCAATATCGATGCCTATAAAAGTGTGTTTCTCAACATGGCGGTGCTTTCGATTATTCTATATTGTCTTCGGGCTTTGTTGAGTAGCGAGGTCGAACTCCAGAACCAGAACGAACAACAGGAAGAATTATTACTACAGCCTAAAGACTCTGACGTTTCCGATACCGAAGATGAGCCTGCTGAATCGGCATCCAAAAGCTCGTCTAAAGTGTCTTTGTACACGCTCACAAAATCTCCAAATTTTGTGAAAATCATGCAAATTGTGTTTCTCTATTTCATTGACGTGCTATCCAAGGCCATCATCATGGATGCCTGGCTTGCATACTACATAGTGGAGAGATTTCATTGCGATACAAAAACTGTGGGAACCATTTTCTTGGTAAGCAATTGTGTATCCTCTCTCATGTCCTTGTTTGGAACCATATTTTGTAAACGATATGGTCCTATTCAAACAATGATCTTCACTCATTTCCCATGTTCTGTGTTTGTTTTTATGATTCCATTTGCACCCAATATGTATCTCATGTTATTTTTCCTTATCATGAGAGCAGTGTTCAAATCGATGGATATGGGTTCCAAGACGGTGTTTCTTACATCTGTTGCCGAGGATCATGAACGTTCGGCCGCTTTAGGTCTTCAGAACTCGCTTCGAATTTTGGGACAAGTTTTTGCTCCAATTGTCACAGGACTGATGGCCAGCGCCAATCTTCAATGGGCCAGTTTCCTGTTAAGCTCGGCTCTCAGAGTCAGTGTGTACGAGGTTGGGATTATTGTTTTATTCTGGAAGGATAGACATAGCATAGGGATATAGGAAAATAGATAGTACATTTGTATTCAGAGTATTCAATGTTTTGGTTTTTTGGGTGACAAATAGTCGGAAATTGAACGTTGTGCGGGTCTTTTGGGCGATTTGTTAACATTGGCAGGGATCACAGGATCTTGTTCTTCTTTTTTAATATATTCTCTCTTCACTTCTTGCTTTGCCAATACTTTCTCTTCCTTGTCCTCTCTTTTGATGTTAAACATGTCTAATATACTTCTTTCCTCCTTCTTGGGTATAATGAGATGTTGTCCTTCATTGTGAAGATTTCCAACCTCTTGGGCTACTTTATACCATTCCAACTCATTACCCTCATAAATCGTTAATAACTGTTTCAATTGACTCCAATCCGCCTTTGATCCTGGATTTAACCACTTGGAAAACTCAGAAGTTCCAGGTCTTAATACCACCGGCATTCTCTCGTGTAGCCAAGCCATGCTCTCTGGTGCCTCTCGAGTGATGATGGTGAACTCATATTGGTCATCCTTTGATCTCGAATACAATCCAGCTAGAAACACAAGTTTCCCGTCTTTATTTCGAATAAAATAAGGTTGCTTCTGTTTGCTTTTACCCTTTTGCCACTCAAAATAACCTTCAATTGGAACCACACATCTCTGACCAATGCACGAAGACCACAGTTTACTCTGTGAAATTCCTTCATATCGAGCATTGAAAGTCGACAGCCTACCAGTTCCTTCTTTAAGCCATTTGGGTGTAACTCCCCATTTCATAGGTCGTAATATATGATTGATTTGTCCATGATTAATAGCACAAAAATACACTGGTGCCACCGTTTGAGGACCAATGTTATATCTCCTATTGGATCGATGTTCAGTGTCATCCATCCGATCCACCTCAAGTCCTACCAATCCAAAAGCATCAGGTAGATCTGCTGATTCGACTGACAATGCATATCGTCCACACATTAGTTCCAAATAAGAGATTAAAGCTGGTGATTGAGAAAGCTTCCCCGGATACCGTTCTATAAGCCCGTTTTTTGTCTTGACAGAAATACTGGCACAATTAAATAGGTGAACGGAAAGTAGAAAAATCTCAAAAGCCTCTGTCACATGTTTAAGAATCTATCCATCTTCAGAGGGTAAGCTTAATTATCCCTCTTCAAACCACGAATTCTTCATCAATTGATTGTTTTCTTCGAATGCTTAAAAGATTGCGTTTTAAACAGGCAAAGGTGGCCCGTACATGGATTCGATCCGTGTCTGATCTTAGTAAACAGCCTTCGTTGAACCAGTTCCAAAACCCAAACCAACCACCTCCTCACACATCCACTCTTCTACAGCAGGCCCAATTTGCAAACCGAAATAATAACCAATACAACAAATATATCCCCCCTTCGTCTCATCCACCTCCTTCTCCTGCTGACCCGCAATCCACCCAATGGCAGTTCTGGAAATTATTTTCTGGAGTCATGTCAATATATCTCGGTTACGAGATTACCCAGGCCTACTTCGACTATGCAAGAACCATTTATAGTGCTGACTTTGGAAAAGCCCTTCAGGAAGCTCTAATTGCAGAAAATGAAGGTGATTTCCAATCAGCCCTGGACTTGTATAGAAAATGTCTAGTGGTCGCAGACAAGGAGAAAACACCAGAAATTAGTCAACATTACACTGGAGCAGTGCTTAAAGTTGCAGAAATGTACGAAAAACTGGAAAATTATGACAAAGCATTAGCCATCTACAAGACCCTCAGCGAATTCATGGTTTCGAAAATTATCGATCCATCAGCAGATTTGACTAATAAACAAACTCAAATGCATATTCAGCAATCATTGGTGGTGGCAATGAGGTATTGTAATCTTCTTCCTGCGGAAAAACGAAATGATGCAAAAAGATTACTCTTATCCAACATCTTGGTGGCAGAAAACAGCATATGTTCCTATTATGCTCCATTTTGGGTGCTATTGTACAACCAAATTAATAGGAGCATTATTGACTACATCACCAGTCAGGACCAAAGATTGTCAAAAATGCTGCCGGAAATTCGTGAAATTGTCAAAGAGGGACTTCGAAAACAATTTGGACCTACCATCTCTCCTCAAGACATTTCTCAAGACCTTAAACTGCTCGTTTCTTGCGGGGAAGCATGGCCCCCATTTATCAAAGAGCTCATTTCTGCAAGAGACTTGTATGCAGATTTGTGTGTTTCTGAAGGAGAACTTAGAGAAGCTTCATTATATTTGCAATCGAATCTGATCTTGATGCAAAGTTCGATAGACGAGCCGGGCAAGTTGTCCTTGGGATTGACCAAAGCTGGAGTGGTGTCATATTTAATGGGTGAATATCACGACCATCAAATCAGTCATAACTTGGACTCAACAGAAGGACTTTCTGCTTTGATAGAACAATTGAACAAGTTTGGATTCAAGTCGATGCCAGATTCAGAAAATGAAATCACCATTGCTACCAAGCTACGCGATGCTGCGTATCAGGAGTCAGGAACCTCTTTTCAACAAGTTTTGGAATTGATTGGACTCATTCGGGCTGCATCATACAGCACTTCCACTGAACTTCCTGACTTTGTGAAAATTGGAATGGAAATAGCAGAAATGATTTCCTGCTCTGGACTTGCATTGCTTAACATGAAGCAAGAGGATTATCAAGAAAGCACCAAGTATTTCTTAAGGGCCAGAGTTCTAGCTGTTAAACTCAATGTTGACGACTATCTGGAAGACATCGATGTCAGTCTGAGTGAAATTGACAGACTGACTGGAAAGTCTGAGCAGATTGAGGAAGATCATGAATCCTCAAATTCATTAAAATAAAACCCCCCTTGTATATAGACGTGCATCCTTACACCACAATGGAATGATCTCAAAAAAAAAATTTTAAACTCTTTTTTTTTTTCAGCATGTAAAGAGCTACCATCTATAAAGGTATCGTTACCTATTACAATTGCATTATGTCGGCCGCTTTGGAAAGAGTTCCGCACGTGCGTAATCCTACACTTCCGGCACAAACCACTCCAGAGCAGCGATATTGGAGGGGATTCACAAGCTCCCAGCTGGTTAAAGAACACAACTCTGTGACACACATTCATTTCGATCCAAATGGTTCTCACGATTTTGCCGTCACTTCGTCCACAAGAGTGCAGATTTTTTCTTCGAAAACCAGGAAGGTGGTGAAGACGTTTTCGAGATTTAAAGATACTGTTTATTCTGGGGAATTTAGACACGACGGAAAACTCCTGGTAGCAGGAGATGCTTCAGGATTGGTTCAAATTTTCGACGCCCAGCATCAAAGGACATTATTGGTCTCAATAACTCCCTCTTCGCATCCAACACATGTTACCAAGTTTAATCCGGTGAACTCTACGCAGTTGCTGACTTGCTCAGACGATAGAATAGCAAGATTATATGATGTTTCAAACAGTCAGAAACCTCTTATAAGTTTTGGAGACCACGAGGATTATGTGAGAAGTGCTCAATTTATCTCGGGAGCATCAACGAATTTGGTGGTTACGGGATGTTATGATAATTTGATTAGAATATTTGATGCAAGAGTTGGATCTACTCCGATTATCAAGTTCAATCACGGAGATCCTGTGGAAGACATTCTATCGCTCAATCCAACAAACTTGGTTTCCTGTGGTGGCTATGCTGTCAAGACTTGGGATCTTACAGCAGGCAAGAATACCAGATCTTTAAGCAATTTTAGTAAAACGGTTACCTGTCTGAGCGATGCTGGCGAAAGAGGTGTATTAGCAGGATCTATAGACGGTCATGTCAAGGTGTTCGATTCCCAATCAAATAATTGGGATGTGAAATTTGGATGGAAGTTTGGGTCTGGTGTTCTCAGCTGTGGAGTCTCTCCAAACCACAAGCATTTGGTGGTGGGTCTGAATTCTGGCTTGCTCACCATCCGGACGAGAAAAACAGAACCAAAGGTGAAACAGGGAGAAAAACAGTTGAAGTCAGCTGCATTTGCAAGAATGATGAGAGGATCTGAATATCATGGCGAGTCTGAGTATCGTATAGTGGATGAGAAGTCTGGGGCCACTAAGAAATTGAAACAATTCGAAAAAGATCTCAACAGCTTCAGATGGGCTGAGGCAATGGATCATGCTCTTGTCTCCGGAATGTCCAAAGAACTAACTGTCACTTGTTTGGAAGAACTAAAAAAGCGTGGTAAAGTCAGAGTTGCTCTCTTAGATAGAGATGAGTCTACTCTCGAACCTCTTCTCACATGGTGTTTTAAGTCGATCAACGATTCTCGGAATGTCAACATCATTGCAGATTATTTGACTTGTGTGTTGGAAATGTACGGTGAGCTTGTTGAGACCCATCCTGTTCTGGAAGAGCTGATATGGGGACTTCAAAAGAAAATTGATGCTGAAATATCAAAGTGCGAGGAAGCTCATAAGATTAATGGTATGCTAGAACTTCTAAGTGCATAATGAATATAGTTAATAAATCTTTCATCTTCGACGGTTGAATCTACCTTTTTTCCGGTGTATCTTCATTCTGACAAAGTTATTTGAAAGCGGATGTTTGCCAGATTTCTTTGCATCTTTCCCGTTATCTTCATGGGTTTTTCTTTCATAAATCTCTTCTTCATCTTCTGTATCATCTGTCAAATCATCTAATTGATCTCCAGAGTCCGAGTCAGGTTGAACTGACGTGGAAGTGGATTTTTCTGATAGTTTTCTCATGGCTTCTTGTAAATCAACCTCCTTCAATTCATCCTCGACAAGCTCGGGTCCAAGAGTCTTGAGTTTAACGCGACGAGTACTTCGCTTTGTAGTTTGTGATCTTTTTCTTGACGTATCTTTCTTTTCCTGATTTTGATCGTTAGTTTGCTGCTCTTCTTCCTGCAAATTGTTTTCCTCCCCTTGGGCTTCCTCATTTTTGATTTCGGGTATTTCTGTAAAATCAAGATTCTTTCGTAAAGACATCACCTCATTATTGATATCAAATAGAGATCTTCTTGCCATTTTTTTGATGATGGGACTTGGTTCAATGACTTTACTGGGAGAAAAATCAGGAATCGTCTGGGTTCTAGACATTTTTTCAGGAGTCACCAAACCAAATAGCATCTCGCTGGAAGTGCGAGACTCGGCACGTAAATATGCTGGGGTTTCTTCTAATAATGCCGTCAACTTTGGTCGTATAGGAGTTCGTACTGGGGTTTCAGAGAACAGAAGTTTGCGCTCCACTTTCTTGGTAGGGGTTTTAAAAGTATCTGGAGAATCGACTTTCTCAACAGTCTCTGTTTTCTGTTTGACTGGGGTTTGCTTACTAGGTGATTCTTTGATTTCAATGTCAAAAATACCCAACACTCGGCCATCTAATTGAGGAGTAGGGCCGATTTCCTTTTCGCTCTCTGCCTCAGAGATATTTGGAGAAACTGGTGTTTCTGCAACACTTTGCTGCTGTTTTGTCTGAGAGCTCTTCCATTCTTCCACAGACAAGGTGCCGTCATTCAATTTGCCGAGTGTCTTCTTGTACTTGTAGTACTTCGTATATTTTGCAGAGATTTCATGATCTGATTTGATAGTCTCTGTTGAAGGTTGATGTTGATACTTCTGTATATATTCGTGCTCCCATTTCTTGATTTCGTTTTTCAGTTTTTGTACATATTTTTCTAACTTGACCACTTCCTTTTTCATCCCGGCCCCTTAACTACTTGAGAATCCATACGATTGTGTATGATCAGTCTAAATGAACTCTTGAAAGAAATAGAAAAAGTTGTAATGACGCGGCGCGTCGCGACGCGTCGAATTGGATGGAAAATAATATTTCAAATTAAGTAGACACAAAAAGATGACAAAAAAGTATTAAAGTAGTTAACAAAGTCTTTATATGAAAATCACTCAACAGTCACGTCTTCAGGAGACTCGACTTTTGTTGCCTCCTCAGTTTGCTGTTCTGGTTCAGGATCCTTATTATGTTCACGGAAAATTCTTTTGGAGCTTTCAGATAGGAAAGAAAGATGCTCATGTATAAAGTTGTCACACAGAGAGTTCCAATCAGCATTTGCGAAGTGCTTGAAATCAATCTTCTTATCGCAAACATAATGGTTGATAACGTTCCAGATAAATGCTTCCAAATCGAAATCAAAGTTAGGGAAATCCTCTCCGAGGTTTCTAATTCTGTTTCCGTCAAGGTCAAATGTGAACCTACTGTTAACAATATGAAATGGATCCATCTTTGGATCGTGCACATGATAGAATAGCACTTTTGAATTGGACGGCAAGAAAAAGTTATGGAAGAAAGTGTCATATTCGTAATGGAAATTCTCACCCTGCTCCTCGATAGCCTGTTGAATGTTTCTCTTCACCTGTTGTAAGTTAGCATAATCGGTCAATGGATCATATTGAACAATTGTAGAATGTTCGTAGTTTTGTTCACTATTGTACCAACCGTATGCTCTATCTGGCATCTTGTAAACTTGATAGTATTTGTGTCCGTAATAGTGGGCAGCGGCAACAAAAGTTTCCTTGTCACCCTCACCGGCACCACCTTGAGAAAGTAATGGATAGTACCCATAAGGACCATCAAAGTTGTAGTAAAGAGACAGCAACAACGTTCTAAAATGCAAAGTTTTATTGATAAGCATTTCTCCAGATTCTGTAGTCCAGTCTGGAATCGTCCCTTCTCTATCATGGAAAGCGATGTTATTGTATGGATCACCATTTGCCTCAGAGTGATAATACTTCGGGTCAGTGAAGAAATCGTTAAGATGTCTAACCTGTTTGATTCCCACTTCTTGACCAGTGATCTGGTAGAATAATGGAGATGTTGTCCTTCTCCAGAAATCAGGCCACGTGATCATCTGGTACTCCTTGTAAAGATCAGAGGTAAACAAAAGATCTGGATTGCCAACAGGGAAAGTGTCGGAATCCAAGAGAAAAGCATTTTCAAACGAAGATGCAAGCAAGGCAAAAGCCTTATATTGATAACCGTTGACCTCGAACTTCTTCAAAGTGTCTTTACCAAACACTCTAGACATTTCCACACATCTAGCATTCAATGATGGCAAGATCTGATCACAGAACTCAAACTCATAATCCTCTTCGTAAGGTAAGACCACTTCGACTGGCAATGTGGAGCCAAGCTTTCTTAAAGTCTCGATTCCCAAAAGCGAAAACCATGAGTACTTGCCACCACCAACAACAACATAACCGCTTCCTTTGTAAAACTTTGGCGTGATGTTTGGTAGTCCCGAAACCACCTCGTTATGCTTCAAAGTCAAATCGTTGATGAACTGGGTAGGGAAATTGATGAATTGTGCACAATCCGCCTCGCTCAATCTATCCCAGGTTTGTGCGAAGAACAACACGTTATCAATGAATGGTTTTCCATCTTTAAGGACCTGCCTTTGTGCTAACGGATAGCTGAGTTGGTTCTTCTTCATTAATTCAAAAATTTCTGTAAAATAGTTCTGGAAGGTGATGTCACCTCTTATCACATCTTCTGGTTTGATCTTGTTTAGTGAATCTTCTGTTGGCGACTGGTTTCCTGTAAGTGGGAAAGTTCTATCATCTGTTCTTTGTCCCTTGGACTCATCTATCGATGAAGACTTCGAGCCCTTGGTATTACCTGTTGAGCCTCCTTCAATGGTGCCCTCTTGGTTTGGATTGAAATACAAGTTCTTGAGGTTTTCCGCGTCCGCAGGCGTCGAGCTTGGAGTGGCGTCTCCAGCTTCGCCACTTCCATCATTCACCGCCGAAGTGTCATAGATCGAGTAGGATGAAGAAGAAGGAAATTTCAACTTGGCCAGATGCTCTGAACCTGAAGTGGAAGAGAATATCAACACTGTTGATATTATAACAACAGCCAAAATTAGGGTCTTTGCCCTTCTATTTCTGGAAAAGAACATGTGGTAGAGGGGTATTTGCAAATAAGAGAGAGAGGAAAGACACAAGTTTCTGTGTGTATGTGTTAAATGTCTTGTTGTCAGATAAGCTAACTGGGGCTTGAGGATTTAGCAGATACAGCTGATCGATGATTTGTCTAACGGATGGTACAAAGGTACCCTTTCTCTCTCAGTTTCTCAGCAAAGTCTTCTGCCACTTCCACTTCGTCAGTGTGTCTGCTGTACTAGGAAAAACAAACAACTTTACTTAGGGCAACACGACAACGATCAGAAAAAACTTTTGTTCTGTCCACCTTTTACGTTTTCAACAAAAAGCAATAAATCACCGCCACCCTGTCTTGTGCGCGATTAGACATCAGCCACATATTTTATGGAAGGTTTAGCCAAACTGCCTGGCAGGAGCAGGCGGGGCCACCAGTCTAAGGCCAGTGCAGGACATATGCTGGACTTGTGTACTGGTTTAGAGGCGGTTTAGGAAGCCTGAGCATTGTTTACACCCGTTCGCAGTACGATTTTCTAAATTTTAACTTCTTCTCGGTGGCGGTGAATTGCACCCTTTTGGGCACTACTCCTTCCATTCTTAGAAGATGGTCTATATGCATTGTTCCTGGCAAAAAAAATCTTTGGTGAGCCAAATCAAGGTCCGGAAACCGGTTTCGAGTTTTACACGTGGCAACCAGGCTTGGCTTTGGCTGCCTCCCAGTAAGCAATTTTTTTACATAGGTGGTGCAAAGATGTGTCCTTTTTTTAAAAGCCCATAGTTTCCGATCATCGCGTAGAACAGGTTTTCGTTTTCTTTGAAAGGACGAAAAAAATAGTTTGGTGTCGGCTGGCATCTTTGTAAAAGACAATCTTACAAAAACATCGGTCCGTTTCATTCCCCTTTTTTGCATCAAACTGGCTCCATGTACAAGCGTATAGATAATATGGCAGCCGGCAGCACTAGTTCGTTGGTCAGCATGACCAATAACTTGTGGAAAAATTACAAATACTTGATCATTTCCACCGTTTCTGTATTTCTCATCTTGAATTTGCTGGTTTCAAGTTCGCCAAACACTCCGGCTTTCAGCTTATCACAGATTTACACCAAGGATGTTGGCTCCGCTTCTCATAACACAACCTCGGTTGTTTCTAAGCCTCCTAAGAAGAACGTCAAGGACATGTACACTATCGAAGCACGGTTATCGTATTACTTTCCTTACAAATCTGGAGAGGAAATTGAAAATCAAATCTGGCAACTATGGACTGTGAAAGCAGACGATAAGAATTTTCCTGAAGATTGCAAAACTCACATTGAAAGATGGAGAACTGTTAATGACAACTATAACCATAACCTTTTGTCGTTGGCAGATGCTGAGGAAATGGTGGTGGATTATTTGAGACCCAATGTTCCTGAAGTGGTGGATGCTCTAAGATTCTTGCCGCATGACAAGCTCAAGTACGAGTTTTTGAAGTACTTGGTTGTTTACATTGGAGGTGGTTTGTATGCGGACATTGATACCACCGACATCAAGCCTCTCAAATATTGGTTCGATTCGAAGATCATTGGTGGAAAGATGATGGTCGGAATTAGTGCGGATTACAATGATTTGAACTGGGAAAAACTATACAACAGAAGACTCTCGTTTTCTAATAACTTGTTCAGAGCCAAATCCCACCATCCATTCCTTGCCAAGCTTATTGCAAGAATCACCTATATCTGTTTCACTCAGCAGGACCTAGTGAAGCAAACCAACTGGGACGAAGTGTTCCAGAACGTCGATGCCAGTGGTGAGCCCCTAATCCAGTTCACAGGTCCATCCATCTTCACAGACACCCTATTTGAATACATGAACGAACTACATGATGCTATCTTCATCAGAGTCGCTAAAAACGACAGAGATCGGGAGGTGAAGCCAATTGTTGGACCAGAAGTTGCCGAAGGCCAAAGATTTTCGTATCGCTCATTTAGCGGTGCCATTGCCCCTACCCAGATCGACGATGTGATTGTGATGCCTCACATCACCTTCAATGGACCGGAAAACGCTCAACGTGATCAGTACGATGATAACAACGAGAGACAAGGATACGACAGATTTTACTACGCCAGATCGTTGGCTTTGACCAGCTGGACTAACTCCAAACAAAAGATCGTTTCCACCTGATTCTTCCGTATTCTAATCTCAATTTTTTAGTGTGGCTTTATACATATTTTTCTACTGATAATATAGACTTTCCTCTTTCATCACAAGACCCTAAAACGCATGGAATTGGGCGGGGCACTACCGGAGTCTGGCCACTGTTTTTTGATGTTACCCGGCCGATGTGTTACTGCATCTCGACTAAGTTGTGTGTGCTGTTACATTTTGCATCGCCTGTGTGTGCATTTCAGGCAATGCAGTCGTTACCAGGTGGAGGGTAGCTCATCTTACTTATCTTACCTCTTGCCCATACAAGATGCTTACTACGTATTTGTGGATAAATATTGAACTCTTACAGAAGAGTATTCGAACGCCGAGGATTAGAGTTGGAGGCAAATCTCGTTCAAATCGAAAAAAGTTCTCTTTCCTATTGTGATCTGCCTATTGTCTGATAAACATTTTTGCATTTTTTTTTCTCTCAGTTGAGCCGCATGCAGTAAAAAGCCCATTTTTGTAGTAAATGAATTCACCTATCAGCCATTTGAATGTATTTGAAGTAATTAGCCTGCCCGTAACTTTTTTTAACTGTGCTGTTTTTCTGATTTTTTCCTGTCAACTTAAAATAGAGCATGGTCCATATTCCAAAACGGTTGATGAGAGCCTTTGTGCTCGGATCGGTTCTCCTATATATTATGGTGGGAGCGGTGATCACCCAATTTTCCAAAGACAGAGAAAGTCTGCTGTATAAAATCCAGACTCCTAATTTTACCTCCTTATTGTTCCGCAAGATCAGTGGATCCTGGACCTGGGACGAAATTTCGCAAAGACTCCAGTTCGATTCTACAGTCTATGAAGCAAATGCCCCTACTCAATATGTGCGCAAGGACTCTGTGAAGTTCTACCAATCGTTGTTTCGCAAAAAGGTGGCCTCTAAACCTCAAGGGATGAACGTCACCAGTAGTAGTTTTGAAGACTCGAACTATTCATTGGCTAATGCTACTATGGTCATAATAGCTGATAATTCCGAATTGAGCCAGCTACTTCCAACCATTAGACAGCTGGAAAAGAATTGGAACTACCGGTTTCATTATCCCTATGTTTTTCTAGGAAAAGAACCATTCAACGATGACTTTCGACTCGAGATGCAAAAGGAATGTTCAGGTAGCATTACTTTTGAACAAATTCCACCAGACCTTTGGAGTGTTCCACCGGCAATCGATGGTGAAAAACAACAGCAGCAGGTTGCAAAATTGGCCGAGAAAGGAGTCCAGGCTGTGCATGATGAAGATTTCCATCACAAAGCCAGATTCAAAGCAGCACATTTTTACAATATGGATGTGATGAAACAGTACAAATACTATTGGAACATCGAGCCCGGAAATGAATACCATTGCAGAATCGACTACGATTTATTCAAATTCCTGGAATATAACGAATTAACCTTTGGTTTTACAGTGGCTTTATATGATGATCCAAATTCCCTGGAGAGTCTATGGCCTGAAACGCTTAAGTTTGTTGAAAAGCATCCATCATATGTCAGCCGCAATCCAGCTTTCAAGTTTTTAACTGAATCGTACCAAAACCCAGATTATGCCAAGAACGCAAATGGCTACTCTACATGTCATTTCTGGTCGAGTTTCGAAATTGGAGACATGGATTTCTACAGAGACAAGCCTTATTCAGAGTGGGTGAGCCATCTTGAAGAAAGTGGAGGCTTCTATTACGAACGGTGGGGAGAGTCGCCTATCCATAGCATCGGGCTAGGATTATTTGCAGACAAATCCAAGATCTGGTGGTTCAGAGACGTTGGATTTTCGCAATCGCCATACAACCACAAGCCCCTCAGTGATAAATGCCGCTACTTTAAAGACTTCCCAGGTTATTTTGCCGAGAAATCTGTCCAATATCAAAACTGTATTCAGAATTGGATCAGATATGAAATGAGCGAACAAAATGTTGAGGCATACAAAATCCAATGATATTTTTACTTCCCTGCTTTTTATTATCTTTTCATAGACCGTACATTTCCTAATGTTTAAACATCTACTATTTTTGGCCAGGCTTGTACACAGACAAAGCTCGACTTGTTTTGTAAATACGCTCCAAAAATTCCTCGTTGCACGCAAAGACTTGCTAAGCTTGCAAGAGAGCAGTCAGTTGATAGTTTTCAACCAGCAAAAACATGATCTCGGACGAATCCTCACTGATACACGTAATGCCCTTGCATAAGGATAAAGATTACAATAACAACTGGGAAAAAGATGTTCGGGAGACAAGCTGCTTTTTATAGGTGAAAATTCCCACTGGTTATGAGCGATGATGTCACTAACGCAAAAAAATTTCAAACGTTTTATAGTCTTTGTATGCTTACATAAGAAAAATTATTACAGCTTGACACCAATATGGATGGCTGCCACACCAAAAGTGAGGTTTTCATAACCTTTTCCTGGAACGTAAAAGCCTGCTTTTCTGATCATGTTGGCAAAAGTCTCCTGATTAGGGAACTTCCGAATGCTTTCGACCAAATACTGGTACGAATCTCTGTCATTGGCAATAAGTTGGCCCATCAATGGTAGCAAGGAGAACGAATACGCCTGGTAGACGTAATCAAGTAACTCGTTATCCACTTGGGAAAACTCTAGACATGCGAAGATTCCTCCAGGTTTCAACACCCTGTATGCGGTATTTAAACCTGCCTGGATATTAGTAAAGTTTCTAATTCCAAATGCAATAGTGTAAACGTCTTTGGAGTTGTCTGCAATTGCGTCCATAGTTTCTCCATTTTGCTCCAAAAACTCGATACGGGGAGAATTGGCGTAAGGAGTCGTCAAGCTTCTTTTTTTTCCCTCCGCCAGCATGTCTGGATTGATATCTGCAACGACCATGGTGCTTTCATTGTCTCCGTATTTTGTTCTAGCATGGTCCAACAAACCAAACGCAATGTCACCTGTCCCTCCAGCAACGTCCAAAAAGTTCAATGGCTCTGTGGAACTTTGTCTCATTCCACAATCTAGCTTTTCAATCAAGTGTCTTTTCCATAGTCTGTGGATTCCCAATGACATTGCATCGTTCATCACGTCATACTTGGATGCCACTGATGAAAAAACGTCTCTCACCAGTTTCTCTTTATCGTCTTCCAACACGGTTTTGAACCCAAAATGAGTTGTCTTGAGCACCCTGCTGGTGCTACTGAATTGCCTGCTCAGAGGTAATCTAAATTGAATAGCGTTCTTCATGTTCAGTGAGTCGATTAAAACCAAAGAGAAGAACCCCCTATCAATACCGGCGAGTTTTTTTTTTTTTTCTATACATTTCAAAAAGTGCTAACTCGCCTAGCAGCGGCTGGCTCAGTGTGCGGCTCAAGTTCCCGCGGCCCACTAATAAAAAAGGATATTTAAGATTCCTTAAACATCAGTCATCCAGCGACTCTTCCCTCTTCTCCAATCTCAGAAACTCTTCATTATCTTAAAATGCTAGCAAAAGTCTATCTAGCACTTCTGCTAGTGTTTTCTCATCATGTATACGGCAGCATCATACCCCCAAAGCTGAGCAAGCTGTACGGTCAAAAAGCCAAACCAGCGTCCAAATCCTCGGGGAACAAGGATTTTTTGGGGACCCAGCATGTCGACATTCCACAACTTGCAATTTATAGTCAAGAAATGAAACATTACTCCGAGATATTCGATTCTAAACGATCCAGTGGGGTGCTTATCACCAGAGACGCCATGAATAGAGATAAACTCAAAAAGCTGGGTCTTAAAAAATTGGCTGACTCGGCCAAGACTTTTGATGTCACCGGTCTCAGTAATGATCTTGCCGCCAAGGAGCCAATAGTTCTACCCCCGGAGACCAAGGCGTTGTTTCTGTTCAACACTCAGTCCGATCCTGGATTACCAGACAAATCGCATCTAATGATGTCAGTTCCATTTGATGTTGGCAAAAGCTACCAACTGGTAGACTATAGTTTGTTACTCCCATTCAAATATTTGAGAGTCAAAGGAGATATCCAAAGTCTGGTTGCAACAGCATCAAAAGACCAAAGCACCGACACCGGTCTCCTTTATTACAATAGTGATACTAAACTTGATTGTTACCGGCCCATTTTTATCATGGTGTTTGCAGAAAATCCAGATAGCGTTAAATCCAGCTTCTTTGATATATTTGCCAAAGGCTGGTTCAAGTGTTTGGGTTCTTTCAATCTGGCTCACTCTGTGTTTTGCTCTGTCAAGGATATGAATCAAAGCACATGTATGAACATTAATGACGACGGAAAGTCGATCGATGTAATGCCAGTGTTTGTCGACAACCAAATCGACTTCAACAGTTTATTTTCTCCAAAGAAAAGAATTGAAAAAAGAGATATTGACCAACATCTTTTGCAGCCTCAATTCTCCAGGTTTTCGACTTTTTCCAACTTCACCAGATTGGATTTCAATCACACTAAACCCAACGATCCTTTTAAAGCGTTTAAAATACAAGTCAGTGATCCCTCTTTGAAAGAAAACAAAGAAAACTTCAAAAATGGGTCCACTTGTAATGCCCTTGATGACGATGGGTCAGAGGACACTTCATCGGCCAAATTGCCAGATGTTCCTATATTCACGCCTGCCAAATACAGCAAAAGTAGTCCAAGGACGTTCCAGTATTCGCAGGTTATTTTTCCAAACTACAAGTATGTTTCTCAATTGAAACATGTCGAGAAAAGAGACGAATGTGTTCCATTATCATGGTCGTCAGTGGTTGAAGACGGTTTGTCCGACGACAACATGAACTTTTGCGACTAGACGTGTAATATACGGAGAGTAACAAAAACGATCAACCTTTTCAAGTTTAAGTATTAAAGAAATTTGAATACAAAATCTTATTTTATGTGATGGATGTAATTAAAATAACACTAGCACATAACTCAAAAACGACTCCCATGTAGTAACAAGACCTCTTACCTTGCCTTCGCTGTCTTGTAGCGGTCCAGCTTCAACTGCCGTGCTACCAAAATCAAGGGCGTGCGCATCCCATTTTCTGCTTGCCATACACTGCCTCAAAGCTACAGACGATTTTCTTACTTATAAACTCTTCTTTGCCTCTTTACTTAGCCATGTCACAACTATCGTCTCTAGAACATGCTCTCACGGTCCACGTGAGGTCGTTCCTCACAGCTCGATTTTCAAAAGGGACCATAAGACTGTGCTCGTTCATCACTGTGTTGATAACCTGTCTATTGGTTGCCTCGGTGGTGACTTTTTCCATCTTCACTCCCCAATTTATAGACACTCTGGGCTATAATCAGATCCATATCAACATTATTGGAGCATTTATGGTGATGGGGTTGTACTTGACACTGCCCGTCCTTGGCTATCTGAGCGATGCCCACGGTCCCGTTCTTCTTGCCATGATCAGCTTGAGTCTGTGTCCAGGTTACTTACTGGCTGCCTGGACTTATCATTGGAAACTGAGCCACGTTTGGATGTCCTTGGCCTTTTTTGCAATTGGATGTGGAACCTCCTCGGCGTATTTTTGCTCGCTACTAACATGTGCGAAAATATACCCAGAACGAAAAGGTCTCAGCATCTCGTTGCCGGTTACCTGTTATGGAGTCTCTTCTTTGGTGCTATCTGCTCTATTCAAGCTTGATATTTTTAATGACCCAGTTTCTGGAAAGTTCAATGTTTTCAAGGTGTTTGTGGGCCTCAGCATTCTATATCTGGTACTTGGTCTGTTCAACTGGTGCGCCTCGATAGTTGTGACCATCGAAAAAGAAATCCTTTTCAATAAACTACATAATGAGACTTCTTCACCGTCAGAAGATTCATCGGCTGATGACGAAGATACACCTTTACTCAGCTCGGAATTCATAGAGCCACAAACTCATGAAACCAAGTTCAAAAGTTTCCTGGCAGACCCTACAACCAAGCTCCTATACCTCTCGTTGTTTTTTCTTGCAGGACCATTGGAGGTGTTTGTGACTAATCTTGGATCTCTAAGTCTCACTGTTGGAGATCTCAAAGATACAGACGTTTCAAAACAAGTCACCTACTTTAGTTTCTTTTCAACAATCACCAGACTTGTCATGGGGGCTCTCAGCGACATGTTTAAGACCACCAAGGCAAGCGTTACACTCGTCCTCTTGTCGATATTTGCCTCGTTTGCTTCTTTCGTTCTCATAGCTATAGACTTCAACAACTTTAAATTCACCACCAGCATCGTTGGAGTCGGCTATGGGTGTGTATTCACGTTGTTTCCTACCCTCATAGCCACTATTTGGGGAGTCGAGATCCTTGGAAGCACCTGGGGACTCTTCTTGAGCGCACCAGCACTCGGATCTTTAGTTTTCGGAATGCTATATGCTTTCGAATATGACAAATATTGCGAAGCTAAAACTGAATACATCTGGGGATCCTACTGCTTATCCCTTCCGTTTACAGTGTTCTCTGTGGGCTTCTGTGTTAGTGCTCTACTGATTGTTCTCTGCTGGAGAACGAGATGGTGCCGGGCAGAATCCACGATTATGTAACCTATTAGATAAGGCGACGAAGCCCCCTCAAGAAAATTAAAGCCAGAAAATAAATTTCTAAACCGGGTTACGGTTGATTCAACGAGGTGGTTCTGAATCACAAGTGTAACATGAGTCAGCTTCGATTGATGTCGTCACAGCGTTCAGCCATGTGTAGCCTGTTGAATAGGCCCACGATGAACTGCCGGTTGTATTCGACTCGGTTGCAAGAGCCTTTGGAACAGGAAGACGAAGAAGCTGAATATACCGTGGACGTCAGTAACCTACCAAATCGGTGGCTCAAGCTCTCAGGAACCGACCAACAAGATATCATTAGTTTTCTGAACATCAAACAACAGTTCGGATGGAACCACCTGACCCAGACCGAAAAAAAAGCATTATATTACATTAGCTACGGAGATTGGGGTGCTAGAGACACTAACACCATGAGCGTACCAGATCTGGTATTCAAGATTTTCTCAAGCTCAATTTTGTTTGGCGTGGTTGGCTTCACATTACTGAATTACGCTCAAGACGACACCACAAGCCACCAGTAGACACAATAGTGCTCGGACATTCTCTGTATATAGGAAGGAGCGCGTTTACATAAGCAAAACACGCCTTGCTACTAAATATATCTTTGTGCTTTGTATGAAGAATTTTTTCCCAGTGGCGCACGACCGGCTTAGATGAAGAAAAATATAGGCACAGAAATTGTAGCAGCAGAAACAACAAAACAAAAGTCAAGACAGGAAGCTCTTTTCCCAGTTTGTGAACGAGAAACCGTATTTATTAGTGACGCGGAAGTTTTTAAAGGCATTTGCCGGTTTTTGCAAGTGCGAGTATTAGAGATTTAATAGTTTTCCCGATTGCAACTGTCAGATATAGGTTTTTCTAACGATCTCAACAGAACAAAGACAAGACACAAGTAATATATTTGGAGCATGTCGTCGAGAAACCTAACTGGAAGGTCGCCTCAGGTGGAGTCTAACTCCAGCGAAGGCTCTAACTCAGATCCGTTCAACCAGGAATATGAACAGCAGAGCTACGATGAATACTCGACAAACTCTGACTTGTCGAAAACCCGTGAGGAGGAAAGACAATTTTTAAATTACAATTCCACCTATCCAAACTCATCTTCATCTATTATAAATCCATTTGGATCCTCAAACAACTTGAACACACAGTCGCTTGAATACAACAGATACCCCCAGGGACTGACTGGGTCCCGTGCCGTGTCGATGCAGTCGGTCGGATCCACACAAGCTAAGCATACCAGTGACGGCTCTTTGGGGACCAGCGATAAATCTTCAAATCCTTTCATGGTCGATACCGATTTTTCGCCATTTGGTGGATACCCAGCATCCTCGTTCCCTTTGCATATCGATGAAAAGGAAGAGGACGATTATTTGCATAACCCAGATCCAATTGCCGACGCATATTATGAAAAACATAGGTTCAGAAATGACTTGAAAAATATGGATGTAAGGTCTTTCACTGCCTTGATTGGATGCGCTCTCCTTGGGTTGGGGGCATTATGTTTGTTTGTGGTCTGGCCAGCATTAACCTTTACTGGTGTGACCGACCATATTGATAGTTCTACTTACTATGACACATACATCGAACTCACCGATTATGTTTACCCTCAACTGAGTGCAATCAGAACAACGCTGGTGGACGACGATACTCCAGAAAGCGCATATACAAGGGAGGCCAGAGACGGTTCTTTGTGGAAACTTGTTTTCAGTGATGAATTTAATGCCGAAGGAAGAACTTTCTACGATGGAGATGACCAATTCTGGTATGCTCCAGATTTCAACTATGCCGCAACTAGTGATTTGGAATGGTACAGCCCGGACGCTGTTACTACGGCTAATGGTACAGCCACTTTGCGTATGGATGCCTTCAAGAACCACGATCTATATTACAGATCTGGTATGTTGAACTCTTGGAACAGAATGTGTTTCACTCAAGGTATCATGGAGGTTTCTGTCAAATTCCCAAATTATGGTAACGTCAGTGGACTCTGGCCTGGTTTGTGGTCTTTAGGAAACCTCGGAAGACCGGGATACATGGCAACTACTGAAGGTGTGTGGCCTTACTCTTATGAATCTTGTGATGCTGGTATTACTCCTAACCAATCCTCTCCTGACGGAATTTCGTATTTGCCGGGCCAAAAGCTAAGCGCATGTACTTGTGATGGAGAAGATCATCCTAACCAAGGAACAGGAAGAGGAGCTCCTGAAATCGATATTATTGAAGGTGAGGTGGATACTACAATCTTGGATGGTGTTGCATCGCAGTCGCTGCAGGTTGCTCCTATGGACATCTGGTATTATCCAGATTACAGTTTTGTGGAAATCCACAACAAATCGATCACAACAATGAACACATATACTGGTGGTCCATGGCAACAAGCCGTTTCTGCAACCACGACGTTGAACACTTCTTGGTATCAATTTGGTGATGGTACTCGTTATTTCCAAAAGTATGCGTTTGAATATCTGAACGATAATGAAGACGGATACATCAGATGGTTTGTTGGAGATGACCCTACTTTCACCATGCATGCTTATGCTCTGGCACCAAATGGAAATGTTGACTGGAGAAGAATCTCTAAAGAGCCAATGTCGATGGTTATGAACCTTGGTATTTCGAACAACTGGGCATACATCGATTGGGCATCTATTGATTTTCCAGTGACCATGTACATTGACTACGTGAGAATTTATCAACCTAACGATTCTGTCAGTGTGACATGTGATCCAGATGATTATCCTACATATGATTACATTAACGACCATGCAGATGCATACGAGAATTGGAATAAGACCAGTTGGAGTTCTGCAGGTTACTCGTTCCCAAAGAATAATCTTACCGGGGGATGCTAGTCACTCTGACCACCAAAATTGTATACTAGAATTATTCATATCAATACAGAGTTCTCTGCTTTATTTTTATTGCTGTCTATCAGTTTCAAATTTAATTCGCATGGGCCTTTCATCGGCTTTTTGCTGTAATTTCTTCGATAAGTGCTTGCTGATCTTTTCCACTGAGAAAATTGTACTCTACCACCTCCAGAGCCAGATTGAGCTGTTTCATCTGGGCTGTGTGGGCCGCAGCCTGGCATTTCTTGTTTTTTTGCAAAGCCTCCCTTACAAAATTTATGGGATCCTCGGTTTTTTTGAATTGCACATAACGCAGGAAGATCGTTTCTCGTAGCTTATCAGATTGCAGTTGCTGGAATTCTGGAGCGTTTTTGAACTTACGTTTAAATTCAAAGTAGTATTTTTGAGTGAACGACAATTTTTTAAGAAACTGGCAGTAGTCAATGATCGTCCGGGTTTCTTCGTCTATCTCGGGAGTGGAATCTTCATCGTCATCGTCTTCCTCATCTTCTTCAATCTCCTGATCTCCGTGCGACTTCTCGAAACACCATCGATCAAAAAGCTCCCTGCGTTGTTCTTCACTGTCCACAGCAAAATATCTTGGGTCGTGAACAAACTTCTCCGACTCCAGCTCGTAAGAAGAATAAGGGTCTATTTTGTAGCTTGACAGCATCTCCATAAACCGGTTATCTGCAGGTACAGTTTCTGATTCCGATGAAAGAAGATTTTCCATATCGGAACTATTCAGTTCAACAGACTCGTCATCGCTTTCATCGCTGGTCTGTTTCTCTTCGTCGCTGCTGCTCTGCATCTCCGGCTCTAGCTCTTCTTGATTTTTATTATCTTCAACCACTTCTTCCTCGCTTTCGCTATCCGAGTCATAGCACAAATTCAATCCACCAGTAGTACCATTATCATTGATTACCCCGCTCTGCTCTTTCTCTTCTTCTTCTTCTTCTTCTTCTTCTTCTTCCGCAACAAAATCTCTCATGCCATGAACAAACTCGTTCAAATCTCCCATCACCTCCTCATTCACCTCCGCACCGCGCACAACACCAATTAATAAAATGATCTTATCTTTCAGCTCATCCAGTTTTGTTTGCTCCTCGATACAATCTTCTGGAAGCTGCCAGTAAGACTTTCTGTGGTCTTTATCATAATAATACTTATCACCTCCATCTGTAATTATTAGCAACCACCGTTCAGAAAGTGCAATACAAAAATACGGACTCCCAGAAGGGAACCCAATCTTGCGCCTTCTAGTCGGCTTCGACTTGTCCATCAATCGTTCCTCAACACCAATAACCATTCAGTTGTAGTTCTACAATTCAGCTTCAAATTGGAAAATAAAGTTTATTTTATAACATCCTTACACGGGCTCGATTTTATCTATGTACATATACTCACTTAATCAACCCAGTCCAAATATTCTGGTCCGTAGTCACTCGACTTGGTTTTTCTCTGCAGGATATCCTTCACTTTGAAGTACACTCCGTTTCTGTTGTTATACTTCATCATGAAAAACTTCATAGTCTCCTTAAAAGTCACAGAGTACTTTCTGTTGGAATCATCTTCACCCTTGATGTAGCTTTCCACCTCTGACTGAGAAGGCAATCCCATCGAGTAAGGATATTCTTCGTAATTAGAATTTAAATCTTCACATTCGGCAAATCTCGAGATTTGTAAGGACTCCAAGTTCTCTATAATTTGTTCGGAAGTCAATGTACTTGTCTCGCCAGGATTCTCAGGGTGGTAAGAATCTAATGAAACCAACTCGTCTATCAACGACGATGGAACCTTCGATAAGTCTTCGTACTGCGGTTTCAACTCTCTGTCTTCAGGGTTTGGAGATTTTCTGTTGATGAGATTTTTTAAGATGTATTCATTGAAATCGTTAGGTTTGTAACCCAACATCATCTTGGAAGCAAGTTTCAATTCCGTAGTCAGAGCATCATGTATGGTGGCCTCGCTAGAGTTAATAAGAAGTTGCCAGCAGAGTTTCAAGGAAATGTTAGATTTTGATTGCAACTTCTTGGCTGTGGCAATTGCAAACTCGGAGCCGTCTTCAATCAATGCCTCCAGAACCTTTTCCACTGTTTTATGCTTTCTAGGATTGAAGCAATGGTCGATTGTCTGAAGCTGTTCCGGAGTGAACTTAAATTTGTGGTTTGAAGGAATATCCTGGGTGAACTCTTCGATGGCTTCGTTCACCATAGTATACAGCTCGTCTGAGTTTTTAAACAATCGATCAGAGCCTTTAACCGAAAGATCCTGCAATCCCAAACTGGTCAATCTTTCGAGCAGATCGTCAAACCTGCCTGATGGAACATAATGTGTACCGAATCCGGCCAACAAGGTATCGATACCGGAAAGCTCGTCACCTGTGAGTGACAAGTAGTAACCCAAATGGCCGTCTAATTTGGGAAGCCAGAATGAAGTTCCCACGTCACTGAAAAAACCAATATTGGTTTCAGGCATGGCAAAACGGGTGCTTTCACAAACGACACGGAAAGGGCCGTGGACCGAAAGGCCGACACCCCCACCCATTACTATTCCATTGACCAATGAGATGACTGGCTTGCCATAAACAGCAAGGAGATAATTGAGATTGTATTCCTGTTTGAAGAACTCCACCGATTTCAACGGCTCACCATTCAGGTTATCCTTGGCACATTGGACAACGTCTCCACCAGAACAAAATGCCTTTTCAGAGTCGGATCTGATCACAATCAAGTTGGTAGACTTGGATTTTGAAAACTCCACCAGTCTTGGAACAATCTCTTTGCACATTGTAGTGTTGAGGGCATTGAGCTTAGAGGGTCTATTCAAGGAGATGACTCTTGCAGTGTCTTTGACGTAAAACTCGACGCCTGGTCCTTCTGATGACGTAGACATGGTTCTAAGCTGTTTTTCCAGCAACAATAACCTATGGACAGGTTTGCTAGACATGACAAGTTTTCGCTGGAAACTTCTTGTTGAGGATAACATTATGTGTTGCAAAAATCGGTTGAGAGAGGGGAAATAGGCTCGCTGAATCGACCAATCAACACAAAAGAGCAACTATATTTTTTTGGCCTGGTCTTTCGACTGTAGGAATAATAGTTGTGATGCTGGGAAGTTTGTAGGTTAAATAGCGGATCAGTGCAAGCAGTAGAGACTGATAGGTATGTTCGCAAATGGGGTGATCTTAGTCTTTCTATTGCGCAATTCAACAAGTTGGGCACCCACAAAAACGAGATAAGCGTTCTTGAGAAGATGTGCTAAGAAATGAATAACCAGTAGCAGCGTGTGTTGAACCGGTTCCTTGAACTACGATATAGCAGGTTTTTTTCGTCTTTGGTGTTTGTGTTCACCAGTTTGGCTGGCTAAATTTTTCACTTCGAGGGGGCAGGGTAACTGACCGATACGGCTGTGCACAATTTATGAGAAGGAAGGCAGGGAGAAAAGGGAAGAGAAAGGGTGAGAGGGGAGGAGGAGCTGTGTGTTGCGAGAATGAACAACACTAGTACCAATTCATGGACTTATGGAAAGAATAAAGATGCGGGAGAATGCGCAAAAGCATCCATTGTCATTTGGTAGAAAGACTTCTAGAATAAGTCTCTCATTCCCAATGATCGCATACATCCCCCACACCCGTTTTCAGTATTTGTCCAACAACTTATGTGCAACCTGAATACTTCTTTTCAAAGAATCCTTCCAGCAAACCAACAGCAAGTCCGCTGCTAGTGACGGTCGCTCGATCCTGATTGGCGCGACGCGTCGACCGACTGCACGACCCTTTCCACCTCGAGAAGAGAAAAAATTATAGATCTCGGCTAAAGATCGTAAGATGTTGTTGTAGCCAACGTGGAAGAAACGGTTTTGTTCAGGAACAAAATAACCTCGCTCGTTTTATTATTTAGGATCATCTTTGTTTGCTTCATTAGCACATAATGTCGCAGATCATCCACAAGCTGTCCAATACCACCCATAAAACCACGCCCCCTGTGATTGATGTCCAAAACATCTCACAAACGTTGGACTTCTACTGGACTAACGAGAAAGACCCCCACACCAAAAGACGGAAACTGATTCTTCAAAAGTATCCACAAGTGACCAAGTTATGTGGGCACGAGCCACTGACCAAATATATTTCGCTGATGGTTGTGACACTACAACTCTCTATAGCGTATTATCTTCGACACACCAATCCGCTGAGTATGAAGTTCTTCCTGCTAGCATACATCATAGGTGGAACTTGCAACCAAAACTGCTTCCTGTGTATTCACGAGCTTTCCCATAACCTGGGCTTCAAAAAGCCTCTACATAATAGACTCTTTTCGATCATCGCCAACTTGCCCATCGGAATCCCATATAGCGCATCTTTCCAGCCATACCACCAATTACACCACAAGTTTCTCGGAGATGAAGTCTATGACACCGATATTCCTACTAAGTTCGAAGCAATTTTGCTCTCCAACGTGCTTGGAAAAGCCTTTTTTGCCACGTTCCAGATCTTCTTTTATGCTTTACGGCCAATGTTCATCACCCAGGTTAAGTTCACAATGGTCCATCTGTTCAATGTCATTGTCCAATTTGCGGTGGATGCTTTGATTGTTAAATATTGGTCTGTGAACTCGCTACTGTATCTCATCATGTCGTCTTTCTTGGCAGGCTCTTTACATCCAACTGCAGGTCATTTTGTCTCGGAACATTATATTTTTTCTCCCCCTGAAAACTACAAAAAGTTCACCGATGCTCCACCATTAGAAACTTATTCTTACTATGGGCTTCTCAACCTGGTTACTTGGAATGTTGGTTATCACAACGAGCACCACGACTTCCCATTTGTGGCCTGGAGCAGACTTCCTGCTCTCAAGCAAATAGCGGGCGAGTTTTACGACTCTTTGCCTTGTCACAAAAGCTGGAGTTGGACCATCATCGACTTCATCTTCAACTACCAAGTCACCATGTTCAACAGAGTCAAAAGAGATACCGCAGGCATATCTGCCAGATCAAAAGTCGATTTCAACGACAACACAAAATGATCCTGCTTTTTCGTTGCTTATGTAACTGCTTTGTAATGAAACCGAAAATCAAAAACATTGTTTTATATATGTACAAACAAACTTTAAACATAACAACCCTTTCTATGGTCTTGCAAGCAAAATAACATGGCCACTCCATTACGCGACTTGTTGACGTCCATTGGGCAATCCCAATGGCAATCTGAGACCACGGTGGTCCTACTAGGTGGAAACATTGAGCAGCATTCTAAAGTGGTGAACCAGTTGATCTCCTTGACACACACCAAACCTCAAAACATCAGCATCACGATGTTTGGTTATCATTTAATCGAGTTGGACGAGTTGAAATTACACGTTTATTCGCTGGTGGATCCATTTGATCCGCGATATTCACGTCTTTTAGGTCCCCTTCAAAACGTGTTTGTGGTCTTTTTGTTAGATGCAAAAGGCCTTCTACAGGAGCCACAGACTGAATTGTTTGATTCTGTCAGCTCTATGCTTGGACCATGGATGAGGATGGTTTACCAGTTGTATGAAACAAAACAGACCGAGAAATACAGACTCAGCAAAAACAAATATTTTGGCTCTTCGAGCATTGATCCTGCTGAACACGGACTACCAATATCTGTGGATTGTGCAGTTTTGGTTTTCAATGTGTCTGAGGTTGAATATAACATCAAGACATTGAAGAAAGTCGATTACTTACAACAACTCTTAAGATTAATCATGTTGCAACATGGAGGCTCGCTGTGCTACTATCAGCCTGAATCCACAATGCCGCAATTTTTACAGCTCCTCACAAACATGGAGTCCACAACATTGCAAGCTAACATTGACGACTTCGATACCGTCTTCATCCCTGCTGGTTTTGACAGTTGGGGCAAAATCAAGACCTTGGATGCGCAATTTCCATGCGAGGATTTGGCTGCGAAATGGAAAAGAGTTCTTTTGGAAGTGCAGCCAACGCCTGCTGTTGCATCCACTCAGTCATCTGTCCCAACTCCAAGCATCAGAAGGCTGTACCAAGACTTCCTCAAAAACCTCGTTTCCTCGGTGTGAGGTGTGCATTGAGATCTCCCAAAGACACAAAAGTTTAGTGGAAGGAGAAACACGTTTGGTCGTTCCTGGTTAACCAGTTGGAGCGACATCTTTTTACCAATGAACCGAACTCAAGAGATGGATGAAGAGGCCGCCATCTCGGCCACATTATCTCAAGAGGCCGTTCCTTCTTCTCCAATGGAAAAGAACAGCGAACAACCCAAGAAGAAGAAGAGGGTTGGGACTAGCATTAAGAAACTGCGAAAGAAGAATAAGAAAGCTTTAAATGCGACTATAGAGTATCACATTCAAAACAAGAAAGCGACCTATACTAATCTTCGAAACTTGATCTTGAAATCTTTGACTCCTGCCAAAAACGAACGAAATTTGATAGTCATACAGCCAGAAAACCAAATTTTTGAGCAAGTGGTTTTGGTGGTAGCAGCAGGATTATCCAGCATTGAATTTGGATATCCACAATTTCGAGATCTTGTTGTCCCACAGCCCACAACATCTACTGTGAAAGAGCTGTCCTTTCTGCGTGAGGAATTTGACGAAGTGATTCCTTTGCAGGCTCCTGGCTCTGAAACTACGCTCTACTCATACTATGATACTTTGATCCACGAGCCTAAAACCAAGAAACAACGAAAAAAGGCGTTGCAACAAAGTGAGTCTGTGAAGATTACAATTCCAGATTTATGTTTGAGTCTTGATGAGCTGTTGGTCAACGACTACCCACTGCATCCCGATGTGCCTGGCGCTCCCCAAACTGTTTTGGAAAACACCAAAGACTATAAAGATACAATCGACTTGGGACATATCGAGCCAAGAGTATATGCATTGGATTGCGAGATGTGTCGAGCAGAATCTGGTAATGTGTTGACCTGGATTTCCCTGACTGATTACAACAATAATCAAGTCATCAATGAATTAGTCAAACCTGCCCAACCCATCGTGGATTACGTTACTCAATATTCGGGAGTTACAGAAGAAATGCTGCGCAATGTCACCACAACATTGGAAGATATCCAAGAGCGGTTTCTCTGCATAGTCTCTAGCAAGGACATACTAGTTGGTCACTCCTTAGAATCTGATCTTTCCGTGTTGAAGATGAGACATCCACTGATAGTTGATACATCGGTGTGTTTCCATCATCCGAGAGGACCTCCATATAAGGCTTCTTTAAAGGCCCTTGTGCAGTTGCATCTCAACAGGGATATACAGACATCTTCATCTGGTCACAGTCCCATTGAGGATTCCATTAGTTGTATGGATTTGCTTAAGTTGAAACTTGAAAAGGGATTTTTATATGGAAGAGAGCTAGAGCCAAACAGCGTTATTGATATAATTGCCCAAACAAACCAGATGTATTTAATTGATGACGAAAAGGTTCCAAAAAGCTCGCTATTGATCGACCACTTCCCCTCTTCTTCCTTGCGAAAAGAACCGAAGATCTATTGTTCTTCCGACAAGCAGGCATTGGAAGCTTTTGAAAAAAATAAGGAAGGTCACGCATTTATCATGATACATTTAAGAGAACTCCAGTTGGCGAAAGGACAGGTGCCCAATGCAGATCATTTGGAAGTTCCAGATTCCATAAACGAAGCCTATTCGAACTTAAATGCTAATTTAGCAAGAATTTATGATCAAATTGCGCCAAATTCGTTGTTTATAGTTTGTGGTGGTGCTGGCGATTGTGCAGAGATGCACAAATTGCAAGAGATCTACAAGACTTATCAACAGGCACAAAGAAAGGACGGCAACAAAGCTCAAGTCGAAGAATGGACTTTCGAACATAAAACACGGCTTTCTCAAGCGGTTGCCAAAGCCCGAGATTCTCTGTGTCTTTTGAAGGTTAAGCAGATATGAGTATAATAACATGTATAATAGATTTAACTTGTATGTTGATGAAGCCTACTGTACATTATACCCATGAACGATTTTTGGGCAAATTTTGCTCTCGTGGCCCAGTCGGTTAAGGCGTCAGTCTCATAATCTGAAGATCGCGTGTTCGATTCTCGCCGAGAGCATAATTTGTATTTTTTTTTGCCTCTTGTGTCCACCAATATCGCGTAACTCTGCCAATTTCGAATGATGGTAGATCAAATGTTTTTGTTTATCTCACAAGACAAGGAAAACAACCACTAGCAAGAAAGAACCATCATCCCTGTTAAAAGGCCATACGTATATCCGAGTATCCAAAGGAATACGTTTTGATCTACTTCTGCACACAATGACATCTGTGCCAGGAAAGAAAAGGGTATTCAATGACCGAGACCGGTTTGGAGACTCGCGTCTCAAGACGAACAAGAGACTTGTTCTCCATCTTCCGCCTCAATTTAGTAGGCGACCTAAACCAGAGGGATCCAAAGGTGCTAAGCCAAGTCGTGAAACTTTGAAAGAACCAGTTACGAAAACTCAAGTGCCAGAATTTCGAGCAGAAGAGCAGAATCGTGAAGCAGAAGACGATAGCCGAACGGATCTGGTGGCGTTGTCTTCTGATGAGTTGGAAAAGGAAGAAAAATTGGAGGATGCACTGGTACAGGAAGTGGTGGATTTGGATAATGAATACGAGGCTCGTGAGCAGGAAAAAGACGATATGATCAATGAGGCTGTACTTTCAGATTCACAAAAGAAAGAGGAACAAGAACAGACTGATGATGGAGGACCAGAGATGATTGATGACGATGATGAAAATTACGAGGAAGAAGAAGAGGAAGAAGATAACGATATTTCGCCGGACGTGAGACAGGAGCTGTATTCTTTAGTTAAGTCATTCCCAGGACTAAGCTCAAAATATAAATTGATCGATAAGATTGGCGAGGGGACATTTTCAACCGTTTACAAAGCACAAGACTTGCAAAGAATTTCTGAAACAAGCTCTGGACATCCTATATGGAGCTCTCCTCCTTTGAAACGCCGTACAAAGAAGGCATTGAAGAGCTATTCAGATGTGCCAGTGGTGGCTTTGAAACGGATCTATGTGACTTCATCGCCAGTCAGAATCTACAACGAATTGCAACTACTTCATAGCCTAGTTGGGTGTCCCAATGTGGCACCCTTGATTGATGCAGTGAGGTATGAGGACCAAGTTATTGCTGTCCTCCCGTTTTACAAGCATGCAGATTTTAGAGACTTCTACCGAGATCTCCCACTTTCTGGCATCAAAATATACATGCATGAATTGTTTACAGCACTCAGTTTTGTGCACGAAAAGAAAATCATACACAGAGATATCAAACCAACAAATTTCTTATACAACCCCTTAACCAGAAAAGGTGTGTTGGTGGATTTTGGTTTAGCAGAAAGAGAAACCGAATTAGATTATACTGCATGTCCATGTTTCCAAGGAGGTCCTGCATCAGATGAGATAGCCCCTGCAAACGCTTTCCCCACAAAGGGATATCTCAAAGATGATAGGAGACCGGGAAGACGGGCCAATAGAGCTGGAACTAGGGGATTTAGAGCTCCTGAAGTTCTATTCAAATGCGCAAACCAAACAGTGAAGGTTGATATTTGGTCAGCAGGAGTTATGCTTTTGACTCTGTTGTCAAGACGGTTCCCATTCTTCAATTCTACTGATGATATTGCAGCTCTGGTAGAGATAACCACCATTTTTGGATTATCACAAGTCAAGAAATGTTCGCAATTGCATGGGCTGGGGCTCGAGTCAAATCTACCAAAAATTGACTCACCACATTCGCTTGGTGCTTTGCTCTATACATCTTTGCTTCTCGAGGCTCAGCAAGGTGACACTTTAGCGGACGACTCGCCTGCATGGGAGATATTATCAACCTTGGATAAGAGAGGACGACCAGCTAACACCAGACTAGGATCGCAATACGCTGATGCTCTAGAGCTACTCGAGATGTGTTTAAAGTTGAACCACAATGAACGTATCACAGCTGATGATGCCTTGAAGTTGAGATTCTTCAAGAACAGCAAGCTGAATGATGTTGACGATATCATCTTGGATTAATGTATTAAAAGCAAAAACAGAAAATTTGTTAATTGTTTTCGAGAATAGGTGTTTGTTTTGACCTTGCTTATAACAACTTGCATTAGATAGTCTATAATCATTTCTTTTCCTCAACGTCTCCGTCTCCAAGCACGATTCTTGCTTCAGCAATCTTCAAAATGTCTGGAGTTGCGGTCATTGGACCGTCACTTCTGTAAGATTTGTACGCAGTGGTGAAAGCTTGCTCATCCAATCCAGAGTGAGCTTTATGGAAAAGCTCCTCATGGGCATTATAAAGATCCAAACTGAGTTGAAATTTGGATTGCTTGGTCAACTGTTCCAAAGAAATCTTACCAATGAGCTCAAGAGGGGTGTTGTAACCCTCTTCAGCACCCAGCTTAACGGTGCTGTTTCTGAATTTCTCTAGCAATCCCTGTTGGTGGGCCTTGATGATGCCTCCGGCTTCTTCAATCTTAACCTTTCTGTAGTTTTCCTTGAAGTTCTCAAGAGTAGACTTTTTGGCACCAGTCCATCCAATAGAAATCAAACCATCTCTAGAAACTGGAGGAGGCTTCGAAAAGAAAGCGTATGGGTTGATCACACCAAAGTAGAAGACCGCATAGAGCACAAGCACTTTGATCACATGGAACACCAAGTAAATGCATTGTCCAACAAAAGATGTTTCTCCCAACAATTCCTCATGTAGAGAAGCAGCCAATTCTGGTTTTTCCAACCAATGTTCAATTCCGTATAAGAGACCTTTGCAGAACCAAGTAGTGAGACCGATTCCTGGTGTTGGGGAAAGGAAATCTGGTAAATCGGTGTAGAGCCATGTTAGCAATCCGGCCAAAAACATAGAATGGAAGAATGTTTTTTCTTTCCAAACTGGAAGAAGTAATTGACCTGGCCAAACTTTGGAAACAACTAGGTCCGTATTGGAGACCTTAGAGAGCCATTTTTTGTTGCTGGCATCATGACCAAACAAAACTCCACCAGCAGCTGTAAGATGGCCAGGACATCTTGAAACTGCAAATCCGATGGGAACCCTTTCATAGAACGGAGATGGGGACAAGTTTAATGGCAAAGTCTCAAAGATTTTGATAAGATCGCCAAAGGTTTGGGTTGTCTTAACTTCAAAACAGTAATCTTTCTCCTCATCTTCGTTCATACGAATGTAAACATCTAGAGCATATTGGGAGTCCGAAGACTCTTTGTTTTCCGACATGGTGATGCTGGGAAAAAGATCACAAGGCTTAAGAACGAAAAGAAGAGTACGGATGAACAATCTTTAAATGGACGATGCCCCGCAGGAGTGCTGGTGGTCTAAGGTGTGTTCAGGTCTGATCGACGCGACGATGTGGGGTTACAACTTTTAAAGCTACTCAGTGTCTGCTACAATGAACGTTATCTCTCTGCACTATGTTACAAGTATAAATCTGGAAAAATCCAAAACGATAGACAAGGTCTACCACCTCAACTATAAAACAGACTTAGTTTCTCGTGTTCAGATTTAGTTCTGAACAGCAGAAAGAATGTCAGAGTCACCAGCATCTAGAATAGCTAGAGTACCAACTCTGAAAAGCTTACCACAAGAAGTACCAAGTTCGTTGTTACCACCCTGGAAGTAGTAAATGGCGGTCTTGGACAACATAGCGTAGTATTCCAACTCAGACTTTCTCAAGACTGGGGTGTTACCGGCAATGATGATAAGTTTAGCCTTGCCTTGTCTCAAGGACTTGACAGTGGACTTGTAACCAAGGGTATATTTACCAGACTTGATTGCCAAGGCCAACTTGGCGTTCATGTTGTCAGCGGACTTCTTAACTTTTGGGGCCTATAAGGGTTAGAAAGTGTGCGGAGAGATAAGATGCAGACAATTGTTGTCGAATACACAGATGTATTCCACAACTACATGCCTGTTAGGAAAGGATACTGACCATCTCTGTGAATTCACTCCGGTCTTACTGTTGTGGATGAAGAAGAGCACTCTAACAAGTTGCAATCAATCAAGTTGAAAAAAAAAATTCTTATACCGAAGAAGTTTTTGTAGGTGCAGGGTGTGCAGTCACAGTCACAAACATCTTGCCCGTTGCAGAAACATTAAAATTTTTTCTCGCGGGCAGTCGGCAGGGAGCTTGCACGGACCGTGGCCCAAGTCCACCACGGGCCTTTCGCGGAAGGCCCACCCCAGCAACCTCGATCGTGAGGAACCCAATTTTCCACTTCGAAACTTTGACTCTACAGTTTTTAGGTTAGTGTAAAAGAAGTTGTACGCTCTAAACTTTTAGCAGTTTAATTAATACACCTGTATAATATAACAGCATCATGAAGGTCGAAGTTGACTCGTTCTCGGGCTCCAAGATTTACCCAGGTAGAGGTACTCTTTTCGTTAGAGGAGACTCTAAAGTGTTCAGATTCCAAAACTCCAAGTCTGCCTCTCTATTCCACCAAAGAAAGAACCCAAGAAGAATTTCATGGACTGTTTTGTTCAGAAGACACCACAAGAAAGGTATTACTGAGGAAGTTTCCAAGAAGAGAAGCAGAAAGGCTGTCAAGCACCAAAGAGCCATTGTTGGTGCCTCCCTCGATCTTATTAAAGAAAGACGTTCATTGAAGCCAGAGCAAAGAAAGGCTACCAGAGAAGAGGCTGCTGCCAAAGAAAAGGAAAAGAAGCAAGCTAGAAAGGAGAAGAAGAAGGCTGACAAGGCTGCCCAAGTTGCCTCCGGTGCAAAGATCTCTAAACAACAGGCCAAGGGTGCTTTCCAAAAAGTCCACGCTACCTCCCGTTAAGCAGTGTGCTTTTTCTACATATAGCTTTCTACTGTCCAACGGCTTTTGGATGTTTCTCCAATGAATCATTCTTTTGATATAATGTAGCGTTGAATAATACTCAGTTGACAAAATGTGCAATGTAAAATACGAACACAGCCGTGTTTTTTTATTATTTGTGTCCTGCAAATCTGAGCAAAGTATTACTGATACTTATGTCTCATTTGGTCTCATATAATGAGTCTAGCTTTTCAATAGGAACCCCCTTGGTTTCAGGCACCATGTAATAAACCAGTAGAAATCCGGCCACATTGAAAAACAAAAACACGAACCCGATTCCAAATCCAAACACATCTGTTAGTGGAGGTGTGATCAATGTCATCACGAAGGTGACCATCCAACTCATTGACCCACAGATCGACATGGCCTTCACTTTAATTGAAATTGGATAAAGCTCGGAAACAACCACTCCACTCAAAGGTCCCCAACTGGTTGCAAAAACTGCAATGAAGCCGCAAGACACTGTCACCATCAAGACTCCAATCACCGGAGTGATGTTGTTGCCAGCAGCCAAACTCACTGTGGTGAAAATGAGCATACATGCAGCCAACAGGAAAGATCCGGACATCAGCAGTGTGGTTCTTTTGTACCTTTCGATGATGAAGAGAGAAACCACTGAGAAGACCAGATTGACAAAGCCAAAGAAGATCGGCACCAAGTATGGATTGGTCAATCCAACAGTAGCAAAAATGGTGGTTCCAAAGAAGAAAAAGTAGTTAATTCCCGTCAATTGCTGACAGCACAATAAACTGATCCCTGTGAGTGTTCTTTGTAAATATTTGGGCTCTCCTCGCCTGATGGAGTTTCTTGAGCTTTTAACTGATATACCTGCGGCTGGATCGAGATCCTCTTGATCATCATCATCTTGATGATTGTTAAACATAATAGCCACTATGCGTAACACTCCTGGATCGTTAATTGCCAAAGATCTTGCCCTGGCCACCGAAACTTTGGACTTCTCAATGAGGTTTCTGCTGGTAAGATACCAATATGGTGACTCGGGAACAAACCAGATCACAATGCATGTAATTGCTCCAAGAATTATTCCAACAAGTAAAGGAAAGCGAAACTGTAACAGGTTGTCGTCTGTATACATTAGGTTGCTCAAATACATAATAATTGAGCCCAATTGAATTCCCAGAGTGGTAAGTAACTGTTGAATACAAATCATACCTCCGCGAGCCTTAGTAGGGGCTAATTCGCTGATTAGCATGGGACAAGCCACACAAATAATCCCGTTGGCAATTCCATTAAATGCCCTTCCAAACATCACTTGCAACCATCCGGCAGCTGTCAATAAAATCACGTTTCCAATAGCATAACTGAGCCCGGCACAGAAAATGGTGGGACGAAGACCAAAAGGAGGAACCAAAGGTATACTCAAGATTCCGCCTACAAACCCTCCCAAACTCGATATCCCAATTAATGCTCCTTTTGTAATACTATGGAACGATCGAGCCGGCGTCAACAGGTTATCCCCATACGTGTTGCTAAAAGATGGCATATCTATCATTCCACCAATGGTACCAATATCGTATCCAAAAATCATTCCTCCTGTTGCAATGATGAAACTGAATATGATGATTGGCCAATATGATCCCACTGCATCATCGCTTTGTCCGCTCTCGTCCTCCTCAGCTTCATCGTCTCTGGTCTTTTCTTGAGACATCTCCACACCCGCAGCTTCGGATTCCAGCTGCTGGACAGGAATTGGCCTCAACTGCACAACCCCCTCTGATTTATGTTGATTAATCATGGTAAATACAGTAAGACTATTATCAAATTCTGATGAATCTGGACATGCCCCTTCTTCCGGCTCATACTGGCTCAGTCCAAGCTGCCCTTTTTTTTAATATCCCACCATCAACTGCGCGGTAAATTTTACCGCGGCCATAATTTTTACATCTGTACACCACCAATTTTTTCTCTTATCACATAACCAAATCAAGAGATCTCCAGCAGATCGTCTCGCTAAAATCCAGCCATTCCTAACCACCATCATAAAGATCTTCAACTGTTTAATTGCTTGCTACTTGAAACTGTTTACGCTGGTGATGTAATTGGAATGATCCAACAAGATCATCAAGTCTCTCATAAATCTCTTTAAATTCACAAATTATGTTTTAAAAAACTAAAAAAACTAAGTTTTCAAGATACTAAAACTAAAACACATTAATTAAAATTAAATGTTTTAAAACACCAGTTCCTGTTCTTTCAGTGTGCAACTAATATAGTTTAAGCTTGGATTCTTGCTAAGCTGCCCGTTTTAGACCTGGTATCTTACTCAAATGCAATCCTGCCTCCTTGAAAATATAAGCCTAAGGTAGTGCAGTATGCACAAAATATTACCCAATTAGGAATGCCGATGTACACCAGCCATCTTTTTGGTAGCAAGATCGAATCATCACTAAAAGTTGATAATGAACCTTATAAAGTATTAAATAGTCACTATTGTTGTGAAAAGTTCTTTGGCAAGAATGGCTAACGATCCCTCTTACCAGATAGAGTCATAATTATGGCCCAAAGAGGTAGTTCACTAGCGAAAGATGCACTAAAATCGGAGCTTTGATTGTTCATGGCTTGAGATAAATGCACATTTCACATCATCGCCAGTCTATATAACTAGCCCCAATTTCCTCCTCAGTAGATACAGACTTTCTCTTCCTTTTGAATCTTTCGTTAAACCGCTAAAACTCTTGCTAAAGTCACTCTTTTGTTGATTCCAACTCAGTCACTCTTTCTATACTCGAGGAATCTAGTCACTCTTTCATTCAAGTGCATTCGTTGTAAGCCCTAACCATGCGTGCTGCTTCCACTTTCATTTTTTTGACTTGTTTAAGTCTTGTCCAGGCTATGCCATTGCCATTAGCAAGAGTTGTCACCAGGGTTCACACTGCCAGTGCCGTGACCACCACTGAAACTGACACTTACACTGTCACTTCCACCATTCCAATCGTTGAGGTTCTTATTTCTAACGGTGTCACTTACACCAAAACTCTTTTGACCACTGCCACCGGTAGTGATATTTCTACCATTCAAGGAACTACCACCTTGATTTACAACGACGAAACCTCGTCTTCTGCGACCCCAACTTCTACTTCAACTGTGGCCGAGGAAACCAGCACTAGTACTACTAGTACTTCATCTAGCTCCTCATCATCCACTTCTTCTACTGAGATTACTACTTCATCTACATCCACAACTTCTTCAAAGGCTACTACTTCCCCAACCACCACCTCTGCAACTACCAGTTCAACTTCTTCTACTGAAGAAGAAACCTGGACTGATTCAGAACTAGTGGAATCTACCGAGGTTGAAGACGTGACTTCCACCGAAGAATCTTCCAGCTCTTCTACTTCTTCCACATCCACCTCATCCACTACTTCTTCAACTTCTTCAACTTCTTCGACTTCGTCAACTTTGACTACTTCGACCACTTCTTCATCTTCGACTGCTGAGGAGACAACTTCTTCATCTTCGACTGCTGAGGAGACAACTTCTTCGACCGCTGAGGAGACAACTTCTTCGACTGAGGAAACTACTTCAACCAAAAGCTCTACTAGCACTACCAGTACTGCAGAAGCTACTACAGAGTCTTCAACCACAACTAGCTCAACCACTTCTTCTACTTCAAAGACCACTAGCAGCAGTTCCAGCTCGTCAACCGCTGAGGCAGAGTCAACTTCTTCGACTTCCACCTCCTCTGATTCTTCATCTACTTCCAGCTCTCAAGCTGTGACCACCATCATTCCATCTGCTATTGTCTACTCTCCATACACAAACTCTGGAGATTGTAAGGACTATGATACTGTCGAATCCGATTTGGAATATATCAACTCCAAGGGAATTGGTGAAGTCAGAATTTACGGTAACGATTGCAACTACCTCACCACTGTTCTACCAATTGCTAACAACCTTGGTCTTAAGGTTAACCAATGTTTCTACATTGGCTCCAGTGGTGTCGACTCCATCGATGATGCTGTCACTGATTTAATTGATGCAGTTGAAGATGACGACTCTGGATACGATTGGGATGTATTCTCCTACTTCACTATTGGTAACGAGGCTATCAACAACGGTTATTGTACTGTTTCTGAGCTTATCTCCAAGATCTCTTCCGTTAAATCTACTTTGAAGGATGCCGGTTGGACCGGAAATGTCACCACTGCTGAGCCTCCAGTCAGTTTCGAAGACTACCCAGAACTTTGTACTGGCTCTGAGATCGATTTTGTTGGTATCAACCCTCACGCCTACTTTGACACATCTGCATCTGCAGACACTGCTGGTGAGTTCGTTGCTGGTCAAATCACTTTGATTCAAGGTTACTGTCCAAACATGGACGTCAAGGTGCTTGAGACTGGTTACCCAAGTGCAGGAATCCAAAACGGTGGAAACATCCCATCGATCGAAAACCAAAAGATTGCCATCAAGGGTATCATGGAAGCTGTTGGATCAGAGGTCACCATTTTGACTACTTACAATGATCTATGGAAAGACATTGGTGAATACGGTATTGAACAATCGTTTGGAGTTATTCAGCTCTTTGATTGATTCCATTTGCAATATGATTCGCTTTTCTGTTTTCCGCTCTACTTGTTTGCTTTCGTTTTTTTGGGATTTATCCGAATGTTCTTGGATATAGGTAAAAACAATATAATAATGATTTGTTCAATAATTAAAACTCCACTATCTTGTTGGGAAAAAACTCATCAATCAACTCCAAGTAATATGATTTCACGTTCTCAATTTCATACTTTTGATCTGTCTTCGAATAGAGATCGTATGGATTGAACGCCTTGACTGCTTCCAACATCAAATGATCGTGCTCATTCATCAAATATTTGTATGCCCCTTCTTGATGCCAAGGGTAAAATGAATGATATCTAATCATAGCAAGTCCTTCGGGAGGTAATGCGCTCTGCTCCTTTGCTAAATGATACATATATTCGTCGTGTCCCCAACTCAGCATCACATTGTCCAATCCACAACTGGGCGAATAGATACCATATTTTGTGTTATAAAGTGGGTTTTTTGAATCGGGGTTCTTGCTGAAGCTGTCATAATAAATAATCTTCTTGGAATATCTGCAACCAACGGGAAACGTATCTCCCACAACATCCCACTGGCCTTTCGAGTCGTAAAAGTATAGCAGTTTCCCCAAATCATGAATCAATCCTACCAACTGAAACCATCGCGGTTTCTGATCTCTTCGTATGGCTTCTGCTGTCTGTATTGCATGGTCTATCTGTGATAATTCGGTGTCCGGATCGCTTTCATCTAGTAAATTGTTCAGTTTCAGCAACGCATCCCATATCGTCATTTTGTCTCTAACCTTGGTCTTGAAATTAATTCTTGCCTGGATGTTGTATGCCACTGTTTGGTTTGTGTGCTGTTCCACGTAAAATTGCTTGACTCTATCATATGCTAAATCATACTGCCTGTACTCTCGGAAGGTTGAGTTCTCTAAAATGGTCATTCCCGTGTTGTTTTTCCAGTTATCAACATCCAAATTCTGGACCTGTTTCTGTTTTTCCTGTTTTTGTTCCTCTAGCTGTTTGATCTTCAACTTGAGAATGTTTAACTCTTGTATGTCATCGTCTATCTGCTCCAATAGTTTGCTCTTGTCAACATTTTGGTACTTCACGGAGCCTCCACGGGGCTTATCTATCTTGCCACCAAGCAACTGTCCTTCTACAGACATCAACAATACTTTTATACTCTCCAAAACTATAACTCAGTAGCCTTTCTCTCTGTTAACTGATTTTTTTCCTTTCTTATTTTGTCTCTCGGCTTTTTCTATCGGCGTCGATCGACCTAACTAACATAAAGTGTACGGATGTCCCAAACTTTTTTCATGTTGAGAGCAGCCGTCCCAGCATGTGATAATATGCTCAGACACTCCTACAGCAATAAAGCTATAACACGGCCTTCAAGACAACAGATGGTTCTGAATTTTCACTTCCGCATCAAATCAAGCACTTGTACATCAGATTAGGTCTGCCCAGTCCAGCCAACTCTCGTAATATCAATAAGCACGAGGTATGAAGGACGGTTTTCGCGACGGTTTTCGTCCCCTAGTCTGAGAAAAAAAATTGCTGGGCAAAATCATTGATTGTTTTTGTTCTGATAAGCTTGTCGTTCGCAATCTGACAGTCAATGCACACAAAGCTTTCCTTCTAACTAACCCCCAAAGACCAGATTCCGTGCATTTTCGTGATGAGTGAAAAGAATAACAAGGAAACGAAACCCGATGAGAAACCATCGGTGTCTGATTCGCCAGCTAAAAACAACGTGGTAATCAATGAGAAAGAACGCAAGAAGCAGGCCTTTTTGGTCAGAACCATATGGACTTTGGTCATGATGTTCGGAATGTTTTTCGTCATTTGTGCGGGACATTTCTGGACCATCATGCTGGTGCTATTATTGCAAGTGCTGGTGTTCAAGGAGTTGATCTCCATCACTAGTGAAAGAGCCAAGAACGAGGACCTCAAATATACGGGATATCTCAATTGGTATCTATTGATCACTACAATCGCTTACTTGGAAGGCAAGTCTTTGATTTCATATACAATCAACTATCTCATAGACTCCAACTTACCAACTGCATTGGCCATGAACTTTATTATCCACCAAAAATTTATCTCATACTGTTCATATGTGCTTGCATTTGTGTTTTTCGTGTCCACTTTGAAAAAAGGATACCTCAAATTCCAATTTGCACAATTATGTATCACTCACATGATTTTACTTTTGGTGATATTCCAGGGCCATTGCATCGTCAACAACATTCTCCATGGTATGATCTGGTTCCTCTTGCCTGTCGGACTGGTCATCACAAATGATATTTTTGCCTACATTTGTGGAATTTCTTTTGGAAGGACCCAATTGATTTCCATCTCGCCAAAAAAGACTGTGGAAGGTTTTCTTGGAGCTTGGATTTGCACCAGTTTCATGTCCGTTGCGCTTACCTACTATCTCTGCAACTACAACTATTTCATTTGTCCAATTGAAAACTACAACGATCTTCAAGTCAATTGTTTGACTGGAGTTTCATGTGATGTCAATCCCGTGTTTATTCATCAAATTTACAAAATTCCATCTGATTTTGCCAGATTCGTCGATAAAGAGTACATTCAAATAAAACCAATTTATCTTCATTCTATGATTTTGTCTCTCTTTGCCTCTCTCATTGCTCCATTTGGTGGATTCTTTGCTTCGGGCCTCAAGAGGGCTTTCAAGATCAAAGATTTTGGAGACACCATCCCGGGTCATGGAGGTGTCACTGATAGAATGGACTGTCAATTCCTGATGGGTTCCTTCTCTTATCTATACTACGAGACTTTTATTTCTACCCATCACTTGAACATTGGAAATTTACTCCAAACCATCGTGATCAATTTGTCTGGAAATGATATTTTGATTCTTGTGAGAAGTCTACACACTTACTTGTTCAAAATTGGAGTCATCGAAGAGGCTGTTTATCAACAACTCGTTCGCCTGCTTGAATGAATTTGGGCAGTGCAACAGTTGACCTAAATTAGCTGCACAGCCCTGACACGCCATTTTTGGCAGGATGCCGAAATAGGAAAACCAACAGATTGATAGACTTCATAGACAGACAGACAAACAGGCAGGCAGACGGAAAAAAACATATAAGAGACCAAAATATGCCTGTAACTTTCTTTTGATCTTTAACTTTTCAGATATATAAACGCTTTACTTAATCAAGCTACTCAAAATTTCACTAATAATTGTCATTTCGTAAATACCGAAAAGTCCAACAACAAACCTATACATAGTACAACCAAAAATCGCAAATCCAAGAACCTAAAGAGAGAAAAAGAGATAAATCAAACATACATGGGTATCCTAAAACCAATTGAGAATCATGCAGAACCGTTCCATAGCAAAATTCGCCACACGCACCAAACTATCATGATTAACCCATCCATCTGGTCTAACAATCTTTGTATGTGCAGCCACACTCTGATACAGATGTCTTCCTGAAAGCGCAGCCCGCCTGATCAGTTTCTTCTGTTGTTTCAAAAACGAGCCATACATTTGATACGCCGTTTCAAAATACTCTTCATACGGCTGCTGCTCAATCTTGGCAAGCATATTATTGATCATCTTTGAAAATTCCTTGCTGACCTTATTATAGTTGATGCGGGCAGTATCTTGCAATCTAGAGGTTCCCTGCCGCCATCTTTCAGAATTGAAGGTGAGCTTTGCACTCACTAGTACTCTTTTCCAATCGTACTGATATAGCTTCCTTGATTCTGTGATTGCCTTGTCCAGATATGGCCTAAATTGCAAAGATAAGCGAGAAGCCGAATCATTTGCAGCCGACCAGAACTTATGAGTGACAACACTGTGATAAGCATTTTTTGTCCAAGGCTTCACTTTCAAAACGTACGCATCCCGCCAGCTCTTCCATCCAGGCTTCAAAAGCGATCTATGAAAATCCTTCGTCATTTTTAAAAATTGATGGCTGAATCTTGTGTAAGCATCTTGTGCCTTGGTAGGGTCCAACTGATTCTTCAATTTCTTCACAGACGCATTATAATCGAACTCAGATATCGAGTTCTGAATTTTGCTCCAGGCAGGCTTAAATTTTAAGTCGTAAAACTTAAAGTAGGCATCTTTGGTGGCCCACAATAAGCTATTCTCGTTGGATTTACATTGCGCGTGAGCAAGGTAATAAGACCAGAACATTTGCTCCTGATCTTCAAAAGAGCACTGCTCCTCGGCTTCTTTTCTGGACTCCAAATAGTCTCTCAAACAGTCAAAGCCCGATCCTTTGCCTTCAACCAGACAACTTTCCAAATTGTTTTTCAAAGTAAGCTTGAAGCTATCGCATTCGATTGCTGGTGGCCTAGCTAGACCCAGAGTCTGTAAAAAGCCGGAAGAACCAGTCTTACTCACCCACAACGTTAGCATCATGCCAAGCGCAAACATATAATGCCATGGTTTCAATTGCTTGTGCAGCTGCATCAACTTCTGTTTATTTGTCTTCTCATCCTCCTGGCTAAGCCCTATTTTAGGCACATTGAAATTAGATCCGGTGTTGAAATGGACATTCTTCAAAGTTGAAACCGACCCTCTTGGCTCATCACTAGTGTCCTGAAGTTCATAGCCACGATCATCATCTGTAGAGACCACTTCATCATAGGCGACAGAATTGCAATCTCCATTAGACGAAGACACAATCGACCAAGAATCATCTGAGGACAATTGAGGGTTAGTCAGAATGTCTGACATTGATCCGTTGTTGCTACCAGGTATCGCAGTTTCTGGTGTTGCCATTCCTGAAGACGACGAACTTGAAGATGCGTTCTTCATGTCTACTTAGTGTTAGTAAGACCGGTGCTTTGTCCACATCGACTTGAGTTCGCACAAACCAAAGAATCAAGATCCTGTCCTTGACAGCTCAAGTTAAAATTATGTGTTTATCCCAGATCCTTCACTATTGTCTCCCTTATTAACTTACCGTTTCTTAATTTCTGATTATTAGTGTCAAAAATGCTGTCAAAAAGGGGTATTGTGATAGCAGCACTTTTGCCAAAATGTTAACTTCCAATTTCTGAACTCTCAAGATTTGTATTAGATACTATTGCGAGCCTTGAAACCGGATTAATTATCTTGTAATCAAGCCTGGTCCTTATAATTGGTTTAATTGGCTAGTAGGATGGCAAAAACGGCAGGAAGAGGAAAAGATAACAGAATTGACACCGCCACATGCGGCAGTGCCAATTTTAATTTTTTTTTACCCGCATCATGAGGCTGGTGAATCTTTTGATAGATTACCTATTGTAGCACCCTTCCCAAGCCTCAAGGTTTGTATGGGTGTATTCCAACAGATGTTTGTTGTATTCCAACACCAATCCATGTAGAACACCTTTGAACCAAGTGTGCATTTGCACAAGCTGTCCCATCACCTGCTCGTTGATTTTGCCCATTTCCTCGTCCAATATCTCAAGCTGTCGTTCCAACTGGTAGATCTTGAGCCGTAAATTGTACACTTTATTCTTCCTAGTCTGATCTGGATTTGAGTCTGTGTATTTCAATATCACATTGTTGATCTTCTTGATTCCAGGAATTTTCCCATAGAACGACTTTTTAGAGTTCAAATATAGCGTTGATTGCAACTCTGCATCAGTCAAAGGCAGTTCCTGTTGTTGTTGTGCGGTATTCGATCTTCCAGTGGCACGCGTAGCCATATCATCGATCTTGCGGATTTCTTCTTCTTGTTTCTGATATTCGTTGAATTTTGCACGGGAATCCTGCAGCGACTTTTCAACCATCTTCAATTGCACTATTTTATTCTTGTTATAATCCACCAGCTTCTTGGCAACTTTTGTAAAGTTCTTCAATTCTATCAATTTGTCCAAAAACTTCAAATTGATTGATTCTGAAAGAGAATTGATAAAAATCAATTTGCGATCAAAGACACGGCCAACACTCTCAATGAAATTTGAATCTTGAATCAAGGACAACGAGTTGAACTGCGACCCGAGTTCCGTCAGATCAGGCGACATTTCCGTGAAATGCCTGATCATCCGTTTGTTGGTCTTAGTGATATTCTCCAGTACTGTTTCGTATTTCTTGAATTTTGTTTCGAATCTCAAAAATCGTTCAAATTGCTCCTCCTCAGCAAGCTCGGGGAATAAATTTGCGTTGGAGGATGCAGGGATCGGAAGAGTCAGATATAATTGGTTATCCAGGTTCCCCAGAGGGTCAAAAGCAGACAACCTATAAATTGAACTCTTCCATAATGTCTGATTCTCCTTCAAGTTAAGAAAATCATTGAAGTTAGTTTCTGGATCCAAAAAGTTCAAAAAATATCGACATTTCTTGATCGACTCAATTGCCAAACATCTGTTCAAAAACACCGCAAGCATTCTTTTCCTATATTCTATCAGATTTAATGGATTGTTGCCCACGGCTACGCCATTCAAATTACCTGGAGGTCCTCCATTCTGAGCTCCGGTGCCATTCCAATGGATATCTTCTTTACTAATGCCAAGAGAGTTGGTGGTGGTGGTTGTCAAATTCGAAGCCAGAGTTTGTTTCTCGGGAATTGGAGGCACGATCAGAGTAGGAAATATCTTAATCAAACAGGTTCTCAAACTCTCAAACTCGCTGTATCGTCTTTTGACTGTCAATGGACCTATTTTAATCCCATAAACGATATAACTTTGCAAGTGATTATGACTTTCTGTTGACTTCGATGCTTCAACTATCTGTATTTCCAAATCTTTTTCTTTCTCCAAGATTTCCAACACTCTTGATGAATAAATGACTTCCTTTTTCGTGATGATAGAGGTGGTGGAGTCCACCACCTGTCTCCCTTCTGCATCCTCGCCTGTCTCTGTCATGTTTAATAAATGTGTCCTGTGTTCGCAAAAATAGTGTCTGCTATCCCGGCAGCAATCTCAATTCGGTTTCCAATGCTCAGAAGTCTCTTTTGATGTTTTTGATCTGCTGCTGCGTTTCCAAATTCTTATAAATGGCGTTGTATTCATCCTTCTACTCTCCTCCAAAAAAACTATACACATCTTCTGTGCTCTCTTTCTCTCGCCAACAAGCGGGGCTTATGTCAGCATCGGAATCAAAAAAAATAACTATACTTTTTCGACTACTCAAACTTTCGTGTAGAGTGAGTAGACTTCAAAAGAACATGTCTATTTCCTCGGACAACTGAACGGAAATGGACCAATCTGCATGGAAAATATCATTGCCGTCTGTGTGCAATGTGTGCATTTTGGTAATGTATGCATGCCTGGGAACGGTGTTGATATTGGGAGAGTCGAATGTGGTGTCCAAGATCGCTTTGGCGTCGTACGTCGGAATTTATATCGTGACTCTTTGTTTATACGGGCTTGTGGTGTATTTAAAATCATTCCTACTAAAGGAAGAAAGCCATAAAGAGGGATTGATTATTGTGGCATTGAATTTATTACCAATGTTATTGGAAAAATTTTCACAACTGTTGATCGAGCTGGTTCGAATGGGAATGCAATTGTTGAGAGTCGGCCACAAGCCTGTTCAATTGAACCAGTTACTGGTTGCCTACGCAATTGTGAGTATACGGAAACTTGTCGCGTTGGTATGTTGGGGTTATATAACAGAAGAAGATGACAACTCGTTGCATTTGAAAGCATTTTTAGGGTTCTGTTTTCTGAATCTAATCCACCATAGATTCATCATGAAAAATGATTCCTTTGCTTCCAACGTGCGAGTGGGTGTGAAGGAGGGAATGCTAAGTTTTGTGGCAAGACCTGGCAAAAATATGAAAAGAGAGGCCGAGAAACTTCGTTTTAGAAGAAACATCTTGTTTGGAGCGAATCTTGTGCTTTCGATGCTGCTTTTTGTCAGTATGTTCAAATATTACTGGCAGTTCCAAGATGCATACTTCAAGTTGATGTCAGTGCTGATCCGGCTGGTTCTGATTCTTGATTTGGAAGTTTTGCGGAGTTTATGCCACGAACTGAACGGATTACAACTTGGATTTTCGCATACAAACAACTCCATAGTGTAACTAATTATCGTTTAATGATTTGAGGCCGGGCCACCGGGTCTATGAGTAACGTGATACCATCCAGAAAGCGGATTTTGATGATGGGTCCATACAACTTTGTCTTTTTCAGAGCTCTTTTCTTCCGTAGAATGTTCAAATCCACTCCATCTGGCTCGTCCATTGATGTCTGGTCCATCAGTCGTTTTTTCAATTGGAGTTCCTTGTTTTTCAGCGTCTCGAAATTGCGGGCAAATTGTTGGAGTTCTTTCAAAGTCAGTAATGATTTGATACGATGTTCGATGGAATCATCATAATCATTAATTTTAGTCATTTGTACTAATTGCTTGAAATCAACACCACCTTTTTTAAGTGATTCAAGGCTCTCCAGACAGTTATGATACTCTTGCAACAGCTTTTCCTTGTCGGAATTACCAAACTTCTTCTCTTCTTTTTCTCCCCGCTTATGGAAACCTGCAAATAATGAATCGTCCAACGGATCCAGCCCCTTCTTGGTCCCTTCTGAAATAGTGCTTCGTTCTCTCTTGTACCTTCCAGGTCGCAAATCCACCAAATTGAGTGGATAATGCTCCATTTTCTCTAAATATCCATCCTCCAACTCGCTACTTCTATGGAGTCTGGCCCCGCTTGGAACCTCGTTGACCACCCTCATGGTCACCTGGTCCTGGATATTTGTGTTTAGGTATGCATCGAAATCAAATAAATCTGTCGGTCCGTTCTTGTCGACACGACCAGTTGTCCTCATGGCCGATCGAACTGGTACCTTTTTTCAACTAACTATGCGAATTGATTTCTCTATTACCGTTGGAATTTTGGTGAGGCTAAAAAAATCACCTCGCTCGTACACAAAAAAAAACACAGACATCAACAAAGGCAGTATGCATCTTGTTGTTTTCTAATTTGCATTGCAATGTCGTCACCGATCCCAAAATATAGAGGAGTGACGTCTATTGGAATTGGAAATGCCTACAACTCCCAGCAAAGAGGACAGATCGAGAAAACACTGTATCCAAGACCAAACAATTCGACTCGAAAATCAACACCTTGGGCTCAAATCAGAGTGCGCCAACTGCTGCTTTTATGTGTAATATGGACGCTAATAATCCACTATTTTGAGCGAACCCTGGTTTACAGCACAATCAGATCTTGTGCTTGGAAGAACTGGGAAAAGTGGCCTAAAGACGCAGACCCTCATCATGCTATCATCATTGGAGACCCTCAAATCGTGGACAATTTTTCGTATCCTAATAGAAGCAGCTTACTTTTAAGCTTCACCAAACGATTCAGCGACAACTATCTTCACAGAAACCATCAGATCTATCACGAACTTCTCCAACCCCATACCACCTTGTTCATAGGAGATCTTTTTGATGGAGGCAGGGAATGGAAAAACAAGCAATGGTATAACGAGTATATCCGATTCTTCAAGGTGTTTAATCCTGTTCTAGAAACAAGAACCATGCTACAAATTCCAGGAAATCATGATATAGGGTTTGGGAACTCTGTCAACAATACAGTTCTTGACCGGTTTCGGACATTCTTTGGAAACCCGAACGATTACTTTTTGTTGGGAAACCATTCACTGGTTTTGATGGACACCATATCTCTTTCCTCCTTTGATCATCCACTTATCAACAAAGAATCTACTGATTTCCTCGCTAGCTTGAGCAGTGATTCCCACCCAGCCAAACAGTATCCTCGAATTATGCTGACTCACGTGCCACTATATAGATTCACCGAACGACAGCCTTGTGGTCCTTTAAGAGAATCCAAGAAAAAGTTCCCAGTTATGAGAGGCAACCAATACCAAACAGTTCTGGAGTATGAATTGAGTCAGAGAATTTTAGAATATATCAAACCAAAAATCATCTTCTCAGGAGACGACCACGATTATTGCCATATTCGCCATCCATTAGCCAACGTTGGCGAATCAACAGGCCCTGGAGCCTCTTTCACCGATGAAATCACAATAAAATCAAGTGCAATGACTGGGGGAATCCGTAAACCGGCCATCCAGCTTTTGAGCTTGCACAATCCTTTAGAAGAGACTGCAAAAAAAGAATACACAGTCGAAGAGACGGGAAGTCTTCTGGTTCAGCATGATACTTTTAAAACCAGATTGTGCTACTTACCAGAACCTTACCAACCACTCACCTACTATTCCATTACACTTGTGTTATCATTTTTATCGTTTTTCATGGTGTTTGTTTTACCTGGTACAACCAAATCTTTGCAACGTCTTGTTTCCAGACGCCTCGGCGTGGTAACGCCTCTCTTTGAGGACGACTTGGTGAAGAGACGGTCTTTCAAAACCGCTCTGTTAGATTTGCTTGTAGATTGGAAACTTCCGGAGACCAGCAACTGGAAGCTTTTCGTGTATCACTCTCTCGGATCGCTAGTTATCTTTTTGATCCTGCTGTGCTGGTACTTTGACTCTATATAAACGTTACATAATAAGTTATGTCATCCGCAAATTTGAAAAACAAGGTAAGAAGACACTTTTATTTTGTCTTGTTTGTGGGATCAAACAAGAGGAAGAAATATATATTCATATATAGAGCCTTGTCTTTTTTGTTGTCTCTGAAACTGGTTTGAGTTGCCGATCAATTATGGAGAGTGGGCCTCGACCTGTGTCTGGGACCGGGTGGCCGAAATCGGGAGTGCACACGATTCCTTTCAATGTGGCCCATACAATTGCATTGCACATCACCAACTTCCACGATCTTCTCAACTTCAGTTTGGTGAACAAGTCATGCTACAACGAAATTGTGGAGGATACAGAACTTTGGATTGGATATTTAAAGACCATGCGTTGTTGGAAACGAGAAAACAGAAAGCCAAGTCACTCGCTTTCTGATGGATCTCCAGAAAAGAGCTCGCCTGTTGATCAGCGTAAGCCTTCTTTCAACCAGCTTTTAATTATCCAGGACGACGAATTGACTCCGATCAACTGCTTAGCAAAGCCAGTTAGCGATCCACATCTTGCTCGTTCGCATTTCATTCGCATATATTCCATTTTGTCGCCAATAACTAACGATCTGCTGGTGAAGAACTACTCCAGCTTCCAAAATCTATCTGTTTTCAAGGAATTCAACAACCCACTAGATCAGTCCCTGCTGTTCGCTAATATATGCAAATTTGTTCAATTGTTCAAAAACCAGCCATTGTATCGGAATATGGTCATTCGACTGAATACCATCTTGGATCTTTTTGTTAGCTCTATTGTCAGGGAAATTGAGCTCAAGTTGAGGGCGAAAAACTATGAATATACACGTCAGTTGATTCTTGCACTAGATAATCTGTCACTAGAGATTGCTGACATCGAAGTCGATCCTTTGGAGGCCCTGCTAGAATTTTTTATAGACCGCTATGTGGAGGAATATTCGTTTTTGATGTCTCAAGAGATTATCGACCAGGTAATGAAAAGATCAGACAGAAAGGGGAAAGGAGCCGTGAAAGGATATAGGTTTCAGTTTGACAGTGTTGACGAGCTTTTTGACAAGCAAATAACCACGCTTTTGAACAAGCAACTGATAGAGATTGAAAACATATTCAAGACAGACCAACAATCTAAAAAACTAGATGCTGATGAGGTTCCTATTGTGCTTAAAGTGATTGAAACATTTTTAAGTAACTATCTAATTGGCGGGTTGGTTGACAAATTGATATCAAGAGCCAAACAAATTGATGAGTCTACAGAAGAGGCACCTCAATCAGTTTGGAACGAGTCTGAGCCTGATGAAGCGGTTAAGGATCTATCACTGAATAAATCCGATGATGACGTGGAAGATAAACATGTCAATATTATGAACGAAAGCTCGATTTACTTCCAGTGTGTTCCATACTTCCACTATAAATTGATTTCCACTTTTGAATCGCTTGCATATCCAGAGACATATGTTGGCCCTGGTAAAACAAAATCCATGATGGACTATATTCAAGTGGTTTCTGGTTTTATCAACTTCTATTATGAACAACACCTTGTGGAATTTTCCGAGTTGTTGCCAAAACAGTGTCACAAGTCTTTGGAGCACTTGATTGAAAATTGGGAGTCCAGCAAGGTGGAGAATGAGAAAATGCTGGAGCAGGAGATTTTAAAACTGGTTGATGATTCTGTGGAGGCAAAAGGTTCTGGAAATACGTTCGATATCTTTTCAAGTTTCACCAACATATTCAAATTGAACAACAAAAGTGGGGGAAAAACGTCTGAGAAAGAGACAAAAGAGAACGAGACTAAATTAACCAAATTTGCTGCAAAGCTACAAATTTTGACGACAAATGTTCAAAACATCAAATCCTTGATCAGTATAGATCTAACAGTGCTGATCTTACAACACGTCAAAAATAGCTATGATTTGTTGCTAGGTCTTACTAGGACTTCGGCGACCGCGGAAATCAAGACAAAAATTCATGCTAGTTGTTCCAATATATTCATCGATATGCTGGCCACGTTGATAGACAGACATATCAAGTCTGGATTTGAAGAAGCGCTAACAAGACTAAAAAATTACAACCCAGCAGAATTGGAGGTAAATGAGCAGGAGAAAGTGGAACCTCTCACAAATTTCATTGAACTTGTTAATGTTGGAGATCTCATTTTGCAAATGATCAACATATTTTATACCCAGGAACTGGTGAAAAATGAGATAGTGACTAGCAAACCACTAAAAAGTCGGGATTTCTTATCCTCGAACCAATGCGAGAAGACGATTACCAGGTTGGAAATGATGCTAGATACTTATGTTGCTGATGGATTGGATATTAGTATTGCGGTTATAATGAACGAAGTGAATTTGTGCATTATGAGAGCCAATGTTAATGAGAGCACGTACGACTTATCAAATCCTGACCAGTTGTCCATTAATATGGGCCATCCATCTTCTTTTGCCAAGGAATGTGTGTCAATTTTGGATTCCCACTTTAAGCTCTTATCTGATTCCATTGACAAGTCAATATTGGGAATATTTAAAGAAGAGATCGGAGAACGGTTTATTGCAACGTTTATTAAGCTACTAACTAAGAAGATTGTCATTTCGACTACTGGGGCGATCCAATTTATTGCGGATGTGAACTACTTTTATGACTTTTTTGTTAGTTGCAAAGTCAAACCCACTGTGCAATATTTGATTGCATTCAAGAAAATTAGTCAGTTGTTCTTGATAGAATGTCGCGATGACAAGAAGAAATGTCGAGATTTGGGTAGATTGGTGATTGATTTAGGACGAGACAATGGAATTTTTAGCCCCGAAGAAGTCTACTCCTTTGTTAGTCGTCGTAGTGATTGGGTTGCTATCAAACGTTCTGTCGACAAAATAATGTACGGATTTGGGCCTGATGATTGTCAGATAATGTAATTGAAGCGGGAATTCATAATATGTATATATAATAAATAGTGGAAGTATTCTAGTTGCTCAGGAGGGAATTTAGAGTGTCTGTGTTTTCTTCCTCGAGCTTCAAAAACACGTCTATCACGTCTCCATCCATTTCGTCGAAAGTTTTGATTGGCTCTCTCTCAGGAACAACAATGCTTTTCAAGTCAAGCATCCTGAATGATTCGAACAGACGTTGATTGCACTCCCTCACGTAAGCGTCTTCTAAGTCTGGATTCAAAGCAGGCTTTGTCAAAGTTGAGCACTTGTGCAGATCCATTAGGAGTCCCTTGAGTAGATGCAATTTAAACAACGTTGGCGAGTGGCAAAATAATGACTGGTTAGCCACAACCGCAGCCTGATAGTTCAAGATGGTGTCAATCACCTTAGATGTGTTGGTGTAGGTTTTAAGGGTGAATAATGAAAGTAAGGATTTCAAAAAAGTAGTCTGGATCTCCCGTTCTTCCTTAACTTCCGAGCTGTAAGGTGAAGTACACAACTTCACCGTTTGTAAAGTGACAAATTCCAAAGCGATTTGAAGATGGATTGGTGACTGGACTAAGTTGAAATTTGCCAACTGCGTGACCATCTCATGGCAAATCTTACTGAGCTTTGTATGTTGAAGAGATTTGTCTGAAAGATCGTGTGTAGGTTCGAGTAGCAATAAAATCAAATCGACCATTTTGACGAGCACTTCAAGTGCTGGATAGGTTGTTTTGATAAGACTGAATTGGTGTTTCCAGGATGACAGAGAGTTGTTTAAAAAAAGTGTATTTTCGGTAAGCGTTCTTGTATTTTTGAAGTCATATACCAGCTGAACAAACAGTTTGGACATGAATATCGTGAGATTGAGCAATTGTCCAACATATGTCACTTCGAAGCTTTTGGATTCGAGTAGCAAATCGATATCAGCCACCCATTGTTTGCCGGATCTGAACCCGTGCAAAGTGCCAAGAATGAAGGTAAAACACCAAATGTTGTAGCTCAGACGGTTTGAAAGTCTATTTGTAGGAGATTCTTTCAAAAACTCAGCTGAAGTTTTGGTTGGTTGATTCAAACCAATCTTTATAGCTAGATCTTTGGCCAGTTGCAACCACTGAAAAAGGGCTGTGCAGCCGTCTTCGGAGTCCTGAATTTTTGCGGGAAATGAGGCAAGAAGTAAGATAGATTGGATCAAGTAGATTTGAGCAGATTGGTTGAGGGGAGTTGGCTTATGAAGTTGCGGTTTGATACCATGTTTGTATATATCAGTGTCTCCAGACACAATGAACAAGATTGTCCAGAAAAGAAGACTCGAGTCGCAATAAAGCGATGTTGGAGAGTCAATTTCTTCCATGATTGGGATGTATTGTAGATAGTGAGTATTGAATGTATTGACTAGTTGCATGACGTTGATGAGGTCAAATTCTTTGGATCCTAACTTGAAAACATCGAATTCTTCAATGGAGGATGTGGAATCGGAGAGAGGAGGAGTGGCTGGGTCATGTGGCGGTGTATGAGAGCTTGCGGAGCACGGAGTATCTGAAGGCGAGTAAGAAGGAGAATAAGGAGAGTTTTCAGAGGTTTCCAAATCAATCAAACCTTGGACTTCAAGTCCATTTTCTAAACAAAGTTGTCTCAAATATCTGTCTTTGAGAATCAGCATGTCGACTGTATTTTTAAGGTCTTCTATGTTATCAGAAAGGTTTTTAATGATGCTTGATCTTTTCACGGGAATCACAATCTCCAAATGACAAGTGAGGCCTCTTTTTGCACAGGAGGTGCAAGGATTGGGTCTTGTTTCGATATAATTACACTTGGTCTTGTGTTTTCTGCATCTGGAGCAGGATTTAAGGTGTCTTGGTTTTGGTTGATCAAAGAAATGGGGCGGATTCTTATTGATGATTGTAGTGGTAACTAGAGAAGTGGAAGCAGAGCATTCTGGGGATGAAATCGGGGATTTCAATTTCGGTCTAACTCTCCGGTGCTTCTTCAAAGTGTTGGGCAGCAGCGTGACCAGCTTACGCTTTTGAGGTTCCGACATGCTGTTTGTTACCCAGTGGCATCAGTCTACAAAACAGTTGCAGTATACATTGGTAAGGGAATGCGTTGTTTTATATTTGCTGGGAACAGGGGGTGGAAATCGATGGGTAAATCTTTCCAGCCAACGTCAAGTGTAGGAATCCGCGATTTCGCAAACAATAGGTTGCTTCTCGATTTGGCAGTACTAGATGCAGTCGGAGAGGTCCCGGAAATTCGAGATGTTGCAGGGCTTAAAAAGAATCCGGAGAACGAGAAGCGGTGTGCGGGTTGGAGGTTGGGGGTGGCAGAGCCTGGTGGAAGTTGGACGCTACAGAGATGGAAAAAGGTGTTTTCCAAATGATTTGAACTACCGATTGCAATGTTCGGTAGATACAGAATTGTAAATTCAAAAGTGTGGGGTTGTAATTGTCTTTGGAGTAGCCAATAACAGGGTGTGAAATTCCAATTTTTGACCAGCACGACCTGTTCGTGTATGCATAAAAAAAACTCGCCGCCTAACATGGGGGTGTTGGCATGAGGGAATTTGAAACAGGAGGTTATATTGCGGAGTAACACCCCTCGGGAGCAACTGGAGCAAACTCATGTGAAAGAGAGAAAGAGACAGCTCTTGAGTAATTCCGAACCACTGATTGGCTCTATCCACCACCGCACTAATCCATCTTCCCCCAGACTTTCTCAAACTACATCCGAGGGGTTTTTGATGCACATGGAGTTCCTGCTTGTGCAAATCTATAGCCAATGCCGTTCTCGGTTTTACAAAAACTTCTACTTGCAGCCGGGTAACATGGACATGCCTATTGTCTTGATGTAATTCCGGGAGCGGACTCCGAGTTCATAAGGAAGTACTTTTTAAGCTGCGGACGGGGTTTTTTCCTGAGAAGCCGGAACGCAACGGTGATGTGCATTGTACAGCCAAAAACATCAAACTTATGGCTCGGAGTTTCATGGAGCCAGATTAGCGCAAGAAAGAGTGCATTATGGGCTGTGCAAACCTGGTTTGGTGCTGCTACGTAATCAACAAGCTTGATTACCTAATACCTGGTTTTACATATATGTAAATTTCTGCGGTTGTAGGCAGAATTTGTATGTAGATGGTGATCTGACCAGGAGTTGACTTGGGAATTTAAGTTATGGTAAGTCGGTTTTTGAAAACCAAATTAGGAGAATAGTCTTGTTAACAATTAGGCACCGCGAAATGGAGGACTTTCCATGAAAAAGGCGTTCTATGGGATGTTTACTGGCGATCGGTACACGGTGCCACAGGAACTTGAGGATATTTTGTTGGACAGTTTCAGCTTATATTGCGAAGAACAGGGCACCCAGGACCTGCTGGAACGAGATCTTAAAGCTTTTTTAGCTGAATATTTGAAAATCTCAACGAAACTGTTGCAATTTGTCAGAACCGATGAATTTCTACTGGACGGAACTAGCGAGATAGTGGATTTCGAAAAATACCTGTACAAAGGCGGGTTACTGATCACGTTGAATAAAAACCTGGACATCATTGATTTCAATTGGGGATTATTGCTCGATCACATGAAAGTATCAAAAAGTGTATCTGCCAAAATAAATATAAAGGACATGGAGAAAACAATGGGGGAGCTGGGTGCAGATACTCCTACTAATGTGGTTATCGATATGATTACATTGCAGGGAAACAAGCAGTATGTAGATTATTTTAATTTTGCATTGATTTTAGGAAGACTGGGAGAATTGGATATAGCATAAATGACATCACAAGATATGTTTTGATCTGAAGTAGTTTCTTAAGTAGTGGACTTGCCACAAGCCCACGCCAACAAGCATGAAAATGATGAGGAATGAAAAGTTTCTGACTCTTCTATTGGTGGACTCATTGGTGTCTCTTAATCTCTCTTCTCTTCTGACGAGATATTGCAACTCCTCACTGATCTCATCAATCATCTCCTCGATCTTACGGAATTGGACTTCTGCTGGTTTCAATTTATCCGAAGCCTGGATCGCATTCCAATCTCTTGCAGCAGCACCAGCCTCAACTTCCAACTCAATTTCTCTTGATAATTGGCCTTCTTTGTTTCTGTTCTGCAACAAGTTTTCAAAACAAACGTCAAACGATGACGAACTTTGGGATGTGAATGCAATCTTAAACTTTCCAGCAACATCTCTAGTCTTTCTATATTCATTACCTTCAGCATCAACAATTCTTAACGACAGCACTTGTCCGTCTCCAACGTATCCGTTCGTGTTAACTGTCACCACCACCAGCTGTCCATCACTAACAAATTCCCTCACACATTTGGGTGGCGGATTATGAAGAGTTGCCGGAACTTCCAGCTTCAAACACGTGACCAAGTTCACCAACGATAGGAGTCCAATCAGAAAATACACTGCCGTTCTCATTTGCAAGTTGAATTGTGCACAAAAACGCTTTGTTTGCATTCGATTGCCAGATCCACAAATAAAAGAACACACACCCTTTGAAAAATCTCGTCGCGATCGATCGCGTCTGCCAAAGCTGACGGACGGGTAAATATGAATGAATAAATCAGGTTACGAGCATTGCTCCTTCTCTTCAGTCTCTTTAGCTTTTCTTATTATATATAGTACAACGTTCTCAATTACGCTTCCGGATTATAATCATCCTCATCCTTCATGGGAGTTGGAGCAGTCCAATCACCCACAGCAGGTGTCACCCCCCAATCGCTATCCTTCGACCCACTGTAGTCATTATCTGGCTGCCATGCAGATCTGCCTCCATATTCAGATCTGCCACCGCCCCAAACAGATCCGGATCCTGAGCTTTCACTAGCACCCCAGGTAGGAGTCTTGCCTCCGGCTCCCCATGCTGGAGTCTTGCTTCCAGAGCCCCAAGCTGGGGTTTTGCCTCCAGAATTCCAGGAAGGAGTTTTTCCTCCAGAGTTCCAGGAAGGAGTCTTTCCACCAGACCATGAAGGAGTTTTACCTCCAGACGACCACGAGGGAGTTTTACCTCCAGAAGACCACGAGGGAGTCTTTCCGCCCGAAGACCAGGCTGGAGTCTTACCACCAGGGTTGGATCCAAAACCAGGAACATTCGATCTTCCTGGTGCATTGAAACCAGCAGGACCATTCGACGAGTAACTACCTCCCTGTCTTCTGCCTCCCTTGTAATTTTCCAAAAAGTGTTCGTATGGAATAAATGTTCCAGGTCTAGATTCGAATAATAGGTCAGACTTATTGATCGGTATTATTTTTGCAGGATTGTGCATTTCAACTCTGGCAACTTCCCCATTGGCATCTTTGATGATACCTTTCTTACCCTTGTAAGGTCCTTTTCTCACACTCACATGATGACCAAGAGTAACGTCTCTTCCACCAAGTTTTGAGGCAACGATAGGAGCTGCAGGAGGCGGCATGAGCCTATCCGGGTTCATTTTATTGAGATCTGGAGCCTTGAAGGTTGATAGAATCGATCCCTTGTTGGAAACTGTTTGCACATTCAAGGAATTCACAACCAAAATACCATTATTCTCCGTGATGGTCTTCGATTTCAAAAACAAGTTTGATCCGTAAATATGTAGAATATTACCCTCTCTTCTTTCACCAGAAACTTCCTTGACAACATCACCAACAGCAATCTCCAGTCCATTCTTATCGGTACTCTTTTCTGTCATTTTGTTTAATTGCAAAGCAGACTGAATAGATTTTGGTTCAACCTCCATCACTCTTCCGTCGGTACAAAGAACAGTGAACACTTCCTTTTCGGCACGGATCACCATACCGACCAATTGGGAGTTCAATTTCACAAGCTCGAAAAGCTCAAATGCACCGGTTTGTGAAGCAGATGTGGATGAGTCAATAGATTTCATCAAATAGTTAGGGAAAACAGTAATATCTTTCTTAGTTTGATCGGACACCAGTGTGACCTGATTATCTTCCACTTTAACAATCAATCCGCTTTCATTCGAGTGAACACCATGAATGATTGTGACATGATCACCAGGAAGGAAAACCTTTCTCAAGGTGGAAGTAGGAACCTCCACAACAGAATTGTTAACTTCTGAATCTTCACTATTTTCCAGTTGAACACGAGCAATTCTGGCTTCAGGAGCAGAAACAACCGTACCTGTCATTTTGGCCTGCTCACCACTGATGATCTCGACCCTGTCATCAATCTGGAAAACAACAGATTTCTCAGAAGCATCCTTCAAGGATGATGCGATAGACTGTAAATCAATACCTTCTGAACTGCTTCCTGAGTTGAATAAAGTCAACTCGTGCAAAGTAGGCTTCACATTCTTAGTCTCCACCTGCTGAATCTTGATATCTTTAAACAGAAATCCATCAATGTATTCTTCATTCCGGTAAACATAATATCCCCTTTCTCTTCTTGCGGTGGTCAAATGCTCCGGATCGTTCTGACTAGCCTCAAATTCACTGAAAAGTCTTTGAGGAGGTCTGAATTTCGAGTTGAATGCTGGGCCTCTTTTGCCTTTCGTAGAGTCAAGCATACCAGAAGCCAAAGATTTTCCATAATCCAACCTTGGGACTAACTTAACTCTGACTTCCAAATCGTTCTCCGCCAAATTGTCAACAATACCCAAATCTCCTTTATATTTACCCACCTTAATTCTAACATATGTGCCAGGCAAAAGCTGCACCTCATTGGATTTTCCAGGACGTAAAAGATCGGGATATTCTTCAATAGGAACTAACACCTTGTTGGCGTAAACCCCAGGAATACCTTGAATGATTTGATTGACAGCGTCGAGTTTCCGGGCTTCAATATACACATATCCCGAAAAATTGTCTCTTTGGAATGCACTGAAAACTTCGGTGTACTTTCTGTTGAGCATTCTGGCATAAAGTTGTTTGACTATTTCTTTTTCAATTCCATTTCTGACTCTAACACCCCAAATCAATGGGTCATCCACCGAAGGTAATAGCAATCTTTGCGAAACGTTTGTGGTCGAACCCATGTACCGAGAAGATGCGGAACGTCCATAACGAGCTTTGAACTGGTCAGCCAAAGCCTGTGCATCTTGCTCGTCCAATTTTTCTCTGGATCTGTCCAGCTTTCTGTGAAGCCTATCGCTCACCACACCCATATCTTCTTCATGGGTCTGATCATCTGCCAAGAACTCTCTTTGAAGAATTTCTGCATCCTCGTCATCTTCTTCCTCGTCCTCGTCCTCATCCACCTCAGCTTCAACATCCAAAAACTGGTTGCCTCTTCTTCTTTTCTTCTGTCGAAGTCTGTCATCGTCTTCGTCTTCGTCTTCATCATCATCTTCGTCGTCTTCGTTGTCATCTTCATCATCGTCTTCATCATCCTCATTGTCATCTTCATCTACATCGCCAGTCACTCCACTTTTTTGCTGTTCATCTGGCGTGCCTTGCTGCTTGATTTCTTGCTCGTCTTCATTTGCCCCTGTCTCGCTTGGCTTCTCCACTTCGCTCTCTGGTTTCACTGGAATGTCCTCTTGAACTTTCTCCAAGTCTTCCGTCTTGATCTGTTCGCTCATTTTAGACTCAATGCATTACCCCGTCTCTCCAATTCGCTAACGTGCTGGCCAGTAAACATTTCCCCTAAAAACATTTACTTGTTTCCATATTTTTTCACTTGAGCATCGCCAAAAATTTGTTGCCGCGCCAGGGCTGCAAAACCACAACCAGACTGCCATACTTCACTACCAAGCCAGCACAAACGAGCCGAACGAGGTTATGCTTATGCTTGATGCTCTACAATAATCACTCACTACACTTAACTGTCAGTCATACTCCAATGGCCAACCCAAATTACCGCCACTTACATCATTTTCATCTCTGTATTATGTCCAGATTTTTATATACAGTCATTGTCATCTCAAACCAATCAACTAGCCTTTGATACGTTTCTGTGTGTATCCAGTCAGCCAGTTGGTGTACAAATTATATCTTCGCTCCAGAATCCCCCAAGATTCGTCTCAAATTCCTCCAATCTACCTCTTCTTCATCCAATCAAAAGCTCCACGGGTGAAATCCAATGGCTTTTTGGTCTCTCCCTTTCGTTTCTTTGACTCCACAAACAAAACATGTCTCTTGGCAACCGGATCATAATGAACATGCTGCATAGCATTGGCCGTCCTTTGCACAAGAAGAGTTCTCTTATATCCGGTCTTTGCAGTAGAAACCAACTGAACAATCGTCGTCTTAGCTTTAGCCTCTGTAAACAAGTTAGTATCGATGCTCCCTTATTATAGCGTTACACTTCACTTACTCGCCATGGTTGGTTCTTAGTGTGGGTAGATCAGGTATTCAGCAAGCCTTCTTCAATGTCGTTTGGTACAAATTTTTCAGGTGAAAAATATTAGACCAACCTTGGTTTGTAAAAAAGCGCCTATCGACGCGAGTTTGGGGTCGACAGTTTTAATTCAATCTCAAATCTTCTTGTCTGCTAGCCAACACCTTTTTGTCTTTTGTACTTGTTTATATTAAATTAAAGCCTCAATTCTTGGCCAATGAATCGAATAGACGATCTCAATCCACTTTTTCGCCCCCCTCCATCTTTGTTAAGGCTATCTGCTTATTCGGCGTCGCTCGATCCAACATCCAACATCAACTTGCCGCTTGACGACCGTCCTCCAACACTCACCAATTACTATCGATTCGCCTTGGTGAGCAAGATAAATGCCTACTTCTATCAAATACAGGAACAGGAACCAGTTGAATCTGTCCCAGCAGAGCTTGGGGATGACAAACAGGGCTTGGTCAAACAAGGCCAAGACGACAAAATGTCTCCTCTGGAGCAAATCCATACTTACGACACCATCATCAAGACCAAATTGGCAGATGATTACGACATCACAGACATTACAACAAATGTGGCAAAGAAAGAAATTTGCATTTTTCAAATAGAAACAAGAGCTGAGGACGTGGACTCCGATATTGGCTTCAATCAATTGAAAGATGCCATCGACAACCTCATCAACGAAAATAAAATCAACTTGAAACTTGTTTCGTCTTGTCGATTTGATTCCAGTTCGGTATTTAAATCAGTTCCTCCTCAACAGCAGCTTAATAGACCAATAAGCATTGTATATTTGAGCTTTCTTAGGGCTATCAAAAAGTTCCTATGTATGAAACTTACCGACACGACAGGCTCTTCAATCAACATTGTTCCATTTGGAAACCAATTACTCGTCTCCACAGGGCTCAACTCTGCAGATGATTCATCAAAAACTTATCTTGTGCTAAAATTGAATGCGTCTCTAAGTTTTCGCAACGAGATTATTGCCAACGCCGCTCTGTCCAAAGCTAGCAAATTTTACAATCTAGCAAGTCTTTTGAAAACAGATTCAATTCTTAACCGCAGCGATTTTGTCATTTATTTGTGTCCGTCTGGTGTCAGATGCAGCTGTGCTGTCCAGAACTCTCCAAGATTGTCAATGACCGAAGAGGCACCGGCAAACAAAGAGCGGCTCCTCAAGCTGCTCTTTGACCATTCAAAAATACAAATATCTGAAGTCTCAAAATGGATCAAACTGGTCCCAAACTTGAGTCACATGAATGGACTTACTCCACGGATTTCGGAATATTTAGATTCGTTTGTTCCAAACACCAAGTACATCATGTGGCCTGTAGAACTATGCTTTGTGCAATTTTCGGAAGATGGCCGTCCAGCCAAGCCAGTTGACTTAGAGTTAGGAGACTCATTAGCAACAGTGGAACAGTTCATGCAACTTTCTCAGGAAACTGAGGCGGAGACCAAAGAACCAGAAGTTAAGATGGAAGAGCCTAAAAACGAAGACGAGCATCCTTTGATGCCTGGACCTAATTTTGATTTTGGCGACCATCTAATGACCGAGTGGATTCCAACCGAAGCAATGAGCATGGATGACACCACAGAAATTAAGCCCGAACAAAAAGAATCCCCTTCCTCTTCAAAAGAAGATTGGGATGAGCTTTTTGGTGAAGAAGAAGATGATGATAACGAGGAGGACAAAGTGGAGCAAGAAGGAGATTCCAAAGAAAAGGAAGATGATAGTATGGACCAAACAGAAGAGATTGCCGAACCAATTTCAGAGTTGGTCTCGAGTCCCGCAATCAAAGATACAGATGGACCTTTCAAGTTGCAAGATCCCCAGACAAATCCATTCTACGAAGATCCAGGTGCACCCTCTCCAGCTTCGTTTCAAATTTTTGCTTCCCCAAGTCCTGATGCTACTGATGTTTCATCGATTAATGACGATGTTAGTACTTTGACGCCAAAGGACATCAGAAGGTCAATATTTGCCCCGCTAAACTTCAATCCGTTGATTGAGAAGGATATTGACAGCAAATATTCTAATGGGGGCAAGTACTTTGTTAAAAGTGGAACTGAAAGCCCAATAATTACTGCCAGTAAATCTCAGGATTCTGTTCCAAACTCGACTACTCCAACATTCTGGAGAACCAAAAGAATGGGAGAAAGTGACATGGAGGATAATAATGATCTGATTAGTGACAGCGATGAAGAAAATGGTGATGATGAGGAGGATGAAGAGGAAGAAGAAGATGAGGAAGAAGGAGTAGATGACGATAATGATGACGATGACGATACTGAGAACATTGAAAGCATGAAAAAAGAAGAACATTCTGGTTTGGGAATTAGTATCAACTCTATTGGTCGAAACACAGGGATATTATCATCAACAAATCACATAGCCATGACTCCTTCAATTCCAGCTTCTGTGTTGAACCCCTTGCCAACGACGGCCTCATCCAATTTTTCTCCGAGCCTTGGGGCCCATGAGATTCAAAACTGGCTCTTCTGGATTTTAAGAGGACCTACCACATGCGCAATTCCTCCAAGGTTTCTCTCGAAGAGCAATCCCGTATTTCCAAAACAACGTTTGGACTCGATACTCCCTATTTTGCAAGAATTGGTGTTATATTCATCAGTTGACGAATATAAACCACGCGAGCTGCCTGAAATGGTTGGAGATGATGTTGAAGGAATTCTTTATAACGTTTTCCCAGGTGTTTCTAAAATGAAACTGTTTGAGTTGTTGGAATGCACTAAAGGTTTGGAATCTGTGAAGCCGTATCAAAGTCTCTTTGGAGGCTCGAACAAGATTGAGCCTGCAGAGCAGGTTCCAGTTAGCCGATACGATTTTGATGATCCTAGCTTTGCAACCACGTCTCCCCTACTGACAATCAATATGAATACCTCTGAGACTGAAAACAAGCGACACTCGGCAGCATTTAAAGATCCAAACGTTGTTACTAATAAAATGATAATTGATGGAACTTCAAAAAACTCTTTGTTCAGAACTGGTACAAGTACTTTGAACTGCAGGAGACTTGGACAGGAGATGAAAATCAATGAAACAAGTTTGAACTACTGGAAGTTTTTGAACTTGGAACCTGTTTTTGGCCCAAAAGATTTCAGAATCTTAGTTGTTGTGCTTAAAGGATCGCATTCTTTAAAAACTAAGACTGTTACATTTTTGGATTCGCTGATTGCATGTTACGGCAGCTGTAATCTGGGAAAGATTCGAAAAGTGCAAAGTGATAATTTGGGCGTGCTGGAAATTGAAGCATTGAATGAGGATGATTTCTGGACCGTTGCAGAACAAAAATTGGATGATGTTGCCAACAGTTTAAGAAATCAATATATTGTTGACAACGAAAGCCAAAGTCTTCCATTACTTGTCATGATTGCGGATCCTTTTACCGGAATAAATTCAACGGCTAAAATGTCGTTTTTGTTTGAACATTTGTACAAATCATTGACCGAAAAAGTGATTGAACAAGAATCCATCTCTGATGAGGACCGTCGCAAGAAACGAAAGAAGGCAATTGTTCAAACAAAAATCAAAATTCCTATCAAGGTGTTTTTCAAAAGAGTTTCTCTCTCTTCATATTTTTCAAAAGATGGGGAACTATCTATCTACTCTCATCGTCAGATGTTCGACTTATCTTTCAAGTTGTACAATATTTGCCCACAACAAATTGACCATTTTTTTCAATGGTCAGATTTTAAGGACCGCAATCCGTTTACAACTGTTGCAAAAGATCTTCCAAAAAGCTTTCAGTTTACACTCACCAAAAACTCAGTCTCGAAAAACCTGGTAGCAGAAGATTTGTTTCTCCATGTCTGCTACGAACGCTCGATTGATAAAAACTGGTGCGTTGCCAGTTGGACAGACCAACATGGATCCTTGAATTTTGTCAAATCATGGTATATAAGTTCAGACTCACGGTGTCGAAACTTTGAAGAAGTTTCCAATGAAATATTGGACATTACTTTGGAGTATGTTGGTAGACACGAGGGTAAAACGTTTGTGATATTAACGAGGTTGAACAACATTATTCCGGACGATGAACTTACAGAGTGGAAAAGATTATCTATCAAGAATAGTAAACTCTCTTTGATAGTGCTGACAGTCGAATTGGAATCATCTACTTTGATTCTTTCGCACAAGCAAGAAGGATCAGGTACCAGGAAGGATGACCTGCGCGACGTGTATTCCGTGAAATGCACCGTGGGGTCTACCAACTCGCAAATCATGACACCGAACCTGGCCTCCAGAACAGACAGTCCTGGTGTAGCTGTCTACACACCCTCTCACGAGATTATCACCTCTCCGCTGGACACTACGACAGCTCCACATCATTATTCGCTTTCACAGCAGCAGATGGAAAACCCCGAGCTTGTGGAGCTTTCAAAAGAGAGTTATGGTTTAGTTTTTCAAGTGGCTCAACAATTGTCAAACCAACCGATTCGCATGCCTTTGAAAACCGGGTTTTTAGTCAATGTTGGTATACAGGATAACAACGGATATCCAAACGGTTCGGTGTTAGAGCTGAACCTATTAAGTTGTCAATCCGGAGTCAACTCGGGTGATCTGTTAAAGAGTCTGATTGCTCAATACAAAAATTTAAGTACTCTGACACCATATTATGGATTGGAGAACACCTATTTTGATGACGAAAGACGGGTTCACAGACAGTTGAATAACTTTCCATGGCATCTGAAAGCCGTGAGAACAATGTTGGACTATGTAGTGCATATTAGGGTGGAATAGACATATCAAGCTTGAGTTTGAACAAGTCTTCAAGTGGTGTAAACAAGTACTGATTTGTTTCATAGAGCTGTTGCTCATGTTGACTGATCTTCACAGACAGTCTAGCTTCTTTATAGTATTGCTCCAAACAATGGAGATTATTGGCATCTCTTTTTTTCAGAGTTTGCAAGATACTGTTCCCAGTTGTGGACTTCATTTCCCCAGAGAGTTTTTTCCAATTATTCTTTATCCAGACCGAAAGTTGGAAATTTATCACCAAGTTCAACAAACCGAGCTTTTTGAAAAGATCATCAAGATTCTCGGAGTCTTCAGGCTCTGCGGTATTGATGAATTCCAAAAAAGATGGATGAAGTTCAGTTGACTCAAAGAACCAAGAGCTGGATTCCGAGTATTCGTGCATGTCGTACACTAATTGGTTGCAAATGTTGAAGCATACACCGAGTAGCATTTCGTCTGCTTGAGAGCTTTGGACAGAAAAAAATTCCAACAGGTCTTCCATTGGTAGAAGAATCAGCTCGGAAGAAACATGAACTGCAAAAACTTCAAGCAAATCATCCTCTTCGGTATGATTGAGCAGTTTCAGTAGATTATAATGTAAAAGCAAAATGTTGCGTCTGGAATTGATAGAATCTATGCCCAGCACAGAGCTGGAGAAATAAAAGTCTGTCAATAATGCTGTCTTAGTTAACTTGAGCTCATTTTCAAAAATGGGGTCTGCAATCGTGTCTTTCTTGCTGAAGACTATCTCAACAAGCTCCTCGGTGGAGTATTTTAGGGAATATTCGTTCAAAGACATGATAGTGGAATAAAAGATTGTATTGGTGACGTCAAAGTCGGGATCGCCTTTAGTTTTGCAATCGAAATCGTACTGATAAAATACTGTGAAGAGATGAATCAATTGCTTCCAAACACCCCAACTGACTCGGTGCGGTTTACTTTCATATTGGAGACTGGCGCATTTAAATGCCCATCGGTAAAACAGCCAGGAACTAGTATTCAATTTGTTGAAATTCTTGTTCATTAGTAGTTGGTTCTCGTATTTCTCATCATAAGTGTTGAGTCCGTCAAAACTCGCAACATTAGTTGTTTGTGTGTTTCTCTGCACCATCATCAAATGAAGCTCTCGTTTTCCCGGAGAAAATTGGCCCATTGGTGTAGATTCTCTTGGAATGCTGTTATGGTTTGAAGCTTGAACCCGCTGCTGGATTTCCATTGCTTCGTTGGTGTAGCTGGGAGTTCCGCGACTTTTGATCCTGGTAGCTCTTCGTGTGGCAGCATCCGAGTAAGTTAAAAAGCCAAATAAGTCGTAAACAAGAGATCGTAGTATCTTCAAATGTTCATGGTCAATTGGACAGGGAGTGAACAAATCATCGGAAGACTCAGATTGAATCTCAGATCCAACCAGGATCTCTATCAGTCGTGTAAGGATGTCGAGCGCCCTTAGGTTGATTGGTCTTTTGAGGTAATTATCATTCAATTCATGCAAGGTTTTTGTGGTTGAAGATGGCAGTGTTGTTGCAGTAAGAAGAAGATTGGTGGTCTTTAGACTGGGTAGATTAAGACTTGGTAGGTTTTGAACAAGTAGAGATTCTATGTGACAGAGCAGCTTATCGAAAGACGCGAATCGGAGCAGAGATTGCTGATATTCTTGCTCATTTCTAAGTTGTCGAAAACTTTCTTCAGATTCCAAATCTAACATCAGAAAAACAAGCAACAAAGAGTAGCAAAATTGAATAAATAAGTAACTAGGATGAAAGGTAAGTCAAGTCCATTTCCAAATTATTTTTCAGTTGGCAAGCAAAAACCTCGATCTCACCAGCCACTTTAGCCACAACCATCTAGCCACATAATTAAACTACTGTTAAGGAAGATTAGTTGAAGAAGAAAGCAGTCAAGACCTTGCACACGTAACTGTTGGAAGTCTTGATGATTGCAATCTTTAACTTTCAGTCTTTGAAGTGGTCCGATTAGAGTCGCCTAAATACTTTTATAGCTGTTCATTTGCGATGACCTTAAAAGATCTGTCGCGAATAGGTAGATATAAATATAAAGGATGTTCCTTTTGAATGTTGTAGCAGTACGATTCTTGGGTAAAAGTTGATAGATTAAAATGTTCCCAGTTAATAATCCAACAGTGCCATATTGGCATTCTGAGGAGGATGAGTTTCGCTATACAAGGACCACTTGCGAGCTTCCTACAGAAACCGATGTCTTGATAATTGGAAGTGGATTTTCAGGGGCTGCTGTTGCGTACTGGACTTACAAAAACAGTGGCACCAAACCTCCTAGTGTTTTAATGCTGGAGGCCAGATATTTGTGTTCTGGAGCAACTGGAAGAAACGGAGGCCATTTGAAGCCTGATTATTACAAAGGATATCTTTCGGCCGAAAAAAAGTATGGTCCTAAGATTGCAGCATCTATTGGTAATTTTGAATACAAACATATTCATGCCACAAAACAAGTGATCGAGGAGCTGGATATTGAATGTGACTTTGTGCTCACAAGAGCTTGCAATGTTCACTTGACCGAGGGGGCAGTCAATGGTTGTTATAAGGCAATATCTGCGCTTAGAAAGTACGATTATAATGACGCAGCAGATGATCTCCAAGTACTTGAGGGTGATAATGCCCGTATAACTTCTCACGTGGCCGAGACCCCAGTGACTGTGACTTTCACCGCTGGTCATTTATGGCCGTACAAGCTTATCAAGGGGCTTTTAAAGTACAGCATGGAAAAAGGTATGAATGTTCAAGCTAACACTGCTGTAACCAAAGTCGAAAAGCTCTCTGATGGAACCTACCTTGTGCAGACTGCAAGAGGTGTTGTGAAAGCTAAAAAGCTTGTTTTGGCCACTAATGCATATACCCAAGCATTGTGCCCAATGTTCGAAGATAGAATTGTTCCTGTGAAAGGTACTTGTTCTCACATCAAGTTGACCAAAGATAACACGACAAAACCTTATTTAAACTACACTTACGGTATATTCAGAGATTACACAGAACACGAATATTTGATAAACCGGTCTGATGGAAGTGTGATTGTTGGTGGAGCCAAACCATATTACCTGAAGGACAAAGATTCTTGGTACAAAAACGTGGATGATTCAACGTTATTTGCAGGTGATGTGAAAGGCTGGTATGAAAGTTTTATGCAAAAGACATTCACCAGTTGGAGAAACGCCAAGACTGAGGTGGACTATTTATGGACAGGTATTTTGGGATACTCAGTGGATGGAATGCCCTGGATTGGAGAGATTCCGGGTAATAAGAACCAATATGTTATTGGAGGATTTCATGGTCATGGGATGCCGAGGATTCTACTTTCCGCGAAAGCTGTTGTTGATATGATGCTGAAGGATGTTCCGGTTGAACAGACGGAGCTTCCAGTTCCGTTCATGTTGACTGAAAGTCGACTTGCAAATGCCACAAACAACATTTTAGAAGAGACGGGATATTACAAGTATGTGCAGAAATAGAGATTAGAGAATGAAATGAAATAAATGTACTTTGGTTGATTTCCGAAATTTTAGAATCAGTAGATATCTATTCTTATCGTGACGCAGGGCCGCTACGGCTCGGCTCTATGAAAGCAATTAGTCTTATTCCGCTATCTGTAATTCATCAGCAAGCAAAAACCAATATTCCACTTATCAGTACATAATCGGAGAGGAATCATGTAAATTTGATCCGACATGCATCATGCAAGTGTCTTCTTAAGGAACAGGCGATCCAACCTAAAAATGGTCGTGCTCGGAAGAGAAACTTCGGGCTGAGGTTACAAAGTATTTTTCTTCATCTGAATCTCAGCTTGACAAGTTTGGACCAACTTAGATTAGAACACCATCCATTTGCAACTATGCCAGACGTTGTGTTTGATATCATTGGTACCTGTATTGGGTATGAAGTTATGTTGGAGGCCATTGATTCCAGATTGGGCCCAAAATTATTGGCTCATCACATCAACACGGAGCTTTTTTTTAATGCGTGGGGAACGGCTTGTGAAAGAGACTTCTCGTATTTGTCCCAGGTGGGAGAGTATCAACCCACCAAAAAGATTCTTCGGGCCACATTCTACAGAACATTACACCATTCTGGAATCCAGGATCCTATGGCATTTGCTACTGAAGAAGATTTGGAGTATCTCAGTTCTGAATGGCTTAAATTGAAAGCTCGTCCTGAACTGCCTGCTATGTGGCAGAAACTAAGAGCTGCGGGGTTCACTGTCTGGTGTCTCACCGACGGAGATCGCGAAAGAGTTAAAGGATATTTCAAAAACTCCAACGTTGAAATGCCCGACGAAAATATCGTTTCTTGTGACAGTCTCGGGGTCGGGAAGCCTGCTCCTCAGGTGTACAAGTACATGTTGGATAAAATCCCCGGCAAAGGAAAAGATGCCTGGTTTGCAGCTGCCCATATGTGGGACTGCTGTGCTGCCAAAAAAAGTGGCTTCTGCACAGCCTGGACAAACGTATACGAAAAGTTTCCTTGTGAAGACATTTTTGGAGCTCCGGACATTGTTGCCGAAGGTTTGTTGGATATGGCTGATCGCATCATTGCTGCCCAACGTGGTTTAAGCGATTCTTGATAATACTGCTTGATATATCTGTGTAATCACTCTTAATCAAATCCAAACTACGTTTAGAGACTCCCGATCGCTCCCGCGCGACCGCGCGAGACGGTCAAATTTTGTCGCGTTCGAGTCCTAGTCCTGCGTTATCAATCTCCGACAGAGGCTCTGCGGCGGGTCAATTTTTTTTGAAGTATCTTCGACCAAACCCGGCTTGATAAGTCACGAATATGTATATATATATGGGTAGTGCAGAAAAAAAACTACGAGAGAATTTGCTGAAACTTTTATAAGAAAACTAAGTCACCCGAACAACATGAAGTCGGACGACGTGGTCGAGGAAGTTCACTCGGTGGAAAACGATTTCTCACCGCTTTCTCAAAACATCAGAAGGCTTGAAAATTCTATTAGTGATGTCGGTTACAAGAGACAAATTACTGGACGTCAAGTCTTGATGATCACTTTTGGTGCAGGTATCGGTACCGGTTTCTGGGTCGGAATGGGATCTGCACTCAAGAATGGAGGACCTTTTGGTATTGTGTTTGCTTACACCATCAACGCATACATCGTTTATGTCATGTTCATGCACGTTGGAGAAATGACTGCGTACCAGCCAATTCATGGTGGATTCATTAACCAAATGTCGCTGTACTTGGATAAGTCCCTTTGTTTTGCACAGGGAATCAACTTTGCTTTTAATTGGATGGTTGTTTTGGCTGCCGAATTGACGGCAGGAATTAGTATTATTCGATTCTGGGATACCGAAGAGAAAGTCACTACTGCCGAATGGATCGTGGTGTTTGCCTTCATTTATGCAGTTGGAAATGTTTGGCCTGTTCGTGCTTATGGATATATTGAATATGTTCAATCTTTCATCAAAATTTTTGCTATGGCTGGTGTTACTTTGTTCATGTTCATTGGAACCTGTGGAGGTCTTCCAGACACAGGTCCAATTGGATACAAGTTCTGGAAACACCCGGGCTGGATCCGTAACGGAATCCATGGTATTATTTTGGCCTTTTCGCAATCTGGTTTCTCGTTCGGTGGTGGTGAGCATATTGCTATTGTTGCTGGAGAAGTCAAAAACCCAAGAACTTTCATTCCTCGCTGTACTAAACCAATCTTCTGGAGACTATGTGTGTTCTTCATTGGAAATGCATGGTTAATCACCATGAACGTTCCTTTCGATGATAGTTATTTGAACAATGATTCCGGATCGCTTACCTCGCCTTATATCATCACCATGCTAAGAGGAGGAGTCAAGGTGCTTCCACACATTCTTAATGCTCTTATTTTGTTGTCGGTTATTTCTTGTGGTAACACTTCTGTTTACATTGGTTCAAGATCCTTGGTTGCTTGTGCTGATTTGGGAGTTATTCACCCAGTGTTTGGAAAGAAAGACTCTCATGGTCGTCCGGTGCTTTCGTTACTGATTGTGTTCGTGATTGGTGTTGGACTCGCTTTCCTCAATGTGTCCACTGTTGGTACTCAAGTTTACGATTGGTTCAACTCGATTTGCGCCTTGAATGGATATTTCACCTGGCTCTCAATCTACTGGTCTCACTACCGTTTCAGAAAGGGACTCAAGGCCCAAGGAATTGACTACAAATCCTTGCCAATGTATGACAAGTTCTTCCCTTGGACCACCTACTCGGCCAGTTTCATCATTTTTGCTCTGTTCATTGCACAGTTCTACATCGGGTTGTATCCGCTGGACGGAGGAGACATGAGTGCCGCTGCAAGAGCCGAGAATTTCTTCTTGACCTACTTATGTGTGCCATTGTTTGCTGGTTGTTGGTTGTACTACAAATTGAGACACAGAACAAAAATGGTTGCCCCAGAAGACATGGACTTTAGTTACGCAAAGAAATGGGACGAGATTGAAGAGCTCACCAAAGTCAGAGACGCAGAAAAGGGACAGACTGTGAAGTCGAAGTTGAATCTACTTGCCGAGAAGTTTTTGGCATGAACAATGTAGTGTTTATTCAAATAGGTCTTAATAAGCATTCTCTAAACATTTGTTCTGTATCTATGGTTGGAACTTGCTTGGGCAGATGGAAGCAATAGTGCCTCCGCCATCACAAAGTTCTGTCTTCTGGTGCATGCAAACACAATGGTTTCTGCAATATCTTTAGGAGCAAGAGGTTCGTAGCCAGAATAGTTCTTCGAAACCATCTCCTCGTCTCCTCTGAAACGAACATAAGCAAACTCGGTGAACACTGCACCTGGGTCGATCTCAATGACCCTGATCTTTGTATTAATCAGCTCAATTCTCATGGCTCTCGTGAAACTTCTGAGAGCAGATTTGGTAGCACAATAAATACCTCCACCAGAATAAGCATCAATAGCGGCAGTAGAACCCAATTGGACAATATCACCGCTATTGCGAGCCTTCATTTGTTTCAAAACCACTTGGGTCATTTTGATCATTCCTGTCACATTAGTCGCAAACATTTCCTCAACATCTGCATCTGCAATTGACCCAACTTGCTCTCCACCCAGAGCTTTTCCAGCATTGTTCACCAACACATCAATTTGTTTAAAGTCAGAGGGAAGAGCCTCAAAAAAGGAGTCAATGGTATCGACTTTACTCACATCCAGCCCACAGGAATGAACTTTAATATCTGGATACTCCTTTTCCAACTCCAATTGCAACTTTTGCAACTTGTCAACTCTACGAGCAGTTAAGATCAATTTGATCTGCCCAGCAGAAGCAGAAGCAAACTCCAACGCAGTGGCTTCTCCAATTCCAGCAGAGGCACCGGTGATAAGAATTGTCTTGTTTGCAAGATTGGCAGAAGCACTAGGACCAAAAGACATAATAATTAAAAAGGGATTATAAAAATATCTATTAGCTTATTAATGCAAACCAGGATTTACCGAACTTTATATACAGTGCCCCCTTTGCACGACCTTGTCTTATCTTAAAGCTTATCACGTGACCCCGGAAAGTCCAGGCAGTAAGTACTTTCAGGGTCCACTTCTAATTGACATCATCTTGTAGGAAGTTGGAAACGTGCTGGATAGTGAATTCAACACCACCTGGAGCGGATCCAGGCCCAATGTTGTGAAGAGCTCCAGGAATTAGATCGGAGTGTTTGGACCAGAATTCGGGAGGAGTGACAGATTTCCATTGGTTGAAGATCTTTCTACGATCAACAAACGAAGGGACGTACTCATCAGCTTCAGAATAAAGCACACAAATTGGTTTTGTGACGCTACCAAACGTTTTTTTGTTATCTTCAGGAGTAAGGTCAAAGGAGAAGAAGTCGTCGTCGCCTAGTTTTGTAGCTAATGATAGCCATCTGTAAGCGTTCAATGGGGCTCCTAAAAAGAGATCAGAATATCTGGATGGAAGAACATCGAGCTTTCTTCCTTCATCCACATATTTTTGAGCAAAAGCATTCATTTCCTCAAGCTCTGGCCAGCCCTTGCCCATTTTTTCAAGCTCCAAATAGATGGCCTCTCTGTCGGAGATTCCGGCTTGCAAAATACCTCCATCAATCTGCTTTGAGGCTTCTTGTGGCTTGAACACAGTCAAGTAATGAATTATATTCTGACAGCCTGTAGAATGTCCCATAATAACCACCTTTTCACGAGAACCCCCTTTTTCAGACCGTAGATACTCCACCAATTGGCTGATCTCATTGGAATCTCTGTCCAACGATCCGGTACCCCAGCCCATGTATGACGAGCTAAAGTTGATCTGAACAACAGTCCACCCAATTTTATCCATTCCAGCAGCCAACTCAGGCAAATATGGCACGTTCATCAACCCATCTGTCAAGCCAGCTATGAAGAGCAGCACTTTTTTGGACTGTGCGATCGAGTTTTTGAACTCGAAAGCAGTGAGTCTGACACCATACTCGTGCACTATACCCTCCACAGGCTTGTGAATAGTCATACAATACGAAACCATTACGAAATGTTTTGATTCTTTGCGGATTGAAACAGTCTTCTTCAGAGGCTTCCAACTGGCTTTATACCTTTGGTTTTTTAACACAGGTCAAGTGACCCGCGAATGCATTCCCGACAACTTTTTACGCAATTCCCGATCTGATTCCGTAACTTTTCCCTGGTGTCACCCTCACACCTATCATAGAAGACTAAACGGAATTTTATTGTTTATTCGCTTACTTATCGTAAACCACTACTACTTGATAAAAAGCAGAGATAAGATCTCCGCAAATATGTATGAGGATGAAGGCTTCAATGGAGAAGGTGACAAGATCTAAGAAGGCGTAAGTACTGCTTTCGAGTTGCAAATCGTGGACGTATTAACATTACTAGCTGTGACCGGTGCCGTTTGCGACGTTCCAAGTGTTCGGGCGAGGATCCCTGCAGATACTGTACTTTGACAAGACAAGAATGCCATTATTCTGGGAATCGGCGTAAAACCCTGGTTCTGGAATCAAGACTGAAGCTGCTGGAGGCCAAGGCCAAGATGTACGACTCGATGGTGGCCGACCAAGGTGGTGCCTTAGAGGAGGTTAATAGCAGCGACTCCGACTTAGATACCGGCTCTTCAGACAGCGTGATCCAAAAGTTGGTGAAGATTCGTAGATTGGAAGGGCTTGATGTACACCCAGGATCGTCTACTTCCTCGCAACCTCTACCCCAAGTTGCAGAAATATCTCCAATCTCTCAGGAATACGCAGAAAGCTTGGTGGATAAGGCCCTGTTCTTTTTGTTTGTGCCGCTTTATCCTGACCGTCTGAAGCAGAAAATTCGGGAGTATTGTGCTGGTTCAGGATTCTTAGTAGTTCCTGCTGACGGCAACGATGATGAGTATTGGAAACAGTTGGTGCTGATGGTGCTGGCCTTAGGACAGCTTTACGACAAGTATCAGTACGGAAAAGGAAGTTATCCAGGCTACGATTTGTTTGCCGCCGCCATGAAATCGTTGAACCTCTCAAACATTTGCCAACATGCACGTTTGATGGAGGTGCTTAATTGCGCAAGCTACTATTTCCGCTCCATTGGAAACGAGAAAAATGCTATGTTATACTCGAATATGTCGATAGAGATTGGCATTCTGTTGCGTTTGCATCTTCTGGATGAGTCTGTGACTGACTATCGATATTTGCAACTGGTGTGGTGGGTTTCTTACGGGGTCAACCGGTTTATCGCGATGAAAATCGGTCATCCCTTATTGCTTGACAAGACGCTGATACGCACAAGTCTTCCTCCTCTGATGTACCGCCAGGCTGCTTCGGATCCCAGCTATCCGCAGCCGTATCTTCACCTCACACAAATTGCCGAAGAAGTGGTCAATGTCATTTACCTGAAGAAGGGAGCACACATAGGTAAACAGCGATTTCTCCAATCGGTTTGGCAGATCATCCAGGACCTTTTGCGGTGGAACGAACTAATTCCGCAATGCCACTCCGCAGAACGATTGGCAGAGCTGCCAGCCCCTAGTCAACGGTACGTGGGCTCATTGCACCTGCTCCACTGTTTTGCTGTGCATGTAGCCACAATTCCGGTGTTTTTCCGTGTGATCAGGGAGAAACAAGATGCTGAGTCATGTGGCCGGTCCTACCATGTTGAACAGCTTCCGCCTACTGTTCTGACCCTACTGACTATTTGCTACAACTCTGCGTGTCTCACAATCAACATTCTCACCATGCTTAGTCAAAGCAAGCTACTGGCACCATTTGGACCCATGGAATTAGACCATTTGTACGCTGCAACTGTTACTTTCTGTATGGCTTTGAGTCTTGACAGTGACACATTTACAAGTACAGATGCCTTTATTACCTCCAGCTTGAGTTTGGCCCGCGAGATGTCTATCAGCGGTAATCCGCGCGCGGCGGAAAAATACTCTCTTCTGGAAACGGTTGTCCAACAGATCCGCAACGCATCTGCACCACGGCCCTTGCCAGCTTCCTCTCAGCTCACCCCTTCGATGCCGCAGTTCGAGTTCCCTTTCGCAGACAGCGACTCCCAATTCTGGGAAGAAGTGTACCTACTCGATAATACTGAAGCAAAAGAACTGTACAACATAGGTCAAATCCTCAACGAACAAATATAATTATATATCGCTATAGACTGCCCCCATTTACAAACCTTCCGTCATTAAAAAACGGACCATGGCACGGCCCACAACATCCTCGTCGTTACGCAGTGTCTTGTTGCGGCGAACACAGTCGTCATAATACTCCTGTGTGCCTCCTCTCATGAAGATCTTGTTGATCAGAATGTTGCTAATCACAGTAGAGAACTCGGGGTGTCCTTGGAAAGTCAAAATTCGGCCGCGCTTATACATTGCCTGATTGTCGGTCAACGGAGTCGAGCCAAACACCTCCACGTCCGGTGGAGGCTGAGCCACACAGTTTTGGTGCGATTCCACCAGACACAGCTCGCTTGGAGCATCTTCGCCAAACAGAATTTTTGGAGCCTCACCAGTCAGCTTCACCTCGCAAAGCCCAGACTCCACTCCTCGTGGGTTGCGTGTAACCACCCCTCCGAGAGCACGACCAATGATCTGGTGGCCGAAACAACAACCGGTCACCTTGATTTTTGGATGGTTTTCAACAACGTCCTTGACAAAAGCCACCAGGGCCAGCACCCAGTCGTCATCTCCATAAGGACACTGTGCTGCACCAGTCAGATGAATTGAAGAGATCTGTGCCAACTCCTGCTGAGATGGAAGATCGCTGAAAATTGCATGGTATTTTTTGGTTGGAAGCGAGAGACCGTTTCTTTTGAAAAACACACTGGTCAGGTCGCCGTGGTCTCCATACGCAATCATATGGGGCGATTGCTTGTCGCAAACAAGAATTGCGTGGTATTGAACTTCTGGAATTGTCATTTTGGATTGCGGAGTTGTCCAAACAATTACCCCAACCAAAAAAAAGAGCCTTATCAATAGCTTTATATACTTTTTTTTAAGGTTGGTTATCTGTATTATGCGGGTTGCGCGATAAAGGTGGTCATCGGAATCACACTTCCGGGCATTCAGGGGGTGTGGAAAGATTCACACAAAAATCGAGCCCCTCACTAGCTGTGGAGCTAATGGGGGTGTGGAAGAATAGCCAAATATTCAAATACTTTCACATTCTTGTGAACATTGTGAGCTTTCCCTCCACAACATTAACACAATGTGGAACCTTTCTATTTGTTCCCTACCAGATCCCACCTCTGCACCGCAGTCTGTCTTCTGGGGAAAATTTTTCATTTCGAATCTCGCATAGCAGATCTAAAAAATAGAAGGGTCCAACACTTGTTCTATCGGTAAAAAAACAAATAAAGAGCAGGCCGTGGGCAAAGAAAATCCGGCCGCTTTCTCTGCCACTAATCACACTGATCCAACATAAATATAATGGTCGGTGCACTAAAAAAAAAGCTTTTTGGCCAGAGAAACAGCAATCAGCCCCGTGCCGCTGGGTCTTCAGATGTGGAAGTCCCATCAAATGTCTTCAACGCCAGATTATATATGTGTGCAATTTTTGCTTCATGGGCAGCTGTGCTATGTGGATATGATTCGGGCTTTATAAGTGGAACTATCGTTCTTGATAGTTTTGAAGATGAGTTTGGATTTAACAACATGTCGACTGATACGTTGACAACCGTCAAAGCCAACATTATCTCGTTTTTCCATGTGGGGGCCTTCTTCGGTTCACTATTAGTTTACCCTGCAAACTTTTATTGGGGACGTCAACTGGGGCTTATTGTGTCGTCAGTGCTGATTATTTTGGGCTCTGCTATCCAGCTCGCAGCCAATAGTAGCACAGGACTTGCTCCGTTGTATGCCGGAAGAACCATTCTAGGAGTGGGTATTGGTGGAGTTAGTAATGTTGCTCCTATGTACACTGCAGAAATCTCTCCTCCAAGCATTAGGGGCCGCTTAGTGGGCCTGTACGAGCTGTCGTGGCAAGTTGGAGGAATGACTGGCTATTTCATCAACTATGGAACTGATAAAAATCTTGACGGAAATTTGAAATGGCGTGTTCCCATTGCTGTTCAGTTGATTCCTGCAGGAATCTTCAGTTTGGGTTTATTTTTCATTGTGGAAACTCCAAGGTGGTATTTTCAAAAAAATAACATCGACAAGGGTCTAGATTCGCTTTCATATTTGCGTAAACTGCCAAAAGACGATCCATATATACAATATGAGGCAGACCGGTTGATTCAGGAAGCAAGAAAGGCAGAAGCAAAGGTCGGAAAAGGAATAGTTGCACCAATCAAAGCTCTTTTATTTACCAACACGCTCAGATATAGACTGCTCCTTGCGACCAGCATGTTCATCTTGCAAAACTCGTCTGGTATCAATGCTGTTAACTATTATAGTCCCACGTTATTTGAAGCTATTGGAGTTAACTCGACTTCCTCCGCCCTGCTTTCCACAGGTGTGTTTGGTGTCTTGAAAGGAGTATGCACATCTCTCTGGGCCTTCTTTATTATTGACAACTTTGGAAGAAGAAAATCTATTATGTTTGGTTGTTTCTTTTGTGCTATTTGTCTTCTTTACATTGGCTCCTACATTAAAATAGCTCAACCTATCTCAGATCAGAGTCTCGACTCTGCCGGAAAAGCGACAATGGCCATGTTCTATCTTTGGTGTGTCTTCTACTCTCTTGCTGTGGCCGGGTCTCCATGGGTGGTGTCTGCCGAGATGTTTGACCAAAGTGTCCGTGCGTTTGCACAGGCATGTGCTGCCACGTCTAACTGGCTATGGGCCTTTGTGTTTGCCCGATTCACAGGAAACATGGTCAATGCAATGCATGCATACGGTGTGTTTTTCTTTTTTGGGGCCAGTGTTTTTGCTTCCATTATAGTGGTTTTTGTATTGTATCCCGAAACCTCGCATATTCCCGTGGAGGATGTTGGTTTACTTTTCACTCCAGGTATCCCTGCATGGAGAGCACACGACTATGCCATGACTATCATTAGAAGCAGATTGGACAAGTCAGAGGATACTACCACGTCCGCTTCCACGCCTGCTGAATCGCAGGCTCTTTCACAAACAACTTTGCACAACGCCGTTATCGAGTAGCGCGCCAAGCGTCCGCACCCTTTCACATTCATGTATACCGCGCATTATAAGTACATAGCTGAATTTGATTATTATATTTTGGGGAATAGTTACAGCTTCTGACGAGCACATCCTTTAATATCCATCCAGGCCTTATTTGACTCCTCAAATACATCGTAACCAAACAGGAACTCTTGAAAAACAGGATCTGCCCAGCGAGCAGGACATCCTTCTTCCGGTGGATCCAAAGAACAAAGTTGGTCTCGCAACTGCTGTGCGGGTCCGTCTGCCAGATGATATATGTTTTGGCAGTCTGAAGAAGCCTGAACGATTTCAGATGTTCTTTGTTTTCTAAGATCTTCATATTTTTGCAAGATTTTCCGAATCTGGTTTCTGTTTTCGATCTTTCCAAAGAGAAAGGCCAAAGCTCCGGCGTCCTCAATTGCCTGAGCAGCTCCTTGTGCAAGATATGGTAAGGTGGCATGACAAGAATCGCCTAATAATGTCAAATTTGCAACCGGATGACTCCATGTTTTCATCTCCTGGATGTTCTGTAACTTCCACTTGAAAGTTGAGGTTGCAAGACTAACAAGCAATTTTAACCTTGGATCCCATTTTTCTAGTAATGTCTGTAGTTCTTGAGGTTGTGCCTCAACCACATTTGCATCTTCAGGGAGGTTATTCGGAGCCATCACCACCACATTACAGGTGTTTCCGCTTTTCAAGGGATATGTCACAATATGACTTTGAGGTCCCCAGAAGAAGTTCACACATGGAATCTTGTAGATGAAATCAAGCTCCGGATACTTTTCCATCTCAGGGATTGAAACTAGAGATCTATATGCCATGTCTCCAGAATTGGTAGGTGGGCTATAAGTTCCAAGCACCTCACTTCTAATTTTTGACTTCAATCCATCAGCTCCAACAATAACGTCTCCCTGAAACCGACGACCATTGGAAGCAACAGCCTGGTTGGTAGTCAAGTCGACTTTCTCAACCTCAGTGTTCACATGGATCTCAATTCCCAGCTCCCGTGCCCGGTCAACCAGACATTTATGAAAATCACCCCTATGGATGTGCAAAGATTTGCAACCATATCTTTGAACGCAATAAGGATCGAGATTTAAACTGGTGAGACGATGGCCTTTGTAATTGAAAAAATGATATGCTTTAGGTACAAGAGAACTGGAAAGAATGGATTGTTTGCAGCCAAGAGTTTCCAATATACGTGCACAATTAGGAGGAATTTGAATTCCGGCACCCACTTCTGAAAGAGTGGCTGCTTTCTCTAGAACCACAACCTTATGTCCCGCCAGGGTTATTCCAATGGCGGCCGAAAGACCTCCAATTCCTGCTCCCACAATCACAAATTGCAGCTCCAATTGGCTAGTAGAGATGGTCAACATTGCTACTTATTACGAAACCACTCTTTAGACAAAAGGAGGGTTTTATCTCTGCAATATATACACCTTTATATCCATAAAATTAAGTGTCCATGGACTACAAGCTTGTCAGTCGAGTTATGGCTGTGAATTTTCTGCTATATCCAGAAAACAGAAAATTTCACCAACTATTTAATTTCGTATCTTTCTGCCCCTGGTTGTCCATCTATAAAAGTGTTGACATGTGTGGGTTTTGCTCCATCTCGGTCTTGAAGTCCGGCCTTGGAATCTCAAAGCCATCCACAGTACGGGCGTAAATATTTCCACCAAGTCTTGAAATTGGCTTCAATTTAGAGACATCAATGGAATCAAAGTCCTCGTTGGCAATGTCCTTCCTGATGTGGAAGTTCACACCCTCTAAAATACAAAGTGTACCAGTTTGAGTTTCTGGGTCTCTTCTTGACGTCCAATCGTGGCTGTGGATTAACCGGGCCTCAACGGAAAAGGCACTCTCAGCCACATGAGGAGGAGCCACTTTCGTTGACGGCAATGGAGTCAATCCGCTCAACTTCCACTCATCCACAGAGCTTGGAGCATTAATGCAGGTGAAATTGGCAGCCTCGACAAACCACTCGCTGATAATGTTGATTGTACATTCCTTGGTGTCTAGAAGATTCCGACAAGTATCTTTCACGCTACCTCTTCCACCACTGAATCCCACAGTAAATATTGGAGGATCATGATGAGCTATGCTGAAGTAGGAGAATGGAGATAAATTGCGCACCCCCTGATTGTCGATTGTAGAAATAAATCCAATTGGCCTTGGAGTAATTGCCCCGACCAACAATCTGTAATTATGTCCAGCATTTCGTCCGCTTCCATAAGGATCTACCTCAATTTTTGGGTGTTCATTCCAAGATTTATCAGTTGCACCTGTTCCAACAGTCCAATCTGGCCGACGAGTCTGCGAAAATTGCAATTCTTTTTCTTCGAAAGCTGGCCGAGACTTCTCAATCTCGGCAAATGGTTTCGGTTGGCTTTGCGGACCAGTCATTCTCAACCGGCAAAATGGCTTCACGATTGTGTTCCCTGCAGATTTAGTTGCTTTATAAAACATGCTTTTTCTGGCCATAACCTGTTATCTGTAGTAGAAAAAAAAAAATTCTGTGCCGTTTTAGTAATTATTACGTTACACTTAGTAATCTTCAAGTTGCGGTCCAATGCTGAAAATCACCATAATTACCTGTTCAAAGCATCTACAAAAACTGAAGGAGAATAAACCGGCTTTTGGTACAAAAATTCTAGTTATATCCAGCATAGTGAGAAGCACAGCTCATACTCATAGCTTGTACTCGGGCTTCTTCTGAGCCTTTAAAACACCCTCCAAGTATGGAGTCGCAGTGGCCCGAAGTCTGGCTTCAGACGCTTTGAACGTTGAAGGAATCTTGGTAGAGGGTTTATAGCCCAAAACCAGCTCGGCCAGGTACGAAGAACAACTAAATATTCTTGGCATTCCGTGGCCAGTGAAACCTGCAGAAATAAACGTATTAGGTCTGCCAAATGCACTCAAATCGCCAACAAATGGGAACTCGTCCTCTGTAAATCCCATGCATCCTGTCCAGGTATAGTCATTCACAAACTTTTTATTTTCATAAGATTTGTAGTTTCTGTTCACATATCCTTCAAAGTATTTTTTGCAGTCTTCAGGGAAAACGGAATCGTCGGTACAATTAACCATCATGTCTCTGTTAGGAGATTCACTGTAGGCTTCACCACCTCCGCCAACAATGATAGATCCGTCATGCCTAACACTGATATAATCTGGCTCTTCTGGAAATGTGTGTATGTAATTGCATTTTAATGGAAGAGTGTCTGGCGAAACAGCTTTGATATGAGAAACCACTCCTTTGATTGGAACAATTTTGCCATTGAACTCAGGTAAAACCGATCTCGTGTAAGCATTGGTGGTGATCACTAACTTTTTGGTAATAATATCTCCACGTGGAGTTTTCACAAGCCATTTTCCGTCATCTAGTTGGAATAACTCTGTGGCTGGCGTATTGGTTTGGAGATTCAATCCTTTTTCCAATGCCAATCTTAGCAATTCACACACAAGTTTATATGGCCAGATCGAGGATGTTGGAGTGAAAACACAAAAGGGTGTTAGTTCATGGTCTGAGATTTGCCTGGCCTGCTCATCAAAATAGATTTTCACAGAGTCTTTAATTTTTTGAGGAATATGTGGATTGTTAGCAAAAGCATAATAATCTTGCAATCCGTTCTTCAAGACTGATGGCTCGTCATACGTCTGACACAAAGTTCTTCTTTCAAAGTGACATTTCAATCCGTATTTTTTCACCAGCTTCTCCACCTTGTCCAGTTCGTAGTGCTCGAAAACGGCAATATCCGCAGCGATCTTCTGGCCGTATTTTTCTTGATATTCTGCCTGACAGTGATGATAGAAACTTCTCATGTGGCCTCCATTTCTGCCAGTTGCGCCAGAGCACACGTCCCTGGCCTCCAACAACACAACTTTCTGCTTAGACTTATGTTCCACGAGCAAATTGAATGCGACCGAACTGCCAGAGTAACCGGATCCAAGAATCACGATATCTGCGGTTTCCGGTAAGTCGCTGGTCGATCTGTATTTCGCGAACTTGTTGTCGGCCTCTCCAATCCAATACGACAAGGTCGTTTCTTTAGATGGAAAGTAGCCTTCTTTCAGTTTTCTATAGTAACTCATGATTTCTTCCAATCGTCAACTTATAATGAAAATCGGTTCTAGTTGCAGACATTTTATTTATATATTTTAGATAAGACTTTCGCGATCTGCACGGCAATCCAATTCCGGTCCTGGCACGAACTGCAATAATAGCTTTTTTGGTGCTTCAGGAACCAAACTAGCGGGTACACGACTTGCGATAAGATGGCTGCCAAAACAGCATAAATACGCAGATTGGCCGGGGATGCTTCATTTTATCGGCTGGTAATTCAAAGGAAAAACAAATAATGAAAGATCTAAAAAAATTGGAATCACCAAAAGAAATTGAGGCTGGATCCATTGAGGTCCAGTCGATGGATCTGTCAGATGTGTCTGGCCTTCCTAATGATAGACTGAAAAAACGGTTAAAGGCCAGACACGTCAATTTCCTTGCTCTGGGTGGGGCTATTGGAGTGGGTCTGCTAGTGGGTAGTGGAGGATCATTATCTATTGCTGGTCCAGTTGGAATGCTATTGTCTTACTGCGTCATGGGATTGATCACTGCTTGCACCTTATTCTCTCTCTCTGAAATGTGTGCTTTTTTAGGTCCTGATGGTGATTTTGTCACCATGTGTACTCGCTTCATCGATAAGTCCATGGGATTCACGTTTACCTGGACTTACGCATTAGGCTTCAATCTGACACTCCCTTCTGAAATTTCCTCGATTTGTCTCTTGATCGGCTACTGGGATACCGAGGGAAAGCTCCCGGACTATGCAATTGTTCTTATTTTCACTGGTCTCGTGTTGCTGATTAATATTGTCGATGTCGGTGCGTACGGTGAGGTGGAGTTTTGGATTACTTTGGAAAAACTGGTGCTTTTGATTGGCTCGATGCTCTTCTGTCTGATTGCAACCTGTGGTGGCAATCCTTTGCACAAAAAGACTGGGTTTGAATACTGGAGAGACCCCGGTCCTTTTGTCAACTATCTCACAGATAAGCCAGTAGGACGTTTTCTAGGTGTTTGGAGAGTCTTTATCAACGCCGGATTTGGTTTTCAAGGTACCGAATGCGTGGCTCTAACTAATGGTGAAGTGAAAAACTTTAGAAAGCATATTCCGGGGATCATGAAATCTGTGGTATTCAGAATTCTTTTCTTCAACATCTTCTCATTGTTCATGGTCACCTTGATGGTTGCATCGGATGACACAAACCTATTAAATGCTGTTAATTCTGGTGCAGGTAACGGTGCAGAGTCTCCTTTTGTGATTGCCATTGAAAATGCTGGGGTTAAAGTTCTTCCTTCCATTGTCAACGGGGGAATTCTTGTTGCCGCTGTTTCTGCAGCAAATACTCAAATTTACATTCCTTCAAGAACCTATTATTACGGCCAAAAATACGGTTTTTGTCCTTCATGGTTTACTAAAACCAATAAAAATGGAGTTCCCGTTTGGTCGGTTTTGTTCAATGCTACATTCGGACTTCTTGCATTGCTAACATTGAACAATACTGCTGCCCAAGTCTTTGATTGGCTAATGAATTTAACCACTGTTACAGGATTCCTTGCATGGGTTTTGATCAATTACGCTTTTGTTAGATACTTCTACGCTCTGAAGAAACAGGGGATTGATAGAGACTCGCTTCCAATCTACAAGTCTCCCTTGCAGCCGTACAGCTCCATATTCGCAGCTTCCCTTCTTTTGCTAATTACCTTCACTCAAGGCTTCACAGCTTTTATTCCTTGGGACATTCAGGATTTCTTTGCCGCATACATCTCGCTAATTTTGTTCTTTGTCCTGTGGTTTGGCTATAAGATCTGGAAGCGTGACTGGTGGGAGATTCCACTTGATCAAGTGGATCTCACCTTTGCTGAACTTGTTGATGAGAAAGAGGATAACGAATTCAATATTGGAAATTGGATAGATAAAATCTTCTAGATATATACAAACGAATACTCTTTTTTTGATCTTGATAGATGATTAGGGGTAGCCTCACCTGGCAGTCATTCTTTTACAAAGACATTTTGAAGGGTAGAATTAGATTTAGGGAACTCACCATGCTAGCCAACTAGCCTTTGATTCAGTAAAAGAACTGTTTTTTGGTCGATTCATAATTTTGTATTTCAATATTTTGAGCTTCGATATAACTCTTTAAAAAGCATGTAGGTGAGGACTGCACCTGCATTAATTACATCAACTGTGCAGGAAGATGCATAACTTTATTTTCACAGCTTTTGAAGAGGTGATAGCTATATTAAAATGACCTAACAACCAGAAAACCAGATGTTAGTATATGTTGTCCTCTTGTTTGACCATATTTGAAAACGATTATTGCTTCTCTGATTTTTAGCCAGTTAAAATCTACAACTCCAATTTTCAAATAATCACCATCTGTTATCAATAAAATTAATTATCTATAAAAATTGAAGCTAACATTTAGGCATATGCAACTTTTTTAACCTCGTCATCGTTGATAGAGATAATTTTCACTCCATTATCAACATATGCAGCAACTGTTGCTTTGTCGTTTTCTGGATGAACAGGCTTCGAACACTCCTCAATAACATAAGTCTTGAAACCAGCTTTGGAAGCATCAATTGCAGAAAAAAGAACACAGACATCGTATGCAATACCGACCGTGTAAACATGAGTGATTCCATGACTAGTCAAGAATTCCTCACACTCAGTGCTGTGTAATCCCCAATTGTCCTTGAAACAACTATAGTATTCTCTATCCTGGAGATATCCTTTTTTCACCAATTTAGCTGGGATCTTGTTGGAAGCAACTAAGTCATCAAAAGCTTTTTGGAATTCTGTTGGAAAAGTTGAACCAAAGGATTCTTGAACACAGTGATCTGGCCACAGGGTTTGAGTGGCAGTGATTACATTACCAGACTCATCCTTAGCTCCCTCCGGATGCTCAAACACCTTTTTTGAAAATGGTTCCTGACCATGAACGGAAGCAAACGATGTGTGTCCAGCAGGGTGCCAGTCTTTAGTTGCAACAACTGCTTTCCAATCGTACTTGTCAGTGTCGAGCAAATCAATGATTAATGGGATGACGTCTCTACCATTAGCGACACCTAATGATCCTGTTGGAGGAAGAAAATCTTCTTGCAAATCCACCACGACTAAAGCTGGCTTGAAATCTTCCATCTTGAAGTTATGCTGATATGTTGAGCAAGTACAAATATACAAAAAAGCAGAAGTCTAGCAAGTTATATGAATTGCCAATTTACTTATCAGTTCTTTTCTAAGCTTATCAATTGATCATTTTCGCGCAGGAAATTTAAATTATTGTGCATCGAGGCAGCGGAAACTCACGCGCGTTTTCAGCCTCTTAGCGGATCTATTTCCGAAATTTAAAAAAGCATATTATCAGTCTTGAGCCAGTTCAAAAACTCTTCCCATCCTTGGTCGTTAAAGACTGGATCATCAGAACTGCTCGAAATAGAGTTAACAGTGGTCACGCGATACGATTCTTTGAGGTTTTCTCTCAAGTTTGAAATCTCGTTGAACTGTGCTGGAGCAAGTCGGGCGGGTTGGTCGTTGGCCGTGTGAGACTTCAAGTCCCCCGTCGTCAGATATTCAACTATTTCATTGTACTCAAGAGAGCCAAAATTCATGGTTTTTTTCAGCACAGGATCAAAAGTAGATATGCAGGAAATCAGATGGTTGATCATATTGATACCTCTTCGCATCAAATGCTGATAGCCCATGGAGTTTAGTAACTCGATACACCTGATAACTAACAAAACCCGTTTGTCATTTTTCTGTAAGGACACATTAATTAAAATGTCCAAAATCAAAAACACAGAAGACGTCAAAACATGATGTGTCAAGTGCCACAGACGATGAAAGGTGAGCAAAACCTCCGAAGTCAAAAATTGTTCCAGCATTAGAATGGAATAACACACACTCACCGACCGAAACCTCCTCATCCACTCTTCCCGAGTGGTATATGAAGCCAACAGCTTGTTCACTGTGGCTATATGATCGTAAAGCATATCTAAGATCAAATATCTCTGAAGCCAGTAATTTTGGCCCGGATTTGCAAGAACATCATTTTTTGCAAACAACTCTTGAACCTCCTGAAGTATGCGTAAATACTTGCCATCTGCATCTAACAAAATTTCCTTGCATCTCTCCCTTGAATATGGCATATCAATGTATGACCGTTTGATGACTGTCAGTTTGATCATATAGTGTTGGTATGTTGAAGAGGTAAACTCTTCCAAATCGTCTACGGGCAAAAGCTCCGGCACAGAGCGTTTAAACTCGCTAACTGACAGGATTGGAGTTCGATCATACACTTCTGTTGCATCAGTCATCACCAGGTACCACCAAAGACGTCCAGCTAAATTTGTCTGATCAACTTCCCTATGATTGACTGTATCTAATCCTAATCTTTTCCCAGTGGCAATAAGATCGCTCAAAAGTGAGTAGAGTGTTCTTACATTTCCGAAGCCATGTAGACACATATCGATAATGGCAAAAGCTTGAATGACTGGGAAATTAGGCGACTCAATAAAATGACTTCTGCGAATGCATTCCAAACATGCGGTGTAGCAGATATGAGCTTTATCCAGAATTGAAAAAGGATGGGTTTGCTCAAACTCCTCTGAAGACTTTTGCAGCATGTAAAAGCCAGTTGCCAGAAGTGCATAAAGGACAGAAAACCATGCATACCTATCATTTCTTAAAGATATCAGCTCCGGATCAAAGGAATAATCAACATTAAACACATTGAAATTCTCATTGCGAGACCAAAAGAATTCCAAAGAGCTCATGAAAGCGTCATTATCGACACAGTTATGAATAAAACCAAGGTTATCAAGACTGTATTTCACTGTGGTGAAGCACGTATCTCTATCTAATGTATCAAAGAAATATTTCGTTTTTCCTTCGTTGCGACTCCACTCTGCAGACAGGTAAAGCTTTTCGTTGTACTTTCTGTTATTGTTCTGCACAGTTTGAGCATTCCAATTGGACGGTTTATCCAGACTATCGCCTAAATTGGCCTGCTCCAAAGACTTTCTTGAAAGTCCTCTGGAAACATACTGAATGGTTGCATCGTAAACCGATAGCTGATCCTTGATATTATCGGATACTTTCTTCGGTACCTCGACTTGCTTCCCGTCGATCGAAGAATACTCAGCTAAATTGTTGTACTTCTGCCGTTGTCTTTTTAATTTAGCCTTCAATAATGTTATCTCCGCTCTAGCCTCATTTAGCGACTCGGTTAGCTGAAGATTTGCTTTAAGCAAGTTTTGCTTTTCCGGATCATTCAATATGTCTCCCTTGACAATAACAATCTCCCTCGAACACACATCATCAAGACCTCTCTTAACGCATGAGGAGCACGGAACATTTTTGTCGCACCTAATATGTCTTCGGGAACATTGAATACACGCTTTCGGGGCTCTTTCCGACACCCTCATTAGTGGCGTACTTCCATTGTTCTCCGGGGATTCATAAATTAGTGTGCTCATAGTGCGATAAGAAAACACAAGTCCAATTGTCTTGGCGGCTCTATCTTTTCTAATCAGCCACTCTTGTTAAACCTATCTAGAGATTCCGGACTTCACCGAACAAGCCTATAGATAGATCCTGATCCTGACTGAATAATTTATTCCGCTGGATGCCTTTAAACAATTGTTAATTTTTTTTTTTCAATCTCGAAGTCTCGCCTTGCAGATACTGCACTAATATTCCCCCGATTGCGGGAATACGCCCGCGAAGAACAATAAGAGCCTGTTTCTTCGACCATGAAAACTCGATAAGATAAGACGGAGCAAAAATTTGTTCAAGCTTGTTTTTCAACTTGCATTGATTTGCCAATGCATTGATCTGATAACACAGCTGAATGGGAAAACACATTATAAATATAAATCAATAATCCCTGTTTTTTTCGCACAAACTTTATTGTACCTGCAATCAAAAATTCACATCACACATCCAAAATGAGTGAAGACACCTCTAGCTTGGCCAAAAGAATTCCAAGATCCCAACGTGGGATGCTTTTTGTGACCATGTGCATGACCGTTTGCTTTCCAACAGCCTTCGGTTACGATTCGATGATGATGTCGAATTTGAACGCACTTCCTCAATACTATGACTACTTCAACATTAACGATGCCACCTCGAACTTGAACACCGCAGCAATGTGGGTCGGTGAAGTTCTTGCTGTTGGAGCTGCTCCTTTCCTTTCAGACAGATGGGGAAGAAGAATTTGCTCGATCTGCGCTATGGGTTTTGTTTTCATTGGTATCATTCTTCAATCTGCTGCTCAAAATACCGCTATGTTTGTTATTGGAAGAATTATTCTTGGTTTTGGATTTAGTGTTGGTGCCGTTGGTGTTTCCGTCCTCATCAGTGAGTTGAGTCCTGTGGAATGGAGAAGTATTTTAACAGGATTATTTTTCACTTCGTTCTTGATTGGATCCATTCTTGCTTCCGCAGTGACTTATGGATCTCAAAACATCGACTCTACCTGGTGTTGGAGACTTCCTTCTATCATTCAAGGTCTTCCTGCAGTCATCTCACTCATATTTGTGTACTGGTCCCCAGAATCGCCTAGATTTTTGATCAGCAAGGGAAGAGTGAACGAGGCAAGAGAGATTTTGAATATCGTCGAGGCCGGAAAATCTGAAAACACAGAGGAGATTATCGAAAAGTGTAAGATTGAAGCTGAAAACGATAGCAAATATAGATGGGTTGAAGTTTTTTCGACAAGAAACAACAGAAGAAGATTAGCCATTGTTACGATTCAAGCTGTTATGGAAGAGATGGCTGGAAGTTCGGTTTGTTCTTACTATCAATCTTTGCTATTGGGTCAGGCTGGAATTACTGAAACCAATCAAAAGCTGCAAGTGTCGATTGTTTCTACCTGTTGGTGTCTTGTCTGGGCTTTGACTGGATCTGTCCTCTTCAAATACGTTGGAAGAAAACCAATGGCTATGTTCAGTATCCTGGGTATGAGTATTTCGTTCTTTATCATGGGTGGTTTGATCAAAGCCAGAGATTCATCAGACAGCATTTCTGCTTATGGTCCAGTTGCAATGATCTTTGTGTTCCAGCTTTTCTACTCCATCTGCTGGAATCCTATTGATTATCTCTACCCTCCAGAAGTGTTCCCTAATAGACTCAGAGCCACTGGTGTCACTTGGTACAACCTAACAAATGACATTTTTGGTTTGATTGCATCCTTCACTCTTTCTATTGCTATGACCAACATGGGCTACAAATTCTACTTCTTGAATGCAGGATACAACTTGGTGTTCATTCCATTAGTTTACTTTATCTGGGTTGAAACCAAGGGCATTCATTTGGAAGATATCGAAGCTGTGTTCGATGTTGCACCATACGGAACATTCAAACAACAGCTAACCACCAAGTTTGTCGATGATATCGAAGCCAGTACTAGTGTCGAAGTGGTTGACGTTGCTAGCGAGCGCAAGTCTTAATCTCTATGTACATGATCTATATTCGGTAGTGTATATACCTTCAATTTATTTCAAAATTTTTGAGTGCTGACAATAGAAATCGTAATGTAATGGTATATGTATTGGGTAAATATCAGGAAACACCGATTACCAATCACACCAAATGAAAACTAAATCGGGTATCCATCGGGTACGCAGCGTTTCGAGAAAAATTTTTTTATTCTATTCAGAGTTGACCAACCGGGGAATTGGTTATCGTAACATCGTAACATTGAATTCGAGGCTAAAGTGGTTATCGCGCTAATAAAGTTTCGGGCGAATTTCCGCATCAACTAGTTGAAAAATTATTGATATATAAATTGACCTCCCTGAATGCGCTACAGCACTCAGGGTAATGACCCACAGTCTAATAAATACTAACTATGGCTACCACTGCAACTCTTACTTTGGAAGAACCCAAGAATGTTATATCTGTGTCCACTACTAAGTCGACCACGACTTTCAAGGATGATCCACGTGTTAAAGTGATCAAATCCAAGGAGGTTTCCAAACAGATCATTGAAGAAAAAGCTAAAAGTTTGTTCAATACTACCCATGGTGACTGGAGGGACGATTTCGTTAGAGATGGATATGTTGTCATCAAAAATGCCTTTTCTAAAGAGAAAGCCAAGGAGTATCAACAAGAGGCATTCAAGTGGATGAAGAGTTTTAACAACGACAAGCTTGACCTTGAGAACCCAGAAACTTGGGTCAAAGAAAACCTTCCACCGGCAGACAACTCCATCAATGTTTACACTAGTTCTGCTGTTGCTCACGAAAAATTCATGTGGGATGCAAGAATGGAGCCAGGAGTGGTGGCTGCATTTGAGAAGTTATGGGGCACTGAGGAACTTCTAGTTTCATTTGATGGATTAAACGTGACTCTTCCTAATCGGAAAGATATCCAAAGAAAAAAGAGATGGGCCCATTTTGACCAATCCCCTTTCAAAGATGGCTTGCATTGTGCTCAAGGAATCATAAATCTTAGTGACCACAACGTGCATGATGGTGGCTTGGTGGTCTACAAAGGCTCCCACAATCTCTTCAAAGAGTTTTTTGAAACCCAAGTCAAGAAATCTGACTGGGACACATTTAACTGGTACCAACTATCTGATGAACAGGTGAAGTGGTTTATGGACAAGGGATGCGAAGAAGTCAAGGTGTGCTGTGAGGCTGGTGACTTGATTATTTGGGACTCTAGAACCTGCCACTGGGGAATGGAACCAACAGAAAAAAGTGACAGAATCAGAACAGTCATCTATGCCTGTTTCGGTCCCGCTAATTTTGCATCTGATGAGACACTTGAATTTAAGAAGAAACTATTCGAACAATGGTGGGGTTCTACACATTGGCCACATACCGATTTGGTGGCTGTCCACAACTCTCCTGATGATGTTTCACCACGTACTGAGCCGCTTCAAAAGCCGGAAGTGACCGAAAAACTTCTCAAGTATGCTGGTGCTCTTAAATGGTAACTTTAATTAGTTTTTTTGTTGTATTAAGTTGGAATAAAAAGGAATATGTCATGAAAATGGCTGATAGAAGTAAATGGCTAAAGATTAGCAAAATTAGTAGTGAAAGCCGCACCTTGTGAAATAATAAACATTTTAGTGCAGATCGCAGAAAATAAACTTGCATAACAGAATAAATCAAAATGTGTACTAATTTGACGCGCATCACAGCTATACAATTAGACTATGATACCAATAGTCTAACCCCTCTTTTGGCTTTTCTGATTGACTGGTATAGATGGAGCCAATTTAACTTTTCCGAGCTTGCAATGTAGCAAGTTTTTTATTTGGCTCGCAATCACCGAGTTTTCAGCAGACAAACGGTAATAAAGGTGTTCTGATCTAATGAAACACAGACCATTAGAAAAGAATTTAAATACTGCCTACTGAAATACGTTTTTTCAAAAGATGTGTTCTATTAGTCCAGTACAAAATGCAATTACTGGGAACAAATCTTCTCATTTTGGGCAGTTTTGGTAAGTATCACTTAAATGCGATTTGTAAGACATAACTAACTAGAAGCAGCCCTACTCACCTTGAGTGCTAGTATCTCTCCATTTCCTTATCCGAAAGCTACATCGGATGTTGAAGATTATGCAAACAGATTTTTAGCGGTTCTTGCAACTCTTCTATGGCAAAGTGTTCCCGTCTCTGTGATAGCTGCAATTGCACCAAACTTAGGACTTGGACTCAACATGGCCCTTGTTGCTCCACTTGCAGAAGACGTTCCACATTTTGGTGAAACATTTCATGTTCCAGGAATGGAAGATGGAGTTGTACAATGGATAGCTGAAGCAGAGGATAGAACAGAGGATGATCCAGTGATTGTGTATACTCATGGAGGAGGATACTGCTTTGGAATGTTCCCGTTCTATCCAAATGTGATGAGAACTATTTACCAAGATACTGGTAATCCAAGGTTGTCAATTTTGATTTTTGATTACACATTGACTACTGAAAGCACCTTCCCAACACAGCTGGATCAGCTGGTCATGGTGTACAATGAGATCAGCAAAACTTCTAACAATATCATTTTAGCAGGTGACTCCGCAGGAGGTCACCTCAGCTTAATGCTCGCAAGACACGTCCAAGAACCTTTTGAAGATGTGCCAGAAGTGAGCTTGAAACCTTCAGGCCATTTACTACTTTCGCCATGGGTGAATCTTTATCCAAATGATGACGACGGATCTCATGCAAGTAACTATGGAAAAGACATCCTTACTCCGTCATCTTTAAGACAAATGGGTGAATTGTTCATTCCTGATCATGATCTATTAGTCTCTAAACCATTGAATCCATATAAGGATGATACTATCGACTGGAGTGAAGTGCTTCCTGAGGGATCTAAAATTTTTGTGTCATACGGTGAGGACGAAGTTTTAAGAGACGACATCTTATCGTTTATTGATGTGGCAGGTATTGCAGACACTGCTTACATTTACGGACAGCCTGAAGGAAGCCACGATGGTATTCTTATTAGCCCTGGAACCAGTCCAATTACCCCTCATGCGGCTGAGTACTTAAAAAACTTCTGATACAAGCCGTTTTTCAAAAGTCATGTTGCGGTTCTGTCCACTAATATTCTTTTTCCGTTCTTGAGGGCTGTCTTCGATCAGCAATTTGTATTTTATCAATAATTCTTCAACACACACAAATGTGTCAACAAAACTGTAATTTATTCAGTACTCGTACATTACTTTCTATCTCGTGTTAGACCTTGCTGTAATCTATATTCACGGCAGTGCTGCAGCTTCAAAAAAAGCCGCGTGGGGTGTCTAGAGATAATGATTTTAATCAAAAAAACCCATAGAAATCATTTTCTGGTCTGCTCGTTTTTGAAATGAATTTCTCACATTTGAGCAGTTATCTAACATAAATGAAATGTCTTTATCAGCTATTACTTATTTGTAACTCAAAGATGAACAGATTATCCCTTTGGATATTGTACTTCGCAGCTGTCGGAACTTCAATCCGACGCAAGTTTGTGGGGTAAAATAGATGCACCCCACAAACTTTTGTCGGAACCTCCTTCCGAGAAACAAGCGGCGCAACCATTTATTAAACGTACTAGGTACCATTTCGGCAAGCTTATAAGTACTGGGGAGATTTTGTAGCAAAGCATGCAACTCAATTGAAGGCAGGACAAAACAAAATAAACCTGTTCCAAAGATGTCCCCTCCTACCGCAATAAGCGATGATGAGACCCAATTTTTTGAATCGCTCAAGCCAAAGCACCTAGAGCCTTTATGGACAGTCATGTCGCTAATGGTGCCTCCACAGCCAAATCCGCAAGCAATCCCATTTCTATGGGCATATGATGAAGCGTCTCCTTTACTTCACCGGTCCGGCAAGCTTGTTCCTGCTGAAGTTTCCGAAAGAAGGGTTCTGATGTTGATAAACCCAAAGCTTCGAGCTCCTCAAACAACAGATACACTTTATGCAGGTCTTCAGTATATCTTGCCTGGTGAGGTTGCTATTGCTCACCGGCACTCCGCTTTTGCACTAAGATTCATCATCGAGGGCCACGGAGGATTTACTAGCGTTGAAGGATCTAAACTTCATATGGAAAGAGGTGATGTTATTTTAACACCGCGCTGGAAATGGCATGACCATGGTATGGAAGGAAATGGGCCAATGGTATGGCTAGACGGATTGGATCTCCCTTTTTTTCAAGCTGTCCCCGCAAACTTTGCAGAGCACTACAAAGAACCTCAATTTCCCGCATCTCCTGTTAACTCGAGTCCGTGGCTTTACCCGTGGAGTGTTACTCAGGATAATTTAGATGCACAGCCTGGGACATGGGCACTATACCAATATAAATCACAGGAAGATACATCTTCTTTTTTGTCGACAATTCTAGATGCTACAGCGGAAAGGTTGGATAGTGGGTGCTCTTCTCCGTGGAGACAAGAGAATTGCTCTTTTGTCTACCATATTTACTCAGGAAGTGGAAAAACAATCATTTACAGCCAAGGACAAAAAACAATTTTGAATTGGAAAGAGAAAGATACTTTCTGCATTCCTGCGTGGAGCAAATTCGTACATCTTAGCGAGAGCCAAGGAGCTTCATATTTGTTTTCTTTTAGCGACAAGGCGCTTTTATATAATTTGGGTCTTCATCGCGTTAGTGAAACTGCCGAGCCTTAATTTGGTGTGAAATAGCGTTTATATATAGTTTCTGACTTCAAACCGTATTTGAATTTACTTAAAATAACTATTGTTTCGAACGCACGGCTGTGTGGGGCCAAATAAATTGCGGAGAGATTTTCCAACCATTCTCATCCAATTTTCAGTAATAGTTATTCTAGAAAATCAAAATCCATTAAGCTATTGGCATAATAATGCCAGAAACACGAATCTCTAAGGTTGATACGGCTTGTGAGAGATGTCGAAAACAGAAGAAACGGTGTGATGGAATGAAGCCAACTTGTGGGCCATGCTCATTGAAGTCGGTATCTTGTATGTACAAACAAAGAGGAGAAAGATCAAAGGTACAAGTTGGCTATGTTGAGAAATTAGAAGAAGAACTCAAACAGCTCAAACATGAACTTCAAAAGACAGCTACACAAAAGCAAGAATTTCCATTGACTGCGTTTCTGCATTCGTCTGTGAGAAAATCGCAAGAATCATCTACAGATGCAATGGGAGCCGGATATGTGGTAGACTTGCAATCCAATGTTTCAGGCCATTTTGGAAAATCATCTACTATTTCTTTTGTCAATGATTTAAACGCGCTAATATTAGGCAAGAATGATAATGGAGAGCAAGATAATGGCGACCCAAAACCATATTCCATGTCACAAGGCCCTTTAAAGCAAGGCACATCTATTGTTTTACCACTGAAAAGCCTGGCAGACAAATATGTTGATAGATATATTATCTATGCATACTCCTTATACCCTTTTATTCACATTCCATCATTCATGGCCGCCTATGAGGAAATCTGGATCTCAGAAGAGCACTTGCAATGTTATGACGAGCTTTTCTATTCAGTTTTATATATTATTTTTGCTTTTGGATGTATTCTGGGTCATGATGGGGAGCCTGGAATTAGTGGTGAAGACTCCGAGCTATTCTTCAACAGGTCAAAAGAGTTGACAAAGAAGTATATGATAGGACCTGGGAGTTTATTACAGGTACAAGCACTTTTGTTGACTGGACAATATCTTCAGGCCACCAATAGATCATCAGAATGCTGGAACATTATTGGATTGGCTCTTAGAGTTGCTCAAGATATGGGCCTTCATTTGATACCTAAACGTCGTCAAAGTTTTATTGAAAGAGAGCTTCAAAAAAGACTTTGGTATGGGTGTTTAGTAATGGACCGGATAGTATCTGTTTCTCTCGGAAGACAACTGATGATTTGGAAATACGATGTCGAGCTACCAGTAAGCTCCAATGATGAATATATTCAAGATTGGCAAATCCATGTTTCAGTTTCAAATCACTCTGTGATTGAATTCTTTTTAAGGACGATTGGACTTTACGAAATCATGGCTGATATCTTGATGACTTGTTACCAAAATAGACCACAAGATGATTTTGAATTGTTATCTCAAATTTACACCATAGAGGATCGACTTAGTAAAGAATATATCAGTCTGCCGGAGCACTTACAGTACGAAAAATTATCCAACAGTGATTTCAAGCGCCAATGTGTGATCTTGAAGCTTCGGTTTCTACATGTAAAGATAATGCTGTTCAGACCCATACTGTCGCCCAAATCGAATATTCCTCTGGGTTCTGACCTGTTGAAGTCAAGTCAAGAATCGGCTGCTACAATTTGCATCAACACTGCCATAGAACTGATTAAGACAATAGCAAAGTTTAGACCTACCGACATAGCGCTTCTTCCAGCATATTGGTACGTTGTGTTTTACGTCTATGTTGCTGAAGCAATTCTTCTTGCAGCTAAAATGCAATCCATCCAACTAGAGGTTACTCGAGGAGCTGATTTTCAGGATGCGTGGATTGAAGGAATAAAGATTTTAGAGTCTTATAAGGGAAAGTCGGCTTCCACGACGTTCTGCTTAAAGATCTTACAGGTCATGAATAAAAAAATAAGTGAGAATGGCGCTTTTTGGAGCAAAAATAACAATTCTCACCATCCCACGTTTGGCCCGGATATGAATTTAGACATAATCCAATCTTTATTTGATGACATTAGCACTCCATTTAAATTTTGCCACGATTACTCGAACTGAATAGCCCCACCCCAATTAACTTTCAGATCGGAGCTTGGTTCCGACATTTTGAATTAACAAGTGCCAAAAAAAGTGTACCCCTCTCAAAAGATTTCAATTTTGATACTACGTATTTAAATAAAAAAATACACACATTCTCTCTCATCTCTGTAGGTACAACAAACAAAGGGACCTTTTGCTGATATAAGAAATCAAGAGAGAATTAGTAACATACTAGCCACCAGCCGAATGTATCCAGGATCTTGCTTATGTGGCTCAATATTAATTAAAGTTACTGGTAAGCCAATGCGCTCTTTCACCTGCTATTGCGCCGACTGCCGCAAAAATTCTGGTCACTTGGGTCAAATAATTGCAAAATTTAGCCATGAGAACATTGAGATAACAGATGAGTCTAAATTTTTGAAAGAATATGTTGTTCTCAAGACGAAAAGCGGATCACCAAAGAAAAAGCACTTTTGCAGCAACTGCGGGTCAACAATTCTGACGATTCCTATGATATACGATGGGAAGATAGTAATGATTAGACAAACACTCCTAGAAAATAGATTCAGTGATTTTGAGCCCACTGAAGTTGTTTTTGGTGAGGAAAAAGAGAAGTACATAGACGGATGCAAGCTAAATAAATTTTAAGGTGATTTAAATATTATTGATACTTATTTTAAATGTTTATCAGATCAAACAAATCTCTTATAAGAACTTCATGTGATTGTACAAAGTACCAATATTTTCAATAAACACCTGAACTTTGTCGCCATCTTTCAGATACTTAGGCTCAGTCATTCCCATAGCAACACCACTGGGAGTCCCTGTCATGATTACTGTTCCCTTTTCTAGAGTGCTACCTTGTGACATAAAAGCAATTATCTTGCTTACACCAAAAAGCAGATCACTGGTATTGGTTTGTTGTCGAATTTCTCCGTTAACAGTGGTCTTCAAATCCAGGGTTCCAGGGTTCTTGATCACGTTGGTTGAAACTAAAGCAGGTCCAAGCGGGGCAAATTTGTCAAAACTTTTTGAAAAACACCATTGGGGAACCCCCCCTGCATATTTTGGATTGCGTTGCCAAGTACGCTCTGAGACATCATTACCCACAACGTAACCCGCAACGTAACTGAGTGCATCTTCTTCTAAAATGTCTTTACCCGTTTTCCCAATGACAACACAGAGCTCACCTTCATAGTCAAGACCATCCATCTGTGCTGATTTACAGATAGGAATATCTTCTCCAAAATCGGCAACACAAGTTCTGGGTTTAAAAAATAAAGACGGATAAGGGGGTGGTGTGCGTCCACCCTCTTTAATGTGTTTGAGATAATTCAAGCCAACACATTTAATGATTGGAACATCTTCAGCAGTCAAGGGCCCTAGCAACTTTACAACTTCAAGGACGGTATCTGTTACAATTGCCCCATCAAAAATGTCCCCCTGAATCACACGAGCTTGAAGCTTTTCTCCTGAAGAAATGAGTGCACCAATATCATAATTCTTGGAAGAAACAATAGGATCTCCCTTATAAATTTTGCCGTCTTTGGCGACAAATCTAATCAATCTTTCCCAACTAGCTTTCATGTTATACTTGCAGTTTTGTCCAAGTAAAATTGATTTATAAATTTGGTGGTGTAGCAGCTCCCTACTTATATATCAAAAGATCGGAGGATCAATCCGACTTGGGAGCCGCGAAGCCATTTACCGGCAACTAAATGCAGACGCGGGGTATGCGGAGCACTGCCCAAACTCCACCTTGCCAATAACTAATCCTAGAATATTATATTTTTCAAGCTATGTATCTGACACGAAGATGAACAATGATCGTATTTAATCCACCAAAAACAAGCAAAAGACCAGCCATCAATCCTGCACTTCCAGCATACTTAAGCGCATCAAACATATCGGTAAAGTAAAATGGGCCAAGGAAACCAAATATTTGCCTGAAAAAATTGATGTAAAGCCCAACATCAGCAGCCCTCGCTGGACAATTATCAATAGCAAAAGCTGTCAAAACTGTAGCAATGATATTGTTTCCGGCCATTGCAATACCAGAACCAATGATTGGAACAATGGTGTAGTGTCCTTCAGTAGCGTTATCGAGGAAGACACCCCAAACAATTAGGCCAACAATAGCGCAAATAAGACCATAATAACTTAACCAGAGTCGATCATAGATGACTCTTTTGCCGTTACGTTGGCGCTGCCTATAGGTCATCCACCAGTCTGAAAGCGGTCCTGCAAGGAGCTCACCAATGGCTGATCCTATAATTAAACTGATGTATTGAAGACTAAGTTGTTGAGCGTCCAAATCAAAAAGATCAGACATTGCTTGCGGAAGCTCAACGATCATGGCCACATTACAATAACAGAACGCCACTGCTAAAGTAATTGCTGCCATCGATACATTGAAATTTTTTGCAAGACTAAAAGGTCTGTAGAATAGCCTCCAGTCTAGCTTTTTTTTCAACGCAGTTTTTCTCAAGCAGAGAAGTCTAAAAAGAGGTTGCTTTATTGTGTCGTTGTCGTTCCGGACATAGAGTGTCTCATCTGCCCAAAGCCACCCAAGGAACTGGAAAAAATTCATGACTGCAAATGTCCAGATCACATAGTTTGTGCCAGCATGCTCAACTATAAATCCAGTAATAAAGGGTCCACCGGTTGTACCGATAATGAATGCCATTGACCACCACCCATTTTTTTTCCCTCTCTCGTGCGAAAATGAAAGATCGGCAACCACTGATGAGCCTGCTGCTGCACCAGTAGAGATAAAAATACCAACTAAAACTCTGGTGGCCATCTGTTGGGCATACGTCTTGCAGAACCCACCTCCAATGTTAACCACACAGCAAATAAAACAAGAAATCGTAAGAAAGAAATTTCTTCCATAATGATTCATTAAGGGAACCCAAAACAGAGGCATGATTCCTATCACTAAAATTTGAGCAGATGTCAAATAGGCAGATTGCTCCATAGTCGTTCCATACTGCTCTGCAAAACCAGAGTAGGTAGGAGTGAGCCCGGCAGCCATGAAAGTTGCACTAAACGCTTGGAAGGCAACAAGTCCAATTCCAACATTTTTTTTCCAGTCTGGCCAGTTCAAGGGGTCATATGGATCGCTGGTAGGCAATGGATCTAATTCTGCAGTACCGTGTCGGTGAAGCAAAAATGCTTTATGATCTTCTGCCAGGTTGTTTGCAGAATCGGTTACCTCCAGGTGATGGCTGGTGTGTTTTTCTTCACTTATATCTGTGGCTGACATCAGAAACTAGAAAACCCATGCATCTAGAACAAAGCATAAGCTTGCTTTTTACTTTGGACAGAAGAGTGGCTATATATGACTCGAACTAGCTTCGGAAATATATTTAACCATTAGTGCCCCACCCAATTTACTGTACCCCACATCACATCCGGCGATTCAATTGATTGCCACCCCACATAAAGAATTCACCGAACCCACTAGCTAAGCATCGGGAGGGGCAGTCGGGAGGGGCAGCCGATAAATTGCAGAGCAGAAGTCCGACACGAATGTATTCATCCCTTCAAACGAATGTGAGGTCGTGAGTATGGCTTCGGTTTTCCGGCAAACCTCCGCCAGTTCACTCTTATCTGGCATGAGCTCATGACTGAAAGCTAAGTTTCTACTCGGTTTTCTCTACCAAATTATATGGCACCCTATAAATGAGCATTTTGACATAGCTGCTATATTGAAGCGGCCACGAATGTAAGCTCAAGTGTTAGCTTTTAAATGGAGAAAAAGTTTTAGAGCTCAATTGAACCGAAGTTGCAAATGGCAGCTTTTTTCGTAAGAAAAAATCCGGAGGGATTAATTGCAGTATGATAAGCTTATCAGCTTACTGACCACAAGAGAAAACCTTTGAAAGTTATTTAGCATAGATATTTTTATTGATCCATGGCTGATGCTATCCCAACAATTGATATATCTCCGCTTTACAGGAACGATGTCGATGGAATCGAACTATTGGTAAAGGAAGTTAAAAGGGCCTGTATGGATAAAGGATTTTTTGAGATAGTCAATCACCCAATTCCAGAATCACTACAGCACCAAATGTTTGAACATTCAGCAAGATTTTTTAGTCTTCCTACAGAGGAAAAAATGAAGATCAAAAAATCAAAAGCTAACAGGGGTTATGAGGGCTTTGGATCGCGCAGTTTCGAAAAGGATCAGGCTCCCGATTTGAAAGAGGATGTATACATAGGACGTGAAGTCAATTTTGGTGACCCCATGTTTGGTAGGATAAATAGCGGGCCCAACCAGTGGCCCAAAACATTACACGGCTCAGAACAAGAGGCTGAAATGTTTGAGAAGGTGATGATGGAATACCACAAAAAAATGTTTGATTTTTCAAAGGATGTTTTTGAGATCATTGCAATGGGACTTGATGATGTACCAGTTGACTACTTTGATCCATTTTTAATGACCCCGGTTGCTGCTCTGAGACTTTTACACTACCCAAAATTAGACGGGCTCAAACAAGGAAGCAGAGGTATTGGTGCCCATACCGACTTTGGGGCATTGACTTTGCTTCTACAAGGTGATGCACCAGGTCTACAAATACTGGAGGAATCTTCAGGTAGATGGCTAGATATTCCACCTAAAAAGGGAACTTATATTGTTAATTTAGGGGACATGATGAACAGGTGGTCAAATAATCGCTATCATTCAAATTTCCATCGAGTTCTTAGTTTTTCAGGGATCGAGCGATATTCCATAGCTTTTTTTCTTGACGGAAACCCTGATTATATAATAAGTTGCTTACCTGGTTTTGAAAATGAAGATGGATCATCAGATTATCCTCCGATATCGGTTGAAGATTACCTGAAAAGACGATTCAGCGAAAGCTATCAGGAAGCTCAGATCTTGGAAAAGAAACAAGCTCTGAAGAAAACAATGCGTGTCGACCAAGAAGATAAATAACTCTAATTCTTGTGATGCTACCCGGCTAAATAATGACCGTGTAATTATTGTGCATCAGCTGTTTGCCTCGGCTGTTTTTCTCAGATATATACCCAGGACCACAATAGAGCCTCATCATTCTAAATGGTAAAAGCAATTGCTGATTCTCTGGATGGCGCGATAGCAGATCTTCATCTTTTGGGTTAAATCCATGGCTACTTGCCACATCTAACTGATTAAAATGAGTACACTGTTTATATATATTGGCAAAAACAGAAGCATTTGCATCATAAACCTTTACATTAAAAATAGCACCTGCCTGCGAAAGGCTGCATTTTTGATGTATTATCTATTAAGCCAACCAGAGATCTGGAAACAGTTTGTAGTTGCCTATTGCCGTAAGTCCTAGTCCCCTGTCCCACGTCTGCTCAATGGCATCCACTACTGGTCCCGTGTTCTTGTTGTGTCTCAAATTCCACAAAGACGCAAAGTAGTCACGCACAATGCATTTTTCCTCTACATCAGTAGGCAGTAAACACACAGCTGCCATAAAAATCGACCACCGGCCAAAACTTAGTAGAAATTGGTGGCTGATATGACTCTTGGCAGCCTGTATGATGCTGATGGCCAGTCGCCGAATATCTCGGCCTCGAGACTGAGTCATGTGAGAGATCAAGATTTCGCACGCTAACAACGTCATATACGACGTGCTCCGAACCGCAGCTGGCACGTCCGGCCCAGAATACAGCTGCACCTGTAGCTCGCTCTCCAGCTCAAGCTCTACCAAGTACGCCATTGCTTTGAGATTTGAGGACTGTGATAGCAGGTACAGCCGGTACAAGTAGGATACCTTTGCGACCAGCAGAAACGGGACCAACGCCGTCCGCAGCAGCGCAGAGTCGATCACTTTGCGGCGCCCGCTGTTAAAACAATAAAGTTGGGCCAGCTGTCTTTGCAAAAGAAACGGCGAGGGAATGCTCCCGGGATCTTCAAACCACACGAACAAAATACACGTGGAGTAGTGATACACAAAGCTGTCCAAAGCAATACTGTACACCAGACTCATAGCCGCAGGGTTCTGGACTTGCTGTAAACGCTCCAGGATCATGCCGTAGCCGGCCTTCATGTGACGCAGCGCAGCCCGCACACCCATCCCATTATGCTTCTCGTGGTTGTTCAGCAGCCCCGTCGAGACCATTACCAGGTCATTGAAGTGCCGATCGTACCGTGCACCTGATCTCTGTGCAGATGCAATTGCTGCCTTGAACTCACGCACAGCGTCCAAAAGCTTTTCTTCCATCACCACCTTCATCTCCACAGACTCTTGACAAATTAGTGACGCTCCAAGTGCAAGGGCCAATTTTTGTAGCCATCGCGTAGAGTGAACAAGTGTGACCATGCTGCAGGTCGCTCCCTCCACAACTCCGGTTGGGTGGAGGTACGAAATGTACTGCCCGAGAAATACTTCGTAGAAGTATGTGTCCGGCTTGAGACACTCCGACAGTCGGGGGCTAGGCACAGATCCTCGTGTAGTCCACACCAACGGCAGCAACGACGATGCCGACGATTGCTTCTTCTTCTTCTGAAGGGAGACGAGAAATTTGAAGTTGCGCAAGGTCTGGTTCTTGTGCTGCGGATACGTGCATTGGCAGCCTCTCTTCGCACACTGGCAGCACTTGGGTTTTGCCTCGTCGCACTTTTTCCTCTTCTGCCTACACTCAAAACACCCTGTCCGGGTGCGCGTGTGGGTGTTCACTGGCTCAGCACTTTTCTTCATTACTCTCAGGAATTATCCTCCATAGACCACTTGCTGATACAATTTTTATATATATTGCTGGTGTGGCGCGCAGCCTACTGCCCTTCTCTTATCTCTGGATAACCGAACGAGCCCACCCGCCACCATGCACCGCCTTCTAAGCGGCTACAAAAGATTTTTGATTGGATTGATAACAAAAGTACATAGTACATACACTTTAATTCAAAACACTGTCAACGATAACTGCAGCAGACAGTAGCTTTTCGTCGTCCAGGTTAAGACCTACCAGCTGTACGTGGCCAATTCCGTTTTTGAATTTCTGGATATCAAAAGGCGGAATCTGTGCAACCAGTTCTGCAGGGTACACCCCAGTCATTGGTACGTCGTCCAGTTTCTGGTCAACCACCCCGTATGGAATAATGCACGCCGGAAAGTCCACCAGGTTCCACATTGCCGTGTACGACGGAGCAATGTACTGGTCGTGTGGTGGAGCAGTACAGTAGTTTCCTGGACACAGGATCAGGTCCAACTCGCCTGCCCGGAAAATGTCCGTCCACCATTTTTTGATACTGCGCACCTTCTCCTTTGCCTTTAGTAGCTTGGTAATGCTGTCGCCAAGAGGCGAGACTGTCGGTGATGGAGCCAGTACGAGTGACTTCACAAACGGCTCGCCCTCACTCCGCAAAATATCCCGCCCTTCCTCAATCATGTACGATAGAAACTGTCCGCTTAGAACCTCCCATCCCTCGGAAATAGACGGAATGGATGTTATCTCCTTCATACTATGACCAGCCTTCTCTAGTAATTCTACCGCGTTGCTCAGAATCCGTTTCAGCGGTGGGTGGACTGGAAGCTTCGGATCTTCCAGAAAGTATCCAATGTTCAGCTTTCTATGAGGACTAACTTTCCGCTCAGCTCTCCAAGGCAAATTTAGCAGCTCAGGGCAAAATAGCCACGGCTCCTGCCCAAGCACAGCCTTGACGAAGTACTCCAGGTTTGCTACCTTGTTCGACAGAGGACCCATGATCACATTTATCATGATGTTCAGGTTTAGGTACGGGTCGCCAGGCGAGCCATACGGCAGACGACATGTCGACGGCCGAAATCCGTATACGCCGTCACACAAGGACGGAATCCGGACTGACCCTGCAATATCTGTCCCAACACCAATCACGGACCCTTTCATTTTCACCAGCGCGCCTTCTCCACCAGAACTGCCCCCCGCAGTGCAAGAAAGATTATTGGGGTTGAGAGTTCTGCCAAAGATGTTGTTCTCCGAGTCCGCAGTGTTAAGCGTCTGTGGAACATTTGTCTTTACGTGCATTACAGCACCAAGCCCGGCAAGAATGTCCACGATATGCGAGGCCGTGACAGGTTTTTTTCCAATCCATGCGACGTACCCAATTGTAGTGTCCACTCCAGGAACCTTGAAGGAGTCTTTCAGAGAAATAGGGATGCCGTGAAGCGGTCCCAACGGCTTTCCGTGCTCGGCAAGGTACGCGTCCAAATACAGAGCGCGCTCGAGCGCAGATTCAAACATCAGCTCAGTGCAACAGTTGGTCAGCTGCGTGGCAATTGCTGCCCGGTGGCAGAACGCTTTGGTCACCTCCACTGCAGTCAGCTCACCACAGCACAGCTTTTTGTGCAGCTCCTTCACATCAATAATCTCTGTAATACTGTACTCCTTCTGATTCATGTACTGTTCTGGTATCGAGAGAACGCTCTCGGTGCTACTGCTAGAGTACCTATCAACCACATTGGTAGGTAGTCTCCAGTCGTCAGGAATCAGTGCGTCTACTGAGTCTTTCTTTGCTTTGGCTTTCTGCTTCCAATTTGTCATTTATCAAATGGGCAAAAAACAAATATCCGGTTTTCTTCCCTCCCATGCTCCCTACCCATCATTATATAGGCCGCGGATACTGCACACCTAACTCGCACAGAAAATCGCTGCCAAGCCTCTGCTGAGCACTTGCCTAGCAGCCGCCTAGCAGCCGCCCAACAGTTGCAAAGCCCTCTAGAAGCTAAAAAAGTAGCTACAGCTTTCTCACCTTCCAGCCTATCGCATACCGGACATAAGCGCCTCCCCCGCCAATCCCCTCCAATAAAAATTTATCTCTAGCCGCAGAACTGATAAGATCTGATAAGCGTGCGAAATCTCAAAAAATTTCATTCCCAGATAAGCACATACACGACTATAAATGCCAACAAGTGTTAGTGCTCTTCAACTTTGGGCTCCCAATACACCCAACAATAACTCAAAATAGAGATGATCCTCAACTTCGACGCAACCCCGGGTACCACCCACCTGGTCGATTTGGACCTCTCGCTAACAAAAGTGCTCCACAATGAAAAGCACAAGGAGATCGTCCTTGTGCCTACCCCTAGTCCCGACCCTGAAGACCCACTCAACTGGTCTTTGCCAAGGAAGTACCTTGCAATGGTCTGCATTATGCTGTTTACTATCGGAGGCGCGGTCCCCTCCTCGGCCATTTTCTCAATCCTGACTAATATCACCGAGGAAACAAACCTCACCCTCACCCAACTAAATAACGGCACGGGCGTGATGTTCCTGTTTTTTGGCTGGGGGTGCCTCGTTTGGCAGCCACTTGCTCTGCAGTACGGTAAGCGAGGCGTGTACCTCATAAGCGTCCTATGCACCCTGGGAATGTCAATATGGTCCCCGTTTGCACTCACATACGGCACCTGGACCACCAGCAAGGTCCTCCAAGGTTTCCTCGGCGCCCCGGGCGAGTCGCTGCCTGAAATAACCATTTCTGATGTTTGGTTTGAGCATGAGCGTGGGTTCTGGATTGCAGTGTATGCTTTCACTATCTCGGGCAGCTCGTACCTGGGGCCCCTCGTAGCTGGATTCATTGCACAGGGACAGGGCTGGAAGTGGGTCATGTACTGGTGCGCCATTGCAGATGGCGTCATCTTCCTCTTCCTCTTTTTTTTTCTTGAGGAGACCAACTACAGCAGACAGCACGTATCATTCGACGACGAGCTCCCTCAAGAGACTGGCACCGACACCAAGTTTGGCGAGTCGACTCAGTCCGTTTCCGAGCACGTCGTTTACAAGCGCAAAACGTATTGGTGCAAGCTCAGTCTCCTTGACAGGCCCCGCAAATTCATGGTGTGGAAGCTCATGTGGAGACAGCTCACAATGCTTCGGTTTCCAACAGTGTTCTGGGCCGGATTCTGCTACGGCAGCACGCTCATTTGGCTGAACGTCATGAACGGAATCAGCTCCACTGTGTTCACTTCTGCGCCGTACAACTTTACGTCGTCCATGGTCGGGCTCACATACATTGGGCCTTTTGTGTGCTGCATACTCTTCATGTTGTACGGAGGTTATTTTGGCGACCGGCTGCGGATCTACCTTGCAAAGCGCAACGGCGGCGTGTCTGAGCCAGAACACCGCCTATGGCTAATGCTCATATACATGGTTCTTTGCCCTTGTGCACTGGTCTTGTTCGGTGTTGGAGCATACCACCATATCCACTGGATTGGGTTGGTGATCGGAATGGGCATCTTGGGAGGCGGGGTCTCGCTCGGATGTGCTTGTGCTGCCAGTTATGTGCTAGAGTCTTACCGCGAATTGAGTGGAACTGGCATGGTGGGCGTGTTCTTGGTCCGCAATACGATGAGTTTTGCAATCAACTGGGGGATCACGCCCTGGATCGACAACCAGGGATACAATAAGACGTTTATTGCGGCAGCGTGCATCTCCATATTCTGTTTTGGGACAACCATTCCTATGATCTACACCGGAAAGTACTGGCGGCACAAAACAAGAAAAATCTATTGGGGGTATTTGCAGGATGCCCTAGATAACGGAATGACACATTAGCAAATGTAGCTAAACCAAAGTTCTAGCACTTCAGGTTAATAGTGAATAATTGATGAGAGAATTTAAAAATTTCAAAATTTAGAAACCCACAGGAAAACCTAAAGTAGAAAGTAGTCTCCATCTGGCCAATCAAAAACAAACCTAGCTATGTGGACGGCAAGAGTTTTAAGGTTATGGTTATAAAAACACAATCAGATATAGAAGAGGAGTTTCTAGGGAGTACGGTTTCGAGAGACCCGTGTAGGGATGTACAAACTTAATAACAGGGTGGCAGGGTGGCAGGGTGGCAGGGTGGCAGGGTGGCAGTGTGGTAGGGTGACA